>JAKEPQ010001000.1:23332500-24582500 GCA_024500445.1 Entomyzon cyanotis
GTTGATTAGCTTTTTGCAAAAGTTAGAGGAAAAGGTTGTCTATAATGTACACTTGTATGAGAAGCCCAGGTGATATTTTTTTAAGATACAGAAGCCACTTAGGTGTCTTTCTCCTTTGTACTAAACTTAGAGGATCTGAATGTACTCTTTTTGAAGTTAATGTTTATAACCATTGAGCCAGCAGATGGTAGGAACAACTTAGTGAAATTCAGCCAAACCCGTGTCCCATCCGTGTTAAAACAATTGCTGTTGATTTCAGTGGAACAGGCTTTTAGTCATTCAGATGTGAGAAACACCTGAAATCTGGATAAGATTTCTGTCTTAGTTGTTTGAACACAAAAAGTTCAGAGATCCCTTCTGAAACCATGAGAGATGCTCCTGAGGTCAGAGACTGAGCTGCCAATATTCCAGTGTGAAAATTTTCCCCAAAAGAGTAAACATTGAAAACATATGCTACTATTTAAATCATCACTGAAAATCAACACACTTTTTTCTTATCTTGTTGTATAGCTTTTGCTAAAGGAACAAACCAGTGTTTTGTTTAAGCACTGAACTTGGCACATGAGTGTAATGCTCTGAGCAGAGACCAGGAGCAAGGCTGAAGCTTCCACGTAACCATACAGCTCCCTGCTGTGTACACTGGGAGGAGGAGGAGAGAGCTTCACCACCTTCCCTGTCTGTACCTCAAAGCTGTGGAAAAGGGAAGTGTGTTTCCCTTTTTACACCTTTTTCCCCCTGTGGCAACATCCAGCAAAGTTTGCAAGAACTTTTTTGACTTTTCTAAAAAATCAAACACTTTTTTCTGAAAAAAATCCCAATTTATTTTGTGAAACCTTTAATTATGCAAAACAGCCCAGTAATTACTATTGCAACCGAACATATGCCAGAGTTTCTTTTGACCCTGATAGGTGTAAAGTAAAACTGGAGATGTGGCATGCAGATCAGACCCTCCAGAATCATCAAACAGAAGGTGTTAAACTGCAAACTTATAAATCCTGATGAAACAATAATTCACAAAGCTATCTGAAGTACATGGATTGATCATTGTTATTCTTTGTCCAGCAGTACCTATAAAAGCCATCAGATTTGCTCAAGTTGGAAGGATTTTGGGAATCAGACTGCAGTTCCTGAACTTAGTACTATTTGAATCTTATTATACCAATATTTTTTATTTTTGTTGAGCATGGCTGTCAAATACATAACTGAGTTAGTGTTTCATGGTCTTAACTCATCACCTTTTTCCCCTTGGAGGTAACAGTGATTAGGTTCCAAATTGTAATTGTCTTATCAAGGACATATTTATCCATAGTAAAATAACATTAGGAAAAAATTGTTGGACAGTAAATAAGACAAAAATTTGAATTGTTGTCAATAGAAACTTTAATTTCCTGGACCAAATCTATAACAAAGGGTGCAGATGGTGGTATGTGGATATAGAATCGTATTTTATGTTTATAAGGTCCAGTTCTGTTCTCTAAGCTGCAGCTCCAGGACTTGCAGAAGTGTCTCCAGAGATGACAGAGGAGATAAGAGCTAATTCTATTATTCTTGTTTGTACTCGATTGCTGTGCTTCTGCAAAGGCTGAAACCTCCCAGAAGAGGTAGAAGTGCAGTATTACTGCTGTTTCATATTTCCAGCAGTTATTGTGGGGTGGGCTGTTGGTTTTAACTTCACAGCCAATGACCTATCGAGTGCTTCATTTGCCACCTCCCCTCTCTTCCCAAAACCTGCTCCCCTAGCTCTGGCAAACCTTTTCTGGACCTTTTGAGAGGAGTATGACAGTATATTTGTGGTCTCTGTACCCAGGCAACATTTTCCTGGGAGACTAGCAAGAGGAAAGAGGGTTTGGTCTGGTTCACAAATTTTGCTCCTTCATGGGGGTGAAGGAAATTGCCTGTTTTGTTGGGTTGAATTCATGTTAGAAAACTTAAAAATTAGGAACATGAAGGACTCTTGGAAAGTAAAAACAAAGACTAAATATGTAATTTTGCTAATTGCATGTGACATTGTAGACTTATTGGCAGTATATAATAGTAATTATATTAAATATAACACATGTAAAATTATGAATGCCCTGATGTTCAGGGTAGGAAAGATGAGGTTTCAGAGATGTCACATCTTGCAGAAGATGAAGTATTTGGAGACGGTTTTTTGAAGGAAGGACAGGCAGTCATATTTCTGGTGCCTGTGTTCAGATTGTGTCTTGCAGCTCTCTGGTCTTTGATACATATCCCTGCATACCTCTGCTACTCTGTACAGCCTGTAAGAGAAAAGAAATGAAAATCTGTACTTTGTGAAGTCGCTGTGGCTTAACACCCTGGCTGTGATGAAGAGTGTTTAGGTGGAGCTTTGTGTAATCTGCCATAAGATTTAATGTGTTCCCAGGTAATCAAAGTAAGAATCAAGTGGATGGACTACAAATAAAAGTTAAGTATATCATGATACAGCTCATATAAATCTCATGTGTTAATGAGCTATACTGAAGAAAAAAGAAATCTTCACACCCTTCAAGTAAAACTCAGCTTGGAACTGTGCCATGTGGGACATGGTGTTAATATAAACCCAAGTATATGGAAACTGGAAAGGTATTACACTAACGATAACTCATTTGCTACTTTTTCAAAGAAGAGAAAAATACCTCTTTGGGTCTCTTCTGTAGACAAAGCTTTATATAAGCAACTCCTATATCTATACACACTAGCCATAATTACTTGCCAGTAGATGGAGTAGTTAAATCAAATGTCTATCATTTACTTTCGGATCAGTTTCTTGTGTGACAGGCTCCATAGCTACTTGATACCATTAAACCCTTGTGTGCTTTCTCCTCTGATGACTGGGGGAGTCATTTCTGTTCTTGGTGAAGGCTCTCTGCTTTTGCTGTAGTGACAAACACGATAAGTTACGTATCTTTCAAAAAATTTTTTTACATTTCTTTTTCCATTGGACATCAGACTTACCTGTCAGAGATTTTCATAGTATCTCCTGCATCTCTTTTTAGGACCTTTTCTTCCTGTGATTTCCTGTCATATGAAAAAGGATACTTGAAAAATGTAGAAATAGACTATTGACAATGTTAACTGTAGACTGCTATCCAAAGATCTCATTTATCAAGGGAGGGAAATTTTTAGGTTTTAAGGAGATTTAGGAGACGTGTGATGACTCTTTGTTCTTTCATGGTATCCTGGGGAGTTATTTGCAAATCAAACCAAACCACAATACCTTAGTGGGTATAGGCAGCAAGTTTGCACTTACTGAAGCTGAAAGTATTAATGTGTTTGAGACTACAAAACTGTGAAATCCATTGCATTCCTTTCATCTTGGACTTCCCTGCATGTCCGTTCAGGAGCTGTAATGTTCACAGCACCCAGGTTTTCTCATTCTAAAGCTGATGTTCATGGTGCCACAGCTGTTGGTTAATATGTCCATAGTTCTCACAGGGATGGAATGCCTCATTTTCTTTCCTGTATCAAAACAATCCAGATGTTTTTTAGCATCAAGTCTGTTGCAAGATCTCTAGAATTGGTCCAGGACTGTGTTCTTACAAAGGTGGTAGCTGCAGTTTCTGGACTTAAACAAACAAGGTGTATTCTGTGAAATCTAATTGTTTGAAAAATTAGTGAAGGAACTTTAATATTTGGAAACTACGTATTACTGTTTTATAGTATCATAACATTGTGGTATTTATGTTCCTGATTGGGGTGAGCAAATTATAACAAATGCTTTCTAGAAAATAGTTCAAACATGAAACAAACTTCTGTTCTACGTGTAAAAAAAAAATCTTGATGTGATGCAATACTAGAAATATGTTTGATTTCACAACAAAGTATTCCAGCTTAAATGCAAACAGGATAAAAACCCCACATGTAAAAAATGAACGAAGAACCCAACAGAATTATAAATTCTTACCCCTAGTGTCTGAAGTATTCAGTTGACTAATTTTACAATTGTTCTATTGAAAAAAAAAAAAATTTATCTGTTTCCTTAGCTGTAATTAAGGAAGGGGAAGAGGTGAAAAGAGAAATGTCCTGAAATGAAAATTCATGAGGCAGGTTTTAGTTTTGAGGTATCATTCATTGTAAATCATGGAATATAGTATTCTAGATATAATGGAAATGATGGCAGATTTTTGTGTTTGCCTACACAACCAGCAATTCCCCAACAAGCTGCGGGTATAGGACTAGAGAGTCTAAATAGACACGTAGATCACGAAATGAATAAACCATATCCCAGGTATTTAGGAGCACTGGGAATTCGGGACTAGTTATATACAATTTCAATTATTTGTACATGGGTTTCAGTGGTTATATATTGGGGGTAATTTGGCTTGGTGAATTTTTTAATGATTCTGAAACAAATTTGTGGTACCCGTGTGAACTGAACTGTGTTAACTGAACAATCCAAAATGGGGATAAAAAAGCAGGGTGGTGGACAGATGACGCTTGGGTAGCCTGCATACCAATGAACATACACAAGGCCACTGCCATGTGCCAGAGCAGAACAAACCTCAAACCCTGTTAAGGCAAACAATAAGAAATGGTTCAATCCAAGTGCAGGAGTCAGCTACCCAGTGAAGGAAACAAGGCAGAGAACTGATCACTAGAAAAATGAATGCTCTTACAAACTCAGTGAAGAACAGGTCAAGATAAAAGTGCAAGATCAAAGCTTTGGAACCTTGCTGAAAACTGAAATACGAACATCAGATGTTTTCAAATGGATTTCAACATTAGAACCTCATGTTTATTGCACATACCCTAAAGTTTTGTTTGAAGATAAACCCTTCAAGTTGAAATCCATACCTTATTTACTGCCTCAGGTAACTTCTAAACAGTTCCTTGTTACCACCTTTATACGGTTTGTCTGACCTAAACTTTTTTTCTTTGTGGCTCACCCAAAAATGTATGTTAGCTACCTCCTCATTTAGTTGTCCTTCTGTGGCTCATGCTTCTTGCTTTGTTGCTTTGAAATACTATAAGTATGAACCATTCTCTCCACACTGTTCAGATACCTCCTAGGAAAATCTGTATCCACTTTGTTGCTGAGGTGTCCCTAACTGAAGTACAGGAAGTGTTTTTGTATTCAAGGGCTCCTTTGCTGGTTTCCCAAAGGGAAGATATTGTGTGCTTTATTTGGATATAAGAAGGCATTAAAAAACATACTATTTTTATAAAATACTATTGGCTTTGGTAATACCAGCAAAATTCAAGCTTGTTAAAACTCCTGTTGATTTCAGTGTAAGACAGAATAGAGCAAAACCCACCTTCTACTTAGGGTTATGATTTCGTATTTAGGAATACTCTTTTGTTCATAACATACTGTGTTATTTTGGCATATTCTTCAGCATGTAGAATCTAAGTTTTCTGATACATTAATAAGCTCTCGATCTACTCCAGTTGAATCTGAAAAAATCCGTGCTAGTTTAAAAAAATGTAAAGTGAAAGCTTTTTGTGTGGTTAAAATGTAATTAGGAGAATACAGATAGGTGAGCTACTTGTTCCAAGAGTGTTGAGCAGGTCAGTGCTGAAATAGCCTTCTTTCTGATGAAAGCACCCCGGTGAAGCATATAAGGTTCTTCTTTTCGGTAGGTGTGAAACACAGGTGATTTTTACTTCACACCATATGTTTATTGCTGCTGCTTTTTTTAGATTTTATGTCAAGTTGATTGCTGTCTGCACTGGAAAAAATGATGTCTTGATACAAAAAGTACAAATCTTCCAGGAGTTTGTTGACACCAGAATGTTTTTTTTAAATTTCTAGTTCATTGTCAAGCCATGGCAGGTACTCAACACATCCATAAAAACTAATGTGACTCTCTGTACATGTTTGACTGGGATTATGCATTTTTAATGATATTATAGCTCTCTGTAACAATAGGCTAAAACCAGCCATTTACAGTAGCTAATGGAAGCACTTTGGACAATTAATGTATCATGTTGTACTATTATGGTCCTCAGTTTTGCCTTAACACCTGATAATTTGCTTCCCTATCTTTTACTAATAAGGGTTGGACCTTCATTGTTATAAGTCATTGGACCACCTCTGCTCCAAGTTTGATTTCTGTTAAGTAGCAACAAATTTAGAAGTTGCTTTTCTGTAATAGCCTGCAAGTTAACACCTGATGTTATGCAGAAGGTAAAAAAACCCTCAAAACAACCCTACACTGAACCTTGATGAGCCATGCTCCTCACAGGAAAATCCCATAGTAACACCTACAGATGCTGTCAGTTGAGTATCTCTTACAGCATGAACTTCTCCTTGTTGAGTGTAGGCGATTCAATATGTATCCAGTTCCTGGATATCCGGCATCAGATTGGTCAGTCCTTGGATTTGTTTAGGTAGAGACTTCTTTATTTTGCCCCTTCTTCTTCCCACAAGTTTTTTTTTTCAGGGCTCTTTATTCCCGTGTGGGATAGAGAAAAATCACTCATTTTGGACCATGCCCATCATTTGCATCTGGGTCAAATAACAGTACTAAAATCCTATTCTGATAACCAGAAGACTAGAATAGTATCAGCCAGATACCCTCTTTCTCCACATTTACCTTAGGAAATGTGATAAGACAGGATTATGGACAGCAGGCTGTAAGAAATGAATGACTGCATATGAGAGTTTCTGACTACATATGTCTGCTTCTGGCCACTCTCCTCCGTTGCCTGTAGTACTTGCTTTTTTGGCCATGGGTTAGTTAATTGCTGGGTTAATGTGTTATATAAGTTCACTAGGGAATTTCATGTGCATCAGAGCAGGTAGAATTGAAGAAATGATATTATGCTCCTGAGAGACTTTTTCTCTAACTTTGGCACCAGTGTGCTGTTCATCTGGCCCACAAAAGGAATTGGAAAAATATCCTGCAGAAACAAAAGGTAGAGCTGGTCAGTGTACCACGTATCACTCCAGTACTCTGTGTACTCTCTCTATTTATACTTTTGTTTTGCTTGTACTTTTGTTCTGCTAGAAGCATTTGTTTACTTTTGTGTTAAATATTTCTCAGAATATTCTGCTGAAGTGGATGCTACCTTAAACAGTGTGAAATCAAAATCCTGAAGACTGATAAGCAGACCTCCAGAAAGATCTGGGGCCTGAATTTGGTGGAGGCTTAAGTTTAAGAAATGAAAACTTTAAGAAACATTAAGGAAGAGAGGAAAATCCCCAAGCTAAAAAATTAAAACCTCAGCACTACTTTTCTTAATGCCTATTTAGTAGGATGCAACCTACTTCGTTCCAAGGCACTGTCCATTTTCCAAATGAAAGCATATTTGGAACTTTGAAAGGGTAAAAAAAAAAAAAAAAATCTTAGTTTCCTCCTTTTTTTATTCCAGCACAGAAAATCTAGGAAGTGTGTGATTCTTGGAACTGTTCCTGCATTTTGCATCAGTGGTCAGTTGCCATAGCTCTGCCACCTGAAGGGCTGTTTGCTCAGCCAGTGTGTGGAGCACATTCTGGAGCTCTAATTCACTGGTGAGACAAAGGGCGACTGGCTACAGAATAGCCAAATCCTTCCCAAGCTCTCAGGCTCATTACTATGTGAACTCCATCAAGGCTGCAAGCTAGCATGGAATATTGACAGCATGAAACGTTGATGAGCATGCCTGTGTTTTGGCAAATTAGATTTACTATCTCATCCTATCTAATAGACCATTTAGAGGTCTGCCCCTGAGACACATCTCTTTAGCTGAGCATCTACCATCTTCTTGTAATGTTTTTATCTCCAGTCCGAACAGCCACAGCTTTATGAATATGCTTCTCTGTACTTTAATTTTCTTGTTGCTGGAAAAAAGCTACTTGGTGGACATGCAGTTGCTAAGAAAAGGCAAACAAGGAGTTGCATTGAAATGTAATCCTGAACAACTCAATCAATTTATCTTTATATATATACCATCACACTCTTTTATATATGTACACACATTTATACACACACACACATAAAGACACATTCTCCCAAATGGGTTGATGTGTACAGCATTGCAAAATAGATCTGCCATCATCCCTGACAGGCTGCTGGAAATGGAGTTGATTGAATATGACTCAGACCCTCAGTCTCATTGTCCAATTCATCAGTGAATGCACTGCAGGCTCATTGATTATATGTAAGACCAGCAGGAATGCTTGGCTTGCTTCATGGGGCTGCCTGTATTGAGCTATTATAAACACTCTCTTCTCTGCTGTGTGCATGTAAATAAGTTCAGGTCACTTAAAATTGACAACTTAGACACAATTTTTATGAATTAAAAATAAAGAAAGAAATGCAGGGACAGTTATTTTTGTGAAGAAGTTGGTTTAAGACAGAACTGAGTCCACAGACTAAAAAATCAGACAGGTTTTGCATGTTAATATTTTGAAATAAATTTTTGACTGGTGTTTCAGATGCAGTAGTTAATTTTTTTTATTTTTTTTTTTTTAAATTTTTGTTTAGTGTGATACACAGTGACTGTATCTGCATGTGGGGTAGAAGTTAGACTAAAATACAAAATTAGAAAAAGACTGTAAATGGAAATGCTTTTCCATGGGTAGCATGAAGGTATACCATGTGGAAAAAATCTGAAAATATTTTCTAATAGTTATGCATGTGGATATGAGTAAACCTCAACTTCTCCACAGTAAACTGAAATGTTACTGTTCTCTGCCTGTAGATGTGCCTCTTCTTGGGAAAAGAAAATCACTTTTAACTAGAAACAGTAGATGTCGTTGCACCTTTCATTTCTGTGTCCTTGTGTCACTGGAGACGTTGAAATGATGGGTGGAATGGGTTTAGCCATGTCCCTTACTCAGGGAAGAATGACAGAAACCCTTTTCTGGCTGCTGTTGGTCCTACGGGCTCTATTTATTACTTCATTGTGTCATATGGGCCACTGGCAAAGTATACAGGAAAAAAAATTACTGTTTTACAGTGTCATCTTGCTACTTTCAGATGGACACCCTTGAGAAAATAGTAAAACTGTATGAACAACTATAGCACCCATTGTAAGGCACCTGGTGGGTTTTGTGGGATTTGGTTTGGTTGATTTGTTTTGGTTTTTTCTTTTTGTCTTTTTTCTTTTTCTTCAAGGCTTTTTCTGCAGTGATATGCCACTCCTGTAGTCAGAAGTTTTCTCCAGTCTTCTGCTCTTCATACAATATTATGTGAAGACCTTGTTGGTGGAGACAAGAGACTATGTAATGAAACATTATCAACAAAACCCCTTATCACCTGCATCCTAATTTTGGGAAAAGGAGATGGAATGTCAAGGAACATCTTCTTTTCATATCTACAAGTATAAAATATGTCATAATTTTTGTTTGCTAAACGTTGAAAAAATTGCAGGATGCACTTGCAATCATATAATATGACAGACAGCTTTTAATGCTGGTATTTTTTTAACTTATGGGATTTATTGAGGAGGGTTTTTGTAGCCAAAATATTTCATCTACTTGTGCTGCTTAGAAGCTAGAAGCCCCAGTGAGAAGGAGGAGGCCAGGGATGCTGTAAGGGCAGCCTGAATTTACCAAATAGGTTACAAGCTTCTTGAAACACAGTGTGCTATTGCTGTTTGCACTGATGTCATTAGTTTGTTTACATATCCCAGTTTTGCTCTCTCCCTGATCAACTCCCTGTACCTTCTGTTTCCTGAGTGTTCGTTTCAGTGCTGCTTATGCAGAGAGAACAAACAATCCAGGCAGCCAGAGGAGTTTGCAGAACACCCTGTGCACGCCTCGCTCTCATGCTGCCGGGAGTCAGGCTCTGAAAAGTGAACTACTTTGCCACTTGTTTGGTTATAAATGCCAAGTCATTAGTCCTGGGATACCCAGCTTTCTGCCTATCTCTGCTGCTGAAGGAGTGTTTGTTTTTTCATGACTTTTAAAAAGAATGTTCATGCTGACTGATAGAATTTTGTATGTTGTGTTGTTAGTTGGGTAGCTCAAATATATTTAGGTGTAGAATCTTGAAGTTGTTGACCCTGTGATTCTACATTAAAGTCTCTATTCTGACTTTAATTGTTCTAAACCCATGAAAGTTCTCACAAAAAGAACCTCTTGTTCATTTAGTGCTTTATTCTAGCCAGCAGGGGGAAAAGGGGAAGCAAAATATCTACTGTCTTAAATATTCAGTGGGTTAGACAAAGAATGCTTTTATCAGAAAAAAAAATCTGATCTCTGTTCATGGTGTGTGTATTTTGCCATATTCTTAATTTTTTACCCTATGTCACTACTCAGGATTTGTACATATGTGAGCCTTTCAGAAATGCCAGGCGTCTTGGCGAAACCACGTTGGTAAATTCTGCAGGTTGAATTGCATGTTGTATATCTAAGAATTTCCTACTCTCAGTTAACATGCAGTATTCTGGACTATTCTTATACTGCCATTGAAATTAGAACCTGAGGTGACAGGCTTCATAGTTATGTTTTCACCACTTTTCTTTTTATTATCATAATTTTTAAGCTGCTGTTTGCCTGAATTTTGTGGATTGCTTTTATTCTCTTTAAATATGATTAAATGCCTAGAATTTGAACTGTTTGAAAATTGACAAAACAGAAGAAATTAAATGGTGCAAATAGACAATTCGGTAAAATCTTCATACTCCAGAATTTTCAATGACATAAATACCAATTTCTCTTACCTAAATTGGAAAAGTGGATGGAAACTTGGGAAGCTCTGGCAAACTTCAGAGGAACTGCTGAACATGCATGCATTTAGCAGAGGTGAACCCACATTTCAGACATTTTGAAATTCCCTGGTTAAATGGAGGACATTAAATCCAGTGCCCCTTAGAGAGGAGAAGCTGTGTTGTTGAGTGCATTGAACTGTTTGGCCTGGGCAGTGGGTATGCCTCTGGAGTGGCCCAGAGCAGAGTCTTCACGAATCAAGCTGTTGTCATGGCTTCAGATTCCTCCCTAATGTTCAGTTCACAATAACAGAAGGATTAACTGTTTCAAGGAAGGGCTTGAAACTGGGTTTGTGGTGAGATGGAGAAAGGGGGTTCAGAACAGTCTCTGCTGGCTGCTTTCCAGCAGGGGATATACATAATGGCAAATGATGTCACGTTGTTGGGAATGCAGAAAAATTCTTTAAACAGCAAGAAAAAATAGGGCACTTGCTGGAAACCAGAAAAGCATAGGTGTTGTGAAAATGTGTGTGTATACACAGGCATATATTTCTGGCTTGCCAGTAAGAGACAAAAACACTTTTACTCGGTCAGTGACTGTGGCAGCAGTATGAAATGGGCAGAAATGGATTAATTTTGTTCCTGCTTCCTTAAGTTTTTCATTACTGTATGGTAGATTACTACAGCAAAAATGTGGTTCAGTTAAAAAACTGACATTAAACAAAGCCAGATGTACTTAAGTAGCAAAATATCCAGAAGAAATGACTTAACTTACAAGCTATGTGTGGATTAATGTAACTCCCTGATCCTTCCCCTACCCAATATCTCTATCCTCAAAGAAATTCAAAATCAAAACAAAGCAGAGGAGGGAAAAAAAGTCCCAAACCCATAAAATATAAGACTTGCAGCCAAGCCAATCACCGTAAGGCAATTTGCTAATGGTTTTGGCAGAAATGATCCTGTTCAGCTTGTCTTCCTGCCATGCTAGAAAGCTAGCATTTATCCATATGTGAAATGTTTTATTTCATCTAACAATATTTGAATATGTTTTCTTCTTTTCTCTGAAATATGTGGGGTGATCTTAATTTTACTGTTCTAGCAGAGAAAAAAAGAGTTATTTGAAAAGCAACACACTGTTTATAGTTTAGAGAAACCTATTGTTATCTCAAGTCTTAAGAGTACAACTTGGAAGCAGCTGGATTGTTTCCAAGCTCTCAAAATATATTTCACATATCAGAGCATTGTTTTTACTGTGAAAATATGTGAAACATTCTCAAAAAGATTTACTCGGAGCAGTAAATGTGAAAAAGTTACAGATACTAGCAGTGATAAGAGAAACTCCATTGCCATTCTGGATCTTTCTGCTGTAAAAAAGAAGAGAAGTAGCAAAATTTACTGTCATTTTTACTGTCAGAGGTGTTTATACACAGGTGTGTCACAATTCTCGTTGTGAGGAATTGTTCAAATTACATTTGGGCAGTGGAGAATGTGACCTCTCTTGTAACTCATTAGGCCTGCAGAGAACTTCATGCACATTTAATATCCGGAGCTTGACATGATGGCTCCCAGATGCTCAGAGGAGAAAGCCCCTTGGATGATGATACAAAGAAAGAATAGAACCCTAAAAAAAGGTTTTAGTTTGGGATTTATTTTATTTTATTAAGATTTTAAAGCCGTAGTTTATTTCCGTTAATTTAATTACATGTCAGGACACTTATTCTGTTCCATGTACCTATATATCTCAAGACATTCCAACAAGTATACTGGACTTATTCAAGGGGGAAAGGGCTTGAATTCAAACCTCTTTTTGCAAATCTAATTGGTTGTAGTCTTCTGTTGACACAAGTAAATGTTTCTTTAGTACATATGTATTCCAGTAAGTTCAAATATTATTCTTACTTCTGATGCTAAATTGTCTCTCCTTAGGTTAATCAGAAGGGAAAAAAATTACTAATTGGATTCTTCTTCTGGGAATGTTTTTCTGTAGGTTTTTTTTTTTCTACTCCTATTCTGTCAGACTCTACTGCTTGCTTTCATATTCTGTGTACTCCTGTGTGGAAGTACCACGGGAAGATGATACCTCTTTCATAGAAAAAAATTACTTTGTACAGTAACTCAGACATCTTATTTTAGTAAATTTGTTATGGGACATACTAGCTATGTGCAATGAAGAAAGTAATATGGGGAAACTGCTTTAATGCTGCATCAGAGGGGAGGAGAGGACTAGACTGATGCAGGAAATCACTGAAATAAGTACAGTTGTACCATTTGATTAGTCTGTAGTCACTTCTTGCATGTCCTCCACTCAGAATACATTTCTTTCCAGTCTCCTTGTTTTTCATGTTCTTGTTCGCTTTAGAAAAGGAAGGCTTGATTAGGGAGAACTGCTGGTGCTAGACTCCTTTTGGCAAAAATAAATAAATTAATAAGTCCAAACTGTTCCTTCTAAAGGCTCTTGAGGACTCTGGTGTAAGCAGCTGGGTTGTTGCTGCTATAATTCCCCTCTGTAAATTCATTTAAAGGTAGTAATTAAAAAGACACAATTATGACGTGTCTGTGTGTGCACCAAGGCAAAGGGAAGGAGAGTGCAAATATCAGAATGTATTATTTAAATGAAAAAAATAAAAAAGGAGTAGTGACCAATTAAAATATTGTGATCCCTGCTGTGTCTCATTTCCTAAACCCAGGATATTTTGTCTGCTCTAACATCTGGGGGAGGGGGGTTTCTGGGGGGGGGGGTATTTTTTAGATTTTTCACTTTAGTTATTGTTTAGAATCAGCAAAGTTGGGGTTTTTTGTATCCATTTGAATATGGGAATACAAACCTCTGATTTTTCTTTTAAAATGTCTCCATGGCATTTGGCTATCAAGTTTAATGTGATGAAGGAGGTCTGCTTCAATGGGTTTCATGGATTTTATGACTTTCTAGTTAGCATGAGAAAAAGAGTAGTAAAGATGGTCAGAAGCCAGAGTTTGGGTATTTATTTTTATTCTATGACCAAGGAGATGTAGAAGCTGCTGTTCACTTTTTAAATTAAAAACTAAAACATTATGTACTTTGATTCCTGTAACTTCTGGGTTTTATACTGAAGG
Organism: Entomyzon cyanotis; assembly: GCA_024500445.1. Taxonomy (NCBI): domain Eukaryota; kingdom Metazoa; phylum Chordata; class Aves; order Passeriformes; family Meliphagidae; genus Entomyzon; species Entomyzon cyanotis. The sequence continues at coordinate 23,346,172 of JAKEPQ010001000.1, forward strand.
TACTGTCACAGAGCTACAGTGCAAGTATGATATTTGTGGTGACAGGGAGATTTTCTTGTAGTGCAAGATCCATAAGCATCCCAGTTAGAAAAGGGAATTTGAAAAAAGTTTCCTTCCACAGAACTCTGCACATCTCTCCTCTTCCTCTCTTTTGCCGTCTGGTAATGTCTATTCACAGGTCTTGTCCCTGTTTTGCAGCACAATCCCTCCTCCTTCAGTTTACTTCCAGATTTTGAAGGAGAGTATGAAAGAGTAGTAAGTGTGAAAAATGGTAGCAGTACTGGAAAGGGAGAAGGAGGTGCTATCAGACCATTATCTTGCATGTCAATCTGCCTGTTGTCTTCATGTTTTCAGTCTCACCTAATTTCTGAACATGGATTATCTAAGCAGTTGCTTGAACAGAAGCCTTGCTTTACAGCAGTGAGCTATTGGAGGTGTATGTCTTATCACTGAAAATGGAGAACCTGCAATAAATTTTAAGACAGATGGGGCAATGATAGAAATGAACCATAGTTTTTGTTTGCTCTTTGCAGTGTTTGCTCTTACCAGTGGCTGAGACATTTTCTGTTTCAGGAATGTAAGACAATAATATCACTACGGTTTTTGCAAAGGTAATATTTTATGGATTTGACGGAGCAGAGAAAGTGGTTCAAAGAAACAATGAATGTGACACACCATTCATGTTTCCTTACTCCACTTTAAGGAAATGCTCTGTGCCCTTTGTTTTTTTCCTGGTATGTGAAACACTGTGATATGTGATACAAACGAAAGCTTTCCAGATTTCCGGTTGTACTCAATGATCCTTGTGTGGGTCCCTTCCAACTTCAAGTATTCTAAGATTCTATAATGGCAATGCAAAGCTTGGTTCATGTTGAAATATCTGAGAACTCAGTAATGATTTAGAATTATGAATTTTTACCTTATTTAATCTAAAATTATACTTGCTAAAGGGACCTAAAACATGGCCTATCCCAAACAGAACATAAGAGATGGCTACCTTTTTTTCTCTTCTACAGCTTTTCCATGTCTTCTGTATTAGTACTATTAACAGTTAACTGCTGTTTACTGGCCAGGGAGCAAGTGACTTGCTCTTTTGAGCTGTTCATAAATGCACACCAAAAAAAGCCCCAACATTTTGGTCTCAGGTAGATTGGATGAAATAATGAGTAGCATAAAAATAAATTAAGCACAATTGGTGCCACTACTTGCTTTGAATGCAACAGTATGCAGGACAAGTCACAGTATTAGCAAAAGAGAAAAAAAGTAGTCTTAGAGCTGGATAGTTTACCTCTTGTTGTGTGCGTGTGCTGTGGATGATACAAAAGACTTACCTAACAAAAATTATTTCTTTGATGTTACACAAATGCTTCCTATCAGGAGGGGTCTAAAAGACTTAAATTCCCTTGAACTGTGGTTTATTTGTGCTTGTATTTATCCTTCAATATGTGTGTAGAAATGTTTTTATTATGAGTGTCACCTGTAAGAGGTGGATTTTCCATTGAGTGACATCTGTAACTTGATCTAGCTATCTGGTAGTTTAAAGCATGAAAATACAATACTGTTTAAAACAAGAAAAAAATATCCTATTGACTTGGACCATTGGAAAATGATCCAAATTGACAGCATGAGCTGACATACTAGGAACTTGTTAGAGGTCAGACTTCAAAGTCAACATGTTAAAATTTTCAGCATCAAATCAAATAATCTGGTTTGGATTAGACCAAGTTCATTAATAGGAAGAGAAGTTAATTGGCTTTTCAAGCTGGAATTTCCTTCTTCCATATGAGTGCTGGATGTGCTGGGTGCTAACTAAAACTTTTTGTAGTGATGTTCTCTTTCCAGTCTGAAAGGCGCCTCTGTCTTTCTTTTTTTCTCTTTTCAGGCAAAAGAATGGTCTGTTGCTATGCTCTTCTCATTGTGTTTTCTACGCTACATGATTTTAGTATTTTTAAAGCCCTGAAATCCACTACCAAAGACCTGTTGGTGCCTTTTCTTTGTGGCAGAGGTAACAGATAACATGCCTTTCTTTTCCATCCTCAGTCATTCTGGACTTTTGCTGTTTATGTATTCTTGTAAAGGGATCTATATAACCAGTAGATGTGTGGTTTGAGAGGTTTCTGAACCAGTTTTGTGAGTTTTGTCTTTCCCACCTGCTCTCTTCTCTGGGCCATGTTGCAGGTATGAAAGGCTGTTTTAGAAATGATGGCAAAGGCAGCTTGGTTCTCATCAACAGCAGAATCAAAAAATAGAAAGGAATGTAAGAAGTTTGAACATGACTCATTAATAAGAGGGAAAAGTTTTCCAGAAATGTAATGGAAAGTGATGCTGCAGTGCTGTAGCCCCATGCGTTCCTTCAGAAAAGTAATAGTGCAGCCTGCAAATAATGACCACAGCATACGGCAGAAATGTGCAGTTCTGAATTCGCTGCATTTAATATCTCCTCACTGAAGGCCCAGGTGGCTCCAGGAGCAGGCCCTGGCTCTGCTGCAGGTGGGGCTGAGGTGACAGGCTGAGGCGGCTGCCATTACCTGTGGTGCTGATCGCAGGCCCTGCGTCACGGCCTGGCATGGGCTGTCAGGGGGAAGGGGAGCCTCCCCAGGATTTTCATAAAATAGTTGTGTTTTAAGCCTGCTCCCAAATCCTGAGCCACAGTGAGGCTGCCATCGTGTTGTCTTTAGCTACGTGGCAATAGCAAACAAGGTATCTCTGCAAAGGTTACTCTGAGGGGAACCATGGCAGGAGAAATGGCGGGAATTTTTGTTCTGGTGAGTGGGGATGGAATCGCACATCCTAGACCTCTGACACCCTTTCATGACACAGATCACTCTATTCAGAAGCTCTTTAAAAAATGTTATTTGTGTTATTATATTGTGGCAGAAACATAAGTTCTGCTGGATCCCAAACCATGAACTTGAAGGCACAAACAAATGTACGTGGAAGTACATGTTTTGCCATTCAGCCAACAGGCATTATCAGGGAGCTCTGTTCACTCATTTAATGTGCAGGTTTGGTCAGTGGACCCTGAAGGAACACAAATACAAAGATTTATGTGAAGCAAAGTTTGAGGATGGGAGAATTTTTTTTAAATGGTTCTTTATTTTTCATTTTCTTACTTGTATAACAGCAAGCAACACTGTTTCAGATTACAGATGAAGTAAATAAAGAGAATGGTTATAGAGGAGTAGTATATGCAGCACTAAAGTACAAACACCATGCATTTCAGACATTTAAAATTGCTGATATTTTGCAGTTGATAGCAGCAGTACAACCAGGCCTACAGGCTTTCTCTCTGCCTTGTCAGTGACAACTGTGATGAGATACCCTCAGGTATGCTTCCTGAGATTTAATTTAGAGGACAGGAGTCCAGTTTACCTCTTTTGATGTCACAGTTTCTTGCTTTATAGGGCCAAAAAGATTGAAATTAGTTAGATCTTTCTCTTCTTTCAGACTGGATTTGAGTTCTCAGAAGGTACTAATATCCCTTCGGTGTAATAGCAATATCTCTAAACTTTAGTATCCCTAAACTTTCTACACTATGTGACTTGTAAAGAATTTTTGAATTAAAACTTGCCTAGTGTAGGAATGCAAACATATACTTGCAATGACATTTCAGATATGTTGAGGTCTTCTATATTTCGCTTTTTTAAGCTCCTTATTATTGCCTTATTTTCCTATTATATTAGAAATCAACTAATTGTGGGTCAGAGCAGATCAAATGATCATAAAAATGTTTATCACATGTTGCCTGTTTTGACAAAACAATAAACATAAAGTACTTTGCACTTGCAAAATCTCTCTTGCAAAAGAGATGCTGAACTCAGACTCTGAGTGGATTGGCAAGGGCCAGCACTCCAGGCTCCGTACAGGTCCCCAAAGCAGAAGGAGAGGGTGAGTGGCAGAGAGGAATAGCATGCTATGCTATTCCACTGGGAAGAATCTAGAATATCCACATCTGACTTGTACTGCTGCGTGCTTCATTAGGCTCTTAAAGTTTAACTATATTTTTCTTCTGTTTTTCCACAAACATCAGGTCTTCAGTGAAAAGAAACTGTTATATTTAGGTTTTTTTATCTGAAGTGGAAAAAATGTGTTAGGAAAAAAGAGAAGAAGGAGTAGCACGAGGATGATGGAGCATAGCAGTAGACAGCTTTCATTTATCCCAGCAGCTGGACCTGAGTGCAATTACAGATAATGAATTCTTGAGGAATCAGGCTCCCTAGAAGCAGATTGAGATCTCATACTTTTCTTCAGATAAAAAAAACGAGAAAAAGTTTTCTTTTCTTGAGATGTATCTCAGTAATTTATGTAGCATCTGCACCATGTTTTGTGTTATAATCCTTTCACTTTAAATGAGACTGTAATTTAGCATGAAAATATTCTCATATACTTAAAAAGCATTCAGTGAGACTTCCAGTGATGTAAAGCATATGTAATCTAGTAAGGAAATCTGATCATGTTTTGGCAAGGGCTGTAGGGTTGCTATTCCCTGAGTAACAAAATCTGAGTTACATATAAAGTTTCATACAAAGTTAAATGCATCTCTGTGGAATAACAGGGGAGAATATTCATTCAACAGTAGAATTCTTCTTGCAGTTTTACATCTTGTACACAGAAATCAGGTAATTTACTCAATCCCAAGTTTGATTTGATTTTTTTTTTTTAATTTCCAGTAAATAAGAATTTGTGAAAAATAGGAACATAGGGGTTTTTTGAAGGATGTGATTGGGATGAAGACACACGGCATGTTGATTTTATAGTTTTACATGGGCATATAGGATTAGCCTGTGAAAATTTCTGCTTTTAAGTATATGTTCCTACCTTTATAAAATAAACTGGGGGGAGTAGCTATAAATGCTACATTTTTTTTCTTAACCCTGATTGACATGAGGCTGTAATGAATCAGTTGGAAGGGATCAAAATATGTCAGTTTTACAGAAATATCCAGTGTTTACAAGTGAATGAACACTGGGAAATACCTATCTGCAGTGCCTCAGCATATAATCTCTTTTGTACTTTGTAACTCAGAAGATAAATCACTAAGAATTCTACTGCTGTGGCTGATTACTTCTAAAGAACTCAGAAAGCTTAATTATTTGAAAAAATTGAAATCTAACTATCTTTCTAATCAAGAGATTCCAAAGATTTTTTTCTCATTAGTAGCATTTACCTTGAGTGTGGCTATACTCTAAAGTCCTTTATATCTTTATGGCACCTCAAAATCTGTTTATCATACCAAGATCAAAGCTCAAGACCTGTCTGAGTTTTCAGTAAATTTGTAAATTTTGGGGGTTTTATGTCTTAGGTGAGTTTGGGCTTCACAACCGTAACCTTGACTTGCTGACAGGGGCACAAATGCAATGAGTAGTACCAGGACTTTATAATCTTTATATAACTTAATATAAGTATAATAATATGGTAGTCTGTAGTTTTTGCTTTACACATCTTCCTTCAGCCTTCTGTAAAACAATGATTTCTGTTTAACGTGTGTGCACCACAGTTATTTTTCTCTAGTATGAAAACTGTGATAAGAAAGATGATATTATTTGCTGTTAATTTCATATTAAGTAAATGAGTAATTTAGAACCCTAACTTGAACGAAATAGCCCATAAATGAGGTGGATAAATTCAGCCTGGGGCATGTTTGATCTGCATGTGAACCAGGCACTTATTTCCTCAGCACTTAGCTCTCAGTACAGCTCAGGTACCATGAAGCTTGGTTAAACAAACACACAAGTGAGGCACCTGACAAGCTAACCCTGTAAATCCTGACTGTTCAGAGAAATGGTTTAAACAAATACATGCACCCTGTTCAGTGAACACCTATAACCTGCAACTACTTCAGGATGAAAGAAAGGATTCTTTGATCAAATACTTAGGATTGCCAGCTTGCTATCTGGTGGGAGGTCAGACTCATGTTTCCTTTAGTGCTAACAAGTATAAATCCATGAACTTTGATGCAGTTGGGGTTTTTCTACCAAAGCATTCTGGGAAGACCTTGATCTTCTGAGTCTAATATTAGGGTTCTGTAATGAGTGCAGGGCAGCTAAGATAAAATAGGAGTAAGTCCCGAAATCAAGTTTATCCTGGGGGTAAAAATTGGCAAGATTGCTGTGAAAGAGATAATTTTTAAAAAATTGCTTTATGCACTGAAGGTAATTTTTCAGTTAAGGGATTTTGTGAAAAACAGACTTCCAACTAACTATGTAAAGCATTCTCTCCTGCTTTTGTGTTCAGATAAACAGAACTTTCAAAAACAGCTTCTTGGATGCCTCTGTGGTAAGTGAAGTCTTAATAACACTGAAATCTTAAACAAAACAAATATGTTAAAATTGGATGGGTTTCTTTTTGAAAATAACCTTCAGTCATTCAACCAGCTCATCTTGTTCAAATATCTCACTTGTTTCAACTTTACACACTAGGCAATATCTCATGACAGGAAGAATAGGCAGGAAAGCCAGTAAAACTATTAAATGAGTAGAACTGAAAGGGAATAATTAACATTACAGGTTATGTTACTGTAAAAGAAGCATGAGGAGAGAGAGGAGAGAAAAAAAGAAAATAGACAGAGGGTGAGTGGAGATAAAGTGAAGTGGCAGATGAGTATGCTGAGAATATATGCTAGAGCTGTCTGTCATTCCATCACAGATGTTCTGTCGGAAGAGGAAGAAAACATAACTCAGGATTTTCAACAGATAGTCTTCTATAGGTTTTTCTTTTAATGAGATTATGTTTAATCCTCGATAATTTGGTGAATCTAAAATGATGTAATTTTACGTCTATTAGAGTAATTTAGCAGAAGAGTCACAGTTTTTGTGACAGTTTTTCACAGCATATCTGAGCTGCTTTTGTATCTAACCCAATGCTTGCATCTTGGTTCCATAGTTCCTCTGACCTTTGTGGATTATTTTAATTTTTTTCCTCATTTCTTACACATTGTCATGTGTAAGAAACTGTGGGGGAAAAAAAAGGAAAGTCTATGTTATCAAAAGCAAGGACAAAGGAGGAGAGAGTCCATAGGCAGATGCTTCCAAGGCAGAATGGGAAATATTTTTGTTTAAGAGTTACAGTGGGCTTTCACATAAAATGGGTTCATCAGTGTCAGTGCTGAACACAGGTGAACATGCAGAGACACATGTAAGCTTTTCCTCCATTGCCTGTCTGCTTGTTATGCAGCCATGGGATAAGCAAATTTATAGATTTGAGGGGAAGTAATTTCTTTCCATATTCCTGTAGTCTTCTACATATTATTGTTGTATTTTGGAATGGATGTTTATCAATAATTGTGTTGATAGTCAGAAAAATATATTTGAAGAGAGATGAGAAATATAACTTCTGTTTAATTGGTTTACAAATTAGGATAAATAGTCCCTCAAGAATTGTGAAGTCCATCACTTTGCATCTCAGGATAGAAATTGAGAATTTATGCAGATTTTTGTCTCAATGGTTTTGAACAGAAAAGACATCTTCGTGTGGATGCTGAGGGTTCTGCATCTCTCCTGACCTTTTATCTCCTTTAAAGTGTCTTTACTCTGACATGGAAAACTTTGCCATGGTTCTTCTCACCTTAGAAACGTGTATATATATATATATATAGGATAGTGTCCTGATTCTTTGGGGTTTTTCGGTTGTTTTAAGCACTTTTTCCAAAGTTTTAGGAGCGTAAACTCTGAAATTGAAGCCTGGAAAACAAAAAAAGAAAAAAACAAACCCCAAGTGTATGTGTGCAGTTTTTTGCAAAGGAGATGCATGTTTGCCCTGCAGTTAGCAGGTGCTGTATCAGAGCAGCACTGAGATGGAGCTAACACTGTCTGCCTCCTGGCACTTGTACTGTTTCCAGATCCAAGTTGTGTTATGGACAGCTGTCTTAATGTGGAAACTGTGAATGTGTGATTATACTTGTTTGACCAGAAGTCACCCCTTAGCTTCAGGACTGTTTGTGACACTGTCCTGCATATGACAGTGAGCAATAGAGCAAAGAAGGCAGTGCTTCAAGCAGTTCCCTCCCTCTCTGCCAAAACAGGTGTCCAGGTAAATACAGGACATCTGGACTATTGGGGGAAAGCAGTAAAATATTGCTTTCTGAAAGCAAAGTGGTGTTTAGTTTGTAGTTAGTTCTCTGTGCATACAGCCAGTTAGCTCAATGGCTTCAGTTCAAAAGCCTGGCAGGAGTTTAGCCCTGCTTTATGTGATTGGTCTTCTCTAATATCTTTCAGATAAGGTTGCTGATAAGGATAACTCTCTTAATTGCTCATTCTCTGACATCATTATAAATCTACCATTCAACTAGGCTAAGGACAGAAACACAGAATGCTTGTCTTCAGCTAGAGAAAAGTGTGTGGTTGGTCTATGCCAAACTATATACTTCCCTTTCAACCACCTGCAACATATATTAAACATGAATTACCCAGAAAAGAAAAGGTATAAAAGTATGAAATATTTAAAAGCATAAAATTTTGATCTTGTCTTTTAGGACTAGAGTGTACCTGCAAGGTGTCAGGAAGCTTAAATTTGAAACTATGAAATGGCATACTTTTTCCTGAGAGCAATAACAAAATAAACAACCCCCCTCAAAAATCCAAACAAAGCAAACCCCAAAAATAAAGTAGTGTCTGGGAACTTGCCCATGACCTCTTGACTTTCTAAGCAAAATTAATTCTTTTAGAAACTAATAGCAATGAAGACTACTTCAAGATTTAAAATATTAAGTTTTTTTAAAATTTCTGTTATCAAAATAGTCATGGGCACTTGACTACACATAAAATTACCTTGTCTTTATAACTGATTTTAAATAGTCTGTTTTTCTTTGAGAGTATTAGTTTACCTTTCTAAGAACTATACAATATATTTGTAAATAGTGAAATAATGCTGTTAATTAGATCTAGGCTGATAGTGTGACTGTGAAAAGGGTACTTTGGGCAAGAAAAGTCTTGCACTTAAATGTAGTAGTAAGTGAATATTTCTAGCCAAATTTCTGGTAACACAGGTTTTTGGTATTGTAGTTAAAAGAAGGCCTCTTGAACTGCTCCATCAGACAGACATCGTGTGATCCTTATGTTTGATGAAAATTCAAGCTTGCTCCAGACATTAAAATTCTATGTATTTAGAGTGTACTTGATGCTGAAATTCTCCAAGCTGGGCTTATACTAGAGAGTTGAGGCATTTTGATGAAAATTCCTGCACTTGTCATGCTTGGGCTGGAGTTGTTGAAGTGAATTTTGTGCAGAAAGTTCATGGAAGAGCTTTGTAGAAATGTAGAGTATGTGATAGCCACAATCATTATAGCTCTTTTTAAATCTCCAGGGGTCATACTGAAGAAGAACTGAACTGTGGAAATGGCACAATGGCTGTTGAGAGTGCTGAGTTTAGGCTCACTGACTCCTGGTCGCTTTGGTTAACAAGACAGAAGTTCTACAACAACCTTTCTTACTCACAATAAAATGCTCCAGGAGATGGAATGCTGTATTGTGAAAACCAGCAAATATGAAAATCATTTGTGAAAGAACTCTGCAGAAGGTATGATTTTTCTCTTCTATAGCTGGTTTTGCTTTCCTGAACACAGTATGATACACTGTTAGTGCTCTTGCTAATTGCCAGTTGAGCAGGAACGCTTGTTAGAAAATAGGAGGAAAGGAAAAAAAGCCAAGACAAAGTAGATTTTCTTTAAAAATCATGTAATCTGTTGTGGGACAGGAGCTCATCTCAGTGCTTTAGAAGGCTAACATATAGGTGGTAGCATTTCTGGAAATGCTAGAGTTCTTTTTGTATTTACTTGTCCCTCTTTTTCTTTTTGACCACAATTCTTTCAAATGTGTTTTCTGTTAAGAGTTGACATTTCTCCTCTGCATGATTTTGGTTCCTGGTAGTTTACCGTGTGATCTCATAGCTGCAGCTGAATAAGCTTTAAAAACCTTACTTTGCCTTTAACTTAGGATTCTATCTTTCAAAGGTTCCATTAAGTTCTAATTTAGAAGAAGAAAAACATATGGGGGAGGAGAAATAAGCAAAAGTCTGTGTAAAAACACTGTTGGAAGTTCCAGAAAGCAGCTGAGCAAGCTCCTAGTTTTTATTGCTAGCACATAGCACGCATTTTTGAAGAGAACAAATAATCTGAAATTGTGCATAGGACTCTGTGAGCTATATAAAAGATGGCATTCTACCATGCACTGCAGGCCATGAAGCACACAGAGCTCTCCATGGCTGGGTGGGAAACTAGGCAAATAAGGTTGGTGGCTGTGAACCTGCTGAGGAGGAGGCAGTGTAACCTACTAAAGACATTTGGTTATGTCTTGTGGACAACAGTTGTCTCCCATGTTCTTAACTGCAAGGGGTATTAATGATATTTAATGAGCCCAATAATACTTCTTTTTCTTCCTAAACCATTGGTAAATGTCATTCCTTTGAAACTTTGTGATGAAGTGTGGCTAGCACAGGTTCTTCCCGTGGGAACATTTTGCTATATTTCATAAACAAGATAAAGTTTGGATGTTTTGCAAACAACTTCTCCGGATTGGGTCAGTTCGGGCTTGGCCAATTGGGCCTAGGGGGAGGTCTCGGGCTGACCAATCTGGGGCACCTCTGTAAACTCTATATATATGGAATTCAAAACAATAAAGTTCTCTTCTCCTCTCTTTCCTTGTCTGAGAATTTGGGTCATTCCTCAGCTAGCCGCTCAACAGCGACAATGAAGCATTTTGTTGTAATTGCTTGCAGTGCTAGTAGATATTAAGGAGAACATGAATGACTGAATTCAAGCAGATTGAATTAAAAACAGCAGTGTTTTGGAGAGTTATTTTTAGCCTGTGTAATTGCATTAATTGAATTTGCCACGTGGCCTGGGAGCATTCTTACATGTAGGAACAGAAGCCAGTGACCAAAGTAACTAGGAAGCAGGAGAGCTTCTTAAACCGGATAAATGTACTGTGAAACTTTACAGCTTCATTGCTTATGAAAGTAGCCCCTGTTCATCTGCTTGGACATGCTGATGCTGGTAGTGAAAATGTTTCCAGGATTGGACCTTCAGTTGAGTAATTTTGTGTTTTCTAATATCAAGTCTTATTATTTTAATAGACCCTCATCAAGAAGAGTTCTGCCAGTCTGTTTGTAACATAACAAAACAGTAGAGAAGACAAAAGCACGAATCTCTACTGTGAAGGATAAGATATGGAAGTGGCAAATAGAGATGGAAATTATTTTTGACTGTGCCATGGCTCATGTGTAATCCTGGGCAAATCACCTAGCTCTTACATAGAATAGAGACTTAAATTTATAGGTAAATAGTTTTTTAAGTCTAGTAAATAATCCCATTATGCCTCTGTTTGCCTTCTTGTGAAATGGAAATAATAGTATTCCTTTTGCTCATCAGATGGTTGGAATACTCTTGTGATAGGCCATATGGAAATGTCTACGTGCAGTCCTTAAAATGAAAAGTACTCCTTTTGGAAATAAATAATTGCAAAATCAGTGTCTCTATCTACCTTAAGCTTTATGCCTGCTTCTTTCTTTTATTTTTTTCCTTTTCTTCTTTTTTTCCCTCCTGCCTGGTTTCAGGGGCTCAGTGCTGCAATGAATGGTGCTTTCTAGGGAATGCAGCTGTTCAGTCCTAGAATTAATATGCAAATGCTCTTCTCTTACTGAAGCAGGGGAGGAAGATGGCACATAGCTGTATTTTCTCTAATCAACATACTCCCTTTTTCATCTGGAACTACAACAAAGCTGACTGTCAGCCACACAAATAATGGAATATTTATTTTTGCAGAAATAAACAGTTCCATAAGCATACATTTCTTGAGAGCTTTTACTGACCAACCCAAACAATATTTTAGTTCAGTGAAAATATATATATTTAGAACTATTCACACACAAATCTCTCATGCTTTTTCAGTCAAATAAATAGAACAAGCTAAATGCACTGGTAGAATGCTAATTGCAGCTGCAGAAGCATAGTACAGAACTTCAAAAGTAACTTCCACTGGATTCTTTGCAAAATGCAAATTCATATATTGGAACCACCCCTGTTGTAGAAGTCCTATTCTGCCCTCAGATTCACAGGTAGGGGTCTCACAGAATCAGCTCAAGTCTCATTTGTATGCCTGATTCCCCACAGGACCAAGTGAGTAAAAATTCTACCCAATACGAATAATGAGATTTTAGTGTTTTCTCAGCCCATATGTAATTCAACAAAATGTGAGATGGTGAAAAATTGGACTGATGTCTTTAATTTACCCATATAAATAGACAACATTTCAAGATTTTAGATACCAAAGGTCACCAAGGTGACATAGGTATCTATGCAGAGGGCATCAGTGATTCCCTAGAGTTTTAGTAGAGCAGAAGAGAGAAGAGCAGTAGAGCAGAAGAAATGGTACAAGTTGTTGTTCTGAAGATTGCTTTTGATATTGCATAACATGCGCTTAGATTAAAAAAATATGTATTCTGAAACTAGTGTGTGATTGGCCCTGTGTGCCTTTTCACTGATGCCTAATTTAGTTTCTTTCTTTTTAGCCTAGCAGAAATACCTTTACATTCAACTGCAATTTCTTTGGACAGTTTGAGGCAACAGCAAATTAAAACTTGAACAAAGAACACAGGACAGGGTTAAAGCTAAAAGCAAGATGCTAAAGTCAAAACCAAGAACATGAAATCAATAAAGCATGCTATTGGAAAACAATGTAAGGATTGAGGCTGGAATTGCAAGGTGGGCTGACCTAAGCCTACTTAATCAATAGCTTGGCTGCTGAGCTGGGCATAAACAGAACTATTTGTAGGTGAAGAAGAAAAATGTGACAATGGAACCTTAACTTCTAAGATATATCTAAGCCAAATAACTACTGCATTGAAACAATGCAGTTTGGCAAAGTCCTAAATGGCTGAATGCATTAGTGAATGTGACCTGTAAGCTGTATTTGGAACTTGTAAAACTGAAGGACAAAAGTAGTCTTATAACAGACAAGACATTCTCAGCTGAAGGGATAAAAACACCTGATATTTCAATCAAGCATGCTGTGTATAGCATGAATCAAATGATATTAAATGTAGCAGAAAACTTTTCTTAGACTTAAAATTCCTGTCTTCAGTTACATCCTCTTAGAAGCCTTTCACAAAAAACTTCAGATAGTGGTGACACGTTAGGTGATTCTTTCTTTCTCCTTGTAGAAGTACTGTATGAAGAAATAGACTAGGACGTACTGAATAAAGATCAACAAAACAAATAAAATTGAAGATGCCTGAAAGATAGTAAGACAGTAGGATAAAATCTGAAGTAACTTTTTGAACTGCCTTCCTTGTGTCCTCAAGACTATAATAGTCCCGTTTTAATTTTTCCCCCTAACTCTAACAAAGTCAATTTTTTATTCACTTTTGTGATCTATAAGCCACCCTTACAAGAGGTAGAGCTTATGACTATTGCTGTCAGGTTTATAAGATATCTGGTTACCTTAGACCCTTGCTAAGTGTGTGCTGAGCAGTTAACTTCAGGTTTGTTGGCAGATTAATGACTTTTCTTTGTAAATCTATGGGATTACGTCTTATTTACATTCTAGAAGGTTTTGTCTGCATTTTGGTACTGATCACAGGAATAGAATAAACACGTGAAAAAATGGCTGGTCCTATTCTCTGTCATAGAGAAGAGAGAGCTCTTTAAAAAAAAAAGAAAAAAACCACAGCAGCTCTTAAATTTGTGACTCACTTAAAGCAGCATTGTCTTGAGAAGCAGACCCAACTGTGAGTAGGAAATCTGTCCACCATGTAGTAGTCAGAGTTCATTTTCTTTTTCTAGGCACTAAATCAAGCCACTTCACAAAATCTCAGTTATCTGCAAAACCTTTAGCCAATCAATATCTTTCCCCAAACAGTTCCCCACCAGGTAGTCTCAGATGCAATGTCTCATTTGTCTTCTGAACTTATAAAACTGCTGCTTTCTAAATTGGACAGCTTTTATATTTCATCAGACTGGATGTCTAACTTGCATGAAAATTGGTGATAGTAAATGTGATGATAAGGCTTTGCCAACTAAATCTTTCATGATACAGACATACCACTTGTAATACTATTTAATGTTTTAGATGAAGGTCAGCAAAGTCTTCGGGAAAAATCTTTCTCAGGCTCTTGTCTCACTACTGTATCTATTTCCAGATTGCGGCCAGTTCTCTGTGCACCCAGAGCAGTAGTCAACAAATTACCTGTTAGCTCCAGGGAGATGGGCACCCAATGAATCCAAAACAAGTAACAGTCCTTTTTTTGACCTCAATGAAAGGAACAATTTGAACATTTCAAAATGGGCTCACTGTGGATTTTTTTACTATGCATGCTAAGCATGCTTCCTCTGTACTTTTTCCCCTTCTTCCAATCCCTTTATTTTCAAATATTTTACTATTATATGTCGAGTGCAATCTAATAGTGTTAGAATGGTAGTTGAACTTTGAAACTATACAATTTTAGTTGGTATAATTTTAAACCAACGTATCCTATATTTAATTCATGGTTGAAGTCTGGAATGTGGTATGTTTGAGAAGGATTGTCTTTCCTGAAGGCAGAAACCATCTTCCATACTGTTTACTTCTACAGCTTCAAATTCTTCACATGTCAGTGATAGGTTGTTAGTACACACTTGGAATATATGAAACAGATGGTAGTAAATAAGTGCCAAATTAATTTTTCCACCAAAACCTTGTATTGAATTTAGAATCTTCATCAATCTCAACAGGGAATGCAATTTGTCTTTGCTAAGTTCTGTTTCCTTAACAAGCTGTCAGTGTCTGTTTCTGGGGTTTTCTGTGAATAAATAGCAGAATATCAAAATACCATCAGATTCTCATCTTCACCACAGCTCTCTTACCTCTAGCATTTTGTGTTATCTTTGATGTGACAATGGAAGTCCTGTATTTATTCACAAGGAAGGAGGTCCAGACAAGCATCCAAACTTATGAATTCCTGAGCCTCTAAATAAATCTTCATCACTGAAAAGAACTGTCAGAATCTTCTCATCCAGCAGCTGCAGTTCCTCCCACTACAAGTTTTTTTTATGTCTTTCATTGTAATACCTTGGTGCCTCATACTTTGAGGTGAATTGCTCCTGTCAATGTCTGTGTCATAAGGTGACGGTTTCTCATCTGTTTGCCTCATATGAACCGCAGAAACAGTTTATCTTGAGGTTTTGCAGTCCAAAGTTTTCAAGAGAAAACCCCATGAACTTCTAACTCCAAGCCAACCTTTCATTGCACTGAACATCCTTTCCCAAGCCCTGTTTGTAAATTCTGGATGTCTTCTTTTATTTGTCCTGCCTACTGAGTACAGTGCTTTTTATGGGGTGTGGCACCAAAATGTTCTGGGACGCCTTTTTAGATTTGCACATATCCGTGTGTGTACATAAACATCTCTAAATGTACACATATACATGCTTGCATACATGAATTCATGATGTCTGAATGATACGTTGATCAGGGTTTGTTATTTTGCCCATTAGTGAAGGGGGATCCTTGTGCAAAGAGTTTGTCCTGAGAAACTTCTCTACACAAGAAAGCCAAGTACCTTCTCAGGATATAAATCCAGAAATATGAAAAGCAACATCTAACTGCTGGAACATTTTTATATGCTAAATACCAAAACCAACCTTTCAGTTCTGTGTGAAATTTAGATCTGAAAGGAAAATATGCAGCCCTGCTGTCTATAGTACACTGACCATATAGACAAAAAGAATTATAGAGAAATAGAAATATAGACAAAAAGTCTGCCAGTAAACTATTCTGGCTCACAGTTGCTATGAAAGTGAGTTGCAGTGAGTTGGTGGAATGCAGCACAAATAATTACACTGAAAATGGTGATGTGCAGAAAGAAGTTAATGTTATTATGGATGATAAACAAGGTCTAAACAAAGAATGTTCAAACTTGTTGTCAAGAACCACTTGATCTCTGATCCTTGGGGAAATGAAATGATCTTTCATGGCAGAAACTGAGACATAGCAGCACTGTAATTGCCAGCAGAAAGCAATGGAAATTGCACTGGTGAGGTGCTGTCACTCCTCTGCATTAGATGTGCAGAGACTGTGAAGAAAAGTAAGGATGGAGCTCCTTAGGCAGCCTCACTGCAAACACAATCTGCTCCATCCTTACCCTCTCTGGAGTTCCCATCCATGATAAACTAGGTGGGATGGCTTTCAATTCTGTAAGCACAGCCAACTAAGTCAGCTTGTGGTTAAATTATTTATGCCAAGAGCTGAATGTGGGGTTGTGTGAGCTGTGTGTTTTCCCCAATAAAACGTGTGTTTGGGGATGGGAAAGAACCTTGGCTAGTCAAATAGGATTTCTTTGAGGGTGATCTGTTATATATTGAGTCTAAGTGGGGGAAAAGGGGGTTGGGAAGCAAAAAATAAAGCAGGTTTAAAAGGGCATTAAAAAGCCTGTTTATATATTTTTTGACAAACCCAGGGCTGCTGGAAGCATGATGTGGCACTGACTGATATGATTACATTATCTAAATAGAAAAAATTTAAAGAAGTTCGTAGGGATATTGGTGTTTATAGATGAAATGATGCATTTTTACACTTTTCAAGTTATTTAAAAAAACCCCAAGAGGTATTGGAGGCTGTTTTTATTGCATTACTTCCTTAATGCAATGTTAAGATATTTAGAGAACTTTGCTTAATCAAAATTTAATAAAAAATTAATATAAGCCCTACATCAAATAGATTGTTAATTGAGAGCTAAGTTTGTTTAATGTGATTCCTGTCAAAGTACAATAATGAGATAAAGTTCATGAGATAGCAGCTCCAGTCGGTTTTGTTTGAAATATTTGGCTCGATGCTGCACCTGCACAGAGGAGTCATCTTAACTCTCCAGTACGCAGGTGATCAGAGCTCACGTGGAAAAAGAGAGCAGGGGAGCAGTTACTATGGTCCTCTAGGTAGATTTGTCTCCCTCCCGTCTTTTCTGTCAGTGGCTAAGAGAATTGAGTTACTTTTCCTTTGACAATCTGGTATTCATAGCAATGTACCTAAGATACCCCTTAAATACCTCCATCTCAGTCACACTTAGATGTATAACTGGGAAGAAGACCTCAAACAGATAATGTTCTCGTACTAATTGTCTTTTTTTTTTTTTTCTTTTTCTTGCTCCAGCTGTCAATGTAGCACTTTGTCATTGCCTAGACAACCACAAGTTGAGAATTAAGGTTGTGTGTTTGTGGAACACTTGGTTAGGTGGGCATGCAAACTTCCTGCATCTGGAACCAGCCCTCTAATACTCCTTTTCAGGCCCCCAGTTTCCAGTTGCAACAATCCCTCCTAGGGACATAAGAATGGCCCATTAGTTTTTGCAGCAGCAGTTATAGCCAACCACCTTGTAGAATAATTTCTTGGGGAAAGAAGGATTATCTGATTTTTTTTTTTTTTTTTGTTTGTCAGTAGTTTTATAAATCATATGGAAACTTGTCTTCAACCCAAATACTTTGTTTGGCTCAAGCAAGTTAAACTCTTTCAGTGGAAACCTAGAAAACATAATTTTTCAGACAGTTTTTTCTGTCCCTGTCAAAGACATGACTCAGTTAGAGATGGATCTTGAGACCACCACTGTACAGCTGTGGGCAAATGGAATTGAAGGCTTTTGAGAAGAGGAAATAAGTTATTTTACTGTAGATTGGGGTGGACAACATTTCCTGCCTTTTGCTTCTCTAGCCATGAGAAATATTTCACAGCATGAGAAATAGCTTCTAAGGTTTTTTTTTAATGTGACTTTGTTGCACCTGAAATTACATTGCAGAAATACTGTTCTGAACTCTGGTTTCCCACTGGAAAGCTTAGGTCAGGCTAAGTAGCCTGGAGGGATGCATTTGCCTGATTAAATCTGATGTATTCTATGTATCTTTCCTTGCTTCTTCCCCTCTCCTAGTACATTTATTCTGCAAGCTTTAAGTCAGTAATCAACTTCAGCACCCACACATTAGAGTGATTATTATTTTATGATATATAACGTCTTACATTTGGACCTCACTGTTCCCTTTATGTAAACATAAGATGGGAAATTATTAAATTTGTACCTTGAGATAAACTGCACCATATATATGTAGAAAGACAGCTTTAGACTTGTGTTCCTTTGATAAATTAATGCCTGTTAAAAAAGAAAAAGAAATCCTGTC
This sequence comes from Entomyzon cyanotis, assembly GCA_024500445.1. NCBI lineage: Eukaryota > Metazoa > Chordata > Aves > Passeriformes > Meliphagidae > Entomyzon > Entomyzon cyanotis. The sequence continues at coordinate 23,364,299 of JAKEPQ010001000.1, forward strand.
ATTGAAGCCACCAAATGTACAATTATGAATCATCAGAGGCAGCCAGTTCTTTCATTTCCTTTTCTCTGATGAAAAGAACTGTATACTGGAAAAAATCCTGTTGAAAAAGAGGCAAAATAACAGTTTGTAAAAAAAAAAAAAAAAAAAACCAACCAAAAACCCAGATATTCTTTAGGGCATTTTAAAAATGCTTGAAGGTATTTTTGATTGAAAATGAAAATTAAAAAATCAGAATTTTCACAGACTAAAAACATATACCTGAAATGAAAAATAGTCTCAAGAAAATCAGATGAATGTTGTGTTCTAGGGGTGTTTGATTACACTGTTGAAGGCTGCTTTCCAAGCTATTTGCATTATTCACCTTTTTCCCACCATGGCTGCCTCACAGTACCTCTGTGTGCTCCCCAGTGTGATTCCAGAGAGCCCTCCCAGTCCTCCATTGCTTGAGCATCAGGAACCTGTGCCTGCAGATCTAAGAGAATGCAGAGAGTTGTAGAATTCACCTGTAGTACCATTAGTGACAACAACTATTAGTCTGTCTCTCTTGTGTTTCAGCTCTCAGTTTTCATAGCACTTAGAAGAACCTCTTCTCTTTGAGATGTTATCTGTTTTAAATCAGATATTTTGGAGATTTGGTAGTGGGTTCAAAAGCTATTAAGCCATTAGACTCTTTTGAAGGACTTATTGTAGTGTGCCATACTCTGATTAATCCCTTTTCCATATAAAATCACCTCAAAACTAAGCTAGCCAAAACATTTTGTTATTTTCTAGTTTAGAGAAATATGAATAATTTCAGGTTAAATCATATACATCTCCATCTTGCAAAATTGTAGTGGTGAAATATTTCATCACCTGAAGTTTCTCATTCAGTGAAAAATGATAAACCAAAGATCTGTAGAGACAAATATTTTACGATAAAATGAGGTCTTAATTATGTGCTTCTCAAATTTAATTACAATTTGACTAAAATTTGACTGTTTCTCCATTTAGCTGTGGATAAATAATTTTGGGGTTTATTTTCTTTTTGTTTTAAGATAAGCAAAATAATCTGATCAAGTTATACACTGAGTACTTTGTATTTTGCCAGCTTTTAAACACTCACTCTATTTTGTACTAAACAAAATTAAATGTTATTAAAAAGGGCATTGAGTCAACGAGTAGATTTTAGAATAAAACGGTCCTTTTACATTATTCGCTATTCCTCAATGTCTCCTTCCCTATTTAAAATTTAAAAAAAAAATCAAATTACAGAAAGAAATCTTGTCATCTCTTTCACTTGTATGTCTTCTTAACATGGTCTGCAAGAAAAATCTGCAACTTGCTTAATGAGGTATGCTCTTTCAGTCAGGTGAGAGAAAGTAATGTACTGGGAACCAGCCTAAATAAATCAAAACGTATCACACAGATGTTCAAAAATGATTAGAAGCCTGAAAATGCAAATAAGCATTGGCTAAATTTTTCTAAGTGCCTAAGTCAGATGCCTAAGTCTCACTAATTTCAGAGGGATTTAGCTGTCTAACCTGCCTAAGTGATTTTGAAAAATAACACAAGCTGCCTATTTGCATCACTAGGTGCCTAAACACTTTTGGAAAATTTGTCCCTGAATGTTCTTAATAAAGAAAAATGACACATCAAAATGTGAAAGTTTAGTCTCAAAGTAGGATCAGAACAGTGTTTCAGAGAGGTCTAAGCTGATCTTACAAGAGCTTATGGCAGATGACTGTGGATTCCTAAAGTTTTCTAAGCCACAGTACACAAAATAACTCTGCCATCTCCATCCAGATGCCCCAAATGAATTATTGTATTTGTCTGATTATGCTTAATAGGCTGGGCTGAGATAAAGATTGTAACTGACCAAGTACACCGTGCGTACAATCCCAGATATTCACCCATTAACATGTGGTATTCCCTTTGCTGTAAATTGCATCCAGTGCTGATGATGAAACACTTCACTGACCCTGGCAATATTCTTCAGTGAAGCGCCTTATTTAAGAAAGTGTGTTGCATGGGAACTAGCCATGTATTGCAGAATAGTGCCTATTGAAGTTTAATTAGTGTAAGTGGCATATCCAGTGGTTCATGTAATTAATTGCAGATTACACATTAAAATATCGATGTTTTTGATAGTGTATGCACAAACCTGCTGTGAATAGTTAAGCATTTAGTAATCAGCTGGCTCGATATGGGAGCATTACCAAAGTTGAATGTCAGTCAGTGTGACAAGCATCCATTCTATTTCTAAGTTTTATGCAGGAAACTATATATAAACATGTACAAGCCAAGTGGAAGTGAAATAAAATCCAGTTGTCGAAGGAAGAATCACATCTATGCTGTATTTCTGTCATACCCTGCTCCCCAAAACTCATGTATATCACAAAGAGCATAAATATTTGTAAAAATTATTGCTTTGGAAATTGTCTTTTCCTTCATGGTAGCCATCAGATTCTTTTTTATTTTGTATGCTTTTGAATTGCCATTTTTAATAACTTAGTCATCCATGTCTTCTTGTTTATCATGTGATATTTGTGAAAATGGCATTTAGTATTTTCTAGTAGGAGCTTATCTCAGAAATATGAAAGAGAAGCTAGTCTAGAATTTGATTGGTTCAAATTTCTGCTTTGTCTCAGAACTGCTGTTGTGCAGGTTTGGGCAAATTATTCTGTCTTGCACTGCAAATTTCATCTGTAAAACGGGGATAACTCTGCTAAATCTCACAGAAATACTGTTTTGAATAAACACATGGCAGTTTAGGTTGTGGATAAATTCTTCAGTTTAGAGATAGTAAGTTGGTTACGTGGATTAATGTGTAAAACACACTTTGCTCATAATTACATGTCATTTTTTTATATATCCATATGTACAGAAAAATTGTTTTGGTACAGTGGAAAGCAGAAGCTAAATATTAACATGCACTTGGATGTACAACAGAGTTTCTGGCAATTTCTTGCTATTGAATTGGCATAATGTAATAATGTACTTCAGTGATACATTTACAATGCAGATGGTGCTGCTGTGTTCTATGCAGATGGTACTGATTTACTGCTATGTTCAACAAAGTACAGGAAGTCTTTCATTGTTAGTGTGGATTGACAGCCCTGAGCAGGAATAACAAGATTCTAGACTGTCTTTCCTTCTAGCTGACTGAATATCTTCAAAGCTGGAAACCAGGGAGAGCCTGAGGTAAATAGTCCCAGACCATGTTTCTGTTGCACAATTCCTGACAGGTGGCAGTTCTTTGTCAGGTACTTCTGAATGTCACGGATTCACTGTATGGGTCTGAAAAAAGATGATTCTTTAATCATGGTCGCAAGAATGTTTAAAGTACCCATTCACTTTGTTGTGTGAGCAGCCAGTTAGAAGCTGCAGGTGTTATATATGGCCTGGAGGTAACCAAGGCTTGTAAGGCCTTTCACTGTCAAAAGTCAGATATATACAGCTCTGCCTCAACATGCTTGTTGCCCATTTTGAAAAAGGACTAGGATAGTACAAAGAAAGTGACTTTTCACATTGCAAAAACTGGTGAGAACTCTGAGTTCTTCCCTCTTTTTCCTCCTCCCCTTTCAAGTTCTCTTTTTTCCTCCATGTCAATACACATCACTGAGAGTATCCTCTTCCTCTGTAGCCTTGGGCAGCCTCCCTTGGAGCTGCAACTGCCAGTCACACCCAATGGTGCCTGAATGTTGTGTCAGGAGCACAAATGTGAGGAAGAACAAAACCACCAAACTAATTTTAACTTGTGACCTAAACAAGGGTTTGAACCCAAGTCTCCCGAAATAAAAGGCTATTGCCCTTATTTTTCATCTGAAAAGCCATTTGGACTGCATCTAGACAGTTCCCCTTGAGAGGTGGCGTTAGATTGATGTAGTGCAGCGTGAAATGGGAGTGTAAATGTATGTGATGTTCATGGGCTAGTGAATAGAGCTAGTTTACTATGAAATGAATTGCTCGCAAAATGAACAGGCTACCTCTAACCCCAGCAACTGCTTTTCTTACTTGAGGATTATCGCTCAGCTCCCAATGCATGTTGATTCTGACACGTTCTTTGTGACACTGACATATCTGGAAAAGTTTAAATGCTGAACACTTGTTCTCATTTCTATTATGGACATATAAGAAGAAAGTAAGTAGTTGAGAGGAATGAAAAGAATGGAAATTACTTATTTTTTCACTGTCACAGGCAAATACTAATAATACAGTTAGAATTCAGGAGCCCTTTGTTATTATGGATATGTTTGAAATCATCCAGCCTTTGTATTTAATAGCCAGGGAGATTTAGTGAGTCTGTTCCAGCCTTCAGTCAGAGTGCAGACAAACAGCCTGTTACATTGCGGTTAAATATTTATAAGGAAAAACATTTTACTTCATGTTACTTGAAAAATGTAAATAGAGACTTTTAAAGGAACCTGAAATTTTGTGTACCTACTGTTTTCAAATATCCAAGCCATTCAGGAAGGCAGTTGTCTATATAAAGGCTACATTTGATGCTTTGTAGTGAAAGACTTGGCGATCCAGTTAAAAGAGCTCTTGTTGTTCACCTGGCTTATGGTCTGAAATGAGTGTACTACTGAAAATTTGGAGGTTAGTGGGGGACCAAAATGTTTAATAATTCCTAGAAACAGATATTTAATAATTAATAAACTGTACGAAATAAGAAGATTCTGGAGATTGTTTTAAGTTCTTTGCATTATCTAAAAGCTGATAATAATTTTTCAGGGGAAAAAAAGATGCCTTGTAAATTTGTAGTGTTTTAAGACCTCTTACTGTTATGGAGTTATGGTAGATCTTACTCTACCCAATATATAATGATATTGCATAAGAACGAAGATGGTTAAGCATGACAAACTTAAAAGCAAGTGCTTTAAAATGAACTGCTCAGGTTAAGTAAGTAGTATGTCTACAGCTTTTTCAATACTTTCTATGTTCTTCAGCTGTTACAGGACAGAATAGGAAACATATTCAAAAACTAGATAGCAGTTAGGTAGTGGTACTAAATTTGAGATTATTATGGGATTATTATCCCTTTTTTGAAATGTAGGTGGGTTTGCCCACTATAATTCTCAAATAAGCAGATAATTGTGCAAGGGGAAAGAGAAAGAAAAAAGTAGGTTAAGGTGTCCAAACCAAATATTAAAAATGCCATTAAAGATTAGTGGCTTTATATATATATATGTGGATATATATGTGTGTATATATATATATATATATTTCACATGGAAAACTAAACTGAATAGTGCCCATTGCCAGAGGCAGTGAGGAAAGTCCAGAGAGGACGAAGAACTGATTTCTTGGTAGGTTGACTTCTTAAATAATATTTAAAAAGTGTGACTAAAGAAGTGGTTTATAATAATTTTTTCTGTTCTAAGTAAAAGTAGATTGAGGTATGGAAAGGAGACATTCCTTGCTCGTAAGATCTCTACTGAGTTCTCTCAGGGTCAAAGATAGGAACTGTCATGAAAAGTGTCCTGCCTACAGTGATAATATGTGATTACATTTTCAGGGGGAAAAAGTTTATAGAGATTTCAAAAAATCTTTTATGTGAAATCTTCAAATATTAAAATTTATATTGATTTCTTAATAGTAAATCTTCATGCTATTCTTTTTTTTTTTGTGATTATTTGAAAGAGCCTTCTATATTTCATAGAACAGCAAATGAACCAGCAGAGTCCCATCTTGAACAGTCATCATGTCTGGTAGGATTGGCAAGTGGAAATATCCTAAATTTTCCCATCTGGCTTTCTAATCAGAAGATTACTTACTAGAATAAGGTATTGGACAGAGGTGGCAAAAATGAAAATGTCAGTGTTCTGGAGGACTTATAAATCCTAGGATGCTCCCATATGCTTTTCATTCTTGTTTTACATATTTTTGTTTACTTTTAAAAACACTTTCCTTAAAATTACCTCACTTGTTCCTTCATTCTGATCTCTGATTTATACCAATAGCTGCTGAACGGTAGTGATTATTTTCCATTATATCAATGCCTTTGGATTCTTATAACATCATTGCTCAAGTACAATATGTAGAAGAAAAGAGTTTGTGTTGTGAGTTGGTTATGTTGCATTGTGTTGCAGTGAATATAGCCATTAATGCAACCAAATTTCATGTGTCTTGAAATTAGTTTTTAATTCTTATGATGTGGAGGCCAGTTCTCTTCCAATATGGTTTTCTTATTAGATGTACTAGGAGAAAAGGCATTTTATTTCAGGCGACAAGAGATGGTAGCTTTGGAGGGCTGAGGGGTAGCAGGACTAATACTTGGTGATCAAAATAAGTGATGCTAACTTTGATTTTTTGATGTGAATAAAGCACATTCTCTTGGCATGTATTACCTGTCAACCCAACATGGAGGGGAGGGAAGGGAGGGAGGCTGGAAAACCTGCTCTATTATTTTTCACCCTATCTGTTGATGTTGTTTCTTGATTTGTTTTTTGTTTTGACAATTCAGCAATCATTGTTTTTACAGGCTAAATTCAAATGTGTTTGCAGCAACTGAGTGAAATGTTTAGAGCTGAGTGTGAGATTAGTGCTTTTTTGAGAGAGTGAAGGTGGTTTTAGGACACACTACTTAGGTAGTCTTGCTCTTATGTTTATTAAAAGTGCTTTCAGAAAATAAAACTGAAATAATTGAGATATTTAATCTTTGTCCTGTGAAAATGCACTTTTTTGATTGTTCAAGGTTTCATTTTGTGTGAAATTTGACCTAACAATGATTCTCTAAGAAATATGGTAGGAAATTCCATGTTTAGTAGCTGCTTCTTCTAGTCAGAATACATTATGCTGGTCTAGTTTGGGAGAAGCAGCCAACCAGAAAGCTCAGTGAAAACATAAGTAGCTTCTCCTCTCCTGCCAGCTACAGCAGTCAGATTAATTTGGCAAAAAAAAAAAAAAAAAAAAAAGAAAACTGGGCCAGGTGCAAACCTATTGAACTGATAGATGAGGTGAAACCTTTTTCTCATATGGTGATATGCACATTTCTGTTTGGTATAATCTGACCCTCTGATAGAAAGCTGCCTGTGGCTCTGAAGAGTGTGACTTCTAGCAACAAGCAGATTTTGGTGTCTATTCTACTTTACCTGTCCATCAGCACTGTTTTGTAGCGCAGCTATTGTGTGCCAGACCAAGTGTTGCTTGGGTTCTGCAGTGACTCCCAGAGAGGACTAATCTGTGACCACCAACCTCCTTTCAGTTAATAAATTAAAATCAAACTGACTTTTTATTGTTTTAGTGGTCAAAAGAATAAGTGGTTACCACTGTTAGTAACTCAGCTCTGCAATTTTATGAGGTGTGTGGATGGATGTGAATTACAGCCGTGGCCTTTCAAAGAACAAGCCCCAGAGCAATCTTGACCAATGTGGTTCAGACATTGTATTACACATGACCAGGGTACTGCCAGGGATTTCTTCTTGCTCTGCTTTCAGTTATTTTCCACAGTGCAACATGTGCAAGAAACATTGACTTAGCCTCGAGCTGATTTTCCTTCTGAGGGTTCAGTGATCTTGGAAAGTTGTGGTTAGCATTTTTAAGATTTTTTTTTTTTCTGATGTACTTCATTTATTGTTTAATGTTGATGTCACGGAACAGATTTTTTTTTTTTTTTTTTTTTTAATCAGTGTGTTGATTCATCAGGGTTACTGACAAAAGCCGGGTTAGGAGATACATAGACTAAGCTCTCCGGAAGTGCTGCTTTTTGCCAGCCCCTGTGCCAGCTAGCTGCCCACAAACTGATGGGCATCCTGACAGGCATCCTGGCTTTCCAGAGCCTGTCCTGCACACTGCTGGGCAGCAAGGCTCCCCAGCTGCCCACTTGATTGCTTGCCAGCCTTCCTAAGCTGAGTCTCTGCAGGAGCAAATCCTGCTGTTCCATCAAGAAAATAATTTGTTTCTATAAGCAAAGCACTCTAGCTCTAGGCAATAAGTAAGGCACTAAGTTTGGCAACAGGGAGTGCAAATCTGACACTATATGGAGATTCCTAGGGGCTTGTGGTCTTAGTTCCTAATAGAAAACCAATTTGGGTGGCTTGAAACTTGCCTACTGAAGAAGAAAGGATAAGTCTCAGAAATGGAAAAGGCTTTCCATTTGATGAAATGATTATATGGAAAAATTCCACTTCAGCTTTGTTTTTAGGTAGAAAAGTTCACTTTTCAACTTTGCTTCAATGATTTTAAAAGATATTTTAAGGAGTTTCTGACATCTTTATGTTCATATTTTAGGGAGTTCTCAGCTGTGCAGATGTAAGTTTACATCAGAGGTCAGTTCCAAGCCCAGTCATATTTCATGGGGTTTGCAGGCATTTCGGTATTGGAAAGTCAAAACTACATGGTGCAAAGGAACCATTAGAAACAAATGTTATATGTTTTCATTCTTTCCCACCTGCCAGGATGTTTCCTTGATGGCTGCAGCCAAGAAAACCATTACAGATGAAGATTAGATTAAAATAAATTGATTTAGAGTCTATAGGATGCTGCCTTTGGGGAGGTTTCTCTCTATAAAAAAGATTTATGTGTATTCTTATGTATGTGTGTGTTTTATACATACACATGACATAGAGTGCAACAGGATGCAGAAAGAGATAAATCAAATGGGTTTGGAACTATGGAGGGAGGTCTGGATTTAGAAGAGGGGCTCTAAGAAGGCCTGCAGACCTGCACTATGTGTAGGTATTTTATTGATGGGTCTTTTGTTTTTAAAATGCTCCAGTCTTATCTTCCTTATGTATTAGTAATTTGGAAAATGCAGGGCAATGAGCTTGCGTGTTGTGGCAGTTAGAATCTGAGCACACGTGTGCCAGAGTGAAGGACATTCTGAACCCCTGCCAGATCAGCCTGTGGAATACGATTTCTGCACTGTCAGCAGAACGGAACTGTGGATGTACATGTGAAAGGCAATTCTGGTAATATCTTCATATAATTAGTGGTTTTGAAAGATAATGCAAATTGTGTCATACAAGACCTGGTATCATAGTGATGCACATTTTATTCGGGGAACTTCCTTGAAACTTCTGGCTTTTTTTCTTGGATCTCTAATGCCAATCCATGATTTTACACCTGTCTCCAGCCCCTTATCTTTTCATTTGGGGTTTGAGAGTTCCATATTCTTTGATGCTGGACCTGCAGTCTGTGAATTTGTCACAGATAGAAATTTGAGTTTAGCCTGGCAAGTCAGAAGGATTGCATTTCTTTTGAATTAACCAAAATTCTGTCTAGATGCTGTGTCTAGCTTGAGGGATGACCTGACAATAAATAGATTCAAAACCTTGAAAACATGTTAATCCAGCAGAACAAGTTTATGTAAGTGATTAATTCATGTGTTGGATCAACACTTAAGTCTACTTTACAGAATTTGCTTTAATTAGTGATCCTTTATGGAGTTTTCTCCTGAAGCTAAAATATAGAGCCAATCATACTGATGGACTGCTAATGTAAGACCTTTCAATGCAGAAGGGTTATATACTACAGATAATAGTTAATTAACTCTATTCATTTTGTGCCATAAGCCTCTCTGAATTTTGCCAAACCATTCCAACAGATAAAGCCACATCCACTGCAATAAAAATATCACCTACAAACACATATTGGCAAATAGGGAGTCTGAAATATAGAATAGAAAAGAAAGGTGATAAATACAGAGGCAATGTAAATACAAGGTAATCTCTCGGTACCAATAAAAAGTAAAAATCAGTGTGAAGCTATGAATTGTTGTTAAAATCTTTAACAAAGGCTCTTACCCCTGCTGCTATTTCCAGAATTACAGCTTCTGCCTCAACTTCTTTGGTGTCTGTCTTTTAAAAACGTGGTAACAGAGGAGGAGAAAAGAGCAGTTCCTGGTTTTCTCTGCCTCTGATTTTTTTTGCCTTGTAATGCAAGTAGTATCCATCTTTCTATGGCCATTCTGTTGAACTGATTGTCTCAGTTCAGTCTGTATTTTCATCCAGTAGTTGGATTTTTGACATTATCTACTGACAGGAGCACCATTATCCTGGCTGAGACTGTGAACTTCCTTCCTGTGGGCCAGCAAAACGAAAATGCGTAGCACCAGTTCTTGCGCAGCTCAAAAGAAAGAGCTGGTAACTTAAGGATGAAAGGGTTTATGCCTTCATATCCATGTTTGGATCATGTATCTCTTTGGTAATGTAATTTTTGATTTATTGATTCAGGTTGAGAAAATGCCCTATAGCAGTGGCCTCTTTCTTGACTTCCTGATATTGTCTAAACAGTACAGTGGTACCTCAGAACTCACCCTGAACAGCTGGGTCAATACACAAATTGTGTGAATCTTTGTACACTTTAGACTACTGCTGATCTGAGATTTCTTCCTGCATAAAGCAGGTTAAATAAAGCAGGAAGACACCAGTAACTAACTGACCTCTAATTATCCTGTACGTAAAGAACACTTAAAGGCTTGAACTGCTTCTAATAAAAGTTGTTTTAAACATTTCACTGTAGGGTTAATATAGGAAAGCTATTTCCTAGATTGCAGTGTTGAGAAGCACCTTATACCAGATAACCAGACATCACTCATATTCTATGGACCTTTAAATGCTATCGCTGAGAAAAAAAAAAAAAAGAGGCTTTTTGTCTTTTTAGACAAAGCTTTGAGCTTTCCTGCTTAAATGTTTGCTTTTATTTCTATTCAGTTACATTTAGTTACATATCTCTGAAATGGAGCATGGTATAAATAATTAGATGAAGATAATCTAATGATTCTTCTCATGTAAAATCAGTCAGTTTTAACCTAAGAAACCCCAACTAACCAAAAGGTTTTCCTTTTGCCTTTTTTTTAATCTGCACATTTATGCTGCTTTTCTCACTGCATTTTCTATTAATGTGATAATCAAAGAGTCACAGAATGGGTCAGATTGGAAAGGACCACAGTGGGTCATCTGGTCAACCTCCCTGCTCCAGCAGGGTCATCCCAGAGCACATGGTACAGGATTGTGTCCAGATTGTCCTTGAATATCTTCAGTGATGGAGACTCCACAAACTCTTTGGGCAACTTATTTCCAGTGTGTGGTTGTTCCTCATGTTCAGGTGGAATTTCCTGTGCAGCAGTTTCTGCCCATTGCCCCTTGTCCCATTGCTCAGCACTGTAAAGTAGAGCCTGGTCTGTCCTTGACGCCCTCCCTTCAGATATTTAGAGACATTGATGTGGTCCCTTCTCAGTCATCTCTTCCTGAATCTGAACAGGCACAGTTAGTAAAAATATTACTTACTTTGCTTTAGGCTTTTCTCTAAACTTGCCTAAATTAAATTCTACAATATGCTCTTTTTTCCTTTTCTAACTTTTTTTTCCAAGGATGGCATCTTCCTATAGATTTAGGCTGTTTCACATATATTCTTCAGTTCTGCTGCGTTAAGTGGCAAAAGTATGGTTTTAAGACACAGGAGTCTGTGTACTACTGTTATACACAAAGAATTTGATATCTAACTAAATTCCAATTTATAACTGGTAGGTATGATCTATCTTTCAAAATGAGAGGCATTATGCATATGACAGCATTATTTAAAGATGTTGCACAGGATTCCTTTACTCTGTATACAATAAGACAGTAATTTCTTGACATTTTCATCAGCCAGCAAAAAACTGGGTTGTAATAAAGAACAGCTGCTGAAATAGCTGTGTTTTGAGGCCCTGATTTGATATTGCAAAACGTTTTATTGCCAGCAGTGATGTGAGCAGGACATATATGAAATTAAATATCTTCTTAACTTGCAGATTTCTGGTCATGTTGGTGACAGTTACTGGGTGAAGAGTTTGTACACTGGACTTATTGATCTAGAGTAGACCAGGTGAATCTCACAGACTCGTTTTCAAAGAAGCAGGATCGGGCTGTGAAGGCAATTAACAATTAGGGGTCATGAAGTAAACCTCATCCTTTATAGATCTGCCATTATTTTACTGTGAGATGCCAAATACTGATGCCAGTTGTGATGCCAGTATCGCTGGCCACCCTGTAGGTTTGGATTGGTGTAACTCAAGGTGGCACTTGCCCTGTAGACTGCCTGGAGAGAGGGCAGTTGCTATGTCCATCCTTAACAAGGAAATGAAAATTACTTTGGTAAAATACTTTACAAAATTACACAAGAGTCAGATATGTCTACTACCAAGTGGTTTGTCCTGCAGTCTTTGTGTAGTGTTATATGTTCCAGTGTTTATTTATTCATTTTGGAATTATTTCCACTGTAGTGATATCTTTCCTGGCTTGCTAGATCTGACCATAAGGGCTCACTTTGATTTTGGCTGAAGTATGTTAACATCTGTTCCTTTTATTTGGATGTATTAAAGAAAGAGAAAAAAAAGAAGTATTTTAAAAAGAAAAACCAAACAAACAACTGTTGAGAGATGTTCTTCTGAGAACAATTTCAGTTTGTCCAAAAGTTATATTTATGCGTTAGGAATACTTTCCTGGCTATATAAGATTTTTGTTAGTGTTTCCGTACAAAATAGCAAGCTCAAAGAGTTTATTCTGGAGGAGGATATGAAAGACAGCAAGTGAATTCCTTGTGATGTCTATAGCGATTCAGTCAAAAATGTAAGGTTTTACTTGCATGGTTTTGGTGAGAGTATGGGATCTGCAGCAAGAATATCTCTTTTGTGCATTCGTTAACACCAGTAATGAGCAAATCCCATGTGAAAATACAAAAAAATAGTGTGTGTGGTTCCTTTTTCTCACTATAAAGCATTTTTTAAATAGTGAGAAAGGACTGCCATGCACTAAAACTTTGAAAGCTTGGAATCAAACACCTGGCAAGCTAATTCTTTTCTTTTAGACTCTTGAGTTTAAAGAGCTCACGTTAAAAGTTTGTTGATGTTACTTTAAAACATATTTATTCCAGCTTCACTGGGCTGCCTTCAGGAGCTCAGGAACTTGAGTCAGAAATACTGTTTAGTCCTTAGTCCTTAACGTAAAGTCTTTAGGTTAACAGATACAGACCATATGGAAGAAATAGGAAGAGCACTGCTTTTCACGTATCAGATGTCATATGCAATTTTAATACTTCGTTTTTCATTATTTGCAACATTAGCAGCAGAGATGTGAATACTCCTTAGAAAACCATGTTGGTCTCTAGTTCCAGGAATTTTTGTCAGCTCATTCTTCTTTGCATATAGGCATCAATTGTTGCTCTTGGTGGAAGGTGGGTAGGCATACCAGACAGGAAAGAGAATGCTGTGAAAAGCAACAGAGAAGTGTCAGCCTGCCCATTTCTCTTTTTCCTGAAGAGCTTGGGCAATAGTTCTGCAATCGAGTCACCACAATTAAACTAAACTTGCAGCTGCATTTTTTCATTGACTGAAAGAGGCCACCTCTGAGGGTTGTGATCTCAGTTCCAAAGAATTGTTTTGCTTTGGAGGCCAGGTAGGCCTCCGGGAATGGCAGATTAGTTCAACAGGTGACACGAGACTTGACCAGAGAGTTTTACTGCAAAGCCTATTACAGTTTGTATGTGCACAAACTTTTGAAGGTCTGGAGACCCTACAGAGCTCCAATTCTCCCAAGATAGATTTAGGATGCCCTATATTTGGGTCTTCTTATGCCATCTCTTGGATCGTCTTTCTACCTGAACTAAATTTCATGTTAGTGAGTCATCTTAGAGCCCTGGGGTCATTTGGAAGTCATGTTTCTGCAATCCAATGGTAATTTTGCCTTTGAAAGAGTAATTTTGCGTCTCTAAAATGAGTTTCAAAACAACTGAAAATGAGGAAGTGGTCTATGAGTATCTTGTCTTGTCTGTCCACAAGAGGATTATCCCTAATGCTAATATGAAGTCCTTCAACAAATGCATGCATGTAAAGTATGTGTCTTTGTTAATGTGCCTGCTAATGATGGGCAGTCGCACGTCATACACAAATAAAATAATTTAAAAGACCAAACCCAGAATTAGCCTCAGAAGTTTTGACAGAAATCATTATTGCCAGAAAGACAATCAGAATATGAATTTTGTCAGCCTGCAAACAAAAATTAGTCAACTTCATTCTTGCGACATAGAGTGTACTTAGACCCTGAGAAAGTAAAGTACTTAATGTTTAGGAAAAAAAAAATCTACACAACCTTCAGACTCCATGTTCCCATTAAAGAAGTAAGAAGCATGAGTGTGCAGCAAAGCATAGAGACTGATGATATGTCTGAAATGTCTGCTTGCATATTCTCCTGCAAATCATCAGAAATGTTTATTAAGGAAATTAGATAACATTTGACTTATTCAGGAATATCTTTTAATATGTTTTCATTATCAAAATTATAGCACAATGGTTGCTGCAAATCAGTGAGGTTTTTATCTTGAAATGCTTGTGCTGGATTACTAAAGCTTGTGCTTCCAAAGCAACTTCAATATTATGGATGAAACCTGTTACACATGTCTTTGTTTCCTTTCATTACTCTGTAACTAGAGAAGTGGACAAGACCAGAATTTGGGCCTTCTCAGATTTGGCCCCACACATCTCAGATACATGGATGTTACTGGGCAAGTTCTGCCCAAGACCTAACTACAGCCAAATAAAAGGCTAGGGGTTTTCCTCCAAGTCAAAAGACACCTGGGACTCACCCTGAGGCTACACCACATTCCATACACCACATTCCACATGCAGGCTGTCCATGTGGCTGTGCATGAAACAGTTCTGGACTCATTAATGATGGTATTTCCTTTGGTGTCCAGTATCACTTCATTCCAAAGCCTTCAGTAATTCAGATATTGTAGGTTTGGGGTGGTAGTATTCCCCTGTTCTCGGTGTCCAGGAGCACTTAATTTCCTGGTGTCCTTGGAGGTTTGGAGAAACAAAACTGTGCTTTTGGCATGAAGGACTTGAAGAGTCCCTCAAGTAGCCAGAACAGAGGACTCAGCAAGTTTGCTGTGTTTTTTTGATAGTTATATGCATTTAATTAAGTTATAAGCTTATCTGTGGGTGACAGTGCTTTAAATAGGGTTGCAAAGACCCATTTAAGCTTACTTAATGATATGCCCAATTTAACACTACCTAGTGGTGCAAAATGTGCTTCCAGAGGTTGTGCAAGGAGTAAGAACACAAATAGTTGTGCATAACTTAGTTTTCCAGTGGAAATTCAGGTTGTGCTTCTTATATAAGGGGCTTTGATTTTAAAATGGGATGGCTAGCACCTGCTCAAGGTGCTAAAGAAAAACTGACCAGGAATAATTATGGAAACAAAATGTCTCCAACTAGATTTTGCTGCTGATTGCCACTGTCTGGCACCAGCTGTTCAGCTACTATTCAATTCACATTACTGTCTGTACTAGATGTTTTAAATGGCTGTGGTTTACTTATGGTGAAGTACTACAGCTGCAATATTTTCTTAAAAAAAAAATATTCAGTTCTTGAATAATCCATATACAACTGTCTCCAGCAAAATTTTTATTTAACCAAATGGTTTTGTTTCCTACTATAAATATCAAAGCAAGTATTTTGCTGAGCTTTGGAATTTTTTCAGACTCAGGTATGTGTTCTGGTTATTGTGACTTATGCTTTGAATTAAGATTAGTGTAATATTTCATTTACCTGGAAGCATTGTCAGTTCACAGAGAAAGCTTGCACTGGTCTGGCATGTTCCCTCCATGTTCCTCTCTTCTCTTCAGGAAATACAATTTTATTGGTGATGATGGAGACAGCAAAATGAAAAAAAAAAAAACAATAAACCACAACTATATTTAGGAGCTTAAAGTGCCTCTGCTCTCTCATCTCCGTTCACCTGTTATGCAAAACGTAATAGTTCTTATTTTCCCTTTTTCCCACTCCCTGTGTTCACTTTGTCTATAAACCTGAAATTTGAGAAATAAACACCATGATTTGCAGAAATATGTTACATAGAGTGATTCCCCTTCTGGGGAATAATCAGATGTGCTCATGGGAACTAAAAGAGAGTTGACCCTGATAGGACTTTGCATCCATCACATCTTTGATCAAGTTATTAGGCTTCTCTGAGGACATAAGGCCTGGGTAACAATGCCGAAGGACTTGATGCTCTCATCTTAGTTCAGGATTCATTGCCACTTGTTGTTCCTAATGAATTGTCACTGACTTGACAGAAGTCAGTGATGTTTGCTCAGTTACATGTGCATTTTTACCAGTTAAACAGATGTCATTCACTCGAACAGTAGCCTAATTTGCATTCTCAGGGCACAGTCCAAGAGTGAAATCAATGTTGTGAGACTGAAATACTCCCTTTCTGATCATAATTGTTACACCAAGCCAACATTAGACCCACAGAGGAGACACAAAAGACAGATCTCTGGTACTAGTGCATTGAGAAGATGTCTTATTATAGGCCTGTTAATGCAGATCATATTTTCTTTCTCTAAAATAGTTCAAATCAACTGTACTTCTTTGAGGCCAATAATTATCTGAAATTCATTCTGCAGTACCATGTACATAACTTATCGGTAAGTCATAGAAAGAAGCTGGCAGGCAAGATTCAATGGAAACCCTCAGAGTCTGCCAAAATATGGGCTTGGTGGTGTTAATGTGTAGAATTTTCTAGCATGAAAAATGAAGTGAAGAATGATTGGGGTGAGCAATGATCTCCTCATTACCTAACAAATGGTAATTGTATCTATTTGTCATCACAGTAGGTTGGGTATGAATCATACAAATTTCTGTCCACTGCCCTGAGAACCTTTGAGTGTTGATTGAACCTCAGAAGGTGGATTTGCCAAAACCTCAGCTGGTATACATTGATGCTCCCTTTGGGCCAATGAAGTTGCATTTATTTACACCAGTCAACCATCTGGGCTTGTATTTGAGGAACTGAATTTGATTTTCAAGGATCTGGAATTCAGTCAGTCTCTGTATTACTTTTAACTTTATACTGAAGGAATTTAAATAATCCTTTGTTCTCCATTCAAGGTCCCCTCTCAGTGTTCTCATTCCTGCCTTTCTTTCTCATTCCTACAGCTAGTTTTGTTGTATGCAAGTTTGGTTTCTCCTTCCTCTAGTTCTGATACAACTTCCACTTGCTTTTCCCAGCTAAGTGATCTCAGATACATGCTGTTATTTGGAGATGCAAGAATTAGTCACTTGGTGCTTCTTTCATTTTAAATACAAATTCAGACTGCTAATGATGTTATTTATAATCAGCAATGGGGACACCTGCTCTTGACATGTGAGAACATTCTGGTGACATAACCAGCTACCAATAATAGAAGCAGTACTTTGGGCCTTCATTATAAGCACTGTGATGCTTCCACTGCATTGCCAAGTCAAACATCATAATTCCACCCACTGAGAAATAACTATTCCCCAGAGAGGGAGCAAGCAAATAAGTGAGAGAGAAATATTTCTGTTGGTTTTGGGTACTGCATGACTTCTGAATATCCCTAAGTAGCACACTTGGCTTTGATGTCAGATGTTTCTTCTGTATTGATATTCGGATCCAAGACTAATAGGAAGAATTTTAGTGTGTTCTTCCTTGGTTAAAACAGAGTGGTTTATACCCTGAAAGTGTTAGAGCTGTAAAAATAATGGGAATTGCAACAGAACTAGGTTCCAGTCTGTTAGTTATTGGAATACTTCGGGCATTACTTTATTTTTATTCAGTGACAGCAGTGAGATTGTTGACTTACATGGAAACCACCATTGCAATTAATATCCCTGCAAAGGTCTCTGTGCCAAATTGACCCTTGCAGGGCCTGCAGCCATCCAGCAATCTGTGCTGTGAGATATCAGGTGTGTGCAGAGTATTACATTGCTAACACAAACAGTGCTTTGCTGTCCTGTAATCCATACGGAGACACCCGAATGTACTGGTTTGTTATCTCCTGCTAACCTGATGCTACCAATGGCTGTGTCACCCCTGTACATCTACACCCTGACTGGAGATAGTTCCTGATAAAGCTATGAAGCAGTCTTTGATATTTTCCTCCCTTTTTTTTATTTTGCTTTGCTGCTATTTTTATATCCATTAAGACCCATCTGATTTCAGAAGATCTTCATTAAGATCAAACATCCAGTTTTCTCTCCTTGAATAGCAACACTGAAAGCAATCTTCCAAGCTGCCATCATGGCTTGTCAGAAATTGGTTGTCTGAGTTACATTTGAGTTATAAAATGCATACATCTCACTAGATTTTGCCCTGCCCTCTAGCATATAAGGTCTTGGGCAGATCTGTTTTCTTCATAAAAATATCAGTTACTATGTTGCTTTCTACAGGCATGATTTTCTCACCTAGATGTTATAGTCTCAAGACTAAATGCATTTCCAGTTTTTTGGAAAGTATACAACATCCTGAACGCTCTTGATTTACGTACCAGGTGGCAGATATGGAAAGTTTCTGCATTCCGCAGCAGCGGAGAATGACAGAAATGGGGTTAGAAGTGCATAAAGATGGAAAGAGTCTGAGAATTCTTTGAAAAGATCCCTGAGTTCTTTTTCTCTCTTTGGCTGTTTGCAAATTTGCTAATTTTAATTTGTTATTCAGAATGTCTCAGCAATGTTTCAAGTGAGTAAAAGCCTCTGGACTGTACAGAAATGATGTTTTCTCCATGTTTTTGCTATTTGTTGTTGCTGTCGCTATATGTTGTCATGGCAATATTTTTGTGCTATGATTGGTTAAGTGTGGCTAACAAAGAGGGGGAGAATAAGATCAATTTATTATGCTTTTTACACAGTGTGGTGAATTTATGAATATGTTGGGTGTTTTTTCCCTTTGAAAAGAAGAAATATGATGGGATTACGTAAGTTTTAGGAGCTCCTTGAAGTAGGCAGCTGCTGACACCAAAACCAATTTTAGTTCCTCAAGGAATGAATACTGGTGTGAGCCTTAAATGCATGTCCTTTGTCATCGTTGAAATCAGATATTTTTCATACAGAGATAAATATATGCAGGGCAAGTAAATGGTGAATCCAAAATAATTTTCTGACTCACATGATTGTGCTTGCATGGTCTTGCCACCTTTCATCTAGCTGTAAACATTGTCATTCTCTACTGTATGCCTTCACTGAGACAAATCACATAACTCTGAGAAACATTGGATAGCAGTAAAAAAGATTTTAAGAGGTTCTCGCACTTTTCTTTTTTTTTCAGCAAACAAAACTGCTGATCAAAAGGTTTAGTCCTTCTGATTTATATCTGTCACTGGACATCACTTGGTGTCTATTCTGTTTTCCCTCCCTCATCTTCTGCTGAATGCAGAGATTTATTCTGAGTGAAACAATTCAAGCTGCTCTCTTTCCAAATCCAGCACCAGTAGGAAGTGAAGCTGTTTCTCAAAAGGTACTGTTCAACCTGCATACACCATATCTGACTTTGATCAAAAAACATGAATGGATGGGTAGTCAATTATCCCTTTTTATGTTAGCAAACTAAAAAAAAGTTAACATGCAATAGCCTGCATTGTAGCCTATTTACACTAAGATTCAGCCCTTAAGTGTCTTCAGAGTTAATGGTGTAGCTGCAGTAACAAGAAAAAAATTTGGAGCAAATCCCTTGAACAGGGATAATGAAATTGCCATAGTGGATTTCTGTTAGAAACCCTTTAACAACTGAAGCGTAGCATTCTTTCTGTGACCTAATCTAGAACTCTTCCTCATTCCTTTATGACAGATCATTTTCCCTGGGTATGCACTTTGAATATTACTGGTTTTCTGGCTGGATCTCAATGTTATTTGCATATTAAATCAGAACTAGGAATACTAACTTCAAAGGGCATCTTAAATATCAGAGCTAACATGTGCACAGGTGTTGAGAAAAAGTAAAACCGTTTTGGTTAGGGATTCTACCTACCTACCCAGATTTTTACTTCTTTATAATTTGTGTGAAAAATAGCAGGTGCATTTAAACACCTGCATAAAATTATATGAAATTTTCTTGGCTGAAATAAGTAGGTGTAAATAGAACCTACATGTTAATACAGCTAACGCCTCACATGGAGAACCCACTGATTTCTCTTAATGGATAGAAAAAATCATCTCATCCAAACCCAGCTACTAGAGTATTTTCTAGAAAAATCCAACACAAGATATTTTGGGATGTCTTTGTTACAATGGAATGGAATGTTGAGGATGGCAGCTCTACTGGTAAAATACGCAAGAAATATACAAAAACATTCTGCAGTCAGAACAGGAGTCATTAGAAAGCAGTAGCATAGCGAGAGAAGAAAGAGACATTGTTGAGAGACAGGTCAAACAGCTCTGAAATGATCTCTCTAAATGAAAACTTCAGCATGATACAGGAGCCTGTTCCTGAATGGTCACTTAATATCTCAGCATTACATTCCCTCTCCATTGTATCATTTCTTCATTGTTAGTTTTTGTAAGTAGCTCAGTCTTTATATTAAAATATTCCATGGCACAGAGCTGTCATAATTTTGCCAGTAGTTTCATTTGACTGGTAGTTACTTTTTTGTTTCATTATTATCCTTTGACAAAAAAATCTTTGACACTACAACTTCTGCCCTGCTATTAAATAGCATGGCACCAAATTTTTGAATTCTTTTGGTTTGTTTTCTATTACCATTTTATTTCATTAAGACTTAACTCTGTCTCACTATGAAAGAGCACACTTTGTTGGTTTTCTCTGTGTGTGTGTATGTGTTTGTAAATTACCTGTTCTAGTTTGAAACTGGGTATAGTTTTCAAAGTGAAAATTCATTCCAAACAGATATAAATGAAAATAATTTTGTTAGTGTAATAAAATAAAGGCAATGTCGACAGTAGTTATAAAAATTATCTGAATTATAATTCACTTGTAATATGTGACTGACTTCTAGAGCTCTATGTGTGGAATGATTTCCTTGTGGTCAGTTTAACAGACCAGGATGTCCTGAGCATAGGAGCATATTCCAGTTATTAAATGCCAGAACAGTCCCTCCCAGCACCACTTCTCCACTCTCTCATGCACAGAGCTGGGGCAGATCAGATTTTTCCTGACAGTTGAACAAGCTTCAGCTGCTGGAACAACCCTTTAAGGCCAGGAAAAAACTAGCCCTGATACTGCTGCCCTTTTGATGGGGTCTTCTCATCAACTGGGTAGGTCAAGGTGGAAATCATTGTTTAGAGTTCCTTTCCTAGCTGTTTGATGGTCCCAGCTTACCCTAAGTAGAGAAATTAGCACACTGTACATAGGAATAATGCCTTTCTATTTGCTAGTTATATTCAGAAGCTGCATTTTAGTAGATGTGTGGAGTCATTCAATTTGTAATAAATAAGTTCAGCTCCCAATTACCCAGCTGACTGTTTGTTTTTATTTAACTACATCATTTTCATTGTGCTGCAGGGTATATTTTGTAAATTATGTCACTTTGAGTTACTCTCTTGAGTGTGACTGATGTTAGAGCACTGACCTGAGATGGAAAGTCAAATGCTAAAAAGCAACATACCATTTGGTTCATCACTGTGGGACTCAAAAAAGATATTTGCAACTGTTCCATTAGTCTTGAGCCCAGAGGGTTTTGGGGAAATGTGGGATCATGCCAAACGTTAGGCAGAACTACAGAAAGCCTAACAAGTGGTTGTTGTTTTGGTCAATTTTACATAGCTCTGCTAAAATTCTTTCAAAAACTTGAATTTTTACTTTGTAAGAGCCTAATGTCATCAAGTATCTCAGTGGAATTTTAAAAATAATTAGAAGAAATCTTAACTGCTTTTCTCTTTTTCTTTTTTTTTTTTCTCCCAAAGGCATCTTTTTTGCAGACTGTAGGGAAAAGAAATACCTGACTAACTAGAGCATCACATGCACTAAGAAGTGCACGAGAACTACAAATGTGCTTGTTGCTTTGCTGGTGATAGAAGTGAAGTGTCTTGCTGGTCTTACCCCATTCCTTTACTAAGGGAAGAGCAAGGCACTGTGGAGCCTTGTGCTAGTTTTGGCTGGGGTAGAGTTAATTTTCTTCTTAGTGGCTGGTATGGGGCTGTGTTTGAATTTATACTGAACACAGGGTTGATAACACAGAGATGTTTTTGTTGTTGCTGAGCAGGGCTTGCACAGAACCAAAGCCTTTCTGCTTTTTCCACTGACAAACTAGTGAGGAGACTGGTGGTGGCATGGGAGGCTGGGAGGAGACACAGCTGGGACAGGTGACCAAGACTGACCAAAGGGAGATTCCACACCGTGTGACATCATGCTCTGGAGATAAAGTAGAGGGAAGAAGGAGGAAGGGGGGAATATCTGGAGTTAAAGTGTTCTCCTAAGTCACCATTAGGCATGATGAGGCCCTGGAGATGGCTGAACCTGCCTGCCCTTGGGAAGCAGTGAATTAATTCCTCATTGTTTTTTGCTTTTGTGTGCAGCTCTTGCTTTCCCCATGTCTTTATCTCAACCCAAAAGCTTTTACCCTTTTTATTCTCTCCCAGTCCTGCTAGTAGGGAGTGAGCGACGGGTGTGTGGGGTTTGGCTGCTGACTGGTGTGAAGCCATGACCATCCTAAATTTTATATTTAGATGGTAATAAGTTGAAAACCATCCTGTCCAAAATCTACACTGTCATTAGAATTAGTGAGACAACTGTAAGCAGATTGAGCTGCTGCAGGAGTCTGAAAGAAGATTTTGCTGACTGTGTATTTATCTGAAGTGTTTGATGTATGATGAGGTGTTTGGCCACTGCAGGAGATGAGCTTCTGGACTTGATGAACAAAGGAAAGAACAGAGTGACAACTGCTGTGTGTGTACAGTGCAATGGAGTCCTGTGGAAGTATAGCATATATTATAATCCATTTGTTCACTGATAGATTATAAACTCCATAATCTCTGACTCACATTACTTTCTTAAAGAAGCAGCCACAGGGTAAGCAGATGAGTGATAAGGATCCCCACCAGTCAGTCAGACCATTTCTATCTACGAGTACCATGGAGTCACCACATACAAATAAAGATAGAGAAGTGTCTTTGCACTGAAGAATTTTGTAAATCATTGTGTAATGGGAGCAATATAAACCTGACAGTGCCATAAGGCACAAAACCAATGCATCCGCTGCCATTGCAGAGACTGGTGATGAAAAAGCTGTATGTTTTTAATTTGGGGACTAAGGGCTATGTGGTTTACAAGGGGAAGGGGAGATCAAAGAAGGGTATGTCAGGTGGCCCCAGAGAGACTTTTAAGTTATAGCAGGGACTGGAGTAATTTGTGAGATGCTTTTAATTTCCTGTGCTACTAGTGGCAGAGAGTTTTTGAATTTGCTTTTCAGAATTGTTCGACAAGTAGCTGATAGTTATGTGGTGAAAAAGAGATGATGGATAAGTGGCTAATTTTTACAGGATTTGTTTAAGCTGCTGCTTGAAGGTCAAGTTTTGTGAACATATATTTCAGATGTATGTGCAAAGTGCCTCAGGATTCTTTGAAATGAAAGACTACCTGTGTAAATACAGGATATTAATTATTGCACTTGATGGATTTAATTTTTGACCAATGCGTTTGTCACAGTTCATCATGTAACCACTTTTGGATTTCCCGCCAACATTTAAGAGTACAGAAGTCAGATATTACATTTTTTTATTTGAGGTTAGATAAAAAAGACATCTGTTTTCATTTAATTAACTTTCTAAACATGTATTTAGTAGTTAAAAAAAAAAGGGTGATACACACATAGAATTTGAAGTTATCATAATCTATGTAATGACTATTTTTGCTATAAACTATTAAAATTCCTTTACCTTTGAAAATAGTAGTAAGAGCAGCCTAGATATTCTGCAAAAGCCTTTTCCTGGAATTAGTTTGTTGAAATATTAAGCCAGCTGTTGATAGAGACACTGCCTTCCCCATGCGTGTGAATATTTTAGTGTTTTTTTCAGGTAGTTTATAATTAATTCACTGAGAAATTAAAATCCAGTTGGGAGAATAGAAAAAGCAACAACTATTCCCCTGCATCTTCCATTCTGTGTCCTAAAGTCCTGGAAGAATGGAAATAATATGTTTAAATCACTAAATGCAGAAAAAATACTCATGTTACTTGAATTGCATTTACAATTCCATTTACACTGAAAATTGGTTTATTAATACTTCAGGTTTCTACGGAACCAGACATGTTTAAAACAAAATTATTTAACAAATAAAATTTCAAGTTGCTTGTTTTGTTTACCTTAACCAGGCTTCACTTTCTATCTGAATGTTATGGATACATATAAACTTTAAAAACCTCATCCTTATGCAAACTTGAAAAGTTATTTTCTTATGTCTTTTATAAGATAATATAGTGAAATATTAGAAATAAAGTAAACACAAAGTCATCATATATAACCACTGAGTTAAATACATATGTATACATTCAATGCAGCAGAAGAAAATATCAAATTATACCTAAAAAGAGTCAAATTTTCTTTTGGAACAGTTATTAAAATGTACAAATAAAAATCAAATTAAAATTACTTATATAAATTGAAGGTTTTGCTGTTAATATAATTACAGTTAAAACCAGTGATTTTTGTTACTCCAATTTCAGTCATTGCTGTAGATCTAAGGCAGGAGCCAGTTTGGTTTCCCATAACAGAATTGTCAGCATTTTGTGTCTGATTTTAGAGTAAATACGTAGGGGAAATAGCTTCAACTTGTCATATTTCAATACAAAATATTCTGATAAACAGCTGATATGGAATTATTGGAATCATTGCTGCCTGTAAAAACTGTGTTTTGAAGGCAAGTTCTTTAAGAAATCACCTGTGGTCTTGGAAGTTTACAACTCATTCTGTTTATGTGAATACCATGTGAAAAAACGTCCTCTCGCTAGGCCTACCATCAAGAATGCACAACCCATTGCTCTGAAGAGAAGAGCTGCTAGAAGGATCGATGCAAATGGAGTTTCTTTTCTCTGCAGAAAGCTCCTGAACAGAGTTCAGCCTGAGTTCAAAGATTTTGTTGTGTGGAAATACAATATGGTTACCCTGTGCTACACTTTGAGGTTATAGATTCATCACCTTAGGTGGAAAATGCATAAATACTTGGCTGACAGACATAAAAACATGTTGGCTTGACTCCCTTTATCTAGCTCTCAGGATTTCTCTATTTCTTCACTCAGGGCTGAGCCTGAGCACTCCTGGTTATGGCATTTTCACCTTTTTATTTCTCTTTTGTGATTTTGCCAGAAATACATGACTGAAGTCCATTTAAATATAGTTGGTTGTTTAGATGTATATTAAAATGAGCCTAGATTAGAATACAAGGCCTTGGCTTTTTCTAATCCAGACAAATTCTCTTTGATACAGTAAAACCTGTTTCTCTCAGCACAGCTATTTCCAGTGAAGGCAATGGAGCTAGACCAGCATGAAACTGATGCCACATTTTCACAAGCTATATCAGATGCACAGATAGAGGTATAAGAGATCCTGACTGAAACCATCAATAATCCAGTACTACATAGACTTTCGTTTTGTTTTCTGTGCAAAGAGTTATGTATCCATACTGCCTGTGTCTGGCTGCCAATGATCCACTGCTAATTTTTAACCCCATTGTCTGCTTCCAAGCCTAATCTGAAAGATGAGTGAGTATCTCTAAGATAAATACTTCGCTACAAGTCCTGAAATTTGGGAGCCAGAAAAGGCAGAGACTCTTAAAGTGCTCCAAATGAAAGAAAGGCTGCTAGGTGAGCTCAGGAAACCTTGAGAGGCATGTGATCCCAGAAAATGCCCCAGGAGTAGGTGGGACAGCTGAAGTTCATAGCCCTGCAAGTGTGCACATCCACCAGCATAGGGCTGTGTGCACTGTAGTGCTTCCTGAGCTTAAATGCTCAATTAACCACTCCTCTGACAACTAAAATAAACTTTCAGAGAGGTCAGACTCTATGATCTTGGAGGTTTTTTCCAGCTTTAATGGTTCCGTGAGCAGGGTTTTGAAATACCTGCTCAGAGGGGATCCTTGCGTCATCATTCTAAAATAGTATTTTTCTGTATGCATCTGCCATTGAAGGACCCATAAAAATTGCTTTGAAAATGTGGGTAGGAGAGTTCATTCAGTCTGGGGAAATCTTGCAAATATCTGTAATTTAAACTATAATTTTAATGTTTGATGTGATGTTGGCTGAAGGGATATGTTTCTGTCTAATATATTTGATTGTATAATTACTGATGAGGCAACACTGCTGATCTGATTCCCATTACAATCAAGAAATGTGGAGCAAACATGATACTGTTGGGCTCCAAGGGAAGAAATTTTCAACCTGATGTTGGAATTGTTACCAGCAGATAACAAAAAAGAAAACATCCTTAGAGGTAAAGTTAATCAATCAGGTTTTGGAAATAAATAATTTGTAAATACTTAGTTTTATGTATAAAATACAAATATTTGAGCACAGAAGCAAGTGGACTGAACTAAAAAGAAGTGAGTTAGATTGTGTGGAAAATGTCATTCAAGGTAAATGTTGCCCTGTTATCATTTATTTCAATGGAGCTGTGTTTCATACAAACTTCATGGAAGGTTTTTGACAAAAGCAATTATGTTTAAACATTTCAATAGTTTCGGTATTAGAGGTAGAAAAAGTATAATTAAAGGAAGCTAAAATGATTTTTTCATTTCAAAACTTTCCACATCCGGGTTTTTTTTTGTTAGAAATTGATAACAGGCACAAATAGGGGAGAAGAACAAAGCGTTGAAAAACAAAGTGTATTTTGAATTCTATGGATCCTGATAGATTCAAGGAAGTGAAGTAAAAGAAATATAAATGGAAGTGGCATTACATACCAGTGAAAGAAAGGAATCTTTATACAACAAAATCTCCAACAACAATTATTAGTAATTACCTTGCATTTTAGAGCAAGCCTAATGGATTGTAGCACTTAGCTTCAGTGAGCTGGATGTGTCATCAAATTGAGGTTCCATTCAAATCAAGTAATTACAAGATAGCTGTATAGAGGAGGCAGGGGAACCCCTGGATTTATGTATTTCGACAATATTCCACATCAGATAGTTGTGTCAGGATGTTACTGAATCACTAAAGACTCCACTTGGAGCTGTGGCCTTTGTGCTATTTGATGTTTTGTTCTACACTTGCACCAGAAGTAGTTAGTGGGAAAATATAATTGTGTTTATGTTTACAAAACCAAAATTACAAATTAGTCTGATCAAAATTATGGCATTTTTATTCAGATTTCTGTTTGTGCATCTGTTTCGAGTTGTTTGATAAGAAATGCTAAATGCATCTTTGAATTTTTGTTTGCCTGGCTTTTGTTTTCAGTTGTTTTAGTAGGAAGAGTAAGTTGTAGCTTTTCTCTATAAGATGATCCAAATCTGGATGCATATCAGGAGGCTACACTGTGTGTACTTTTAATAATAATAATTCTTGCAATTAATCTGTGGCTGTATTTTTGCATTATGTATATCATGCACATGGGATAGCTGAAAAAATCTTGAAACAAAATTGAGGCTTATTTAAAAATGGCTTCTAAACCACAACTTTTTGCTGTTGAAATGTTTAAAAAAATCAGTCTTAAATGTTTGTCTGAAAATTAAAACTGCTGTAGATATAGATTTCTGAAAAATGCTCCAGTTTTCCAAGTCCCACGAAAAACTGGGATTTGTAACCTCTCTGATAAACTTGAGTTGTTATTGCTGAGGTTGTTCAAGTTTGTTTACAATCAATCTGATGACTGGTGAGATCATTATTCAATGGGAAAAAAGTTTCACTTTTCTCTTTTAAGTCCTCTTTTAATTATTACACACTGCAGTAGACACTTAGCCTTACTAGAAATTGCCCTTTTACCCAAAATAAATACGAATATTTACCTAGGGGCTCAGCTTTTTCCTTCACTGAAAACAACATATTTGTGTCATGTCAGTTCTGGGAAGGAAGCCAGATTAGACATTCCCACTTCCCTCTGCCCCCAGACATTCATTTCAGTGCAAGAGTTCATTGCCTTTTCAATTGCACTGCTACAACAGCTTTTGAGAATAAACTGCAAACAAGTCAACTAAAAGGTTTCTGGTTTTGGAAAAACAACTAAGCAAAAACCTCAACCCTCTAGAAAAATAAAGGGTGTCTGACCTTAAATAAATAAATCATTTCAACTTTGCAATGTAACTGTGCAAACAGCAGTGTGGGCAGAACAGAGCAGCAGTGACCAGGAATGAAGGCAGGGTTCATTAGCTGCAGTTAGTAAAACCACGAAGGGCATTTTTCTGAATTTTTGGAGGTTTCTCCAAGTTTGTTTAATTTTCAAAATCTGTGACTTTCCATGTTGATGAAGAAGGGAATTTAAACTTCATGGCAATATAATTAGGAATTTTATGTAAACACAAGGAAAAGTTAGATGTACATAAATGTAGCAGTGGAAGGAAGGACAGTGGAAGCAGCTGAAAGCAGCTTCTGGTATATAAACAAAGGAAATGGATGGAATTTGTGTACTCCTCGATTAGGTGAAATCTCTTGTAAAGGGTACTTATATAACTCTGGGACATTAAAACACATTGGCCTTAATTGTATTTCCAACCTGGGACTGACTTTTTATTCACCTGAAAGGTTAAAACTTCAAAACTGTAGTGTTTGTTGGGGCAAATCTGAGAAGTTTAAAACTGCTAAAATATTAGGACAAAACCCTAGACTTTTAAAATTGCAAAACTATAATGTTAGGGGGAAAAAAAAAGCACTCTAAAATAGTTACATCACATGCAAATCTAGAGTCATGTGATAGTCGTTGAGATGTAAACCCTTCAGAAATGCAAGGATTTGTTGTTGTTAGTGTGCTTCATCTCATCAGAAG
The DNA here is from genome assembly GCA_024500445.1 of Entomyzon cyanotis. Taxonomy (NCBI): domain Eukaryota; kingdom Metazoa; phylum Chordata; class Aves; order Passeriformes; family Meliphagidae; genus Entomyzon; species Entomyzon cyanotis. Next base: position 23,392,920 of record JAKEPQ010001000.1, read on the forward strand.
TTGTAGCATTCCTGGTATTTAAAAGTGGGTGTGCATTCATTTTGTGTGACCTCATTACATGGTCATTTCAACTCTGACTAAAATGAAGCCAGTTGACACCGAAGGGTTCCTTGGATCTGAGTTTCTACCTTCGGTAGAATGCAGAGCTCATCTCAGTGAAGGTTAACAAATAGGGTATTTATTTATAAACTCTGAAAGCAAAGAACAGCTAGACCATTTTTGTTGGTGAGTTGGTTTGTTTTGCTCAGGCCCTGGTACAAAGTCAGGAGAGGCCAGAGTAAGGCAATATGATCGGAGGCATAGAACAGATCCCTTGTGTTGGGATTGTATTGGATGCCATGGCTTCCACTTCTGGCTTAGCTGCACCAGTCCTTTGTCACCTCATGTAAATCACTCAACTGCTGAGTCTCAGTAGCAGTTGCAATGCTCCCAACGTCTCATGGGGAAATTCCAGTAAATAAGAAGGCAATGAAAATATGATCGCATGCATAGAATTACCTTTCATAATAATTTAGTAGTGTGATTTGCTGTTGTTGATCATACTGTAATTAATTGTTAGAATTCTGTATTTCACTTTCATTTGTTTGAGGGTTCTTGCCTGTACTGTTTTCCTCAAGTGCCTCTTTGTCTCAGTGATATTTTAAGAAGAGCAAAAATAGTCATTTGCTTAGAACATGAGACTTTCAACCTTGTCTTTGCTTTGAAAACAGGCTTTAAGTACTACCCAGCTCAGGCAGCTGCTCTGCTCCTGTTCCTGCTTGGGAGGCCAAGATGTGTAGTAGCAGCTGTTGCTGGGCAAGGGAGTATTACTGTGCCCTCACTCATGCCTCCCTTGTCCCTTAGACCTTCAGGTTTGTCCTGCTCACTCCTCCATTTCACTCCTCCTCTGCATGAGAGCCAGCCCTGGTCTAGCTACTCCCTCCCCCTGCTTGCCTGGCAGCCCAGAGCATGTGGAGAGAAAAGGTTGCTGCAGTGGGGAAGGTGGGGAAGGGAATCCTTGAACAGTAATAGGAGTCATCACTTAAAGAGGAAAAGCTGGGGACTGACTACGGGAGGTGCTGGGGAGTACTCTATGACCCCAGGTTTTGTCCAAGCTTCACTGTACATTATTCGTAGTACCTAGAGACTTCACTGACTCTGAGAACTGTTGGATAACCAGAGTTGTTTTTCCTGAACATAGATTACAACCTCATCAGCACAGAGTTTCTCTGTCCAACTTAATTTGTGATTTGATGCTTATTTTAAAATTCAGTCCAAAAAATTTCTTTAGTAACATCTAACTAAAATAAAAATTGTGTGCAATTAGTTCTTTTGAAGAAAAAGTTCATTGTTGTGACTTTTTAAATTCTGGTCACAGACTTCTACTTAGAAGAAAACTTGATTATGTTTATTACTGTTGTCTTATTAATCTCTATCTCATCTAAAAGGGCAGTTTAAAAGCATCCTAGCTATTGTAGTTCATGTCCAAAAGCTGTTATCATTTCACAGCTGCTTTTGTTATTTTTATAGCCATATGCCACTTAAAGCTTATTTGATCTCCTTAAATGACCTTATTGTGCACTCTTATGCAATCCTATTTTAAAGAGATTTAGGTGCATACAGCTGGAAACAGGCTTGAACTGGGATTTTCAGAACCATCTAGCAGTCTGACCTGCACCAAAATCACTGATTGTCTGGCTGTTGGTAAATCCCTCTAGATTCCTGTCTATCCTTTCAGAAACCTCAGTGACCTTGAGGACAACCCAGAGAGCCCTCGTGTTATCCCAGTGAAAGTGAGAACTCCCAGAGGATGAAAGGAGGACTCTGCCTGTGGTATGGTATTGGTGAAGGGGGAATGGCTGGCAAGCTGAGCTCACAGCTTGATTGAGAGATCAGCTGGAGCAGAAAAGTCTTCAAATAGCAAGCATTTGAAATGTGAATGCAAAGATCATAAGCTAATTTTTTTAAATTTTGTTTTGTTTTATTTTATTTTCCTACTGGGACTGCCTCAGTTCAGGCTCAGGCCTTAACAGTAGTAGCATCCTCTGAGTACCTCTCAAGAGAAGACTAGATTTGTTGTGTCCTGGTATAGTCTCTGCCGTGACAGGCAGGAAGACTCACAGCATTCTGTGCTGAAACTTAAAAACTGCATAGGAATGTTACTTACGGTAAGAGATCTTTCTCATCTTGCAATGATAAGCCGAGGCATTTTCAAGCAGAGCATTTGTGCACTCCAGGATGCTTTTACTTGAGTACAGTGGCAATTAAGGAGTTAATTTAAAGCAAGGAGGCAAGGATGGAGAGCTGAGACAGTAGCTCATGGCTAAAAGGCTGATGACAAGTTAAACTAGCAAGCTCTATAAAAGTACTCCTCTGCTAGTTAAAAGTGAGTCTCTGTGCAACAGAATGAAACACCTTGTAACTGAAAAGCAAGGCTGTTGTGTAGCTCAAGTTTAAAATATCTGTTTGTGTTGTAACAACTTGTGTTCCTTTTGGTGACAGCCCTAGAGCTTTAAACTTGACGATCAGAGTTGTAGGGAAATGCTCTCTCACTGACAGACTTTTGCCTCTCTAAGGCTGCTTTAAGCTACTTTGGCAAACTGTAGTTCACTCATGTTTTGCTTTGCAGCAGCTTCACACAGAAAGTTATTCCTTTTCCAGACTTATGCTTCTCACTTGTTTTTTTTAAATTTTTTTTTACATTTGATCCACTTTCAAGCTCACTGCAGTATTTCTCCACTGCAAAATAGTTTTCTCTTGTGCTTTTCATGGCGCTAATTTGTGGCTTTTCTGTGCACTGCAGGTAAATCTGAAAAGCTTAAGACACAGAGGTCTGGATCCAAAAAGGGATTCACACACTTCAGTTTTCACATGAGCTGCAGTTCAAGAGTCTCAGATCAACAACGATTTGCATATAGATTGTTCCTCATGGCTTAAGTGCCTTTTAATCCATAGGTACCTGGTTGTCTTGCCTGTAAAATTGCTTTAGTGTGGGTTGATTGTGCAATTCGATGCTGTGCAGAACCCCAGGTCTCTATGAAATCACAGCACAAATATTGCAGATACACAGGTATGGGTATGAGCACAGAAGCAATCTGCCTGTATTAGCATGGTCCTGAAGTGGGGTTTTGTAATGTTTCATTAAAGGAAAACATCTGGAATTTTTGGTGCTATTCAACTTGCAGAGAGTTTTGTACATGTACTGTGTTATAGCTGGTATTCATTTTCAGGAGGGAAATGTGTAGGTTTTGTCTGGGATCCTATTAAACCTGTACCACATCTGTAGGTGTGGCCATTATATCTATATAGCTCAATTCTGTTTTCAACTTTCTTTGGGGATGAATGATCTACAAATGCAATAACATATAAATTTGTATTGCAAGTTATGTTTTTTATATTGTAGGGATTCCCATTTCCAATTTCCCCAGCTCTGATTCCCCTGCAAGCAAAATATATGACAGCTATAAACATCAGTTAATTGACAAACTTAAGAATATGCTTAATTTTAAGCATTTTAACGTGCAGATTCTCTAACGTATCTGCATTTATATTCTAACTGCATCCAATGCCGTGAATTATAAATGCTCTAAAACTAAGTCATTTACAAACTGTAATTATTACATCAGAGGCTGAACTGAAATTTGTGTGTTAATATCAAACTCTAAAATACAACAATTAAAGGAAATTGGCAAAATCGAATATGTGCACAAAAAAATCACCTAACAATACCTTCCCAAGCTTTAGATTCTTGGGATAAAAAAAGTTCTAAAACACCTAAGAAAGGTTTTTTTTAATTACTGCTGCTATTATAATAAAAATGTAACCATCATTTATCCTATCCTTAATGAAATAAATAGTTCCTTCTTGAGATGCAGCTTCTGCCACTTGAAGAAATTTTTAGATGACTGACCAGATCTTTATTCGGTAGAAAATTTGCTGTCAGTAGAGCTTCACTGACTTGGTTCTGAAGTTCTGTTTCCCTTCTGTTTGTACACTTAGCACCCAGTTACTGGTAGTGTCTATTTTTTTGTAGCTCTTAGCTCAGTCATAAAAAGAAAATATTAATCTTCTAGCAGTCTTACAGAGAACTTTGCTTAATACAAAAGTAAAAGTCATAAGTATACAGACTTGAAAGCTTCTTGTCCTGTGTTCTTATCTACCTTTATGAACAGGGAATTAATACAACACATTTCTAAAATTATTTCTAGCTCATGTCACAAATGTTTGGGGTTTTTTATCAGATTTGAATACAACCAAGAAATACATTCCACAGAATCCTACATATCTTTGAATATTTATAGACCTTTGAACTTTACACCAAATAGGATTTCATCATAAAAAATTCATAGCATAATTTTCACTCCTACATTTTGCAGCTGAGACTTTCAGAGATGATGGCACTTTGTTCTGGAAGAGGAAAGCTAATATATATCTAAAAGGCTATGAGATCATAAATGGAGGCAGTTATATATGTATATTTATGTGGGAAAACTAGTAATATATAAATATTCCTGTTGAGAACTATTCTGAACATGAGAAGTTTTCACAAATTCCTTTAGGGTTGGTCAACCTTGTCAGTGTATTTGTAGCCAAACACTGGAATAGATCATGCTACCCGGACATCTGCTGAATAAACTGAGCCATCTGCTTAAAATCTGATGGCACAATATAGAACAAAATGTTTAGAATCTCTACAATTTCAGAACAACTAGTTTCTCATTTCTATAAAAATGTAATTAGAGCAAGTGTGTTCTCATTGCAAGCCAACTCTCCACCCTTCAGCAATCTTAGCTCTCCTGAGGGAGAAGGAAACAGAGTAGACTTGGCCCTACCAAGTCTGCAGGTCCAAGATCTAAGCAGATGATGGAGAAGATTCAGGGCTGGGGAGAAGTGTCTTCCTCCCTCTCTGGCACAGTCCTGCAACCAGCCTAAGGTGTGCTGGATGGAATTTTGAGGGGAAAAAAACCAACTAAAGCTTACATGCAATGTTACACTTGACTAGGTATTCATTTTTGTTCTTTCTTCAGCAAATAACCATGAAGGAGGAATAAATAAATACTCAGCTATTAAGTCCACTATCAGGAAATCAATCTATGCTAAACTGACTTTCTTTTGATTAAAGTAACTTCACATTCAAAAGGAATTTATATGATATTAGGTGAAGACTCATTTCAAGTTTCTGATCATAACCATTATGGTCTCGACCAGATCATGTTCGTCAGTAAGGTGAAGGATGGGTTATAAATGTGTTTCATCTTTTTAAAACTTTTTTTTTTTCCTGTTTGAAGCTGCAATCTCTCCATGATGTTAATGGAAAAATTCATTTGTGTCTGAAACTGATTTAGTACATGAACTCAATTTTAATGTGGCGCTAAATTTGAAAAGCAAATCTACTTTTTTTTTAATGCTTACAGTAATGGGCTAAGGTTGGAGACCTCTAGGGGGGTTCACTGAGAACAATTTATCCAAGTATTTTTGTAATTGAGATGATATATTTTAAGCATTGTAGATGGACTGTTAAGTCCGCCTGCCCTTATTGCCTTAGGCACCAATGTTGCTCACCCCTACCATAAAAAGCTCTCTTCCCCTTCCACCTTCAACCTGTTACCACAGTACCTTTGTGAAAATACAAAGGCTCTTGGATTCTTTTCTGTTTCTGAGGTGTTTTTCCAGGGTGGATTGTGTGTGACTGCATGGGTGGTATGCTATAAATTTTGGTCCTGCCTCTCTGTTTTTCACAGTGTATGATAGATGGATCCCAGGCCTGTTTTGTAGTAAAACATATCAATGTCTCCCTTGAGAATGATATTTAGGATAAGTGTTGCCAAAGGGTAGATTACTCTTCCAGAGCCTTTCCAGCATATCCTGGCCTTACCTTCAGGGAGAGCACTGTTGGAAGTGGTAGATCTCTAGACAGCTGGGGGATGATTCCTCTTGGGTATGGAATTCCTCTCTGCAACTGTGAGGCAAATGATCCAACAGGTTCTTGATATTTTCACATCTTTGATCATTGGTCTCAATTAATTCAGTGGACAAAATAACTTAAGCAGAGAGAGACCTGGCTGTCAGCCTTCATCCATGACTTTTTGTTAGGGTAATGTGGGCAACAGGGAAACTTTAGCCCATCAGTTTGTTGACAGATTTTTTACCACATGGAACGTCATTTCAAAACTGTCCTTATTAGTTTCACTCATATCTAGTATATCTAATTAATTTTGATCAGCAGGCTTGATGTGAGGTAATTCCAAATAATTTAGGATGACTTAGAAGAGAGATTTTGGATAGGCCCAGAATTTAGACTGTGTGATAAGATCACGCATTCTTCTGCTATTAGTGTAGTTCTGCCTAGTTTTTTTTGTTAATTAAAATTTCTTTCCTCTAAACAAATTATATAATATCCTGTCCTGATTCCTGACATAATTACAAAGTAAGAACAAAGCTTTGCATCATCTCTAAGCTATACTCAAATACCTGAGGACCAAGCTGCTCAGAAGCAGGCGTCTGTACTACCACTGCAGTTAGAGTTATTTGCCTTCTAACCACTGCTTGACTTCAAGAGCAGAGACTCTGCACAAGTTTTCTAGATTTATTGGCAGATAGGGAATGAAGCAGTAATGTTGAGTTATAATTCATTTGAACAGCAGACAAAAACCTGGTTTTCATGATCTTAAAATCTTCATGAACAAAAAGCAGGAAACAATGCAGAAAAGCTCTTGATCTGATAGGAACAAATTTTAAGCTCCATAGTATGAATTTCCTTGAGGTATATTCTAATAATCACTGAAACTATAGATGGCTGTCAATGATGTATGATTGTTCCAAAAATTGTAAATTATATCCAACAACAACCCATAGAGTTGTGTGCTGTCTAGCAATTTATAGAGATTTTTCAACCTGAAATGTAATCCTTCTCAAGATATGAGGTATCTGTGATCCATAAAAAGGAAGAACTGAGAAAAACAAGTCCACAGCAATAGGCTTGTATTTTGTATGGAGCATCCAAAATAGTCTCAACAGCTCCTGGCGTTGATGGCTGAACAAGCATAAGAGCAATCGGAACCATTTGGATGATACAGTTTATATGCTGTGCTAAAGTATCCAACTGTTTCCAAAGAAAGAGCAGTGTGTTAGGGAGGAAGATGAGCAAAACTGTAGAAACAGAAAATATTTATAACTTGGCTAAAATGGAAATAGTTAACTGAAGTTGGGTTTAAAAATTATTATTCGACAGGGATACAGAAGAAGATTGGACAGTATCTTTTGGATAGGTGTAGCTTGGCTTAAAATCGATTTAGTAAAGAAAGTAGCTTGACACACTGAAAGATGTCTTGCAGTTTTCCTAGTTGATCACATAAAAGCATGGATGATTCTGCTGCAAAGTGAAAGAGTATTAAGTGTTAATGAAGGTGGTTTTATTATGTTTGTCAGTTAGAGCAATCTCTACATGCCAAGTGTGTGCTGGTCTTTTTGTGCCCATTTAGATTTCAATTGAAATGATGTTTTAAAATTAGGGTGGAATAATAATTTCAAAATGTGGTTGTGAACATCACATTTTCCTCACTTTAAAAAATATTAGTGCCATCTCAAATTCTTTTAGTGTTAATATTTTTCACATTATTGTTTTGCACTCAAACAGTGATCATTATCTCTCTTTGATGCTGAGGGAACATATCTTTCTTGAGAGTTGTATTTTCTTTGCAAACTATTTTGTATGCCTAGGACAATCTTTTTTTAACATTCCATGGTCCAGATGTCACAGACTTCACAATTCCAAAATTCCATGAGGAATCCCTGGCTTTTAAATAAGTGGCAGTGTGGGTGAGGTTAAAGTATGTCTAATGCAGAGCTCAGTCCTCAAGTGCTAGCCAACCAGCTGGCATTTAGGCTGACATTGATTAAAAGACACTACTCCTGGTTCTGTGAAGTCTGCCAAGACGAAAATATTTCTTTCAATCTGGCTCTGACATTCAGACGGTTCTCCGCATTACTTAGTGCTAGGGTTAAGCCAGATCTCTTTCATATTCCATTTGAGCCAGAGAAAACAGGCTTGCTAAAGCCATCAGAATAATGGGGTGATTTTAAAATTTCCCCTGGGTTTAATAACATGTGGTAGTTTGGGTGAAATTTCCCTGATAGGCCTTTCTGTTAATGCTTATCTAGATAATGCATCTTCCAAATGTTCTGACCAGAGTGTTTGTGATATTAAGAAGACTTTGTCGTGCAGCTCCACAGATGTTTTTTCTGCACCTTCTTTATTGTGAGTTGCGGTTAGAATTTCACAGTTAAGTTGAAGGGTATTTGTATACTGTATGCACCTACCTATGGTTACATTGAATTCTCTAGGGGAATAGGAGGAGAATAGATTTTTAAAAGCCAAGCCTTTTGAAATGAATGCAGTGGTTACTGCTGAATGCCAGCTGAGTTATAACGGTACAACTGCTTCTTATTCTCTTTAATATGGTGTCTCATGAACAACATGGGTGTTGAATGCCTGATGGTCAATGCCAAATAGAACAAGTTACCATCAAAGGAAGCAGTATATCAAAGAGCTACAGATGTAGATGAAATGTTATTTTCAATACATTTGAATCTCTGGGAAGCAGAGAGAAAAATATTTTCTGGAGGTGTAGCTAAGCGTAATTCCATAGGCTTTTAGGTGGCATCTTAAAGATCACAAACATCTTAGGGTCTGGCCCTCCAGTCACCGGCTAATTATTAACGCAGACTTACTTCACATTCCCTCCACATTGGAATTTGGCTTGTTTTTTCTGATTTCTAGTTCATCAGGGAACAGACAAGAACTACTTTATTTTTTTTTTTTTTTTTTATTTTTAGTGCAGCCTAGTATTTAAGCTCCAGCATGAAATGTTGGTTTGCACCATTAAAAGAGAGAAAAAGCAATGTAAACCTTCTGTTAACCATAGATATTATTCTAGTGAAAGATTTAGGTCATTATCTCAGTGGAAAATTCTACAGGTTCTTTCATATTAATATGATTTACTTATTTAAACTGCATTGAAACACTTCTTTTGATAAATGTGGCTATTCTTTAAAAAACAAACCCAAAAACAAACTACAAAAAAAATTGTGGCTTTTTCTTCTAAGACCTTCTGGCCAAAACTGTGACTCTTAAAGGAGACACCTGACTTAAGGCATCAATCATGAATTTGGTTTTATTTATTCAGGAAGCTTTGTGAGTAGAGTGGCAGTAAAGTACTGCACATTGCTGTCACAGAGCGATACGGTGAAGCCTGGCTGTCCAGAGACTAGAAAGCAGACAGCCTCAGCTCCTCCTCTCCTAATATGCCACACACAGCCCAGCACTCTACAGTTGTGTTTATCTGCTTGGCACCTCCCCAGCTCTTCCACCTACATTCAAATGTACAGTCCTTGTTCCTAACAGCAAGTGTGTTTTGCCCTTGTCCTGCCTAGAATTTTCTGCCTTTGAGCTGTGCACTAGGTGTGTGGTGATCTTCAAACCATGCTTGGTCCTGCTCTCTTTCATTTCTTATTTTCATTCTTCTGCCAAAATCTGCAGTTTCTAGGCCAATACAAGGTCCTGATGGCATTTTCATTACTTGCCAGTTCTCACTTAGAGTTGTTTGCAGTCAAGTAGGTGTAAGCCAAGAATCAGAATCATTTGGTGGGTTGAATGCATCACCTGATTTTGGTCTGTTCTAGTGGCTAATATAGGGATCTGGAAACACTTTCAGATATTGATTGCATTTCAGTGAAGACCATATCAAACAGACCTACCTTCTCTCTTGTTTGCATTTACATGAACTGTCACTCTTCCCATTTCCTGAGTAGAGAATTAACTTAAACAACTATTTCAAGAGAGAGGGGAGATATTAGAAAAGCATTGGAAAATTAATATGAATGCATGTATAAACATTTATGTCCATGTACAGAAGCTCTTTTTCTGCAGAAGTTAAATTAGAGGTTCCAACAAATAATTATGTTTCATTCAAAATTATTTTTTTGAAGATACACCCAGGTAGAGCTGAATTAAAGTCAAAGAAATTGAAAAGCTCTCCAATTAGGAGATCAAAAGTTCATTTCCAAGCTGCTTGCTTTCTTGCCATCCACAGAGGACATTGCAGCAGTCAGACATTCCTGTAATTTTGTTCGGGATCCCTCTGATTCATTCTCCACACTGGTTGCTTCCATTGAGGCAGGGGTGTAGTTAGAGCTGTGTAACAACCACCATCATCACTTTAGGCTACCTGTGGATGGAGACTGACAAATTATATCAGAACTGTGCCTTCTCAGGAGAGCTTCAGTGATTTTATCGACAAAGTCAAAATTGTTTGTGAGTGTACGCAGAGAAAGTCTTACATGTTCCATGCAGTTTCTAATTAAGCAATGGAAACTCTGTAACCATAGGGATGGAGATATATATATATATGTATAGAGATACTGAACCAATTTCCATTTCAAGCTTTGAACATACCACAAGCTGAAATTCTCTGAAGAAATCTGTGACTGTTTAATTTGTGATTGTTGAATTTGTTCCTGCAAACATCCACAGCAATAAAATGTTCTCCGTAGTGAATATTTTAATGGTGGTGCATTGCCTCCAGAAAAAAAACAAACCTACAAAAAAAACCAAGCAAAAGCAACAAGATGTAGCATCATCAATCTGAAATTGCTTTTAAGTGTTGCTTTTCTCATAAATAGATTAAAAAAAGGGGATAGCAGCACCCATAATAACTGGACCATGTATTAAATACGAAGCTTGGCTTTACAGTAGAAGTGTTGCTATTTCCCTGTGTTCTGTAAGTGGCTCTCCCAAAGAGCTGGCTTCCAACTGCGTCTGTTCCCCCATCCCCTGTTGTCAAAATGATAACAAGAAGTGCAGCTGAATGACCTGATTTCTTAGGACAAGCTGACCTGTTTCACTGTTCAATCTTTAGCCATAAGCTTCACATGCGAGTCCTCTGGGGATCTTTTTGGAAATATGTAGAAACCACATTCTATAGATGCAGTCAATGTAAGGAGAAGAAATATCGCTGAATTCCGGTGTTATTCATTTAGTCCAAAAGAAGAAAGGGATTCTGCGCCTTGTAGTGTTGTGTTCAGTATGGGAGGAAATTTTTACAGTTATGAAAAAGATTAAACTTGGACAAATCTTCTGATAGAGGTTTTCTACTTATCTTTTTGGCTCTGTGATACTTATAACTAAAAAATAACAAGAAAATCAAAATAAAACACTTTAATATGACATGACCTGTAAGCTCAAAGTGAAAATTCCATTCGAAAAAAATCTGTGTCTCAAAAAATAAAAGTCAGTAAACTGGGTAAATTTCATTGACTTCAAGAGAAACTAGGCAATGGACTTCCAAAAGATTAATTTTATACAGGGCAATTTTGGGTTTTGTCCTTTATTCCAGGAAAATGAAAATATACCAGAGAAATCATTGGGAAAGTTTAAATATGTTCCTTTATTGAATATCCCAATTTTTTAGTCACTCTTTCCATCTTTGAATAGTTTAGGTTCTGCTGTATAAGTACTCCTTATTCTCTCATCTTTGCTACGCTAATGGTGTCTGAAGTTGTTAGAGATGAACATGTGTGAAAATATTTCCACCACGTCAGGAAACATCTCTATAATCAGTTTGAACCCAGTTTGCCATAACAGGAAATACTATATTGCTGTTAGCTGCTCGGTAGAATGGCACAGAAATACCACAACAACAAAAAAATGCAGGTTAAAATATTTAAGAAGAGAATAATTCTTTTTCAGAATCTTGGCCAAGATTGAAAAATCATAATGCTTCTAATGTGGCCCATGGTTTTCGTGCATATATAGGAAGCATTCAGGAGCTATTAACAACAACAAAGAGAAAACAAACCAACAAACAAAAATTTAATATGCATAGCTGAAAATCCTTTGCTAAAGCTGGTTTTACACCGAAATGTGGCCTTCTACAAACACATGTCCTTTAAGAGCCAAATACTACTATAAAACCATGATGATGAATGGTTTTCTACAGGGAATATATTGATTATTATATTCGGTAAGGACTTTGCATGGCAGAGATATGGAAAGGCTGAGTAACATTTAAAACCAACAAATATTTTGGTTTTGTGTGCTTTCTCTGTCCAGATTCTTGTTAAATCTGTTGTGTCACATAGAATTCTGCCTACTTCATCTAAGAAAGATCTCTGATTACATAATTTCAGATTTTTGTGTAAATTAATTTAGGTCTTCCTGTCAAAGAGAGATGAGAACGATGACAATATTGGACTGTATAATCAAATTAAATTGTTACTATAAGTCATAAACATGTATTAAATTATCGTGTTTCACAATAGATTCACAATTATCTACTAAGTTAAACATCAAGCAAATCCTTTGAGTCAATTACCTTTATTAATGTTTGAATCTATGCTGATGCTGCTATTCTCAGTCTATTTTGTGCTCTTAGATTCATGGGCTGCAAAACCTTTCCTCACACATACAGCTGGGTTAACTCATTTGGCAGGAGAAAAGTCCTTCAATTTTTGGTCTTGAAAAACTTTATTATCACCTTCCATCCAAAGCATCGAAATGTAAAATATCAGAAGCATATTGTTTAAATTCTATTAATGGCATAATTGTATAATTTCTAGAGTCTCTTTGCTTCAGTCTGTATCTTGGATCGGGGCCCAGGTGCTAACTCGTGCCTTTTGGACACTGTTATGTAGACACTACACTGACAGTTAACACTGCCTCCTTATTCAATAATACATCAAAACTGTGTTTGTATGGATCCAAACATCCTTGGCAGAGTGAATGCTTTAACTTGTAGAAGAGCGAAACCTGAAAACAACACAGGACTAATTTTGAGCATCTCTAAACAGACATTTAAAAAAATAATGTAATTTTATTCCACAGAAAGCAGTGGAAACACTAGCAGGATGGTGTTTTTGGAGAGATCCTGCCAAAAGTTAATGTACTTAGCTGTCCTGTAGTTGCACTGACTACCTTCTGGCAGTGCAGAAATTGCAGTGTAACATGTCACCAAATCAGAGCTCTGCAGGAGAATGGTCAAGTCTCACCCTTCACAGTACTGCGTTGGCTCCTTCAAAAGACTAATTCCCCTCTTCCGTGCATGTTTGAAATGGTTTGCAGTTGGCTGGACAGTGCAAAAGCCTGCACTGGACGTAAATTCATAACTTGGAAAATTGCACTCAGTCAATTGCTAAGTGCCTTGCTAAGTGCCTTATTTTTGGTGACAATTTAGGAAGGTGTAGGAAATGCAGGGGAACAGGTAACTTTTCCAGTCAGCAGACCCTAAGTCATTCCTGGCCTGGGTGAAAATAAAAAGTAGCTGATAGCACCACTTGACAACTTCCACCATCATACCTACCTGCCACTAGCACCGCTTCCACTGCTCTAAGGCAATTAAATTATTCCTATGATAATTATTTCTGTCCTCTGTAGAAAACCCAGAAATGAGCTCAGGGTGAGTTGCCAAAGTCTGGAGAGGAGTGCAGAATGTGAGGCAGGGGACAGAGACATGTAAGATTTCAGTGCAGCTCCTGAGCAACCCCTGAAGTCAGCCATCCCAAAACCCCCATGTTCTGCCTTGTTAGAAACAGCTGAATGTGTGTGGTAGGTGTGTATGAAAAACAGAAGTAATTTTTGTAGTAGAGCAGATGGCTAATGCCTTTCTCAGTCAGTTCTGAATTTGTTGTGCAACATTTTAGTATTAAGTATTTTGGAGAAGATGTGAAGTATGGTTCCTGACCTCGTCAATTTTTGCAGTGGTTTTTGCAAAATTAAGAATGTTAGCCCAAGTGGAAAAGCTTTTCTAAATATGAATGAAACAAAAAGAATATGTTATCGGAAAAGCAGCTATCCTACTTTCAGCATGACTGTTTCATAATCTGTGTGTAAATATCAAATTTTGCTCTCTCTCAGAATTAAGACGGCATAATTCACAGTATCTAGAGGCTTTCTTCTTTTCCCCAAAGCAGACTCTCAAAATCTGGAAGTCTTTAATCTTCCATATAGCTAAATCCCTAGATTTCTCATTTTATATTTGTTTTTAATAATTTTTATGTCTCTCTTGATGTTTCTTTTACTTTCAGGGAAGGTCTGGATTCACCTGTGCCTTCCCAAGGTGTTAACCCATTTTTTTCCTAAATACTATCATGCTACTACATTCAGCAAGTGACTGAATTTCCTGACTAGGAGTTATGTCAATCAACTTAAAATGTGCATTACAAATTGGTAAATGAATGCAAATTCATTCACTGTCAGATGATGTTTCTTGTCAGATTAACTTGTGCACCTCCCCAATTGCAGTGATTCATGATAGTTGTATCTCTTATGCTTTAGTCCTTGGGTTTGTTATTAGTGCTTCTCGTGGTTCTGTAACGTGTAAGATATCAGTCCCTTGATATCCGAGTACTGTTCCTCGGTAAGTAATGAAAGACATTTTAAATTCAGCGCATTTTCAAGAAAATAATGGTTTAAGCACTGCACTGACTTCTACTTGTTTTAGAACAGTTCTTGACCGCAAAAAAAGATCTCTCCAATCCCACTGGACATGTAAGCATACACTCATCTTTACACTTCCCAAGGAGACAGTACTTAGGCAGACTGGAGGTCATAAGCACTTCATCCATTTACGCTCCTACAGAAAACTATCAGCACACACTAAATTTTAATGGCGTTTTAGGAAATTCTTAATGATATCACAATGACAAAAATAATAATGACATGACTGTATAATACTATTTTCCAAATAAACTTAGTATATATTGTTTTGTCTCTTCCTATATACTTTTAAAATTTGCTTCTTAGTGACATGTTTTATCTTTCCCTTTATCACTTACCTGGACAAATACTTCATGTTAGCAGTAAATTTGTTTTCTGTTTTATCATATTTCTAATATAATGGGCCCACTCTGAGTTGCCTGCTGTACAGTGAACCAATTAGATATTACATCCTTTAAGCAGATATGAGTCCACAGGTCATTCAGTATTAATCATCTGCATTTTAGAGGCAACTTGTAACATTTTAAAGCAGCCCACTGCTTTAAGGTATAAAATTATTCTTTTCTATATACCTGCTTGACCTCAGCATATCATGTGATTTCATTTTCTCTTATGTAGCTGTCTGTGAACTTAGTAATTACTGTATTGCTGTATGAGACTTTGTAGTGTCTAAATTTTCCTGTCCCTATTCCTTTTGTATGCCGAGGTGGGAGTGAGAGCAAGGTCTGAGGGTGGTGATGTAACAGCATTAACCAAGATGGCAAGATATTCGGTCTTGCAGGGATCATCACAGATTCACACTCTGTTTCTGCCTGGATTTCTACTTTTCTAATTCTACCTGACATTTCTAGCTGGATTTTACTGAGCCTGGTGTTTGTTAAGAACATTTGTGAAATCCATGAACTTGGATTTTAAATTCATTTATCCCCAAAATTCAAGCCTGACATCTTGGTTCAGGCCAGTCACTCTTAGAAAGTTAAATCCTGCTTTGGGCTTAAAGGCCAATTCTGATATTTGGAAATACAGAGGCATTAATAACTTGATAGAGTAGGAAATAGTGTTATTAAACAGTGTCTTGTTCTAGCAAACCATACTTCAGCTGATCTAACATTAGGCCAGCTGTTAATAATTTTACAAGCAGAGCGTGAAATAGCAGCTTGATACCTGGCTAAGGGGGAGCTACAGCACTGCACATGAACACTTCAATGTAGTACCCTCAGTGAGCAGATATTAATGCTATTTCAAGGAGTGTCAGTGAAGAGTCTTTGATATTGTGATTGGGATACTTGCTATTACATCCATAGTGACAGCTCCAATTGACAGGATTAAAAAGGCAAAATTAAAAAAGGAATTATTTCATGCCCTCAAGTACAGATAAGAATGGTTACATCTCTGCTACGTGTCTTGGCTTGACAGTGGATTTTTTTCTTCTGGCTTTTCATACCCTGCACAATTCTTAAATTCTCTGTGTCATTTCACTTAGTCTTCTCTCTTACATTCTCTCCCTTCCTGCCACATCTTTTTATTCTCCTTACCCTACCCCTCAAAACCTCCATTGTTTGTAAATATCTCTTTTGCAATTTTTATGTATTTTATAGCTTGGAATTATTTTTTGTCCTCGCGAGTTCTTTCTGTAGTGGCTTTCCTAATTCTTGCCCCATGCTTTAAGGTGTTCCTCTATCAGGCTATATTGAGAGATGGACAGCTTTTGGTCTTGGCATAACTTTGGTTCCTGCCACTCACTTCAGGAATTTTGTGGTGCTTATGTATGCCATATTAATGCCAATAACTCTAGCAGAAGACTTTATAGCATGGTGACCTTTGTGATCTTGGATCTGCTTCAGATACTAAAAGGTTTCAAGATCCTGATGAAGGTAATTTTTAAACTGATGATTGGAGATTTGGTTATGATATTAAAAGCCCTAAGACACTGAAATTCCTGTTACAGAAGGAATTTTTGTCCTTCCAGTGCCTTGCAGTCATAACCTCAGTCCCCACAGACATCCAAGTTGGATCCTCTCTTTCTTGAGGAAGTGCTAGAGGGAGCAGTAAGGTCATTTTTTGTGAAGGGCTCTGACTCTCTGTACCTGACTGCCCCATTGGTACCAAATGGCCTGAGTTTTCTCAGTCTGGTAATGCATCAGTCTGTGGAAAAAGCCTACAGGATGCATCCTAGGGGATGGACCTTGCAGGTAGCTGGCTGTGTGAGTTATTTTCTGTGGGCTGATTAGTTTTATGATGCTGGTATTTGATTTAATTTAATTGCAGTTATTGGGTAATTAATTTTGCTGGAGGGATTAGTGGATCCCTGAAGAGACATTTATTATTTTTTATCACAATAGCGTATTTTACATTTCTTATTATTTATGTTTTTAAGGAAATCAGTAAACTGATTTTATTACAAATGTAGGCAAATAATTGATAATTATTAGTTAATTATAAATTATTAAAAAATAAAGATAGTTAATAATTTTTACATTCCTGTGGGCTTAAAATAAACTGGAAAAATCTGTGCATGACCTAATAGCTGGTAATATGTAATTACCTTTGCAGCTCAGTTTTTGGCTAAATTTTTGTAAAACTTGCAGATTGAAATTGGTGTGTCAGACAGCATCAATGATTTTTTTTCAGATTAGCCAAAACTTTACCAGTGTTTATATCATTAAATAAACAGCATGGTACACATTTTAAAATAATAATCTCTCCTATATTTTTTGGCATGTAAGCATCAGGTTAAAATTATTCACAAGACAAAAATTATGGAATGAAAACACACCTAGGAAGCACAACATAATTTTTTGATTATTCATCAGTGAAAATCTAGTGTAGAAAGAGTAATTCCATTTTTTACAATTTTTTTCTTCATTAAGGTGATTAAACAAAGATGATTCCTGCCCAATCTGTAGATGGAGTAACAGGGGCTTTTATTCAGCACACAGTGACATTTCACCTTGCCATAATTGCTTGCAATAGCTACTGGAAGTTTGACCAACAGGTCAGGTCCTATAATATCCCACTTCCTTATTCATGAATAAAGCAAAAGGTAAAATATGTAAAATGGGCACAGCTTTTGCATGTGTGACCTGAAGTGAGATATGAAACTAGTCACAAAGTAATTGCCCCTTAATGTAATAGAATATATAATGTTCTGCTTAGAGCTTGGCACATTTTTTAACCAAATATGGTTTCATGTGGAAAAAAAAACACAATGTGAGTCAGGATCAAATTTTCTTTCTAAAAAGTTGGAGAAATTTTCCTAAAGTGTTTCAAAGCTTTGGAATACTTGAAATCATGGGTAAATATTTTGAAGTTAATCAAAAACTCATTCCAACAGATCCAAGGTAAATCTTTATCAAATGTAAAATATTACATGTGGGGAAAAAAAATCAAAGTATTTGGATGGGATTTTGGGTTTGATGGAACTAAATTTTATGCTCAAATATGTTAACTAATATTTAAAAAATACTCTTTTATGGTATATATTATAATTATAAATTTATAAGTGAGGCCAGAAATTCCATGTAATGCATTTAAAATATCACCAGTAAGTTCAGGCATTGGCTAATGTCCAGGGAAGATGGTCACAGAACTGTCACCATACAAAGTGTAACAACTTTATCTCATTTTTCTTCCAGTGTTCACATCACTGTAAACAGTGATATAAAAGCTAAGCGATATACAACTAGAGTCAAACATATTTACTGAATCCCCAGAAGCTGTGACATAATTCAGTTCTTGTATTTTATTCTGAGAATCACAGTTTTCTGCAACCGTGGGACACCTTGGTGAATTTAGGAGGGTACCGGTGCGTGAGGAAGTCTCTTTGCACTGTGCTGTGCAAAGCAGCTAAGAAGTGATGCTGTGTCCTTGCAGCATCTCCGTGCCTGGCTGCGTGCAATCCTCTCAGAACCTCTGTGCCTCTCTGTAGCCTTAGGAGCAGCACTAGGGCAGAATTGAGACAGTTCCAGCTGCCCTTTGCCATCTAATTGCAGTCTTCTACTCGAATACATGTCTGTATTAATGTGAAGGAATTCACACCATTTCAGCTTTCCTGCACTTGTAGAGCGATTTTTTGTGCTCAGGGCTTTTGTTCTAGCATCTTATGGCAATTCAGATTTAGAAGGAAATGTGAAACAGTAGAGCTGTCACCAGGAACCCTTGTGAGCTGAACTAACCACATGCATACCTAGGGACTGAATTAAATTAGCTGGATTACAATAGAGAAAATGGGCTGCAAAGATCTTGAGTTGACAAAGGGGTCTGTGAGGAAACATGATAATTTATTTACAGAAGGTTTATTATGATATATTGGTCTCCACTAGGTTTCAACTTCTTTGCTGTTGAAATTTTTCTGAATGCAGTTTGAATAGACCTTTTTCTTCATATATTTTTATTTTATTAAATTTTTTTTTCAGTTCATGATTTGGTTTGGGGTGGGTTTTGGAGAGATCTTTTTAGAAACTGTATTCCTTATGTTAGCCTCGCTTTGGGAAAATGTTTCCGCATCGCAGACCTGCTCATTTGCAAGCATTAGCTCTGCTGCATGTCTGTGTTTTACTTTATGCATTATTAAAGATTTCAGTTCAAGAGCCTATGTAATTGGCTTATTTATGCCAAGTATTCTCTGATTTCTTTAGTTTTATTTATACTCTTCTTGTTACCAAGCACACCTATTCTCTTCTACATAAATATTCTCCATTTCAGAAGTAAAAAAATACCACTGCTGGATACAGCAATCAATTAAAGTCTAACAGAATTTAGTTTATACTGTAATATGTAAGAAATATTTTAATCCCCTTTTATTATTTCCCTATGGCATGTAGCTTACTCTGCATGGCTGAAATGCTGGGAATACCAGCATTTGGACCAAATAAGCCTGCTTGTCACCTGCTGGTGTATGCATATGACGAGGACTGCATCTTAAATAGATAAGTGCAAGCACAAACACCAGCTTGGGCATGAAAAAAGAGCTAGAATGCTGGTCCAATAGCAATTGTCATAGAATGGGTTGGGTCAGAAAGGACCTTCACAGTAATCTATTTCCAACCCTCCTGCACTTGGCAGGGATGTCTTCCAACCTCCCCTTGAACACTTTCAGGGATGTGGCATCTGCAACATCTCTGAGGAATCTTTTCCAGTGCCTCACCACCCTCATATGAAGATTTTCTTCCCAATATCTAATCTAAATGTGCCCTCTGACAGTTTAAAGGCATTTACCCTCTGTCCTGTCACTACACACCCTTGCCAAATGTTCCTTTTCAGCCCTCCTTGTAGGCCCCTTTTAGTACTAGAAGGCTCCTATAAGATCTTTCTGGAGCCTTCTCTTTCCAGAACTGAGAAGCTTAAACTCTCAGTCTGTCTTCATAGGAGAGATGCTGCACCCCTCTGATGATGTTTATGACCTCCTCTGGACTTGGTCCAACATGTCCGTGTGCTTCTTATGTTGGGAACCCCAGAGCTGATGCAGTGCTCCAGGTGGGGTCTCATGAGAGTGGAGTAGATGGGGAGAATCCCCTGCCTTGCCCTGCTGGCCAAGTGAGCTTTTGGTGTGCCCCAGGATATGATTGGCTTTCTGGGCTGCACATGAAAACTGCCAGGTCATCTCCAGCCTCTCATCCACCAGCACCCTGAGTCCTTCTCAGCAGGGCTTCTCCCACTGACCAGCCTGTGCACAGGATTGCTCCAACCCTGGTACAGGACCTTGCACTTGGGCTCATTGAACTTCATGAGGTTTGCACAGACTCCTTTCTTCAGCTAGGGTTCTTCTGGGAGGTAACCAGTCTCTCAGGTGTGCCAACTGCACCACTCAGGCTGGTGTTGTACTCAAGATTACTCACTCTGGGTGTGACCATCCAGCCAATTCCTTATCTAGTGAGTAGTCCGTCCATCCATCAAATCCATGTCCCTTCAATGTAGAGACAAAGATGTCATGTAATGTACTGTCAAATACTTTGCACAAGTCCAGGTATGTGATATCAGTCTCTCTTCTATCATCCACCACAGCTGTAACCCAGTCATAAAAGGCCACAAAAATGAAGCCATGTTGACTTTCATCAACAACTTCACAGGTGCCTTAGCATAGTTTCCAGGTGGAAACTATGATATGTGCCATGAGTTTTCCATGCACCAAGGTGAGACAGACTGGCCTGTAGTTCCCTGGGTCTTGTTTATTTGCCTTTTTACATGTGGCGCGTTGTTTCTACTTTTCCAATCAGTGGGGAATATTAACATTATTGTTATTGATGTTTGTGTGGGACATCATTTCCAGTTGCAATTCCTTTCAAAGTTGCAAGTGCATTCAAAGAATGACATTCAGAGGACCAAATGATGGTCAAGTATACTTGTCTATGCATTTTCATTGTGTCAGAACAGCAGGGCTTGAAAATTCAAAAGGTCCAAATTGTACTATACTTTAAAAGGGGATACTTAACACCAGGAAAACCTTGAAATGGACATCTGAGACAGAATACAGGGTTTATAAACCAATCTCATCTAGAGTGTGTATATGTGTGTATATGTCTTTATTTCTTGGCTTGGTTTCCATCACCTCAAACTACATCCGTGTTAACAGGTACTGTAGGGCAATAGGAGTGTTTTTGTAGAGTGAAATATTTGATGATGAGACAGTGACATCCACCCATATACCTTTCAAGACTGAATGCCCAATAGATTAGGTGTACCCAGAGTATACAAGGTGTGCTTCTGTAAAATTTCAGATTAATTTCACCTAAAAGGAATTCAGATTTCTTGTTCCAGAAGAGTTTAATTATGTGAATCGATGCATATTAAGTTGGAAAATTGGAAAATTTGCTTTTAAAAAGTGCAGTTTTGAGCTATTAAATTGCTTCTGTAGATATGGTAACAGACATTCCAATTACCCCTGAAAACTGCTGCCCTCTGATGCCTCACTCTCTGCTCCTTGTGACTTCTAGCAAACTTTCTGCTTCTGCATGTGAGCATCAGGATCCCTGTGCTTTGTAATGATCCTGTTCTCTTTCTGTGCCACCTCTCATGAGCTGATTTAGCTTTCCAAGCTTGAGCACACAGTTCTTTTCTAGGAAAAGAGCAGTCTCCCTCTCCAGTGTTTCCCATGACCCAATTACTCTTTCTAAAGGATATATAAAGTTTGAAAATAAACAAATAAAGCAAGTGCTGTTTGTGATAATCTTACAGTACAAAGTCTTAGATGAAGACTCAGGTTATTTACCTGTATGGATGTAACTTGTAACTCTGTTGTAAATAGCATCAGAAGTAGTGTTATCACAGCAGAGGCAGGAGGGCCAGTAGTAATTCTCCAAAGTCCGAGTTTGTGATGTTGAGCCACAAAGCTTAGTGAAAGAACTACAAAGATTTCTTACATGTTTATCTTTTTTTTTTCTTCCCTGTTGATAAATTGTCTGTCAACTGCATGTGTTTCAACAAATTTGTTGATTGCAATTACTCAGCAAATGTTTTTTGTTAAGACATTTCAGGCAGTGAACTGCTGAGAAAGTATTTTCTGTCAGTGGTCCTTTGAGTGTTTGCTATTCATTGTTTATATTTGCAATTTGAATTGTATTGACTGCACACACAATCCCCTGATTGAATATAGTTGTTCATAAGAGCAGGTTTTCACATTGGCTCTTTCAAATTTCATCTTTTGTGAAAATATTGCTAACTTCATTCATAGCCATCATTCTCTTTAAACTGAAGAAACTTGGCTGAAGTTCACGCAGAAGTGAATTTTAAACCAAACATATTTAACTACAGCTCAGTCCCGATAGGCAAGGGTTTTGGTTGCTCAGCTCTTCTTTTCAGTTAGGTGAACAAGCAGTTCCTATGAAATTTGTATTGTGTCTTTCTTTGAAGAGGTTAATATGTCATATCACGTTTTTCTTAACTAAAGGGTATTTATATAACTTCTGATGAAATGCAGAGTTTGATAACTGACTGTTCTGATTTGGAGTCTCTGTTCTTGTTCACATTAAGACTTTCTATCTGTCTAAAGTAGGAATATGGAAATCATGCTCTGAACACTACAGTCAGAATGGGTAGAATGAACATGCTAAATGGCTATTTAAATATTTACTGTATGAATGTACACATTTTGTACCAAATGTATAGAGGCTCTTTTTTACCAGTCCTTGCATTCTCAAAGACTTGTGGGCAATTAGTTCACAAATGGTTTAAATTCATTGAACTAAACTGCTTTTTGGAAAATAATAATTTTATTTTAAAGCAAGTGGCACTGATTACTATTGCAATATAAGTATGCAAATTATTCTTCCGGAGTTTACTTAAAACATTTCAATTATGAGGAAACCAGACTTTCTAATATGAACATTCCTGTGTACAAAATTTGTGCAAAGTTTTTGGAATATCCTTGTAAGACTGTTACCATTAAGAGGGTTGTTTTAAATTTTATTTTGCTATTTGAGCTCTCAGGTTTGAATAGTCAATCCACATTCTTGATATCTCTCCTTGCAAAGTGAGATAGAATTGTGCTCAGATTTCAGTGTAAAGTGAGGTTCCCGTGTAACTGCTTAATATCAGATGTTGGGGATTGATGGAGCTGAAAACCCTGTGTACCACTTGTGAGGTCCACTTCAAACATACCTTGGAAAGAGCAGGCTCAAAAGTTTCTATAGAAAACTTTTCACAGCAACCTCTTTTCATGCCTTTATCAGGGTTTCAGCTGATAAATATCTAAAAGCATTCTGTGTTCTTTACTGTTTGTTCTTTCCTCACTGGAGAAATCCACAACTCTTTCTCTCCCATAACTAATAATTAAATGGAAATATAATGTTTTCCATTTCCTCAGTTTTCCAGATTTATCTTCTTTTATTTTTGTTTGCAAGTCTTCAAGAATTAACATTCTTCACACAAAACAATGAACCCTAGAAAGCCTCAGATCTGAATAGAAAATAAGAGGAATTTGGACATAGAGCTAAGGTCTACCTTAAAGAAAAAGGTATTAATTGGTTTTGGCTTTTTTTCTTTTTTTTTAAACCAAAGTTAATTTTTCTAGTAGCTTACATTAATTTTTCTTTCAGGGATTTTTTGAAAAAATGCTGTTTGTATAATTCTGCATGTTGTCAGTAAAAACCTTATCAACAAATTTATAAGAGAGTTGTAATCCTAAACTTACAATCATATTTACTAAATTTACCATCTTTTTGTCTGGCAGATAAATGTATTAAGCAAAGAAAATGCAGTATTGAGTGATGTTCTATATCTGTAAAGGATATTAGAAATCGATAGCAAAACAGACTGAAAATTAAGTAATGTGGTTAAGCACAGCTGAATGACGCCCTTTTAAAAGCTGATTAGAAATAAATATGCCAATTGCTATGGATCCTCTATCTGTCATAAAAGGTGGTTGTTTGGTTTGTCCGTGAGAATGAGCCTGGCTCCAGAGCTGTAGAGCTTGTTGTGCATAGTTTGCCAAGAGGTACAAAAGAGTGGCCCACGAGTGACACAGAAGCTGGGGTAAGGTGCTGCAATAAGATTCTGCATGCAAATTCAGAAAAATGACGTTAAAAGAGCTTAAGAGAATCAAGTTCCCTGCTATTCAGATCAACTGGGCTAAAGATGAATAAGGAAACACTATGAAGATGTAAAGTGGATGGCCAGATAGGATTATTTGATTCTGTTGAGAGTGAGCTACTTAAACTACTAACCCAAGGTGATCACCAAGATAGAAATGAGGTGACCACTGTGAGCAGTCCAACACAGTTTTGTTTGAAGTACATAACTATCATAAACTTACAGCAACACTGAACTTGAATAGGAGCAACTTCTGTTTGACACAGAAAAGCTTCCTAATTAGCAAGAATTTGGTGTCGCTGTTGAGCCGCTAGCTGAGGAATGACCCAAGTTCTCAGACAAGGAAAGAGAGAAGAGAGCTTTATTGTTTTGAATTCCATATATATAGAGTTTACAGAGGTGCCCCAGATTGGTCAGCCCGAGACCTCCCCCTAGGCCCAATTGGCCAAGCCCGAACTGACCTAATCCGGAGACATTGTTTGCAAAACATCCAAACTTTATCTTGTTTATGAAATATAGCAAAATGTTCTCACGGGAAGAGACCTGTGCTAGCCACAATTTGGCATACAAGTCACGATGAAGGTTGGATTGGGTTGGGTTGTGGGATTTTTGTTTTTTCATTTGTTTGCTTGGGGTGTTTTTTTTTCTTCCAAGGCTCTATTGTCTAAAATTTACAACCACAACAATCTTTATTATGCCAGGAATCCTTCTGCAGTCAGTAGAATTATTTATGATTAAAAAAAATATATTCGGAGTAGGAAGAAGAATTAATCAGATCCACCAGGTACAGCTAATAGTTAAAATAAACACTTTCTCTGACACTGGTTTCAGATAACCAGATGTTTATCTTTATTAGGATCATCATCTTGCTTAAAGAACTGAACACTTCTTTTTCTTTGGCCTCACTGCCAGAAGTTTACTTTCAGGGAGTGCATGCCCTCCCTCATTCTTTCCTGCTGGAAGAATGGGAGTATCAGATGAAGCCCTACTGTGATTTACGAATGTGAAATAGGCAAGAGAAGAGATTCTCACTCTTTTGCAGCTCCTGTTTACATCTATGTCAATGAACAAGAGAGATAAAATGTCAATATGCCCTTAAGGAAATTTGTCCTGATTTCCATTGCATAATGATTAATTTAATTCTCTGCATGAGTCTAAATACATTGGAGTTAAATGAAAAGACCAAACTTGGAAATGTGCTGAGACACCAATATTATCATGGTAATATTAATTTTTCCCTCCTCTTTTTCTAGTTTGTCTTTGAAACACAGAAGAACCTTACCTCTACTTTTAAGAAAAGTATTCTAACTATGTTGAACTTCATAATATTTGTAAGGTTCTGAAGTGAGCAATCTCTTACTTGTACCTTACCCAGGTTAAGGTCTTGATGAGAAACAGTATCATGAGATATGGAGGGTTTACCTCATGCTCTTGCATCTCAGACATAATCCAGCACTAATATGAATATCTCCATCTCTGTCTGAATTTCCACTGAGTCATGCATTCATTTTTGTAGCTATTTTCTGTCCATGTCATATCACTGGCATGATAAAATACCTGTTTTGAGTCAGTCCCTTAAACTGAAATAAACTTATGCACTCCACTGCAATAGGGCTGTTTCCTAATGGCATTTTGACTATCTATTTCTCCCAATTAAAAGCAAAAAGTAAAAGGAAAGAGTGCTATTTTTGCTTTATAAAATATCTGAAATTTTGAAATTTTCATTTAGTTCTTCTACTTCACTATATTTCCTAGGCTTAAAAAAACTAAACCCTTACAATCTAAGAGTAGCAATAAAACCTTTGAGAAATGTTTCTAGTAAAAGAGCAGTAGCCTGTGAAATGTGCTGCTGTGGTGTGCAGTAAGTGTAGTGGTTCACCTTGAACACTTCTTTTATTGAACACTTTGGGGCAAGGATGTCTGATTGTGTGTAAAAGCTTCTCATGTGTGGTATGGAGACCTTGTGTGCTCTTTCCTTCCTGCCCTTTTCCTCCTCCTCTTTTTATTCAAGGATGCAGCTGCCAGACACAGAGCCATGCTCCCGTACAGCCTTCCCAGGAGGCCTTGTGAAATCAAGTTGCTCACTGTGTGCCAGCATGGCTTTTGTTCCTTCGAAGGCAGAGCTAGGAGCCTGCTTCCTCTGCCAAGAATGCAGGCAGGCTACATTGAAAAAAAAAAAAACCTCAATTTTATTCACTGCACTGTTTCATCTTTTTAAGTAGCTGGCATCTGCAGCTGGTTGTGGCAGGGAAAACCTACAAACATCACACTTGATGTTAATAAATGTGTTTGCCATTAAGCGGCTGTTGTAATGCTTTGCTTGTTTGCCTTTCTGTGTGCACTTTCATCCTTCACTGTAACACTACTGCTGCCTTGTAATTTGTCTCAGACATTTACATTGCTGGTTGCAGGTATACAAACCTCTTAGATCAAGTAACTGCTCAGACACTTGATAAAAGGATCCGTTTAGCGTCTTTCCTGTTCTGTCTGCCAAATCCAAGCATAGCCTCGATGCATGGAATACAAACTGCCTAATAGTCACAGACCACATTTCACTTCTCCTTGACTCCTGACTGAATGGTACAAACCATTAAGGAGTTTATGTGAGATCTTTAGTGCAGCTGCTGATTTTAGCAGAGTCTAACAATGTCTCCTGTGACAGCTTTCTATCTCTCCAGAACAGCTGGAGCAGCTATTCCTAGAATCCTCTGAGTGAAGTCCATATTTCAAATAACTGAAAGAGGATCATATAACAGTGCTCTCGGTGGGATGGCAGCCATTATCTCCTCTGGAGCATGCCTGCTGTAGAGAGAGCAGGCATCTCAAAACAACACATCTGCAGTTCTGTCAGCTGTTGGGGAGATGTTTCCATGCACAGGGAAGGGACAGCTCTCCTTCCCTCTCAAAATTACCCTCTCCTTTCTCTTCTGTGCAAAATCTGACAACTTGAAAAAAGCAGGCTTGTCTTAGAGACTGACTAACGAAGGTGCTTGCAACAATTTGGACCCAATCTGTTCATGAAGAGCACACAGCCAGGTCTCTGACAGTCTGCTTTACAATGAAGCATACAAACATATGCTTAACTCTCAGGGACTTTAGTAGGACTTAAGCATGTATTTGATAAGATTGAGTGCTGTACTGAGCTGGGAGGACTTGGGTGTGCAGAAGCCTGAATACAATGATATGTACAAGACAAAGGGAGAGGAAATAGGGGCAAGTTGGATAATGCTCTTTTTCCATCACATCTGGGCAAAGATTGTATGCTATGAACTGACAAAAGGAGAGATGGGAAGATGTGGGTCCTGTAAACATAATCTTGCGCCCTGCATGTAGCTAGAAGGTGTCATAGCAAGCAAGCAAAAGTGGAAGCTAATGTTTTTTCTCATATAAATCTTGCTTTTAGTTAACAAAACACAAGACAGTAAGTTATGGCAGCTCCTTTACTTGCCATCACTAATGGTAAGCTCAGTGTTTTAGAACTGCACTATGGCTCACAGCAGCAAGGGTGTAAGAAATAAGAACAGTTTGATGGATGCAAATCAACATAACCAGGGTAACTGAAATTAAGTTCCCTACACTGAACAGTTTCTTGCATTCTAGCCTGTGAACTGTCTTAACTTCCAGTGTTATGATAACCTCACTAACATGTGCTATTCTGGGCTGAAAAAAGATGTGCTGTTTGCAAAAGAATAAGCAGGTTTGCATTGCCCCCGTGTGCATTCTACTGCGGCAGTCTTTTTTCAGCTGAAGCCTTTTTTGTCAGGCCGGCCTCTGAGAAGGGAACAGACAGGGAACAGAGAGAGACTTTCTGTGCCCTTCAATTCAGCAACAGCAAAGAAGCTTTTCATAGCGGAGTCCTTTTAAGTTATATGCTAAAGAATGAATGAGTAGCTAAAACATTTCCTCAAGAATTAATAAAATTAACTTAATGACCTATGGATTAATAGCTTAGCGTTGTAGGCATATAACAATCAGGAAATTAAATTTCTCAGACCCATTCAAACAGGAGTTTAAAAACAGAAAATAAGGCAGAGACCACATCGTATTGTTAGGGTCTGAGGGCAGGTCTACAGCCCAATGGGAAGCCAGGAAGCAAGGTAAGAAAATCCACAGCAAAATTCTGTCCAGGCTTGTCTTCTATCTAGTTTCTTAGAAAGAATCTGAAGGCTGATTCGTCAAAAGTGCTTCCCTTCCTGGCAGCACAGAACAAACCAACAGCGAGGGCCCTCCTTAACAGCTGTAGGAATGGTTCAGAGAGACCTGTTTGACTCTACCCACCTTTAGGACTCCTTATAAAGAAATCCCATGCTTTCTGGGATAAGACAGAGAGCACAGCTGTCTCTAAGCTGTGACAGTGTTAAAGGGTCAAGGCGAGCAGACATTAGGTATGCATAACAAGTGCAAAAGACCAGCATCCCCAGGAGAAAGGGATTCTTACTTTCTTTTGCTTTGTCTTTTCATCAAGGCAAGCTGAAGCTGAGTTCTGTCTTGCTATTATTTTCATTTGCGTTGATATATTCTTCCAGATGTTACAGGCAGTTCTGCCTTACTGTCTGCCACCTCTCATGTCTTGATGGCATGGCATGAAGATTTGCTTTTCTTTGGGCTTATCCAAAGATCTGTAGATTGCAGCTAAATAACTAGAACGATTCGTGCATATTCTGAGAGAAGGAAAAGAAGAATTTTGGGCAGTGTCCTCAGGTCTACTCTGAACTTTGCCATTGGAGATTTTCTGACTGAGAATTTTCACTGAGTTCTAATTCAGTATTTCAAGACATGTGAGTGGTAGGAAGGATATGTTTTGTAAGGTGTAATTATCTCTTTTTAGCAGTGATCTCCTCAATGCTGTTTTGATTGTGATACCTCCACATCGCCTGATTAAATCAAAGCCAGGTTAGAGCATTAGGATTAAGGACGTAAATTAATTGTAATTACATCAGAGCCAGCCAAATTAGCGAGTCATCAGTAATATAAGCAATGCTAAATGGCATCTAATTCTGTATAATAATTAATTGGGTTCTTCCACTAAATAAGACCCGACACATTGGTTCTTTATCAATCCACTAAAGGCTGGTTAGCCTTGGGCGCTTTTGACATGAAACAATTACAAAGGTTCCAAGAAACCAACATGTTTGTCCCCTTTCTCATTTTAAGCTCTGACACCCTGCATTTACATGCTTCTCCTAGTTTTCTATTAATTAGGTCCTTATGCTCTTGGATTACTCTTATTTGCTGTGCCTGTCATCCTGGTCAGCTCATTGCTAAAATTATGCTGCCCACAGTGCTTGGAAAGAAAGAATCTAACAAGCTGCAAAGGCAACCAGAAAATGACCAGTGCTGGTTGTTTGACCAGAATGAGCATATAGAGGACTGCTGATTTCTGATGTAATATCAAAGCTGGGTAAAGAAAAATGAAAAGGAAACCTCTTCTAGACAGGTAAACATCAAGAAATTATTTAAAGGGACATCCATATACAGTCTAAGGAACTCAAAAATAGTCTGGATAACAAACAATCTCACACTCTTCCTCTCCTCTTGGCAGGGAGTTACGTGAAAATTGGAATAAAAACTAAAGTGAAAGTGGTGGGATCACCAATATGTAGTCTTCTGAAACCAGTCTAGAAAATAAACAATAGCAGACATCCTGTAGAGTACAGTCTTAAATTTGCAGGTAGCTGGACTAGCAGATCAATATGTCTTTTTCATTTCTAACAGCAGCAGTTATGTTCCACATGTATTCTAGAGATGCTGCTGTTGGCTTCTTACCACTGGAAGTGATTTGTTTCTTGTTTGCGACAGAGGAAATGCACTACCTTGTCTCTCAGAACTGCATGGTTGCTCTCCTGCTGCTCAAAAAGCTTTTCAATTACAGATCCTGCACAAAGAAAAACGTATTAGCTGTTCTGAGACCTTCAGTATAGTCTGACTAACCTTTGTGCAGGGCAGGACCTCAAAGGAAGCAAAGCAAACCCCAAAGCACTTTTGCATTCTTCAGGTCTGTTGACTTGCCAGGAAGCAGCTTGGCATTGCTCCCAACCATCACAGAGTACTTGAACAGTATTTTCAGTAATTCTGGGTGTTATTCTACTCTAAATATTACATACAGCATATCTTTCTAATTATGTTCTAATTATATCGCAGAGAAGTCCAATTTATGTGCTGCATTTGGGATTGCATCTCTTAATATCAGTAGCACATTTCATATTGGCATTCTAGAAAACAGTTTTGGATCTTAGATCCAGAACTCCATCCTTCTTGGGTGCTTTGGCTCAGAAGTTTAATGGAACAGTCAAAACTGAGATACAGAATTGTTGCCTGTTCAGTTTTTCACTCTACCCATTTACAAACCATTTATAAATACAGCAAGAGCTGTACAAATCCAGGTTTGCATACTGTTTACTTACCCTGAACAATGATCATTTTTTTAACGTATGTATCTGGGTTTGGAGGCAGCCAATCCTGTGGTAAATTCAGAACTCTGGAACCAGCTGGCTGTCCCACTGCTGTTACTGTGGACAGGATGAAGCTCACAGTTCCCAGTGCTTGCTTGCAGAATCGTTTACCTCTGCCAGAGGTGATGCTTGAAAGGAAACTACATCAGTAATGCAGAGATTCACATAAATTAGAAGGAGGAGGACCTATAATCACATAGCATGTTGAGAACAGTGCCTGTAAACCACATTTAGAGTTCATGAGTTGGTACTTCTGAGAGCAGTACACTGAGCAGATTTGTGATAAATGTTGTGGATGTAGTACATTCTTCATCAGCTCTGCAAAGACATAGCTTTTAGACAGATAGTCATTTTACGAGCAAGGGGAATGTTTAAAATCATTGTCTCTAACCTACAACTTGCTTTTGTCTATTGGTCACTTAAGGTGTGTTTATCCTTTGTGTCTGATACACTGAGTAAGATTAGGGTGCATTCACACCTTCTTTTCTTCCTTGTTGTTCCAAAGAAGCAACAAGACAAAGGGGGAAAAATATTTTAACTGAGGAGAAATCAGGACAGAAAATTCAGCTCCAGAGAAGGACACTTGAATGTGACATTATGTGCATTTTAGAATGAGGTGCTATGTCAAGAGGCTTAATACAGTGTGCAAAGTTAACTGCCTATATGACTTTATGGGTCTGAGACTTTGTGTTTTGCAGATGCAAAACTAAAGGCTAATATACTTCTTCATGGCTCCTTATTGTCATATGTGTGTCTAAGAATGCCACCTCTAAAGATAGAAACAGTGCCTCTGACTTTTCATGTGAGTTATTTAACTGACTATTACTATATCTCCTTCTGATTTTCCACAGAATTTTTCCTTACCTTTCAAAATAGTTAGTCATGATTTTATGGGAAAAGTAAAGAAAACTGAAAAAATGTAATCTGTAATAACTTGTCTCTTGTCTGGCATTTGACATTTTCTATTCAATGTCTGTATTTAAAGCTAGCATTCAACTGATTTTATTTTACTATATTTCTGATGCATTTTATTATTTTGTCTTTTTCTTTTTAAACATAGCTCAGTGTTGTTGCGGTTTTTATATAATATTCCCTATAGAAAAGTCCCCCTCATGTTCGCTTATGCTATAGCAAAACAGGGATCTTTTATAATGCATTTGCCTAGTTGTCAGATATTCTAAATTCAGAAAAAATGGTAGCCAGGGTGAGACCTGCTCCTATTTGTTCTACACGATTTTCTTCAAGGATTGCTTGCTTCTGAATTCACCTAAGAGCATCCAACTTTTAAAAACTGCCAGTGCTAGTTCTGTACAAAGCAGAGCCAATGTTCTGGGATTTTTATAAATAAAATCCAGTGACATTCATAGCCTTGTAATCAATTACTTGGCCACTTGGCCAAAGATCTGCTGTACTGTAAATGTTTATACACTCAGAGTGCCTCAAGGCCTGCATAATCATTTGGCATACACCATTTGATCCACAAGTGTAGCGTGGCCTTGCTTACAAAACACACTCAGGATGGCAATTGCTAGCAGGACACTGCAGTGTTCATGGGCTAATGGAAACAGTAAATTTAGTCCTGGGTATGGCGGAATAGGTGACTAGTCTGAGACTCTTTTAACCAGAATGTTTTCTACTGAAATTAATGTGCCTATGGGAACATATGAATGAATAGATATGGAAATAAATGCAGGCACAGACTCTTCTGTGCTTGCAAGTATATTTTTATGTGTTTTATAAAAAAAAATCTAAAAAGGTTTACCATATTATTTGAAAGCCTGAATGCACCATGTTAAAAAATGGGACATTTTAGCATACCTGTTCAGGAAACACGATAAGAGACAAAAAGGTTCAGCTGTGCTATGGAGCACCAGAGTGAGAGGAAAGTAAAAGAAAAAATTATCAATAGAGAAGATTCTGCCTCGAAATCAGATTTGTTAGTGCTCCCTTGGCTTGCTATCTGCCTGTTAATTTCCAGTGTTATGGTGCCATGAGTGTTGTCTTACAACTACTTGCAAAATGAAGAAAAGTTTGTTGTGTTCAAATTACATCTGTGTGGCAAGTTCTCAAAATTTTGTGTCTCACAAAGGTTCAAAACAGTAAGTATTTGCTTTTTAAAACTCTTGCTTTTTTAATAACTCATCTCTTGAAAGTTTGTTACTTAATTAATATTTATTGACGTGTAGGGTTACCATTATTACTCTCAAAACAAGCAGACCAAATAAGTTATTGGATAGAAAATGGAAAGAAAATAAATGCATAAAATCTACAGTTTTCCATGCCTAATATGGATATGGAAAGACAAAAATCTAAATAACTTTGCTGAAGATGAATCAGTAAGGTAGCTTCAGATAGCTTGATGAGAAAAGCTTACAAGTGTTCTCACAGTGAGAAGCCATTCTTATGAAACCAATTGCAAAATTCTTATTAGTGTTTCTGGCTCTGTTTTGCCAAAGCAGAGCAGAGCTGGATCCCTGTGCTCTGGTTAGTCAGCGGGTGTCAGTGGAGCTGTGTCTGTAACGCTATTCCTTGCAGCTGGTGCAGTGTACACTCAAGGGTAGTGATGCTTAGGCCAAGATGTTTGTACCAAGCATGATCCCTTGCAGCTGGGAAACGTCCATGCTTTTTTGGTAAGGTCTTACGCTTTTCATAAATTATGCTAAGAGAGTAGGCCAACATTTTATTGTCTCAGAGTCAGAAGAAACCAAAGGTCTTAAAACAATTTTATACAGATGAGAATCAGAAAATCTAATACATTATTGACCTATCTGTGTCATCTTGAGAATGCTTTGCCTTCAAGTGGCATTTTTATGCAATTCACCTATTGATTTCTGTAGAAAGCAGGCATGTATGTGCTTACATCCTTTGAAAACCACATCTAGAACCTCTAAAAACCTGACCTCCAGAATGCCAAGATGGCTTTGGTAAAAGAGGATTCCTGGAATTTTCGACACATAACACCTTCTGCTTTACCTTTGCTAAGCACATTATTCCTCTGTTGGTACTTTCTTTTTGTACTGTGCACAAGCACTAGGATTTAATTGTGAATACTTTTATTGTATGGGGAAAAGAATACTTGCTTGTTATTAGTTTCAGAACCTGGAGAAATCATCTATAACTTAATAATGATTCTGTAAATAATGTAGAACCACTTTAGTTGGTTAAAAAAGTACAGTATATGACAAAGTTTCATGATAATTCCAATATAAGGAAGTAGAGCATCAAAGCTTGAGGTTAGCATGGTTCAGTGTATTTTATTCCGGTGTTAAATACCTGTTCTCTTGGCAGTAGAAGCCTGTTTCCTGACATCAAACTGTGCCCAGACTAGCACAAAAAACAAGTACTGGAAGGAATAACAGTAGTGTCTTCTGATTCAACCTCAGGAGGCCTGGGCAAATTGCCACAGATTACATTTTAGCAATGCAGGTGATAAAAATAATGTTTTTTCATGTCTGCTGTTTCTGAACTTTAGCAGTTATTGTCCGGCTCTTAACAGTGAAATGGAAAAAAGCTTGTTATTCTAACACTTTCATTTCAGATGCCTTTCTTTTCATTGCCATGGAAATTATAGCTATGAGCAGTGCCATTGGGGAAAAAAAGAAATGTAATGCATATTTCTGAGTTTCAAATGGCTCTTAAATTATACTACTTCAACAAATTTCTCTTTTTCATTCAACACACATTTATTTTATATATGCAAAGAGAGATACTGCATTAATGTAAATAATTAACTATGCTTACCTAACACTCCCTTACACTTATCCTTACATTGAATCATTGTCCATATGGCTGTCTAAACATGTTTCATAGTCCTAAGTGCATTTCATATCACCTCAGACATTTAGGACACACTTTATAGAAGCTCAGTTGAAGTGACTTGCTCTAGCTATTAAAATCTTTACTTCATAGCAATTTTATTTCACAAGTCAGTATATATGTGAAAACTTGAAATTCTAAGTTTTCCAAATAAATTAGCAAAATTGTACTTAACAGCTGTGGTGTTGGAAGGGATGAACCATGGTTTGCAGACACTGAACTGTTGAGGTTTTTCCCCTCATTACTAATATTCTCATGGGAAAGGCTTGCTTCATGAATATTCAGATGTGCCTCAGAGAATCATAGAATCGCTAAGGTTGGGAAATACCTTTCAGAGCCTCAACCAACCATAAACCTAGCAATTCCAAGTCCACCACTAAACCATGTCTCTAAATGCTACATGTCTTTTAAAAATCTCTGGAGATGGTGACTCCACCATTTCCCCGGGCAGTCCGTTCCAGTTCTTGACAACTCTTGCAGAATATCCAATCTAAGCCTCCCTAGCACAATGTGAGGCTGTTTTCACTTTTTCTCTTCACAGTTATGTTGAAGAGACCAATACCCAGCTCAGCACACCCTCCTTTCAGGTAGTTGTAGAGAGTCAGATCAACACTCCCACCCAACTCACTGTTGTCTGCAAACTCAATTTCCTCATCCAGATGGCAGATATGGTTATTAACTGAGACTGGCACGGATACTGAGATGTGGGATACTGAGACCAGCAACCAGCTGGATGTAACTCATTCCCCCCACTCTCTGGGCCCAGCCACACAGGCAGTTTTTTATCCAGGGAGCAGAGCACCTGTCCAAGCCATGGGTAAGGAGCCTGTTTCTCCAGGAGAAAGCTTTGGGAGGAGGTATAAAAAGCCTTGCTAAGGTTCAGGTAGGCAAGATCCACAGCTTTTCCCTAAGCCACAAAGTGAGTTATTCTGTCACAGAAGGAGATCAGGCTGGTTAAGAGGCACCTGTCTTTCGTGAACTCATGCTGATTGGGCCTGATGCCCTGGTGGCTGTGTATGTGCCATGTGATGGGAATCAGGATGATCTGCTCCTGAATCCCATATGGTTGTTCAATTTAAACTGCATTTTTCTTCTTTCTGCACCATGCTTGTTTTGTACATAACTGTGTGCAATAACAACTTTTAAAATTATCCCTAGCAAATTGGGGTTGTAAACAGAAGTAAAAGCTTCAGGGACATGTTCTACACATTGGGTCCATCTTTCACTTTCTAGGTGGAGCATCTCTCCTAAAGGTAGTAGAACCTGGTCCTGTGAGAGTCTTTTTTACCCTGCTAGAAAAGGAATTTTAAGTGTTGACTTTTACTATGTGCTATATGCCTTTAACAAGATGAAATGTAAGAAAGAAGGAATCCCACAAAAATCCTTTTGGATGCATTTTTGTTTCATGAACTGTTGAAGCAAATGAGAAGGGAGGTGAAGCTTTCAGATTTGGGGAAAGACATTGATGTAGTGAAAGAGTTGGGATAGATTTCAGGAAATTTGCCATCTGTTCCTGCTTCCTGTTACTGTAAACTTGGAGAAGTAACTTCATCCTTATGCCTCTGCTGCTAGAGTGTGAAATGGAGATAACCACTTCTTTTGTCTGTCTTGGCTGTTTTGTGTCTAAGCTTACTGGGGAAGAGACACTTACATTACACATTTTCTGAGGAGAGACTTCAGTAGGATTCTATCTCATCCAGGCTCTCTGAGTGTCTCTGATTGTGGCAAAAATAATAAGAAATCCCCAGATTTGTACGGGACTACAAATTGTGTGTTGTAGCTGGCTGTGTCATACTGTTAGAAGGGCAGAAACAGAGAGCATAGTTACATTTGGAGGCTGTATAAGAATCGTGAGACACTAGCTGCTTAATTTCTTTCCCTTGTGGGGTTCCACTGTTTATGAAAACTAGATTGAAATGGATAACTTCATCTCATGTGCATGCGCACAACATCGTTTTGCTTCCCAGCCAGATTTTCCCCAAGTTAGGTACTTTTAGGGATCTCCCTGCCTCTCCTTGTGATAAGGTGCATAGCCAACATTAGCATTAATGAAAGCTGCATGTGCACTTGAAGAGACAATCCAGGCCTCTGGGCATATTTAATTGCTATCAGACCAAGACTACTTGTGCATAACATGGGGTATGCATAGAACACGGCAATGAAACTGAGAGGCAAAGGACTGGCTGAGGAAGGCGTGTATACAGCTCTGTGGGGAAGCTCTGCAGAACTTGGAAAACTCTGCCAACAGGGAGAGAAACATAGATGGCATGCAGGAGGAAATGTCATATTTGGGGAG
This sequence comes from Entomyzon cyanotis, assembly GCA_024500445.1. Classification (NCBI taxonomy): domain Eukaryota; kingdom Metazoa; phylum Chordata; class Aves; order Passeriformes; family Meliphagidae; genus Entomyzon; species Entomyzon cyanotis. The sequence continues at coordinate 23,429,479 of JAKEPQ010001000.1, forward strand.
CACATAGACTGTAGTGTTGCTGTAACTGATAGTTTGGATTACCTTTGTAGTATACAATCAAGACATGCTGCTGAGAACGATTAACTGTAGAAGCAAGATGCTAACTTTTTTCTTTAAATCTCTTTTCTTTCCGGCATGAGACTTGGAGGTTGCTGTGTTGTCTCTGACTTTCCTGTGACCTTGCTTTAGGTTGCAGTGAAGAGGAATAAACCGAGTGTAGGCAAGATTAAAAGGCGTATCATTATATTTGAGGGAGTGGAAATTGAGTGCTAGGAAAGAGCAGAAGGGTCTAGTGCCTGTGCTCCAGTCCTATCTCTGACTTCCTCTGTAAGTATTTTGATTCACATTAGAGTCTACTCTTCCAAAAAAAGAAAAATTTTGTATTTTTCTTTTTGATTTTTCTATCCCAGAAAACATTGAGTAATTTTCCCCAAATAAGGACTGAATGTAAGCATACAAACAGCAACCAAAATTCAAGCAGCTCGTTGACTTCAAGTACTGAGGGAGATGGTTTTTTTGGGAATATTCATTTGTCTAAAGTATTTTTTTGGATAAATGCTAGGGCATTGAACTAAAGAGTTAGGGACAGTTCTGGATGGGTTCATTAGGGGGCCAGTGTTCTAAGGATGAATGTACCCTGAGGGTATTGTGCCCATAGCATGTTTCTCCTAAAGCCATCTGAAGTTAAGCACTTCTCTAGATCAGAGGATTGAATGTTAAAAAATAAAGTTGAATGCAGCAAAATTATTATGACTTGATCTAAAGCACATTAAAGACTTCTCTCTTTCTCTCCTTAGAAAGGTTGGGCCACCTCTAATGTTACGACGTACAAAGCTATCCTAACAGTAGCATATCTACCTATAGAGAAAAAACAGAGACCTTTCAGCTGTACTGAGTGTTTTAGTCCCAGGATACTGCCTCGAGGTCTCTGTATAAGTAGGAAAGGAAAGACACAACTGTAGTCTCCCCACACAGTTGCAACTTGCAGTGACTCTGAAACTGTAAGGCCAATGGTCATTGATACTACTTAGAGGAACCTTTTGGAAGCTGTAATTTATACCATTTATGTTCAATGCACAGTTAATCTATGAAGTGAAGGAAAACGAAGGCAATTTATATTCATCCATCCATAAAATAGGTCACCAAAGAGCTGGTTTAATATGGCAGTAGTAAGAGCATAGTCATGACGAGGTAATGCTGGACTGGGATCAAATGAATGTATATAGTTTCATGTAAACAATGGAAGTGGCTTTTAGTGGAATTTCATAGAGAACAACATTGGATCAACGAGCCAGTTTCTATAGCATTTAATGAAGACTCTATTTAATATTTGGAATAGAAGCCTGCATATGCCTGTAGCTGATTTCTAATTAAAGAATAGAAGGTTCGGCTGAAGAGCAGTACTAAGAAACGTGCATTCAAAGCATTAGGAATAGCCTACCCATTTAGTGATGCATTATTACACTTCTTTCTCTTGGATATCTCTTTAGTTTTCTGAAGTTAAATATGATACATATGGGAAATAGATTGAAGTACATTAATTGCCTTATTCATCATGTCATTAGAATTATAGGTCTTGCTGCAGACTAGCTGCAGTGTCTTATTGTGTTTCTGGTACACATCATTAATAAAAGCACTCCTGCTAGTGGTATGCAAAATGTACTTTCTAAATAACTGTGCAGTGATTTGGGGCTCACTTATGCAACATATTGCTACAAACTATTGTAATACCCCTGGCACTTGCTTAAACTCATTGGGCTAGTGATGGAATTAATGAGGCTGGTGCTGCTGCAGTATGCTGAGCACGCTCAGCTCCTTCGATGCTCTTTGTCTGCAGCGAGGCTCTTGTCTTTCAGAGCTGGCTGCCGCTCTGTCTCCAGGGCTGAGCCTGGGATCAGATAATGAACAGCATATCAGTGCAGAGGAGGGGGTAGGGGGTGATGGGAGAAGACTTATTATTCCTTCACTCTCAAACAAAACAAAATCATTGAACTGTCAGGGTCATTAAGGACCCTGGGGTTGTCATGGAAACGACCTTTGGGGGTTTATGGCTGTTAATGCATGAGTGACTGTCTGTATTATGTGTGTGTGGAAGGGGTCACCGTTTTCTTGGTGGCTTCTAAAAAAAGCTGGATTGGATGGCTAATGTTCAGAAAGGAATCTCTGTGCTCTGTGGTGTGACTAACCATTTTGAATGTAGCAGACTTTGAAGGGGAGGCGGAATAAAAAGCTTTACTGATAAATATTTAGACAGAAACATAATTACTCTTGAATTTTGTTTCAGTAGCAATGCAACTTTATTTCCAGGTGTCAGAAAATAAAGTCAGACTCCCTAATCTTTTTAGGATACTTAAAAAACTCTGAAAGCAAATAATTTTGCTTCTGATGATTTCAGGCTAGCAGTACAGAGCACTACCTAGGGAAATGACAATAAATTTTAGAGTTGTCATAGCCAGAGAGAAAAAATGTTAATGTACACAGCTAATAAAATCTTCCTCATCCTCATACAGACTTTCTGTATGACCTTGGGCACATCATTTAACTGTTGTCCTGTTCAAGTCAATGCAAACCATCAATTGACTTCAAATTTATAATAATGCTTGTTGAAAAGGAAGGACATTTGATTTTAAGAATGTGGGTTTAGGGCTATAAGTACCCAGAAAGAAAAGTTATGGTAAGAGTACACCAAAGATCGATTTTGCCTAATTGTTTACACTCTCAAGTGGAAGTCATCATGGCATTTTGCTTTATCAGCCACTCTCTGCTGGCTGATTAAAAATTAGATGGTTATACTTCAGTTTTCAGTAGAGACTACAGTGCTCGTCTCCATATAAAGAGAGAAAAGGAGGGGGAGGGGGAGACAAAGAGGCAGCAAAGTAGGGATAATATTAATGATTCCCTTTATAGACAGTCAGGAAATACCACCAGAAACCAGGAATACTAAAGATGAGGAATATTGGTAACAATTTTTTTAATTGTAAGGAACTTAGTATCTATTCAGTTTGATTCTTCAGCTCTTCGTTTTGGCAAAAAGTTCTGTGTTTACAGTATATTGAGAAAGGAGCTAGATTCTTTTCCCCCTCACACTAAGATAAATGAATGTTATTGCCAGGTTAAAACTGGAGGCTGAATTTTACTTGTCTCCTGTTGTAGAGGAGGAAGCCTAAGTTTGGCCATGCTTAATTAAGTATGCTTGATTTCACAGACTTTTTTGTTGTTTTTGTTGCTGCTGTTGTTGTCTCAGGAAAATTGCATCATCTTTCTTGACTCTCCCCTTTCTTCTGTAAAGGAGGAATAGTCACACTTTTGTATTTCATACATTCCACGTAATAAAGATCTTAATATTCTCAGATAATCCATCAGAAGGGCTGCATAAACATCCCTGACAGCAGGGTCAATAGCAGGATGTTAAACACAGGCACTTGGTGGCTTATAGCCCATAGTCTCTCCTACTTGTTCAGCTTCAGAAGTTTCTTAGAGTAATCAGGGGCAGCAAACACAATAACAAAATTGCTGAAAATTACAGTCTTATTAGTTGTATTGGTGTGCTTGCTGTATTTTAGAAATTCTTGCTTGTAATTGTACTGATTACAGCAAATCTTTATTAAATAGATTAAGAAGATAAAAAATGTCACTGTATCTCTGAATCTGAGCTATGGTCAGACTGGAATAGTTAAAAAAGGAACTGTATTTATATGTGTTGATGGTGGTGTTATTTAAGTAAGCTAAGAGAAAAACGTGTTTGGAGAGAGTCTTACTAGAATTTTATTTACCTGACTCTTTAGGGATGTCCATATGCCAACTGCTAGTGTGAGATTTGATGCTTTCTGGCCAAAACTCTGTTCAGAGTTGTCTTGTAGTTTTATATCTCCTGGTATTGAAGAAAAATAAATCATGAAAGCTCAAGGTTGAATTTAGTCAAGCTCAGTGTCAAATTTGTTTAAATGCAAAGCTTTGCATTAGCCCAAATTCCCTTGAACTAGAGCAAATTCAGACTGAAAGTCTGTGGGCTTTCAGAACTGTTGATTTGGTGTCCTGGCTGCCTGTGCTACTGGCCAGAGTATCTTTTGGTATCTTGTCTCCCCTCCTTGCTTTTTGTCTTCACTCTGCATTCCTGCTTTTTCAGCTCTTCCAAGCATTTCTTTTTGCTGCTTCACTAGGTTCTCATCAGCCCTGGCAAGACACTCTACTCCTGTCTGCAGATTTGGGGAGTCAGATTTGCTTGTCTCTAAACTGAAAATAGCACATTACCTAAGAAATGCATATGGAAGTTAACCCTGAGCACCTTATCTTACTTAGTTTGCATTCTCTCATCTTGCCTTTAGAGAAAATTCCCACCAATCACCTCGATATCAAGGCTGTCAGTATGCTGATGGTTTTTTTTTTATGTCTGGACGATATAGCAAACATCTGGAGTTTTGCTGGTCAAATATATTCCCAGCCTAAGCCCAGTTTCAGAAATAAATTTTTCTGTGCAAGGTAGACTGAAAAATTTTGATGCACATAACTCTTATTATATTTTTTACATTTGTTGAGAGTCTATTAGTTTCCAAGGGCATTAGAAACCACTTAGAATCTAGGCACCCTCATAGCATGCTTTATTTATCCTCTTACAAGCTTGATTCCAGAAAGAAACACAGACATAACAAGTTAGAGAAATATTCATAGAATCACACAGAGTGAAGAAGGTTGGGACTACCATGGGTCATTTTACCCAACCTTCCTGCTCAAGGAGGGTCATCCTAGAGCACATTGCATAGGATTTCATGCAGATGATTTGATTCCACACCCTCTCTATACACTCTGTTCCAGTGCACAGTCACTTGCACAGTAAAGAACTTCTTTCTCAATTTCTGTGGAACCTCTTGTGCATCAGTTTTTGCCCCTTGTCCCTTGTCTCACTCCTTTGTCCTCTGTTCTAGGAGTTGCCATAGAATGCACCAATTCACTGCCCCTGTTACTCTTATTTTGGATAAATGTTTAATCTTTCAACAGTTGAATAATTCAGAGAATAGTGCATTGCAAGACGTGTTTTGCTTTTTCTTTCAGTAACATTTTCCACTCAGACTCCAGCTCAGTTAGAGTTTCAGGGAAGAACTCACCAAGGATAAAATTTGATGAGAAACTGGAGTCGCAGTTTACTGACATAAACTGGACTAGAGCCCTCAATTTCTCCTGAACTGTGCTCATTTACTCCAGTTTAGGATCTTCATTGCTGTTGCATTGTGGTATGCTGACCTTGGCTGGATGCCAGGTGTATACCAAGCCTCTCTGTCACTCCCCTCCTCAGAAGATGCAAAGGAAAAAAAAAGATTTATTCTCTACTTCCCATCAGCAGACGACGTACAACCCCTTTCCAGGAAGCAGAGTTTCAGTATGCATGGTGGCTGCTCTGTAAGACAAAAGTAAAAACAAATGCCCCTCACCTCCTTCTTTCTCTTAACTTTTATTGCATTTTGTCATTTTGGGTCAGCTCTCCTGGCTTTGTCTCCTCCCCAGATCCTGCCCACCCCAAGCCTATTGGTAAGGGGTAAACCTTGGAGAGAAAGCCCTGACACTGTGCCAGCACTGCTCAGCAGGGGCCAAAACACTATGTTAGAAACACCTTTCTAGCTACCAGTGCAGCACAGCTCTTTGAGGGCTGCAGTGGGGAAAATTAATTCCATTTCAGCCAGACCCAGCCCATGCACTTTCATGGCAGCCCAAGGGGAACTTGGCACAGAAGCACCATACAAACCAACCAGGATGAAAAAAGATGATATTCATTTTCTTTCTCGGTCTAAAGGGATTACTTTTGTAATTACACCAAGTTCTGAAATGCCCTTAGATTTGTTCAGTGCCAGGGAATCTGAATTTACATCAAATGCTGCATAATTCATATGGCATGGACAGCAATTATGAGTTAATTGAGGGGGTAATGTTTAAAAAAAGGCACATTATGAAGAACATCAGGAATGTCGGAATGAAAAAAGGCTCTTCAGCCCATTGAGGCTCAATTTTTTTAATGTTATTTTATTTAAAATGATAGTGATTGTCTTTTGAAGGATGCAAGAGAACCTTTTGTTTCCTGCTTCCACACCATTTTTCCTTTAGGGAGCATCTGAGACATTATTTTTTCTGGAATAAGTAATTCTAATGTCAGGTATGAAATTATTGCTTTCTATTTTACACACTGTTGTAAAATGTGTGCTTGATTATCTTTTGGCAGCAACCATAACCTTAAAATCAGATATACTTCAGTTAATACAGTTCTCTTGATCCTTTCTCACCTTTCAGATTATAGGGATTAAGCAGTATAAACTATCTATACTGTCATTGCTTTTGTTCCCATAGTCAACAGAGTCGTCACTTTTCTCTGTACCTTCTCACATGTTATAATACCTGCTTTTGTACAGCTAGCTTGAATGGTTCACTGGTAATCTGAACAGTTTCTGGCCTGTTTCCATGCCTTTGAATAATGAGGACATTTAGAGCTGTTAAGAAAATGTTTGTGTTTTGCATTTCAAGTGCTACTGTGCCGACACGAACTATAGAGGAAATCCACCTCACCTACACAAAGCCAATGTCACCAGGCTTTCAAAGAAACTCTTAGTGGAGGCAGGGAGATGAAATTCAAATATCCCAATCTATAGGCAGGCCACAACAGGACTATAACAAAAGATCTTGACATCTGTTATTTCATTCTGAGGCCAGAAAAAAAGATTGGGGCCACTCTGTGATACTGGGCTGGTCCTTAGGATTCCTGCCTTAAGTTGCCTTCCTGCTGCCCCTGCCATGCCAATTTACTCAGGTCTGAAATGAAGTTCCCACTTGTAGCAAGGAGGGTACGTGAATTCACATCATTTGCAGATCATAATATTCTATGCTGCTCTATTGTTTGCACAAGATGGGAGGAAAGGCTTTACTTTCATATTAACCCTCTGAACCTGCTATTTGAAAAGAAAAAACCCCACTCCTAACAGCTAAAAACAAGTGTGCATTTCTTTTGAAAATTGAGTATGCAGCCGAGTCAGTTTTTGTCTGGACTTGAAGTGGACTGAGTCAATTTTAAAAATTACTGGTTACATTTCAAAGAGAAGTTAGATTTTAAATTTGAATTTTATTTTATATTTAAAATGCTGACTGAAATGAATAGGAACCAAAAGTGTTAATTCAAACATTGTTTGGTTGGCTTTGGTTTTTTTTTTCAAAAATCCATTTTAAAGCCTAGGATGTAGTAATTGATGTCATATTTGACAAAGAACTTATCCATTTAGCAATGAGCTATACAAATGCAAGAATTTGCTTTGATAATTTAAATGACTTTTAATCTAAAACATATGTAATCAAGAAGCCCACACTGAAAACCAAGGATAATTTGTCAAATTCTGTTGAGAATAAGTCAGTGACAGGGAAAACAATGTGGCTAAGTTGCATATATGAGTTAGCTGGGCTGTAAGCCATGCCCTCCTCTGTAGCTGGGCACTGTGTGCATGCATGTCACAGTCTGTGGCAGCAAAAAAGATCTCCTTCTATCAAAAGATTTGTTGGATACACCTCGAAGACTCAGGAGCTGAGGAGCAAAGGAGAGAAGAGGCACCTCAATTAGCTTAATTTAGTAGTATAACCATGTCACACACATGGATAATGACTTCATCACTATTAGTGATCCATGCATCAAAAAAGGCCAGTGCTGCTGCCTGAAACACAAGTGACTCAACTCTCACTTATCATCAGACTCTGCAGAGCAATTGCCCAGGACTGTTCATGAAGAGTTTCTCTCTCAGCTTATTTCAGTACACCTTCAACTCCTCTTCAATCACATTATCCTGAAAAAAAAATAAATTAGGAGTTCTTACTGTACTCTTCCCTTTCAAAGTCATTCCTAGAAATTTTAAATGGAGCTTATTTTGTTCAAAGGCCCAAGGCATCCTGATACCTAACTTTTTTCTCTCTGATGTGAGTGTTTCCTTTCCTGTTATTCCCCTTGGTGCAGTACCTGCTTCTTACTGAGATTTTTACCTAAACTCAACCCTTCTTTCCCAGATTTCTCTAATAGCTTGTTTGAAGACAAGGGAAATGTGGTACTTCTAATTCTTCTAGCCACATGGGAAATTATTGGTGAAAGCAGGTGAGATGGGGATTAGAGCAAGGACTGTGATGTGGATAAGGCACTGGCTAAAAAGAGGAGACAGAGGGTTATGCTGAAAGGGGAAAGAAGGCTACAGTCAAATTAAGTCCTCAAGGACCACTTTTAGGACTAATATTAATATTTTTATTAGTGACCCAGACACAAAAAATAGACACAAGCTAATGACACTTGATGAGAAGTGGATAAGGGATGCCTACAAGCAGGAGGTTGAGAATGTTACAAGAGAACTGTATTATGATCTGTAGAGGTGGGATTGAATTTAATGTTCCAATTGTGAAGCAACAATGCATACTATTATCTAGAAGCAATACAAGTAGAAACAAAGCAGAAGGCAAAATTCTGGGGCTTTTAGTGGATCACAGTAGAGTTATGAATCACCAGTGAGCACAGTTGTGGAAAAGGTGTGGTCTGAGGATGTGTCTGGGAAAATCATGTAGGCAACACTGATAGTGTTGAAGGTTTCTTTTGGGATGATGAGTACATTGGTCTCTTAGGGCATTTTTGTTGCTGTTGTTATTGTGTGACAGAATGCTAGTCATGCATCATGCATGTGTACAGAACAAAAAAAACCCCAAACCCTGGGAAATTATTCAGTGAATATGAAAAAGTGGGAATTGTTTTCTTGTAACAAATATAGTAGCAAAGTAATACAAAATTTTAAATGGCATGTATTTTTTTCTAAATAGTGGTTTTATTTCTTAAACTTCAGCTTCCAACCCTTGTCAGATCCTCTCTGGGCACTTTTTCTCTGGAGCTGACATGCTGATGCTTTCAGTCCTGTCTAGTAGATGCTGCATAAGCCTGAATAGCCTGACTTGTTTCATAACCATATTTGTATAGCAACAGACTATGGTTCTTGCACTGTAGCTATTTTCATTTTTTAGTTAATTTCAGTGAGGAAATTTGAACACTTCACATTAATTTTCCATTTACAGACTGTAATAAAGACTGGAAATGGTGTTGAGCTGTAAAGACAAACAGATTAGTAACAATAAGTTACTAATTGTCTCTCCTAATTTAGTGACTATAATAATAATTTGGGAGATCTTGAAAAGTGGCAGGAATGGGTAAGTGCCTTGAAAGTCTTCGGCAAGGAAGGACTGGTGCAGGAAACAGTAATTTCAATGGACACTGATTTGGAGCTGTAAAAGCAGCAGTTTCTAAGGAGTTTTGTATGTTGTTTCCTCTTATGCTAAGCCAGTTTATATATCTTCCTGACTCTTTTGATTGCCCTCTAAATTTGTAGCATCTTTCAATTTTGTCCTACAAAGCCATTGACTGAATATGTGGGGGAATTCTAACAAAATGTATCTGAATTGGTGTCATTAGCTAGAAATCTGATTGCGTTGAGTACTTCTCTGTATTTCGTTGTAAGGGACACAAAAGGGATTGTCCATGAGAATAGGGAGCAAAGGCTGAGTTTCAGGATTAAAACCCTTCCTGTTCTGCATGAGGATAACAGATTTTTTCCTTTAGACTCACGCTGTTTGAATCCTGGCAGCAGGGTTATTCCTCTGTCCAGTTAGCAGCAGCAGGTCAGCTGCAGAGGGGGAAAGAGGGCAGAGTCTCTTACTGCACACAGCCAGCCTGAGCAAGAGCCCAGGAGCAGCCTTGCTGCATATGGCAAAGCACAGAATGCCCTGGAGTCCAGGCCTCAGGAGGAGAGCAAAAACGAGATCACAGTCTTTATGAGTACCTTGGCTGAGTGCAAGTAGTACAAGAGGACTGAAAAGGTAGAAACTGTATGAAAGGAAGAAACTAGAGAAACAATCTCTTCATCAGGAAGATAAATGTGGAATCTCATCAGCATTCCTGTGCTCAGTCTTCTCCCTCAGGCCTGTGCCAGGCTGCTCACCAGAGAGGAAGCTGATCAACTAACCTATTTAATCCCTTCTTCTGGGTAGTTCAGAGAAAACTGCCTGGTCTCAGGGGAAATCACAGAGTTTTTGAAGGGTGTCTCTTGTATTGGTGCCTGATCAGACCAATCACTGAATGCTGAGTGCCACTTAGCTAATAAAAACACTAATAATTTGACCAGAGTAACTTTCCATTAAAATAATTTTAACTGATATATTAGCTTAGAAAAAGGTAGATCAAGGTATTATGTATTACTGGACTAGTATGCTAATATGGTCATATTCTTTCTGCTACCCAGGCTAATTCACAGCCAGCCCAGTTTATTTGGCAGAACATGGCAACATAATATACTGTAGCGTCTTAAGAATCAGACCAGCCTTGGACTACATAAATGGTGACTTTAGTGTTCATAAAATTCAGTAATAAATTCCTATTCATATAATTTTATTAGTTGAATCATGTGAAAGACGTGCCTTTGAGCCAGGGCAGGTGTCTGTTTTAGTTCTGCAGCACCATGCCATCAATATAAAACACAGCACAGTAAAGTCAAAACTTCCCGGAGGATCGTATCCAGCACCAGTGATTCATTAACTCAGGCCTCATACTGGATGGGAACAGATTAATACAGTAAGAACAAAGGTGCCAGATGTGTAGTTTCTTGGCTGTGTTTTAAAGTCTATGTGAAAATGCCAGAATTAAAGGAAATGTTTGACCTTTATTCCTTAAATCCAAGAAAAAAGACTTCTGGCTACTTTCCTTTATGTATGGTAATGTTAAAAAAAGACTTATGTAATTAAAAGCATTTTACATTAAAAAAATGTAATTAATTTATAAGGACTGAATGTTGCGCTCTTGTGGCAAATAAAATAGGTTTCAAGGCTTGAAGAGACTAGGCACATGCTTACCTTTACATATGTGAGCAGACACCGAGAACAAATAGATATAGCAAACTTCTCTGGTGAATTACACATCTTCAGGACAGAAGCCAAGACATGGCCATCCTCAATGAAAGAGTAAAGTTCCTTTTCTGGGATCAGAGGCCAAATTTTCAATTAGGTGTTGAGCCGTGGCTTGTGGTCTTGCCTTATTAATGGAGTTTCTGGAGATAACTGGGAGTCAGTGGCAACTTTGTATGCAGAGCAAATTATCATTCTGTGTCTGTCTAGCTACAGAGTTCAACTGTGTTACCAAGACTCTTCACTGAGACCAGTATTTCCTATTTTCAGTATAGCTCAAAATAATGGGAGATTCAAATAACTAGGAAATACAGCTTAAGAGTAGGAATTAAGTAAATGGCTTGATACAAGTTGATACGTTGCTTTAATTCAAAATGCAGTAAATAAGTAAAACTGTAGGGGTTTTGTTGGTTTGGTTTGGTTTGGTTTTGGTTGGTTGGTTGGTTTTTTGGTTTTTTTGTGGTTTTTTGTTTGTTTGGGTTTTTTTTGGTTTTGTTGTTCTGGTTGTTTGTTGTTGTTTTGGGGGGGTTTTTTTGAGATGTATTTTAAAAGGTACTGGCTTCTCTGTACCTACACAGGCTGGTGGTACTGAAATCTGGTCCTTTCATATAGATCACTGTTAGTAGAGCCATAACCAATGAGCAGTTCTGTGTATGGGAGACAACAACTACTGGCTGGAAAGCTGGATGCTGAAAGATACATTCCTTCATGCTTCTGCAGTGCTCCTGAGCTCAGGTGTGCTTTGAAACTCTGCAATGCTGCAGTGACTTTATGGGGTCACAAGACTCACAAGAATGTTAAAATAATCCAGTACCAGACAGACTGCAAAAGACCACAGTGCCAGCAAACAGGCGACAGGTTCATCAGTGATTTACATAAAGTATAAATTGATTAACCCTGAGAGACCTATGGGGGATTACTCTGCTGATGAGTAATTTCTCATGCTGATATGTAGGCTCTTCCTTTCCTCTGGGTCACTCCCAAGTGACTTGAGCATTATTCCTTTGAGGTTCTTCCTCTAGGTCTAAGTCCACTCTTGATTTTGCTAGTGACCACCACAGTCCAGGCTGACTATGGGCTTGCTCCTAGAGAGCGCAGTTGGGGATGGAAGCCACTGGTGTTGTTGCCAAGAGGCAAAGCAGTGGCCTGGCCACAGATCCTGCCACCATGGGCTCTCCTACCTGTGTGTGCAAGGATTTATAGGAGAGATGGGAAGCAGGTCTGGTTTGGTTCCCATGACAAGTAGTAGAACACTCAGAAGATAGTATGAAAATACAACAGCCTGTTCACATGAGCAGTCTGAAGACTTCTATGAACTGATGCTATTTCATTGCACCGGCTGCTTTCAGGCTTGCGCTGGTGTACCTCTTTTCTCTCTTTCAAAACATGAGTTGAAATTTAGGTCTTGTCCACAAAGTTCAAACAGAAAAACATTGCAAGTGGATTGTTTTTCGAGTTCCTCAGAATAAAGTTTACTGAAAGGTTTGCCACTTAGTATTTCTCATTTCACAGCTTGATTTAAAATGTCTCATGTGACAAAATGAGAAAATATTTGAAAAAATGCAGGTATTATATTAGAAATAAAGAGTGGTTATTTTTCTTTGGATAATATTTCCTTTAATTTCCTAGGGTAGGCTGGATTGTGTGTTTATGTAACCAGACATTCAATATATTCCAGATCTCGTTATTATAACTCTAATGACTTGTCCCGATAATTTGCTCCCAGTATGTAATAGTGCTTATATATAGGAGTGGGTTAGAGCTAATTGCCACACAGTTCTTTTTATTAGGGCTACACAGATTAGTAGCCCACCCAAGTTTATGAAAAATATACACATTTGCAAGCATGTTGATCTGATTAAGGCTGAGAACATGTCCTCCTGAACATAAATACATGTAAGTCTGTAAATAAATAAAAGTTTTTAAAAAAGAAAGACGTGATTTTTTAAGGAATGTCTTTCTCTGGTTTCTTGTGTAAAAAGGTAGATTTTTTCACTTGATAGTTTTATAGAGTTGCTTGTATTTTAATTTTTTTATGAAGTAATATTCATGACTACTACCTACTACTGCACTCAGTCGAGAAGACTCTACATGCCGGATTTGAAGATCTGTGTGTGTGTGTGTTGTTGCCTTGTTGTGCATGGATTGCACAGCTGTAATGCATTCCACAGACTCTGATGTTGTACCCATAAACATACCTGGGAAGGCCATAATCAGGTAGTCACATTCTTTATAAAATGGATTGCATTTCACAAAATGAAAGCTATTCTAAACTCTCATGGTGGGTTTCTAACTTGCCAGATGAAGGTCATTCAGACATAGATCCTTTACATTTCTAATAGACTTATTTTGCAGATTTTTATACTGTCTTTGAGAACTCAATACAGTTAAATAACTGCTTATTTTATGTGAGAATTCTGAGCATATTGAGAAAAATTTTATAAAATCAAGCATTTTATTATATTCAACGAGATGTATAGTTTTAGGTGTTTTATATTAAATGAAGACTGGGTAATGATAGCTGGAATAATAATACATGGAATCATTTAAGGAAAATGATATGATGTGACAGGTTCTTCATATGCCTTTTATTCTTTGTTCTTCTTTAGATAAAAGGTCATATATACTTTTTAATTTTTGTATAAGGGAACTGAAAGAGAAAAAATGCAACGGACATCAACATTTGAATGTACTTTTTTATATGTCTCACATAACTGGGATTAGGTGCAGCGTTGTACTATATTCACAGTAATATCGTGCTGATATATGTTGCATGCTGTAGCACTCATAAGTTTTGCACAGTGAGTCTCATAAATTTCAAATTAGTAAAAATAAGCCCCAAGTTGAAACATTACCATATGAAGTGAACAATTACAATATATGTTAATATAATTATTATTTCATATACTTTAATACTTTTTTAATCTCATCTTTGACTTATTCAACCCATTTTGAGGCCTTTTGCTGAGCAGAATTCACTCAGGTGTTTTTCTCTTTGGAGTTTGTGCTTCTTCCCGTGTCTTTCTTCTGTTTCTGTTTGAAAGTTTATTCTGTCAAAGGCACATATGTGTGCATTTATAATACAGAGAGAGCTTTACTTTCTGAAATCCTGTTAAACAGTTCACTGTCTATCTCTGAACCTGGATCCCTCCTTTGGTCCTTCTTAAGAGATTAGACAATTTCAATTAAAAAAAAAATAAATAAAAAGACCAGCTGAAGCGATTTCCATCTATTTTAATGGTTGGTATTCTCACTCCTTTTCCAGCCTCTGCAGATTGCATAAGAGGGCCAAGTGTCTGTGCCTGGGAAGTGGGGTCAGTGCCCTGCTCAGAGTTGCCAGGCTCAACCCAGTGCTGCCTCATGGGCATCATACCTGGGCACTACCGAGTTGGCACACCAGATTTTGTCTGGGAATTTGGCACCAAAGCTTAAATCCATCTTAAATTCTCCCAGGCATCACAGGCTGTGAGTTTTCCACTGCTCCTCTCCTTCACCATGTACAGTTGAGGAGTAAAGCAATTATACCAGACTGGAGATGTTGTATTCCCTTTGTATCTCTCCTTTGGTCATTTCAGCCTGATCTTGCAGTGCCAGTTAGCTTTAGGTTGTAAGTTCCTGAGGAAAAGGTATTACTGTCCTTGTAACATCACGCAGCCCATCTTCAGTTTTGGTTCTTAAAATATTATACATTTATGAATCTAAATTTACTTTTTTAAACATATTTTGGGTACTTGGATACAGAGTAAAAACCATTTCTTGGCTGAAAAATCATGTATCAGCCCTTTCTTAATTTTCTGCCATGTGGAGCCTCCACTGATTTCTGTGGGTGTTGAACTGGGCTGTATATTATGTCTGCCTTGGAGGCTGCAAGCTACTGACAAGATACTAAAATCAGTTTAGTCAAAAAATATTAACTGCCACAACACATGCAAAGTTTGGCTGGGCATTAAGCAGTAGTAACTTCCCTGTCTCCTGTGTCAGCTGCAGGAAGAAGTGTCTATAAAATCCACCTCAGAGGACCCAATGCAATTTCTTCTTAAGGATTTAGTCAGCCTTGGGGCCTGGAAGTTTCTTGTCTAGTTTCAGAAGCTACAGCAATTGCCTCTCCTGAGACTGTTTGAAAATTCAGACAAATACTGCCCCATGATGATCTCACAGTGTCAGGCTGTTTTTCTCACTGAGTCCCAGAGTGACAGGAGCCTGTGAAAGTAGCTGAGATTCCTATATCCTCAAGTGGACCAGAGATCTGACTGCCCAGCACTTAGTTGTTGATTCGTACAAGATTATGACTGTGAGAATATATGAGAGGCAAGAAGAGACCAGAAAATCCTGCTGAGATTCAGTGGAGCGGGAGATGTAATAAGACAGGAGAGAAAAGATGGCTTTAGCAAAAGGGCCAGTAGTGTTTCCTACATTGCAGCGTGTAACTGTCTCTGCAAGCAGGAGGAACTGAATATGTGTACCTGAGGCACTGCGTTGCCTCACAAGTAGTTCCAATTATTTTAAATACCTAGATTCAGTTGTGTAATTATTTGGTTTATCTGCACATGTTCTCAGTGGAGAAAGTGCCCCAAAAATTGCTGTTGCTAGAAATATTAATATTTGGATGAATCCTCAGGAGTCCTGAACAACTGCATCGTTCTTGGGGAAACACCTGAGTCTGCAGGTGTTCAGCATATTAGGCTTCTGGATAACTTAGACTGCTTCCTAGACTTAATGTTTTTATATTGTCAGGATTCAAAGACAGTTCTCCCCCACATCCCATCTTGCATTTGGAGAGAATATGGCATATACCAGCGCTTCAGTTCTCAAGAAAATATTCTGCAGATAGTTACACCACTTACTGGTTACAAACTCACCGGGTGTCTTTCATCTCCCCATGTCACCAGGTAGGGACTGGATCCTGAGGAACACTTCACATTCAGGAGTGAGTGTTTTTTTTTTCTCAAGAGGACATTTAAGATGGTCAGAAGAGCTTTATCTGAGGAAGAAGCACAGTGAAATTGAACAGAATTGCTTGGTTAATCATCTTAGGTGTTTAAGTAGCGGCAGCCTGATTTTTTTATTACTGTTTTGAAAAGCTGCACTGTGAGGTACGAGCTAGTAATTGGGCATATGTGCAAACAAAACATGTATACAACTTGACTTATTTGTATGGCAGCAGTAGAAAGATTATCATCATAACATCCTTCACAGAATATTTCATATCGGGCAGCCTTCCACAGCTGTAGTTCTCAATCTTTATTAGATCTATTATGCAAACACAGAAGGCTTCTTGAGTCAGCAGAAACTCAGAAAGCTGATATGTGTTGTTCATGCTGCCTTGCAAATCACTTGCCCTAATCACCTAAGAGTTGATTAAAGTGGAGGTTGATTGGTTAATTTGCTCTCAACCTTGGAGAACCCATGAAATTGATTATTATAGTAGTTATTTCAAATACGTGGTATGTCATTCTTTCTTAGTATTCAGCTGCATTCTAAAGAAAAACATGAATTTACGGATCATTATTAAAAAAGAAAAAAAAAAGAGAACAAGAGCATCCCTGATAGGTATTTGTCTATGTTGCTTTTAAGTCAAAAAAATTTTCATTAATAACCCTACTTCTACACTCCATGATTCATCGAATCCTTGGAAAATGTAAGGATGAAGACCAAAGAACAAAAACTACTCTCTCTCTCTCGTGTACCTCAGTTTACCTTTCTAACATTTTCCCCCCTGTAAAGAGTTAAAAGCAATAGACTATTGGGAAAATCTCTCTCACACACAGTAATAGCAAGGATCATCTAGAAAATACCTGACGTTCCAAGGGAAATTATGGGAAAGCTATTAATGGGGTGGAGTACTGCTAGCCTTGTTCCAGCATTCTAGAAAACTTTTACAGTTCCCAGCCCTGCCCTAGTGATGAAAAGGGTGAAAGGGGGCTGAGTATTTTCCCAGCACTGCACTGAAAATTTCTGTGAATGCTAACAGGGATTCATGGTCTCACACACTATACATATGTTTCTCCTAGCAAAAGATGGGAGTAGCTATAATGAAAGGAGGGTAATAATGCTTGAAAGATCAAGCATTTGGTAAAAGAAAAACATTTATAGCCCTGCATGTTGTTTTATTATTTTGCTGTACATACTTTGAATGAATGAATAAATA
The DNA here is from genome assembly GCA_024500445.1 of Entomyzon cyanotis. Lineage (NCBI taxonomy): Eukaryota > Metazoa > Chordata > Aves > Passeriformes > Meliphagidae > Entomyzon > Entomyzon cyanotis. The sequence goes on from JAKEPQ010001000.1 coordinate 23,446,571, forward strand.
ATGCTTTAGAAGCTTTTTAAAAAAATATTTACTAATGTACTGAAAGTTTCCCAGAGGAAAAAAGCTGCACAAGTAGGTACACAGATGAGCTTACAAGCCAGAGATGAAGCCCAAAGATCTGTTCTGAGAATGACTGGTCAAGGGAGCACCATTCAAGAGAAGGGTCAGGGCACAGCTGACATGGATAAGGAAGGTGGCGAAAGCACACATTACCCTGTCACATCAGTTTCTTTCTCTCCTTCTTTGAAGAAAAGGAAATATTTTGTATAGATATTTGGTCTCCACATGGAAAATTACTCTGGTTTCTTCTTGGCCAAGATGTCTTACTAGCACTTAGCAGAATTTGCACTCTACTTTCACAGGCAGATTTCAGTATTTATATGGAGTAGGCATAGTACATGGTGCAGACAGCTGGCTTTCCCCTTTGTACATCATCAGTTCCTCACCAACTCCCACATGACTGGGGCCAGGAGGTTGTTGCCTGCCCCAGTTCTCCATAGCACTACCTCATGTCTGAATGGAAGTCATTGACTGGCTCTTTGTGCCCTCTCCCCCTTGCTTCCTCACCTGCATGGCTGTGGTCTTATCATAGCTGATGGGTTTGGGACTGTTTTCAGTTTTAGCTTTTTTTCACTTTATCAGCTATATTAGTGCAAATCCTCATTTCTGACTGCTGGCTGCTGCACAGCCTGCTGTAGTGTCTCCTGCACAGCTTCACTCACCTTCACTGGTTTCCTGGGTTCATTTATTGAGGAAAATTTTGTTATCTGGCTGCATTCATTGGAGTTGCTAAAAGCCATAAAATGTAAGAATTGCGTGTGTGTGCATTCTTTTTATAGTTGCTGTCTGTATCTTTCTTTCTGCATACAGTTGATTACTTCTTCTGTACAATGCCTTGAGGAATTAGTGTGTCATGTATCACATATGATAGATCTGCTAAATGCATTTATGAATACTACATTTATGGAGGGTATGTCTTGGGTCCTGTCCTTACTGGTAAACAATCATGTCTGTGTATTTCCTGGTGACTAATTTCTGCCTGGAAAGAGATGTTGTGGGAGACTGCCAACAACTGTTGTGCTAAAATTATACACGAAAAAATGTTTGCATGCTTTACATCTTCTGCTCTTTTCTTTGTCAGATAAACAGGGTGTTACACAGAGGTGTATAACTTTTATTTTCATTAATTATTTAAAATAATAGTATGGGGGTGGGGGGAGATGACAGTTGCATGCAAATCTTTGGTCATTTTAATCATCTTCTTGTAAACATTGCAAATTATCAGAACCCCAGTTTTCTAAAGATCAAATCCAAATTGGCTAATGTGCAAGGAGCAGTGCTTTGCTTCCTGTAGCTTTAAGCAAACGCAGAGTACATTTTCATTCTGAACAGATACCATGTTCACTACTGTACACAGCATTCTCCAGCTGGGGTCCACACTACCCGCTGATTAGAGGCTTTTCGTGCTGCTGAAGGACAGAGAATTGCTGTAGATCAAATGCTACTAATAAAGGTGGATGACCTCCTCTATTTACTGGGAGGAACCTGGAAGAGGAAAATCATATATGTTCTATAAACTACCACATTCAACTGTCAGTGAAAAAATACAAATGTATAATCACATTTCAAATTGATATTTCTAAGCAGATATTTTTAATCACCTATTTTTGTAGATGGCTTTTTTATTCACTTGAACACACTAGCACAATCCAGATTTTTTATTTATACCCTGTTACCTGAATCTCAATTAATACAGCCAACAGAGTGGGAGGAGAATAGATAGGACTTTAAAACACCTATATATTGGCATAGGTACAGTGATTTCTGTATGTGAATTTATTTTCTGTTATCCCTGACCAAATATGGAAGCAAGTGCCAACATTTCAAAGTTTTCTCCTAACTCCCAGTTTGCAGGAATTTTCCAATGGAGGTATGACCTTTGTGCTGATGATTGAAGCTTCAAGAAATGCGTATTTCCTTTACATACCTTCATCAGATTCCCTGAAATGATGAAGAGTCCACAGGTTGAAACTGCTTGAGTCCCCAGTTTTGTCCATATTTGGGCTCTGGAAGCAGTGTTTCTGCAAAACCCCTGAGTCCTTTTGATGCTATGCAGAGGCTGCAGGATAAGGGCTCACCATAGAAGATGGATTTTGAGGGAGTGTTCTACATCTTCTTTTAAAGCTTTCATTCTGTCAAAGCAATATTGTCATAACTGAGAAGCAGACCCATAGTGCATGCATAGTAGGGTAGCTAAAGAACAGAAAAAAAGCGAATACCAAAGTGGTAGCACCTTGCTGTATTTCATCTCTTAACACGCAGCAGCAGCAGCTTTGCCTTCCAAAAATTGTACTGGTGCTACAGCTTGATTAAAAGATTTTCACAATTGCTGATAGAGAGTGGTACTTGATGGTGCTAGGCTCTGCATTGAGAGAAGCAGAGAGACACAGCTCTCCCTTGTCAAATAAGTAGATAAAAATGTACAGAAGAAGATACATAGCCAGCATACAGAGCACAGGTTAGGGCAAGCAAACCTCAGGTGAAATCCATGGTCTAGAGCTCAATTTGGTGTTAGAGCAAGACAAAATGGAAAGGAAAGGGGACAGAGAGTTTAAAAGGAGAGAAGGTCATTCCAGGTTTACAGTCATTGTGGATGACTGAGAGTGGAAAGAGAATTGCATGGAAAGCAATTCAGTTACATTTTGTTCTATGCCGTGTGTTCTGGGTTAGTGCTTCAGCTTGAGAGTGTGTGAACACTTATCATCTGCTCAAGTGCAATGCCCAGCAACTGTGGAAGGTACTAACTATCTGCCAATTGTACATACACATTAATTAGCATATCTCATTTAAATCATTATTTTCAAAAGGTGTAGGTTAAATTATCAGAGTAGCTATCACAAAAAAAAATAAAAGGAAGTCATCCTGTTTTCAGTTTTTTATTCATTTATGAAATGGGAGGTTGCTTACATAGTTGCTTAAAGTTTTTAAATCTGTGATGTTTATGTCGTGCTTTGAGGACATGAGATTAATGAATTCTGCTTACAATTTTTTAATACTCTATTACTACATAGACTTCTGAAGCATGATTTCCAGAGATATGTTCATCTTAAATCCCCAGACCAGAATTTCCTTAGCACTGAGATTCAGAAGTTCTTACCTTGGAACTCACTGCTGTTGGAGCAGAATAGCATCCAGAGATCATTTAGTTGCTACTACCTTTCTGCTTCTTATGGAGAGCACTTGCAGGTCTTGGGGTAACATCCAGGCTCTGTTAGAGCTTTTGTTGAGATTTTTTAAACTATAAGTTATCAGAATGAAAATATCTGTCTTCAACATGTTTTAAGAAAATTAAATGTAGAGCAAGGGTGGGGGGGGGGGGGGAGGAAGTGTAATTTTTCATCAATTCCATGCATTTTTATTATAATTTTATTCACATTATATAATAACACCTTGAAATATTTGTGTGTTCTGAGATAGTTTTTAACTTCGTCACCAAAAAAGTTCATTCAAAACAGTCTGCACTGAAGAACTGTTTCAATGACATTTTTCCATTTTTCATACACTGATAATTTGTAGCCTATTATCACATTATTTAACAGCTGACCAGCTTGTACTGTCTGTAAACTCACTATTCTGTTTATGTGAAATGCAAACTTATCTCAGTTGGAAATACTATCTCCACATTTACAGAGCTTGTCCCTCTTGGCTACCAACCGGTGAGGTTTTTCTTAATGCATAATATTTTCTCAAATCAATATCCACAACAAAATTATCCGTGATATCACACAGACAGTAGCTCTGGTAAAAAATTTTCTCTAGGTAAAAAATTTTCTGACATAACACATTTTTATATACAAAAATGTCAGCTCATTTAAACATTTTGCTGAACAACATCGATTTTGATGCCATTTCTTTAAAAGCTGTTAAACACACTACTAAAAGTATTTTATTTAGACTTTTTAGAAAGCACATTTCACTTTGAAATAGTTTGTGTTTAGACTAAGATGCATAATTTTATAAAGTGAAAATAAGAATGAAATTTATTGAGTTTATCAATACAAGTATTTTCTTCTGTTTCCAAAGTGTATATTTGACAATATTTCCTATGAAATGAAGCAGGAATAAATTATTGTAGGAACTCTAAGCAAAATTTCTCATAAAATAGAAAATGCACATTTCACAGAGTTGTGCTGGTGAATTTTGTAGGCCACTGCATGAGGCTTAGACAGTAATAATCAGCTTGACAGACATGCACCAGAGATCAACTTCTTGTGGGGCAATTTTGTACAAAAGGATCTATGCCTTCTAACAGAGCTTAAGTGAGTAAGAATCAGCATTATGTCCCTTTCCTTTACTGGAAAAATGCAGATCTTGTGTTGGAAAGTGTAAGAAAAGCATCTTCTGTAAAATACATGAAATAAGCCTTTGCATGACACACTGTGCCAATAAAGGCTGGCACTACACCTCTGGGAAGGGGTGGAGCACTTGGAGCAGCTTCAGATGAAAGCCAGGAGAAAAGTCTGGAAAGAGGGAAAGATTAGGCTGTGATGTCTGTAGAAGAGTGAGTGAAGACAGTGTTCTGGTATGTAAATGTTATTTTAAAAGAGAAAGGGAATGTTTTACTCCGAGAATAATTTGTTTTACTATCTGGAATGAGAAGTAATGGCCCTAAATGAAAGCAACAGAGTTTTAGGCTGTAACTCTGTGAGCAGGTAATTAGGCACAATAGGAGTTTGGCAATAGACCTAAACAGTTGGTACTAAAGCCTTTATGTCTACCCTAACTCACTGTGGTGTTTTCCTCTAGACTAGATTTAGTCTGGTCCCCTAGAGCGAACAACTTGGCTATCCGTGAAGTCTGAAACGGTATGAAGGATGAATTGGTTCAAATCCATATATTCCGAAAGGTGCTGGTGCATGTTTGATGTGTACCTGTGTCAGATCTTTCAGATTACCTTTCTCCAACTGGATTCTACCTTATGAGCACAAATATACACTGAAAACAGAAATAACATGATATTGACTTGAAAACTGTGCTGCTGCTCTGGACCAAAGCACTGATGTAAGCAGCTTGCACTATGCTATATACACGACACAAACTTCCTGCTCGTGCTAAAGGCTTTGAATCAATGAAGGACATTGATGCCTTATAATTTAGATGTATTTGTGAGGTATTACATAAGCATAGCTCCTTTTCCCAAGGTCCTTTCCACTGGTATTTTCTATGGATATGTTTTCTACTCAAAAAGGGGAAACTGGGATAGATAAACACTATAATTGAAATGTGGGAAGGGTCACTGGCCTGAGTGCAAAATGAGATATAGCTCTCCGAGATAGGAATATATTAAGCCCTCTGTGGATTTTAGAGCACTGGGTACTGTTAATATTTCTAAGCCAGTTTCATGGCTTTCTTTTTTCAGAAGCTGACATTTCAAATATTTGGGGTTATTTTACTTTTTTTATTCCTAACACCAAAACGGATTTCTTAGCTACAAAAAGAAAAAGAAAACAAACCCAACCAAACAAACAAAGCCCAAAACAAAACAAACCCAAAATTTACAAAATTTTCAGCCTACAGCAAGTATTTCTGATAGCTTTGTAAAACTGTAAAAATGGTCTGCTGGTTTCTAAACTCATAATTTAATTGAGTGACATGAACCTTAATTAATTAAATGGCTGCTTTTATTTTTAGCTGAATTAGGATATTAAATCTGTGTTTCGTTTTTCAAGAAAATTAAACCAATTGGGGCACTATAAAGCACTAAAATCAATATATTATTATTGTACTCATGTTGCCTTTGATATTTTGAAAGTTTCCAGTTATTATTAAATGCTCAAAGAGCAACCACATTCACCCTGCTGACAGGTGCACTGCAACACATGAGACATAGCTTGAGGAATATCCTGTGTTTACACTTGCTGGTCCCCAAAATAATGTCATTCTCACCAGGCTGGGAACATCCTCTTGGATTTACATGGTACTTTGTTCCATTTTTGAAATATCAAATCCCACAAATTTTAGTAGCATTTACTTGTCAGGTTTTACCATCTTCCTTCAATACATTTCTGTGCTTTAATTTCCCCATTACCCTCTCATGCATACCTAGACCAAGCTGCTTTTCAAATGAAGGTGCCATGCTGCAAAAAATTGTGCATATACTTTAATCAATTAACTATGATTAATTTAACTCTATTAACCATCCCTAAATCTCTTTTAATGATATTATGACCTTATAATCACTTTGTATGAAAATTTTCTCGGCTGAGTATATTTGCTCTCAAATTAGTTGAATCCTTCCCAGTGGTGCCAGGACATCTTTTTGAAATTGGGGAAATTACTGATAGTAATTGTGAGATGTGCAGTCAAAGAAGGAAAATGTCATTAAGTTTAGTGGATGGTTTTACTTGTCGTCCCAATACCTTTCCAGGAGCAGGATGGTAGACTTTTCGTGTCTCCAGGTTGGTGTTTGTTGCTTGTATTATGTTTTGGTTCCTGATGCTGTTGCTATTGGTACCTCTTGATGGGAGCTGCAATTCTGTGTGCCAGTTCCCTGCCTTCTCCTTGGCAGCTGTACAAAGCACAGACTCATTTTTAATCTCCAGTGGGTTATAGCCATCTGATTTCAACTTAATGTCTACTTACAATACAAACGTCAGTAATATATGCATCTATGCTGACCTAACATGACCTCACTACAGTCAGAACACTTTTTAATGGCCAATGGGACCTTCCAGGTTATGTTTCTGGCTGCACTGGTATGTAAAAGAAAGTCCTATCATGATTTTTCATTGCTGTGCAGCTGGTTACATTTTTCTGCAATGAGTGCCATTTGGGGTAAGTATTATCAATTATATGCCCTGAGGCATATGAAAAATACTTGTTTCTCAGTTAGCTGTGGATTTTTTTAAAAAATTGATTCTTGTGGGGGTCTCTAGAAGTATTACTGACCACATTTCTAGACATAGGAATAATGATCAAATGTGATCTAGTTAATGTGTTACAAGACATCAGCAGTGGAAATGTGCCTTCGTGTTAAATACTGAGTTCTCATTTTCATACTCTGGGAAGGAAACTGAATCCTGGTAGCTTTGTTTATCAATGTAACTTTCAATTAAGACAAGTATGTGTCAAATTGGTACAAAGCTGGGCTATATGTCTTCTTACACACTCATTTTCCATAATTTTCCCCAAAATCTTCACAAATCACCATAACCCTGATGTCAGCTTTTAGATTATTGCTGGATTTATTTGTGCAGTTCTTAAAATTTATTTATTACTTAGAGTTTCTCCCCAAGGTAAAGAAAACAAAACTTTGTTCATTACAAGGTATTGAAACTTTTTCTCTGAATGAAATAATTATATGCAAGCTTGGATATGAAGAGAAAATTTCACTTTTAAATTGTAGTTGAAACTTTGGGGACAACTTAATATTTCCTATTTAAATATATAATTCATTTGCTCCACATTTTAGAGGTGCATATATATTGAATGAGTAATTTAGAGTCCAAATTTTAGATTTTTAAAAGCACTTAAATAACTAAAAGCAGACACTGTTTCCATCGCCTTTGCTCCTATCTATGAGAGCAAGGTCCAGGTAGGAACTACTCTGAAGTAGGAAAGGGAGTGAACTGGAAACTGTGAACTGGAAAACAGTTAAAATGTTAGTGAATATACATTTTTACAATAAATTTTTAATTTTCAATCTAGATTTTTAGTGTAAATTCTTCTTCTTTTCAAAATATAATATGCATTATATAAAATTTTGAATACACAGCTGCAGAATTAGCACAAATATCTGGGAAACAGATTTAATCTGCTTCAGAAAACACCAGATATTTTTTTAATTTCAGTTTGTTTGTGTATAGATATACAAGGCATAAAAAAGATCGTATTTTGCTAAATGTTCACAGTAACCATGTTGAGCATGTCTATCAGTTTTTTCTAATTTTATATTAAATTTGATCTTCTAAATGATTTCTAAGGTATTAGCAAAAATCTTGCAGATGTTTTGATACTTGGTTATTTTTATAAACTTTTGTGTAGTGCTACAATTCAACAGTTGGTTCAAAACCACTTCTTAAACATATACCTTACTTCGATATTTAAGTATGATTCTGAAGTTGAGCTAATTCTTTAAATACTGATGCTGAAGTGAAAAAGCTGTGTGAGACTCATGTAACAAAGACCAGGGGAAACATTTTTCTTTTATTATCTTTTCATTTTTCTTTTCATTTATTATCTTTTTTAAAAAGTTCTCCTAAACTGGCAGATTGCTCATTTCAACTAGAGCATGATTTACTCCTTTTGTTTTCAACCTGTATCCCAGATGACTGACAAGCAGCTTCTACAGAAAAAAGCATAAAGAAAAACAGCTATGCTAGATTTTTTCCATATTAGTCCCATCAAACTGGGACTGTTTATACAATTAATGATCTGGAGCAAGAGATAAAACTAAGTTTGGATTGACTTTTGTCACAGTGGAAAAACTGTGTCCCCTCTATTCAAGAAGATGCTGAAAAAAAGTTAGCTATTCCTTTGATCTACCACTTAAGACTCATAGTATTTTTAATCATCTATTTCCAGCCTATGTACACCTGGTTAGCAACCAGCTCCCCATCCCTTTCTGTCATATCCAATAAAACTCGTTTCTTTTCAGCTGCCAGGGGCAACTTTTGAGGCTCTTTTTGTTGCTGCTTCTTGTCAGAAGTGTAATGGTTTATGTCCAGAGAATGCTTTTCTCCCAGGACATGCTGCCTGAGAGTATTACCACCCAAAATAGTCCTTGAAGGTTTTGAGGAGACATATTTCTGTTCCTTAGAGTTCTGAGCTTATTTTTGGATTGCTGGTTCAGGTGAAGATTTGCTTGCATACACTGCTCAATAGAGATTCACCGCTTTCAGAGAAACAGCAATAACTCAAATGCATTTGCTCCATGCACTCCCACTTTTCTTAATTGATAAGCTTAAGGGGAAAAAAATATTCCAATAAACTATTACTTTGTCTATTCTAATAGAAAAAAACTACAGAAAAAAAAGGGCAAGATCAGTGTAAGTGCAAATCTGACCCCAAATTCTAGTTGTCAGTAAAGATCTCTGACACATATCACAATACAGGCTGACAGAAGGACTGAGGTGCTCTTCATTTCCAGGATGCTGCCTCTCACAGTACACTTTAGTCTTGCTTCTCCATTTATAGGAAGAGAGCTTTTACCAACAGATAGTGGATGTGATTTTAAAAGCACACCATGAAAACCCTCCATTTCCTTCCTAATTTGTAGGGCCCTATGATACAGCAAATTTAATTGCCTCTTTTGAGACCATGAAAAATGAATGGAATTTCTGTTAGGCTTGTGTAAGAAGAAAATGTTACTTCTGAAATACAAGACTTACTTTTTTTGTCACTCATGTTTACTTTCTGATCAGGAAATCAGAGTGGAGTATCTCTACTCTTCTACTAAAACACTTCTGGGAATCATGTTTTGCAAACCAGAGAACAAAATTGTTTTTGTAAAGCGCGCATATTACCCATTAATAAAACAGATGTTGGGTCTGAGGCCCAGGTGCAGCTCTCCTCCTCCACGTAAACACAGAGGCACAAACACGCACACACCCCCTTACTGCATGATTTCAGTGTTGCCATGTCACTGCACATTATCCTTGTCTTTTGGTACTCAGTCTGTCAAATTCACTTGTACTTCAGCAGCTTCATGGGAATCCACCAGACTATGTTAGGAAGGCTGTCTATTCTCCCATCAAAACAGTGTTGAGTCCCTTCCAGTGCTCCCCAAATATTGGATTAATAGTGAGGATCAGCAGCAGTAAGAAGACTCAGCGAGCCACTCTTCCACCCTGGGTCAGAAATGTGCCTATTGGCATATCAGGAACTTTCAACTGTTCCTCTCTTTCTTATGGAGAGACTGTAGTCCTTCAGAGACAGATCAGGAAGATTCCCAGTGCTCAGCAGTTCTCAGGGTGTATAATTTGTAGCATCTTTAACATCCTCTCAGTTTAAAGATGGAAAGGGATTCAGCTGCCACCCATGAAAGCTGGATTTGGTGCTGGGTAAAGGCCAATGCAGAAAACAGTGTTTCATGTCACCTCTTCCACATCCTGAGCTGCAAACTGCCCCTTTCAGCAATGCAGTTAAACATGTGCTTATATCCTATTGACTTTCTAGCTGCACTTAACTGCTTGGCTGAATTGGGGTAGACTTAAGCAAATGATTAAGTGTTTTTCTGTATCAGGTGTCAATGGCAAGGGGAATATTTGTCTTCCCTGCTTTTAATCTCCAGTTTTACTGTTGAGGAGTTTACATAGACAGTTCTGGGCCAGGCGACATCTCTGAAATACTGTATCCTCTTACAGGTGTGTGCATGTTTTTGTCTGGTTAACCAGCCTGAGGTATAGTGCAGGAGGTGGACTGCTTCTTGTTTTCTTCCTCCGAGCACATTTCTCAGGTCACTTCCATTGCGTTAGTTTTTTATATATTGATTCTGGAAAAAAAGTATTGACTGCTTGTTTCAATACTGCCCAGCATAGCTAGATGTAGCAATTTAGCTCTCTTAAGGCAGAAATGAGCAAACTCCCACTGAGACAGCCATCCATTGATTAACATCAAATGCTCACAGCCTTTAATGTCATTCTGTACCTAGACTCCTATATTATTAGGCAGTGTCTGGTTCAGAAAACACAGGGATATAAATCCAATTCCATTTTTACCCCCTCCCAAGAGAAGGAGATGCAGAGGTAAAACACAATCCACCTGAAGCATAAATCTGCAACTTAAGGTTAGATGCACAATATCAGACAACAACTTTCCAGTGTAAGCTGCTGAATTGCTTTCCACAGGTCTCTCATTTCTCCAGCATCATGCAAATGGATGACTACTGAGTAATATACACCTCAATAAAAGCTTCATACTCTCTCCTTGTCTCATGGTGAGTATGGCAATAATGAGAGCATTTCTTTTCATGAGCTTACACACCAACTTAACTGGAGGGCCTTTAGGAAAGGGCTAACCTTTGGTGGTTTTAGAGCAGTAAAAGACAGTTTGGCTGTTCTGATTTGCTCTGAACCAATTTACCAGTATTAATTGACAGAAAAAGCCACTAATGAACTAGTGACAGATTCCCCGCCTCTAAAGCAGGTATTGCACAGCAGAGTTCCTGCTGTCTGTTAGTGAAAAACCTCTGCATGTTTCTAAATAGCAAAGATTTTCATTCCAGCTGAGAGTTGATATTTGGTTTTTTCCTTCTGGAATATTTGATTAATTGGCCATTTCCTCAACAGTGTCTCACTGCTGCCATTACCAATGTAAGATCAACTTTTCTAAAAAAGATCTATATACCTGTGATTATTTTTACCAAGAGTGTCTTAGTAACTTCAAGTTTCTTATGACTTTGACACAGACAAGTAGCTACAGTTGGCAGCCCATGAGGCTGGGCTGTGTTAGCCTTAAAAGCTGTGGGTACTCTGTGTGTGTGTGTTTTATTCAAAGCTAAGAATCAACACGATGAATAAAAACATAGATTTGAACACTTTTTTAGAAAGGCTTGAGTTTAGTCCATTCTTTCCCATTGTGGGTAACATGATTACATTGTATAATTATTTCATAGGAATAAACTTCATGGAGACAAAAGGGCTGAATTAAGCTCGCCATGAATTAAAATATGTTGGAAATTTCCTGAGCCTTTTACTGCCTAAGGGAGAGGTCTTGGAATAGCCTTGTCGATGGAATGAAACTGATTAGATGTCTAATAAACCTTATCAGGACTTGATACCTTTATGAAAAGGGCCAGATAAATGGGTTCTAGCACTCCAGAGAAACAGGATTTAATGGCCTGTTAAGCCTTTCTCATGAACTGTATGTCCGGCATACATGGCATTGAACTGTCACTCAGACAGTGTAGCTTGCATTTGTTGTTGACTACAGAGGGAGTAAAAATATCCATGATTTGATTAATAGGTGCTGAGCTGTCATACACTGGATTTTAATCATACATGAAATACGTGTATCTAAACACCTATACCTTCATCTACCAGTGTTGTGCATCACTGCATACAGGCACAGGAGTTTTATCTGTATGCAGTAAATGGCAATACCTCAGTCTACAGCTTCTTGCTCATAACTGAGAGCAGGTTCTGTAACTGTGCCCGTGGCCCAATACGATTCCTGCAGCATGGCTAGTGAGTGTAGTGGGTAATAGCCACCATATGGCATAATGGCACATCTGGCTGGTTATCCAGCTTCCTAATGGTGTGGAGAGCCCATGAGAATGAACACAGAGACTCCCCTGGACCAGCACTGTAGACAGAATATACAATGTACAATGCATGGTGGAAAAATGCTCTTGGGGTGGTTGGAGCCAGCCTAGGCACATAGAAGACGTGAGGAGATAGGGGCATTGTTTCTGCTGCACTTGTGCCATGACCAGATGAGTAAATGAGACAGCTCTGCTTCACACACCTCAGCTCAGCTGCTGGCTTCCCAATCAGATTTTGTTTTCCATAACATTAAATAGGCTGGACTGCTTAATTGACATGTAACCCCACACAGTTAGAAAGTCAAATGGAGCAGTGGATCTAGGCAAATTTAGCCCCTAGGTTGCTAATTTGATTCAATATCACTTTGTCATTAACTCCTCTGAGTTTTATGGATTTAAATAGTTTCTTCTCCAAATATGAATAGTACAGAGACTTCAGTACTACATATTTGACTAATTTATTAATCAGCATGGCTGGATTTCACCTAAATATCATCTGAGTGCAAAACAGCATAAACCAATCTCTCAGAAAATGTTAACTTTGGAGGAGAAAACATGTGAGATACTTTCTTTGAGGAAGATTTCTAGTGGCATAGATTGAAGACATACTTCCCTTACAGGGTATTTACAGAGAACTCCAGCATTTCATTGTGTGCACAGCTCAGTCTTGCATTGCAAGCAGGTACTGTGCATGGATTTTGGCTGGAGCTAGTCCTGGAAAGAGTTAACACTCCCCCTGACTGGGGGAAGTCAACAGCTGCATCCCCTAAGCACAGGGATTTCCAGTCTCTGGGCTGACCCAGCTGTCAAGAATTAAGTAGTTCCTCAGCACTCTGTAAAAAGAGAGGTGCTCAGAGGGGTCAATTTGGCTCCTATTAGGGGTTAGATGCTTTGTGAGGGACAGCAGGGGAAAACAAGAGTTAAAAAGAAAAATACATTCCTTTTCTTGCTTTTTTCTCCATTTATTAGCTTCAAACTTTGCAGAAAGTGCTTTCATATTTTCTTTTTAAGCTGCTATACTTGGGCAGATAAGGGTGTATGTTTGAGTTAGCCTGTTAGCAGTATTAAGCAAAGAGCCCTTTTCTCAGGTCTTGCTTCTGTCAGGGAGTAAAGGGTTCCCAGGCAAGTGTCCTCTTAAAAAGCTGGGGAAGTTAGTCCCAACTTTCCCTTTGGTGACCATGATTTGTCATGGATTGTTGAGCTAGGGTGTTATAAAATTGAGTGCTCTTTCCATCAAGTAAAGTTGTTGCTGTTCTTTAAGCCTAAAAGGTGTAATTTTCTAAAACTTGATAAGTGAGAAAGCTGCTCTGTTATGCTATGTTCCATTAGAGGCTGTAAGTTATCTAAGAAATTACAAGGAAGCCTGAGGAGGGGGAAAACTTGGTATTCATTTGGAAGATTAAATCTGATGAATTAAAAGCAGCTTTTGAACTACAAAGAGAGGTTGTATAGTCTGCAACAAACTGTAGTAGTAGAGAAGCTTTATCACAATTTGATGAAGGGTATTTTGAAGAACAGCATTAGAAAGTAGTCCTGTTAGCTCCTGTTGTGCCCTGGCATTACTTGGCTGTGGTGTTTGTAGCTGCTACCTGAGCAAATAGCTTCAGCTGGCTGAGTTTGGATCTTCCCAAACAGGCAATCACATAACTCACTAGTTACGAAAGTAAGAATTTATTGAGGGCAACAGATTTGTATCAACTCTGTGAGCTTAATTATTTCATATAAAATAGGGGGCCACCATATGCTAGCAATAGTAAGGATACCCTCAAGCAGCTCTGTTTACACATCTCTTGTTCTGTCAGGTTCTTTTTCACCACTGTAAGAATTGCATCTAATATGCTTGTTTTGACACAAGACTTCTACTTTGTGGCAAAAAAGAACATCTCTCCCCCTCCTCCTCTTACTGCTTGATGTTTATATTCCCATTGCTATTATGTGTTTCTAGATGATTATGGAAAGTTTTTCTTGGATTCAGTCGGTTTTCTACTTTATTCTGTGCAGCACAGACATCATAATCCTGGATCTACAGCTTCACTTCCTTTTACTGGGTAAATGTTTGACACCAGAAGCCCACTTTGACCATACAGCAGGCTCAGAAGGAAAACGGCATCTAACAGAATACTTTTTTACACACAAATTGAATAAACAAACAGAAGGGTCAAAGGCAGCCATGCAAACCACAGAAGTTACTAAACCACGGATGCACAGGAAGTGGCTCCTCCTCGCACAGCCTAGGTGCAAGCTATTGAGTGACTGGGAACCCTTGCAGTTGCCTGCAACTTGCTAGCTGGTCCTTGTTCATATCAATGTTCTCTTATTGAACTTTGTAAAACAGTAAGGGAATGGGAATGTTTACAGAGAACAGAATCTACTTATGAAAGTCAGGAAGCACTTGGTAGCATTTTGTCTCTCTTGCTTATGATGACTCTATTTTTTATCCTTGCACTATAGAGATTTATCCTTCCATGTTTTAAGGGTACAGTAAAACAGGTTTTTAATTTCTATTCTTTTTTTAAAGTTTCTTTATGAGGTGTAAAGAGGCCTTTCATTGAAAAGAACCACAGAGCACCCTGGAAAGTCACAGGGCCTAGCTTTAGAAGGCCAGACTGAGATGAATGTCATGTGCTACTAGGACATAACAGGCACTGATGTCTCAGAACCATATGAGGTAGAAGGGCCAGCAGGCTTTACTGGACTAGTCTTTTTAAATGTCAGGTCTACTAGAGCTGTTAATTACCAGCTTAACTGCCACCTTTTGTGTTTTTAATTAGTAAAGAATGACAATTGCTTTCTTCACCACAGGACAATGAAATATATTTTATAAGGCAAACAGCAGCTGCAGGGTGTGGGCATGGTTATTATAAAATAATTGTGCCCGCAGGGGTCAGGGAGGCATTTGGTTCTGCCTCGTGCCTCCTAAGAACCGTAGGGTACAAGTGCTGTGTGATGGTAGCTTCCCTGTCATTTTATATTATTTAACAAATTCCGCTACATTGTCTTCAAGCTCTGCCTTGCGGTTATTGTGAAGAAACTAAAATATCTGCCATGCTGACTACATCAGCAGTTCACCTCCTATTTGAGTTTACTGCTGCTATCAAACTAGCATGGGTATGTTGTCTGTGGTGTAGGGTGGGGGAGAAACATTACAGAGTTGTGCAATTTAATGCCCAGATCCTGTTAGAAGGGCAGCCCTGCATTTCAAGAGGCACATAAATTGAGCAGGTCACAGACTAATTTATTAGTACCTTAATCTGTCAGTTGTCTGTTGTCTGATTGCCACAATACCTGTTTTACGCAAGAAGTGATTACACTGCTTCCTTCTGGTATTACTTTATAATCTCACCTTTTGTATTTCACAGAACATTGTGCTTTACATGTTTCTGTGTAGTCAGTTAAGTAATTTGTTTATTTTAACTTGTACTTGTGCAGTATGTTCAAGATAGACTTCCTGTCTTCATTTGTGCTTATCAAGTGAGCCTTTTTTGGTCTAGTTTGTTCCAGTGGTAAATCTTCACCCGTGGTCAGGTTTTTTGACATTTAGCCAACTAAATATTTGAATCTCCATATTCTATCTCTCTCTGTAAAGCCTTTTCTTTGCCTTTAGGAAGCCTTTGCCATGAGTCCACTCTTCAGTTATCTTTTGAAAACTCTAATTAGATGGAGCCTACTGCTTTCCCTGCTCCCCCACCTTGAATCACTTTGTTGTTCTTTTCATGTCTTTGTCCTTCGACCTATTATTCTCATTACAAGTTAATTATTTCATTTTGATTTTATGGCATCTGTCAAACACTCTAGGCATTTTCCATAAATTAAATCTGCAAGCTTCAACGGAAAGCTTATCATAAACAACGTAGAACAATACCATCAAATAATAATTGCTCTCAAAACTGCATATCACTGTTTCTTGCTTTAGTATATCAGCTAGTGCGATGGAACTTATGTTAATAGCTCTCTACTTGTACAAAAAAAAAACCAAAAAAGGAAAAATAACCTTAATAAAAGTGCATCCTTGTATTATTCTCAATCTTATGGAGTTTTGGAGTCTTCCCATTGACTTCAGCCATTCTTATAGTAGAAAAACCTATTGAGATAAAATTTCAAGCTAAGGGTTTTGTGGAATAATGTGTGTCCTAGAAGCTGCATTGTATATCTGTCCAAGGTGATGAAGTACTGACAAAGCAAACTCTGTATTACATCACAAATTTTCCTTAACCCTCTTAAGTAGCAATTTATGAAAATACCTGCACTGCCTTAATGATTTTAGTGTATATCTGTGTACTGGTTGATCATTCAGAATTAGAAAATCTGTCTGAATTATATAAAGGGCCTAATAAATAGTCTGACCAGTTTTATGATTTATGATTTAGTGAGGTAGGCTGTGATTCTATGTAACATTTGGTATAGCCATCAACACTGAAGGATATGAACACTTCTCAAATGTTGGTGACTGTTTTACTCAAAGAGAAAAAGCAGAACATTAGCCTCATTTCAGGACTTGAGGTGATTTTACAGAAAAATTTCAGCATTGGCAGGAACAGAACTTCTGGGTCATTCAAATCCTCTCTCCTGCTATAACAGTGGCAGCATAAACCCCCATCTAACTCCATCTATAAAGCAGCTTTTTTGCTGCATTAGAAATCTTCATTTCTCTGGTGACTGAAACATCTAACTCTGTCCAAACTTTTCTGTCCAGTTTGCTGCTACTAGAACCAGAGCATTGAAAGCTCAGCTATTGATCAAGTTGACTTCTTGGATGGATCATAATCATAGGGCTGTTAATTTTCAAATAAATAAAAAATCTCAGCTTTCTTCAACTTCCTGGAAAGGCTACCTTCCATGTCACTTCCTAGTCATGCTAAAACCTTTCTGCATACTTTTTGCTTGTGAATTAATCTTTCTTGAACATGGGTGATTTAGCAAAGCAGAGTAGTTTCTACCTATGCTTTATGCTTTGAACAATGCAATTTATACTTCCCTAGTTCTTCTGGAAACACTAAGACTAACATATCCCAGACATATTTACCTTTTTCATAAAAAATGTAGTATTAGGTAATTCCCAGATACTGTGAGACCTATTTAAAATATGCAATACCTTCTTTTTGTGTTTTGGTGCTGAAAATTCTAGCTTATAATGATAATTAATATTAGACCTTAAACATATGAGCTTGTGACTTGTTTATTTTCACCGGTGAATGGTATGACACAGCTTGAAATATGACCTTAAACTCTGTAACTGGCATCTTGTACTATGACCACAGGACTCATCCTCCACTTACTGCAATCTATAAATGAGTTATTTTGCCTGAGGTCAAGAAAATTTTACATCTGAAATGATAGCCAGCTAGAAGTGCTCTGTTTCTTAAATAGTAAAAGTCATTCTGTATTATCATTTTCTGATTGCAAATATACATTATGTAAACTTATTAGGAAATGGATTTTGCCCCAAAAGAAATGTTCCCTGCACAGAAATTATAATGGACTAAAATAAACCCAGAAGCTAACTAAGAAAGTAGGTTTTAATTTCCAGAGGATTTATTTTTATGCAGTTTACACTAATATTTAGTCCAGTTTGACTTGATTCGTTACTTTGTAGTCGCTTTCTGTCACATTTTAATCCATATTTTACACATTAAAGTAATGAACTTTCAGTGGTACATAATAATAGATCATAGCTATGATCAGAGACTCATTTGTGGTACAGAGACTGCCATTAAAATGCAGATTAAGCATAGAGCTTTTATTCACTTTCTTCAAGCTAAAGTAGTCCTTTAAAAAAACAAACTATTACAACAAAGAAGATATTTTTTGTAAAAAATGCATTACTATTATGCGTCTTCTTTAAAAAAAAATTAAAAAGAGAGAAAAAAGAGGATATGTGGAGAAAACTGCATTACAGGCTTGATCTCAGGTCTACAATACAGATCTACTGACTACATATTTCTAATATCTGTATTCATAACTTCTTGCCTAAATTGAGATATTTCAAGTCCTCTTCTTTCACTGCTGATTTCCAGTGGTTGTTTGTCTTGAACAAGTCCTTTAACTCTCAAGATCTGTTTACCAATTACTTGTCCCTCCAGCCTTTAGAGCCTGTGCAGAGATCATCATAAGAGGGAATTGATCTGTTCTGGATGGTCCAGCATCTGCTAAGAAATAAAAAATATGTTGTGAGAAGGGAAGGGAAACTTTGCCATCAGAAGGAAAGTAAAGATCCTGAAATGTTGGGTGAGAAGAGACTTGAGAATAAAACTGATGCAAAAGGGTCTACAGAAATCATGTACTGGTTTTCCTTTAAAGACAATACATTTAGATAATTGTTTCCATCTCCAAGGATTGTATGTTACTGCCAACCTTTCTGGGGAAGTCACCTGTGTCTGAAGTGCTGCCATCTGTTTAAGATTGTGTTGTAGCATTAAATTATCAAGTAGGAAAGGAAACCAAGTAAAACACCAAAAGCAGTTGGAACCGGGAAAAAACATGAATTTGCAGAATTAACTGAGGACTGGGAATTCTAGTCTGTTTGCCATGGTATAAAGTTTAACTTATTAAAAATAGGGAAGTTAAAATCAGAAGAAAGATTTCAGCCCTCATGCTATCAGAGGGTCATATGGTCCAGCTGCTGCCCTCTTGTGAATATTCTCTAGAGATTCCTATAGTCCTACTTTTACTCCCTTCAGTGTCTTAGCAGTTCCTCCTAGCATGGCACCCTGGGTCATTCTTCTCCTCTGCTTTCTTCCCTGCCACGTTTTCAGCCTACATTGTCAGAAACCCTGTGTGGCTTCTTGCCTCAAACACAACAGCACACCAGGTAAATCTCATGTTTCACTACAAAGAGAAACAGACATCTTGTAGTTAGGGCATTGAATGAGACTCAGGAGACTGGGCTCAATTGGTGTATGACCTTGGCAAGTCCTTTAGTCCCTCTGTGCCTTGGTTTCCAAACTGTAGGATCTAGTATTACCTACGCACTCACTATGGAATTTGAAGCACAGTGGCAGGGCATGGCTATCACTGAAGAGTAAAATACCATAGTGCAAAGCATTTGACAGATACAGTTTAACACTGCACCCTGAACACTGAAGATGATAAAAATGAAAACTTTAACTCTGAAAATTTTACCCTCATGTTAGGAAAGTTATTTGTTTGCTTGTGGCAAGGCAAATCTTTCTCCCCTCTGTATTTTCCAAGGCAGAACTTCCATTTCCTTGGGCTGGTCTGCAGTAAAAAGAATTGCTACTAGTATGACAGTTTGTTTCCTACTGCTGCAAGCATGTCATTAAAAGCATCTTCCTAAACCACACATCAGTCTTCTTGACATCTGTCATGCAGCTTAGATCATCATTTTTCTCCCTTATGAGAAGGAGTCATACTGCAAACATACTTTCATTACTTTTAGTTTCATGTCAAAAAGAATCATACAGCTATTTTCAACATGTCCAGCTTCCCCTACTAATGGTAACCACAGATCTACAAACACACACCCTGATAATCCTTTCTTTGACTCATTTTCCTGGCTAGTGGCACACTTCAGAAAGACAGATGTAGGCTTTGCATGAAATCAGCTGTACATATTGCTGACAGATTGCTGGACAATCTGATAATGAAGCCAGTTAGCTCTTAGCACTATTCCTGTTCTTTGTTCCCACTCATAGATGGGACTCTCATAAAACGTTCATAGCTAGGCTCTTCAAACTGCTGCTATTTATTCTTACTCCTTTTTTTCTTCTGGTCCTTTTCTTCCAAGTTCTCTAGTTAAGTAATTAATTGCACTTTTCTCTTTTGGTTGCCCTCACCTCTGAGGCTGTTTCTGTATTGTAAATAGCTATTTCTGTCTTCCACTTTTATATGTGCACTTTCATGTTATCAACTAAAATCTGGCATCACACTTGACTGTAATTCAGATGTCAGTTTGGATTGAAGCCATACCTGGGAGGATGTACATTTGAAGTGGCAGAGAGTAAGCGACTGATAATGAAAATAAGCATTTATTTTGTCAGAACCTCAGCAGATCATTTATTGGAGAGCATATTCTAATGAGTGCCACCCACACCAGATGTGTCATTGGGGATTAGGTCAGATCCTTAATAAGTGTGTGGGTTGATATCCAAAGAAACTCAAGGGAAGGAAAAGAAGGAGATTGAAAAATTTTAATCTAGAAGATAGTGGGTCAGAGATCTATGGTATCCTTATTAAAAACTCTGACTTATTTTGTGCCCTGAGTTATATAACACAACAGTAACTATTTAGCTGGACTGAATTCTCCACTTCACTTTCTGACTGTGTCTTTACATACAGAATGTAATTGGTAGAATGTCATGGTCTGATGGAGAGATATGGGTTATGTGTAGTCATATCATTTAAAAACCTTGGCCCCAAGGATTCTCACTGACTTCATTTCCATATTCCTGAGCAGCATAAACATGTATTTTCCTAAAGCTCCAAATGTGGAGACAGCCTTGTCTTCAGCTCATATGTGTCTCTGGGATTTGCATAGGTTTTCTATCAAAATTATTTTAATATACATAGGCAGAAACTATAAAATCATGTGGTGTTATCCTTTTTCTTACCTCAAAAAACTCATTGCCTATTATTATTATTACAATATTAGA
This sequence comes from Entomyzon cyanotis, assembly GCA_024500445.1. Classification (NCBI taxonomy): domain Eukaryota; kingdom Metazoa; phylum Chordata; class Aves; order Passeriformes; family Meliphagidae; genus Entomyzon; species Entomyzon cyanotis. The sequence goes on from JAKEPQ010001000.1 coordinate 23,467,442, forward strand.
CAATTTTTAGGAATTCAAGACTTCCTCCTCTCTACCTTCTCACTTCCAGAACACAGAATTTCTTCCTGCTGCCATTTTTCATGTTCTCTTCTTCTCACTGCAATAACAACCACATCTTTTATAAGTGTGAATATTTCCCATCCAGAGAGCAGCTGAACACCATTTTCTTCCTAGTACTTTCCAGCTGTGGAAAGGACTTGATCTTTGATGGATGGGGTTTTTTACTGTCATAGATGGTATTATCATAATTCTCCGCTCTTAGCCTTCTCTTTCTAACTTTCAGAAACAAAGCCTGACTTGGAATTAAAATACCAAGAAAAACATATTCTGAATTAATTCAGGATGCAAAGATAAATAGCGTGAATGCACTGTTGCAAAGTGGAATCCAGAATCATTGCATAAAATATTTCTTGTTAAACATGATTCAGAAATAACAACATACTTTCTCTTAGACCATAATAAAAATGTAAAAATAACAATTCTTTACAGCTTAATAAAAGTTTGTCTTGTTTTTTCTCATTATTCTCTTTTTTATTCCCAGTTGTGAATTTCAGGAAACTAATGATAAAAAGCTCAAAATTTTCTTTGTATACTATTTTGAATAATATACAACCCTAGTTGTATATGAGTTTAGTCAATAGACAGTCTCACAGCTGGTTGTCCAAAAGCTTAGTCGGGTTTTTAAACTTTTGTGCATTTCATAAATATCAGTAAAGTTTCCAGTAAAATCAATAAGAAATTCAAGCCCGGATTGAAACTTTGGAAGCACGTTGCAGTTTTTCCTATTTTGTATTTCAGTAATAGAAAGGCATAAGATGCATATTAGATTAGATGTTCACATCATTCTGTATGCTGGGGCAGTCAAACATCCTTTGGAATCCTGTCAGAGTTCCAAGTTGTGGGATTCTTCAGCTTGCTATTCATGGCAACAAATGAATCCTATTCCCTGAGTTTACTCAAATATTCAGCATGCTACAGCAAGGAGGTGCGCCGTGACTTTTCCAACAATGAGAAAACTAAAACTGAGTGAAATGTTAATCTTGGTTATGGGGGGACTAAGATCTTTAGGAATCAAAGATGTGAGAATGTCTAGAAAATATGGTATTGCCAAATATTTTCCAATGAAAAATGTCAGCCACACAGGCTGATCATCTTGTTTTTACGTTGGGCCCACCCTCCAGCCTCTTAATCAGATTTGTCTGTTTAGGTTGGAAGCATTTCGAGACTGACTCCAGTCTCTCTCCTTGCCTGTGAGGCACCTAATACACTTCAGGCTCCCAGAAAAAACAATAAAAATGAGATTCAATAGCATTGTCTTTATATTTCCAGAAACAGTTGAGCCAGAATTAGAAATTTGAGCCTATCAAAATTTATAGGCTGGCTTTTGGATCAGGATTTTTTGACACTTTGCAAATAATTCCATTAAAAACCACATTATTCTGAGTGAAATTTCATTCAGTTAATATTTTCATTATTAACACCTGGTAAAAAAAGTAGTAAGATCTGTTCTTAGTTGTGTTTGGGTTTACACGTTTTCATGAAGAATGTAAAGATAATTTATGTATTTATTCTAATTATTTCCAGGTATTAGTTACTGACACCTTTTACCTCTGTCCTTTGTGAAATGCTGTACATCCATAACACGTTCCATGTTTTACATGAAATCTTAAAAAGAGAAACAGAGGAAGAAAACAGAAATATTCTTTTGCTGAAGGTAAAAATGTGTGAACAGAATACTATCTGTATTTACAATTTCTCTGCTTTTGAAAAGGTTTTAGGAGATTTAAAGAGGTGGAGGTATGTGAAAGGGCACATCGAAGGTTTGGAAGAACTTAAAAAAAAAAAAAAAGATTAAATAGATTTGGATTCTTCAGTTTGGGAAATGAACCAGTGAGGGGCAATATGACAGAGGTTTATTAAATCCCAACCAGCAAGCAGAAGTGACTGCAAAATTATCCTTTACTGTCACTTCTAAGAGAAGAACTAATTGGCCTAGAGTGATGGCAGGGTCAAAACAGCAGAAGGTGGTGCATGGCAGGGAGGTTTCACTGTAGCATACTTTGAACATGAAAAGTTTACATCATTTTAAGAAGTCACGTGCACATATTACTGGAAGGAAACTCTGGTTTGTGTTATTCAAAACTAGGAATTTTTCCTCTAGCTGGGAAAGTCTCTAAACGGCAAAAATTGCCGAGTGCCAAAAAATTGTATCACAGAGAGATATCGCTGTGGATTTACCCTGCAAAGGCATGTTTGGCATTTTGGGTGCTGTGGCAGGCAGGGCAGTGGGCTCAGCGAGTGGCAGGGTATGTCTCAGAGACTGATGGGGTGACAGACAGGGCTGGAACCCTTCCCCTCTCATTTGCACTGCTGTAATGGAAACTGAGTGAAACCACAGAAAGGTAAAGTCTGTGTGAGAGGAAGCATGAGCCCCTTAACAGATTAACTCTGAAAACCAGCATGGCAGTCAATGATCATCGTTTCAGGCAACATGAAAACATAGTAGGGAAGCACTCTGTTTATGACTGGTATCGGGTTTTTTATATAAGACAAATGTGTGTGTCAGTTTATTCTGTCTAAATATCTTTATTCTGTCGAAATCTAAGTGAAACTCCTCATTGACCAAATTTTCTGCAGTGATCCTCTTCACTGATGCCTACTTAAAAAATCGGATTAGATGATCCTTGCTTCACATTTATCTTTCTGTGCATTTTATGGTTATAATAGTCAAGGGCAACAGCACCAGGGATTGTGTAATATTTTGAGGAAGTGGAGAGAAAAGCAGAAAATATATTAGGGTTTGGACCGGAGCTCCTGCAGAGAGCAATGACTAAGATCCCATAAATATTTCCTGTTGGTCCAGCAGCTGCAAAAATTAGTAAGGTTTTCCCCACCCATTTATTTTAAGCCTTCACAGTGCCATCCCTTTTCCATGAACTGTATTTAAAATGTAAATAAAAAGAAGGCTTTTAGGAGATTTAACTATTTCCCTTGGTATTTAAATTATTCAATTATAACTAAAGCTATTAAAATACAGTTAATTAAAATGGTTAGATTGTTTTTCTTTGCACTGATCACAGCATTGCCCTACTTCTCCCTCTAGCTGTTTAATTCCTATTAAAAATGATAATGCTTTGCTTTATTCATTAATGCAGTAACCTTACGTACATTCTTCAAGTGATCTCTTTGGTACAAACTGTGCTCGTTTTCTTCTTTTCTAGCAGTGAAGCAGACATTCTCCTGTAGTCTTTGGAGGTTTAATCAGCAGTAAGAGGACTCAGAATTTAAACATTAGCACTACCAAGCCATGAAAAATAGCACAGCTCCCAGTAAAAAGTTTTGGCTAGATTTTGAAGCAATATAATGTCTTTAGGGACAATAGGAGAATCCTAAAGGTTAATAAAAGGTAGAACCTTAAATAAAGGTTTCATAACTGACAATATAAAATTGCCAATTCTGCATTTTTAAATATTTTATCTAAATAGTTTCACAACACTCTGTTGGGAATAGTAATCCAGATGCAGACTGAGGGGTAAGTGCCTCAAAAGATATAAAAGTTGCAAAGGCGGGTTTATCTCATCTAATTTTTATCTTCACAGAAAAGGAAGCAAATCTACCCCTTTGGTTTTTGGCATTCAAATTAGTACATTACAATCCTTCTTTCTCCCTCAAGATCATAGAGACCTTTCTTATAAGGCATTTGTTTCCGTTGGGAGGCAAATTACAGTGAAATGAGATCTTGATAGCCTCACATTCTCACTGAATAACGGGGTTTTCTAAGGCAAAGTCCAAAAGAGGATCCTTTCAGCTGTTTGCATGGCCTTGCATGGCTCTGTGAAGTACAAGACAAATGTCTGTGAAGGCACAAAAAGTGTCAGGCCGCTCCTGTAACAATAATGACATCAAGTCAAGGGGAGTATGAGGGTCCAGGAAGATCAGACCTTGATGTGTTTGCTCAGCAAAGCACTGAGGAATTATACATGTAAGGCTGCACCCTCAACCCTGGTTTTTTCCCTCCCTTGTTGGGGAAGGCTCACAGGGAGGGATGTGGATGTTTGGCAAAGAAGGAAGAGCCTGAAGTGATTCAGTGTTGTTTTGCCTCCCCCATGAGCGTCTGCACAGAGGGAGACCATGCAGCCAGGGAGTATTACAGTTTATGAGATTTACATTGGTAGGCCCTTGTTGAAATTCCAGCTCCACTGGAGCAGATAGCAGAACTCCTTTGGATTTCAAATTGGCCACTCATGCTTATTTTCATTAATATCAGTTTCACAAGAAGATACTCTCTCTTCCATGTTTCTCAAGGGCATTTCAGGCTTTAGATATCGTTACAGCCCACAAGCCTAATAAACATCAATTGCCATGTACAGGATTGTCCGAAATAAGAATGTGTTGGGGACCTATGCAACAATTCAGTCTGTCTCCTGCTGGGTGACAGAGTGGGGGGTAGTGGTAATGAGAGAGCTACAGGCTGCTCAGCATATGTATGAATGGGATGGGAGGGCTGAAAGGCTAATTTGAAGCTTCCTGATGTAGTACATGGTGAGAAAAAGAGTGCAAATAATAAAAGTTTAATTTCAGCTCTGAACAAACTTAGGACCAGCTCAGTTTGTTATAGCTGATGGAAGGTGACGAAAATTCAGGGGTTCTTGCTGATTATTTTAGATCTGTTATCTGCAGTAGGAATTGCTTGATTATGAACCATAACCAGTGACTGTAACAGGAGTGTGAGTGAAGAAATATTTTTTGTCTGCAATAACCCAGAGAACTGTGAGCAGGAGGCCTGGCCGGAATATGAAAACCTCTGGTATTTCAGTCCATGTTAAGCTATACTTTTAGCCTAAGAAAGACATACTTGTTTCTGATAATACTACCTGTCTGTGTGTTGTATGGCTCTTATTGTAACTATTGAGATCTCAGTGTAATATAGCATGAATAGGAGCATTTATTTAGCATAGTTCTGTATCTCTTTCTGTAAGATTTAGATTTTCACAGTGTGAAATCCATCTGCCTGTTGTATGAAGGTTCAGACATTTTTCTTATTATTTTCCAAGGGTTTGCATGTGTCTGAATCTTTCGGAGTCTTAAAAGCAAACTGTCAGTGGGACAACTACCAGGACATATTACAAGTGTCCAAGACTTAGAAATACTGGGGGTTTCTACAATCTCAAATGAAAGACATTGTTGACAGCTTAACAGGATTTTTTTTCTTAGTTGAAAACTGATTTGTCAGCAAAAGATATTTGATACTCTTATGCACTGTAACATTGCATTATATTTAAACAGTTTAAGTAGGTACCTCAAGTTCTGTTTACATTTTGTCTTCCTTGTAATTGAAATTCTCATCCAAGGACTTTAAATTAGTGAAGGGGTTCAGTGAGTACTATCAAGCACATGATTCAGAAATACATGTCTGTTCACTTGTTCATTCAGTGGAGACTCCTGCAGAGACATCTGTTTCCTAATTTCTGAATGAGGTGCGTGGATGGAAAGGTAGATGCGGCTTCTAAACTGCCTTTTTTCTTTTTTTTTTTTTTTTTTTTTTTTTTGATTCGCACAAACAAACTTTTTCTGAGAGACTTTGTAAGGGATTCATTCTCCTTCCTTCTTTGGCCTTTAAAGTTGCAGTTGTTATTAGCTCTCCAAGTTTTCTGTCCCCTGATTTGGTCAGCAGTACTGATTCAGCTGAGACTGTGCTGATGGAAGCTTAGCCCTTTCTTGTCTTGAGTATTCCATATCACATCTCCTTTACCAAAAGGAATAGCAGAAGTAATTGAAATATTTTGTTTCCAGAGAAGAATTTCTATTTCTTATGCTGAGGGTATATCACAGAACTTTGTTTATGGACTTACTATATGATTATGATTTCATTTGTCAAGTAGGTGGTTGGGTTGATGCAGTCCTTGAGAAATCAGTTTTGCACTGGCATAAAATCATGTATTTAAAATAGTGAATCCCTGTTTTGTACTAGGATTGGGCTCCTTATAATTCTCCATTTGTTCTTACTATTGTATGTCTATTACTAAATGTGGGAAAGAGTTTACATGGAATACAAATATGGAAATTCTAGTTGCTGCTCTATATTGTGAGCTGTTTCAATGGCATAAGTAAGTCAAGTCTCACTTTTCTTGCAAAGTTAAGAAATGCACAGTTTATTTGTGCAATGCAACATTAAATTAAAAAAAGACAGTCTGACTGCAATAGTAGAAGTATTAGACCAAGACAACTCTTAAATTTCATTTTCACACCTTCTGTGTTTTTGAAGCACTCTTTCTACAAGCAGCCAGTCCTCTGCTGCTGTATTGTCACTCTCTGCTCTTATTTGTTCCTGCTGTGAATGACAAAACTTTTGTCCACAAAGAAATCTGGGTGGTATTGCAGGTAAAATCACTGGCCAATCAAAAGACTGGCTGTTTCATTTTGAAGTTCTTGATCAGTTTGATATTTACAGGTGGTTAAGGCAAAAGAGAGCTTCAAATTCTGCCTTGAAATTGAGTGTCCATTAATTTTAATCTCATCTCATTAATTGTATATTTGGGGTGGGTTTAGAAAATACTGTAAGTTTGCATAAGTTATACAAAATCCTAATTTGTAAAATATTTTCTAGCATTTCTCATGATATAGAACATAATTCTGGGATCTTATCTATATAATTACTCTTCTGTGGTGCCAAATTTAACCGGTTTTTGGGAGGTTTTTTTTAGAATGCTGTTGGGAAACCTTGCAGGTGCAGAATAACTGCTTCCTGGAGATGGCAATATTTTATTGCAGGTGACTGGTTCCCTGATACATTGGTGTTCTGTGGCAAAACCAATCAAACTGAATCAATTAAAAAAAAAAAAATCTTAAAATCTGGCATGAAGAACAGTTTTCCCCCAGATAAAAGTACATACAGTAAGAGCACCAGTGCTAAATTGCTTGAAAGGAGAAGATCAGAGAGTCTGTTCAAATGTGTGCTGCAATGACTGAGCACACCCTGCAACTCGTCTCATTTAATCCTAGGAAGCATAAGGACTGCACATCAGTTTTAAGTGCAGCTTATCCTGACTCTTAGGATGCACTCATCCCATGGATGCTCTGTGACATCTGTCATATGGTTATGTAAAAGTTTCCAATGACACGCCTGACTGCTAATCTTGGATCAGGGTCAGTTCCACTCATTGCTCCATGCAGCAAGGGGAGGGCTGCTGTTACCTTTGCTCACCACCAAGCCCATTCATGTACACAGCGCCATCATTGTCTTCTTGAATACTGCTCTATCTTTTTTTTTTGTCTTGCATGACATACATATTTATTTATACCAATATTTTATTGTGTAGCTCTGTGACCTTATTATTTGTAGTAAAAATCAAATAAAGGCTGTGATAAAATGAGTGAGCCAAAGTGAATGAGCGATTAGAAACTCTTTGCAAGTAAAAAAAAAAATACATGTCAAAAATCTTAAAAGCTTCCAGTAATCATATCAAATTTTTCAAAATTCAGCATGTTATATAAATATTTGTGACAAACTATTTGGTATTTGTCACGTGTCAGATATTTTCATTAGTCCAACATTATTTTCCTAAATCTTGTTTTGTGTAGGAAAACTCACTCAGAGTGTGATATGATTTGTATGCAACAGAAGTTAGTGGTTAGAATTCTGAACTTCTAGACAAATACTTATAAGCACAGGAGTGGTATGAACACAGTGTGGTAGGAATACTTCATTCTTTTTCCTTTCTGCTCGTTTCACTATTAGAAACTTCAACTTTCAGGGATTCCCCAGTATTGACTTTCTGGATCAAGTGCCTTTATTGTTCCTACCATTTTGAAAGAAGTATCACAGAAGATGGAGGGTGAATTCTTAATTCCGAATCATATTTATTCTAAGTAGCTGACATGGTTACTTAATCAAGGATGCTTTTGACCCATAAGTCAAGTCAAAATGAACAGTGACTGAGCTACCAGGAATTGTTCACAGAAGTTATGTAATGAATAATTAATGCAGTGTAGAATATGGAGATCTGTACAAACACAATTCAGTGACAGAAACAGCAGAGAAAAAAGCCTGACCCACACATCATGCCACATTTTCAGAAAGCCTTGATGATGCCATATCAGGAATAGCTAGTAGCTGCTCACTCTCATTCCCAAATCCAAATTAGAAGCATGAACCAGGTGTCACTTTCCTCTTCCCTTGCTACAAGTCTACATCTAACCCATGACATTTGACATGAATCCAAGCCAGGGATCTGCAAAGTTAAAATTATGAACATATACATGAGGTGAGCTGAAACAGCCAGCATGCTTTGCAGGGAGTTGCACAAAACTTTCGTTCATGGGGATGGTCAGTGACTGTACCATTCAGTTACTCTGACATTCTTTGATAAAAGGAAGTGTAAAGCTAACCAAAATACCTGGTTATTCTACAAGAAATATCACCATTTTAAAGCTTCAATTTGAATAAAGAAATACAAATTTTCGGGAAAATATAAATTCTCTTAAAAATGTAATTTGGCATTAAATATTTTAATGTTAATTTTAACTTTATAGTACAAGTTAAACTAATTGTTAAGGAAATGCCAAACTAATTAAACAAAGCAACAAACCCCTTGAGTCTGGAAAAAGTATAACTGTTTCTGTCAGCATGAAATACTAATTTTATAAATCTTCCTTCATTATAGCAGCAGTAATAAAGCATTTTGTGACATTACTACATTGTGAAATTACATTAAAATAATAACAAATATATAGAAGATAAAAATGCATGACCTATTATGCTTTGTCCACAGGAATTAAAAATTCCTCATCTCATATTTATATGAAAGTAGGGTTCAAAAAAATTCTTAGTGTTGCAGTGGGGAGCAGCTGAGAATGGTTAATGGTAACCTTTGGCTACAGTGCTGATGAGGCCACCAAATACTTTGGTGTCTTCCCAGTGTCCCTTTGGTGACCCACTTGCGATTGGGCAGGGGACATTTCAACACAAAATAAAAAATCTCTGTGGTATTGTTTCAAAGAAAATTTATATATGTGTTTTTCCATCCACTTGAGCCTGACATATGCATAACTGTACCTCCTCTGCCTAGGTATGTCCAGAGGATAGTGAGGCACAGGCCTGAGCCCTCCTTGTAGGCAGGCACCAGTCGGAGTTAATACCCCAGTGAGCTGATCCAGGCCAGAGAGAACAGCCATGTTAGTGTCCCGGAAAAGCCTGCAGAGAGAGGGAGGCACACGTGTCCTTGTATCTGACAGGCTGTAGTGTCAAGCAGTGACGCATTACAAGTATATTCCCCAGGGCTGCAGCGAGCTGCAGCTAACCAGGCTGTTCAAGTAGTCCAGGAAGGGTTTTCCTGGAGCCTGCATGGCAACCACTGGGCTATCCTATAGCATTGTTACCCCCTTCTTTCCCTCTTTAGTACTATTAAATCTCCATAAGGTTGTCCCCATGCAACTTTGAGATTTTGCATTATCTTTCTGTTCCAATACTGTGCAATAAAAGCTTTCTTTTAGCTTCTGGCTACACTGGGTTTGCTTCTGTTTGTGAGCTATTTTCCCTTTCCCTTGAGAGAGGGAGTCTCTCTCCCTTCCTTTGGGGCCAGAATGCAAATCCAGGTTGTGTAACTGCTCCCTCACTCATTCTCCCACTTGTAAAATCTCCTTTTGTGTGGGCCCTGCTGCCTCTCAGTTTACTGTCTCTGCTGCACTCACTGCCACATTCTTATGCCTCTCTCTGGGTAACCCTTGTGTTTGCAGGCATGATTTTTCTCAGTGAACAAGTGACACATTTAATCAGAGCAGCCATTGCCATTTCCAAGGCCTAGAGTGCAGACAACATGCAAGGTGGTGTCTATGATTTGTATCCTGTTTTTTTCAATCTGATTTTCCAGCCTTGATAGCTAAACCAGACCTCTTAATATTTACATTTCTTTCCTTAAACAATATTTACTTGTGAAAACTGTAAAATGACAGACACAAAGAAAACAAAAGACTTTTTACGTTGATTTCACTGTGGAATGCATCAGTCTAGTGTGAGGCTGAGAGAATATGCTCCTTTTATACCAGTTACATTTTATTGTGTTTGTTTATCTAAATAATTCCATTTTATTTCAACAGAGTAAATCTGAATTCTGATTATTAGAAACTCTATACAGTAATGATATTACTTGTGATAGGTTAGTGCTTGCCCTTTGCCTCTTGATTATCCTTACAAGTGATATGACAACACTAGAAATCTTGCTTATTTGCTATGCTGACAGTGAGACCTCGAGGAAAGGTGTAGAAATCAAGTGGACATTACAGCCACAGTGTGTTTGAGTGTTGCTGCCTGCAACTGCTTTGCGTGTGCAACAACTACGCCTTTTTGAAAATACTACTTGTCACAGATTTCCTTTTTGATAAAAGCTTTTAAAACAAAATCCTATAATAAGAGGCATTAGAGTGGGGTAGTTAGAGGGGAAAAGGTGCTCTGTATTAACTTCTCCCTGATTATTCAGGAAGAGGGCTTATTAGCAAGTGATAGAGAAATAGAAAAGGAAAAGATTTGTGTATTTGTCCTCATGAATTCAGCTGTGGAATCCTTTGAGCCTGTGTCCTCCATTGACTTTCAAAAAGAGGTTTCATAAGCAGCTGGATCAGGCCAGCATCCAAAATCACCTTTAGTAAAACAATAAATTTTATTTGTGACAAATAGAACAAGTTCTGAGTGAAAGCAGATAGTGGGGGCCTTTCAATTAAGGAACAGAGACTACGTCCCAGTTCTGAACTTCATACAGAATTTATGAAGATTTTGAAAACTATGTTTAGATTAAGTATTCACTGAATGATCTTAAATAATACCTGAAAAGTATCCAGAGACAATAGATAGAAACAGAGATATCATCTTCAATTTAGACAAGTCTGTTCTTCAGATTCCTTGGAAAGGAGCATCAGCTGCACTTGGCACAGCTGGGGGGATGGTAGAAAGTATACCTGTCAATCATACATGTAATTTCTGATATCCAAGCTCTTCCAGGGCCATTTGGCACCCCAAAGTACTTTAAATGAGCATCAGAACTGCTCTAGCTCATGTCTTGCCATTAGACTTCATTTCAGCCCTCAGGGGTCTTTGTAACTTTTCTGACACACTACTTTTTCCAAGCCATCTATGTAAACCACAGACTTCCCACATTCTGGAAGAACGTCCCACAGAGCAAATCCACCCATCAACAAAACACTAAGCAACTTGGAAATGACCAAGGAATTTCCTCTCCAAAAGTGGAGGAGGGTGGGGGGAAGAAAAAAAGAGGCAAAAAAAAAAAGGGGGGGGGGAAAAAAAAAGCTAAAACATTTTGGAATAACAAGGCCATCACTTCCAGAAAAGGCCTTTTGTAAAACACTCAAATGCTTGAACTAAGGCAGAAAATTAATGTAGAACAGAGGTTTGAGATCAATATATGGGAGATAACTTTCATGCTAAATAAGACATGAAAATAAATTATGAACAATTCAAATACATTAAAAGCTATGAATCAAGTGAATCAGGGCTAAGCAATGTGATTACTGGGGACAAATGATGGAAAATGAGACAGTACAAATTGACTGGAAAAAACAATAGTCTCCAAAAATTAGATTTTTAAAAAATTTTATATGAACAATAATGACATTTCAAAAGGGAATATAGGCATTCACTATTTATTATGTTATTTGAAGGAGATCAGGAAGTAATAAAATATATTCTTGAGAACTGACTAAGTAACCAAAGTTTTTAGAGTAGCAGAAATTTTGGGTATGGTGAATTTCTCACCAATGAGAGGGAGAAGTTTGGTCTGAGGAAGTAAACAGAAGGATAAAGAACTAAGAAGATGAGATTTTTTAAAGGTATATAAGAACTTTAATAATCTAATTAATCTTTGGAAAATATTGGTGATTAGAGAATATGCAGTATGGAACTTCAGCATTAAATAAGGGCAAATAATGTTTTAGTGGACCTATTTAATCTATTTGCTAGGCATCTGTGTCTGGGCCAACAGAACTAATTCTGAAATGTTCCTCTTGCATTGCGCTGAACTCAGCTGACTGTGATTAAAATTTCACTCTTTCTGTTAGGTTAAAAACTGTCTCTGAAACCTAATGATAAGGAGTAACATGTTCATACAAGTTACTAATGATGCTTTTATGTTGGTTCAAATTACTATGAACAAGGGATCGGTTTAATTCATTAATATGTGTTTTTTCTGCTACAACAGTACATTATTTTAAATTCTTTGCTTCTCAGTGAGTTTTGACTTAACTAGGGGATTATATTGAGGAAGAAGTTTCAGTTTCCTCATTCCTCTGATTTTAATGAAAACAAAAAGCACTAATGCTACTGTACTTCTTTCTAATGCTATTTTGGCACATTGCACTTTTTTCATTTTTTTTCTTTAGAATTAAGAAAAACATGGGATTTCGTCAGTGAAAGTTATAACAGATAGGTTGCTTCTTAGCCCTGTTTTCTTTTATCCTTTCAGAGCGTAAAGATTAGCTGTGGGGATATGCATAGTTTGCCCTTACAGGGTGAGAAGTACTGATTTTAAAGGTGATAGACATTAATGCCATGTTAAGGTCTTCCTTAAAGTCGGATTTTGCCATTGTTTTCTTCACCAATGTATCAGCGAGGTAAAAATCACTAACTGGCAGCAATGATACCAATATTAGAAGCAATGAAGTCTGAAAACCAGTCACAAGAGGGTAGAGGGGAATGACATTGAAACACCAGAGTAAATTTACTGCTGCCATCTCAGCAGGAACATTTCTCCCATGTCTTTAGAATGTGGAAGAATTTTACAAATTTTTTATTTTCATTTTGTCCTATTATGTAGTCAAAAGCTTTACTTCTTGCTCCTCTTAGGGATTAAAGAATCATCAAAGAGTGTGGTGGGTTTTGTAAATTATAAGATTTCTTGAAATAGCTGCTTAAAGTTACACACATATGTGCGAAAATGAAATAATTTCAAAATGTAAATATCTAGTTCTTAGTTTATCTTTCATAAAACAGTTCATATACTTTTTTGACAATCTTGTGAGCAAAAATATAATATAAATTTTAACTATGTAGTATAACTGACTATAAATGCATTATAATTATCCATCTGCATTTTAAAAACTTATTAGTGGTTTTGAGGAACATCCTCTTTGTGAATACTGAGACACCCAAACCCATTTGACACCTCTTAAAATATGAGCTCCTCTTAATGGCTGACTACGCAGTTACAGCTATTAATATGTCCATGGCTTACACAATATCAGTCGCTGTATCAGGAAACTCTCCAAATTAGAAGACTGTTCACATAACACCAAAAAGAAATGGATATAAGGTTTAGAATCTGCTTCACATTTGTCATTTGAATGACTTATGATTAAGGTGTTTTATTTCGATTTTTTTCCTCCCTATTGAGATGCTAGAATGAATCATTATAACAGGCTATGAGATTCGGTTATTAAGATGCTTGAAATCAGAATTATTACTACCATCCTTTATGTGATCGTCAATTGAAAACTCCAGTGCCAACACTGATAATTTTCTTACCACCAGCATATATTCTAAGAAGAACAAGGGTATCATATTTTGAGAATGAAGTTCAGCAAGAAATAAAAATTAGTTTCATCAGCAATTCTTCAGTTTTGCCTGTTACAATTACCCTATTTTGACACAATACCCCAAAGGCTAAACTGTCACTGAATTTTTAAGTTGGATCTGTTTTCTATTTTTAATATGAATGTTATCTCTTAAATTTACTACAAATTAGCCTTCAGGAAGATACAGCAGATTACATTTGAATCTATCCAAATCTGAATAATTGGTTAGGCATGTGCTTAAGTTTGTCCATCTTCATCAAAGTGCTTCAGCACATGCTTGGGGCTCAGTGAGCACAGTGAGATGATAGTTGTGTGCTATCAGCTACATTGGAAAGTGGTGTTTGTGTTGGAGTACCTTGCCAGAGGTGCTGTGAGGTGAATGAGTAGAATGAAATGCTTCTGTCATTCTCTTGGGTTGAAAATTGTGTAAGTTTTGCATTAAGGAAAAGTGAGCCACAGAGTACAGTCCTTTTCTCTGTATGCCATGTGAACAAAACAGAAGCCCTCCAGTTTCATGCTGGACTACACTATATCTTTAAACTACATTTCGCTTCAGCCCAATCTACATGACAATTTCTAGGTGCAGTTTACATTCATTAAGTGAAACCAAAGACCCACCTTATATATAATGCTCTTTGAAGCTGGTATTTAAAACAATAGCAACAAGAATACTTGAGACAACATAAACTCAGTTTTTAACAAAATACCTTCCAAAAGTACAACTTTTTATTTGAGTAGGACTTTCTCTGAATGGTTTAATCCATCTAGCTACTTTGCTTATTTTTATTGTTTTAAGGCAATATCCTTTCTTTTCACCTACTGGGCAAGCTCCTCTTTCTCTTGCAAAGGAATGTCTTATGTCTATTACGACAGAGTTGTACAAGAACACAAAAATACATTTTTTTGCATTAAAAATACAAAATTTTTTTATCTGAAACACACAAGAAGGTGTAGACTATTGTATCTGCCTTTTTAAATAGGTTAATTGCAATGAGTGACCTACTAAACTCTTCATAGAGCAGAACAGAATTCTGTATAACTTGAAATGAAAAAAAACACAAACCTCAAACTTGGTCACAGATGGAGACAGAAAAATCCATTCTTCTTGTGTCAGTAACTTGATGTTACTGCATAACAGTAACTTTCATGGATAGTTTTACTAACTCAGGACAAGAAAAATGGAAATTTCAAAACGCTGCTTCCATCAGCATGCCTTATTTTGGGCACAGGACAGACATTCCAGTAGTTCAAGTTCTTTCCCTGGCTCTTCTTACAGATATGGTGTCCATATCACTCTGTCTCATCTTTTCAGTATTTTTTTTTCATGAACTTAGTTTTAAAGAAAGCAGGCTACTAATTCTGTCTACTCCAGAAAACACTAGTGTAATATAATGACAGTCTACTTTGTAATACAATTCTAAAAGTGTATTACACAGTGTAAAATTGCACTGGCAGTAAGATATTATCTGCCCTGCCCAGCCCAGCATAGCTCACCAAAAACTTCAGGAGTGGGAGCCCAGAAGAGTTGCAAACTACTAGTATTATGCTCTGAGAATGAGATGTATTAACATTATATTCATTTCTTTGCTCTGAGGTAGTGTCAACGCTTAGAAAGCCCTTATGAAACTTGTGTCAGTAATTTATGTTAATAATGTTTTAAAGCCAAACTTATTACTAGTAAAATGTCATGCAGCTCCTTTTCCTTTGGTGGTTTTTTTATTCCTAGGAACAGACATTATGGCCCACAATGTTCTTGAAGCATGCTAAAATGACAATTCATGAATAACTCAAAACCAGTTACTGGATCCAAAAATCCAGGATTATGTTTCTTGCCCTGGGGACTGACAACTCATTATTGTCCTAATCAGAGCATGTGTAACTCAAAACTTGACTTAGATTCAGAGATAGCCTTTGTTTAGAACCTCCTGCACCACCAACATCTGTTCCAATTTTCCATTTGGATTCTGAACAGCTCAGCCATCCACTGTCTCTGGACCTTCTCCAGACTGAGGCTGCCAGCAGCACAGTGTCCACCTCTCCACACCTGTCCCCTGCTGCAGCCCAGAGTGGGCAGAGGCCAAGGCAGTGCCTGCTGGAGCAGAGCAGGATGTGGGCCCCAGGCCAGGCTGAGGTTTGCAATACCCTGCACTAGCAGGACTTTGCCAGGAGGGAGATGTGTCTCCTCTGAAGTCATTGTTGCTAACAGACCTAGCTGGTGATAAATCCCTGCACAAGTTGTGGTCCAGTTTCTCTTCTGATCCATATTATGATGTTGATAACCTCTATATGTTTAAGTACACTATCATGATTATTTTGGCAGTGCTATCTACACAGCCTATTTGGAAAACAGGGGTTAAAACAAGATAAAACCATCATGGAGGGAAAATACACTTGTTTCAGAGAGTGTAATTGGAAACCTCTGAAACAGAAGCTGAGAGCAGGTAGTTTTCAAAAATATTGTGAATAAAGTCTAGTAACTGCTGTCAGTTGGACCAGTGATGTAAGAGTTTGCAAAACCTGACTCAGTTCTCCCCGTACTAGTGCACTTGCACTATCATCTTTCCTGAATAATTCACTTGCATGATGCTAGTGTCTGAAAGCCCAGCCTGTGAGTGTGTTTCTGTAGTGCTGGCTACTATACAAACATAGTGTAGGGAGAAAATGGGGGTTTGGACTGACCACTAACATCAGCATTTAAAATATGTAGAATATGGTTAACGTTCTAGAACTATTTTAGTAAGTGAATGTGTGCAAATTCTTTAAGAATTGAGTAATAAGTAAATTTGCAGCAACAATTTGATGTTAATTCTTTAGGTTTAGAGTTCCTAATTCCTTTTTTGCCTCGTGCCCTTTAAATTCCCTGTGCAGCAGCTCATCTCTCATTTAAAAATTCTCCCTTAGGAGCTAATGTTAAATATGTTCATTAAAAGTTCTACATAATGCTGTTAATGATTACTTTTATATCATGCTTTTTATTCGCTTGTCATATGCCTGAAATCTTCGTCTGGATAAGAATATAAACCATGCAAAGTGTTGGATGTATTTTCTCACTTCTTTTTGCTGTAAACAACTGTTCAGCTCTCAGAAATGAGTGTTGGTGCCACTGTGTATTAGAAATGCACATAACTTCTCTAGGTCCAGATAGGTTTGCTTCATGTAAACGCACTTTTTTTTGTAACCAAAAAGGTAAGCTTATTGCAGAGACTTCTAAGGGAAAAGAAAGCAAAAAAATTAGAAAGCATATAGAGGACACATAGGCCTGAGTCTGTATGATTTTTATGAAAATGACAGAATGTACAGTAGACATGAGGGGTTCTAATCCGGGTCTAATATCATTTACCTTGGTTTGAAGGATTCATCAAAGCCTACAGCAACAGAGGGTTGTTTCTACTGTGTTTGTTTAGAAGCTTGTTTGAGAACAAAACAGGATGCTTTGTGATGTTTTGAGGGCTAGGAAATAGCAATTCTAAATTTCGCTCTAAGACCTTGAGTGTAAGGTAATTCAAAGTCTGATTAAGTTATTTAGTAAAAAACAATTTCTGTTTTTAATTAATGCCACTGTTCAGACTCCTGGCAGAAATCTTTTGAAGCAGTCAAAAATGTTCTTTATAGATATCCTTACTTTTTTTTTTTCCAAGTTACTTCATGATATCAAGTGTGTTAACTCCTGTTTCCATGTCCTCTCTTTTTAAACAATATATGGCAGAATAGTCTGGAAAATTAGTATTCCTACTAGCCTACAGTAGCCTCTAGTGGCCTGAGGCAACTGGTTGTATGCAAAATACAAATGCTGCTAGCACCCATGACTTTCCTTTTTTTTAACTACACATGGATTAAATGTATATTTATATCTGATGTATTTGTGATAGCACTTGGTTTGGGGCCAGTGAAATGCAAGAGAAAAGAAAGTTTAAGTGCATTTTCTGCAGAGCAGGAAAACAAGTCTGAATTTAAATTCCTGCTTCTCGTGCTTAAGCACCAGCTGCAAGGCCTGTTGTGAGGATGTAGTCAGTGCACAGCAATGGATGTGAATTCAGTATGAGAGTCCATGCTTGCTCGTGGCTTTCAGGTCAGCCTGCTTATAACTAGATGGAGTCAGAAAGATCCCTGAAACACATCGCTGATAGAAAGAAACACAGACTCCCTTCTATGAATGATACTAAAAGTATTTAAAAAACTAACACCTAGAAAATGCTGTTATAAGTGCTAGGCTACTGTTCATAACAGCAAAATTAACAAATTTTAACAATTAACAAAAAACAATGCAAATCAGACTGTGAGAAAATCAATGAACTGGTCTTAATACTAGTTTAGAATTCAACACTGGAGTATATTTATGAGTTGTTTCAAGAATACTTGAATGTTTTTCTGACATCTTCCTTGTGTAGATGTTCTAGGATCATAGAGACTTCTGTACATACAACACACTTTCACACTCTGTAATCCAAGGATAAAATCTTTGTCCATCTCTCAGCTAATAAAAAAACACAAGACAAAAAAAAAAAAAAAAGAAAAGAAAAAAGAATAAAAAAGTAAAAAGAACTTTCAAGATTGTAATCTCCAGATTCCTGATGATCTAGAACAATATCAAGAAGCTAGAAATTGCTGGTACAGTGCTCTTGGTGGTATTCTTTTGATAGACAGACATGGGTAGAAGACTAGGGTAGAATCCTGCTTGATAAAATTATTACTTTGTTTAAAGGTGATTTGGTCTTGGATGTCTGGAAATTCCATTTTCCTTTATAGAGCTTGCGGAATTGAAAAGCAAAGCTTCTCCTCCTTATCCTTAATTCCTATGATTTACGAGTTTCACTCTCTCTGTCTTATTGCATTTCCACCCAGTCTCTTCAAACAAATCAAGTGTGAAACCTGGGACTACATAACTCACTCCAATAAGGTCTAAGATACATCATTCATTATTTTTATTAACATGATAAAGTCAAGCTTTATTTTTTTTTCCTTTAAGTCAAGTCTTTTTCTGTATAGTCACAAGTAAAAATGAGAGATTTCTTTGGTCATTTGCAGTACCCTCATTAAGCACCTGCTTTGACTTGAACTCCAGAGAAGCTACTGTCCCTCTACTGCATGTATGAGATCCAGGAAGTAATTTTTTACCTGAGTCAGGAGCCTAAATTAAAGTGCTATGAATGTTCCCTGTCTGATACGATTTTACAGACATGGCACCTCAAGTTGTATTTAGCTAACAGACTAAGAAGCCCTGACAGCCTCCAGTCACTCAGTAAGTGTCCACTGCTGAATGAAAGTATTGGCATTAAGTAACCCTGCTGTCATCATTCGTCTTGACAACAACATTAAATACCTTATATTTTGGAATTAATGCATAAATCAAACTTGGCATTTCATAAAAACTCATCTTGGCAGCAAAAAGTTTCTACCCGTGGGGCAAAGAAAAAAAAAATTCACCTGCACACTATGTCCCTATGTAAATTGTTTGGTTTATAATTTTTATGGTTTATGATTTTTATAAGGTTTCATGGTATAATTTTAAAAGAAAGATGTCTCTTAAGGAAAAAAGGAAAAGGAAATTATACCAGGGTGCATTTTCATTATTACTTTCAACTGAAAGAAATTCACCAAGGTACCAAATGGGATATCCCCACTTTTATTCCACTTACAGTGTCTTTTATTCTGCCAGCATGCATCTTAGTGAGCTTTGTGCACAGGAAGATCAGGTATTGATCATGATGAAAACTATCCCTTTTCAGTCCTGGATTAATTTTCTTCTTTCCTTTGGACCCCTGGGCAATCATAAAAACACAAGCGTTTACAAGAGAAGAGTTGTAGGCATATGCAACTGAGGGATGAGAAGGAGCCATCCCTTTTGACAGAAGTATGGACTCAGATCAGTTTTAATTGAGAATGAAACTCTTCCCTTAGATAAAAGAAGCATATGTAGGATTAATAATCTGAAGAGAATCCATTAGTGTCCATGTTTACATGAGGAAATCTACCAGTTTAGCTACTGCAGAATAACTGTTCTGGAAGAGTTAACTGTGCAGTCTTCCTGTACCAAAGTCAAAATCACTGTCATCTTTGAAGAGTTACTCCAGAATATTATAAATTTTTAATATAGCATCCCCATGGGAAATTATTCCAAACAATTGTGTGATCTACTTTGCTTAGAAGACAAGATAAATATATTGTTTGTTTCATAAAGAGTATTAAAAATGTACTCAGCATTGATTTCCTTCTTGGATGGCTTGCAAAAATCAGGCTCTTTACACAGTGTAGGCAGAGTATACAGGCATTTCCTGGTTTAACACCTGATGACTCCCCTTTGCTCTTTTCTGTTCTGCTGAATTGTAGATGCTTGGTCCAATTGTTTGAGAGGGGAATCGAATGCAGTCTGATACTTAAGAATCCCAGGAACAGGTCTAGTGATTTCGTATTACATATAAAACCATTAATGCAGCTCCACACCTCAGTAGAGCTGTAGTTCCCAATCCGTAATCCTGCTTAAGACTAGGATAGACTAACCCAAATGCTAGCACACCTCACTGCTCAGATTTTCAAGTTACTGTGTCACTCATTAGCATTATGTGAAGGAAAGGTAAGGCAGTCTGGATAGTATAAAACACACACTTCACCTCTGGAACTTTGCCCAGTCTTTCAAACATAATCAGTTAATTTGAGTTAGAAATAGTTAAGCTTATATGCCTTTTTTGTATTCTTGTATCTTTTTAGAACAAAAAATAAAACTGATGAAAATACTAGGATGGATCTTGATGGCATATAGGAATCTGCAGAAATTACATTAACTTTCTTTGACTCAAGAAAGTCTGGAACATGTGGTCACTGGATTTCCTTGGAGCTGGACGTAATTCAAATTTACCTGCTAGATAGAATGTCTGGTTTAACTGGGGGAAACTGTATGTTCAGAAATGGTAAAAAATACAGTATTTCTGCCTCCTTTGGTTTTCCAGCAAGTCTTGAGGCTGCTGTTTTTCTCAGAAGTAATTTAGCTTTCATTTAGAAACTTACAAAGCAAGGTTCTAACTCCTACACTTGGAAGATATGATTGGAAAGCTTGGAAAATGAGATTATTCCTTGGTAAAAATTAATAGGTTTTTAAAGTAGTTCAAAAATAAAAACTAAAATTAAAAAAAAAAAAAAAAAGAGGCCTGGCTCAGATTTTTATTATTTTATTATGAGCTGGGATTGGCAGAACTACAAAGATCCCATACAAAGAGGATGGGATTATATATGTCCCAGGTGTCCTCAGCCCTGAATGGTTGATGACTTCATCTAAATATATGTCTGATATTCACAAGTAGTGACAGGATGATCCTGCTGTAAAAGCACAACTATATCCCACAGCACAGGGAAACTGGAGCGCTGGGTTTTATTCTGCATTCCTTATCCTAAAAATGAACCCAGGAATTTTCCACTGTGTATAAGCAGTGTTCTCTGCAGATGAAGGCAATGACCTCTCAGGAAAATGTGGTCCTTTATCTTTGCACATCTTAGTTCCGTACACATAAAGGAGATACAATTTTTCATAGTTCTGGATTGGTACTCACTGTTGTGTGGATACTTAATACCAAATATGACAGTGAGCCTTTAATCAGGACTGTGAATTCATTTCCCAAAAACTATCATGGAACTCTTCTGTCACAAATAAATGTGTAGAATTGTTATAAGAAGGAGTCATGATAGTGACTGAACTGTGTAGCTCAAGTTGACATGGGTAACACATGCCACAGAACCTTAAATTTATTATAAGGTCCATAACTTCAAATTTTGTCATATTTGTTTTATAATTGTGGAAGTTTAAAGTTCTGGGAAATGACAGCAAGTCAGCACTGGAACCAAGAGTTCCATATATAGTGTGTGAAAAGTTAATAAAAGATTAGCAGGTATTTTAATAAGTAATTATAGTTGTTTATAGGAGGGTCAAATGTGACTCGTAACCATCTTCCTCACTTTCTACTGATGTACATGAACCATCTGCAACCATCTTTAATCACCACAAAAGCTACAAGAACTTGCAATATGTGTTAAAGAATCAATTTAGCATGTATTAACCCTCTAGAAACCATTTCAAATGCATTTTTAACATGAAGTGTGACCAACATGAGCTCCAAGTTCTGATTTCAAGTTCTGGCCCATGGACTGTCTTATGTTGACAGTGTGTCTTTAAGAACTGTGTCACCCTAGATATAGAGCTATGAGTCTTTATAATTTTGTTCCTTAATGTCATTATTTGTGTACTTTCTGTCTTCCCCACTTCCAGCTATATGGGGAATGATGCTTCAACAAATAATGGACAGCATTCACAACAAAAGGGTTCATAGTTTTGTTACAGGGCCTTAGTTATATTTGTAAATTATCAAACCAGGGGTAAACTGGCAGTTTTTTCGAAACAACTGAAATGCCCTAAAAGGAACTTTCCAACATATTGCCCACTTTTAGTTTTGTTGCTGACAGCTCATTGTATATAAATATATGCTGGTCAGATATTTTGTGTTAAATGCCTCCTATCTCTTCATTTCTGCCTTTAGAATTTCTCCCTTACTGGCAGGTTTGCAGCCCAGTAAGTGCAGTGGCACTCGTGGCAGCCCAGAGCTCAACACCAGCCAAGTCCTTCAGTGTGAAAAGCGTGTGTGTGAGCAGTGGGAGCAGTGAGAAATCCCTGGACCAGCACATTGTGTGCCAAATTCACCCTGAGAGGAGAAGCTTGTGAATGAATGATGAGCTCAAATACAGGGTTAAGCAGCTGTGCTGTAACTCCTTAACAGAGACTTTTGAATCTCAAGCTGTTTGTCTCAGATTGAATCAAGCACACAGAAGTATTCAAACTTTAGGGAATGCAGAGCTGGCTCAGGACTCTGCACTGGTGCTGTTGGAATTACGTTGGTGGTCAGTAGTAATTCAGGATAAGTTATGGGTTGTTGGACCACTCCAGTGATTCCTCCCGGGCAGACCAGTTTCAAACCAACTGTTCCTGCAAGCATGGCCTTGTGGGACCACTGCTGTAATTAAACACCTCTGTTATCTTAGGGAGGGGTGTGTGTTAGGAGTTTTAACTTCAGAGTTATCTGAGGGAGGCATTCTTTGAGGGAACTGCATTTCACCAGTGCTGTTGATCAGCGCTGACTTCTCTGAGCTGTACTCGTTGCACAGCCCTGTACTCGTTGATCTCCTTTCCCACTGGGGCCAGCACTGAAAATTAGGTATTAGTGATTTTCTCAGTGTGATACTTATCCCACAGATTGTGCTTTTACTTCACTATCTATAGACTGAGGGTACTATATCAGTTATTTTTAATTCTCTCATTTGTAATATATTTCAATGGAAGCTGGAGAAGTAAAAAGTGAGTTATTTGAAAATCTCTTGTATAGTTAGGGTTATCATGACTGAATTAGCTTCTGTGTGTTTACATATGTGAAATGAGTTGATATGTTGATTAAATTCCTGCTATACAGATATCAACACTATAAAATTGTGATGGTGACTGACAGCAGCTAATGTGTTTTTGATTGTCAGCTGTTGGAATAAAGTGGTTCAGTGGGAAAATTTTACACTTAACTCTGCATTTTCTTTGTAGTTCAGATTTGCAGTGCAAGACTAGAGAAGTTTACAAGAATATTTGTTCTATGCACAGGAGTTTTTCACTGAAAGATTCAGTTCAGGTGTAGATAGATAGATGGCTGATATTTGAGAGACTGCTTGACCCTAAATTTCTTTTACCAGTAGGTAAATGAGGTCCAATGTATTGACATGCTTTTTTCCCCCCCTGTTGCCTGTAGAACTCTTTCACTGTGGTTAAATCTACAAGCTGTGTTAGTATCATTGATGTTTTTATTATACTACTGTCATGAGGTATTTTTATATTCTACTGCTACACAAATTTCAGTTTTCACTGACTTGTACATTAATACAGTTACAGCTTACAGTTTCACTGTTGTTATTATTATTCACACCACTTAATCTTAAAGTTACTAACTGTACTGATAAAATATACTTCCACTGATACTTATATCTGAGTGCAAATTTGAAAAGATCATGTGAATTTAAGAACATACTGCAAATTTAGACTTGAAATTGCTTCAACATAGGACTATAACTAACTAGACATGGTTTTAAACCAGAGAATTCTTTCACTGCTGTGCAAAACACCTACCTCAGACACCTGAAAACAGTGAATGCCCACTATTAAAAGAAATTTGCCTATTTTTCTGACATGCTGAGCACCTTCCCCTTTCACCATCTTTTAGAAAATGAGTAGAAGCAAGATTCACTGAACGTGAGTGGGACTTGAATGACAAGATAGTCTGTGCAGTCTCTCTGCACAGGTGTGAATTTTAACCACAGTGTTGAGAATTTGCTCAAATTGCTTTGCAGTTAGGACAGACAGCTGTTTGGAATCTACTTCAGGAGAAGGAAAATTTTATGCACAGGTATTAAACTGAGATAATTTTACTTTTAAAATGATAGTCACAGCTTACATATTTGGGATAACAGATGCAGCTCTGCCCTGCAGCAAAGCCTTATTCTGCATATCATGTGATTTTTATATTAGGAATATGTCCTGTTTAAAATTAGAAATGCCTTCTGCACCAATTTTAGTAGTAAAAAAGAAAAGTAATTATTAATAGGAATGTTTATCATACAATTTTCAGTCAATTAAGTTTCACTGATCAAAGCCACATTACTTGAACCTGCATACCACACCCCCATAAGCAGAGAGTATTAGCATATTTGAACCAAAAATCATGGTGTGTATTTGCACTGTGTTTGCTCAGGAATGTAATGGAAACTGGGTGAAAGAGCGAGAGAAAGAGCCTGCTTCAAAGGATGCTCTCTTTAAAATTCATATGGACCTTCTGAGAAAGGAAAGGGGCTATTCTCACTATCCTGGCAAAACTGCAGTTGGGTGAATTGTGTCCTACTTGTCTAAATGTCTCTTGAAATGAGTCTCAGGAGGGAATATATGCTCAGTGATACACTTTTATGAAAACACAACAGATGCTAGGAAATGTCAAAAATTTTCAGAAAATAAGTAATTTTCAGTCTGAGTGGTCTTTGTTGAGATATGAGTGGTGTCCTTCAGGGGTCCATATTGGGACCAGAGTTATTTAATACCTTAATTAATGACATAGACAGAAACATCAAGTGCACCCTCAGCGAATTTTCAGATGACATGAAACTGAGCGGTGCTGTTGCTACACATGAAAGACAGGATAACATCCAGAGGGACCTGGAAAAGCTCAAGAATTGGGCCCTTGGGAAACTCCTGTGGTTATCAAGACCAAGTGCAGGGCTGGGGCAACCCCCAGTATAAATCCAGGCTGGGGGATGAAGAGATCCTGAGCAGCCCTGAAGAAAGGGACTTTTGGGTGCTGGTGGATGAGAGGCTGGACATTAGCCAGCAATGCGTCCTTGAGGCTCAGAAAGTTGATTGTGTCCTGGGCTACAACCAAAGCAGTGGGCAGAGGGGCAGGGAGGGGATTCTGTCCCTCTGCTCTGCCCTAGTGAGACCCCCCACCTGCAGAGCTGCATCAGCTCTGGGGTCCTCAGCACAGGAAGGATGTGGACCTGTTGGGGTGAGTACAGAGGAGACCACCAAGATGATTTGAGGGATGAAGCACCTCTCTTATGCGGAAAAGCTGAGAGAATTGGCTATTTTCAAATAGTCAGTGGTTGCACTATTGATTGCACTACCAGTTATAGGATTTCATCCCTGTGCTGGCCCAGGTAGTATTGACATGGTTTTACATCTCTGAAGCAACATAAAGAGGTATGATTTTCCTTTCCTGGTTCTTCTTGACTCAAAATCAAATGAAATCTCTTGTCTCACCCGGATCATTTCATTCTCTCACCCCGTTTTATTTCACCGCTAGAGCTGGAAAGTCAATAGAGAGTCCTTAAACAGATTACAGACAGATCCAGGGTTGCTGAATACAGAATTATTTCCAAACTGAAAAAACCCCCCAAACTAAACAGCAACAAAATCTGCTTCTTAAAGGGGAAAAACAGAATAGGAAAATGTATTAATTTCTGCTGTTTTTTAGACCATGTTCTAAAACGTATTTATGACTTTATGACAGACACTTTTTCATCTCAGTGAAAGATATTGGCTGCTGCTAGTATCGTTAGAGAAAATTTTAAAATACTGGGAATCGATTTTAAATCTAAGAACAGAAAAAAATGCATGAATCGCCTCTATTGCATTTTTTTTTTAAATTTAGCTTGTTGTTCAGCAAATATTTTAGGGCCATAATTGAGCAGACCAGAAAGGATTTCTGGTGAGACAAACTAAAGCTACGTAGAAGGCCACAGAAAACACTTGCAGCAGGTGGGATTGCAGTCTGTGTGCAATCTGAACAACTTTGTATCTCTGATAGTAACACAGAACAACAGAGAGGCCCACTGGAGGACGTGCCCTTTGCAAGACTTCTTAGCAGCCCTCCACCTGCTAAACAGGTCACTAAAGACTAAGCAAAACCAGGTTAATTACCACATAATTATGGGCAATACTTGCTCTTCTTTCCATGCCCTTTGCTAACATAATTTCAATATATTTAGTTAAATAATACTGTACTAATACTGTAACATGCTGTCAAAATCTATGCTGAGTGGCAGCTACTGGAAGTTAACAATCAAATGATAAAAAACCCTGAGAATTACTACCACCATGAGATCCTTGCTTTCTTCCTTTTCACCCTGTTATCTCCCTCCTCATACTGAAGGTCTGGCTGAGAACACGATAACCAAAAAGATGCACACTGTGGGATTTATTCTCCAGCTTCTGGCCCTTCATTCTTCCTGAAACAGGCAGGTTTTGGCCAGGAGCACTGCTGAAACCCCAGGCTATTGCAGGTGGACAGCAGTCAGGAAAAAGACCAGCATCAGGATGTAGGAGCAAGAGAAAGGCAGATGGAACTAGTCTAAGAACTTGTCAGCCCTAAGGCCTGTTCAGTTTAGCATCTGATCCAAAATCCACCTGCATCACAGAACTCTTACAATGGGATTTGTGTCAGGTTCAGGACAATAAGTACAACTGAGGCCCAGCAGTTGTTGGGAGAGGATTATTTCAGGGTCTAATTTTCTACCTCTTTGGTGTTAAATAGCTAAAAATGGAAGTTGCTCAACTGAACTGAATTTGCCCATTGAAAATTCCCTGCTTGGCTTTTCAATGTCAAGCATGAATCTTCTGTAGGTGGCAGGAAAGCAAATAGATTTATTTGTTTACAGTGTTCACTTCTCCTACAAACAGTAGCTACAACAAATTTGTCAATCCAGGATGTAATAAAACCTGGTAATTTTTTAAGCAAAAGCCTGTCCTTTTTTTCCAGCAGTTAAAGCCTGGCATGCAGTGCTCATTGCTTAACAAAGGAAAATATCCAGCTCTTCTTTTTGCTTTTGTGTGGTCTGTCATATCCTTACACGAAGAAAAGTGAATTGCAACTTGCTGCTCAGCCACAACATGGCCATAATGCACCCCTTGGGAGGGATTATATATATTCAAACCAGAGAGAATCTCCTGCATTGCTTTTTCCCCTCCCATGTGACAACTGTGCTTTCTAAATACAAGACACTATTCGAAGCAGGCTGGCTGTGGAGGCTGCTTTGATGTCCTGCCATCACACTGAGCTGTGGAAAGTCTTCTTGTTGTCTTATGTAGAGAGCAGTCGAGGATATCAAAGGGAAGATGGGATGTTAAATTTTTATTGATGAATGTTTAATAGTCTGGGTTGTAAGCTGTCATGAGTAATGCAGTAAAAGGATTCATTCTGAATCTTGCTGTTTGCCATGCAGTGCCTGAAAGTGATTAGTCTTTAAAGAGTACAAATCTTTATATTTTTTTTTCTCCAGCAATTTATTTTCTGCAGCAGATTAAAAGAAATCTATCATGATACTTAGGAGAGAGTCAAGTGGGCACATTAGGTTAATTCACCAGCCTCTCAGCTTGAGACCCAAGTGTGAATCAGGTTTATGGGAAAAAAAAAGCAATGAATTTAGCACTGTTTTCTGAAAGCCCACTAATGTGACAAGTCTGGCCACATCTCACAGGGCTTATTTTAGGGTCATACATCTCATGAGGTGGAACTTTATACCTCCTAAAACATGAAATATGTTAACTGAGCAATGTGTAGAAATGCTTGGCACAGTCCCCAAGGATACAGCAGAAGATAACTGAGTAATCTGTTCCCTTTCCCATTCCCTGCACAAAGAAAACCAAAACAACAAATGATGCTGTTTTCCTACCTCCTGGAACACCAAAGTTTTAAAAGAAATACAAAGGAAAACATTTGAAGACCATTGCACCTTGAAAAAAAAGGCGCTGAATATAAAAATTAAAACACACGGTTTAAATAGAAGTTAATCCTGTGGAATTCTGTAGGACAGGGTGGGATTCATATTTTTATAGGTTAGTACTATAGCTAAATTATTCTAGAGGTGCAGAGCAAATCAGGCATGTTCCTGAAGGAATGGAGAGTTCCTGAGGGCTGAGAGAAAGGGAGAAGGAGAAGGGAAATAAATCACTGCAGGAGGTTTCGTGGCTGATACATGTTTCATTACCCTACCAGGTAAAGATGAACAGATAGTGTGAGCTTGCTAAGTCTGAGTGATGACAGCTTCAGGAAACAAAAAGTTTTCTTCTCTTATACTACATGTGTTTCAGGAACCAGGTTGGGTTAAACAGGAGCTCCAACCAGATATGGTTTAAGATGCACAAATTTGCAAAGTTTTACTGAAGTACAAAAGCAGCTGTGAGAAAGATGCCAGATACAACAGTTCAGGTGCACGTTTTGTTGAACTCTATCAACATATAAAAATCCAGCATCATTCTTTAACTTCTGCCCTGTTCTGTAGAGAGTATTTTTTCAGATAAGGAAAAAATATGAATATCGTTTATGATTCCTAATCAACGCTTGATCACAGCTAATTTAGTGACTTTTGACAGCATGAGAAGCATTTGCATGCTGTGAATCCATATTTATCCACTAAGAAATGGATTGAGGTACTCCATTCATGCCTTCTTAGATTTCTGAGCAACTATCTGATACATAATGATTTTTGTTTGCTACTATCTGAGCTGGTGATGAAAAGTTTTCTCTGATAGAGGTCATGTTAGTCATAGGTTAATCTCGTAACTATTGTCACTGTCAATAGCTTTTTAAAAGATCATTTTTTTCCCAAAGTCATCCTAAAAAACAACATGAAATAATTTTTTAACATTTTTTTGTTTTACAAAATACCCCAGAACAACTCTGAATTAAACAAAAAAAAAATTCTAATGGCTATGCAAACCTGTGGACACAAATTGGTGAGGAAGGAGAATTCTACATTTATGAGGTTTATGGGGACAAACTTATGCCCAGGGATACATTTGTGCCTGTGTCTTACACATACACAATCTTTGGTTTACACATCAGTGCAAAAGCGTATGTCTGAAAATCTGCAGTGTCTCTTTGTTGTCCATGTACTGATTAAAGGCAGATGGAGTTTCCCTTGCTTGGAATAAATAGTTCTGGTTTCTGGGTTTTTTTCAATTTTCAAGACAGATCTTGTTTGCATAAAGACATCTTCAGCACAGCATGATTTAGCAGTCTACTCTTCAAAAAACAGTGAACTTCACATAGGCACCTTGACAGGCAGACTTGAAGGGTGATAAATACTTAGGTGGACCCAAAGATTAACTGAATCCTGTTCTCAGTCTCAATTACAGAAAGCTGTAGTGGGAAGAGATGACAGGATTTTCCAAAAATATTGTTTGGGATTAGAAGACCTGTGGGGATTTTCCCTTGGATGACAGGCTGTTAAAGACTACTTAGAAAGTGTAAAATTTTCATTGCTTTCCAAAATACATGCTTCACTACATCTCTGATTTTTTCCATTCTCTGCAGATTCGTGACAGTGTCTCACAGTTCAGTGGTGAATCAAGGGGAAACAAAGAGCTAATTAAATTATCATGAATAATTTTCTGTAAATTATATATGTTGTTTCAGTTCTTTGGTGTAGGCCTACAGTCTTATCTGAATATGTTTATCTGAAGTCAATCAACATGAACAATGAGAATATTTATTCGTAATTTTTAAAAAATAATGTTTTCATGACAATGCTTTTCAACTCCCTCTCTCAATAATGGGGGTAAGCACTGCCAAGTAGCTCTCTGATTTTTGAGAAGACAACTGAAAGTTGGAAAAAGGCCTGCAGAACATTATCTTGTTGGGATCTTTGTCAGGCAGTGCAAGTAAGCTTCAAACAGAATGCTTCTTGATACAATAATCAAGATTTTCCAAGTTATATCAGATAAAAATGCTAAGAATTTTTTTTTCTAAAATTATTTAGCATTGTAAATTATTTCAGCAAGTGTTCCAGGAAAAAAAAATGGTCTTATTTCACACAAAAATCTATTCATCCTTCAAAAAAATTTGATATTTCTAGCTTGGTTATCTTATTTTGCTATTCTCCTCTCTGGGTTGGATACTCTCTCTGAAATATATCACATGTGAATGCTCAAGACCATGTGAGACCAGAAATGGTGATGCAGCCCAGGGGCTGAGCAGGAGTGGAACCCATCAGGGCTGTGACTGCTGCTGGCACAAAGGCAAGATTTTTCATCTGCAATGCCTCATTTCTGTGATTCTTACATTTGCTTTGATTCAGTGTTGTTTTTTAAGTTTCTGGTGTACAGAAGTTTAAAAAATGCTCAAAAGTTTTTAGCTGCTTTACAAATTATTGGGAAATAACATCCACTGGATTTTCAGAATGAGAGCTAGGCTGTTGGGTTATCTTTACCATCCAGGCTTTGTCTAAAACAATGGTGTTATGATATGTTAATGAGTGTATTCCAGTATATTCACATCACCTAGTGTGGAGCAGTCAGTGAATATTTTATTATACATCCAGTTGCCTTAGGCCTTTAAAACATTTTTAGAGCATATGTGCTAATACATGTCAATCCCATTCCTTTTCTTAGTCTTTAAGCAGCGCTGTGCATGGTCATGAAAGAGGGTAGGTACTGAACTCATGTCTCAGTCTGGTCCCAGATGTTTTTCTATGCTGCATATTGGTTACAACTGTCTTCACAGTTTATATTGAATTCATTACACTTCACTGCAATCTACTTTAAAAATACAAACATTCCTTATTTCTCAAGAACTTTTCAGTGACACATTAGAAAGGAAATGGTTAGATCTAGGCCTGTCAGTTATTATTTGCAGCTTAGTCTTTTTCTTTGAGATAACTATGTAGTAACCATTATGCAAGATCATATAAAGTAAGCCTGAGCTAATACTGATGGACAAAAACGGTACCCTTTCAAGCACATCCCAGAATGACCAGTTGCCTCTGGCACTCCTCTTGTTTTAATGTTAGTGTTTTTCTCACTCGTGAGAACTCTGTGTGTTGATGGTGTCAACAAAAAAGTCTTCATGAAAGAACTGCTGCAGCTTGAAAGTGCAACTCCTTGGCCCTTGCCTTGCTGGAAAATTGTTCCCTTCCTTTCTTCATTTTAACTCTGACCTTGAGTTTAAATTCTTGGTTACAAGCATCCACAGAAAAGCATTGCCCCTTAATGCCTGATTGGCAGTGCTTTATTAATGAGTGAGTGTTCTTGATGCCTACAGATCTCCATGGGAGTTACTGAAAATACTCAGCCACTTAGGAACTAAACAAGCAGAAGTCAGGCCCGTGATCTCCATCCAGTTCTGTCATGAGGTAACATTTCTCTCATTCCAGAGAGATCATTTCCCATTTCACAGAGCTAGAGTTATGGCAGAGAAGTATTTTTCTGGGCACTAGTGGAAGAGTATAATTTTGTTGTTTCCTGAGTTTTGTATATACATTTGCAGACACCAAGGCTCCTCTTCAGGGTGGTCATTTAAATCTCTGTTCATCTTTAAGGAGAGATGTAAACTTAGTGAGCAAAACTCCAAGATTTCTGCTGAATAGGACTAAGTGGTTTCTATCACAGCCCTTGTTTTTCTGACTCACTCTCACACCTAGGGGCACTACTCCTGTACTGAAATTAGTCACAAAAGCAAATATTTGTTAGGATTAACAGCTACATAAATAGTCCTCTCAATGGGATGGTTCACCCGCTGGAAAAAAAATACAAAGTAGAAAAAACATGTCACAGAAGATAATAATTAGAGGGGAAAGAGTGGTTTTCTATTCATTTGGCTGGTTTGCTAATGAAAGGCAGTATTTAAAGACAATGGTAAGTCATGGACATCACTAAAACCATTTTTTTCTCTGTGTGGGTGTGTGTGCACTAAGCAAATTTTAACAGCCTGTATATGAGTGTTTTTAAGCAGTTTATAAAATTAATTAAATACTTTGAGTCATTAGAGCAAAATCAGATAATGTTCTAGAGTCTGGGTGAGCTTTATTATTGAGAACAATTATTTTAAAATTTACAAAAGGGAAACAGAAAGGTGGCAGGTTTTACGTTAGTACAGGAAGTTTCCTTACCTTGTCCATGTCCACATCTAGAGGTCCAGGATGTGAAGATGATTAACATTAAGGGCTACAGAAGGAGTTATGTCCCTGATACATTGCCCCTAAACCCCTGAAGGCTCTGCTGGGTGTGGGAAGCACAGACATGTGAGCTGGTGAGGGGAGGTGCCATTGGTTTCAATGAAGATATAGGTGGTTTTGCCAAACTCAGGTTTTTCAGGACAGCTTAGAAGGTGAAAGGTAAGATCTAAGGGCCTCTTCAGCCAGCATCGCCTGGTCTTTATGATGTTTATGCCACATCTACAGCACAGCTTAGATTCATAACAGGTGACAGTGTGGTCTGGGCCTCCTTACTAACAATCATTTAGTAATTGCATATATAAAAGTAAAACTTAAGGAAGAGAAATGTCTGTGTTTTGAAGTAAGGAATTCTGCTGATGAGACAGATTTTGAAAGCACAATGTGCTCAATGAAAGTACTTGAACCTTGAAATAGAAATACAGACCTCTTAATTAATCTCTCTGTTATTCTATAAAGTGCAAAGAAAACTAATACAGAGAATTTTCCTATTAATTACAAATGGAATTTGTGTGTGACTGTGTGACGGGGAGGAGACTGTTGGACCAGGGCAACACAGTATTATACTTCCTACATAATTATGTAGGAGGGGTAGGTTTATTGGGCTGCAGTAAGCCATTATTTATGCAGATGGAATCTTTATTAGAAAACTACCTTTTAACATTGCTCTTGTTCAAGTTGCAGCACAGTATTTCATCTAAATCTGCTCTTTCATGAATGTATATATAAGCTTGAATAATCTTCCTTAAGGAGAAATTGTCCCTAGGAAAAAAGTGGCACACACTTTCTTTAATCTTTGCTGTTATGGATTTAGTTGTTCTGGGTCATTTTTCAATTGCTCTTAAGATTAGAATTGCTTCCTTTTAAGGTGTGCTATTGTTAAGGCTGGGAAACATATTTAAGGGCATCTCCTTTGTTTTGTTGGTCAACCTGTGAAGGCATTGTTCACTTTCTTTATTTTCATGTTGCCTACTGAGCCTTGAAACATAAAAGGAGGATTTTCTTGTTGCCCTCAAACAACCTCTCATCTCCAAGGTAAAAGTGACAGGTCAGTGAAAGAGGTCTGCTGGCTGTCTCGAGTTTTTGGGTCATCATTTAGTGCTAATGGTTTTGCTGACACTGACCGAGGTTCTCCATCAGTGAGCTGTGCCTTGCAAATTCACACTTCAAACTTTTAGGAGGACTACTTACCCAAAGTGAATTACATCTACATATCACACAGTTACACAAACCTTCAAACCTTTCAGAGGCTGTTCTTAAACCTCCCTGAGCAAGGCCCTTCTAGTACTCACCTTTACCTCACTGGTCTGCCCAATATATGCTTTGTGCCATCTAAAAGTTCTGCCCACTTCTGGCCTTCATTTTGCGACACTGTTTTAGCCTTCTGAAAAGGGTACTCAAACAGATGTTTTTCAGGAACATATTGGTGCCCTGTGCTACTGTCACAATCTATTCTCTCCCTGAACGATGACTTCCATGACCCTGCTGCAATCAACCCAGACCTTGGCAGTTTCTGAAAAGATGTGATTAACTGAAAAGATGTGACAATATAGTAATCAATTACCATGACAAAGACTTCATCAAGTGAAAATATTTTGCCCTGTGCCAAGAGTCTGGATAATGGATGATCCTGCAGTTTGGACCCAAACACAGAGGTCTCTTACCCTACCTGCATTTCTGTAAGAAAGATTTGGTTCAGTGCTAAATCCCATTTCTAATCTTTCCCTTTTTGTGAGCAGAATAACCCAGAAAATTCACTGACATCCTGCATTACTCCTTATTTGTTACTAAGGTTTATCCAAGAAGATGGAAGGAGCTTTCCACTAGGAAAATATTACTCAGAGAAGGTACACCAAAAGAGTCTTAATCAAGACTTCCAGCTTAGAGCAGCCAGCTGTCACTCAGACACAAGAAAGCGTTGGCATGTCTTCAGTAGGAGCTGACCTATTTCCACCCCCAGGAGTTATGGTCATTAAATGGAGCAGAGAACGATCCATGATGTGGCCCATTGGCCAAATAAATAGCACTAACTAGCAACTCTTGCTGGAGTGAGGTCTGTGATCAGCCTCAGCATGACAGATGTACAACAGAGACTGCGCAAACTGTGCATGGGCCAGGCTCTCAAAAACTTTCTTTGGGCTGGTGGTCATTCTTTGGCTGGAGAAGGCCCACAGCCAGAAATCTGTAAGCCAGATTTCTCTTCCCTGGAAATATTAAGGTCAAAATATAGGATCCCTGTCCTGCGCTTTCGGGATCATGTATAAGCTCTATGGCAACTTCCCTGATAAGGGTCTATAGTGGTTAGTAATTCCTGAGGCAGGAATTTATCCAAGTTGGAGTGGCTATTCACAGATGTATTTTCAATTTTACTGTTTGGAATTTTGAGCCAAAACTACTTTTCATCTAAGGCACTAAACCAAGTTAGTCTCTGAATGAAACTGCTGTTTCAGAAAAACTTTTCAAAATACATTCTCAGGAGTAAAGCATATTGTTGAAGAGAAGTACCTACACTACCTCCCACTTCAAAACTGTCTCCTATCCCTTGGACAAGAAGCTGACAGTGGATCTAGATGCTGATGTGAGGATCAGCTGTGTGAAAAGGATGCACGTACTGCCTGTGCCGTAGAGCCGTAGAGAAGATA
The DNA here is from genome assembly GCA_024500445.1 of Entomyzon cyanotis. Classification (NCBI taxonomy): domain Eukaryota; kingdom Metazoa; phylum Chordata; class Aves; order Passeriformes; family Meliphagidae; genus Entomyzon; species Entomyzon cyanotis. The sequence goes on from JAKEPQ010001000.1 coordinate 23,502,172, forward strand.
GAATGCTTTGGAGTGGCAGGACATTTTGTGAGGCCTGGTGTTGAGGGTTATGCCACAATGCGCTGTGGGACACAAACTGGTAGATTCAGGCAACCCCCCCCCCAAGAGACACCCTGGGATATGGTTCATCAAGCCCTGGAGCATTGTTCAAAGGCCCCGAGTTACTCTTTCTGGGTTTCCAGCCAGGAAACACACAAGAGCCCTGCAGAGCATTCCCCAGACTGGTCATGGTTAGCACATTTGGCTTTGAGGATACCATCACAAGTGCTCTAAGGCATCAGCTGGGGCACAGCCGGAGCCCAGGTTCCCAGCTCACCTAAAGGCAGTGTCAGTGCTCCCAAGTGAACAGCTAAAGGTCACAGAGCTGTTAGGGCTGTGTAACTGCTTCAAGAGTACACATCCTGGACAGGCCAGCCCCTTTTTATCGTCTAGAAATATGTGCCTGTCCCGCTTCCCCATCCTCTCAGCAGCACTTTGTTCCAAATTACATTGCACAGTTTTGCACTGCATCTGATTTCTTGTCTTATCAGAATGTCTCATAGTCACAAATTCTATGATCTGTGTCTATTCCTCAGGATAACAATATAAAACAATCAAAGAGGGGAAAAATGGGTAAATGTAATGTGCCTTGTGAATGAAGTATAGGCAGAATGGGATGTGTTGAATATTGCTTTTCTTCTGCCCCACAGGGGAGAAACTGGATTAATTCATCATTTTGGTTAAGCAGAGGAAGAGGGCACCATTAAATAAAGCTTAGAGGAAAGAGAATTAAAATGATAGGGCACAATCATTTTAATCACTTGGTCTTAGCTGCATAAAAAGAGGTGAAATTCCATTTCACTGGTCTTCAGAGTGCCTGGATTTCATGCATGATTCTTCATCGACTTGTCTGCTGTACATAATTAAAAAATGTGGTTTTTTTAATATGCCCTATATAACTCAGTGAATGCTGTATTAAGAAAGATTTGCACTGAGTATTTTTTTCTTCTATCATTTGTTCACTGTTACCCTCCAAGAAAGTAACAATTATTGAAATAAGCACATAGATGCCAGAGTAAGACAACCTCCTGTGCAAGAATACCAGCTGTTCCTGACCTGACAAACAGATCTGCTAGAATCAAGAGACACATTATGAAATAGAAGGAAGTGAGAAGTGAAAGGCACCCAGAGTTCCACTGGAAAAAAAAAAAAGAAAAAAGAAAAAGAGGGTTGTTTGTAACAAATGAACAGTAATGGAAGGAGCAGACAGATTTCTTTAAACAGGCAATTACTGTGCCCTGTCAGAAGAGGTGGGTCTTGTCCCTTGCCGTAGAGCTCAGCCATTTCTAGTCCTCTGCCCTTCTCTTGAAACAAAGTGACAGCTACTGCTTTGTGACATTGCTTTACCAGGCACTAAACTGGGACACGGAAATAAAAGGATTAGTTATGCAGATGACATAGTTACACAGAAGCTGGCACAGCGGATGCTCCTTATGTGGGATATAATGTCAGAATGAATATGTGAGCATCAGACTCTGAGTCTGGGTTACTGCTGGCCTTTGTCTTTTGTTATTTGCCATCATGAATCTTCCTTTGGTTCTACACTGTCCTAAGGAAGTCTCTGAAAAGGAATTCTCAGTGAGGGCTGAACTGTACACAATAACCTCAACTGGCAAAAGACAGACTATCTTGGTGTCCCTCCAGAAGAGGCGTGGGGAGCAGCAAGCTCTCAAAATCATTATCAGCCTCACTTTCCTTCACACAAGTGAAAAATGAGCCAGTAGCTGCTATATGCACAAAGTATACCTGTATGAAAGCATTAAGTATTATTAGCAAGTAGGTAAGTTTATGTGAAACCTAGGCATTATCATGTTGTAAACAAAACAAAAAAAACCCCAAACCCAAACCCAACCAACCAAAGAAAAAGCCCTAAAAAACCAACAGAACACCTTTTGGGATTTGAAAACACAACGAGAAGAGGGCCTGCTTAATCATGAAGGACCAAAAATCTGTCTAGGTATTAGAGAAGCATGCAGCAATCATTAGGTGACTCCTTTTGCTTTCTTGGTGAAAGCTAACATCTAAGTGCATAGCCAGAGTAAAACTAAGCAGGGACAGCCGCTGGGAGGAGGATTAAAATTCCTTCCATCGGAGTTAAGGTGGGTCAGTGGGGTAAGGGAAGCCTGGGGTCTGGATGGGGCCCTGTGCAGACTTCGATCAAGCCCTGCACAGTTACTCACTCAAGGTCTCTCTTGTCATTCCACCCTGAAGTACAGAGAGCCAGTACTGAAAACCTGGTGACAATGTCAGTCGGATATAACATTTGACAGAAAGGTCTCAAGGATTTCCTCTCAGGGTAGGGGGATCCAATGGGGCTTTTTCCTGTAATGTGTGTGAAATAAGTAAATGTTTCAATGATTTTAGGGTAAATAAAGACTCATCTTTCCTTTAACTTTAATCTGATTCATATCACTGCAAACTCAGGGTAAGAGGTGAGAAACCAAGGCACTAAGGTCTAGATCCCAAAATCCATCATTGTCAATAGGAGTCTTCTCATTCATGTAGAATGATTCGTAATCAGGCCCTAAGCTGTGGTGTCTCTGTATACAAACACATTTCTGTGTCTGCGTGAATATGTGCTAATGTTAGGATGTGTATAATGCTTTGTGTATGTGTGCATATATGTGTGTATTTACATACACATTCTCACTAACACAAATATATATTTAAGATTTACAGTTCTGGAAAACCTAGTGAATAATGTAAATGATTAAAGCAGATGCCTCGCAGAAAATATTGTTCAGACCCCCTCATTTAAATTCAGCCTCTTATTCACACTTGGTAATACATTCTGCCATATGAATTATGGATTCCTGTTTTTATCTCTCACACTACACATGAATGTTTGATAAAGATTGTTTCCAATATTATATTTTATCAAAATGCTCATCTAAAATTCAGTCAGAAATTCTTTCCAGTAATTATGCATTGACTTCGCACTATAGGAAAAAAAAAGGGGAAAAAAAAAAAGCAAGAAAGCCAAATTATATTATCATTGTTTTGCCTGAATATTTGTCCTAAATAAGACTAAGAGACTGACAGGATTTGCAGCCAAAATTCCTTGTTTATACTCCATCCAAATGGAGCCAAGGCAGCTACAGTATGTTTTTCACGCTGCTCTACAAATGCTTCAGTCTCAGTGCTTTGTCTTGTGAGGAAAAAGGCTGCTTTTATGCTGAATTACTCATAATGACTTTGTGAAGTGGATTAATATCCAGAAGGGGTCTGGATTCTCACTGGAGAAATATCAGATTTACCTCCTTGGGGAAGCAAAATAGTCTTATTATCAGATTCCTCGGAAAGCAAAAAAAAAAATGTCACTGTGCACAGTAATTCAGTAGGTTTTGCATTTATTTCATTTATTTTCATTTCTGTGTGTAAAATTGCAGCTCCTGAAGAAAGGTCCAACTAGAGAAAAACAAAACATACTCTCCCATTTTGGCAAGTAATCTGTCATGGCTCAAAATGCTACCCAACCTTCCCCTTTGCTGGTACCAGGTTCTCTTCACTTTTGTGCATGGGTCAGTTGTCCAGAAAGGAATGTCTTTGGCTCTATCTTTATTCACCAGGAGGGCAGCAGCATAACAGAAGTGTATGTGCAGCTTGAAACAGTGGTGCTAAGGACCTGGCACCTACAGTGTGTTTGGGAGTGAAGGGTTACTTGGGTTCTAGTCTAGTTTCACAGACTGACCTCCTACCATGACCTGACATGCAGAGGGATGCTCCTGGAGTGCATTTCCCATTTAGTTTCATTTAAACAAAATCCAGTGCTCTACAAGAGCAAACCAAAGCCGGTAAATGGGGAAAACTGGAGGATATTTTCTAGGACAAGCCTTATCTCATCCAAAACACTAACATGAACACAGACATTAAATTCAGTAGGTTTTGTCTCAGTCCTCAGATGAGACTATCAGTTGTTCTTTTCTTTTCAAGTGAATTGAGTTAGGATACACTGAGGTACCCAGCAGGTGTAGTTATTGGTGTGAACTTTCTGAGGAGGAAGTATAATCAAATGTACAATGACTGGTCTTGATTGCAAGTTACTCTTCGTTGGGAGAAAACTTCTGGGAAATGGTCCATACTGGCAGCACAGGCATTTTGATTCTCACTCTTTATGTGTGGTGCAACAACTCCAAAACCATTCTGTATCTTCTGAAGAACTAGAGGAACCCTGTACAAGGAAGGCTGTGTTTCCTCTCTAAAACTTTAGCAGTTAAAATGGATTTATTTTTGCCTTTCTACCTGCTTCTCCCTCCTGCATATTCATCTGGGGGATAGCTTGCCCTCCTCAGCATATGGCCTGTGAGGAGATAAAAGACAGTCTTCTCTACAGAAAGACCTACTTCCTTTTTCAAGTGCAATTCCCATTCCTTCTTTTCTGTTGACATGCATATTCTGTCAGTGTTATTTCTTTCATGATTGTGTTGAAAGCCCAAAATGCAATGATAAGGGAAAGATTGATCCTTAATGGAGCAGTCCAATGTTGACAAATTTCAAACACTTTTTATATAATATATCACATACAGCATGCCAATATTAATCTGTCTTAGATACATATGTGCTCCATATTACCAAAGATATTGCCATCTTGCAATCTTTCTTCACAATCAGTTCTCACAACATGCTACTGCTGTAAATGCTTTTACCCTGCACAGCTGGTGGGAAAATGCCATACAAGGACTGGCTTGTCCAAGTTTCCATATGTAGGCCACCCTCAAAATAGTGCTTTATATGGTGGAATAAAGAAATAACTGAAAATGTTTACAGCCTAATATTACACTTGACTTTTTCTGAAGAAGACAAAGTAAGAGAAGAGCACAAGTGCTCTATTTCTTGAGCAGCACTTTGCAGCATGGTATATGTGTACCTGTGAAACAAACAAACAAATATTTTTATCAAGTTGTGCAACTACTATTCTACAAAACAGAATGAAAAAATTCAACCACTCCCATCTGGTGTATCATTTTTCTTTCGGAACTGCTGTTCTATTATACAAAAGCTTTTCAGATTACATCATCATGTGTTTTCCCTTAAAATCAAATTTGTGAGTAGCTAACAGAGAGGGATTATAATTTATTTTTCACAAGTTTAATTTTCCAATGATGATTTTGATGGGGATTTTTGTTTCTGTTTCCTGTTTTTCTTTTGAATTACTCTGTAGTCAGTAAAACCATGTGCCACAGTAGAAAGGGAATAGTCTTTTACATTGTGATGAAGTGTGAAGAATTATTTTAAATGTAAGAGGAATATGTTTTGTACCTTAAGGACTTCTTCCTTAAGAAGAGGGGGCAACCTCTAGCTATAGATTTCTCAGCTTGGGTACCTCTATCCTATTCACCAGTACTTCCACCACTTCTTTCCAAGACACAAATCTCAGTGGAATCCAGCTGCTTAGTCAGACTTTCCCTCTTGCTGTCCTTGACTTTACATCTCTGAGAAACTCCCTGCTGCAAGGCTTCTTTGGGCTAAGCAGGGTTACAAAGATAGCCCAATCACTCTTCCTTCAGCAGCCACTGCAGCGGGAAGTTCAGAAATGTCTAAGACAAGAACATGTGTGTAAGTGGTGTGAGAATCCTACTGATGCTCTGGGTGCAACTGCTCTGCTATGCACTGAACTCTTTTCCTATAGCATTTCGTTCAAAGCTCCGTTACAGAAGCCATTAGCACCTTTCTCCATACCAATATGATGACAGGATTTCTGCCTGTGGTTTCTGAAGGCACATCCTTCAGAGAGTGCCACAATTACCACAGTGTTAGCAGATCGGTGTATGAGTGTACACATTTCTAGCCGTCTATTTAATAAACACTACTCATCAGTTACTCCAGCTAAGGGAATTATTCTGCCCCTCATGGACATCACTATGACATATTTCAAGGCAAAATACTGCATATTTGCAGTGTTGAGTCCTTTAAAAAAGACACACTTTGTACTAGTTTTGGATATGCTTGGATGCAAGCCCAGATGCCCTGAGCATCTCTTAGGAAATAATTAAAGTATGAAAATACTTACAGAAGTTGGTAGTTTCACCTCACAACCAAGGGAAATCATCAGCTTTACTTCTTAGGCCAGATCTGCCCTGATGTTCTTATGGGAAAGCTTCACATTAAACGACTTATGTTTGCTGAAGGCATTATTGGCATTAATCAGATATATGCCAACAAATGCAAGTAATGCCTAGGATGACAACATCTTAAGGTTAATAAATACTTCAGCGACAACGTAGTTGTATGTGGGTTTGTGTATCTGAGTGGATGATTTGAATATACTGTGAAGCAGACTTCACTGACGGGATAAAAACGTCAGAACATTCTGTCTTTTGCATCTACTCTTTGTTGCATCACTTTGTTTTCCTCTTTTATTTTGGAAATGAGCAAAGTATTTTTGGTATCAGGCCAGATCCCCAGCGGAACTCTTCCACACTGTTCCAAATAGCAGTAAAATAGAATTATGGAATATTACACCAAAAAGAATCTTGCCCTACACATCAGTAATTTATCTGCTATATTTTTTGCATCAGTAACCGTAAGAAATTGTTATTGGTTCCTCTTCTACTGCATATTTGTTCTGTGGTTAAAGATGAGTTACTGCAGAGTTTGGGTTAATGGAGGCGTTCTCCCTTGAGACAGAAGTACACACTGGCTTTAAGATGGGGATGGGTACTTTATTATGGTCTATGACTGATTTCAATGCTGCTTTATCATCTGCCAGCATGCACACAAAAACTAATAAGCTATTCACTGCTTTTTGCCCCCGAGGGCACCTTTCAATAAGGCAAGTCATTGATTTTTACCGTCAGACACACAGACCATAAGCCATTCCCTGTATCATTCTCTCCCCAGTGGTGCATTCTGCAGGGGAAACTGGTCATTTTCATCACACACATTCACACATGCACACACAGTAGCCACCCATAATCTAGCTCAGATGCCCAGATATTCACTTTGCCTCCATTAGAAGAACCATTTATATTAACCTCTTCTGCAATTCTGTCAGCATAATTTGTTTTAAAAATGCTTCTGTGTAATGCTGAGGCCTTATACAATAGGCAGAATATACCTTTTTTTTAATCCTTGACAGCAGGTTTCTGGTATATAAATCAGTAACTGATCATCACTGCCACTCTTTTAAGCATTGCTAGCAGGGTGCCCAAAGACCCAATTGCAGTTAAATATATAATCATGGCCAGTGCCTTTTAGGTTACTTGGTATTTCTCTTAAGTCTGACAGGGTCTCTCCTGTGGAATTCTACAGTGCTGCCTTAAAACTTTTTTGTTTTATAGACAAAACATTCTTAAATTTTATGACCTGGCTCATCCTATTTAAAATATAAGAGGCACAGTGTGGATCACTGCCACTGTTTTAATCACTGCCACTGTCTTCTATTCTGGCCCTGATAATGTCCTCTAGATCCATCAATTGAACTTCCTACAATTGCCCAGACCAAAGGAATGTGGGTGCTCAGCTGGTATCCCCAGAGTAATTCAGATTTCAGTAGCAGCATTCTGATGTCCTGAAGCTGAATATCTGGCCATCTCATAGGTATTTCCCATGTCATTTTCACCCCTCTCTAGCAAGCTGTCCTTAGGAAAAGAACCTATATTCCATTCCAGTCTCCTCCCCAGCTGCCAAGATGTAACAAAGGGAGCCAGTGCAGCACTTCAGTTCCCCTCTCATCCCTTCTCCAGCCATCTGGCCAAAGCAGCCAAGGCAAGGAAGGGCTAGTTCAGGACCTGGTACCACATGATGCTGGGACACTGAAAGCATCCTGGCCCAGCTAGGAAAGTGACCTGTAATGGCCTTAAGCTATCTTAACTCCATCTGAAATCCTAGTGACAATTCCCTCTGGGCCACTTAGGCACAGAATACTGTGCTATCCCAGAGGCTCCACTTCCAGTGAACTAAAGCAGTTTTTAACAGCTTTAGGAGTACATGGAAAAAAGGCCTTAAAGCTATATAATTTGGATAATATGTTTTTATCTGCTCTGTATATAATATTTCACAGCATCTGTAGCCCATGCAAACTTTAAATAATTAGAAGTACCATAGTTTAAAATATTTTAGTCAGTTTTCACAGCAGCAAATAAGAAAAAAAAGAAAAAAAAAGAAAGTTTTCTATAAGAAAATGTCAATTATATTTCTGATGAAAATATATAAACTAAACATTGCAATGAGGTAATTCAAAACTACTCATTAAGATCTTTCTGGAATTTTCTTTAAATATTTCTTAACACTCTTTCATATTACAGCTTCGTACTAAAAAGCCCACTAAAGAAAATAGTTCTGAATGTCAAAATTACTGTAGGAAATAAGCTAGCATTTATTTTTCAGCTATCTCTAAGCATTAATTAAGTAGCTTGATGGATTACAATTTCATAGTATGCACAGCCTTGTTTAAAATTCAAAATGTAACCTGTATTAAAATCTACAGTATTCAATTGAGAGCTACACTGCCAGCTCCCCCTTGATAACACCAAATGCATTAAAGCAAAGCAACTGCATGCAGTCTGTGGATATACTGTGAACTCTGATGCCTATTCTTCCACAGGGGAAGGGTTACATGTGTTAAAATTAAGGGTTCCAAATAGAAAGATCATTACATAATGAAAATTGTTTATTCAACTGAGGGAAAGGCACTTTAAAGCGTATCAGGTTCATAATTTGGAAATCTAGGCAGAAAAATGCCTGTGCTGTTAATTGACACATGCAGTTGATCAGCTGATCACAAGCATCTAAGCTGCCAACTGCATGTCCTGATGCCATGAGGCTATAAAATGTGTCTCTGTTCATTGCCATGTAAGTTTGCAATGTATTTTTTATACAGACCTGACTGTGAATGTCTCCTACAGCATTGTATTACCACATCAAATGGTCATCCTTGACCTCAAGACTTTAATAATTTTCCTGTTTAAGTAATGAAAATTTCAAATTGTGCTTATCCAAGGTTAGAGAAGGAATACCTGCCTGGACGACAACTAGAAAATGGATATATTTATGATAGTAGTGTTGAGAATAGAGAAAGAAAAAAAAATAAGAACTATCTCAGTTCATCAAACATCAGTAGAAATCTGTTTTTCCAAATTTAATATCAAAGGATCACTATTTCTTTTGACAGTGTCTCTGAGCAAAGCAGATAAGCCTCTGATTGCTAATTAAACCATTGCAAAAAGCCCTTAAATGAAGCACCCCCATGCCTGACTAACAACTCAAATCTCAAAGGCTTTCATAATTGAAAGTGGAAGAGATTAAATTAAGAAAATATTAGAGAGTTAATGAATGACAAAAAATGTTATTTGTTCTGTTTACAATGAAACAAAAATCAAGGGGTTGTCTCCCCTAGCTGTGGGAGGGCATATATTTAAATACCTGTCAGAAAATACATTGTAAAGGAACAACTGCACAGCCTCAGACACACTGTCCAACCAAACAAGTGTCCTGGATCCTATGAGGACCAGCCTTGCCTTATTTTCTCCTTATTTTGTCTGAATTTATAGAAGAGCTGTTCAATTCTATACCAAGCTGTTCTTTGAGATCTGTCTGCAGGGCTCTGGGAAGGGAAGAATTTTCAATTCATACATTTGGTCCTTCAGTTAGGACATGTGCCCCAGCTCCCCATCCTGCCTCTCCCATGAGCTGCAGGGTGAAAAGGTCTCCTGTGCCTCTGACTGAGGGGCTCATCCTTCCATGCAGGTGTGCCACGTGCAGCTCCAGACTGACAGAACTCAGTGCTGGGGGAAAGTCCAGATTCTGACACCTTTTCTGAGGAAAATCTTTAATCCACTTCTGCAATGCAAGTGCCATTCTTTAGGAATATTTCTAGTTGAGGTGATAAATGAGCAGCAAATAAAACACACCTTATTCCACAAGCCCTGCTGTGAGAAAAGTACATTGCAAAGAGTGGCAGATGTCAGTCTTTCTTTCATAGTCAAGAGGAAACATAGTGATGCAGAAACAATTTACCCAAATATATAAATACATTGTTATTCCCAAATAGAGAGTGCTACCTTCCTCCTTCCACAACATCACATAATTTAACCATGATCTCATATTTTTCCTTTGTCTTTCTTAAATGTCAATTTTGTCTCCTATAAGTAAGCATCATAAGTTGGATCTTGCAAATGGAAAATATTTGTGTGGATTTAGGAAGGCCTTTGCTGCTATGACAGCATGCTTCACAATGAACATTTGTCAGCACACTGCTGTTATTTCCTAAATATTTCTACCTCTCTGGGTGGTTTTGTGTGTGTGTGTGTGTGTTTAGGGTTGTGGGGGATGTGGGAGCTTTGATGAAATGCCATGGGTGAAACACTTGACTGAGCTGTCAAGCATGTGTGTAAGCAGGGAAATGGTGAGCATTCCAGTCTCATTTCTCACTTCTCACAGTCCAGATGAAGCAAGGGTTTAAGATCGTGGATCCTGCCCTTGCTGATAACATACTACTCCCTCCTATGCCAGAGCAAACCAAGTGACAGAGAGAAATGAGCCTCCCACTTGGATTTAATCCTCCTGGGGTGCATCCTGTACACAATTCCTTGGCCAGGGTGCTTTGTGAGCAAATGGTAGCCCCCACTAGATAAGCTCCTTTGACTGAAATTGCAATCAGTTTCCATGGTCTACAGAAAAGGCATTTGGATTGAGCTGGAGAAAGATTGGGTTTTATTCCTTTTCTTTCTTCCTTTCCCCTTCAAACAGCAACTGAGTACTCAGTGCAGTGGGTTTAACTTCAGTGAGGATAAAACTGCTGGAGAAAATGGTCTCACCTGAACCGCTTACCATCAGTGAGCTTTCGGATCTCAGAGAAAACCTTTCCCTGCAGGTTGCAAAAGATGAAGGCAAACTCTTTAAGGATTACTCACTTATGAGGCTTCTGATGTCTGAGCCTGGAAAATGTGATCTATGACCAGTGGAAAAGGGGCAGAAGATTTTTATGGAAGTTCCAGAACTGCCTTTGCTGTAGACTATAATTGCCCTGTAATGAGTATCCTAATATCAACTCCTTTTGCAGAGCTGTCCATTCTTTTAAAGGGAAAAAAATTCAGCTCACAGGTAAAACACTTTGAAATGAGAAGCAACATTTTTTCTTCTGAAAGCTGCTTTGCATTTTAGACAAGGGATGTTTCAACATTTTTTTAAACATCCCTCCTCCTCAATAAAGGAACAGATTGTGTTCTGCCTTCCTCCACCGACATGGAATTGTCATAAGCATCAGGTCTCTTGCACTGTCATAGAGACATTTTAGCAAGAAATAATCACTTATTCCTACGGTGTATTTGAGTTTTCTATTACCAGTTTGGAAATTTTCATGTCACATTATTGCAGAGTCAAAATCCCGATGAGACTTCAGTGGAGGTGTTTTGTAGGTAGACATTAAGCCTCACAGAAATTCAATGTCAAGTTGTCAGATGTAAGGTAGGATTGCTCTCCTAATTTCAGAGAAGAGATGCTGATAAGAAGTTTACCCCAGACCTAGAAAAGAGCTGGTTTGTTCTATCTACCTGCCAGTACAAAAGTCTTTCAGAAAGTATATGTCTGAATGATGTGTCAAATTATTCTTCTCTTTTTCTTGTGACAAAACTTCATCTGTTTTCCTGGGTGATTATTACACATCGAACAAGTCTCACCAGTCCTGGTGACACTGATGAGAGTGTGACAGTATTACACCGAAATTTCCCCTTTATCAATTCCATCAAATTATTTCTAGGGATATCTCTCTCAGCTGTTTGAAGAATTCTACACTTGTCTTGCTGAACATCACCCTCCAAACCCTGCAGCCTTTCCCTGGCAGTTTGGCTCAGTTAGCAGGCTCAGCCAGTTCAGTAGCATCCCTCACTGTGGCCTTGGTGTGTGGGAGATGCCAGGACAGCACACTGCCCCTGCACAGCCCAGGTGACAGTGCTGTCCCTGGGCCCTGCCATGGTTATGGGGCTGGAATTAGCTGGGGTGGAGTTAATTCTCTTCCTAGTAGCTGGTCTGGGCTGTGTTTTGGGTGTGTGCTTGAAACTGTTGATAATGCACTGTTTTCCCTACTGCTGAGCAGCACTGAGCAGAGCCAAGGCCTTTTCTGCTTCTCACCCCACCAGGGAAGAGGCTGGCAGTGCTATGGAGTTGGGAGGGGACATGGTTGGGACAACTGACCCCAACTGACCCCAGCTGACCCAAGGGACAGTCCAGACCATATGACATTGTGCTCAGCATATAAAGCTGTGGGAAGAAGGAGGAAAGGGGAAAGCTCAGAGTGTTGGTATTAGTCTTCCCAAGCCACCGTTACGTGTGATGGAGCCCTGCTTTCAGGGGGATAGCTGAACACCTGCCTGCCCATGGGAAGTGGAGAATAAATTCCTTGCTCTGCTTTCCCTATTAAACTGTCTTTATTTCGATGCAAGTTTTCTCACTTTTGCCCCTCTGATTCCCTCCCTCCCACCAATAGGGACTGAGTGAACAGCTGCCTGGAGCTGAGTTTTTGGCTGGGGTTAAACCACAACGCTGTGTTTGTTGCACTTTCTCTCTATATTACAGTGTTAGCCTATGGAAAGTGTACCTGCACGTAATCTCCAAGTAATTAAACAATAGAAAAATATAAAGACAAATCAATTTAAAAATATTTCTAGCCTTTGCTTCAAACACATGATTTCACCCAAATACTCTGAGCTTTCCACTCAGAAAAATGGAGTTAAGAGAGGTCAAAAATGCTTGAAAATTAAATGAATCCAGGCTTTGCTGGGCAGGTGATAGAAGGGTGTGTTCCTGACTGAAAACTGAAAACATCTGCTCTGAGCAAACCAACTTTTGTGTTTCAGATTTAACAACAGCATAAAAAAATATTTCAGCCTGTGAAATGGTGCATTTGGAGAAGGTTGCACATCATAGCCAAGCCGTGTTTTTTAGAGCAGTGGTATATATTTTTGCTAGAAACTTTGTGTCAGTGCAGTAGTGCACCTCAGAACAGTTTGGGTACCTGTGACACAAAGTGCAGTGCCTGCTCTTGCTGATGGATCCCAAATACAATATATAAGAGAGAGATTCATGTATCAGCAACAGGACTTTGTGATATATGGATGCTGAGGTAGGCACTATGCTCCAACTTATATAGTTTTGTATAACTGTATTACTGTCCCCTATAGTTCATTAAGAAAAGCTTTTATCTCCTCTGGACCATAATTTCACACTAGTGTTCAAGTGTAACATCCAGCAGACAACCCAGGAGCAAGAACAGATCCCAAATCCTTCCCTTAAGTGGGACACAGGAAGGAAACTTGAAGCATTTTCAAGAAAAGGAAAAAGTGCATCTCCTATCAACTAATTGTTCTGATTATTTTTATTTATCCTGGCTTATAATGTCTCCAGTGAGTCTAATTTGATTTTTGATGTGGTCCATTCACTGAGCTCTACTTTTCTTTTTGAAAATGGGATTGTTCATGAGACAGATTTTCCCAAAAACTTGCAGCTCTGCTTAGTAATCAGTCACCCTCAGATGAATATTTTTAATTATGAGCATCTGGCTAAATCACAGACTTATGCAAAAGGCATATTAGGTCATCTTGTGCAACTCACTGGCAAATTTTATATTGTTCACTACAGAACATCTTCCAGCACTTTGTCCTATCCTTCCTAAATTAGTTAATCATAGTGGATTCCTTCACTTCTCTTAAGGGATTGTCTTACAGCCTAGTAAATTGTGCTGTTGGGAATTTTTTTTTCTAATATTCATGAACCCAAACAATATCTTAAGTAATCTGAAAACATTAAAAATTGTTTTCCTATAGCAGTTCTGTGATACTGTAGCAATGTAGTGCATTCTTCTAGGATGGTAATCTTTATTGCAATATCACAATATTAAGGTACTATTTCTAACCCGCCTGTACTAACTTTTGTCACTTTTTATGGTTTTAGATCAAATTAATGGACATCTTGAAATCCAATTTGTAATCCTAGAGCCCTCTATACTGTAGTTCTCCCAGTGCCCTCCCTCAGTCTGGATTTCCTTCTCTTTTTTTTCCCCCCCCACAGATTTCACAGAATATTCTGAGTCCAGTATTACAGTTTCCATTTTAGAATGCTCAAAAACTTAATCCTACTGGAAGTTTTGACTGATGTTAGTGAGAAAGGACCTAATGCACATAGTGGGCACTTTAGGAAATTGTCCCTATCCCTTTCCTGATTGTGGAACAGGAGTGCTTTTTTCTCTGGTACATGGTACCACTGTTCTCAACAGAATAATCCCTCTGGGCAGCGTATTCCTTGTCATTTAGTTGAAGAGATTCTGTGACTGGTAACATAAGCACTGTACTGGAGTACTTTTTATCTTTGCCTCTGAGTGACTTGTTTTTTTAATTCTTATGAAGGATAAACTGTTTGCTTTTTCCTCATTTGCTTGTGATTTCATATTTCTTTTGTTTGTCAACAGAAAGAATGGGAGAGTTCAAAATACTTTACTGGCTTGATGAAACTACTGATAGTTTTGATCAAAACCAAAGGATCAACAAGCTTTTTTTGAAAGATGCATTTCAGATGCATTTCAGTGACTCTAGCTGCCATTAATTCCAGCTGTTCCTTTCATGGACATTACATTTTCTGTGTAACTGTACTGGAAGGAAAAAAAGAATAAAAAGGAAAAAGAAAGCATGCATTTATGAGGGACTCTGGCTTATGAGAAGGTGAAGCCTGGCCCAGAAGGAAGAAATGCTCTTTCTCCTATCCTAATGCCTCAGCCTATTTTTTTACATCATTACTGGATTGGTTTTACTTTCCCTGGTGCTTTCTCTGTTTTTTCACTCCTACTTTTTTATTTTTTCATCTTTACATAAAAATCAGTGCACACATTTTAGCTGATCTCTTTAACTGCAAAGCCCAAATGAGTTTGGAATGTCACAAAAAAGTTAAATAGTTTCTAATCAAGAGAGGGGAATAAATGATAGGTGCATGTAAATCTGTGTAGCTTCATGAAAGGAAATGAGGCTGTTGTGCATTCTATTTTTAAAAGTCTTTATTCTAATTTGAGGCTAGGTAGCAATGTTCACTCTGAATTCATCCTTGAATTAAATCCTATGGATTTATACAAAGGGCAGATTTCAGTCTCTATGTTTTCAGAGTATGTTGGTTTACCTCTTTATTCATGAGGACTGTTATGTGTCTCTTCCTTTCCCCCTTTATTTTACCTGCTCTAAATTCTAGTGGAACAGTTCACTTGCCAGCACAAGGAGTGTTTGACAGAACAAAATTAAGTTGTGCCAAACTGTTGATGACATAGAACTATTCCAGTTCCTACAATGTTTCCACCTGTGGCCACATCTGGCACTTGCCCTTGGTGGTTCTGCTGGGAGACTTGTCAGCTCTGGTTCTTTTTCTATGACTATCATTAGGGCAGGATTCATCCTTTCCTTCTCCCTCTTGAAAGCTTCATGCCTAGAATAGTTCAAAAAGTTTTTAAATTAGAGGTTACTAAACAGGAGTTAGTTTTCCAATAGCTTGAAATTTAATTGATTTTATTTTTCAGCTTATTAGATAGCCAGATCAACAATGTTTCGGTCCTTTTTAATTAATAGCTATACCACAGTTTGAAACAGGTCCAGCTGGAAAAAATCTGACTAACACCACTGAACACTGTACCAAAGCCTGAGAGTTTTCTCCATTATAGAAACCTATGCATACAAATATCAGTCTTTCCAAGCAAGTGCCCATGTTCTTTCTTCTTAAACTCAGTAACTAAACTTCTTCAGGTCTCCCTGGTGAGAGCACAGAAAACATATTCAAGGCAATCATAAAATATAGGCTTTTTGTTGTTTTGGGGTTTTTTTATTTTTTTAATGGGAAGGATTGAGCTTCTAAAATGTAGTAATAATCTTTTTTTTTTTTTTTTTTCTTCATTTTTGGAGCTAAATGATTGCCCCTACATTTTGGGTCACAGAACATCTATGGCTTCTTAACCTGCCTATTTCCTGAAAAGATTTATGCATTAGTTTCATACTGAATTCAACCCTGAAATTAAAGAGTCAATGAATCTTCACAAAATTAAAGAAGTCATTGTACAGAAAGAACCAAATAGAATTTTTTTAAATGCAAGTAATTTTTTTCTGTATTAATATGGGTAAGAAGCAGTATTATTAAAAAGGAGTAGCTTTCACATAATTTAAAAGGATATGAATATTGTGTAGATCAAAACCTTAAATTAGTCTTTCATAGCTGAACAACAGGGTATAAATTGTAGCCCATTTCTTTGTGCAGTATCTGTAAAGATGAGGTCTGATGTCTTGGGGTTTCCTGGGAATACAATCATGTATGTGTCTGCCATTTACAGACATTGGTATAAATGTATTGATAGAAATGACTACAAAAGGTGCAAGACAATGGGGAATGACTTGCTACATGTCACAAACCATTCCAATCTTCTCGTGCTATTTAAGTAATTTTAGTCTGGTTGTGTCCCTTGTGACATGGGGCCACATCTTCCTCCTGGATTAACTCTGCTGGGACAGTAAGTGAATGCAGAATTTGATATATGGTGTTTGAAGTGTTTCAATAAAATTCAAAATATTAATAGGTTAATAATTTGCATTGATTTATAGTCTGATTACTTTAAAGGTCTTCTGAATTATGTCAGTCCTGGAATAATTAAAATAATACACAAAAGGGTGAATACAGTAAGTGCCAATAAAATTAAGTAACCTCCTTGCTGCTCCTCTCAAATAGAACTATGAAAACAATCTTAATTGCACAACTTCTTGATAAATTTCTTACAGAATATGAACCATTCAAGACTAACCCTGAATACTGCAAAAGCTCATTTACAGTCTGTGACAGCATGGACAGCCTTATTCTAGAAATCATGAGAAAGTGTTAATTTACCATAAATCTAAGCTTTCAAAATAATTTAAGTGTAATCAGGAATCCATAATGTAGAAATCATTGAGGATCATTTGTCATTATGCTAAAAGGAGACTAGGCAGAGATCAGAAGCACTGGTTGTCCCAGTGCCCTCCCTTTCACCCCAGCATCAAGCTCTTTTGCACATTAAGCTTCTTACAAGTCTTCTGATTTTTCAGCTGCTGGTCCTGTTATAAATATATCTCTGCTTTCTAACGTCACAGTGTTTGCTCTCTGCACTGAGCCTACAGACTCAGGAAAGAGCAAGGAAAAGCTCTAGTTAATGGCTGCAGGTGAAATATTGAAAGCACATTAGTTTTAATTATTAGTGCTCTCATTTTTTTTATATATAGATATAGATTATATATCTGTATATAGATTTAGGAAAAGGCCTGTAAATTTGAGTACCTCAGACACCTTCGTCACCAATTAAAAAAAAATAAATTACTCTATATTGTTAATGTATGAAACGGTTAACAGAATTAACGTTTGGCATAAATGAAAATAGTTAAAGATGGAATAGGTCCTTTAAATAGCTCAGTCACTTCTGCCCCTCTAAAAATCTGTTACATCCCTTGTAGATCATAAGGTAACGGTGGAAAGCAGAGCAATGATCATGAAAAATCCAGATTCATGTTTTTCTATGTCCAGCCATTGAAATCTAAACAATATGAAACTTCTGGCACCTGTTTTTACAAGCATGTTAAATGTACATATTTGTGAAAAATTCACTATTAAATAAAATGCCAGCAGATGGCATTGAAGAATATATGTCATCATTCCTGTTTCTTCTAGAAGGGATAAGGCTTCCTGCACCACAGGTTTCTTTCTCCATGAATCTCCTAAACACTGTATGGAATTCACTAAAGCTGCCAATTTCCAGCAGCTCAAGACCTGGTCTGAGATGTAAGAAAAATTAGAAGGCTCTAAGCTCTTAGCTCTTTATATGCTGAAGTTTTTATTTATCTTTTCCTACAGAGACAGACTGAGAAAGTTGGGGCTGTTCAACCTGGAGAAGAGAGGGAAGGCTCCAGGAGACCTTCTAAGACCTTCAAGTACCTAAAGGGATCCCGCAGAAACCTGGACAGGTACTTTTGACAAAGTGACAGGACAAAGGGTAATGGCTTCAAATTGAATGAGTGTAGGTCTAGATTAGGTATTTGGAAGAAAATCTTTATTGTAAGGGTGGTGAGGCACTGACACAAGTTGCCCAGAAAATTTTTGGTTGCCCCATCCCTTGCAGTGCTCATGGCAAAGCTGCATGGGGCCCTGAGCAACCTGGTCTAGTGGAAGGTGTCCCTGCTTTTGGTGGGGGGGTTTGAATTAGATGATCTGTAAGGTCAACTTCCAACTCAAACCATTCTCTGATTCCAACTCAAACCATTCTCTGATTCCAACTCAAGCCATATTCTGATTCTGTGATCCTGTGGATACTGCCATCAGATGGAAAAATCCAACTGAGAACCATCCCAGTGGCACAGGTCTCCCGTTGTTTCTAAGTGTCTGCCATGGTTGTGTGCTGTTGGTGCCACTGCCAGTGAATTCATTAATAGCTCTAATGTCCCTTTTAATGATGGTCACTCCAGATTATCTTTTTGCAAGTTCTACTTTATGTCTGCAGGGTGAACATGAAGGAAGAGAAGGAAGGGAAAATAAGAATGTATAAGAAAAACAGAAGTTAGTGAAAAAAAAAGAAATGGGGAAATAAAAAGCTGAAAGATAAATGATACTGAGATCGTGAGGATTTAGACAGAGATCTCACTTTGATTATGAAAAGTGGCTCAGTTTTCACTTGGATTGGTCTTAGTTAGTAAGACTTAACAAAGCCAGATCTGTTTTGATTGCCTTTTCCAATCATTTGTGATCTAGGGATGATGGGTGAAAGAGACACAAGGAAACAGAAAATACAAAAAATAATAACATGTTTCAAGAAAATAACATTGAAGATATTTCCTTTTCATTTGTCTTTCTAGGCTTCTGTCTTTCCCATTCCCTAAATGTATGTTTTTCTGTCGTGATTCTCTAAGTTTCCATTTTCCTACCTTTTTTTTCAGACTTTGCATATTTCTCACCTTTCCTTTGAATGTAAACAGATAGGATCTCTCAGGTGTTTTTCTCCAGGTGAAAAGGTCTGTGCAGCTTGATTTTGGAATCAATAGTAAGAGCTTCAAATATTCATCTCTCAGTAGGTGAAAAAGGTCTCAAAAAAACACTGCAGATGAATCAAAGGCTATTTGGTTATGCTGTAATAAAATGAAAATATCTGCTGGGTAGTCATATGGTTTAATACTGATGGGTGATTTCTCCCTCATTGTCTTGAATCTGACTGGTTTTGAAATGCCAAATCAAACACCCATCCAGTGAATATGCAAAGACGTGTCTGTTGCAGAAGCAGCTGCTTGCAGATTGCTTTACTTTAAAGTGCTTTGAGAGGTGGGGTTGCCCAATGGGGAAACAGGCTACAGACTAATTAAGAAATGTCATGTTTCTTCTTCCTTGCCTTAAAATTCTCCATAGAATTTTTTCATTATTAAGCACTTCATAAGATCCCAAGCCTACTGAACTTTGAAAACTTGCAAAAAGCTTTCTGCTACAAGTTTTAATTAGAATATTTCCCATTCCAGCTCATGACAAAACAAATGTGTGACCTCTGATTGGTCTTTGTAATCATCTACCTATCTCAAACTAAAGTTGTGGGGTCTATTTTAGATCTGTACAAGGAAGCTCTGCTCTTTTTTTTTTCTTTTTCTGGTTTCACTTGTGGTATTTTATAATAAAGTGAAGGAAAACTGTGTAGTTATACAGCATTCATCAAGCAAAGGTATGAAGTGTTGGATTTATTTTGGTTTTTCATATTCACAGAAAACCAAGCTGGCATCTTTAATGCATTCACAGATGTCAGACATCTTGTGAAGAGAACCAACATGCTGCAGTATGATTTACTTGGCAACAGAGTACAGCAAAAAAAGGGAAAATTGTTTGGCTGAAGGATAGACAGTGGCTCTGGATGTACCTTGTAGCCAAACAGTCACACTGAGCTGATTGTGTCATCACAAATTCATCTTTCTCCCATTTGTCCCCCATTCCATCTCACACTGACTCCTCGTTTTCAGCACTGTCACCCAGTGACCTTTCTGCCCAATCTTGTAGTGCAAGCAGGGGTGAAATATTATGTTTTCACTGATTAAGCAAAAGGTTAATTAGAACACACACTTTTTTTTCCTTCTTTTTTTCTTCTTTTTTTTTTTTAATTTTTTTTGACCACATGTGGAGTGGTGTGAAGAATTAAATAAAAAAGAACCATGAAAGTTTAAATAACATTAGCTACATTTCTAACTATGGAAATATGAAAGAATAATAGAGTTTATGCTTTCTAAGTCCTCCAGTAAGAAGAGGAATAGAGCAAAATCATCTATCATATTCATCTTCTTTTATTCATGTTAAAAAATATTTTCTACGCAGGCACTTGTGTCTGCAGCTTAATTGCTCATCCTTCTGACCCAAAACACACTTCTGCACACGGACAGCATTTCTGTCAAATCTCAGGGTCTCTGTGTTCCATGTGTGACTAGTTTTGTGCTCCTGTGCTGCTACACTCATGTCTCAGGGCGTTTGCCCGACTGTCTGTAGCACATCTCACTTCAGAGGTTCGTTGGGCAGAAGCAGCCCAGCAGCCTGGCTGCAGGCAGGTGGGACAGAGACCGCGGGAAGGACGGGAAGGACTCACTGAGCTGCAGCTGAAGGCCAAAGGCTTCCTCTCAAGGCAGCTACAAATAGAACCCATCACTGCTGACTCGGGGGTGCTCAAATGACTTCATGTGCTAAAACTGCAGGAGCTCAGACCTGAGAGGAGCCATGCTAAGAAACAACACTAGCCAGGACTAGACAAGATTTACAGTTGTCACCATTAGCACCCGCAGAAGTTCATAGGAACAGAACAGGAAAATATTGTCCACACAATCACAGCCTTCAGCAGTTTGCAGTTCAGTCTTTCCAAAATTAAATGTATTATTTTCCTGTTCAATAGCCCTTCATGGATTTTTCTTCTATGAGTTAATCATTAGTCAAACAAATGTAAATTTTAGCGCCTATAGTGCCCTGTTATGACTTCCACAACTATGCTGTATAGCACAGTGTAATTTCTTCTAAATTTTCTACCTGCTAGTTTCATTTGATGTACTGTAGCCCTTGTTTTGGGAAAAACACTGAATACTGATTCTGTATTTACTGTCTTCATTCCACTCATGTTCTAAACATCTCTATCATACACCCACTCAGCTGTCTTTCTTCCAGGTTGAAGAGCTGTAGTCATTACTTGAATGAAAACCATTCCACCCCTTAAATGATTTTTCTCTCTTTGTCAGTTCTACTCTGTGTCTGGTTTTAAGATGAGGACCCAAGAATTTGAAAGGTTAGGAAGAGTGACCTGGTGACTTATCTTACATCCATGGTCATATTACATACAAACCATAACAGCCACAATACAAAATCAGGCATGAAGGTGGCAGTAAGCATGAGTAAACTGGCGTTATGACTTTTGGAATAAACTCACAGACTGTTACATCTTGGACTTGTTAATTTGTTTTTTCATGCTATGCTATTTATGTAATTTTATGCTGTTTAAACTAAGCCTTTTTCTATCCTCTAATATCTCATATCTCATTTTAATTGCTTTAGTACCCTTTTTTTAATTATTTCCATGTATATTTTCCACTCATTTTACCTACAAGCAGAGGTACAGAGTTGCTCCAGCACTGCGAGTTTTGTCTCCTCTTTTTCCTTTCAAAAGTAGTGAATATCCCATCAGTCCATACAGACACCCCCCACCCCAGAGCATCTCATTGTCTGTCCCTACTCTTACCAGCTTCTCTACAAAGAAACCTGTATGATCCAATTGGCTGAAACTAGGCAGTTTCCACTGACAGATTTCCCTTTAGGAAACACTGTGAGATGATTGTGATCTCACAAAAAATGTACTTGAAGCAACCTTTCTTCCACATATTCTAAAAGGAGTCAAAAATATAAAGCAAAGGGGTTTTTCACAGTATCTAGGGAATTTAGGAGCAGAAATCCCACTAAGACATCAAAGAGGTTTGTCCTCAACTCCCTTGGATGCTTCTGAATGCCTATCCTCAAAGCTTGTCCTAGAAGGATTATAAGCACACCCCAGCAGTGGGAATGTGTTGTTCTGTTTAGCAATCGTGCAGGAGAGAGCTGTGTTTGAACTGCATGGGAACAGACTCCCTTAAATCACTGCCTGCATCAAAAGATTGGCTCAAGCCCCTTCTTTCTCTCACTGTTCCTTCCCAAACTGGCCACATCACAAGGGACTCTTTCTGGATACTCTGAAGAAGAATAGACCTAAAGAAGGTTTTCACCAGGTGCTTCACATGCATGAAAGCAACTGGAATTACTTCACGTTATGTAATTAAGCATTGTGACTGTGCCTGTTTCTGAAAGTCCCCATGTCCCTTAAACAGATAATTATATTTTTTCATAGTAGTATGAGGTAACTGCATAAAAAGTTTAGCAGTGTTCTAAACTATTGTTCCACCACACAGCTAAGAGGAGAACAAGAGAAGGCAGACCAGGAAGTTCCTGACTTGTGGATGATTATCATAACTAGTTAGTTATCCCTCTTTCCTTCTCTCGCTGTAATTACTGGTTGTGACCTATCACATATGATGTAATTACTGTGTTGTTGACATAGGGCTTAAGCTCAGGCACTTTCTGAGGGTGAACGGCATGTTTGAAAAGGCTTTCCTCCATCTTCCCCTTTTTG
Source organism: Entomyzon cyanotis (assembly GCA_024500445.1). Lineage (NCBI taxonomy): Eukaryota > Metazoa > Chordata > Aves > Passeriformes > Meliphagidae > Entomyzon > Entomyzon cyanotis. The sequence goes on from JAKEPQ010001000.1 coordinate 23,524,850, forward strand.
ATGGGAAAATGAGAGTGTAGGGAATGGAAATGCTGAGCTCTCATGCAGTGGGACTTATGTTGTCTCAAAAACACTGTTTTTATGAGCTGATAAAAAGACTTCAATAGGAAAACCATACAAAAAATCTGATAGTTCTTGGCTATTTAGAGGAAAGGAAAGCAGGGAAATGTGAAGGAAAAATAATAATAATGCAACCTTCCATTTTCTAACATGGACAGTTGGCAATACTGTGCTTTTCCAATTAAGATGATAGCATCTGGACTACTGTAATCCTTAAGGTTGTAAACTGTGTCGTGTTGCCCAGAGTGGATTCATCAGTCAGCTGGCAATAATTTATATGATTAAAAAGAAAAGCACTGCCTGTAATTTTACTGTAGGGTGGCTAAACCCTCTTTTGGGGCTTTTTTTTGTTTTTGTCTGAAGCATTGTACTGGAAGAAGAAAAACCTGCAACAAAATTAATAAAACATCTTCCTTTCTCTTCCCTTCCCTGTTCAAAAATAGCTAATATAAAAGAATTAAGCTGAGAGTTTAATGATTTTAAGGTTAATTTTTTTACCCACTAGATTAGACTATTTATTGTATGCTGGATTTTATTCCTACAGTGCTGCTCAGGCTAGCTGCAGAGTGGGGAGACAAGCATGCAGCTTTAGAAGGGAAAACAAGTATGGCAGATGGGGCTGTGTGAGAGCCATGGCAAGGTAGGGCAGGGGATAGCAGGGGGGAAAAAAGAATCAGCAGACCAAGGGGCTGGGAAATCCTCAGCAGCAGCAAGAAGGAGTTAGGAAGGTGCACCTTGAAAGAAACAAAGAGAAACTGAAATGAATTTCACTGAGTCGTTTTCCTTAGTCCTTTCCCTGGCATCCAGCTCTATGTTTGAATTAGTAATGCTGTCATCCTGCAAATGCATAATAGTGGCCTCAAAGCAAGAAGTGCTCTTTTAGGAGGAGATTGGTGTTCCTTGTTTGAAAAATTAGAATAAATCTGTCAGTAACTTCAACACTTCTGTGAGATTATGAAGTTTCTTTTCATTCCCTCCAAATTGTTTGTATCAGGACTTCAGAGCTAGGGAAGCTGAGTAACTTGCCTGCTGAGTCAGGTTTTCTGAGGTACATTGAGACTGCTTAAATGCAAAGAGAGACTCGCTAAAAAGAAATTGAAGGCTCTCCTGGAGCTAACAAACCTTCCCTCACACAAGTTCCTTGCTTGAGCCTTGTGTACAGATCCACACCTGTGCTGAAATGGGAATGCTGAACACCTGTGCTAAGCAGGTTGAAATGGGAACACTGAACACCTGTGCTGAGCAGGTAGGAGAGGTTATAAAAGCAGGGAAAAGGGTAAATAAGCTTTTCATAACTTCAGAATTCAGGTAAGCAGGGGCTTCTGAAAAGTTCTTTCTAAGTCTTTGGTTTATTTCTTTTTGTTTTGGGTTTTTTTGGTTGGTTGGTTGGTTGACTTGTAACATGGGATAAAATTCTAAACATTTTCCATATGTTTTCCCAAGCTGTTGGCTTGTACTGATTCCAGATTGTTCATTGCTTTCCTTAGTAAACCCAGATACTTTTTCTTGATTTGTGTAGCTCCCTCCTTTCAGAAATGGAAACAGGAGTAATCACATAGGAGGAAAAATGGTGATTTTCACAATAGGCTGTGTCAGCTGGTGTATTGGCCAGGGCTGCTCTGGCAATTTCTGTACCTGACCCATTCCTATACATCCAGAAAAGGCCACTTTGCACCCAGCATTTTTCCTTAATAGATTCAGTACTGATGGCAAACGGATTGTGCATTATCCTTAACAGATTTCTATAAATGTGGTTATATACGTTTCTAAAGAAAGAGTAATTTGAATGCACAGGATAAGTTACCATCACAACCACTGTTCAAATGCCTGCAATTGTAAACGAGTAGCTTCTCTGTACCAGTTGCAAGAGACGGAGCTGGAATTTGCCAGGAAGGTGAGGGTCTGGGAAGTGAGAGGTTTTTTTTCTTTGATTGTGAAACAAAAAATTGCATCTGGACTTTAGCTTAGTTTGCAGAGGTGTATTGAGACACTGTGACCTCATACGAGCCCAAAACAATGAATAACATGTCTTCCTATCAAGATAATTTCCTTGAAGCTACTCAGGGAGTTACAATATTCACTTAAGCAAATGATTTTGAAAAATGCAGTAAACTCTTAGCTTCATCCTCAGAAGAAGCCCAAAACCGTTAGATAAAATCATGATTTAAAATTCTTTGATGCAATAGATAAATCTAACGGGAGGGCATAGCCAGCCTTCTCTCCGGTAAGGCAATACTAGATTCAGTGAATCAACCCTAGCATTTAGAAGGGAAGAGGTTTTTCTGATGGAAGAGGTCAATATTCTCTTCATTGTGTCATAGAGGCACAGTAGAACTGCCATGAACTTTGTAGATGTGGGTGATGCAAGAACTGAGGTGGAGCTTCTCTTTCAGTTTGTGATTCCCACCTCCAAGAGTCACCATGAGTGGACCTGGGCAGCATCCACAAGGTTTTGTGTTTGTTTTGGATAAGTGAACTGCAAGTGGCTCTATGCCCTTGGTTTCATCGTGGTTCTTCAAAAGCTGTGAATTGACAGCATCAAACTATTCACTGTGTACTCCAGCTTCGTTGCTAATCTCAGTATATTCACTATTTGAATTAGTTTATGATTAGAAGGTGAACCAAGACTACTACCAAACCCCTATTAATCTCTCTCCCCTCATCTCCCTGCCACTGAAAGCAACCCATTTACCTTTTTGTAGGTGATCTTTAGCTAACAACCTGCTAAGTTTCCTTTTGGTGTAGCTGGGAATATATAAGTAGATAGGAATTACCTGAAGATGCTGCTAATTAATTAGTATATGTAATGCTCAAAAAAGCTTAGGCACACAATCAAACAGGTTGGTAAAAGAAAATCCTCAAGTTGTTTAAGACCAAGGAGCAATCTGTGCTTATGAAGTCACACCACGCAGACTTACTGGCAGGAGTATTTACCTTGCCAGGATTAAAACTGCAGATTCTCAGGCAAACAGGTGAGGGGCACAGTATGCTGTGGGAACCCTCTGGGCACAAATAGCACTAAGTCAGTTTGCTGAAGGACTGCATTGCTCTGGAGAACCAAGCCAGAGTGTTACGTAGGTGCACAGCCTTGCAAATGCCCCCTTGACCTCTGAGAAGAGGAACTGATGCTCGAGTAGAGAAAATCAGAGAATCTCACTGATATTTTGAATTGGAAGGGACCCACAGGGATCATTGACTCCAACTCTCAAGTGAATGGCCCACATGGGGATCAACCCCTCAGCCTTGTCACTATTAGCACCAGGCTCTGAGCATTGCACAGCACAGAGCCTGGCTGTCCCTGTGCTGTGCAATGGGGAAAAGGAGGAGAGGACCTTCTCATAATATTTCATTGGTGTGGAAAGTATTTAAGTACCCTTTTTTCCTGTGAAATAAATGGCTCCAGCTATGACAACTTGTGCTGGGTGGACAGTCTGCTGCTTTGGAGGATGGAGGAGAGGTAGAAGCCATAGGAAATGGCTGGGTAGCCTCTGCTTTTGAAGGCAGAGCTATAAACTGCGGGGGCAAATTAGACAGGAGTATAATATCTTACACTTGGACATAATTCTTATTATTAATCAGTGATTAAATAACAGTTTAGCTGTATAAATTCCTTCCACTTTCAAAGTACAAAAGAGCTGTGCTCATTTACTCAAGCCAAAAATTTGATATAATAATTTTGGGAAGCTTCCTGTTTCTTTCATGTTCGCAAGAATCCTGTGCTATGTAAAGAGACAGTGGCATGAATGTTACCTGGCCCAATTTCTCAATTTCTGCATGTAATTAATTGACTTAGCTTTTTTCTCTGCATGCAATTCCACACACAAAAGGATGTTTTAAATCACAGCCAATTGCTGAGAACGCTTTTAAGGAATCTTTTATTTAAAAAAAACCAGGTCCTAAATATTCTGTTTTCTTTTATTCCCACATTATAGAATTCTTAAAAAAAAAAAAAAAGGTATTTTTCTACTGAACCTTCTAGTCACAAGCTTTGTGTTTATTCCAGAAATATCAGACATTCTACACCATTTGTTCTATAAGACTCTAGCCTTGTATACTTTACTGAAACTTCTTCTTGGGATACTTTAGTCCAACAAATGCAGCCCAAAGGCATCTACATAGGGATAGTTCATAAGAAAAAAAAGGAAAACTTGGGGATGAAAGGTACTTTATAGAGCACATAAACATTATGTGTAGGTCTTCAAATGTTGCTTGGCTGAGACTTTGATAGAATACCTAGGATACTTTTCTTGGAATGACAGTGTCATGAAGTCATTTGAGTAGTAATTTGTTTGGAGCAATACCTGTGACTTCTGGCATGCATTGGAAATTTTAATTCAGGCTCACATATGTTGAGAATAAACACTTGAAATCACTAGGCTGGTAAAATATATAAGCTGCATTTTATGACCTTGAGTTGAGTGAAGCTGTAGTATCAGCAGAGCCATATTTTGAGTTGCAATAAAAATGGTCTCTGTAAAGAGAGTCTCAGTTTGTACAGAGAGGAAATTTGCTGGGATTTCTTTTCAAAATGATGATTGAAAGGCAAGAGGGATCTTCATCAAAGGGGAAAACTTGAAGAAAAAAGAAAAATAAAAGGGGTGAGTGTTTGAGTTTTGAAGGCTAGATACTGGATCAAGGAAAGAGAAGGATAGAGGGAGGATATAAAAATAATGCAAATTGTGAAAGGGAAAATGATGCAGAAAACAGCATATCAAAAAATGGAGAGTAAGATTAAGCAAGAGAGCAGAGTTAGCATGAGAAAAAGCATTAAAGCATTGTGGGACTTAGGCCAGTGCTGGACTGTAGCATTTCACAAAAGGACCCTGACAGCTCTTGTAATGAGGGTCAGACTAATTGAAATTTGTCCCTCTCCAATTCTGATGGTTATTTCCAATACTGATGGGGGAAACACATAAAAAGCAGAATGAGGAACAGCTCTCCAGCATGACTAGGAACACACTTATAATACCAAATATAAAAGGAGAATATAATTTTTTCAAACTGTTCTTTCTTTCTTTCTTTGCAGCACACAGTGAATTGTCACTGACATGGAACATAAATGGAATTCATTCAAGTTCCAACTTTGAGCAACAGATCTGAGGAGACTTCTTAAATGTAAGTCATTCGGGTATGAATATATGCATTATTAAAGTTTTTTTCTGCATTCACAAAATAAATATTAGTTGGGGGCAAATAAACCAAATTCTTTGTGTGTTACTAAGTAGCTGAATGTACACTTTAAACAGGAAGCCAAGTGCAGGCTGCACCACAGGGTCATGGCTTTACAGGGTCTCCTGTAATTAGCATTATCAATAATATAAAAGAAGAAGGTATTTATTATGCAAGATCTGCAGCTAACTCTCTGTACTAGGAGATCTGATCCTTCTGGTCTAGTTTATCCGTCATTAAATGATGGAAGGAAATAGGTAAGGCAAAGGATCCTTGGCTTTTTCCAAAGAAGAATCTTCTTTAATATAAATTTGGTTAATAATTTTATGAGAGAAAAATACAGTTATAAATGTAACTCTAGAAAAAATGGTTTAAATAACTACTTTTTTGCATAAACCTAGTGTATTGGGAAAGTAATCATGTAGAGTAAAAATATGCTCAGTATTTTTCATATAAGGTGGGAAATACTTCTCAACACACCTTAAATTTGTGGGACACACTCCTTGTGTTTCACTTGTACCAGTTTAAGGGAGAGGCAACTCTGCTGAGGTAATGCTGATGCAAAATCCACTGAAGATGTGCCCAAGTATGAGGGGCCTGACTCACCCTAGTGTATAAACACATGCCTAAATTCATTCCCACTCACAGCATATGCTTGCATGTGCAATGGCTTCGCTGTCACACACAGTTTATGTCAGCTGTAGCATAGTCCAAAAGCTGTAATATCCGTCATTTCAGAAGGAATGCAGAGCTGTAGGCTGTGTGAGTAAATGTGTTCTCATCGGCTGCCGGGCCCTGCACATGGAGTAAGTGCTGCTTGTGTCTGCTCTCAGACAAAGGGACACCTCAGAGCTGCTGTGAGGAGCCTTTCCCAGCACCAGGAAGGGCTTTCTGTTGCTGGATAAGGTGTTTTCATCTTGAATTCTTTTGGAATCTCTTTTTGTATTTAGTAAAATCCAGCTATTCTGTTAATGTGTTTAGATAATGTAGTGATTGGCACCTTAGAAATACTTTAGACAGACAGATAAAAGGATTCCAATTGCATCCTTTGTGAATTTTTAATAAAAGATTTTGCATTGTCCAGTGATGAAAACAAATCATCTGTGGAAAGACAAAACTGTTTTCCATTAGTATCATTCACTGAGGAAGTTTGTATATGTTTGGTGTCTGATAGCATCTTATACTTAATCATTTTGTCATTTCTAGCAACAAGATATGTCACTTGACAAGCACTTGTACTTTGTCTCTGCCTCTTCTTTTTTCTTCTTTTCCCAAGCTTCAAGGTCTGTGCCGTATTTTTCACACAATGATGCAATTAATGAGCAGGTGAAGTTTTCTGAGGGTAAATTGTTTCTTTGCAAACAATACACAAGTTCTGGATTTAATTCAAATTCCAGAGAAATCAAATGAACTGGTATAAATTTATTCCCTTCAGGTTTTTCAACTAGGGTGAGACCAAAGCAACCTCTGTATCACAGATCTTTTGGGAATCCAATACCAGCAATCACTCTGAATAGATATGACTTTGCTTTGATTTTCTTTTTGTTGCACTGACATGCCCCTCCTCCTCACAGCTCTTCCCAAAATTATATACTACTGGACTATTCACAGAATCATATAATAGAATAATTTGGGTTGGATGGATCTTTCAATATCATCTCGTTATCCTAATACTAGTAGCGAGGAGGAGTTTTATAAGTGTTCAGTGTGTGGTGACAAATACTATATTTTATAAATTAATTTCAAGTTAATGCTAAATTATTATGGAATTACCTGCTACATACACTTTACTATTAAAAGAGTTCATCATGTTTAATATTATTACAGTGAACACCAAAGGAATTAATAATGATTCGCACTTCTCATAGAGTGGTACCAATGTAGAGAAGAGAAGGTTAGCCTAATTAAATTCCACAAACCACTTTAGGGCTCTGCCGTATTGTGGAGGCTGTTTTTTATGTTAATTAATTCTGAATGAAAGGTTTCTGAAGTGTTTTAATATTGTTCAAAGAGGCACCAGGAAGTATTTCAAGATTATTATGGTTTTTGTCCAGGGTACTTTGACCAAGCAAGCATCATCCTTTCCATGATGAGCTCCTGCATGCTGTATAAATTACTGTAAATAATAATAAACTGATGATTCCAGTATTTTATTGAGAGATAGAACTGAAGCTGGGTGAGGATATTGCTATGTACTGACAAGACACAACTCGGGCAGCAAACCCCAGGCCTGGAAAATCCAGTTCACTTTCTTGCAGTGCACAGAGTTGCTGGACAATACATTATGGACTTAAGTCTGCTTTGGAATTGCTTACTATCCTCATTCCTAGTGTTCCACAAAAACAAATGCTACACCACCTTTGGCTTAGATCCTGGTTTCCACACATCAGACTTCCTGATGATCTAGTGTTGTAGTTCAAGGGGTGAAAGGGTACATTTTTGCATGTTATTTGTTTTCTGGTTCTTTTTAATTGTCATAAAGTGGAGAGGTAGAAGGCATCTGTTGGTAGCATTTTGGTGACCTGCCTAGCTCCTTTTCTGCTTCCCTTGACTGTTGTTGAGCAATACAAATATTTCAGACTGGGATTCACACCAAAAAAAATAGCTGTAAAAAAACAAATGTGAAAATTTGCTTTGCCTCTCCTTCTACTGAAATTCTTGGAAATGTTTTTACTTTTAGCCTTCTAATAGACCTTTTTGGAAATCCTATTCAAGCTGGATTTTTCAAACCCCAATTCCCTTAAGCACATGCTTCACATGTTAGGCATGTGTTTAAATTCTCTTGATTTAGTGTCATATACTTAAGGGCATTGCTGAATAAAGAAGGGCATGAGCATGTACTTAAATGCTTTGCTGATCAAAGGAACAAACCTCTTGATTTGATCTACATTTAATGCAAGTTAGATCACCTATGCAGTAGTCAAGAATTTACTAAATGTCTCTACTAAAGACAGTTCTTGATTAAGCTGTTTTCTTCTGGCTATAGAAATAGGAAGGGCTGCATAATACAGCACATTTCTTAAATTTTTTTTTTATGACATTGGTTGTAAATTATATTTTCAAGTGCTATGTTCTCACTGCAAATAAAAGAAGGGATCAAGACAGTAAAAATGAAAAGAGAAAAGAGGGGTTTGGTTGTTAAAGACATCTATTCAGTCTAACCCAGTAGAATTCAATATGCTTTATGTTCTTAATATTTTTTCTTTCTATATACAGAACAGTATGTATCACATCTCTTCCTCCTTACACTAAAAATTTATATTCAGGATACTCTAATGAAGTACATCTTGAGTCTCCTTTTCATGGCTAATGAGGAGACAACAAGAATTTGACTAATACTAGTACAATTACTGGAGCAGTGAAGCGTGCATCTCTGATTAGACGTGATAATTTGCAAGGCTGGGCTCTTCACATTAAGTTTGCAAACAGTTTAAAAATCACTTCCTCTATTTATCCAGCTAATCTCTGTTTAATGACTCCAGACCTGACAAAAGAAAGAGAGAATGTCTCTTAAAACCCCATACTTCATTTATGAAGCTTGTATGTAGAGGAGAGGTGTAATTGATAATAAATTTTTTCCAGAACAATTTTAGATGAAGCCATGCAGCTGACTTTTTACTATGCAGTGGTATTTTTATTATTCTTGTGATACTCAGTCTCCTTTACATAGAGCTTTGGTTTCTTTGTCCAGGTTTAGACATACATTTCTGCCAATTTTTGGCTCTTTTGATTTCTTTCTAATTTGCCTTTTGAATTAAATACTCAATAATCCCTAGAGTATGAATATTTTTGTTGGATTTGCTTTTTTTTTCCCAGAAAAGGTTGGTAGAGTGACTGGTGATGGTGCTGCTAGGGAATTCTTCATCAGCATCACAGACAGGCAGGTTTTTAAAGGAATTAGACACATACCGTTCCAGATTTTTTAAATATTCCTTTATCTTTGAGGCCTCTGTTCACCATTTGGACTTGAAGCAAAGATGCCTGAAACAACAGGAACTATGGTTAGAATTCTTGATGTATTTAATTAAGCAAAGAGAAGCAGCTCTTGCTGTCAGTAGGTGGCATTTGTCCTGAGGCAGGAGTGAGATGATATTTAAAAAGGACAGCCAGCAGCTTCAGTCAGGCCTAGAAAGGATGCCTTCATGTAAAACTGTGTCCCAGAACACATCACTGATAGAAATAACATGTTCTAGGTGTCACTTCCATCACAGGATTAACCTGAGTTTGTCAAAGTCACTTGATATGCTCACACCTGGACCAAGTGCCACTGAATTGTCTCCATATTGCACAGTGGCATCATAGGATTGCCATTTCTTTTGGGATCTAATTCTGAGTAAAAACAGATTCAAAACCAGTATACTGGTTTTGAAGGAAGGTAGAAAGGATTCAAGACTATCACTCCCATGGATGTTTTCTGGAGTTTTGCCTAAAATGTGTAAAAGCAGAAGTATGGAAATGCTTAGCCTGTTGTTTTGTACAGTTTTGTTTGCTTATATAGCTTCCAGAGAGCATGATTAGCTTTGTCTAAAGTATCTTGTTAATGATACTTTAACATTACAAGTATCTTGTTAATGAATGGGCTCTGGGATTTCCCTGTCTATTTTAGTAAGAGATACCTACTACCTTTTTGTTTCCACTGAAACACAGCAGCTGTTGCAAGGATTGTGTGGAATGGACAAAAAATGGGCATCAACTTGCTTCTGGACCTATGGAAGGTATTTGTGTCAGAGAGAAGGGGATCATTATAGAAGTTTTAACAGACTGCATGGAAAAGCCATCGATAAATATTGGTGGCATCTGAATAATTCTCCTCTTCCAGACACAAAAGAAATAAAAATAGAAAGTTGTGGAGTTTGGTTCTTGGGGATGGTGGTTTCTAAAACTGATCTGAATTCCCAGGAGCTGAGCATCCTCCCTAAAGACTAGGATAGAAGGGTGGAGGCAATGCAAAATGACATCACCTCTTGCTGTTACTAATGTGATGGAAGATGGCCAATGCAGCTTCAGAAATGGAAAAAGCAGATAGAGGATTTTCTTCATTTTTGCTCTGCAGTCTTCACTGGTGGTCCTTACAGAGCCAACTGTCGGATTTCACTCTTCCCCATTATCAAGTAATGGATTTAAGTACCAGGAGGTAGTATTTGAATGTGCTATCTCTTCATATAAACCATAATTTTTTTTTAATTGGCTCATTCTGCCTAGAACTGGAACTAAGGAAGCAATTTCTCAATGAGGTAAAATTGAATAGGAATTCCACTATGATCAGGGCTAGCAGTAAGTGTTCCTGTTACCTGTGCTATTTAGAGCTCTTTTCCTTGAATCTGTGCATGTGCTCTATATAATTGGTATTACTTTGTAATAATAAGTTTCCTGCTTGCAATCACAACAGCAGTACTGGGAAACAAAGGAGTGGTTTTGCTCTTGCTCAGTACCCTGGAAAGTAGCTTATCCCCCCCATGAGTGAAGGTGAGGGACTGCAATGTTTGCGTGCCATTTGGATTGTTCTTGCAATGAGCAGAGAGTGTCCTCACCATCACCCAGTGAGCAGCTCAAGCAGACAGCCAGTACTGTCTCTGATCTCCAAAGCTGTCTGTTAAGCATTGAAGAGAATTACCGACTTGCTTTTCCCTCTTCCCTGTGCCTTGAGGCAGGATGCACAGCATTGGAAGGGTGGAACTACTCAGCCTCCACCTGCCTGTTGTCATTGGGGTGTTCTGTGCTGGGATAGAGCATTTAGGAGCATTGAAGACACAATAGATTTTTAGGACCTTTACTTACCAACAGATTAATGTTAATGCAAATAAGTGATAAAAAGAAGCAACAAAATCAGTCATTAACCTTAAATTTAAAGTCACCACTTACTTATTGTTGGTTCCAGTTTATGGGACTGGCTAATGAACTACTGCTTTTTCTAGAGCTCATACCTTGGAAAGTTCCTACATAATTCCCACTCCTTTTGAAGCAGATGATTAGTGGAGACACCCTGAGTTAATTCTGCTCTTTTTTTCCATTCTGAATGAGGTAACACCTTCATTTTTCTCTTCTGTTTACTCATTTTCTGACTGTATTAAAAGCAGGACAGGAAACTTCATTTTTTTGTACTGGTTAGTTCTTTTTAGTTTGTATGTGCTGGTGGAAATGGTAAAGTACGTTTTGCCTGGTGGCCAAGTAGGGTCTAATTTGATTCCCTGTTAAATAAATGCAAGCCTTTCAGTAGACTTTGTGTAGTTCCATAGTAGATTTATCACTTGTACTCATTTTAAAAGAAACAAAGCCACTTGTAAGTTGGACAAAAAAACCCAAACCCAAGTATAATGGAAATGCTGTGTGGCCGGGAATCAGTGCTGAGAAGGGTTTTTGCTTGAAGAGGAGGGCAGCAGTTAGAAGCATGCTCTCATTTTATCCCAAAGCCGAGTCGTTCTCTGAAATAGATGCCAGTAGTTGTCACACACATTAAAAAAAAACCACATTGTTTCTCTTCTGAATATGCCCATAATAAAACCTTACGTTTATTTTGTTGACAGATCCCTAAATTAATATGTGAATATAGCAATTTTTTCCTTCCAATAGTTTTTCATTGTCATTATCAATGTAGTGGAGCACTGTTTCAAGCATTCAAAGAGTGTCTGTGCCTTTATCTGTCACCCAATATTCCTGATTTCTCTGTAGCACTGTTTTTGCTTGGTGTCTCTATCTTGTTGCACTCTGCAATGAGAAAAACCTGTAACCTAATGAAGGAGCCTAAATTCCCTTTTATAAATTACATCCAGAATCCCCAGTGCTGGGTTTGCTGGCGGTCTGCCAGACACCATGTTCCACTGCAGAGACCTATCTCCTTTCCCACTGAGATTACTCACAGGGAAGAGTTCATGTATCCCTGAATATGTCCACGAGCATAAGCGGTTCTGTGCTTAAGGCATTAGCATGGCAATGTGGAAATCTGAACTCTGAGATTAAGCCACATGTCCCTGAACATGAGAGAATTCAATTTCATAAATGGCAACAGTGTCGGGTTTGCCTGTTTGTAACATAGCAATAATATTTCCTCCTTTCTTTGCATGGATCACAGGCTCCTTCAGGAGTAGATGGTGGCCTGGTAATCACAGAAGTACTTGGGTTTTCCCAGGACACTTACTCTTCCACTGTGTGGAATGTTGAAATAAGATTCACTAATCAACAGGGAAACCACTATGAATTCCAAGTTTACCCAGTCCTCCAAGTCGTTTCCACCTCTCTGCATATCTGATTTGAATCCTCATTTCCTAAGGAAATAAGATTTATGAAAACATCTTTCCCTGTCTTCCATTTTGAAGCAGACATATTTGTGAATAAAGTTCTTAATCACATTAAATTCCTAATAAGTAATAAAAAACCTCTCCTGGAAAGCAAATATCTTTTTAGTGTGTCCACTGGAGAGGGTGGAAAATAAGAATCACTCCTTACTAAAGCAAAAAAACCTACATAGGATACTACATTATGAATCCTTAGCTGCTTGTAACAAAAGCAGCTTTTTGAGTTTTTGCTGTTTCAGACATTAGAGAATCCCCTCCTCAACTAAAGCTTCTTTCCTGTGTGAATTACTGGTTTTCAAACAAGGAGCAACAGGAAAAAATTCCATCTAATACTTACTGGGTATTTAGTTAGAGTGGCCTCACACGTTCAGCTAAAAGTTAATCAGCTAGAAGACACTAGTCCAGTGGAAACCAGATGTAGTTAGCTCCACCACTCATGGAACGATTTCTGTGCAGATTCCTTGTAATTTCATCGCCAGATATGAGCTGTTCCCTCTGATCACTGTGCTATTTGAAGCAACCTGTTCACACACTCCACAGATTTCAAAGTAACTCTCGTACAAAGCAAATCACCCCCAAGTTTGGAATAAATAGGGATTGAGCTATTTCTTAAATTACTATTTAGAAATGGGCCTTAAATTGTAGCATTCCTTTCCATTTAGTTGTTGTCAGTGTGAGGCTGTGTGGTGCTGTTTGTTAAAAGATTCTCATGTCACAGACAGAAACTGATGCACAGGAAGTTCCATCTGAAGATGAGGAAGAACTTCTTTACTATGTGGGTGACCAAACACTGGAACAGGTTGCCTAGAGAGGTTGTGTATATATCTCTCTGGAGATATTCCAGACTCATGTGGACACAATCCTGTGCCATGTGATCAAGGATGGTCCTACTTGAGCAGGAAGGTTGGTCCCTTCACCTTAGCCATTCTGTGATCTCTTTCAGTACCCTTTGGTTTTGCTACCTTTATGGGAAACGTGTGCTATTTCACCATAAATGGGATTCTTGCTCCAGGATGTTTTGCAGTGGACTTTATTGTGCTTTTCTTTGTTGTCTCAGAGACTTTTACCTGTGTAGGTACTTACCTTGATTTAGTCATCTTTTCAGTTTTCTGAGCTCCCTGCCTAAATCTGGAATTCCAAGAGCTGTGGAAATTCCATTCCACCTAGAAGTTCCTTGTGAGCTGAAACATCAGTTCATTTTCACAGAGATTTCTGGTATGGTCTGTAAAATAGACAATACAGTCATTGAGAGACAATAGTGCTTCTATAACTAATTATCAGGCTTGTTCCTCTTCATAAGCTCTTTATGTGTGGATGTAGCATAGGCAGACAGAACGTGAATTCCACTGCATTCTCAGCAAGCTTTTAGCCAAGGTGCTTCACTACCCCAAAAGCAGATTTTGTGCTTGAGGGTTACTTTTGATCTGCAAAGTTCCAGGTCACAGCTGTTGGCATTTGGATGTGCATCTCTGTTGAAAATGTGCAAAATGTTTGGCATTGTCAGAAGAGGAAGTCCAGCTACAACAAAAACACTGATTTCATCGGGGAGCATGTAGATGCAACAGCACATCAAGTATTCCTAAAAGGAATCTGCTGCCCTCCTGGTGTGTGAGGGTACTTCTTTTTGTGTGTATTTTCCATTAACCCTGAAGCACGGGTTCCTTGCCTTAGAAATCTTAAGGTAGAGGTTTGGTTTTTTGGTCATGAAAGTTAAAACAATTAACTCATTCATAAGGCAGGAATTTTAATTGAGATCACCAATGCTGAAAAACAAGTTACTTATTCACAAGTAGAATTATATGCTTTTCCCAGGCTTTTCCTCTAAATATTTGATCATAGAAGGGCTTGTTTTAGACCAACTGCCGCAGAAGAAAACATTACTCTTAGATTTTATATTCTGTGAGTCAGTGGAAGTTGGTAACACACAGCTATATTTATCTTGTCCTGTCATTTCAGATGTACCTTACCCCACTCTGTGGAATCATTTCTTATAGATGCTGGCAGCAGTCCTTGCCATCTCATACCTGATTTTTATTTTTTTTTAAGCTAGACTTGTTTGTTTTAGACAGGTTGCTTCATACCCTGTTCAGAAATGAAATGTTTTCTCTGTGTATGGAATTTGACAGAAATGAAGAAAAATCTCATCTATTTTCCTCAGTTGTCCTTACCTCATATGAAGGAAAACATTCACAGCTGTCTCTAGTGTCCTGCAATGCAATAATTTTTCTCAGAGGTAGACTAATACCTGAAAACCTGCTGACAAGGCCACTTGCCTTCTGTACTTGGTACTGTAATGTCTGGACAGTGGGAGTAAAAGTATGATCTCTTTAAGTTTCTCTTAAGCCCAGTACTCCTCTAAACAGGCTCATAGTTTGCTATTTAGCTAACAGAAAAGGTACAAAGATTTTTACTGGCACTGAAATTAATAATTTCCAAAACACCCCAGGGAGCTAGACACAAAGATCTTACTGAAAATCAACAAGATTTGTACTCAGTAGAAAATTTTCTCCTTGGAAAATTACTGCAGACACACATTAGGAATTACACCAGAAGAAATCTTCAGCATTGGATGAGTGGATTTCTTTCTTCTGTCATTGGGTTCATCTTTCTTTTATATGAGCATAGTGGGCAGTGCTGTGCTATCAAGGCACATGTCCAGTGTAAAGTTGATTTGAGCTGGTTTGAACGGCAATTGCTGCTCTAATAACCATTTTTAAGAAGGCAGCATGAAATTAATATGCAACAGTCTGCACAGAAGGAAGATAAAGCAAATGTAAACTTAGATCAGATAATTAACATGCCTTTGTGCATAGTACTTGTAACAAATCCCAAGAAACTATTCCATGGTATTTTAAATGAAGGAGGTTAAGCTTTTTAAGTGTGATGAGGTTCCTCTTTCACTCTTTGAAGTGATCTAGATGAAATGGGGATTTTTTGTTTAAGGTCAAGAAAATGTAAGTGATAATGGATATTAAACATTTCAACCTCAAGCCAATCATTCTAACTTTACAAACCAGAAGAAAAAGAAGGATCTTTCCTGTGATTATATAAACATAAAGGCTTAGACACTTCTTTTAGAGATGCTAAACAGTACAAAGAATTGTAATAGTGCTGGAGCAGAATAAGACCTTCATGAACAGAAAAAAGGATAATGTATTTTCTGGAGGACATCCAGGGGCATTTTTCTTTTGGGGTTTTTTTTTTAAATAATTGTTCATTTTTACCATTGAGTCAGGTAATTGAGCTAAATATCAATCACTGCATGAACAGGAGAAAATGCCTGACATATGCAAGGGAAAAAAATATTTCCTGAGTAACATGCAACAGAGAAAATGGGGATCCCAGTGCAGTTCCATAATCCATGCTTAATGCTGTAGGAGCATCTGCAGTATGTCACTGAAATCTCACACAGCAAAACCAGGTGTGTATAAAGAAAGAAAGCTTTTACAAGCCAAATGTTGTGGGATGAAGTCAGTAGTGTCTACACCCTAAGAAGGCTGGAATTAGACTTTAAGCATTCATTCAATTTTGCTAAATTGTAGTGCGTAACTGTTATCCTGATGGTAAAAAATTTTATTCTTTCCTGTGTATCTAGGGTTTTATCCCATTACATGCTGACCTTGCTTATATAATTGGCAAAAGGGTATTCCATTAAAAGTAAAAGCTTTTTTATTTCATTTTGTCCATATGGTTCAATTTTTGATGTCCATCCTCTTAGTGACCAAACATTTACCAGGTTCAGTAACTTTCCATAGATGACTGTATATTACAGCTCAGTTGCTCTGAGGTCAATCCACTGTTTTCCTATTTATTTACTTAAAGAAATGAACAGACTTTCTTGTCCAGACTAGCCATTTTCTGAGATAGTACACAGAATAAGCCCCAGCTTTCAGGCACCAGGACTAATGCTGCATATTGGATATAGGTATATGTTCTTAAACCAAGCTACATCAGAACTTTTCATATTCAGGTTTTTCTCTGACTTTTTTTTTTTTTAACTTAAATAGAAACTGATGAGTGCATGATAGCCTATATTACAAAGCTGAATTTAAATGCATTTTTTTGTAACTGCTGTGTACACTGGAAATCTGTCAGACTACTAAATTGCACCACTAGATGATGGCTTAGCTAGTTTGATTGTTAAAGGCAGAGCTGGAACTACTGTATGCCCTAGAAGTTTCAAACCAGTGATAAAAAGGAAATACTAAAATATCTACTCAAAATTATAAATTAAAGTGTAAAACTGTGAGGGTTTAGGTAATGGCTGAAGACCTACCAATGAAATTTATTTTTGCAATGGAAAGACAATAAATTAGGTTCTCTGGATCCTTTATACAAAAAAAAACTTACAGATTGAATCTTCTGAGATATTCAGTGCTGTAAACTACTCAGCTCCATACTGTTAGGAGGCAGAGGCAAATCCTTCAATCAATGCTGTTAAAGCAGTTTTTGAACTACTTGTAGGTGAGGTCTGCTG
Source organism: Entomyzon cyanotis (assembly GCA_024500445.1). Classification (NCBI taxonomy): domain Eukaryota; kingdom Metazoa; phylum Chordata; class Aves; order Passeriformes; family Meliphagidae; genus Entomyzon; species Entomyzon cyanotis. Next base: position 23,541,848 of record JAKEPQ010001000.1, read on the forward strand.
TCAGTCTCAGCGCTGGGGTATTTCATGTTTCCACTCTGTGCTCTCCACTCAGTTGCAGAGACTATGAGAAGTAGCTGTGACTATATTATGGGTTTTGGTTTATGCAATTCTGGAAAAAAGAACAGTAATGAAGAGAAATTAATTGAAAATTAATTGAAAATAAAATTGAGAGAAATAGATGTGTTTTAATTTTGTGGTGTTTTAAAAGAAATGAAACAATTTCTTTTTAAAATAAACTAAGAATCTTGAGACAAACTCAGGCTTTTTGTGACAAGGGGAGCTTGTAGCCACAGAGTATCTATCAGGATCATTGGAAGTTGTTTGTAGTGTACTATGGAAAATAGTTCTGAAATGGTGGGGTGTCCTGGTCACCTCAGTAAGTCAGTGCTGCTTGGAAGGCTTCTAGTATTTTTCACCCATGTTTTCATCTTTGTTTAGCTGGAGAATAATCTCCATGTATGTCTGTGAAGAAAGCATGATGAAACTACAATGTCTTCATTAAAACCTTTATAGACTCTGGAAGTTTTGTGCTTGGATTTTTTTTCTAGGAATGGAATATCACAATGAGACAGAACTTAAAGTTTCACCCTTTTGAAAAGTCTTAATGGCTTTTGGTGTGAACTAAAAATAAGGAACAAGCATCAGAGATGAAATTTTGAGAAACAACAAATTTCTGCACTTTGACATTATTAATTACAATACATACTACATTTTGCACAGGACCAAATCTTTTTTCAGAAAAAATAATTTATTATTCCACATGATTTTTTTTTCCTTTAAGTATTTTCTTATTACTGAAAACTTTCCTTCTGACTCCATTTCCCCATCTGTTCCTGGTAAAGCATTTCACATATGTATAAACTTTCCGATGCTTTGCTTTTTGGCTTTGCTACTAACACACAAGGGCACTGTCACAAACTTGAATGTGTAAAGTGGAGATAGGATCTAGTGGCATATTTATTAACTGGCTTTCAGAGACCTGTTAGAAAATTTTTTGGTAGAAAAAGACATTTATATTCATAAATTAGGTTGCTGGTCTTTAGTTATATTTGTGTGGAATGTACAACCTGCTATCTGATCAGGTCTTAATTAAATCTTGGGAGCAGTAGATGTCTTGTGAATTCATTTCATTAAATGAAAGAAATTTAATATAAATACAATACAATACATACGTAAAAGACTAAACATTTGTACTAGAATTGATGGAAGAGATCTTAAATTAGTTGCATGCAGTTTTCGTTTGTGATCCATGAGCTGACAAGGACAATAGGTAAACTTTTAGTTTGTTAATACCTGGCCCATGAAGGAAGGTAAGAACTAAAGCTAAAGGTCTTTCAGGCAAAGGAATTTTCTTATGCATACAAATGCCAAAATACGGTGTAAACTAAAACACTCCTCTGTGGCTAGCTCAGGTCTTTCCCATAAGAATTTTTCTCCTGTGTTTTATAAACAAAGATAAAGTTTGGATGTTATTAAAAACAGTGTCTCGAGATTTGGACAGTTCAGGCCTGGCCAATCAGGCCTAGGGGGAGGTTTCTGACTGACCAATCTGAGTGACCTCTGAAAAATCTATATAAGTTGGAATCAAAACAATAAAGCTCTCTTTTCTATGCCACGCTGAGAATCCGGGTTTTCTTCTCTGCTAGCGGCTCAACAGCGACACTCCTCATGTTCACAAAGGTTGCCCAGTTGTTTCTGAGTCTAATGAAACCTTCCCAAAGTGAGGACCACAAAAGCTGAGGCATCCTATCCAGATTATCCAGGACCAGCAACCTTAAAAGGGCTTGATATTTACCTTGGGACATCTGGCTGTCTGAGGTTTGCCCCAAAAGTGAAGTCTTTGGAGCCTAGGCAAGTTGCGCCAAAGCTGGGCACAGGCCTGCAATATTTGTCTCTGCAGTTGTTGGGGCAGAAACTGCAAGCTGTGTCCTGAGGAGGAAGCCCCCCCAGCAGCCCCAGCAGGGTGGCCCTGCAGCAGCGTCTGGTGGCACATCTGGAGCCCCGGCTCTGCCCCTCTGCCGCTTCCTGCTGTGAAGCACTGGTGAACAACTGGGTGAAAACATGGGAATAGTTGTCTCGTGCCTGTGACTTCAGGGCTGAACTCCCAGCAGGTCTGTCCAGAATCTATCACTTTTGGGAATCGGAAGGCTTACAGAAAATGAGTCAGTCAGTGCAGCTGCAGGGTCCTGAGAACTGATTTTCTATGGAAAAAATGTGGGTTTGACAATGTCTTGCTGTCAACTCAAATTTGTCCAAACCTGAACTCTAGAGCAGGCATAGTTCCTGGGAATTGGAAACTACTTTTTGACTAGTTTCCCTTATAGCTATAACCATGATTTTTTTTTTTCCTGCATGATTTTTGCTGCCCTCCTTCACTTTTCCAGCTCAGCATGCTATTTTTTTTTCCCCAGAAGTCTCTTTAGAACAGAGTCCCCTTTGACCAAGTATAGAGAGGAATAGTGCCAGCAGACACAAAACCAGTATGAGAGGAAAATACCTTTAAAAGCTTCTTCACATGCAGAAAATAAAACCCACATTTCTTTATGGGTTTTTTTTTTTTTTTTTCTAGAGTAAGGGGTGAGAAGATGGGGAAAGTTATTCACCTACCCTGTTATAGACTTGCCTTCCACATGGGACCTCTCTCTTTTAGCCAGATGAAGGTTTTGCACACATTCCTTTAACATACATAGTTGGGATACGTGTAAATCCTGTGATGCACAGAAGTCACCTCCTGAGCAGGAGGCGTTTAGTCCAATGCCAGTTGATGGAATCCTTGCCACTGATTCCAAAGAAATTTAGATCAGTCCTTAGGTAAACACAAATACCAGCTTTGATATTTTTAAGACTGCCTCAGGTTGGTTATGAAGAGAAAAGGGTAACATGGCTTGATGCTTAGAATGCTTCCAAATTTGTTGAGTTACCAGCCAGCTTGTGAAATTTCTCACGCTTAATCTGACGGGGAGTGTGCCTGAGAAAAGGGAGCTGTAAAGCATCAAGAAGGGAATGAAGGCAAGGCTTATATACAGACAAGCTGCTTTGCAGTTACTAATGTGTTTTCCCTATTAAAATTATGTAGCTGCCAGCATTGCATATTTTTCTCACATAGGCACTACCGAATGGGGAGATGCAGAGATGCCCCCATGTTCCTTCAGATAAACCAGGCACATTTGGTAGCAATTGAACTGGAGAGAGGGAGGGGTTTCTATTGGCTTTTGCTGATATCGTCTGGTTTACATTAGGTTGGAATTTCTGAGATTGGGAGTGTATTACTCTAACAAACAGTGGTTGCTATAGGAAATGTAGGATCATCTGTATTATCCTACATATACAGCATAGGCATTCATACTGACTGTTTCCTGAGATTTGTGTGTTGGGGGAAGCTAATGGACACTTTTATTGTTATCCTTGTGATTTCATGTCTTGCATTCATTGCTTTAACTCCTGCCATTGTAATAATTATGTGTAATCTTCAGGAATCTGTGTGGGCTCTAACCAGACACCAGTACACCATTTTGTATTTTCCATCTTCAGTTCCATCTAGGACATGATGATGCTTGGGAACAGCCAGAATAGATTGACCAGAGCAAACTGTGCCTGAACAATCTACAAGCTTACTCAGGATGAAATAAGTGGTTCTGAGGACAAGTAGAGAGGTGGCCGTCTCTTATCTTGACTTTAATAAGGATAGAAGGGAAAAAAAAATCTGCAAACAGGTCAAATTAACATTACTGGATATTTGAAATCAAGATTGTTCAGAAAATAATATGGAAAACTTCTGTAATGTTAATCTGTATTCTCTGTTATTGTCTGCAGTACCTATTAATAGTCTAGATTTCTTCAACCTTTACTTGGATGTCAGGTGGGAGAAGAGTCTGGCTAGGGAAAGGCAATTCTGTGCTGCTTCCAGTTCTTCCTGTGCCATGAAGATTATCCGTAATTGTGTGGTACTTGCAGCTTCCTGATATACCAGGCAACAACTGCCATCCTGTTCCCCAAAGACCAGCAGATTTGAGGGGTTTGGCTCCAGCATCTTTCAAGTTCCATATCTCAGCAGCTTGTGCTGCATGCCAAGTGCATTCACAAAGTGCTGTAATAAATTTGATAATATTGTCTTTTGAAGGAATCTGTGTCACTGAGCCAGCACATACTGACTGCACACGCAGCAATGCTCTGTCTTTTCCTAGCTCTGTGATATAATGACAGAAGGGGGGAAAAAAGTATAAAGAAACCAGAGAGCCTAGACTCAGGGCATTTGCTAATGATACTGTACAGAAAAACTGAAAATATGTTAGTACAGATAGAGCCTGAGAGTATACAGCATTTGAATTTTGATCAGCTTTTCATACATGCAGCTCTCAAAGTAGCAAGCATATTTATGAGGTTCAGACTGAATTTACTGTCACAGACATTGTTTCATGGTGTTGTGGTTTAACCCCAGCTGGCAACTAAGGACCACGCAGCCACTTGCTCACACATCAGGGGGATGGGGAAGAGAATAAGAAAAAAGGTAAAACCCATGGGCTAAGATAGGAACAATTTAATAATTGAAACAAAACAATCATAATAGAAATGGAGGGGGGGAAAAGAGAAAGAAACAAAACCCGAGAAAGACAGGTGATACACAACGAAATTGCTCATGACCTGCTGCGTAGTGTTCAAGCCATCCCTGAGCAGAGATTGGCATCTCTCAGCCAGTTGTCCCAGTTTATACACTGGGCATGATGCACTGTAGAATAGAATATCCCTTTGCCCAGTTCAGCTCAGCTGTCCTGGCTGTGCTCCCTCCCAGCTTCTTGAACACCTCCTCACTGGCAAAGCACAGGAAACTGAAAAGTCCTTGACTGAGGGTCAGCACTGAGTAGTGCCAACTAAAAAAAAATATGGTGTGTTATCAATATTCTCCTGCTGAATCCAAAACACAGCACTGTAACAGCCACTAGGAAGAAATTTAACTCTATCCCAGCCAAACCCAGGACACATGAGCACACTCCATCCCTTCCCTACTACTGTGCAAAATCAGCTTACTCTTAGCCTCAAAACAGGGCTCAGACAATCTAAGGCCAGCTTTTCCATGCTCTCTGCACCCAAAGGCAGCTGAAAGTGTGACTGAAAGGTGTAGGATGTTTGAAGTGGAGGTAGTGATGCTGAGCTTCCACTAACATCTGGTCATTAATTTCAGCTTTGGGGACTTCCAAAATGTTGGCAAACACAGCTCCAGCTGGCCTGGGGCCTGTGGCTTCTCCATCAGCAGGTAAATAGGCCAGATGGTCTCTAATTTTACTACTGTTTCTAGTATGGATGATGAGCCTTGGTCCCTACAGAGCAATGTGCCTTCTGAAAACTGAATGTTTTTATCTTCCTTTTTGACCACATAGAAACAATGTAATTATTAGAAAAGTAGTGAAATTATTAGAGCAGTGGCTACGAGGAAAGTCTGCACGTGAGAAGCTGAGAAAAAGCAGCAATGATCACCTTGTTTTCCTCTTTCCATTTCAGAATGGCAAAGTCTAGAAATCCATTTTGAGCAGCTGCACTTCCATTTGTGTTTGCTATAAAACAAAACTGTCTCACTTGTAGGAAGAAACTGGGGAAAACTGTTTTGTCTTTGCCATTTCTGTTCCTTTCAGCAAACAACGATGGAAAAAAAAAAAAAACCCAGACACACAATCAAATGTAAAAAATACTCCAAATCCCATCAAGCCTCCTCTAGAGCAGTAGAGCTAAGATGTTCATTAGAAAGCCAAAAGAATCCAAATTTAAGTGCTTTATCTTCAGTACTTACTGGAGGGAGTTTTTGTCATAGCTGCATGCAGCATAAAAACTTGTAACAGGGTGGGAGGATGAGATTTTGGAGAATCTGGAGCTGGAACCTAAGGCAATATTCAGGCGGTGATTATGCAATGGTTGTGTAATATGGAGAGTGCTTGCATGAATAATCCTGTTAACATCAGAGTTTCACAATCAAGCAATTGAACATTGCACAGTTTAAAATCATCTGCATTTATGATGGAAAAGTCAGCAAAATCGCCATTAAAAGAACAGTGGTTTCATACATATAGGCTTTCTCAGCAGGGGTTAAGAGTTTAACAATGTCAGAGGAAAGAATAGAGGAAAACATTTTCTCAGCTTACGTGCAGCAGGAAGGATTAGTTTTAATGGTTTCCCTTAAGAAATGGAAAAGGTATAGATGATTATTATGGATTGTCATTAATTTATTTATTATGCCTGAGAAGCACTTTGAACACTAGGATTGAAAAAATTGAAAGGAAAGGGAGGGGGAAATGCACTAGTCACCGGAACAAGGAGGAATTTTTTATTTGTATCTAGCAAGTGCCAGAGCCAGCACAGGCAGAAGGCTCCATTGCCAAGCATTTGAGGATTCCTTGCGCTAAGGAGGCAGCGGCTCTGCAGCAGGCGCAGCCTCCTCTCCCTCCCACGCCCCTGTGCCGAGGGCAGCCTGCTGCTCCAGGGCTGCCGAGGGGCTGCGCTCCGGGGAACGCGGGGAGCCCAGGGACTCCTGCAGGAGCAGCGGCAGCGGCGGCACGGAGCCGCAAATGTAGCGTCAGTCGCAGGGCTGGAAAAGCCGCGGCATCTCTGTGAGCTGTTTCTGTGCTCGCAGCGGGGGAACACACACGCTGAGCTGTGCTCACGCCAAGGGCGGGCCGGCTGGGCTGCGTGCGGGGCGGGAGCGGCGCTGCCTCTGCGAGAGCCGTGTGCCACCGCCTGCAGCTCCGCCAGCCACACAGCAGCCCCGAGCTGCACAAACACACAGGCGGCGGCGGCGCAGCTGCTGCCAGCAATGCTGTGCAAAACAAGTCATTAAATAGCTGATAGATGAAGTTTAAGCTAAATGCCAAAGCAGAAATAAACCTCTGTTAGACTGCCTTTTTTGTTTGGTTGTTTTGGGGGGTTTTCTGCAGAAGGTTTAAGGCCATGGAAAATGAGTGTGTCTATAAAGATGTATCTCCTGGTATCAGGGACAAGGCAGGATGACAGCTGAAATTTAACCGGAGTTCATGTTGCCAGGAAGAATTTGAATGTTTAGGTGCTGATAGCTAAAGAATGTGTACAGTCATCTGTGCAAAAAGACTGAGAAAATCTGTAGCTGATGGAGGAAAGTCATCTGCTTTTATCTCATGCCGCACCATTTGAAAAAGCAAATCCAGTGCCCTCAACACCAATAGCTGCAGAACACTGGAGCCTTTCAAAGTTAGTGTGCTTCTACGTGGATTTATTCATTAGCTTTGTAAAGCTTTTGACATGCCAGAAAGTACAACCATTTTCAGACCAAATAGAACTAGGGCAAGATAAATAATACTTTTATGGTTGTTCCTATGCAACACTCCATGTCAGCAGGAAAACTGTGAGGCAATCTTCCCTATTCTGGTTTCTCTTACACTCTATAAAAAATAGTCGTCTAGTAGACTTCCATGCTTGTTGACTTCTTGGATATATGTAATAGATTTGGATGTTACAATAATCTTAAAGTTTTATTTCTATGGGAAAATACATCTGGAGAATATACCAAAGGCATAGTTAATTTCTGTTTGTTAGCCAGCATGCTATTTTTGTGCTTTCTAGCGTGCAAACAGAGTTCCCAAAGCGTTCTAGGAAATAAACTGGAAAGAGATACTAAAGGTATATCCCTTTGCTTTTAAAATTGTATTTTATAGTATGGAAGTTTGCATTTTCATTTTTGGGGAGATAATTAATAATTGATATGAACAGGAAAAATCTCCACTAACATCAGTGCAGCTGCATTCATTTAGATCAGTTGAGGATCTGAGGCTCTGATTCACTGTATGACAAAATGTCTCAACTAATATAATTAGCTAAAGCTGCAATCAAAGCCCAGCAGGGAAGTGGGTTGTTGCAGCAATGTAAACTAGAAATATAAAAGAAGCAAAGCTGCAAGTTTCCAGTATGCCAATATATACGAATTGTTCAGCTACAACTTCCATTTTTTTGTATCTATGGATGTGATAAGTTGGGGTACCTTGTCAGCATGAGAGGAGGCAGCTGAGTCAGGAGTTTGCCTCATAATTACAAAACCTGCTTTTTCATTTTTCTTCATGCAAGTAATGAACATGTCAATGTAGACCTGCTGGCTGAGCAGCAGAGAGAGCTGCTACCAGGGCTTACATTGTCCATTTTCTTATTTACTCTTTGCACGGCTCTGTGTTTGGCTCACCGCAGGCACATGGCTGTCTTTCTCTGTGCTTCAGCATTCTCATTCCCACACCTGCCTGCCCACACATCGGAGGCAGAGCTTGCTCTCACTCTGTGCCTCCTGCAAGGAATTAGTGCTCAAGTGGCTGATGGTTTATGTCCCTCTCCAGCAGCACCAAGTAGAGTCACTGCAGTAACCACCAGGAAGAAACACTTACTGGAATAACCCAAATCTACAAACTGTGAAGTCCAAGCTTAACAAGGACAAAAGTGTCCAACATAGGCTTTGACTTAGTTTATTAAAGTGGACCTCTGCCTCCTATGGTCATTTTTTTTTTTACAGAATACCAAATATCCAGGAGCCTCAGCTGTTTTTTTGCTTCTGGTCTAAGCAAGAAGGCAGGAGATGAGCATGAAATGCTTTATCATTGCAATTGTAAACAGTTTGTGTATTTGCTGTGAAAATGTGTTTCTGTTAGGGGTCAGACTGTAATACCTTGTACCTTGTCAGCAGAAACACACTTCAGTGTAATGTGCTCCCACTAACAGGGTTCTTTTTGTACATCCAGTCCTTAAGAGAGAGTACAGTCCTTTTTGTTTTCAGTAGTGTGGTGAGCAGAAAGAGAAAGCTGCTTCTGGTAATAATTGTATATAAAATACAAACCACCATTCAAAACAATGTGTTGCATCTTTGTGTCAGTGAACCCTCACCAAAACCTCATATTATCATATTACATCAATGCCAAGAGGGACAGGGGGATAGATAAACAATGAATGAGTGTTTATTTTAGTTCGGTGTTGTTCATTCCTGCTCTAGCAACAAAAAGGAGCTATGCAATCAGAGAGGCCCCAGAAGAGAGGGATGAAAAAACTTAACCCACAGCGCCATGAGGCAGGAGACAGATCCTGCTGCCAGAGTGCAGGTCCTCCGCTCTTCTTCCAGGGTCCAGCAGGTTGGGTTCTTCCAGGGTTCAGATTTCCTGGCAATGGGTAGAAATCCACACCTAATGGCAATAATGGTGTATGGGAATAACTACCCTCCTTAAGTGGAACCTTAGTAGCTAAGAGACTGAAAATTAAAATATCAGAGCTAGAGACTTCAAGAAAGAGTATACCTTGAAATACTATCATAAAAAATTCCTGCTTGCAGTAAATTTCTGTCCTTGGAATTCTGATTGTGAGAAGTGTCTTAATTTCCCTGTCAGTCTATAAGACCACTACAATATTAGTCTCCAATTTTCTATTTCTAACATTTCTTCGTTCACTTACTCTCAGGTTCTCCTTGTTTAAAATGCCTTAATTCTTTAATACCCAGGTTTGTATGAAGTACAGTTTGCTAATTTCTTCTCAGCTTCACATTTATTGTTATTTTTGAGGATGTTTATTGGTTTTTCAGCTATCACAGACTTTTGATAAAAATATTACTGTCTAATAGATCTGTGAAGAGCTAAAGGCAGTACAAACATAGTAAATAGTGGTGTACATTGCTCAGAACCAGCTCTAATATGTTCACCAGGTTATTAAGAAAAATAAGAGACTTTGATGCATTGTCTGGGAGTTCCAGGGTTACTGTTAGTACAATGTTTTCACATTGCAAAGCTTTGGAACTGTGTGGCTGTTTTCTATTCATCACTTACTTGCAATCTGAGTGGAACTGGAGCTTCTACTACTTACTTCCTCAAAGGAATGTGAATTTGGTCAGGTTTTTGTAAAGTCAGGCAGTATCTGTTGTAATTAGTGCCATCTGCTAACATCAATTGACAGGAAGTTTTTCAGATTAGGGTTGTGGTTTCATAAATTTAGTAGCAACTTAGTGACAGTGAAATCATCTGAATAAACTTCACTTAACTGCACTTTAGAATTTAATAAAAATTAATTCCTTATGTCTAAGTTGTGTAAAATATGGACTGCTTATAATATAAAAACATAAATTTGATGCTTTTAGTTCTTTACAGTCTCCCACTCCATAAAGGCATTCTTCTTTTCTTCAAACTGCAGATAGTGACACTTAAACACCTTTGTAACAGCAGTTTTATTTTTTAAGAGCCTGAACAATACACTTGGAGTACAAACTTCTGCACATGTGTCATGTTTTCTGGTTTATTTTAAAGCATTTTGGTAAGCAAATACCTCACTTCCTGTCTTTGAGCTCGTCAGAGCACACTCTTGTGCACGTACAGTCTAGAATCCAGAAAAACAGGACTGCTTGCATTAGAGACAAATCCAACATATGCATTTTTCTACCAAATATCTGGAGACATTAGCTACCACACTTAAAAATGGGTTGGTTTTTTTTTTCTTATTTCCAAATTAAAGGGGGAAAAGGGTAGCAAATTATTGAAATATATAACCTTATATGGATTTTTCATCAACTATGTGTTGCTCAGCCTAGGATTTTATCTTTGCATCTATTAACTTGGACTTGAGAAAAGGCTAAATCTTATGTTTGGATGTTGAAACTTTCTTAAGGTGTTAGCTGACAAAGAGCAGCAAAGATAAATGGTAATAAAAACAAAAGCTGGCAAACTAAGGGAAAGTTTCCCAATCTAAGTTGTTTTGTTGAAGTAACAGCTTCCTGCTTCAAAGAAAAGCAAATAGAGTCTCCAGTTGTATCCCTCTGAGGAGCAATCCACTGTTGAGAAATTTTTACATTCCAGACATACTTCTGGGTCTAAGTCTGAAAACATCTGCAAAGAACAGATGTCTTTAGGTGACTATACCTGTCTTATAGGTCAGGGAATTTAGGAACTTTTTGAAAGAAAATAGTTGTCTTGAGACATTAATATGGTCTTCAGTGCAAGCATCTGTTTTGGAAGTCCCAGTGGATTTTGAGTTCTCTACCAACCAATTAAGAATAGGATCGAGAAGTGCTATAGTGTGATTCATATCACTTTTGACTACAGAAAATAGAAGAGATAAGGCCTGACTGAGGGTTGATGACACCTTTCCTGGTTTGCCTTTGCACAGTATTTGGCAAAGAAACAGAGATGACAGAATGGTTGAGGTTGGCAGGGACCTTCTGAGATCCAGTTTGTGGTCCAGCCCCTCAGTTCAAGCAGAGCCACCTAATCACAGTAGGTTGCCAATGACTGTGACTTCGAGTATCTCCAGGGATGAAGACTCTGCAACCTCTCTAGACAACCTGTTCTATACTCAAGTAGTGATTTTGGGTTTTTAATTGAGATGGAAATTCATGTGTTTCAAGTTGCACCCATTGCCTCTTCTTGTGTCAGTAAGCACCACCATTGACTATCAGTTCACATTATGCAAAAATAACAGTTTGCCTCACTGGAAGTATATTTCCCATTGCAATTCCAATAGCTATGAACTGGCTCAAGAAAGACAGGCAACAAGATCAGTTTTCCTGGTGATCAGTTTTCCCTGCTGACATTTGGTGAACCAGACATTGAAGAAAAATATATAAATCTAAAGCAGGAAATCTGTCATTTTAAGGCTAACTGTATTTGTGTAGAACCCAAAATGTTTTCCAGATAAAATGAGGTAATGCAAAACTGTGGTCATGCCCAAAGCCAAGGAGCAGCTGACTAGAGCTGAGAACAGATTTTGCATCAGACCTCCAACCCAAACAAGCCTAGGATCAAGGGCTGGTGTGTTTTGTGTAGTTTCAGCAATTCTAGTGGAAACACTGCAGACGTGAGCATGTATTTACGTACCTGAGATAGTGTTTTCTGCCCTTTCCCTTTGCCCAGGTTATGTTCTTCAGGCAATGTAAATCTGTCTGAGCCTATGAGGTCTCTGCATGTGTTTTAATCAAATCCCACATGCCACTATGAATACTGAGCTCTTCGTACTCTGGTTGGAATTCCATCATGGAATACTGAAGGCCAGAGACAGCAAACTCATAGTGTTGAGTTCATGGCTACCACCGAGATCAAATCAAGTTAAAGATCAGGTCTTACTTTGGAAAACAGATTTGTGTGGGAAGACATCACTTCTCAACATGGTTGAGCGTTAAGGTTTGGTCTGTGTTTGCTTTGAGGAGCTGGGCAGACCTGGAACATGACAAAAGGGCAAGAGCCTCCCAGCTCTGGAAACCAATTTTACTATGTTATGATGGAGATATTCCCTCGTATAACAGGGTGCATCCCTGCTTTCTTGAGCACAGTCAAACTTTCTGGATTTCTAAGGGAAAGTTAAATGAGAGAACAATTGCATTTCAAATGCTTTTCTAAAGAGTCACTATTTTGGGCTGTCTTCCTCTTTTCTTGAAACCCAAGTTGTCAGATCAGTATCCCGTGCAAAACTTGCATGCATGATAGCTGTGTCTGTAGTGTGCTGACTGTGTGAAGTTGGCAGTGCTGATCCAAGTCTGTGGAGAAGGGCAGTGCAGCACACCCAGCTGAGGCACTGCCTGGAGCCCATTCACCTGCAATGAGCAGCCCAAGGCTGGGTCACTGCAGCCATGGCAGGGCTCAGTTGGTCCTGTAGGGCACAGGCAGGGCTTCCCCAGGCAGCTGCCTGCAAATCCTCCAGGATGCCTATACTGGAAAGCTCACTTGGCAGAGAGCAGCAGGGAATATTTGTATTAGAAAGTTAAGATTTGATGTGATCAAGATACCAAGCAAAAATTGAATTGTGGGCAAATAATAATGTATATAACACTGAGGAACAGATGAAGAAGAAAAGAGCCAAGTGCCTACGTTAACTCTGAGATGAATTTCCACTAGAATAATAATTTTTAAAGGCATGTATTTTCCTTACAATCATAAGTTAATCGCATAATATATTTATGACAGGTATTACGAACATGGAAAATAGCTTTAGTTTTTCAGACTGTCAAACAAAGTGATAAGCCATGCCAGTAAGTTCATGAAGCCTGTCTTACTTAAAATGCTATTTCACTGACATATGCCTACTTACTGTTACCTGCACCTATATTGCTAAATAAAACCAATTTTGGCTGTATAATCACCTATTATTTATTAAGCACTGCAACTGTTTGCAGATTCTGGTATGCACAATGAGAGTCTGTTTAGTATGTCTTTGACAACAATAGTTGAGGAACTGCTAGTGTAGCTATTTCTCAAACAGCATCAAATATGAAAATTTTGAGACCAGAGGAAAGATAATATTTATGTTTGTTTAGGTTTGTTACCATAGTACTTAGATTAGTTACCATGGGAATGGAAACAGATTAGTAAATTGCCATTACCCACTAGTATCAGTACTAAAGGGGTTTTGTTTTTAAAAGCCACTAACCTCAGCTTCATTGATTTGCTCAGAACCTTTTTTCTTTGTTTAACTTCTTTCTCTGTGTTGAAAAAGAGAAAGGGAAAAATCCCTGGTGGAAACCATTATTTGAAGTTATATCTGGATGAATAGACAGAAGGTGACTATAAGATAAAAAGCGAAAAGGCTCATAGTGATTGGTCCAGGCAAAAGAAAATAGAAATTTAGACCAAATAACATTCACCATCTAGGTTATCCAGGGTGAGGGGTGTGACTGACATATTCCTTAAGGACAAGGCCTTCCTGCTCTTTTGTTGTCTCACACATGCCCACAAACATGTTCAATAGAGTAAGTTCTGTTCGAAGTCCGTTTTCCGTATGCAGACTGCCTATCTTGCACTTAGTGAAGAATTGCAGTGTGATTATGACAATTCAGGTTGCAGAGAGGGATGACTAGAAATGCTACAGACGCACTACAAAATGTAAACATGTCCAGCACAATGAAATTCAGGACATCACCAAAATTAAAAATAAGAGGCCTGATAAATGTGCATTGCACTGTCTTGGTGCTTCTTCATTGTCACAAGGTATAAAAGAAAATTTTTTTTTTTCTATTTATTTTTCTTCCCAATGGTTCTAAGTAAGCCTGTTGTTTAACCAATTTCAAGCCTACTTAGAGGTGCCTAGGGCAAGAAATGTTCTAAACTTGTAGCTTTTGAAAGCATGTGTCTACCTGAAAATCTCAACAACTTTTCTTCAACAGCACACACCCAACTCACCCAAGTAATTCTGGGAGTGAATGTCTTCTAACAGGCTCAAAGGAGGGAGAAAATCAATAATTTCATATTTACATTGTAGATTTATTATATTTACATTATAACACATGAAGGTGTATGATATTTCTCTTATGAGTTTTACTACAGTCTGGAGCCATGAATGTCCAGAGCTGGAAACAGTTATAACCAGATTAAATTGTGTTCAACATGTTCAGTAATTGGTTGTGAGGTTTTTGGTTTGGGGTTTTTTTCTGGATGCTTTGTAACACTTTGGTATGAAGTTCAAACCTTTTCTTGCTGGTGCTCCACATAGGTTTGCAGAACTGGCAGCTTTAGAGATCTTTAACAACAGCCAGTGGTACTTAGGCTAGAACAGTGCCCTCCAGAAAGGCTCCTCCAGCTCTGCCAACCCCCAGGCCTGGCTTTACAGGACCTCACTTCTAATGCAAGGCTGGCTGCTAGTTACACACATGCTGTGCCTAATCCTGGGGACAGGAGATTAATCTAGTGCTGAGAATCAGGCCCATGTTCTTTACTGCCTCAACCAGAGAGAGAAAAACTCAAAATGATGTTGTAATTTAAACCTAAATTCTCTAATATCATATCAAAGTAAAGTTCCAAATTCATTATTTGAGAATGAATGTGATTTTTAGTTTTTCTTTTTAAGCATCTTGGTGTCTAATTTGGGATTTTTGACTGCACTGGTTTAACCATGTATTGAAATTTTATTAATAAACCATCATGGTTTTCCCCAGCCACACTCAGTAATAAAACTGTTAATTTTCTTCTGCTTAAAATGTGCTTATTGAAGAAAGCTAATTGCTGCTTCACAGTTTTTATCTTTTCAAAGTAGAATTATGGGCGTGCATGATATCAGACAAAAGCGAGCAAACATCAGAGCTTGTGCTGCAATGAAAACAGTCCTGGGGAGAGCACCATTTTGATCCTTGTGCTTGATCCCAGTGGTCTCCAGCAGTGTTTGGGAGGGTTACCTGGTGACCAGCTGCACAAACACTCCACCTGGCCCTTCCCAGCAAAACTCAGCTTTTGCAAACCTAAAAGCCTTCTGTGTAAATAAACATCACAAATAAATACCAGAGTGGGGACTATCCCAATGAAACAGCTGTAAAAATAAAAATTAAAAAGGTTTGTCTTATGACCAAGCTGTGAAACCACAAAGAAAGCATCTGCAAGCAGCAGTTAGAACAAATCACACTTTCCATTTAGCTGTACAGGCAAAGTCACTTGCAGGCAAGTCTCTAGGATGCTGGTTTATACATTTAACAGCTACTGGCAAAAAAAGTAAAGTCAAGCTGTCTTTTGGGCTCACTTATAAACAGACCATCTAAAACATCATTGAAAATATTTATCTTTGCAGTAAGAAGCCTAATTAATTAGTTTAGAACCATAACAAACTTCAAGGTGAAATACCATGATATTCACCTTCCTGTTTTGATTTCAAGCATTATATCCCACTAGCGGCAGGGTTGTCTTTTTAATTAATGCAGTGAGTGTACAAATAACATGCTAGAGGTGAGTTTTATGTAGCTCCATGACTTGCTGCTGTCTGACTAGCCTTAGCTCTGGCAGTACACTTTCAGAGATCTTGCCAATGAACTTTAAGGTCTATTGACCTCAGTTTTATAGTCTGCCTCTCTACCCGATACTTCCCCTTACTTTCAGCAGAAGGAATTTAGTGCTTGTACTTTAACTCTTTAATAGGAAGTTCAGGGCCTTGGCTGGAAATGCTGGCTTGAGGTAGGCTAAGGCTGAGGAGCTGTGAGCTTTGCAGTGGCACATGTGCAGGCACAGGTTCTGCCTCCCTTCCTCCTGCTGCAGCCCTGCCTGGGAAATGTCATGAAAACGCCCTGAGCCCTTTCAACAATTTCAAACAACTGGAGCCAGGTGCAAGGTTCCTCTGCCTGTCCTCCTGCTGGCACCTGGAGCCAGCCCAGCTGATTGGCATTTCAGGAGAAATTTCTGCACAGCGTGAAGAATTAACTAAAATGTCCACTCAGCTTGGGGCCTCCATTTTTTTTCAGAAGTGCAAAGCAGCAAAAAGCATCTCTCCTTCAGTTAGCCATTCTGCTGGAAGTGGGTGTAGACTGTGGGAGGCAGAACCCAAAGGCCAGCACCAAAACTGTCCTAACCCCATTTATAGGGGTTAGATTCCTCTCTAACCTGTCAGCCCTTAACTGTTCCTTTCTGCTACAGCAAAACACTTGCTGGTATGAAAGCAAGCTCTTGCCTACAGTTTTAAGTCATTTTATCCCAGTGGTGCTATGTCAAGCGCCTGGTATAGCTCACAGTCATATTATTACTCATATTATTTCTCATTAGTTTTATATCCTATCTTTTTTCTAGTGAATGACACATTTCTTAATTCTTCAAGCTGGACAGTGTCATCCACCTAAAACAGAGTGGGTGATTTCTTGAAATCTAAACTTGAAAATCATTCTCTCTGGCACCTAGTGTCCTGAGGCCCTTCCTTGCTGCTTCCTTGCAACTGCAGGATTTGTCTGCCCCAGGCTTTGCATGAACTCTGTTGCCCATGTAGAAGGTGATCTGAGGATGGCTTTTTTTCACTTACACTGCAAAAGTACAAATTGATTTCAGCTTTCTGAATATTTTGGCGTACCATGTATTTTCTCATTTAGAAATGAGGGCACTGTCCCTCCCAGAGGGAAGTGAGGTCCCTGCATGGAAGGAGGTGCACCTCTCTCTCCGTGTATTGCATCCCTGGGGGAATCTGTCTGCCCAGGTTAATCTTCCACTGATGGAATTGAGGAACAGCCCAGGTCTCCAGAGCAAGAGCAAATGAAACAACATAGATTCAACTTCTGGACTGCTGCTATCTTATTGTCTGCAGTGTGTCCCATGTGTATGTACACACACATACACATCTCTGGCACCTAAAATATTTGAAAAAATGTGTCACACCTACACTGAACTTTGCTGGTTCTTTTTGCATCCCCTTGGGCCAGTTGGCCCACACCCTGCCGGAACCAGCTCCTGTATTCCAGAGCAGTGACAGGGCTGTGTGGTTCAGACTTGGATCCCCACTTGCTTGCTCAGCTATAGACCAGGACACTGCAAAAGATAAACACAGACGTGTGTCCTGTGCAGGAACAATAAGAAATAAAGGTCACATAAAGCTCATAGGAACTTTTGTAAGAGGTCAGAATGCAAATGAAAGTGTCTTAAAAACAATAAAAGATTTGTTGTAATTGAATTGCAAAAGTACTAAAAGAAGGAAACTTGAAAAGGCAATCTTTTTGAACCTTCAGCTAAAATTGTCCACATTTTGAGCTATTTTCTTTGATCATTTTGACATATTGTTACATCATTTTTGTGCCTCTGAAGTCCTGTAGAAATGTGAGGACAGGCTACAAGATCACCTCATGAAAACTGGGGCTTTGCTTATTCCAGCGTTGCTCTCTTCAATGAACAGGTCTCAAAGTCTTGGAACATCTTGGTAAATCTTACAAAGTTGATAAATCTTTCTGAAGAAATTCCTCTAGTATCCACCTGGGAATCATGTTGGTGAAATCCAATAACAGCTGGTCATATGTGGCAACAACATCCTAAAAATGTGGAGATCCTCTTATTAGTGGCATAAATATCCTAAAAATGCAGAGGTCCTCTGGTTCATTCCATAAATGACCACTGTTCAGAAGTTTGGAGGAATTTCTTTCTTTTCTTAAGAAAACAGTTTCTTTAAAATTATTTCAACAAACCATTCCAAGAATTTTCTTTTGAAACTAATAAATGAAAGGTTGTGATTTGTCCAGCAAAGAACAGTTCTGCATGCTTTTGAAGGTTCACTTTTACAAAGAAAGCTGGATATCTTCACTGAACAAATCTGGAGTTAATGTAGAGGATAAGGTATCAAGAAATGGCCGGATATTCCTTTTAATGCAGGGAAGAAAAATCAGATTAAGAACTGTAATACATATGAGCAACCATTTATTTGGGGTAGCATCACAATCATGTAAGCCCAGTGCTATTAGGAACTTTGCATAACAATATAGACTGAGGCTGGCATGGCCAAATACTTGAATGGAGTACCTTCAAAAGCACTTTTCTAAAGGCTGGCAACAGAGAATTGAAGATCCCCATGGTTGATTTAGCTTTTCTTTGTGACAGTTGGTAGCTTTTTAACAGTTTTTAAAATAAATTGATTCCATCTTTTTTGCTGTGTACATTTTATATCTATTCTAGCTCCTGAAGATAACATAAAACATCTTCTTTAAGGAGCAATTGGTTTGATGAAGAGTCATGTGAAAAGATGGCATTTTTCACAGAAATTTCCTCATGCTATTCACAATGTATTAAACATGTAAAGTATAGAAACACATAAAAACAATCTGAAGAGGAAAGCCATATTACTCCTGATTTAGGCTAGGATCATACATTAAATTCTTGGGCCTCTTAGAAATATTCTGAGACAAAGCTTGGTTAACCTGGTCTGAAAGGCAGACAGGAAGTATCAGACTGTCTCAATACAGGTAATAGTATTCCAACATAGATGGCACTTTATATGTGAGGATGTGCTACACAGGTTTTGGATTCCCTCAAGATCTCTTTATTAGCAAGTATGCTAAAATTGCATATGTAGTGGCGTTATAAATATTATGCACAGTCTTGCTTAACCAAAATAAGTTGTCTTATTTGCTAGTGAAATTTGATGTGTTGTCTAATAAACAAGCTGTTGGGAATAACTTGAGGTTTTTTACTTATATAATTATATCTAATTCCTGGTAGTGCAGTGACACATCTCAAGAAAATCAAGTTATGTTGATAGAGCAATAAAATAATAACAGTAAAAAATTATTACTACTCTTGAAATTTCACTTGTGACAGTAGGCAATTGTACAAGAATAAATATTCCAGTTTCTGTTCAATAATTAACTATGAATAACAACAAATGTAATTTTCTGTACTACTAAACCAGGTCTGCTCAAGAATTTACATTATAAACTAATTGCACAGATCAGGCTCTGTAGCTTAAACATGTATATTGGTAACATGTCATGAAAACTTGTTAGCACTTGGACACTTTTGTCTCAATCCATTACAAAACCCTATCTGCTACTAATCCGAATCAGGAAGGTTTTTCTGTGTGTCCAGAGTGTTGGCTGGAAGAATAACGTAATTGGCTTATGCACTTTGAGCTGAAAAATATTGTGTTAGAATATCAGCCTTCAGGAAAAAGTTATTAGATATTGGTCTGACATTAGCACCGTGGGAATGTCTGGAAAACACTTTTAAGAAATATGGGAAGGCAGTATAAACCAAGACTAACTCTAATCCAAGAAAAAAAAAAGTAATGGAAATCTGTCTCTTTTTTTTCCTTAAGAATTCCAGTCAGTCAGCTATTTCCTAAAGAAATATTTCTTTACACAGAACTGGCTCTTAGACATCATTAGAAGAGCAGGGGGAAATCTCTCATTTCCTGTGCTCAGGCCTATTAATACACATGGTGTTCATTAAGCACTATCAGTTGTTGCTGAGCACGTGTGCCTCTGTCCTATCAGCTATTCTCCAGGGGAATGGTGCATGGGTCTGAGCCCAACAACAGTATTGTGGTAGCTTTACTCCTCTGAGCAGATCCATTGCATTCACTGGGATTACTCTCATGAGTAAAATTTCCAGAGAGTTCATCCTGACACAATGGAGTGCTTTATCTATGTTAGCTTCATAGACCTTAAACCCATATGTCTCTATCTTTGTTTCACAGCATTAGTAAATACCCAGGCAACAGACCCAGAGTGTCAAGCTCTGTTAATACCTCTGTGTGGAGTGAGTGTTTTCCATCTTTCCTCCTTCTCATACCGAGCACAATGTCCCTGCCCACTCCCCTAAAGTCCATAAATATAGTAAGAAATAAAGACCTTTTCAGAGTTGGAAGCAATTTTAGTCTACAAATCAATCCAAAACCTATGTTTTTGTTGCATTCCTCAATTGCTCAGTAAGAGACTCTGATTTGGAGGAGATGCAGAGTGAAATAAAGAACAGCTTTGGCTCAAACTCCAGGCAGGGAGACTATTACTGATCCCTATGGACATGGGCTACTTGCAACAACTGTGAACGATTTCCCAACTCTTTCTCTTGCTACTGTTGTATGAAAAATATACATAAGCAAATGTTCTACCATGGACTGTTTTGGTATTTGTGAGATGTTTTTATTGAAAATTGATCAAGTTTAAGGGATAGTCACAATGTTTATGCACAGAACATCTTGATAAGAACATGGTGAAGAGTTGCTTTTTTTCCCCCGTCTCCTGTTTTCAGCTTGGTTAGTTTATCCATAATCTTTGCTATAATTTATATTTTAAGTGTTGTATAGCCAAGAAAGAGATTAAATTGGAAGGATTTTCCTTCTCAGCTATTTTTATTATGGAAACTCCGTGATGGAAATGAAAGGATTACTTTTTTTCTCTCCATTCTAACTATGACCTGAGAAGAGTAGTCTTTATTTTGCACCAAAGCTAATAAAAATGGTAGTGCAGACAAATAATCATTGGAAAGGTAGTGAGTGGTGTAATAAAGAGTAAAAGCAGGGCAAGCTTTCATCACCACTGCAGTTCAGCTGCCAGAGCTTGATAGCATTTTTCATTCCATTCTACTGACAAATCAATGGCTGCAGAGACTAGAAGGTATAAAATTAAAATATTTGTTGTTTTCCAGAGAAATTAAATACAGTTACTGAAAAAATGGGACTCACACAACCTCTGACTGATTTCAGTCAACTGTATGGACAGCAATGGCCTCAGGCCATGCTCAGGAGGTAGCCTTTAGGCTCATATGTATAAATATATATACATGTGTGCAGTGTGGGACAGAGCAATTAGAATCATCTGTGGATGAAAATGCTGAGGATTATAAATATGAATTTTAATAGGTATAACAAAACTATAATTTTTTTTTATAGTTAAAAAGTTAAGACTTTTTCAAAGAGCAGTCTTTTAAAGCTTTTGAAAGCTTTTTGAAAACAGTCTTTTACAACCTATCTTGTAAAGACAACTGGTTAGCAGGGACAAGTTTTGTTGGCTAGCAAGAACAATCTCCACTGAACTCAGCAGAAACTTCATCAGTTTTGCACTGAATGCTACAGTGCACACCTCACTGATTTTTTCCAAATTCATCTGGTTTTAGCACTGACTACTTTGAGTACAGGAGTAGTTTTTTGCATAAAAGAATGCAATATAAAAATACACATTTTTAATTGGAATAATAGAAGTAAATGTCTCAAAACCTATTTGAAAGTTATTCTGAGTACAGATCATTAAATATCCCTCTACATGAAGTATTTATTGTTTCCCACTCAAAATATTGAATCTGCTCATTCTCTGATTAGTAAACAAGACCCCAGTTCTGCCATAGAAGATCTGGTTGGTGCAATGAGAGGCACTGATTTTCTTGTGGTCGTGTCAGGAGTAAAAGGGACCCAGTAGGACGGCAGGGGAGAGTCTTGCCCACTGCTGGGGACACAGGGAGCCTCTGCATCCTGCCCCCTTTGCAGCCCAGAGACCCCACTATGCCCAGCCAGGGTGTGCAGGGAAGGCAGCAGCTGCTGCATGGGGCTGTTCCACTCCCACAAAGGCATCCCAAAACGTATGGCAGGGCTGTGCAGGTCTGGCCGTGCTCTGGAGTGCAGCTCAGGGCTACCCCAGCATGTAAGATCATGTTGGGTCACTCTTGATTAAGGAGGTTATTTTCACACATGCTCTAATGGAACTTCAGTTTTAAAATAATAATTTGAGCAGCATAATAGTATGGGAACATCGTAACAGTGATGTTTCTTTGAATTAAAGGATAAAGGAATTGATCTGAGGTAATGAGAACATGTGGGCTGGAAATGGAAAAGTGGAAATATTGGAAATAGTCTTTTTTTTTTTTTTTTAAATTTCCATAATTTTAGATATTTAATCAATTTTGTTGCTCTGGCAATGAAGAGGCTACAGTGACTACTCACATGAAATCTATTTGCTTTTCACTTGAATATCTTAAGAGTAGTTACTAGCCCTCTCTCAAATTATCAAATGGATTATCTGTTTGGATTTTTTCACTGGCTCCATTCAACACATAAAATGTGAAACAGTTTCTATAAAAGAGGACACTCCATACCCAAAAAAGGAGCTAGTTTATTTTGTTTAAGATTTTTTGGCTCTACTGTGATAAGAAAGCAGCATTTCTCAGATGTTTCTCATTAGTCTCAGTGCTAACTACTTTCCAGATAAATGTGAACTCTCCTGAAAATGAGAAAAGCAGTATCATGAATCTGAGGCTGCAGAAATAGATCTGCTATTGGGAATAAATTTGAAAAAAAAAAAGCTGGATTTGCATTTGCCTAAAAAGGCAAGTACTTAGAAAATTATTTCAGTATCTACTAAACCTTTAGTATATTTTGGGATGAATCATTGTCCTTACTCAAGGAATAGCAAAACAGACACTGGCTTCAAGATGAGAGATGTTTCACCTTAATTTCACCTTAACCTTACCTCTGTACTTAATTGCTGTGATGAACTCAGGGCTGAAGCACCTGAGGTGAGGACTAATACTTTATCTCAGGTCTTACTTGGATACTTTTCAGTATCTGGACTCCCATTCTCTGGCCAGTTGTCCCCAGCCAGAGGAGCAATTTGTGCGGCACATGTAGTATCCTGTGGCATCCTGGAAGAACCTGGCTTGTTGCACATTTTATTGGAGATGTCACTTCTTTGGGTGGGAAGCTGCTTGCCCAGGCAGTAGCAAAAAGAAGGGACTATATTCAAACATATTTCTAAATTATGTTGACTGATTAACAAAGTGCTGGTGTGAGAATATCAGCTACTCACAATGCCTTAGACGTAGGGTAATTGCTCATGGCCTGTTTCAAGGCAATCAATGTATAGACAAAGTAATGCATATCTAAAATGTACGAAGAAGCATCACTCCATTGAATTTTTCTACTTTCAATTGTCTTCATATCGATGTTTACTTGCTTACTGGAAGTTAGATGGCACTAACTTTTCTCCTCAAAACAGACACAGGCTAACAACCAACTGATATAAAATTTACTATTCACACTGGGTGCTATAAAAACAATTAGTAGAACTTACTAAAAAATAATCATTAAAAATAGGCTTCCATTTCTGTTTTCTTCAGGAGGAGGAAAGAACTTTTAAATTTTATTTCTTTTCAGGTATATTTGGAGACATCAATTCTTTCCATAAGACAAGGTTGGATTTTCATAGTATTAGACTGAATGTGCAGGAATGGACTCAGCAGTGAAATAAATCTCCCTAAATGAGGCCACAAAGTGGTTTCACATCTAAACTCAAAAGCATTATGTGTGCATTTTGCTCAAGTCATGATATCTTCGCTGCACATAAAATATTTTCCTGTCCGTATCGAAGCACATCCAGAAATGGCACTGGATTTCAGTGCCATTCAGCTGGAGAATGCCCTTCACAGTTTTGGTCTAGATCCTGATGTGGAGTAAACTAGCCTGGCTTCATTTCCTTCAGAAAAATTTCAGTAAATCAACAGCTATTTACACCAGGTAAAGATCTGATGTGTATTCCTTTCTCTCCCCTTTTTTGGATAGTCTCTTACTTGAAATCAGTAGGAATTACAACATGGATAAACAATACAGACACACTTTTAATAAAAACCATTGCACGTTTAACAGTGTGGATATTGGGAGCAAGATTGAGTGAAACAATGCATACAAATCACTGAAGGGTTTCTAGCATCTTCCAAGTCTCAGACTGAAAGCATTTCAGTATTAGCCTTTGCACTTACTGCAGGGAATAAATACTTATCACAAGCTAGGTTACACCTAAACTTTGAAGTCTTGATGTTTGACCTCCTGGAGCCTGTGAAAAGGGACAGATAACCGCATGAGGATAGCACAAAAGAATGCATACATTTATTTTATTTGGAGTTGAGCTTTGAGTCAAAACCAAGTGAAATTAGAGGAGATTGGATATGCTGAAAAATGCAGGGATAGGGAGTTGTGTGGTATGCTGGGGATTTTGAAAATTAGTAACTACATACCTTATATACACGCCGTATATTTCCTATTTTTCCCCTCTTAGAAAATAGCATGAGAAGAGTCCATGTTTGTAAAACTGAAGGTGTTTTTTAATGAAGAAACCAACTGAATTCATCTTTTGGGGGCTTTCCACATACTCTGAGTTCTTGGCAGAGACTCTGTCTTCTCCTTTTCCTTGAAAGATGCATTTCTGCTTCATATTCCATGTGGGATGTGATTTTTACCTTTTATTCCACCAACTTTGTAAAACACAGAGATCTCTTATTACTTCATAAAGTGAGTGAATTAATAAAATCACTTCTGCAGACCTAGTCCCATCACAGTTCAACTTTGCACAAGTAGCGAAACATCTCAAGAGATAACTTGATTCAAGGACAAGGAATGAAAACTTAAGTTTTTCCTCTTCAAAGAGCAAAAAATTCAAGCAAGCAGGATTTTTCTAAGCTAGAGAAAAGGAAAAGATGAATAGGGTCAGCCAGTCCTTGGTTGAAGCAAAGAGGAAAGTTTTACATGAGAAGTAGCTCAGTGGTCTGGAATAGGAAGGTGAGAAGATATTCTGCAGATAACTGGGAAAAAGAGGATGAGAGCAATAACCATTATCCATGAGAGTCCTATAAAGTCAAGAAATTACAGGTCAATAATGAAATGTAGGGTTTAAGTAATACAAAACTGTGAAGAATACATAGAGATTGAGATGAGTTTTGGAAATCCAGAGACAATGACTGTGGATAAATTGGCAATACCTTGAAGTACAGAGTAAAACTCCATGTGAATGTTCTCAAAGGGTGTCACCCATCCCCTTGCAGGGAGAGCTGGAAGCTCAGGCCAGCTCAAAGAACCTCTGGGTTAGAAGAGAGCAGGGTTCCCTGCAGGCCTCTCTGTGTGTGTAGTTTGCACATTCCTTGGCTGCTCGGGGCCTTGCCCAACTCATTATTATTAGTTTATCTCTTTCAGGAGCAATGCCTTCATACAGAGCACAGACCATGTAAGAAAAAAGTCAAGCCTTATCTGTGATCGAAAGCATACACGTTTTTGCTAAGGCCCCTCTCTCCAGGCCCCTCAGATTCTATAATTTGGTCAGCAATCTAAATCCATGCCTATTGCAGATTGCACTTTAAATGAGTTTCAACAGTCCCTGATGTTCCTTTCTTTTAGACTTTTTTTTTGCCTGCCCCATCTGAAGTGATACATTCAAACAAAGAAAGAAAAAGTGCACAGATTCAACTGAACTTAAACCAGACACTTCTGCACTCAGATAGCTGTGTCTTTTGTTCAGAAGTCACTTACAGCCCTCCCCCTACATTAAACTGTATTTTTCATTCTCAGCAAATCACAGGACCAGATGCTCCTTTTGACATGTGGAGACAAGTCACAGATTTGGAGGCTTTCTCAATTTGTGTTAGCTAATGTAACAGTTATTATAGCTACATTCTCAATATTGGAGAAACATGCTTCCCTGACTTGATTTGATTTCTTGTCAAAGTAGCTTACAGAAAACACAAGTAGCTATTACTTGGCTTACTCTCTGTTCTGTTAAGTTTATTTTAAAAGTGGCATGAAATTAATTTTTCCACTTTGGGTTATTTCTTTTTTATTAGTTTTCAGTGTGAAATGGTTGAATCTGACTTCTTTCTCTAAAAATGAGAATCTGACAATAGTGAATGTACTGCTGGGATGGAAAGCTGATGCACTGACAGTTCCAGAGTCCAATGTTTCTTATCAGTACCGTAGTGCAGGTACAGTTTCTGCAGTACATTGTCATCTCAGCCAGGGAGGAGGACTCCATGTCCTCCAAACAAGAAGAAAGAACAGACAGTGGCAAGGTAACCTTCAGTAGTTAGAGACTTTAGTCACTTAGTTTAGACTCCATGTTTGGTCAGTGTGCAGCTCACGCTGACACAGAGTCAGTGCAGAGCTGATGAAGAGGAGCTGTTTGGGTGCTTTCAGTCAAGAGATTCTCTCTGAACATGGCAGTTCATGAACACCCAAATATGTGGGTCTGGATGAAATGCAGATAAAACTCCCTGTGAGCATGTTAGATTCAGCTGAATCTCTATGATGGTCATTGTGGCACAGAGTATGTAATAAATTAATTTATTTTGATATTTGACTTGAACATTATGCAGTTACTCTTGAGCAAAGAAGTTAGAGAAGGGGAGAATTTCATGTGTATACCACAGCAGGGGTGAATTGTCAGTGGTCTAAAAATCTGTTCACACAGAGTGAGGCTTAGCACTTGCATTAACAGTGTTCTCTCATTTTTCAGTGCAAAATGTATGCTCCTTCATATTGTAATCTATATTATAGATTTTGTGTAATATATATATGTATATATTTTATCTATCTGTAATATACTTTATCAGCTGGATGTAGGTAAACACACAAATCTGTGTTGTGCATGTTGCTACATAGCACTAGGGGGTGTGAATATGTGAGCAGGTTCCTCAGATTATTTCAAATCTGTGTAGAACAAATAGGCTTTCATTTTTAAAGGCCAGGACCAGATGTGGTAACTGCATGGCACTTAATTTTTCTTCCATGGAACGATGAAGGGCTGAGATGACCTTGTAACTTCAAGGAGTCTACAGCAGTGATTTCAAACCTGACACTTAGATCAATCACTAAATCATTTCCCTTAGCTGAACTGACTCACTCCCTATTTGCCCACCATGAAAAAAGCAAAAAGCACAATCCTTTTAATGCCCCTCTTGTATTTCAAAGCCACTCCTATGTAAGGCCTGTCCTAAACAATATGCTGTCCAGGCATATAGCAGCCAACCTTTCTAGTGCAGAAGCTGCAGGTAATTTATTAAATGATTCAAGAAGCAGCAGGTTTAATTAACCTACCTCTTCTCCACTCAGTAAGCCAGCCCATGGCAGCACTGCCTACAATATCTGCAGGTCTCTCCCATAAACCCAGTGCCCCATTTCCTCCCCTTCTCCCAAAGATGCTTAAAATCTGCACCTTCACCTCCCCCCCCCACCCCCTGCCAATTTCCTGAATCCCTCCCCCCATCTCTTGTTCCTAAAATCACCCCCTATTGCAATACTGCACGTTTTTTGCTTTGCTCCCTGCAATTCTGTGCCACTCCCACCCTCTCCTGCCCTCCCTCTACAGACATTCTGGCTCTCCGCTCTGCAAACCTGGAGCACGGATATTTGTGCTGCCTGGCGAGCTGTGCTGATCAGGCAGTCCACACAACATGCCACTGCCCAACTAGCTGCTGCCAACTGAATAAAGAAAGCCTCCTTTCTCCGTGTCTTTTCCTCAGAGAAAGGAATAATACAGCCGTTTTCTGTCCTCTAACAATGCCCGATTTTCATTAAGCTCCTAGGAGAGGAAGATTTTTTTGAGACCTGTGTCCTGAAGGCATTGTCAGATGTGGCTGAAATTGGCTGGCAGGTTCAAGATCATTAGGGTCAGGAGTGACAGACAGGCTGGTAGTGTGATTGCATTATTCTTTTCCTTAGAAACCAAGCTAAAAAAAAGTGGGTTTGACAGTATAATTGATACTGGGTGTTCTGAGCAAAATAAGTGATACCAACAAAAGTACCTTTAATTTGATACTTGTTTGTCTGCAGTAAGACTTTTGCCAGTATTTCTTAAATCTTTTAAAGGATCATGTCCTCACTACCAGCAAAAAATGCACTCCTGGCCTAATTTTGATTAGCAGATAAAACGCCTCCCCAACAGTAACAGACCATGCTGTAAGGAACAAATAAGAGCAATGACTTCATTAGAAATTCTCTGACAGTAAACTTAGTTGTGTAGTTGTTTCCAGCCCAGTCCAGCACACAAAGCACCCAGTGTTCCTTGAAATTTCCTGTTTCCATAACACTTGTCAGGAAATGCTGAGTATATGATATACAGACTTCTGCACCAAGCATACTTGGCGACCTTCTTGTGCTCATCAGGGGCAGTGCACTCACCCTGAGCCAGACGTGGCTGAGAGAGGGGCATAGGAAAGAGCAGTGAGGAACTGGGATTCATCACAGAAGGGAAAAAAGAGAATTGTGTGTGGTTAAAACTTCCACCTGCAGAAATGCAGTGCTGTGTGAGGAACTGCATAGGCAGACCGAGTGATTTCCTGAGCAACTTTAATGCCTGGTCTGGCAGCAAATGACAGTTTTCCCTTGGAAGTACTTTTAAACTCAGTATACCTTGGTTATCCTTTCATGAAGCATTCATAGTCTTTACCTACTTCACATGGGTGTTGTGAAGTTTCACTAATTAATACGTGAAGATTCTTGAGTAAGAAAGTGCCACATAACTGCAATGTATTCATTTTATTACTTCCACATAAGCTATTTTGATCAGACTCTTCATCTGCACAGCCATCAGGAGATCTCACAGCAGACAACTGTGGAGGTAATTTTTTCTTTACTGAATTGAGCCCCTAGGAATTAATGATTGAGTGCTAATAGTTTTATTCCATTAAATATGGGGAGAAGGAAGGTTTTGCCTGAAGTGCAACAGACAAAGAAGGAAAATATCCAAAGAAAAGTGAGCTCTGTGGAATATAAGTGACCATCTTATGGTATGTGTTGGAACTAGATCTCAGGAATGGGAGGTTTATAATATGTCATACGCTCTGAAGGTTTGCAGTGAAGTTTGGGCTGCACATTGCCTACTTTCAGTTCATGACTGAAGAAAGGAACCTCTGTAAGAACAAGCAATGAAATCTATCCTATTGGTAGTAGAGAAGTTTTTCAAAGTAAATGTTTATAAACCTTTCATATGAAGTTAATGATGCTTATTAAAACGTTAAAAGCAGTCATTCACAACGACTCCCATTTTTAAGAGCAGTTTTATTATCACACTCTGCTCTCTGAATTAATGGGCAGCTTAGTTACTTATTTGGTTTACAGTAAATGTTGGCCAGATTATACAATTTAGTTCATGAAATATTTAGTGGGTTTGGAAATTATAATAATTTATAAAGTCTGCAGTGTCTACAATATCTGTGATACTGCTACTTTAGCCCTTGAAATAATTCCTAACACCGATATCCCTTTCTGTACTCCTAAGATTCTAACTTTCCTTAGAGAATTATATTTGTATAATTTTTTTTTCTCTGAAATAGATCCACTTCTAGATTTATGAAACTTGTTATTTTATGACAAATCACACAGGAGTACAGGACTGGAAGCAGGAACATGCCATTCATAACTTCATGGAATATGTGACCAGACACACTTCATGCTTACACAGACTTGATTTGGGCTAGCACAACAAGCTATTATTACATGACTGGAATTATTATATGAGTAGACGAGGAATTAGACCTTTAAAGTCACTGTATGTATTTTTATAGCTGTGGAAAATGCTAACAGTCAATGCCAAATGGTAACAGTTCCTGGTTACTTTGAAAAAGCATCCCTAATTTTATTGTCTATGTAGTATGACTGCAATTCTTCATGAAGCATAGTTTTATTGATATCACTAGGCCTTACATATGGACCTGTATTTCATCATATGCTGTTTACACTATAAGAAGAGAGATTTGAATCAGATATGTAAAAAGTGAAAAGATAATTTTTTTAAAAAAGTACTAAAACACCACTAGTAAACATTTCTGGCAGTGTTTCTTTGTCTCTGGTTTTGCTTTTACTTTGGGTTGGTTTTGAGAGGAAGAGGGGGTAGTATTCTTTTTAATTTGCACAATGCAGAGTGTCAGTCCATCTTCTTATCCTTTTCTCCCGCTTCCTTTTTACTATCTAGAAATCTTTTTGTACAAAACAGTCTGCTTCTTACCTGTGCATACTTGTATTCTACTCATTGGTCAAAGAAATTCTAGGACTTCAACTGTCTTAATAAAGGGACATTGTAACACTTAGTAATACTTTAACATTCAGACCAAACTTTCAGTTATCAAGGGTTTATTTCCAGGAGAAAAAGCATGAAGAAATAAAATAATATTCCTTTAACTAGAAGTCCAGAAATTTCCATGGGAATTTTTGCAAGTGGGAATGGAAACAGAAACCTTGTTCTTCAGCCTTTAATGAAGTTTCTAGTTTGCTTTTAAAAAAGAGATGCTTTACAATTGCTGCATGACAGATTTTCCGCTTTCTATCTTCCATGCTCAGTCAGTGAGTATACCCTGTGGTTCAAGGTAGGGACAGGAGGACCACAGAGGACAAAATTGGTTTCAAATAAAGAAAAAAATATGGTTGCAGTACATAACTGCAACCAAAATATGTCAAGGGATTCTAGGGCAGATGCATAGGCTGAAACTGTTTTTATTAGTAGTTAATAATTACCTGGACTTGAAATTAGAAATGTTTTAAATTTTCTACTGGGCTCTTACTGCAGTGCAAAAGTGAGAATCTAAAATCTACAATTTTTCATTCTACACCATCTGGCATCCTGATTTCTAGTTTACCTTTCTTTTAACCATCTCTCACTCCCAGACAAGTGGTGTTGTATCACTAAAATAGGAAATGAAGAGTAATTTGCTTTATGAATCCCTACATCTCATCACACAAGTCATTAGTGTTAATATACGTATTATATAGGTATTGAACAATTTGCCATTTCATATTTATTTACACTGTGAATTTCTACAGAACTAGAGATAACCAGATTTGTGTGTTAAAACTGAAAATAAAAAGATACTCATTTAATCACTAGCTTTTGCAGGATATGACTTCAAGAGCAGAGGATGTTCATTTTAGAGTAATTAAGGAAACTAAGCAAAATAATCTCTGAGTAATCTGGCAACCTTGTGGAAGGCTGGTAAAGAATAAACATGGAATCTGCCTTTCAAAAATTAAAAAAAAAAAAAAAGGAAAAATGAAGATATGAGTGATACAGAGCAATCAATCTCCCCAAATATTCCGAAATTATCTATTTAGAATGAACTATTTGCTTCATGGAAGACAATAGTACAATTAAAATATAGGTGGATATGTCCATGGGAAATAAGTCACATCAAAGCAATACAATTCCCTTCTTTATCAGATTGTGATAAGTGATTCAGAGGCAAATGGTAGATAGGATATATCTTTCATAAAGAATCTGGTATTTTCTAACATTGCTTTCTCAAAGGGTATTGGAAAAGGGCAGTCCCGATGTGATGACTACAATGGGAATGCACAGCTTGTTAAAAGATTCTCTCAAATACTAGGAAATTTCAAGTTCTACACTCAGCACTTAAATTATTTTCACTGGTAATTTATTTGTACAGTGAAATATAGAATACAGTTACATCACTTGTGGGTGACACCAACACACAGGGCTTGGCTGCAAGCCCTTTGAGAGACAAAACTGTAATTCAAAGACATCTTGATAAATTGAGGAAATGGCTTGGTTTCAACAAGAGTAAAATCAATAGGTGCAGTCAGAAACAGAGCAGTTACAAAGTTCACAATACATGCTAGGAGGTACAGTCTTAAGTTATAAGCAGGGAATAGGATGGTGTTGCAAAAAAAAAGAACTTGTTTGGAGAATAGTTCTGGACACCACACTCACAAGATGTATACATATAGAAAAATTTGTAAGGGAAGCAGCAACATTGGTAAGGGGTCTATAAAGTGTAGCACATGAACAAAGTTTGAATTAACACTGTCTAATTATCCCAGAAATTAAAAGAACTTTTTAAGCTGTGAATAATTACGCTCAGTCACCTACAATGCTGTCAAAAATAAATATGCTTAACTTCTGTATTCTGTGTGTTCAGAAATCACAGTGGTTTACACAGATACATTCTGGTAAATTCCTTAACACAGCAATTTTCAGAACAGTTTAAATATGGTAAGGATGATTTAAGCATTCTTGGTTCTTCTTTCATGCAGGGAGTTTGACTAAGTGCTCTCTTGAGATCCCTTCTGTCCTGTGTCTCCATGATTTTAATTTATATGGAGCTCTAAAAAAAATCTGGGTCATGGTATTAATTTTTTATACAACAAATGAAAATGTTAGAGTGGTGAATAACTCCATGAGCTATGGTACAAATATTTTTTTCGAACTCTCTTGCCATAATCATGTAGTCCAAGAAATACCATCTCAAGGTACATAATATAGTTAAACTAAAATTTAAAAGAATCAAGGAAAGTATCAAAATGCCTACTCTTATTTCTTAAAGTCCAGGTGCTAAGAATTGTATTTCAGTTGCATGCTGGGAAATAATAAGTTGTTTCTTTCTCTTAATCAAAATCCCTGGCAGTTGTCAGTTCTCTCTTTTTGCAAGTAATGTTTGTCAATTAATGTTTTTTGAGTGTGAGTTTTGCGCTGTAGGTTCACTAGATCCTCTCTGCTCTAAATAAGAAGGTGGGACAACGGTGACTCCAATTTCACATCTCTTAAGAATAGAAAATTCTACTTTCTCATTATACATTTTGCACTTCAGCATGGAAGTCACTTGAGTTGTCACAGGAGGCTGACTTGACCTGTTTTTGAGGGTTTCCTTTAGTCAGAAATGTTTGTTTCTTCTTGTCATCCACATGAGTAAGACTCAGGCCTACTGCCTTCTCCATAAGTACTGACGTGGGAGTTGTTCCTGTTTGTACAAAACAACAGTGTAGTTGAATTTATTCTTTAGATTGTGATCACAGATGGGAAATCACAACCATAGGACTGGATGCATCAAGTTTGGGAGAGCTCTTGGAAACTGCGCACAAGAATGAACCTGCCCATTGGCCCATCCATCTTTTCAAAATTATTGACAAGACTGTAGCATTTGGTACTTTAATCCAAACCTTCTGCTGGTAGAAATCAGCATGAATTTCACATGAGGAAAGGTAATTTATAGTTAATTAGGTCCAGAATCCTTCGGAAAATGTTATTTGCCCTTACAGATGTATAAATCACAGGAAGAAAAACTAAATTTGAATCTGTGAAACCACTCAGTGAAATAGTTAAATCTGTATGTTGTCCTAGACATCAGTTTAGGAATTACTACTTGGGATGATTAAAATACGCTAAAAAGTAGCTGCTATTGGGCTTTTTCAAGTCTGTATGCTTATTAAAACCAGAAAGCATGTGAAACAATTATATAGTCCCTTAACTAACAGTTTATCTAGCATAAAGGAAAATACCATTATATCAGTCTTGATGAAACCTAATTGCAATTTGACTGTGATCACATTAACTGCTTTGTGCTCCTAGAGTTACACATTAAAGGTGAAATCCTGAGTGCATTAATAAGCTTAATATCAGAATCTTGTTGAGAAGAAATATTTTGTGAGTTGTGTTGATCAAACATAATTTTGATCACTTATACTTGGTATTAGGCCTGATTAAATTCTACAGAAGTCATCCTCCTGACAACAACCTTTTTTTCTGCTCACACTCACAAAAAAAGAAATCCCTGGATCCCAACTGTGCCTGTAATGAAGGTGAATTGTGTTTAATGACTTAAAGAGTGCCATTTTGTGCTTAACAGTTTACATATTGCAAATTACCCTGTAAATACTCTGTTCCTAGATCAAATTAATTGTATAACAAGTTGTATTGAGAGGCAGGGAATTTTCTTTGCTGCTTTAGCTCCCATGGTCTGGAAGCTTAAAATGGTTTTCTTTAAATCTTGTGCAAAATCTTCATCTTATCACCATACGAGTACTTGAACACAGACATGGAATTCACTATGGATGCGGATGTTGTAACTTGATATTTATAATAATAGGCTGTTATAACCTTTATTGGACTTTGACTTGCTTCTCTCTGTTAATAAACCAGTTCACTCAAAATTGTTCAACTTCACATTTTGTGCAGATAACTCATTAAATTTAAGATACACAAATTAACATAACCTGTAATTACTATGGGCTTACATGGAGGTAGAGGACCTTATAGCTCTCTACAGTTGCCTGAAAGGAGGTTGTAGTCAGGTAGGGGTCAGCCTTTTCTCCCAGTGGAGAGGTAGGACAAGAGGAAATGGCCTTCATATTTTTCCTAATATCCAATCTAAACTTCCCTTGAGAGGAGGTTTAGATTCGATATTAGGAAAAAATTCTACATGGAAAGATTTTTCAAGCATTGAAACAGGCTGCTTGGGGAAATTGTTGAGGCACCACCCCTACAAATATTAAAAACACACGCAGATTTGGCACTTAAAGACATGGGTTAGTGGTGGACTAGGCAATGTAGGGTTAATGGTTGGACTAAATCATCTTACAGGTCTTTTTCAATCTAAATGTTTCTATGATTCCATGATTCTATCCTTGATAGTGGAGGTTATTTCCTCTTTCCCCCATTACCCAAAAGACATTTTCCTGAAAGCTGTTACTGCCTGTCTGAGATGAACCAAGACTAAAGGCAGAGATGAAAACATAGTTGTGGTACTTAAATGATCTTTCAGGAAAAGCTCCAGGCCACTGATTTTGGATCAATATAAAACCACATAAGTCACTGATGACTAAAGCCAGTCTTCATGTTCAGTGATAGGGAGGTGAGCCAGGTTCATAAAGGCCATGAAAATATTTCATTTGGAAAATATCCCCAGAAACCTCTGCAATCTCCTATCTTACCAGCAATTTTTGTGTTCAGCTGGTATTCTGTTTTTCACTGTGCCGCTTCTGGTAGAGACCCATTTATCAAGGGCTCTGTCAAACACAAGTCTTAAATACTTTGGCTGAACTGACGTGCTCCAGTCTGCAGGTGTATAATGCAATGCTGACCTGAGCTGCTGATCACATGAGGCTGGAGCTTCCAGTGACATTTATTCTAAAAGAAGTTGGAACAGGGAACTTGTGATTGACATATTGGCTACAGTCTCAAATCAGAAACTGGCTTTAAGAAAAGAATAAAAAAACTACAAGGTCAGGTAGATTCGAGTAAGGCAGTAACGATGAAAGCAAAAGTGGAACTGCTTAGTTTGAGTAGTTTGTGGAAATCTAGCAGCTGATCTGAGACTCCTGAAAGTAAACAATCTTGCAGGGTGTATACAGAGTCACATCAATCTAGCTCAATTATGAATTATTTTTCAAAACATATTTTGGTTATGGAAATCCTTACAGCAATTTGAACTTTCCTTATTGTGATCTGAAGTAAAAGCTGAAGTGTGAATGCCAAAGAATGTTGCAGGAGTAATAAAAATACTGAAGGCCACTGTACCATTGTGGTGATGTCCCCATAGGAGCTTGCCTAGCTTACCTAAATTGGCATTTAAACTTGCTTCCTCTGTTTGCAAAATAAGAGTGATACAGCAGTAACATTTGGCTCCTTTGAAACTTCCCTTTCAGGATTCAGATGGTTAAATGGGCTTCTGTGCTTACCACCTTCTGTTTTAACCTGTGAAAACAGTCACTGAGAGAAAGGAATGGAAAAAAGTCAGAATATACACATCTTGAACCAGACACCAAACAGTATAGGGTATTTTCTACTTTACCAATTTTTGTCCCACTTTTGCCTTTGTAGTCTGGCTCATTCCATTCTCATACCACGAACATGTCAAAATCATTTTTGCTAGTGGGACAGCTGGATGCCAGTGTAATGTACCTGATAAAATAGACCAGGAAAAATTAATAATTCTGTCCTTGTAGCAGAATTATACTGTTACACTGGATGTAAGGCATGAGCCAGATATTGAGTAGATTAATAAAAAATAAAAAACAATCAAACGATTTGTTTTGAATAGCTTCTTAAGTGAATATTGTTTATTTCATGCAGTGAAAGAGAGAAAGTCCAGAAGAATCAGTTGTATGTATTTTAAGGATTTTATCATTCTATATATCCACAAGAGGACCTCCAAGAAAGTTGCATAAACACATTTAATTTTAGTATTTTTTAGCTTTTAAAGCACTTGGCTTTACAACCTTGAGGATGCCTTTCTAAGATATGCTCTGATATGTAATTTCGATTTTTCTGCCTCTGTGTGCATTTTACATTTCTGTTACTCCCCAAAACAGATCCAATCCCTTCTCAAAAATAGCTGTATTCATTGAAAATAAAATGCATATTCACGAATACAAACAAGGAAGGGTTATAACAATGAGGCTGAGCTGCAGCATTAGTGAGGTAAAACAGATTGGCTTAATTGCAGGCGCTTTGCATGATGAGAGTCTGGTGGGGGTTATCTTTTTGCTTAGCCAGATGTTGTGAATTTGCCCTGCACGTGAGAAAGATGACACAGCTCATTTGCTCTCCAGGGCCCAGTAGCACGAGGCAGGGAGTTGGAATATTTTTGTTACCACAACCTCAAAGGTAGGTGTTAATCCTAAACAGATTTCTGTGCCCCTCCATTTTTTAAATTGTGCTCACTTTTAACACAAACAACAAACTTTACTAAAATAGGTAACTCTAACTGGCAACCACTCTTTGTAGAAGATGATGAAAGGCTGTTAGGGCTGTAAGTAATCCAATTTCTATCTATCTTACCAAACTGTTTCTATTGGGTGTTGTTTTATTTGATGCCCAGTGATATATTTTTCTGTGAAACTTCTTGTGGAATACTTTCTGTTGTCATATGTCTTTTTTTATTTGAAACATGAGAGAATCAAGCTGAGCAAACTGGAAGGTGGCAGAGAGTCAAAGTCTCTACGAATCAGCAACTGTTTTAAACTGTTGCTTAGCCGTGAACAGCTGTTGAGCTGTTGCTGTTTGCCCCTTATTAGGTGGATGGATTTCAGTGGGGGTAGATGCAAGCTGCTTCCACTAGAGGCAAAGATTGGATGTGTAGATTTTTGTTGCACACATTTTTGTTTTGATTGTTACTGACATCAGCAGAAGCACAATGTGCTCTACTAATAAAATGAGTGATACTGCAAGTGGATGAAAAAAAAACATGTTGACCTTAGAATCAGATAAAACTGGCTAAAATCTTAATGAAAGAATAAATTAAATCTGTTATTTTATTGGTGATCTCACACTCTTAATAATAATTCTATAAGTTTAAATACAGATGTTAATAAAAGCAGTAGGCTATTACTGAGTCATATGGTACTAACCCTGATGGAGAGCTGATCTTGGATCACTTCTTTGGGCTATGTCTGCAAGAGTGGGCACCAGGATGTCCAGACCTTGAGCCACAAGGGCTGATAGTGCAAAAAAGAGTGCAAAACACACAGAACAAGGGGTGCATCACAGCTACTGCATCTTCTGATGATCTTAAGCCTTACAATTGCTAGCATTCAGATAAAACACTCTTTCCTCTCGCTGTTAAACTTGCCATTAGCCTCACTGTATGCAGATATTTGCCTGCAGTGTTCATGGAACAGTTCTACTATAACTGTGCACATCGGTGCTTGTGTTAACTTGGCAGCTGTGCCCACCAGCTCAGACAGCTCTGCTGTGCTGCAAGATGGATTTCACCTGTGCCAGCTGCAATGCACAGAGACTGGGGTTCCATATAAGACTAACATTAATGTTGTGTGCCTTTGGGTTTCAATTATATTTGTATCCATTTACTTCCTTGTAATTAAAAATCTCCTTCCTAAACTCATGAAGGTAGTGTGTTCAGCAACTGATGTCCTTATGGGCTGGGAACTGTGAGACATCAGACTTGTAACTTGGATCTGTTTAGGCAGCAGAGCTCTCTGTGCTGACTGGACACTCATCAGCTGCCTTAGTGCCTATTGCTGTGTGTCTAGGCTTTGGCATAAGGCTTAAGGCCCCTGTGCCTTTCTCCAAATGTATTCTGCTTTCCTCAGAGGATGTGCAGGGTAGATTGTTTAAGGGGTTAAGGACAGTGTCAGTGATGCCTAAACCCTGTGAGTTTATTACTGCTGGCTGATGCAAATGTTCTTTATGAAAGAACTTGGCTCCTTCTTAAAAGGAAAACAGTCATTCCTGCTTCATCCTGCTCACTGTGTGTGGCTTCCCACTTTCATAAAATGGGCCTCCCTTCCTCCTCTGTAGCTGAACCTCAGCCTCTGCTCCTCACCCTATGTGATAATGAAGCATTATTTCATCATTACCCTTGCCACACAAGCAGGGAAGTGGAGGTGCAGGGCTAGGGGAGGCCACAAGGCTACTGACCCTCTTCAAATCTTGAAATTCCACATGCTCAGGTCGGGCTTAACTCACCTGAGCATGTGGCAGACCTGAAAGCTTTTATTTGCTTGTGACCCTCCACTGCCCAGTAATACCAGGTAATGGAAAATCAGCTGCATCCTCACTGCCAGTAATAAATTTCTGCTCCTAAACAATCCAAACTATCTCTAGGAGCAAATAAAACATTCACCTCTAAACTCTTCTGTGTCTGAACTGCAAGATCTTTTGACTACATCCAGCACTCTCTGATACACCAACAGTTGATCTGTTCTTTTACTGTCTCCTTCCCAAAGACTTTAAGTGTCTTCTATGCACTTTATGAAACAGGAAAAACTGAAATTAAAAGTTAGGACTGTATTTCTAACAATAAAACTTGACTCTATTTTATGGGATCATGATGAAACAGTTTTTTTGGGGATGTTTGGTGGGTTTTGGGTTTTTTTGTTTTGGTTTTTTGAGATTTGCTTGTTTGCATTTTTTTCTTTGTTTTTGTCTTGTGGGGGGGGGCGGGGTTTAGTTTTTTAAAGCAGCAACAGGTACTGCTAATCAATTTACCCACAAAACCAGAATGAGAATTGGAGAAATTCAACTTTCATCTTAGCTCATATGAAAAACTACCGTTCTGCTGCATATTAATGATTTTGTAATCCATGTTCTTTCACTCTTTGTCCCATTTACAGTTTTAATATTTTCCATCTTCACTGGTTGCATAGCAATTTATATATTTATGTTTTCCTTGGTTTGTGTTATTACATTTTGCAACTGTGGATTGCTGACTTGGTGCACCTTACATTTATAATTTTGAAAATGCATCCAGCTCCAGCACTGTCTATGATTATCCCTGAGAAAGACAAAGCAAATGGAAATAATCAGTGAGTTTCCCATTTCTCCATCTTTTCTTCTTCCTTCTGTGTAGCTGTGGTCTTAGCAAGGCTACTGTCCCATCTTCCCTGCCATGCTGTGCCCTCTAAATTTAACTTTTGGATTAGCTGTGCCTCAAAAGGAAATAGGAATTCTCCTACATGGAACTTGCTTTAAAAAATGACAACAGCAAAACCAAAACCAACAGTTTCCATACGTTTAATGTAACAAAAATGGCCTGCTGTTGCAGATGTTAGTTTTAAATTCTGTTCAGTTTTTTCTAGTTATTACAACTTTGTTCAGAAGGGAGATGCATTGTGCTTCTGCCTCTGAAGTGATTCAGTAGCATATAAAAATCTGCAATTTCTCAGGTTTCATATTTCAGTGTTGCAAGGGGGAGGGAGCATTACTAAGTTTGCCAGGCAAAGACCTTGTGAACATATTATTTAACAGCTAGTGGAGTTTTCTCAGATGATTAGAAATTACTACTTTTTTTTTTAAGAATACATGAAATGAATTTTGAACAGAAAAATTAGATTGTGTGCTGATTAGTCCTAACTATTCATTCAGTTGGCCTTTTCATTGCTCCCCTTGTTTTAAATGCATGTTGGTTCCTTCTGTCTTGTTGTTTTTTGTGGGTTTTTTTACGGCTTCTCTGCACAGATAGTGACTCTTTGTGCAGACAGCAGTACTGAACCCGGGCTCAGAAGGCACAAATGAAGATTTTCTTGCATTGCTTATTTGTTTGGTAAGGACAGAGTGAAGTGATAAAACTTGCTGTGAAAACCCAAAAGCTGTGGAGTTTTCATTGTCAGGTTGTCTGTTGGCAAAAGACCATGGAAGAAAGACTTCCAAAAATGTTGCTGATTTACAGGGAGGGGGAGGGAGTTAAGTGCAATATTCTGTAGGTTGGAAGCATCTGAGGGGACAGAACAAATTGTAGAGAGCAGTTACAAGAACGAAAACTCAGGATGTCTCCAGGGTAAAAATAAAAGTATAATTGACACCTAGGTCCTTGAGAAAAGTAAGCTTAAAGGTATATATTTGTATGACGGAAAGATTGTTGATCTTCATAATTACAACCACAAAACCTTAGTAAATTCTAGCATAAAACTGGCAGAGGAAGCTTGAACTGCCTTCAAGAATAAGAATTGCGAAGAGCTTGTAGTTGCGATAGCTTTGGGGCTCTGGTAGAGTTTCTGGCATGCACCTATTTGTGATGACTGTGATTTGCTCTGAAACGTCTTTGCTGGCCACTGCCATGCTGCAATTCCACTGACTCGATAGACCTTGAGGCAGCTGATAGAGAAAAACTGTCATTATTCCCAGTCAGAAATTTCTACTCATTTAATGGCAGGTACTGACTGACAAATGAAGCAAGGTTCTTGACCACACCAACTTTCAGCTAAAACTGATGGATGAAAATATCCTTCTATGAAGAGATGCAGAGGATGTTGTGTCACCTTCATGTTTTGGTCGGAGTGGTACTATCAATTGACAAAGGTCTAGGTTATCATTTAGAAATCTGGTGGCAACAACACATATTTAAATGAAGAAAGTCTTGAGAATCTCCTTTTCTGACACAAAAAGAGAATTTTAAAAAGCAACAACCCTGAATATATAATAGATCTGTGGGAACAGACTTGTGCCTACTGCAGCCATTTATCCCAAGCTGTGTTTCTTGAAGCCTTTCGCATTTATGTGTGGAACTGCAAAAACACAGCATGTGGGGGAAATCTTATGTTTCCGAGACTTTAGATTTGCAGTTGATTAAGCACTGATCAGAAGCATGTTGATCATGACTTAATGATCCCAGGCACTGATTTGAGGCCATCGTTGGATATGGAGCTCACAGTGAGATGCAAGCAGCAGAGACCTCCCCGACAGGAGAGTACAGATCTTGGAGAAAAATAAATGGAGATGTTCTGCACATTGGGACAGTGTAGACTGCCATGCCCAAAGCAGGGAGAAAGTCAGAGGACTCATTCTGCCTTTTTGCCACCCCTGCCTGGACTCATGGCCCAAAAGGAGCGGAAATAAGAAAATCACCGGAATTCTCAGAGGAAAGAGTGCACCTGTGTGCAGTGCCATGAAAAAAAGGAGTTTGTTGCTTACTTCTCCAACCCTGATAGCCCATGCCGCACTGGCAGAAGGCTGACACATGCGCACTGGGATGGATGCTTGCAGCTTTAGTGGTGGAGAATTCAGCTTGAGAACACCAGTCACACTTGCTGAGTAAGCCTGAGGGGTTTTGTTTCAGGGCTTAATTAAAGTAAATTGAAGAATTACAAGAGAGGAGGAAAAATAAGTGTTCACCAAAAGAAACACTGAAGATGCATTATGTCCCTAGCCTCCTTCCACTAATGGATTTTAATCCTTAATGAGAA
This sequence comes from Entomyzon cyanotis, assembly GCA_024500445.1. NCBI lineage: Eukaryota > Metazoa > Chordata > Aves > Passeriformes > Meliphagidae > Entomyzon > Entomyzon cyanotis. Next base: position 23,583,203 of record JAKEPQ010001000.1, read on the forward strand.
CAATATCACTCAAGAGAAGATGGATCAGGAGGGTGGAGTGCAGGCAGCCCAGCAGAAAGGGGTCAGCTGGCCCATGCAACACCCTCTTGTTGCCACGGTGGAAAGGGTGACAGCAACTGTGAGAGCAAACTAGGGGTAAATAGCGGAAGTCACTGTCAAAAGCTACCAGAGGCCTGTCATCAGGGTGAGAGGCAGCATCTAAGAGCCAATTCTGAGTAAAATGGTTTAGGACTGTGTAGCCAGACATACTGTGAGTTTGTGTGAAAGAACTTGATATCCAAAGGTGAAATGAGCTGTTGATGACTGACTTTTTAAAGCGGTCTGAATCCAAAACCAGAGAATCAACAACACCCTGAAAACTATGAAATTTGAAATCCAGACCAAATCCTTTTGATGCGTCATCTCATTTTTCAGCTTCAATTGTAATAAAGAGTAGCAGATAAAAAGTGGGAAGACCTTTGTTGGCTGCTCACACAGCTACAGAGGATCAGCAGCCAGTTAAATAGTGGGTGCTGAGCTGAGGCTGAAACTAGAAGGGATAAGATTATAAAAGTGCTTCTAATACGAATGGTAACTTTAAAAGGGAGCTTCCCATGCACACAGAGTGAAGAAAGTGCTAAGGATATACTAGAATAAGTCTGATTTTGTGGAGTGTGCAAGTCCTTTAAGGATTCCTCACCTCATGAGCTGACCTGAATAAGTGCTGCAAACAAAAGCAGTTCCTCAGATTCTATGTCCTTCCTCTGGCTGTCCATGACTTTCCATCCAGCTCACTGGAAACAGTTCAGTGTTTTTCCCTTATACAGATGATGGTGGCTGAGCTCCCTGGAGAAAGCGCTGATACTAGTTATCATTTTATCATTGAACACAGCTGCTCTGAATTTTAATAGGTAAGTCTTCTGCATCTGCAAGTAACATATGGCTAGCACAGAGCTGCAGCTTCGAGAGTTTCTTCCTGCTCACAGCTCTTTCAGGTGACTGTAGAATGGAAACCTGCCACTTCAGCAAAGACATTTAAAGCAGACACGCTGTGGGAAGATATACCAAGTAAACATGCTGTAGTTAATGTCAGGTATCCCAATGTGTGCTTAATATAATCTTTCTGACTTTGCATTTGTGTACAGTAATATCCTCTAACATTCTGCTGTTAATAGATTAAGTGCTTCCAGGGTGGCACAATTGATAACACATATATAGATCTGTAGTTAGCAGGAAAGGTCTGCACTCAAGCAGGAAAGCTCATCTAAACCTGCAGCTTCCTCAGAAGGGAAACATCATAACTACAAGGTGCATTCTGGCTGCAGCAACCAGAGGTGTAGCAATTTGACAATCTCCGAGCAGCTAAAAATAGTGCACCTCAAAATGTTATTTACATGGCCTTGCCACTCAGACCCCTACCCCCAGGGCAGCTGCCCACACACTTGTGCCCCCTGCCCTCCTTGGATGTGGCTGCTCTTTTTAGAGTGTATTTGCCATTTCAATCACATCTCTCTGCTATTGCATAAAAACAGGCACTGAATTTTCTTGCTGTCATGGAACAGGAGATCACAACATCTTATGCAGCTGAAAACAGGACCTCAGATATTTGAAAACAGCTATGCATTGCCTTTAGCTGCATCATGTATGCAGCTCTGCTTCCAAGAACTGGAGTCACAAGAGACAGAGGGAAAAATGATTGCTGTTGTTTGGGGCAGGGAGAGAGGGGTTATTTCTCTAAACTTTGAGCAGTTACAGTATATGTTCCTTACCCCATTTACTAGAAATTGCAAATGGGAGACTTGTCTAGGTAAGCAAAATCTGCATGGCTGCACCCCATGCAGGTAGAGTAAGATAATAGTCAGGCTGACACACTGCATTGCCCTGGCATAATGACACATGGTTATAGCCAGTGTGTATCTCTCTCAGCTGTATCTGCTCTGAGGCATAAAGTGGATAAGTGACTTGTACAAGGCCATTCACCAGATCACTCATGAAGCAAAAAACACAGAGGTCTTAAAAACAAATTATCTGTCAGGAGGCAAAATTGTTGCTCTAAGAATGCTCTCATTTTTTTAATTGTTGTGGTTTTGTTCTAATTTGGAATGATAAACTGTGTATTTCAAAGACATGATTATATGCTCTTTTCCCACCTGACCTCCGAAGATAGTTTACACTATGGAATAACATTAGTTTTCATAATGTCAGACTTGAAAAATTACTAAGTAACTGTCAACTAAAACAAGTTAAGAAAAAACATTCCTAGAATGTGGGGGAAAATGCAAAATTCTTTGATACTTTTTTATTTCCACCCCCCACTTTGAGCAAATATTTACTGTCCCTCACCAAAAAATGCTTTCCATTTCAGTTAAAGAGCAGTACCACATAGTTAACTCTTTCTGCTACAGAATATTTCAGCCAGGCCTACTAACTAAACAAATGCCAAAACAAATTTTTAAAATCCAGGTAAATAGAATACTGCTTAGTGGCAAACTACTTGCAGAAGAAACTAACTTTTCAGAGAGATACATTTACCATGACTGCCTGACAGTGTGTTTCGGCATTGCCCCACATCAGCATGGCAGGGGAATATTGCCTTGTGGTGTGAGTTCACAGAGTCCTTGCACAGTGTACCAATACTAAATGCACTGCTGCCCAGTGATCTCTTCTGAATCAGAATTAAATGATGGGGCTTTTCAGTGGCTTTTTTTCATTTAAACTGAATTGACACCCTCTAATTCTCTTTTCTTTTTTTTTTTATGTGCTTTGCTGCCTAACAACTGAGCAGTAGGAGTGGCATGTAGCAGGAATTATGAAAGGCAAACTGTAATTTCTAGAATACTGGAAAAGAAACCTACACAGCTGTCAACTGTGAGCCATAGCACATTTAAAGCTATGACTGCATCCATAAGTAAGGGGGTGGGGAATAAAAGCAAATGAGTTTTTGCTGTCCTGAAACACTTAGAAATACCAATATAATTGTATTGAGTAAAATAATGGGAACTAACTGTGGCCACCTGGAAAAATTGCAACAACTAATACAAGATGAAATTCAAATGCAGGAAAGAATGATAGAGTATATTGTAGTGCTACTGATATTTGCAATAGTGGCATTACTGATCCAGGAAAGGATTCTTAGAGTGCAATGAGCATACATAGTGAGTATCAGTTAAACAACAGAAGTGAGTATATTGTTTCCCCAAGATCTTATGCCACGTGCCACATGGCATCTGTATAAACTGCAGCATATATATTTTGGGAAGGGGGAGATGGAGCTGATAACAAGGTGTGATTTCCAAAGGGAAGGGGTGGCAGACAGCTTATGAGGGAATGGTCTACTTCCACATATTCCTTTCGCCCTTCAGGGGAAAAACTATTGCACCTCTTCAGTAAATGCAGAAATCTGCAGTCTCTCCACCCTGCACTGCTCACTCTACCAGTGCAAGGGAACTCCAGAAGGCATTTTGCTGTCTGAGGAGCTCTGCTTTTGCTGCTGCTCCTGGGCATGTGTTTTTACACTCCCACCATGAAGTAATCAAAAAAATGTCCCCTGGCCTGTGTGACTCTCCTCCTCAAAAATTCATAGGATTAGTGTACTAGCATAATCAGTGATTTCTTTACAACACATCTTCAAGTCCAGTTGTGGGGCTTTTTTTTTCTCTGTACATTTGGAAATATCTGTGGTTCCCTATCTGCCCTGTGACCTGGTTTAGTGCTGCTTCATCCCTCCCCTGTAAGCTGAGTGAGTTTCTTTACTGGAAAACGCTGTGTCTTTAAGCAGGATGAATCCAGACTCTAGCTGACATAAATCACCACTGCTCACTTTTTTTCGGTGAAGCAACTGATTTGCTGTTACTGAGTTTCTGCCCTACTGTCTCTTCAGGATGCAAACAGCAGTGAGCTCATCAGTTAGGAGTGGCCAGTTTTCAATACAAAAATCTGCTGTAGTTCACACACAAAAACTGTCAGGGTAGAAAAGAATGACCTTATAGGTTGGGGATTTTGGCCCACACCAATTTTTTTTTTTCCTTCTTTCTTTTATGGAGAGAAAGAGAAGTTTTTGTTTTAGTTCTGTCACCATGCAGGAATTCAAAGATTAATACAGTGTTTTGGCATAAGGTGCATTTGCATCCACATTATTTGCAGGCACTAGCACGCGAAAACATGATATTAGTTAGAAACAGGGCAACACAAGTTGCTAACCTGTCCTACCAACCACATTTTCCATTTGAAATAATGGCAGCTGGTTAGCACAAGCAACTTGCATGAAAAAAAAAATTGAAACAAGAGCCTTAACTTCCCTTGGACAGCAAGCGGAGGAGACAGTGACAGCGGTTGCCCAGCACTGCAGTGTGACATCCCCTTCCTGGAAGGTCTGATCCTGCCAGTGGAGCCTGTGCTGGATACAGCCTGGGGAAGGGACAGGCTTATAATAAATAGAAACAGTTTCCCAGACACCAGCAGTGCTATTTCAGGCTCAGCAATTAGCCCAGAGAGAGCTCCTGACCTCAGCATGCCTTTTAAATGGAGAAGTGTTCTGTGTGCACACAGTGTGTGTGTCTCCCATGTGGCTCTGTCCATCGACCAAAACTAAAGACAGTGTCTTCTGCCCCAAATGGGTACTCTTGTGCTCTCAGCTTCCATGTTCACTGTCTCAGGTACTTTCATGCTACACAGCCCTCCCTCCCTTCCCTTCCCTGGGGTCACACATCTGAATATTGCTTTCTTTGCATCTGTTTTTTCTTGTTTCTCTCAAGCATCTTAGGCGCACAAATACAATTATAAAAACTTGAAATTTGAAAGCTTTTTAAAATGGCCTTGCCATAGCATCTGTTGTCATGTATGAGCGCCTTCTCTATTTCTAACCTTCTCACTTCTTAAAAGCTCTTGGGTTTCCCTCCTCCTTAGAAAGGGAGTGCAAACCTCATCTATCAGATTTAACATCTTCTGTATGATCAAGTATTGTCTGGGCAGTTTTTCAAGGCTGTATTTGTGCATCCCCTCGTTAAGGCCTACAGCAGGCTATGAAGTTTGTGTCTCGTCAGGATGTGGTCTGACACCTTGACCAGATGATCCAGTGATGGGTGCTGTCAAAAAGGGACTCAGCTAATGGTTAGGACATTGCATTCCTTGCCCCTTGGCTGGCTGCTTGGCTGAAGTGGTGGAGGGAGGAAATCTGGCAGAAACGTAGTCAAGTTTTTGTTGCTCATTTGGTAGGCTGAGTTTTCTGCCAGCACAGTGCTCCGAGCAGGTTCACTGTGGGGTTAGAGAAGTGCAAGGTTTGGCTCGGGAGTCCGTGCCAGGGGCGGGGAGCAGGGCGAGGCTCCTCGTTAGTCTGCTTTAATTGCACGCTGGCACACTGTGCTGCCTCGCCGCTCCCCCAGGCCCTGGCAGCAGCTGTGCGATCCTGGAGCCGAGGAGTCAGCCTGTCCCGGCACAGCTGGGGCAGGAATGGGGGGCAGGAATGGGGGGCAGCAATGGGGGCAGGAATGGGGGGCAGGAATGGGGGGCAGAAATGGGGGGCAGAAATGGGGGGCAGGAATGGGGGCAGCAATGGGGGCAGGAGCTCCCCAGCTCCGTGCCCACCTGCAGCAGCCATGCAGCACTGCTGCCTGAGACAGCGCAGGATTCCTATGCACAGCAGCCCAGAGTCTGGCCCAGGCCTTGTGTTTAAACAAGAAAAAATACTAATGAGGGATCCGTTTTGCCAATATGAAAGTGTTTTCTTCCGAATATGCAGGTTTTAATGGAGTTCTACCCAGCGAGGAATTCCTGTTTCATCAGGTGCTGGAAGGCTGCTAGTGGCAGTGTGAGCATGTCTGTCTCTGGTTGGAGCCACAGCACTCACTGCAACCAGTATGCAAATACATCTGGCATAAACACGCTGCAAATCCAGGCTCTGACTCACAACGTGTGGTGCCTTTGAACTCAATTGCTTTGTAATTTCTGGCAAATGGAGGAAAGATGACCGGACAAAAGAAGTCAAAGGTAGAATATGTCTTTGCTTTCCACTAACCCATTTCTCCCTCATCATCTGCCAAAAGTAAACTTTAATTTTCAATAGAAAAATAAATCTACTTGGACTTTATATACAGAGAATTGTTTTTTAAATTAGTTTAAGGAAAACATTGCCTTATTGCAGTCATGTTTTTAAGGTATATTAGCAGGAGAAAATAGATCTTTCAGATTTGAGGCAGGGGATGAAACACAGGCAAAGAGCAGAAAGGGCTCATTCCTGTTGAAGTTCCCCTCCACGTTGTCTTCCAAATATCAGGATGAATATATAGCCAACTGTAGCAGATTGCTTACACTAGTGCTGTGCTGGTGGGTTAGCAATGCTAGCCTTGGAATTAGGCATTTTGTCATGTTTCACTGCTTAGCTGGCTCTTCCTAGACTTGAGAAATCTCATGCAGATAGAAGTTAGAGCCAACCTAGGATAAACCTTTCCCTTCCCTTATACAGACTGGGATCCAGAAGTGGTACAAATTGAGATGTCCCATCACATTCTGTGTGGCATGGCACCCAACTCCGCTGAGGCTCTGGTCCTCTCCTCCACAGTGGGGCCACTGTCACTGCTCTGCTTGTAACTGGTGTGATAACCATTACCCCTTTAGATGGGCCTGCTCTGGGGAAAATTTTGTGTGCCTTTTGAAGGCAGTAGTGCTTCAGGAGTCAGTTCTGCAGGCTGGCTGTTACTTTGAATATGGAATATTTCCTATGGGATAATACTAGAAAAGCTTTGCTTTCCCTTTGCAGTCATGAAGAATTTAGGTATTCAGAAGCATTTTCCTTCTTTGCATATTCAGAGTGAACAAGTTCAGGAAACTGGTTCATGAAAAAAACACATTTTCTCCTGCTAACTACAAGCCAGATTGCACAGTAAAATGAACTGAGAAAATCAGCTGCAGAAATGCTCTCTGCTGGCATGAGAGTGGGGTAACACAGGGGCAGAAATGAACAGCTAAGGGCAGCTATTATATAAACCAGCACAACTATCAAAACATTACTGAGTGAATAAAATCCCATAGTACAAATGGAGCAGGATGTAAAAATTACCAAAAAAGATACCCTAAAAGTAAGACTCACTCTGTTTAGCTTTATGCTCTTGGCTTAGCTAATGTGGATTGAGGCATCAGAAATGAACCCACATCATCTTCTTTCTGGTTTGCTGCATCAGCCCCCCAGCTCCCCAGCTTCCCTCAAACCAAACAAATCTCCAATTCAGAGAGCTGGTGTAACCATCCCTAAGGAGAGTTCCTGGCAGCAGTTGTGGGTTGCCACTTGCTTGCAGGCTCTGGCAACACCACCGTCCCCATCAGAGCATGGGATGTGACTTTGTCTCCATGAGCAGATGTGTTCCTTTGAAAACCATCTGAAACATTTGGCTAGTAGAGAGGCTGATCAAGCAACGTAGACTTATGGTACAGAAATGGAGTAAATACACTGTAAAGGAGACTGTGCTGAGGGTTATCTATTAAGCAAAAGTTATACTGAGGATAAAAGAGAACAATTCTTTTTAACTCATATTCAGTCTAATAGATAATGTATGTTTATTTCTTTATGTTTAAGATTTAACTACACATCATGTTGCTGTGTCTCTGCTTCTTTTTGCCAAGCTGACTTTCTCTGCTCATATCCAGTACTGCTACTCAAGAAGCTCATCATACATTTTTTTCAGGACAATATTTTCCTCAGTTCAGTCAGATGAGCAGACTTCATTGTGTTACATCTAATTACCTGCTAAAGAGTCACATAGTTCTGAATCAAATGCATATGAATCATAGGCAGTTGTTTGGTTTTGTTGATTTTTTTTAATCTGAAAGACAGAAGTTTATGAGAAAACAAATACAGTCTTTCAAGTTTTTTAATCAGGAGAAATTTCAGAGTAAAAACCAAAGTAGTACCATGATGATGTTGGCTTCACTGTGATAGGTAAATATACATGTAACTAAATTTAGTCCCAAATTACTTGAAGACAATGGCTGTGCTGCTCTGCAAGCAGAATGTCTTATCTTTTCTGTTTATGTGATGGGAAATTATCCACCTGTGTAAAATAGTGTGACTAACTTTTTCAGATAGTGGTGTATCTGTTTTCTCTTGAAGGCTTTGTTCATGTTGTTCTTTATAGATTTTGCAAGCTTGCATTGAGGACTCAAGATTAACTTAGTTTTCAGAGTTTTGAGGGACAGGCACAAACACTCTTGTTCAGGAATATCTTGTAGAACATAACTTCATTGTGCATAACAATACTATGCTGTAATGCTCTGCAACTTTTAGCAATTGAATGGTATTTTCTAATATTTTATAGACAATTCCAGCCCAGCAATTCTACAAAGAAATCACACTGTTACAACTTCTGTTTAAATAAAGAGGGCCTTTATTACAAGAGTTCCAGGCTCAGTATTTTTATACATAGAAAAAGACAGATAAGGGACTTAATTTAATGGTGAGGGCTTTTTTATTTGTTTGTTTAAATGCTGCTTCAAGATGAGTCAGTTTTGGAAGTCTTTTGAAATACTGTGAATCATAATTTTCTCTGCCTTTTCTGGTTCTTCTATATTAATTTTACCTGGTGTATCAACTGTAAGATGTCAGACATTGCTTTGTCACTTTCTTGTCTTCTGAAATCTGCTTTTGATTGCAACACTTTGCACCAGAAGCAACAATTTTATATGTCTGTCCTATAAATGCTGGGACCTTGCCAACATTGGGAATTTCTACATTCCCCACACCCTTTCCTATTCTATTTAAACCAGCTAGTCTCATTTTCAGAGCTGTTCTGGATAAGTGTAAAAGATCACCACTTCGATTGCCATAAACTGTAACAAAGAGCTGTGAGAAAGAAGCAGAGTTGGGCTTCAAGATTGCCTTGTAGATTCAAAGGCTTGACCCTGAATCTTGTAACAGTTTCATTAAGATATTCGTATTAGGAATGCTCTTTCTGGGTCAAGGTCTGATAGAGATGATTGGAAAAAGTCTGAATAAATCTATTCTGACTAAAGGCTTTCCTTATGCACTGAACCAGGTTTTCTCTTTTGAAATACATAGTAACATTTACAAATTATTGAATATTACAATGGCAAGATTTCTTCAAGTATGTCATACAGATGGTTAAAAGCATGCCGAATATATATGAGAGACTGATTCTTCTGCTTGAGCAAATGAGTTTAGCTATATTCTCCATATTATCTGTATCACTGAGGCCTGAAAAGCACTGTAGTTGTTTATACTGATATATAGATGAAAATTTTATTTGGAAATTCATATCTGTAAAGGAAATGTGAGATCTGTGTTACAAAACTATTTTTTAACCATATTAATTGAGTTGAATAATGTGTTGTATCTTATTACTTTACCTGGAACACACACATGCACGTAATAAAAATACACTTGTTCCAGCTTTCCCAGAGAAGAAGAAATACTCTGGATTTTGCAGCTCAGATGACCACATAAGCAACCAAGCATAATGTTCTTTTGAAGCAACATTACATTATTAACTGATTTTCTGTTCCAAATCTTCTCTAACCTGCACACACCTTTCCAGAGAACTCCCTTTAACTAACCATTCTGCAGTGTATTTGGGTGAGTGAAAGCAGACAAAGGAGAACTAAGAAATCTTTTAGCAGGCTGTCTAGAAGTTGTCAGCTGAAGGGTTTTACTGGCCTAAAGGAAATCTCTGTTCTTTGACAAACCTTTTCCTGGATAAGCAAAACTTCTGTGGTCCTTTCTCATCACATTTTTCTTCTCCCTTCGGATACTTAAAGACATCTGGGATAATGGGAAACTACTAAGACTAATCTAGCTCATGGTAATAACACTTCCCAACCTCTAAGTCTGTGAATGCATAGAGCTATATTCCTCTTACAGACCAGTAGCTCTAGTCAGTGTAAGATCAGGAGGCCAGCAGTAATGGGTTAAAATTTGTTTCACCTTAGCAAAGCTGAATTCAGTCACTTGACCTTGCTTTAACTTATTTGTGCTTCAGTATGTCCACTTCCCCCTTAGTAACATGAAGGAAATAATTCCTTTTCCTATAGTTTTGCCTGACTGCCCTACTTAGACTCTAAAGTCTTTGGAACAACTGCTGTCTGATCTAATGTGCATGTACAGAGCAGAGCACAATGAAGTCCTGATCTCAGCAGGAGCTCCATCTGCTACTGCTGAGATAAATGATCTTTTCAGTACTGGTTGTTTTTTAATCTCTTTAAATTACCATAAATACATTTTTAAAGCCATATGCTTTCATTCTATATCCCACTCCATTGAAGAAATCTGGGTTTCTGTGGAAATATAATTATGTAACCATATAATTAAAGACTGCATCATAACCTGTACATGCAAGAGGGCTGAGTTGAGGTCAAGTGCCAGACTGATCTGCCACTTCGTGCATTTCAAGTGCCTAAACTTACTTTAGAAAGGTTATTTTAAATACACTTTTGTGTATGCAATTCTGTACTTTTCCAAAGAGAGACTATTCCATTGAGTTGCAATTAGTTCAATTAAACTGAAATTGGTTTTCAGTAGAAGAAACTGTGATTCTGCGGAGACCCATTCATTTCTGGTATTGAGGTCTAGTGTTGGATGCTCACTGCGGAAACTCAAAGGAAATTTCTCATTTTGTTGGAGGGGTGGGAGAGAGAACTGTATCATAGCAGGAGTACAGCCCACAGGATCAGCTGTGTGAGAGTGGACAGAGGTGAACAGAAACTCTGAGAGTGAGGAGACATTCTGTATTTCTCACTGTGTTTCTCTCTGCTGCATCAGTGTCCATGTGTTCCCAGTTTAGCATGTGGCACTGCTGAAACTTTGGCAGAGACATGAGCCTAACATTACAATATTTGTTAGGGTTTTGGCTGAATACACCGAATTTCTAGAATATTGCAGATGCTTTAAAGGAAGTGGCAAAGTTCAGAAGTTAACTTATCCAAACTGAAAGAGGAATATATGGGCTGAGCAAAGAGCATGTCTCTAATCATAGGTATTTTGTCACTGTCAGCTTTTAGTGCTTTACCTTAAGTGGTGGAAGCATTGCAGCCTTTCAAAAAATACCACAAGTTTCTTTAACAACAGAAATTATTATTCAGCCTGGATGTTGGGACTGCTGCCATTTCCTCAGCATCTGGGGAATAAGGGTCTCTATCTCTTGACAGACCTTCCTCTTTCAGGCTCTGAAGAACAAGGGTAATTCCTGTGTTACCTGAGCACTCAAACCTGACTTGTTATAAACTGCTGAGGGGGCACATGTGCAGAAAAGTGTGTGGAAAAGCATTTCTTGAACCAAGTCCCTGCAGTATGTGTTTGCATAACCCTGAGACTCAGACCACTGATAATTATTTCAATTTTTTTTCTTTCTGAACATAGAAGCTGTTTATACCTAGAGCTTTTTTACTTTTGTGCAATTTAAAACACCACCATGACATAGTGGTGCTTTAAGAGTTGCTTATGATTTTTTGTAGTTTTTTGCTGGCTTGGTGAGGGGTTTTTTGTTGGGAGTGATGGTGGTGGTCTGGCTTTGGGATTATTTAACTTCAGGAGACATTAGAGATTTACATATAGAAAATCTTCAAGAAATCCAACTAACAAAGAATGCTTGTAAGCACCAGGTGCAAGAAAAGCAAGGTAATTGTCTGTAATTGTGAGATTCTTGCTAACACAATACATCGCTCAGTTGGATATGTACACAGCATCCATTGCTGCTGATGGAAGTTACATAAACAAATTGAGGCTACAATAGGGACATTTATGTTTAGTTTCATTTACATAAAATGTATTGATTTTTTTCTTTGCTAGGGGACTGTTTTTTAAACAAAATCAAACATTTACATGTATAAAATATAACATCCATAATTTTTCACAAGTTGTTAAAGTCCAATTAGGTTTCTGCAATCTGTACTTACTTGATAGGAAGATAATTTGCCGTTACCAAAGAAAATACATTTGGGGTATTTCATATGTAAATTAATTTACTTCTTAGAAGAATTTTAAAAGGCTTTGGAAGTTGATGCTTTTGCTAACATCAACATTTGCTTATCTTTGAATGGCTTTTCATAATAACAGAATCTTTGGCACTCCCTTTTGGCCTTCCACCCAGTCTCAAGGTACCTCGCAAACACAAAGTTGCACACTTCAATTTCATCCCCACATTACAGATGGAGCACAGATAAATCTCTGCCTGTGGTCTGATTTAAATTGCGTGTTGGCTTCGGCTTCCAGTGATGGTGGCCAGCTGGCTCTTTTTGAGATAACCAGTGTAAACTTCCCGAGAAGCTTTGCCTTGCACTTGCTGAGCTGCTCTCACTTTTGAGCAAAGGCAGGTTCTGCTGGCACATAAAGGGTGCTCCCCTGCTTGTGCTGAGGCTTCACACCTGCTGGATGCCTTGGCTGCTGACTGTTCAACCCTCACATGAAATTTAACCACCTATGCAAAGAACTTCCAGTGATGTGAAGAGTGGAGGCTCCAGCATCCTTTAGCTGAGCAGGATGTCTCATGGCTTGAGCAGTCAGATAGGCCAAATCGAATGATCTGGTCCTCTGTGAAAACTGCTTATTCTTTCATGCTCACTATTAGTTCCTCTTCGGATGACAAAAATCCAGATTTTTTTTTTATTTTCAAGCACCCATTAAGGACAAAAAAAATGAGATTTTTATGATGGGTGAATGAACCCGTTAGCTCTGATCTCATTACTTTGAGTAGTGTCTCAGATGTGTTTAAAATTAGCCTGCTAAAGCAGGTATGACCTTTAAGGAAGAAAGAATTTAGAACTGCTTTTTATTCTGAATCAGGTTGCTCTCCAAATACTTCTTCCAAATTATAAATATTGGACTGATTTTTGATGTGTTTTATCTTACAAGAGGGCAAATTACTTTATTTAATGTGATTAAAATCTCTCTCACACTATTTTATAGTTATACCAACCAATGGAAATGAATGTCCACTTATTTTTTATACTCATCTCTAGATAATATACAGAGCTGGAACATGGGCTGGAGTTACTCAGCTGACAAACTATATCAAAACACTAGAACTTAAAAGAAACAAAATATTCTTTGTATCTTGTTGTTTCAGAAAAAAGTAAACAAAGCATTTGTCAGAATTAGCACACAATTATAACATCATCTAATTAAAATCAGTTACATGCTTTCAGGTGGCTTTAATAACATTCCTGTTCACACCTCCTGGTTATGGAGAATTAACAAATCAAGGACAGGATAATAGCTTGTATCAGAATTATCTAGAACTTTCCAGAAATCATTTTACTGACCATATAGTATTAATATTTGAAGTGGTTCTTTCAAGTCTTTAAAGACTAACTAAGGCTTGACCTTTTTGTTTTCACCAGTGACCGTCTTTCAGTATCCTTCACTAGGAAGTGCGGTCTCTCCCTAGTTTCTCTGCTGGTTATTTAATTTTTTTATTTGCTATTGTCAGTTCCTTTCAATATATTCTAGGACAAAGAGAGAAAAGCCTATTCTGACATATGGGATAGTTGCTGGAAGTTATCCAGGGAAGTCTTCCAGATTTGAGGGGGGCAGAAGGGGGGAGCAATGAGCTATACCCTGTAAAGGATTACTTGTCCTCCCTGGGTAAAATCAGAGCAGAAACTGCAACAGGTGATTGCTAAAGGTCTGCCAGTCTTTGTCACTGTCTCAAATGAAAGTATTCGCAGCATGAAGTGAAGGTGGGGGTGAGGAACAGAACAGTCACAGAAAATATGCCTGTGGCCATATGACCTCAGGCTGTGATCTTGTGCAGCCCCGTGTGGTGCGTCAGGTCGGGACAGCAGCAGCTGCACTGGGACTGCCCGGGAGCGGCTGGCCGTGCTGGAGCACGGAGCTCTTGTCCTTCCCTGCATCTGTGTTGAATCAATGTCATCATGTGTGTGCAGGGCAGCTTTCCTGGTGTGTGAGCACTTGGGGGTTTGTGTGCACTCGGCTAGTGTGCTGTCCTCTGAACACCACCAAGGGTACGCAAGAGGGACACTGAGGAAAAGGAGGGGGGAATCACAGGGAACTCGTCCCTTATCTCTTAATAACCTCATAAGGTTCCACCAGTAAGTGCAATGGGAAATACTAGTCCAGGCTCTGGCTTCTCTTCTGATTGCTGACAACTAGTTTGCATTGTAACATGCTGGAGGCAGTGGGTACACAGTACCAGGGATTGAATACAGGGCTTCATTGAAATTGGGCGGTCAGTTTTAGTTATGTTATTGTTTTAAGAAGGGGCTAAAACATCTGGAAATTGACAGAATAATAATTTTTATTCTTCTCACAAAAAAAAAAAAAGACATTACCAAATTATTTAAATCATCATGGTACAAATTCAATTATGGGTGGTGAACTGGCTAAACAAGTTGAAGTCTGAAGCATTGGTTATATCCACCTTTCATGTAGAACTGAAGAAAATCTGACACTTCCACAGATACCCCAGGTAGCATCCTTACCATGCTGCACCAGCAAATAAGCACCCCACCCCACAGCCCCTGTTCACTTCTTCCATGCACTTCAAGATATTCAAGTTGTCATCTTTGCAGATGTCCACACTGGGCTTTCCTGATAAACTGGATAGGATACTGGAAAGGATTACAGAGAAATGAAGGGAAAAATACAGTTCCCCTCAGAGTGTAACTGCACAGGTTTCTTCATTAGGCTGATGGCTGTGTCTGTGCAGACTTCCATGAATCCAGAATTCAGTGTCAGTTGACAGACCCTTGTCACATGATGGTCTGTCAAGAACACCATTAAGAGCTCTGAGCTAAGCCGTTGGTAAGAACTTTCCTCAAGCCCTGGTGGGGCTGCACTGTAGAGCTGTCTGGCCCAGTGACAAGTGGCTCTGCAATTGGGAGTTCAGCACAGGAGGGGGCAATGTGGGTGCTTGGGAGCTCTTGCTGCTGGTGGCTCGCCTCTGTGCTCTGTGGGCAGTAAGGATAAGAGGAGTATGTTGTTCTCTTAAATGGTAGTCATTTCAGTGCTCTGGCTTGTATTATTTATTGTGCTGGTGTGGGTAATATATGGCAAATTGGAGCATGTGGCAGACATGACTGTGCAGAGGTGGCCGAGGTGGCTCTGTGGTTTTAAACATAACTTATCCTTGAACAATGTCTGCCATGTCACAGTCACCATTTCTTCATTTGAGGGCAGAAACCTCAATGCTGTGGTCTGGTTTGTTAAAGCCTCTTCCCAAACAGACAAAGCCTGGCATGCTTTCCCTTTTCCCTCTGGCACAGTGCTCCACCCCACCAGCATTCTCAGCGCACAGCTGCTGAAGGGTTATTTTCTCTGGGAGGTGCTTGTGTGGGGGGATGTTCACGTACACACGCACACACACAGAAGGATGTGTACTCCTAAAGAAGAAACAACTTTGTCAGCAAATTTTCTCATCTTATTTCAGCTATTATAATCCTCTTCAAGCCTCAACAAAGCACCTGTACATGTTTGATCAAGTCACTATTAAAGAGAAATATTGTGCTATTCTTGCCAACTGGACCACCTACACCTTGGTATCACCATAATTATTGTCAAATATTATTGTTACGAGAGGGCACAAACTGTGTAGATCTTTCTTTAATATGACAGTGGCCAATTTAATGGAACATTACTGATTAGCACAGCCAGTGCAGAATATGCTAGCATACCTTTTACAAAACTTTATGTTACAGTTGAATGGATTACAGAACACCTCTTGAATGCCTAGTGGCTGGCGTTGTGCCAGAGCCTTTAAAAAAAATTGAAAATGCAGCTTGCTTTCTCCTTTTTCATAAAGAAATCTGAAAGCAGAAGCACTGACCTTGGCAAGCTTCTTGCACTAAGTTTTCCAGTAGACAAAAGCTCTATAAATCAAACCAGAATAATCCTGTGTATGTTTTTATTTTCATGCAGGCTGCTAGGATTGCACTTAAGGACTTGATTTTTATTGCTAAAGGAATGTTTTTAAATCATCAAGACCTGGAGCATGTTGTGAGCTTAGTCCAAATTTCATCATCATCTTTTGCAATTTGCCTAACGCCCTGGCTCCCATGGAAATACAATTTATTTCTCTTGCAAAAGTCATTACAATCTATGAGCACAAAGAAGGAAACCTGCAGAACAGAAAATGAGCAATAAAATCATGACAAAATCTGCTACCTAGATTCTTTCCCCTAAAGCAGAAAAATAAGATAAACAGTGCTTCTCTTTCTCTCTGAGTTATTATTAGTTCAGTATTATTTATCATACAGCTTGGAAATCTTAAAAGGTTACAGTTTATTTTTCATGCATGGCTTTGGGGAGCCTTTTGACTCTGCCGAGAATTGTAACATGACATTGTTTTCAAAATGAAAGCTCTGAACAGATTATTTTCCACATTATCTAGATAATAGAGGTGATAGATGGGACCAAGTCTAGCTGGTGTAAGCAGTTGTAACTCATTTAAATTATGGAAATTTGCACCAGCAAAGAACCTGCCTCTAAGGAGGGAAGTCTGGAGGAAATGTTCTAATTCAAATTCATGTTACCTTTTTTTTTTTTCCTTTTTTTTTCTCTTTTTTTTGCTGGGGTGGGTAATATGGACTTAACTTGCATTTAGGTTTATGGTAAAGAATATTAAACTGAACAAAAATTTAATTCCTAGAATGTATGAGTTCTTTTATGCTAAACCACTAAAAGATATATTCCCTAAGTCTGTTTGCAAGCTTCATCTTTCTGTGCATCCAGGTCAGCTAAACACATGCTTAGATCAGAAGCAACTTACAAAGTCTGTGTTAACACCAGTGGGACTCCCTGTGTGTTTCAGTAAGCTTTGCTAAATATTGATCATTAGAACACATATTTAAACTTAAAAGCTACAGTGCTTTCCTGACTGTGGTTTTCCAAGCCCTCCTAAAACATATCTTCAACTTAGACTAAATATATCTCTCTCTGTGAACATATGTATATATTTATATGTACTCTTCTTAATTTACAGCATTTAATATAATTACTATTCTGTATGTACAAGCAAGAGGTATAGGGTATTGGTAGGATTTTCCTTCCTCGTTCTCCTTTTTCTCCAGTTTTCCATCCCTATTTTTGATGTGTTATTTCTGAGTTCCAGCACCAGTTGGCAAGGGCAAGTCCTCAAACCCACCCATGTCTGTTTCTGTCAAAGTATCAGATCTGTGGGGCTCAGAAGCTCACAGCTGAGCCATGAGACACAACCCTGTAGGCAATGATCTTTTTCTCCAGGCATTTCCTCAATGTGCTGCTGGCACTTACGGAGTTAATAATCAAAAGGGTGATGAGTGGGCCCGCCTTACAATGGGCATAGTTTACAATTAGCAGGGGTTCTTTTTTTCATGCTTTAAGTGAAACTTCATTTTTCCCAAATTCCCACATGAAGGACAGATGTTTAAACATACTGGGGGCAACCACACAATCTTAAGCCTAAATTTTTCCCTGAAATTCTTTTCTTTCCTTCTGACTCTTCTTTAGCTGGCTTCTTTCCTTTGGTTTCCCATCACCAGAATAAAATCTTTTACATGCTTATGTACTCTGGGACAAGAGTTACACTGTGAGAAACCACCTGAACCAACATTGGGAGTCATGAAAATAACTTCACTGAGGGCTCATCTATTGCTTCATCATCTGCATTTTACGTTTTTCTGTGGAATTGTTTCAACAGATGTAAATCCCCTAGATTGTGCTGTAAGAGAAGCATATTTTACCTTAGCCAAAAACAATTCCTAAAGTATTTGGCTTAAAATAAAAGTATCCATATGGGGTTTTGCTGATTTAACTCTTCTGGATTCAAAAAGTAGTTTTACTTACATCTCTAGAGAAACAAATTGTACTAATTTAAGAACTAGCATCTAGTTTAAGAGTCTGTCTAATGAAGGGAGGAAAAAAGGAAGGAGAACTATTTCTACCCTATATTTGTTACATATTAAAATGAAATAACATTTAAAACCAAGACCATTGCCTTAACCAGCTATACTTTCTAGTTTACATTTTTATAATTTTATAACAGTATGAGGGGGACAGACCTGTTTAGGGCAGATAAGGGTGGAAAGAGGAGAGAATTTTCTGATGATAGCAGTATCAGATTAAGTTTTGTAACTTGGGCCAGTTTAAAGCTGGCAGGCACCCTGTAACTTCCAAAGATGGATGTTTGTGTAGCTGGGGGCAGGGATGTTCCTCTGTGGTTACACAGCTTCCCACATCTCTTGGGGTACGGCATGGGGAGGGAGCTCTGCCAGTTCATCTCACTGGATATAAATGTGCATTTTCCTGTAAGTGTTCTTGCATGATCAGGAAAATTATCTCCCATACAGAATATATATGACGTGTCTTGCCCAAATGTATGCATTCAGCAAAAATGCTCCTGTAGCTTCTGTGAATAACATTGGTCCACAAATGGCTGAGCACTGCTTGCACACTGAGTTGGTAGATGCCTCACAAGTACTTAAGATGGAGAGAAATGGCATGGTCTGGATTGCTGCCTTGCAAATGCAGATTTGATAAGCATTTTTGCACCTCTTTCAGAGTGCTCCATGCTAACTAGGTGGACGCTGTCTGCATGTGTGTGTGTTTCAGTGAGTTGAAGCATCAGAGCACAGAGTCTTTACTGCCAAGATACAACTTAATGGTTTTATTTAATAGAACTTTTTAGAGATTGGAACAGCAGCATCAAATCTCTGTCTATGAATGCCTGTATATGGTTGTCACCTAGCAGGAAATAGGTGGTCTGATTCAGTGTACGACACCAGCTTAGCTGACAGTACTCTGATATCTTAATTAAAGGATCCAAGTTAGGCTCCTACTCCCAGCATACCTTTAGAAACATGATTGATGGTGTTCCAGTGGTGGTCATGTAACACTGAGCAGGTGTGCTGTGATCTGTTTCATTTTTTTTACTGTGTTTATATGCATCCAGGGCAGTTAATGAAATGAATGGTATTGATCATGGAGGTGTGGGTGGCTTAGGGTTCTGGTTGCTTGGGTTGGGTTTTTGTAATAAATACATAAACTCTGCATCAGAGCTTTTAGCAGAGGTCATGTTTAATAAACTACACTTGATGCATAATATGATAGCATGTCATGTCTCAGCAGTATACCAGTAATATCTTCTGCCTTACATTGTAGATATTTTGGGAGGTGGGGTATGCAAGGTCTTGAAACTAAAGCTGAATCTTTTCTACAGAGAATTGTGGGCTCACTGTCAGTCTTGTTCAAACATACATTTCAGTCATCTTCCATAAGTCAGGACCCCCAGACTTGTTACATCCCTGTGGTGTAATTTCGTCATTCAAAAGACTGCACTGGTAATTTAAAGACACTTTAAGTAGTCTCAATTATTTGACAGGCTGCTAGCCTAAAGAAATTGTGCAATTTATAATTTTATTGAGACATGTATAAGTGAGGGTTTTGGGGGACCACCCCAATCCAGTTGAGTCATAAATTTTAACACTGCCATGGTGCCATTGGATACAAAACATTAAATGAGCAATATTCAATTGCACATTTTAAAACTTTGCTTGCAAATTTTTCTTGCAGAGTTTGTGGTAATTGAAATTGTTTAGCTTTTGTTTCAGACCTTCAGTGGTTATTGTCTGGTACAAACAGGTAGTGACTGCACTTCTAAACACTCATTTAGATTAGAATCATCTGGTTTCTGTAATCTGCCCAGGTTATCATTTTATGATAATATCCTTGAAGCTTTCTGGTTTTGTTTTACTTGATCCAAAATTCCCTTCCATTTAATATTTATAGTCCTTGGTTAAATTAAGAGTTAAATGTGTCCTTCTAAGCCTCATTTAACCACACTGAAAGTGTTCTGGAAACAGTTCTTTGGAAAGGAAGAAAAGAACTACTTAGATTGAGTAAAGACTATCAAAATGGACCAATAAGACATGGTGAACATACACCATTAGCATCTAGATCAGTCTGGGGTAGAGACTGGAGCTGTATCTACATGGCATTGACATGCTTGATAGAATAAAATGGTGACAGGGAACAGTCTCGCAAAATTGTTATCAGTTGAGTTTCTATATCCATCAGAGGGTTTATGCATGGCTCTTTTTAAATCTTCAGAGATACCATCTTTAAATCTGTGGAGATAACTAAAAGGTATTTAAAATTATTTGACTAATTGTCAATTTTTTTTAATAAGCACTGTAAAAAAGAAAAATATACAAAAGACCATCCTCTATAACTACATGCAGACAAATATGAAAGTAAGTGAGTTAGGATCCATGCAGAGAATCCTGCACACTTCATCTGGTTCTCGAAAACATATGTGAAGTTCTTAACACTGCTAATGCTTTAAAATCAAGCAGAGATTCTCACGAAAAAATTCAAGAAAGATTTGGCTACAGACTGCTTCTAAAATTGGCTAAGGCTTCACAGTAATACTCGTTTCTTTCTACATCATAGTCTAAATCAGTCATTACTTCATGAGCCAATCATGAATGCCAGAGTGCACAAAACTAGAAATTAATAGTATCTGCTAAGCATCCTGTAGTCTGATATTGCACAGCGTGGAAGAGGAGGGTGACTTTGAAACTTTCAAAGTGAAGTAAGAACTAGTCACTTGCTTAATCCTGATTCTCACTGAATTATGAACAATTCTTTGCTGGCTATCTGGCTATCTCACCTTTCACTCCAAGTCACAACAAATTCCATGAAGAGTTCTTACTTACACATCTGCTTAAAGCCGAACAAAAGCAGAATTCAATTAACTTTATGGCGAATCTGTTAAGAACCCACAAAACATGGAAACCAAAAATTCAATCTGAGGAGCGCATCTGATTCTCCATCTTTAACATGCTGCGATGTGTCTAGAGATTACAGCCCATATGGTCTGTAAAACACCCACCATTTCAATATGTCTGAAATATAGAGCAGTACATGTAGCATTACAAGTTAGAAATTAGGTAGAAGAATGGATGTTAGTGTTAAACCCACAGAAACACAGAATTATACAGTTCAGGCTAAATATGCGTTCCCTTGTCCCAGTATTGCACCCTTTGTTTCTCTGCTAGGCTGAACTGGGAACCATTCTCCAGGCAGTGCTTCGTGTGCCAGGTGTGCTGCACCACCAGGGTAGAGTCAAGGACAACATGTGTGTGTTGGAGGAAAACCTTAGCAAGGAGGCTCTGAAATGAGTCATACCAGTGGCACCAACTCCTGCAATTTCTTGCTATTCTTAAAAGCCTCTGCAGTCTTTACCTTGAGTATCACTTTAGGTAGTTGTGTGCATGAGTAGTTTTGCAATACTTTTATGAAATATGATATGCTATTATACCAGGTTAAAACAGTCATCAATATTTCAAGTGAAGAAATGTAAAAAGCTTCTCAAAACGTGTACTATTTCCTGTACCCACTCAAACAGATGGCCTTCAATGGGAATTACAGAAGCACAGCAATATAAAAACACTACCCTGATAATAATACAAATCACAATCACACTGATGTAAATCTGAGGACACCTCCACAATCTTGTTTCCTGCACTGCATATCTGACAAAATAAAAGATATTTAATTCGTGGTCACAGGGAGGTAAAAGAGCCAGGCTTTGTGTCTCAGCAAATACTTCAGCGATACTGCTGAAATTGTCTTTACCCACCTGTCTTTAACTCCTCTTCAATCATTCTTTAATATAAGTGGGAAAGGGATGCTGCTATTGATTGAACTCTTTGCTTTTATCCAGTCTGCCTTAAGCTTGAAATAGATCTCTCTTGTCACAGAAATAATAATAAAGCTTTCTCATAGTGGAGAAGGGGGTCCTAGGTACTGTGAGAGTTTTTTGTTGCTCACAAAATAAGTCAAATCTCTTTGGATAAACAGTGGCACCAGCGCCAGCTTCCACACAGTGACAACTAGTGCTGCACAAATTGACGTGCCACCTTAATGCTACAGGATTGATTGAACATTTCCCTGCTGTTGCTTTCTTTTTTTATTTTTTGCTGTTGTCTTTCCTCCAGAGAACAGTGTTCCTAGCATGACCCCTTTTTTCTTTGCACGTCAAGTGAAGGAAAAATCACCCTTTGCTCTTCTTGTGGGGACAGATATTGATCTCGGACACAGTGATGCAAACCAAAAGTAACTCCTTGGGAGCTGAAGGCATTGCCCCAAACACTGGCCTGTGAAGCTGGGGTCAGACTCCAACCCTGGCCTTCAAGTTTTATTTTTACCTAATGAGAAGCAGTGTTTCTAATACACCCATGCTGCAGAGAGCCCTGAATCATTTGGCAGAAGTGAAAATTTAATATTGTTTATTATTGATGGTTATAACACAAAACAATTATGTATGTCACAGTCTCAATACATTTTCTTAGTGGTCACATCTATGCCAAATATATTCATATTTTTGCAAGAGTTTATGAGCACTAATACCAACATGTAATTTTCATAAAAGCTTTTTGTTTGTCAAGAAAATCCCATAAAGCCTCATCACATAACACAACTATCACTTACTGTGCAACAGGTATTTTATGCTCAGTTTATGTCACTTCAACTCTTTCTAGATGGTGCCGGATATGATCATAGCTAAACTCAGGACAAATCTCTTCTGCTGTTCTGGTAAATCTCTGTTTGGCTTGTATAATGTACCCAGGGTGAAAAGGTGGATGACGCTTGAGCTGCAATAAACATCAAAAAGTTTGTGCATTTGAGGAAAGAAAAGACTCAAGAGATAGAGGGACTTAAGAAAATCTTATCAATTAATATAATACAGACAGATGATGTTGTACAAAAAATTAGTGGATATTTTCTCTGGAATTAAAAAAAAAAAGTGAGAAGTGTCATACAGTCACTAGTGACTGAGTTATTTACAAAAAATTAGGAAGTGCAGCTCTTGGTGAAATGCCACCACAGCTAAATGCCACTCCATGAATTAGACCACGAGTACGCTTTCTGAAAAAGGCTGAATAGAATTGTAAAATTTGTAACCTTCTAATTTACATAGAACCTTTAAACATCTGAAGCATTTTGCTAATGTCTGTTGTCCAGTTAGGCTTTTTTTTCTTCCATGAATGGTTCATACTTACATGAAGAGTTTTCTCTGTAGAAAAACTACAGAAATATGATCATTGCTACCATCAGGTGTCATTAATCCTTGGTAAGCAGTCAAGACACTTATAATAAAACCACACGATCCAGACAAAAATGAAGACTTATTATTACTTAATTCTACAGATTCTTGTAGTCATTGGAGGTTCAATATTCATAGAAAGATTTTGGGGGGAGTGCTATTTTGGCAAAGAAGTGGATTGCATTCCATTCGCAAAGACACAATAGTGCTTCTTCTTGATATGACCTTCTTTTCTCGTATTTTCTTTCAAATCTAACTCCTTTTGGGTTTAAATTTGCTTGCTGATAAGCTGTTTTTACAGTTATAGTACACATCAACTAATTTGTATGGTAGTTTTCCCTCTTCCTAACTAGGAGACAGTTATTGTACTTTCTCTAATAGAAAAATTATGAATAGGGGTGGATGAAAATGAGGAATAAATGGTGATCAGCCAGTACTGATGGTCATAAAAAGAGAATATATGGGTTTGTATCCAAGTGAGAGCATTCATAGAACTAACAGTGATTCCAGACAGGAGTTGCACAAACACAATACTCTTTGTGAATGTAAATTTAGAGAGGGACAAAAGACTGTACAAAGTGAACAACCATTCACATTTCAAGCATTTTTTTTCTCAAACTCTGTCACTACAACATTTAACCAGCTTTGCACTTTAAAGAAATTCAGTGCTTATGCTTTGCCTCTGAGAGGATGGAAGATATTTTTGCTGTCATTCGCCTGAGATGGTACTATTTCCTGGTGATTTAAAGTAAATAATTTATTGTAGCCTGGGGCTTTCACTCTAAGACTTTTCATATATGATACGCTACTTACCTTAGCATTCCTGTTTATGTATTTACATTGCTCTCATCTCAGTGGTTCTCAGGCTCCTGTATACCAACATGTCTTCCACTCCCTGCAGAGGAGGAGTGTAAGTCATTAATGCTTCTGTATCCCTGATGATTTTATTAAATGAAGTTTAATTACTTCCATTGCTTTTGTATAACATAATCTAGTGCTCATTTACTCTATTATTAACATTCAGAGGAATTAAAATAGGGCACATTTGCATCAGTACACATTGAGCATGATGTAAGGCCAGGCGTAATTAATTTCTCTCACTTACAGCTATGGAGATTGTTAATTTAAAAAAAAAAGCAATATGTAGGATTTGATTTTTATTTGCATTAGGTTAGTTATCACTCTGGAGCTGTAAATCAGCATTCTGGTTAAAAGTGTTCCTATTTTTACTTTTGAGCACTGTTTACCAGAGTGCTGTCAAATGGCAAAATGAAATAGTGGAGCTAATTCTTTTTGCTGCAGGGGTAAAGAAATGATGGTACACATTCAAAGTTCAGTAACAACTGCAGATCTAGCTCCTCTTATGAATGGTAAAATTTACAGCAGCTTCAAGGAGAGGTGTGAGTCCCTCAGTCAGTGGTTCCCAACTTTCTGGAGACAAGAAGTTCTACATAGGTACCAGCTTGGTCCTCCCCACCCTTGCACCATAGCTTTCACCCAATGTGTAGCTCCCATCCTGGTCACCCCCAAGTCTGTCATGTCCTGGCTCTGGATGTGAGGTCTGGGAGCTCCACACCTCTCCTGTAATATACCCAAAGACCTGCAATGGGATCACACTTTGCTTCCAGGGAACCACTGCATCAAATGACACCATTTGCAGAACTGCTTGATGCAGGGAGTTCCAAGCTCTGTTTCAGTGCTCCCAGACTGACAGAAAGACAGTGACCTATTTTTTTTTTTACAGAAAGTGCTGAAAAAATGGTTCTTCTAAAAAAATTTAGTTTCTTTAAAAGCTCACTGAAATGCAAGCCCTGAAACTCAGGAATACCTAAATCCTCAAGCACTTTTTAAAAATACATTGCTTATGTAAGAGGATTTGCTAACAGAAATTGGACTGAATCTTTTAAACGAACCATCCAATTTGGAAATATATCACTCCAGTAGCCTTCTCTGACCTTATGCAAGGGATCACCTGCATGTGTTTGCTTGAGAATTTTTGGTAGAGAAATGTGGTTGCCTTTCTTGTTTAATCCTTTACTGTTTCCATGTGGCAGAATGTTAAGAGATTGCTTTTCTGTCCCCTGTCAATAAGTGACCTGCCTTAACCAGGCACTCAGAATGAATCATAACACTTGTCACCACGTGCACCAGCGATTGCTAAGGAGCTAACCACTCCAAGGCCATCTGTAGCAGCACTTGCTGTTCATTTCCCAGTACAAGGCTTAGTGTGGTTGTGTCTTTGGCAGTGAATGTTATTCATGGAAAGTCCTCATGAGATGGGGGAAGTGAAAGAGAAATACTCTGTCAGCAGTATCCATTTTGTTATTGCCTGCTGGGCATGAAATCAGAGGGGGCATAGCAGTGTAGAACAGGGATACAGCAACTGATATGGAGGTGGTCCTGTGGGGGCAGGAGAAAAGGGTTGGGAAATTGTTTAAAAAGAGGCTTTAGTAGCTGCTTTGGGAGTCTCCTCTTAGCCCCTGAGAAAATCAAAAGTAAAGACTGAGCAGAGGTAGTCAAGAGAATCCAGGTCCTTCACCACTGATGTAAACTGCTGCTGTGGACTTAATTCCTAAGGAATTCTGATTCCAGAGCTGGGGATACCATACATCTGTCTCACAGAGAAATTATTCTCTAGTTAATCTAGTTTTCAAACCCAAAGCCTAAAGCACTGAGGGAGCAAGAGGTCTCTTCTCTTGCATGCTGAGGATTCCAAGGAGAAGAGGGTCAAAGAGAAAGGATACAGGGATAACCCACCCTGGACCAGTAAAATGCTTCTCAAAGTCCTGGTGAAGGTCTAGTAAAGAAGGTACAAAGCAGCCACTAAGATCTCTGCTGAATAGGTACAAATTTCCTCTGTTTGAGTACCATATTTAAATACTTAATGCTCAATGATAGTTAAGTCTGGAATTACAGTGAAATTCCCAGTTTATGCAATTCCCGATTTATGCATTGAATTCAGATGTTGGAAGAACATCCTTTCAACATCCTGCTTGCTCTTCTATTGCTAGATAAACAGTGTTCAGTCTACCTTCTCATTGATTTTAGACCATTCTGATATAATCCTAGGGCAATTGATGTAAAGAAAGTAAAAAACATTCAGGAAACCTTCCTGAAATATGGTCAAATTAGATTTCATTTGTTAACAAAAAAAAACCATTCTTCAAACTGGATTAGACCAGTGAAATAATAGTACTGAACTGTGAGACTTAACGTGTGAGGGTGTTTGGAGTGGACTGGATCTGAAGTTATGGATAACTGCACAGGATGGGAAGCTCCACTTGAGACAACCAGCAGTCTTGTTGTTTCAGTCTAAGAAATGTATTTTAAATTCCACAGACAGAGTTACCCTCAAAAATAACTTGGGAGCATTTGGTCTATATAAATAATGGTCTAAGAAATTATTTTTGAGAAAAATTGATAATAAAGTTTATTAGTAATACACCTTTTCTTCATGTTCCCAAACCTTCCTAAATGTCTTCCTTGGGCCAATAAGGAGTAAGCATAGACTCAAAATTAGATTCATGTTGGATTAATGAAGCACTAATAGGACAATAGATTTAAGTTATTGATGGTAAATTTTAATTTGAGGAAATTCAAAAGACTGAAGGAGAAATTAATTGGACTTCACTGTTTGTTCAACAGACTTAGTAGTACCCTAATACCATAAAACATAGAGAATGCTCAAAGGAAACTTATTGAAAATTATTTTTTCTTTCTTTAAATGATTTTTTTTTATGTCTCTCTAGCAAGAAGGATGTTAAAAGGATTTAGCAAGATGGATGCTAAAAAGTCACAAACACATCTAGAATAGTTATCTGTATAAATTATGAGGTTTGGATGAGTCTAGTTAAAAAAACAAACAAAAAAAAAACCCCAAAACCCCCACAATTTTTCATGCATTAATAATAATTTTCTAATAACAAAAATTTCATGTTCAAATTCCATGATACAGTTTAAATTGGGGAAAAAATATTTCTGTAACTTCTGCTATGTAAAAAGCATCCCTGGAAGACTTTGGGATACCCTGTCTGCATTTTTTCTTACTGAAAATAATCATCAGCTTTCATCATATCTTATGGGCAAAACAATAGTGTCTTTCTGTATAACTTGGATAGGCCACAGAATTTTCAATTTCTCAGTTCAAATAAGCATCACTATTGCAATCTTAACTCTTTTTTCATCATTAATTTAATATTCCTAAAAATAAGAATAGCTCTAGTTTTTATTTATTAACTCATACCACCATGCAGAGAGAGTAGCAGAATAATCTAGATTATAATCTTTTATGCTAAAAATTTCACCCATGCTTAAGAAATTAATCTGATTTTTATATGGGACATTCCACAACAAAACAAGTATGTTTTGAGCTGCACCTAAATGAGATGGATGGGCAGTTACAGTCCTTAAACTCCACAGCATTTCCAATAATCAGTGATTGATTAGAGCCTACTTTTTGGGTACTGTATGCAAAACAATTACACTGACTTCTGAATATCCTTGGCCTGAAGAAGGAGCTGGGAATGGACCACATTTCTCATAATGTGGTAACTCTTATCTGTATTAACAGAAAAAACCAGAAGGAGCAAACTGAAGCCGGTGCCTCTCCAGTATCTAACTCAGGAGTACCAAGACAGCTGCACCACCCTAGCTACAAGGGATTTGATCCCTTATTCTTCTGTGTCTTGCATGTTAATCACCTGTGTTTTCCCTACCTCCATTTAAAAATTTGAGCTAGAAAAAAATTTGTTTTATTGGAAGGCAAGAACCTGAGAAGTATTACTCGTTGTTTTAATTATGTAAAATTGTTGCTATTCACACTGATACAGAAAGTATTGGGCAATATAAGAGTAGATGTGTTGCTTACAGCGTGGGAGTAATACTAGGATTTTCACTATGAAATACATGCAAAAAACCTGCTGTCTTGTTTCTGAAATAACATGAGGTCATGCTCTTTCCTTTTTCTCTCAAAGGAAGGCACATTATAATTATTGATGATATAGCTGGGCAACAGACAAGTGAAGTTTAATGCTTCAAAATGTAGTGAGAGGTAGCTGGTGTAGAGACTACTTTTAGTCATTTCTAACTCCAAGTAATGATTAGTTCATTCTTTCTGTCTTGCATGTCAGGAAGAGGATGCATTAGCTCATCACTTGAGAGTGCTGCAACAGGATCTCCTATAGGGGTAGGAATTATCCCCGTTACTGACAAGGAGTGGTCCCAGAAGTGTCACAGAAAGGAGGAACTACATGCACGTCTGTCTGGGCAGTTATAATGGAATATGAGGTGCTCTGTAGATAGCGTGTGCATGAGAGATTTGACTCAGGCCTTATCTAAGGGGAAAGAGTCCCCATTTTATGAATGTTTAGGTCCTTTAGCTGAACATCTTCACCTTCTGTCTTCCTGCTTTGTAATGCCTTCAAAATTCCAGGTTTGAGTCTCTCAGAAACATAAGCAGAATAAGAAGGCCATGTACTTCCCTTGCACAGCAAATGCACTTCTTGCAGGAGGTATAATATTGGTCCTCAGGCTTCTCTGATGCAACTTGATATTGTCCTGGTCTTTTCTGAAAGGTCTGACAGTCCTTTCAGCAGTCATAAAGGACAATACAGGATCTGTTGCTTCTCTCTGCTTGTTGGCCTTCTGCTACCCCCACTGCTGTCTAGGCTAGGGCTCTATATATGCCATATATACATTACATCTACATTACTATATACATTACATCTACATATACATCTGTCTACATTACTGTGGTATTTTTCTAAGCTATATCTTACCTGTTGCTGGAGCACTTGGTCAAGTTGCTGGATTAATTGTACCAGAACCTTGGTATGGGCAAAAACGACTAGATTTTGGGGGGATTGGGCTGTAGGTTTTTTGGTAAGTATTTTTTCTTTGACTCTACACTGATAAACAAATACACTACAGATGTCAGCCTCAATGGCACCTCTGTCTAGCATCAAGATCTCACAACTGAAGAAGGTGATTAGTGCCATTCACAGGCTAGAAGATATCAGTAACCATCTTCTGGTTTTGTTCTCACAACCCAAGTTTGATTTGCTGCCTAGTGTTAGATCTCTCCAGTTTCCTTCCTGTGGAGATTCTTTCTCATACATATGAACTTTCAAGGTGAATTTGCATGTCAGACTGATGAAGTTGTGAGTGGTTATCCACTGGGAACATCCCTGTTTTAGAATGAGATTGTGGCAGGTAAACCCCTTGATTTAAGCCAAACACAATGCATGCAGGAGGTCTGCTTTTGGTGTTTATATTTTAGAGTTTCCCTCCTTCCAAAAGCTATCTTTCTCATATGTTCTGGCCTTCATAATTAATTGTGTATCTGCAAAGATCCAGTTGATTTTTAAAGCCCTTTAGCTTTGTCTTTACAGTGAGATATCTCGCACTCTCTAACTGTGTGACCGAAACCAAATCTTGAATTCTAGCTTTACTCTGGTAACGACCCACTGCCATGTACCAGATGGGATAAATGGGATAAGCAGTAGATCCCCATTTTTCCTGACTCTTGTTCCTCAGCTAGGAACTTGGTAGAGTTCAGGAGCCACTACAGAGCACCCTTGACAGACCCCTTCCTCTTAGGATGGGAGTATCCCATCAGTTGCTTCCATTCTTCCTGCATTTTGCTTTTGGGCACCACACCACACAAATCCATCCGAGTGATCTCACCATGGCAATTTATTCTTACTGGCCTTTTAAAAACATGAGTACAGTTGGTATGGTCTGAGCTTTGCCCAGGCTTGTCCTATTTCTTCTCTAGCAATTCAGAGGAGCACACTGTTTGTCATAACGTTTGGGTTTATCCAGAAATACCTCCCTGACACCTTTCCCTGTAGTGTCTAACCTGCGTTACCACCATGTTAAATAAAGCTAGTCAGCGTTGTTAGGAGCTACCCCACATAAACTAGAACAGTCAAGAGCTGAAATTCTTCAGTTGCTAAATGGATCCTAGTGGTTCTGCAGGGTCCAAATAAACATTCAGCTCTCTGGCCTCCACGAAGAAGCAATTTGACTCTTGCTATGGTCAAGGGGCAGGGGAGGAAAACATGGCAGATACGGAGCTTATGCCATTTCAGACCCACAGTGGAATGACTGCCTGGATGTGTGTAGCTGTCTTTTGAAAGACTGTAGTCTTATCTTTCAGCTTCAGCACCTTGTCAGAGTACAGAGTATTTGCCCAGGTGCTGGTTGCCTTAGGTGGCTGCTACCTCTGCTTTTAGCAAAAGCCCCCTCAGTGACCATGACCAATAGCAAATGCTTTTTCCAAGCATTCCACAGACCTATTAGAAGGACACATAGCCATCTTGCAATGGTGAACAATACAAAGTCTCAAACAGAAGCTATTCTAGCTGTGAAATCAGAAACAGTTTCACTATTGATTTTGATAGCAAGGTAATACTTTGGGGGTTTTGCAGTGCTTTATTGTGCTGTGAAGATATGTTGGCCTACATGTGTCTTTATTATTGTGCAAGCTGAATAGAGATTGCACACACACTCCATTCAGGATCACCAAAACTCCTAATTTCTCTGCCAATTGCTGAGGTAAAGGGAACATGCAATAGGTCCTTGGGAAGGCTGAAAGGAGAGGTGGCCACCTACCTATCACCTTTATCAGGGAGCCAAGCCCAGCAGAGAAATATCATCAGGCCACACAGGCTCTGCCAGTTCTCCTGGCCTCAGTTCATAGAGAACCCAAACAAACGTTTGTTTCTCTTTCCTTGTAGTCTTCTTAGAGTCTCTGTGTCTGAGATTTGGATTTGGGAGAGGACTTTATTTTTACATTAGAATGCAAAAATGAGAGATTTCTAGAGGCATGAGAGAGCACAGTTCACCTCTAACAAACTCTTCTGTATTGCAGTGTAAGATGTTGTACTTTCCCTTCTATGGCTTTTGGGAGAGAGAAAATCAACTCTGATTCTCTGAAAGAAAGAAGCACAAGATAAACTATTGTAATATAAACAAAATAATAAAAAAATCTCTGAGTTCAAATACTATCTTTGTTCAGAATCCCCTGAAAAATGAGAACAGCCTGTAACACCTGATGGAGCAAAAAGGAGATAACAGCTTATTAAAACAATAATCTAGCTATGCACAGAAAACAGTTACTCTAAGAACTGAGAATGTCTGAGAGAATGTCTGAGAGAATTCCTACAAGATACAAAACAATTGAGAGATATTTCACACTAGTGATTTATAAATATATTTTGGGTTTAAGGCAGGCATTATTTTTATCCAGACCTTCTATTATAAAATTAGGTCGTTAATTTTACTAGTAACAAATATTTAAGACACAACTTCTGTGTTTTATAAAATCAAAAAAAAATATTAAAACACATGATCAGAGTAGTTAAGACAAAAGCCTTTGACTTTGTATAATCCTTTCTTTCACTGTCTGAGAAGGGATTTTCTCTCTCTAGTTACTTTGAAGAAGGATGTTATTACTTATACCTAGCAGTCATATACTTAAAGGTTTCTAAAAATGTGGTGAAAGACAGGGTTTGGAGGTCTTGGAGTCAGTTTGAAAGTGCTACCAAGTCTACACTGCTAATGCGACAAATGAACCTGGATCTGGTCTCCAGTTTGCAGTGATAGGGAAATGGTATATTGATTCTAAGAATAGATAGGACTACTCAGAAAAGCCTCTATGTATTTTAATTCTGCCTTTGTTATTTACTTGGACCGTCTGTTTCAGTCTCTACAACTCAATGAGTTTTGTGCTTGCTCCGCTTTTAAAATGCATGAGTATTTTTCAATGAAGGGAGTATATAAAATATTGAGTCTCCAATATTTGACCTCCTGATACAATTAGCACCATGGCGAGATTATTATCGGACACTTATTGTTTTCTTTGTAACATTAAAATTGTCATTAGCTCATAGTTTGTAGCTCACAGTGTCATTCTTTGACTGAATCATTAGCATTTATTCCAAAGAGAGGGGAGCCATTTTTAGATCCTCTTTCTTTGTATTTCCATCAAGAAAGATGCTGCTAAATACAGCTCCCTGCCTAGCAGGTGCCTTTGTACCTTTCCTAATGTCTAAGTGCCAAAGCCAGCAACCTCTGATCTGAAAATTAACATCAGATGTTTCTTGAAAATCAAAATGTACAGTGTAGTGGGTCCATGTTTACTGGAGCAGTTATCACTGGGAAAAAGACCTCCCTCTATATTAGTTAAGCATGTCCTTCCACAGACAATAAATCCGTCATGTCTGGAAGGTCAGTGATGGCTTTCAAGGCATTCTGGTATTCATTCTTGTAAAATTGCTCCCAGTAATTTTTCTGTTCTGTTCTGCTTGCTTGCCTATAATGAAGCTGATGTGCTCTTTATTTTTCTTTCTTTTTTGAGTAGGTGTTGTATGTTTGCCACTTGAGAGTTCTCTGGGGTCCATTCCAAAATTATCAAAGTTTACAGCACACATTTTCAAATTAACATTCTTAAATATGCCCACAAAATCTGCTGCTGCTCCCCAAATGCATCTTCTTACATTAAACTGCACATTAACACATGAGTACCATTTGCATTCACAGAGAATGTACAAATAGATGCTCAACAAATTCTGAAAAGATGTTCTGTGAAAATTTTGACAATTATTTAAGGCAAATGTTTTCTAACCTAATAGCTTATGAGTGTGACCAAATCCAACAGGATCTTCGTGTACTCTCTGGCTTGTTATGATGTAGATGACTCTCACAGTTACCTGCTCAGAGAGGATCCTCTAAATCTAAATCTCACTCTAAATCAGGATGTCTATTTCAGCACTCCAGCAGCATTATTTTTTTTTTTTAATTCCTTTTCCTCCAACTGTTTTTAGACATTCAAGATCTGTATGTATAGAGGGATTAAAACTCCAGTAAGAGCAAGCTGGAAGATTTTTCAAACAACCCTTAAATTAAAAAATTAGATTAATAACCCTTAAATTTTTAATGCATGCTTATACTCAAATGGCTTTTCAGATCCCACACATCCCAAAATCCAATTATTATGCTTTTTTTCAATAGATTCTGACTGTGCAGGGTCTCCTTAGTGTCTGAACACCAATCCATTTTCTTTCTGTGTTGGAAACTTTTACCAAAAATATTTGGCACTTCCGGTCTCCATTGATAATGCCTTTGATGTGAAAAGCAGAACCAATTCCAGTTTGCAAGTCTATACTTGTGATTTTTACATGGGAATACCTGCTATCATCCTAAGACTTCACACTCAGGCTGTTTGACTGAAAAACACCTAGAAAGAGACCTTACATGTAACAAACGTATAATTTTGCATTGAAGCTTTTCAACTATTTTTTAATTTCACATTTGTTGACATTCAATATATTTTCCTTAACTAAAAAACTCTGTAAGACAACGGTGCATAACATCTCAGGCATATTTAAAGTAGTTTTTCATACTAAGTCTAATTGGTGACATTATGAAAAGGAAAAAAATTACTGGTCAGTATGTTCTTCAGACATTCTCAATATCTTCATCTTTTGACCATTCCAGAGTCATTGCCAGTAGCATTGATTTCCCCCTGAAATAAAAAGCACTGTATTTCAAAGCTGAGTCTGTTGATCACTTTGATAGCAACCTTTTCAAACATTCAAGAAAAAAGGTCCTGCCCAGTAAAACCTCCTTCCTGTATCACTATTTCATACTATAAAAAATAATTATTTACACAGAGTCAGAAGGATTATTATGCAGCAAATCTGGGCTTATTTCTAAATTCCTTCCTTTTTCCCATATTGCACCTGTATTATAATAAGTTTATTTGCAAAATCCCAAAGGTTGCCAGGAATCTCAATCAAAGAAACATTTAGACTTATATAAAATTTGGTAACTTTCATAAACTATTTTTTCTCTCCTCTTCCTTTAGTTCTGTCAGCTTCCTTACCATTTAGCTTCTGGGTCCTTTAGGACAAAAGGGTCAGATGAACACAGTCTATCTTTGTCAGACAGACAAAGTCTACACCTTTTTGAATGGCTGGAAGGTGCCACATATTTCAAAGTGTGCCCACGAAGGAGCAACAAAAAGTGCATAGCTGAATTTCTGACTGCAATTTTGAATCAGAAGTAGGCCTGAATTCCACAATCAAATGTGCTTCTGTAGTTCTGAGTTTAACTGTTTCATTGCAGCCCATGACAGATAGATCGAGCTCTGTCTGTAATGGAGTTCAAATCCCAAACTCTGATCTGGACAGTTTGTGGAAAGTTCAAAGAGTGTGGAGCAGACAATTCTGCTGTAGTCACACACTGCATGACCCCAAACCTTGAAGGAGGACTCAGTCAAGCAGACCAGATTGACTGAATATACCTTGTGATGGCACAAGAGTTATTTTTTCCTTTCCCTCCTGCCTTTTTTCTTTCTCCTTTTTATGGCTTTTTTTTTTTTTTTTTGGGTTTGGGTTTGGGTTTGGGAGGTTTTTTGCTTCTTTTTTTTCTTTTTCCTTTTTTGCCCCTCCCCTCCCTCCCCAGGTTCTCAAAACTTAGTATGAACCTTCATGAAGGCAGAGTCCAAGTTTCTGGTTTGTCACAAAGCGTTGGAGCCAGGCAAATTTCCCAGGGTTTGTGCTTTCATTCCAAATATTTCATAGAGCTTTAAATCAGATCCAGCAGCTCTCTTCTGATTTTTACAGAGAAGAAAAATTTCATATCTTCCTACTCATTGAAATTATAACTATTTCATTCACCTATTGAGTACAGTATACTCATCGTTTGCAGGCAGCACATGAATACCTTAACAGATGGGAATTTATATTGTTTCCATGGTTACAATAATAAATACAATGCTGATCTGCCCAGAGTACCTCTTGTTTTTCAAAAGGGCCTTTAAATTACTTGCATTTTCCAATGGATTTTAAACTTCTTATTTTATGATGATAATCTAGAAGCTATTTTTATTAATCTAGAAGCTATTTTTTATTGTTAGAGCATTTATGCTAGACAGTGCTGTTGTTACAAGAAAATGCAATTTCTAATTTCTTTAAAGAATATAATTAGTGGGTTGAGTAAAAATAATGCTGCACTGGGTGCTTATTCTAGCCACCAGTGTTCTGAAACATAACAAGATGTTAAAAGCAGCAGTGAGGATGTGGCAGCAATCTTGAGTTCCACCTCTTTTCTTCTTATTTTTGGGAATTGCCAAAGAATTCAACCAAGAACTGGTTAATAGATGAAAAAACTGTACGCTCATTTGGGAAGGCAAAAATGTTATTTGTAGGCTCTTTGAAATTGTGACTGTGTTGTTGTATGCATTTGAGCAGTATCTCAAATTATAGGCCATGTAGTAGGTACTTTAATCCACAAAGAAATATTGTCTGAAGCAGTAAAGTCCTGTTTATGCACAAACCCATTATTTCAAAGTTAATAGGATAAGATTGCTGAATAAATTGCACATCAACATTATCTATTCTTCAGTCCCTTTTCCATGTCATCACTAAAAACTTAGCAAAATATTTTGCCACTTACTGACCTAAAGGTAAAATTCTCTTGAATCTGCCTGTGTTGTGATCAAACTATTTGCAATGGGCATTTTAATGGAAATTATTTATTTCATCATTTCTCTTTCTAAAGAATTTAAAGACTCTGTCTTTCTGGAACAAACAGAAAATTTTTGTATGTATTTCTTCCCCTTGGAATCAAATGGAGATGCTGTTGACATGCAATACAATAGTCAGTTTGAGAAGGAGTTTTCCTTCCTGAAGTAAATAAATACTGTATCCTGCTGAAATGAGAACAGACAGATTTGGAAGGGAGAATTTGAGGAGCTGCACTGAAATATGGCAGAGTAGGAAAGGCACCAATGCTCCTGGGAGCTGGTGCTTTTAATGACAGGAGCAGTCAGGGAGGACACTGAGCAAAGCTCATACATCCTAGCCAGTATCTATTGTATCAAACCAGCTCTGGATTGTAAATTCTGTTTTCTATTCCTCTGTTTGGTTATCTGTGAAAAGCTACGTGGGCCTCTTTTTTATTGAAAAACTAGCTTGATTTGGAGGTTGGAGGAAGGAGGGGTGGTGACTGGGAGCTGATGCTAAACATTGGTTTTACTGTAACAGCCTGGCCCAACACATCGCTTAGGAAAGACTCAGTAATTATTCTATTGGGCTGCTTCCCCAGGCTCAGGATTCAAATTATGTAGGCTGAATATGTGGCAAAACAGGATTAAAAATGTACTTAAGACAAGATGCAGTCTGGGCTGAATACACACCCACTGCAACTTGCCAGAAAAACAGCAAGCTAGTGCAGGGAATTCAAGAGGGAGCCTGTCTGGATTTAAGTGTTGACCAGGCTTTGGGCTCATATATCAGCTGAACGGCTGCAAAGAAAAGCAGCACGTCTCAGGGATCCTTTTTGTTTTGTAAAGATTAGTAACTCCCTGGTGTTCTCTTCAGTGTAAAGATAACCATGCTTAAGAAATTACTTGGCTACACTTGTTTTCCTAGCCTGTCTTCCTCATTGATTTTGAGTAATCTTTTCAAACAAGACATGAAATTCAGAGGGAATATATCTTAAGCAGCCGGGTGCTTGAAGGAATGAAATGTTTGCTGGTGATGTGAGGCAGCAGCAAGGACAGAGCAGCCACCCCTTGGCATGTGCCACTCCAGCACTGGTCCCAGCCCTGCCCAGGTTTGGCTGGGTGTTGGAGCACTGGCATCCAGAGTACTTGGTGTCTCCCTGGAATAGGCTTGCACCGAGTTTTGTCACCTGCTGTGTATGAATGATGCCCAAAAATGCAATGGAGAACACTTCAGTAGCAGGCTGGGAGCGTGTGAATCAACCACAAATCACAACTACAAATTACAGAATCAACTGCAGTAAAGGATTTGTGTGTGGAGGAAGGTAAAATTCTTATTTCTTTACACATGCGAATGCTGTCTATCAATAATATTGATACCAACACCAGTAACTGTTGTTGTTTTCAGCCAGATATCAAGGAAGAATAGGAATTCTTGGATGCACTGGGCTCAAATGCTTTAATGGAAAAGATAAATGTAGTTGCTCTCCCGACAACATTTTACTAAGCCTTTGTGACATAATAAAGGCCAGAGCAAAGATTCTTATTCATCCTTCCAGTCTGTTATTTCACTGTGTTATGATGCTCAGTTCCTCAGAACTGGGTGCATTTCTGAATCTTACTCCTCAAAGTGCACCATTCATCCTTGAGAAGCCAGAAAGTTCACGATAGCTGGCAGAGTTCAACCTGCCTCAGAGTCTGCTCTTGTCCTGCAGGCAGAAGTAACCAAATCTGAGTGACAGCTTCTGTGTACTTGCTTTATTTGGTTTGGTTTTAACTCAAAGATGGAATCAAATAGAAGCCCCAAGGAATTTAGGAATTACTGAAGAAACCAGAATAGTTGCTTATTAGCTGAAAAATTAACCATGGGTAACAAATTTCTTTTAGGAAGTCTATAACAAGATCTTACTTATGAATGAATGTGTTCTTGATTAGCAAAATACCCCATAATCACAGGAAAGTTCATGGGACACATGGGTTTAGCCTTTCTCCTACAGTCTCTTTTTAAGCACCTCATCCTATTCTCTGAAAGTGTGCGAAATAAGATATAATAAAAAAAATTACATGGTAGCTATTAAAAATCTTTCACAGAAACACTGCTAACTTTTTATATTGATTTCAGAAAGGTGATTATAATTTGGGGGTGGGGAAGGGAGGAGCAGGGAATAGGTAGAAAATTTTATAAGAAAGCCAGCTGTGTAGTGCTGTTTAGCGTGTCCAAAATATGTTGATGTTTTCATCATGAGGCAAATTTCAAAGGTAACCACTACTAGTTAACATTTATCATCTTGGTGATGGTATTCTGAAAATTGAATTGAATTGAAATTTTGAATTGAATTGAATTGAAAACACCATTGAATTGAAAACAGATGTTATGAAGATATGGTAAATTTGGAAGTCGTCTTAGTTAGTACATAATTTTATGTCCCTGGCTACTAGAATTAATAAATTAGGTCAGGGTTTCACACTTGGTCTCTAATACTCTGAGTAGCATACAGTTTGGAAGACATGACTGTAAGTCTTCCACTTTTGCACATTTATATCTTATTTTTATGCTATTGAAAAGGCAATTACTTCTTTTTTTCCATTATTTTTATTGTCAATTTTACTATATATGTCCTATTTAAACTGTCTCTAGTTTTGAATAGTGAATTTGCAGTTTGGAAGAAAAGGAGTCAGGAGAACTAGAAAGCTTTTCTAAAACAAGATTTGATGTAACTCAATATAAAATAATTTTTAGTAAGTCTCAAGGTTTGTAGGAGACTCAGAGCCTAGCCATCACAAGGGCTCCACAGTCAACATTTTGTACGGCTAGTCTGTTTAGAGGCTTTGAAGGACAAAAATTAAGTCTTATGTGACTAATCTTTATACTGCCTACATATGGAGGGAAAACCACTGAAAATGCATAAACATTAAGCTAGCTTTTCCATGTGGTGGTCTCATGTCCTTCTTTCCACTGAACATGGTCCAAGCATAAGTTACATGGCTCTTGATTTCATTTTCTCTCTAACTTTTCTAATGTTTCTTTGGCTGACTAAAATACTCCAAAGTACTAAATCTTCTTGACCTCAGCTATATACTCTGTTGAAGGGAGATGAAGCAGACAGTGGACTTCTGTGCTAAGGAACATGAAGGATACTGTTCCTTCACTCAGTGAACTGTTGCTGTCTTCCAGCATGTAGTGTCAACATCTGTAAAATATTGCAAGCTAATAATTGATAGGCAGGACAAGTGCTGATGAGTCAGTCCCAAGATGCAAATCAAGAGCCTGTTTCCTACAGAAATAATCAAATATGGTATGACAGTGCTTCATTCAGCTTTGACATTAGTACTTTCACTTCCAGCACCATCCAAACAGCACCCTTATTTGCTAAACTCTGGCTAACGCAACAAAGCTGTCATTTTTTCATTAAAGAATAATATATGCTTTGATGATCTTGAACAAAAGCTAAATATACTTTCCTCTTGATCTATTTATTTCTAAAATTAGAATCCTTCTCTAATGGGTATTTTCACCCAGTGGTAGCCTTTACTCATTTGGCACTGCTTGTTTCTTTTTTATGCAGAGTTTAGATCAGGGGCAGATAGGGATAGTTTAACTGTGTTCACAAGATGGGACATATTTAGGCTCAGATACTTCAATCTGCATTAAAAAGAAAAAAAACCCAAAAACCAGAAACCAACAATAAACCAAGAAGCAAAACTGACTGGAACTCAGGAAGTCATGCTTCATTGACAGGTTCTTCTCCTTTCCCTTCTCCTGTGGATGCAGGTGTGTTATTCTTAGCAGGACTCAGGGTTGTGTGATTTAACCAGTTATTTGCATTTAACTCTAGGCAGAAGGCTGCAGTTTCCAAGTGGAAGATGTTTGATGCATCAGCCCAATACCCAACACATGAGTGACAACTGCCTGTGCTGCTGTTCCATCACAGCTCA
Source organism: Entomyzon cyanotis (assembly GCA_024500445.1). NCBI lineage: Eukaryota > Metazoa > Chordata > Aves > Passeriformes > Meliphagidae > Entomyzon > Entomyzon cyanotis. Next base: position 23,622,671 of record JAKEPQ010001000.1, read on the forward strand.
GCTCAGTAGAAAAGAAGCCCTGAGAGACAGAGGCTGCTGGGCCTCTGGGTAACTCTGCTTTTATCTTTCTTCCATTCTGCAGACTTGCTTTGCAGAAATATTCTGCTTTACTTCATGTCTTGTCCTCAGTATATGCCAAAGACTTCTCTGAAGTGAAACAATTCAATAGGGCTGCAGAGGAATTATGCACTGTGCACAGAGATGAGATGCTGACCACCGCAAAGGTGGAGTCAACACTTGCTAGACAGTCTTGTGCATTTGGTATTTCCAAAGGGAGAGCAATTTTTTCGCTTGAAAATGGAGGAAGCTTTTTCTTTTGAATAAAAGCAGTCCTTTGAGTGTAGTCTCCTCTTTCTGCAAGCACAGTGGGAAGGCCTATGGAAATAGCCACATCTACTTACTGTTCCTTAACATAAAATTTCTTCGTGTTACCTAAATCATCATCTGTTTGATCTCACTGATAGAATGAAGTGACAAAAATCAGATGTCATGGCTTCTAAGATGGAAATTTTTTTCTCGGTGACCAAGGCAGTTTGAAGTTCATCTAACTTTTTTATCTCTGCTGTACCACTGATGAGTTACTCCCTTGACTAATTTGCCTGGGCAGCAAATGTCCATAACTCATCACACAAATGTTTCTTTAAGGTATCAAAGTATATATACTATTAAGAAAAAATAGGTATATAAATTTTCAGTGTATCAGTGTTTTAATTTTGATAATCAAATAAATGTGGTGGCTTCTGGAGCAATATACAGAAGTAATTCTCATTTAATTTAGATGGGGCAGGATGGGGTGTACTCCCTAAGCAATCTGACGTTTGTATTTCCATGTGGGAAATACATCTTTTTGTTCCAACCTCTGATGTTTAAGCATACACCTGTCAGCTTTCCTTTAAAACACTCCATTTGTACCATTTTGGTTGCAGTCCTGGAAGTGTGTGGTTGTGACTCTCCTTGTTCTGAGCAGAACCCAGAGCAGTTATATCATCATTAGGTAATGACACCCTAGCGTTGACAGGCTTCCAAAATCTTTTTGGTCTCACAACTGATACAAATCTTCATAATTGATTTGGATTGTGGGGCTGGTAATACAGCACTGAGTAGCAATTAATGCTAACATTTTAGTTTCATTTCATTCTGTCAAATACACTTGACATTCTTTTTATGTGTGAGATTGCCAGGTATAAAGCCATGTGTCTCATTATATGCCTATTTGTCACCTCCCTTCAGATCGCTGACACAAGTGATGCAGGTAAAACCTCCCTACTCTAAATTCTTTTAACTCACTGGTTTTGCAAAAAGAATTTATAAAAGACGTGCCTATCATTTCTAGTAAATCAGATCAATTGCCATGACTGCCTCATTAGGAGTAAACACATGGGGAAAAAAAATTATACTCCATTTAAAACAAAAATAATTTCTAAATGCCTAAATAAAGATATTTCCATTGTTATTGTGCCACTTGGAAACAGAATCATATTTCATTGTGAATTATATGTGCTTCTGCTGTTTCAAAATTCAACAGAGTTATATCTGTGCAAATCAGGCTGGCATTGGTGCCTGGAATCCCAGCAAGCCAAGCCTCCCATACCAGCAGCACCAACAGATGTGCCACAGGGCAGTTTACATTTTCTGCTGCTGTTTTTAAGCTAGGCTGAGATTCTTTTGGCAACTCATTAAACATATTCACAGAGCATCAATTTAATAAAAAAATACTATAGAGATTTCTCATCTTTCAGCTGTTCATTCATTTAGTGAACAGACACTACGTTTGATTAAGATTTGGTCTTGGTGGCCCACGATGAACTAAAAGGCTTTTTTTAGGGCTGCTGGGTGGATAATGTAATCATTTGATCACTGTAAAACTGCAGGTTGTTTACTTACTGTGAAACTACTGATTCTCTAGCAAATGTTTCCCATTTGGGGGGTGGGTGGAATTAATGGCCTGTTCAGGGTGTTAATACATGTGTTGTCTTTTCTCTTTTTGCCAGTGATGGGAATTTTTACGCATATGGTAAAAAATACTGGTTTTGCTATCTACTCATCTTATGCACATTGACTTAGGGATGTCAGTGTCAAATAGGACATGACAGCTTCAGAGAGCTCTTCAAAGGCAAACCTGGGACATGACAAGTAGCGTAAGAAGGCCTGATCCAGGAGGGATCATGAAAAACCTCTAACAAGTGTAGGAATCCCTGCCATCCACACTTCTGTCTCTGCACAACAGGGGGTTGCACACAAGCTGAAAGGCAACTAACAGGGCAAATCCCACCCCTGTTTTAAGGTTTGTAGGTGGGGATCCAACAGACCCTGCCATGGCTTTAGTGAGGAATTCCTCCAACCTCAAAGGAGACTCAGGTGCTGCATGCAGAGCCTCTCCTCCTCCTCTGAGTACACTCTGCACCCTTTGCTGAGGGTTGAATGGGAAGAGGGAGGAGAGCTGGCTGAGCCTGGGCCTTTCCTCACCCTTTGAGTCAGCACATGGGCTGTGCCAGCAGGGCTCACACTGCAGCTGAGCCTGGGGTTCAGGGCACTGATCACACAGGTAATCTGAGCAGGGTTACCTGAACAATGGAGAAAACAGCTATGACGATTTCCCAGGAAATCTTGGGAATTTCTATCTCAATTTCCATTTTTATTTCAATTTTTGGAAGCTGTGCAAGTTTCAGTGGGTTTGTTTATTTACTCAACGGTGAAGTGCAGCCAGGACTGAGTGAGCTTTGGGATTCCTTACACCCCTCTTTGTCCATCCATTCATCCACTCCTTAGTTAAAAAAGAAGTGCTAAACTGAAACCCTACCATAGAATATTGGAAAATTTGAGAATCCAGAATTTGAAATGAACTAAAAGCCTTTTTCTTTTGTCTTTCTTTCTTTCTTCTTTCTTTCTTTCTTTCTTTCTTTCTTTCTTTTCTTTCTTTCTTTCTTTCTTTCTTTCTGTCTTTTTCTTTTGTTTTGTTTGTAGTTTTTTAAAGCACTCAAGCTGTTCTGTGAACCATATTAGCTAGCACTATTGTCTTGTACACTTTAAAAGCCTTCAAATTGCATTAGCATGCATTAAATAGTTAATTAAAAGTTAGTCTTGACCCATTGCCTAGGCAGTTTCAGTCTTCCAGTAATTGATAATTCTGTTTCCTCGGGATGTGTCAATTCCCTAAACTTTTCAGCCTAGCCTTCTTTGTGCCATGTTGCTTTTCACTGTCTTAAAGAAGGAAAACGTTTCTTTCAGTGCTACCAAATAAATGACTGTTAGTGTGGGATCACTAAAGAGAAAACATGAATGTGAAGGTCACTGCTGTAGAGCTTTTTGTACTCTATATTTGCCAGGGTTCTCTCTGCAGTATCTTTGGCAAGGTGGTTGGCGTCACAGCTTCATTATGGCCTCTTAAAGGGTATTGGGCAATTTGAATGAGTCTTTAGCAAATGTACACGGGCTGTGGTGGAAGGGGGGGTGAATAAATACATTATTACATAATTTTTAAGTCTCTCTAATCTCTTTCCTTTTTACGCAAGTTTGGCAATTTTGCAAAATCCCATTTGAGCTAAATCATGTTAGAAAGAGCCTAATAACAGCTTTATTTCTTGTTATTAAATCATATTTCATTTAAAAATCAAAAGCACCACAAAACCATTATTAAATAACATTGTGATGCAACTGTTTGGGTCTCACTGGGCTCTTTCTGTGCAGTGTACAATTGGTACCTGCCAGCAGAACTAATTGAATACAAAAGAGATAATAGAGGCTCACAACATCAGTGTGTGGGCACAGCTATGTGTGTACATATCTACATACACACTGATGTTATAAGCATACATACATGCCAAGGTGTATTACTCTTACGCCATAATCCTCTTAAAAGCAAGATTCTTTCCCCAAATGATCTCCTGCTAACATTTATCACTTTTATTCTTTTAATGATTGATACTTTTTCTATGATGTGCTGTTTGCTACCTAGGACTTTATGGATTTAACAGTTTTATTAATTTGAGAGGTTTCCTCTGCACAATGAAATACCTCAATATGACAAAGGAAGTATCATAAATGAATTGATTTGTCACCTATCAGAATGTAATCCAGCAGTGATTTCATTATTGTGGTTATTTCCCTTCAATTATCTGCAAAACTAAAATGTGACATAACATCCCTGTATCAATTGACAGAGGAATAAATGCAAATGTGACTGGGTTTCACAAATAACCTCCAGATTACTGGTGCTTCATATTAATTTTTATTCCTTAAGGAACAATATTCCTTGAAATAAACATTTGTTGGAGTATTGTAAGTGAGCTTTGTCTCCCTGGAAAACAACAGATAAATTATGATAGAATTTCAGTATTTGAACATGTAACACTGATGTTATGGAGGGCTGCATGCACCCAACATGATGTGTTTTTTTTAAGATACTTCCTCATACCTATCACTAAGTGGGATCATAAAAGGATTGTCTAAAATACAAACTGTTCTTATCACTGTGAGTATCTAAAAGGATACAGCATGAGTTTTTCAGCATACAGGACTGAAGTTTTCAGGGCCTGTAGAACTGACATAAAATCAAGATGCTGAATTCTCACCAGTGTCTTTGAAAATCCCAAAGTAACACACTATGGCTTTATTCAAATATTTACCCTGAAACACCTATAGCTGTTGAAAAAGTGATTCTATTTTGACCTGTTGTGAGGAGGTAAATTTAAGCAATCCTATGCTGAGATGGACTTGGAACACTCATGTGGTTTGTTATCATAGCCCAGGGTAGTGACTTCTTGAATGGAAAATTTTCAGCCATTGAAATCAAGTGAGCATTGTGAGATGCACTGAAATCTCTGGGATTTTTATTGCCCGGAAGTCTGGTGGAAAGTGCAAGAAATGCTGTTGCTTGGGATCCTTCAAAAAAAAAAAAAAAATTGTACCCTACTAAATGAAAGTTCTATCTCTCTGCACTGAATGTTGTGTTTCATATAACATTAGTTACTGGCACTCCTCTAGAACTGCTTGATTTTCTGGCAAGAAAACATCCCAGGAGTGGTCTGGGATCTGTTGCCTGTTTTGTACTACAGTTGTGCCTGGATGTTGGGAACCAGTTCTGCTGGGCACCTGCCTGATTATCCACAAAGAGTTTGTGGCTTCTTGTATGAGTAATGGAATAGATATTAGATGGACACAACATTCAGACAGATAAAGAATTACATAAATTCATACCCAGAGGGACAACACAGTGCTACATTTTGAGTGCCATTTATTAAATCTCACTCACTGGTGCAGTAAGTTCCATTTAACCTCTTAGAGATCTCTTAGCAAGGAAGCAAATATGGATTTATGGGCTTTGGATACTTGGACATCTATTGCCTTCCCAAGTAAATCAATAAGATTGTTCATTCTTGTGTAAGTTTAAAAGATTTACTTTTTGTTAGTCTGAATTTCAGATTTTAAGTTTCCAATTGCTGAACTCACCAGAAGGCAGGCAGATCATTCCAGCATCTTTTTCACATGGTTTCCACTGGTTTTACAGCAGGTACTATTGAAATGCAGATGCTTGAAAAACATGCCTAGCAGAGTTCATCAGTATTTCAACAGAAGATAAATAGAAGTTGGTGGAGTTTACCAAATTCTAGTCTGAGGAGTAGGGGAAGATTTGTCCTCATTACTTCTAGATGTCTTCCTCTTTAGGGGTTTCTTTAATCCAGAGACTTCAGGAAGTATATTTTTTTCATTTTTCAAATTATTTATAAAATTACTGTCTAGCTATAAAAAAATTATAGGATCATAACATCATGTCTCAGAAGAGGCTATGATTAAACAGGCACAATTATGTGTTTTAAAATTGAATAGACAGTAACTGAACTAACTTCCTACCCCCATGGTCCCAAGCCAAAGCACTTGGTGATGGGAGGCTAGTTCTAATGATATAAAGGGTTTGATATGCTGCAAGGGACCAGGGGGAATGGAGATTTGCATTTCTTCCTTCCCCAGGAATGTTGCTTTTCTGCCTTTCACCAGCTGTCTTAAACCTGAGAGCAAAGGAGTGTCACAGAAGATAATAAAAAAAAAATTGTCCTAAATTGTGGTACCAGTTTATTGATATCACACATTCTAATCTTTAAAAACATTGAAAATAACTAAAAGTAAATAAAATAGCTCAAAATATGAGAAATAACACACCAGGTCTATTCTTTGAGTTTGAGAAACTGGATGGAATTATATAGGAGCACATGCTACTGGAACATTGCATTGCAAATATACAAATATAACATTTTATCAGGCCAGAAAAACTGTCAGAAAAACAGATGTATTCATGTCAAAGACTTCTTTCTTCCTGAGCTTTGCTTTCACATACAGTATGTGGTTACACCAAATTATTCATGTGCACTAATTCTAGGTTTCATTCATGAGTTTGCAAGATGAATGAGAGACAGGCTCAAACATGGGAAAAATGAATAAACCTGAAATAAATTCAAGGTGAACAAGTATTCCTGCTTTCTACCTTGACAGTTTCGCTACCAATCTGACCCATGATCTCTAATAAAGGTTTACAATATGCTTGGCATTAAAATAGGCTAATATGTGCAAAGCATGTCTTTCAGAGTAATTCTAGGGCAAGAGTGTTTCCATTAGGCTGTGTTTGCATAGGGGCAGGTTACAAGTGTACCTGCAGCAGGCCAATATATCTGAAAGCTTACAACTAGTGAAAAAATCAGGAAAATTTCAAAGTGCCTGGAATTTTCCTGGTATCCTCAAAATGTATTCATAATCACATAATCAAAAATTTTCAAAAGGTTGATGATTATCTTCTGCTCAAATATTTCAATTTTTGCTGTAAAGAAAACATTTCTGACCCCTTTTTTTTTCCAGTTATGTAATACTCTAGGTACAGATACCCAATGGCACAAAAGATTAAGATATCCAAGTGACCATAATAGATCAGGTCAGAATCACCTAAGAACATACACTCTCTCTTTCTCTTTCTCTTTTTCTTTTTTCTTTTCCTCTTTTTCTTTTTCTTTTTCTTTTTCTTTTTCTTTTTCTTTTTCTTTTTCTTTTTCTTTTTCGTTTTCTTTTTCTTTTCATTTTTATTTTCCTCTTTTTCTTTTTCTTTTTTTTCTTTTTCTTTTTCTTTTTCTTTTTCTTTTTCTTTTTCTTTTTCTTTTTCTTTTTCTTTTTCTTTTTCTTTTCCTTTTTCCTTTTTCCTTTTTCCTTTTTTTTTTCTTTTTTCCTTCTCTCTCCTTCCTTCCTCCCTTCCTCCCTTCCTTCCTTTTGTGGGGGATTTGCAAGTTTTTCTGTCATATAGCAAATAGTTAAATAGTTTATGGAAACAAGGGGAAAGGATCATTTATTTCTGTGATCTGGCATCACTGAGTTTGCTTCATTTTTAAAATAACATCAAGCAATATGAATTTCATGAAGGAAAACCAAGAAAAAAAATAAATTGCATGAGTTAGCTTTGTTGGTATCTCAGCTAGAACAGTATTTTATTGCTCCCCTTCAGCATAACATTAGTATATGTATCTTTACAGAGAAACTGTCTGAAAATATCAAAAGGAAGTTCTGAAATGTTAAGTCCAAGCCAAGATAAGTTTTCATTATGAAGGATAATAGTAGCACACTGGTGTCTCATTGTTACAGGCCATCAAAAAACCACAAACATGGAAAGAACAAACTTAATATTGATTCATCCTTTATTCATTCACAGCAGCATCAAGACGCAGTTCTGACCTCAGTTATGTCTCAATAAAGCCAAATTAACTCAGCAAAATTACACCAATTTGAAGCCACAGTGGGATCAAAATCCCACCTTCAGTGTTTGTAACACTGAGTTCTAAGAAAAATCATTTCAAAGTACTTCATCCTTATCAATGTACTCATCTTTTCATTTGTTTGAACAGTTATCTAACATGATGAATAATATCTAGCACCTTTTCTTTATTTTTTTAATTATTATTTTATGTATTATCATTTATTATGATTTGTTATTGGTTTCTTTTAACATCTAACATATTTTTTTAGTTTCAAAAAACAGTAAGGATTGGCTTATTTTTTCTGCTTATGGGACACATTACAGATCATACAAACAAGAAAAAGCAATAGGAAAGAGAATAATGAAAGATCATTCCCTTTGAGATTACATAATCAGTTGTGATGTTCTTTGGTACTCAATATGTCCGTTTTCTGACTTTTGAATGCAAAATCTGCTCCAAAGAAACTGAAGAAAACTCTCACCAGCCCTTTGATGTGAGCTGCAAATATCAAGAGGGTTGTTTGCTTTTAATCATGTCATCTTTTGTTAGCACTTTTCCTGCTCTTAAGGGAATCCTGGTTCAGGGAAAGGAGGGTGTCCAAGGTAAATTATCAGCTACCTATAGAAAAGTAGGACCTGCAAAAAAAAAGTCTGATACAGCTGACTAAAAAAAAATCTTTGAGGGGTGATGGTTAACCTCCCATGGGAAAATTCTCCCTACATACTTAAATCTAGTTGTTTTAAATTTATATGTTTGTTTTGTGCAAAAGTAGATCAAGCAATAGAATACACTGCCATCTACCTTCTCTTCAATAATTCATAGCAGTGGGTAATTTTTTTCTTCTTAACTATATTGTATTTGCTATCCCAGTTCCAACTAGCACGAAATAACCAGGATATTATATAGTGTGTGTGTTCACATCTTTTCTTGGTAGCTTGGTAGAATGTGCTTCAGGTGTTTGTTGTTTTTCATGCACATCTCTCAAATCTCAAAGTGGCTTGACTCTTCATCAAAAGCCTATCTGCAGTGTTGGGCATTGCAGTGTCCCCTATCTCCCTATCATGTTGGACAGCTTGAACAGAAAATACTAACAGCACTTAGAATATTTTATAATCCATTCGTTGCAATAGTATTGTTAAATGGACTTGTTAACTCAAACCCTATTTAGAATTTCAGCTAATCTTGGTTTCCAGAGTCTTTTGACTTGTTTTTTTACTTTTACACACACTTTTGTCTTGTGATTGCAGCATGAAATTAACCTTTCCTTTCCATTTGAATTAATTACATCAGAAATGTCTTTAAGAAAATTAAGCAAATAATTTTTTTCCCCACAAAATTCTTCTGTGACAAATGAAAGCAAATGAAAGGTTTGGGGTTTTAATGCAAAGAAAAAGGTTCCTTTCTGTTCAAAGACAAACTTTGTTGCTCTTTTCCTGGTCCATCAGATCAGAGTGCAAACTGAGTTTCTGGCACTGTGTCAGTCGAGGGACCAGGCTTACCTGCAGCCACTCTCCAGCACAGGGGCTCAGTGGCTGTGTGGGGTCTGCAGATGGGAGCAGGGATGTGCAGGTAAGGCCAGAGGTTAGCTGGAGTCCTCATCAATGGGTGATAAATGTGTTCCTGAGCTGCCTGTGTTTGTCTGTGATCCTTGTCACAATCTCATGGTAAATTTACCACTGGTAGATTATAGTTCTTGGTGTCCTCCACTGTAGAGTGAGCAAGTGTCACTGTGGCTCTCCTGTGAGGCTGAGGAGATAAGTGTCCATGATTAATGATGTGGACACTATCTAGCAGCAGGAGCCCATCAACCTGTGACAACTTTCTATTCCATGGGCATTAAACTCCTAAATGCTGTCACAGTCCTGCAGTAGATTGTAACAGACAGCTGGGAACAAGGAACAGGAAGGAGTTTCATAACCCCTAAGTAAATGAATTTAGTAGTAGTTAATTTTGCCTCCAATATTTTGTTAGACCCAAAAAAAAGTTTGTAAAATGTTAATTTCATCTGCCTCCCAATCTATTTAGGAAATACCAATTCACTTCTGGCTGTTCCTGCAGAAGTGTGATCATTACTGTGCTTTCTCTTTGCTACCTTTTTGTTCACAAACATGATCAACAAAGGCCAGGGCTTGTCTGGGATCAGGACATTTATTTACATAATAGCTGCAGGAACATACAGCTTTGGTCCTGGCTAAGTTTGAGAGAAACAGTGGCTAGTTCTTTCTCTTCTAAAGTCTCAGAACTGGCAGATATTTTAAAAGACAGATTTTTTTTTTTCCTTTCTGCAGATGATTTTTTTAAAATCAAACAGTTGTGGCAAAAAAAAAAAATGAAAAGAGTGGAAACCATTTTTAAAAATCTTGACATGTTCATGTACTTTGAACAAAATACTTAGAATTTGCTCTGTAGCTCTTGCCCCCACAAATACATAGAGTGAGGAAGCTGAAGTAGAATTACCCAGATGATGATATCTGATATGTAAGGGGAGACTGTCTGAGCATTGTTGAAAACCTGGAGCTGGGAGGGGGCTGGGGCCACCTAGCCCTCTGTGTCCACCTGCTCACAGAAGAGCTGCTGCCACCCCAGGGCTGCTGGGGCACCTGGCCTGCCACAGTCAGTGCTGTCAGCAGAGCAAAGGTTCCTAAGCCCTCACTGCCTGATGAGGAAGACATGCTGAGGAAGAGGAGAGATGACAAGAAAGGGGAGGTTTGGCATTTGTCAGAAGCGGCTGCTGGTTTGCTTTGCTCTGGGAAGAGAGGCCATGGGGGCTGTGGGTCTTAGCTCTTTGAGTTCATCTAGAGAGCTGCAGCTCTCTCTAGACTCAAGATGGGTCTTGAAGACATTAATGAGTTCTAGCAAAGTGCAAAATCTATGCAGCAAAATTCACAACCCCTTTGTCCTGGTCTGAAATGCTCCAAGGTCGTGGCATGCAGCACAGCTCCCAGGGACACTCCCTGCCCAGGGCATGGCTTTTTCTCCTCCCGGTGCTTTGTGCATTTCATTTCCAATCACAGCTCACAGTCAGCAGTGCAGTGTTCCCTGAGAAAGAGTTAATTTCGAAAGAACAACTTCTCAACTGGCCTTAATAGATCCCTAGCTTTCCTAAAAGTGCAGCAATGTGCAGTTAGGCAGCTGAGTTTTCTTTTAAGTCCCTGTTTCTTTTTTCCACACAATCTACGTTTTTTATTTATGTGGTACAGCTGTGGATGAGCACTGATATGGAGCATTATATTCCCTCTCAGGTGTGAAAAAACAGCTGTATGAGTTATGAATGTGTCATCTTCACTTGAGCGTATTGATACATCCCATATGTTATTGACTTGTGAAATGAATACTGATTGTAAAGACAAAACATAATGAATAAAATAATTCAGGAAGATCCAAGCAGTAAAGTCTGCACATAAAACTGCATTTTTTTTCCAAAACTCAGGGAACACAGCCCTACCTGCAATTTTGATATTTTAAGTGCGGAGGTATTTATTCAGGGGTTTTCTACTGATCTGCCCCGGAATGTTCATTATAATGCATCACAGCAGAGAGAAAGGAGAGAAGGGAAGAGCTCACATTCCTGTAGCTTGTCATGATTATTCGTACCTTTGGTAAAGAACTTGAAAGCACATTCAGAGATGCCAGCACTCCAAAGCATCTCTCTGGGCAGGAGCAGTGTAAGACAGGCTGGGGCTCAGTGCAGCAGTTCTGTGTGCTATCTGACATGTTGCCTACCGCCAACATAAGTGGCACAGGGCCCCTTTGGGAGTTGCACCTGCCAGAAGCTGCCCCAGCCTCTAATCATTTTCTTGATGCAGGAAAAGAAGTGTAAAAAAGAAAACTTTCTCCTGTTTTGCAGCTTCTCTGACTAGAAGAAACTATTAGAGATACATTCTCTGAGGCACTGAATCATTGTTTTGTACCCTTAGGCACTAAAAACCCAAAGACCCTGAAATTGTTCAAATACAGTAAGAATAGAAAAGCACCTGCTTTTTGCCACCAAAACAATCCTGTGTTTGTGCAAGTTAAAACTGAAACAGCAGCCTTAGATGCTGAGAATTCAAGGAGCTTTATTTATACATTCCCCGTTATTCAAGAAATCTTTGACAAAAACAGTTTCTCTTGGAGGTCTGAACAGGGCCTTGAACTGGAGTCATTCTCTCAGTGCTTCTGGAAGCAGTTATTGTTGATTAATGCTGTTGGGACATATAAGCACAATAACAATACTATGCAAAATTTAGGGATTGAATTTTGAGTGTGCAACACAGTGTTTTCCTAACACTCTCTGGACTTTCTGGGGATAAAGCAAGCAATAATATTGCAATAGTTTAGTTAGGAAGCATCCAGACTGGACTGCTATTGGTAATAAGAGCCCAGAGGGCTGAGAACTGTGGCTTGCCCACAACAGCTGCCTTTATCAGTAAGTGCTTTTAGGAACTTATTATGGCTGTAATGTGTTAGTTGCACCAGCCCCAGACCCTGGGTGATGGGTTTGCTTTGTAGCACAGAGAGCTGGGATGTGGAGGCTGACTCTCACAGCAAAGGCAGCCAGCGTAAGAGAAGTGCTAGAAATTTAGAGGAAGAGACTGTGTGAGGGTGTTAAGCCAGGAATTCCTTTGATTCTGTCAATCAATTTCCAAAATGATGTAGTCAATTTCCTAAAAATGCAGAAGTGACTTGGGTGATTTTGGGGGAGGGGAGTAAGTCAAGGTGAATTATATTCCTTCTGCCACAGTGTAATTCCAGCGTCCTTTCACAGTTGTAAATCTCCCTCAGAAAGCTTTGAAAGTCTTTTTGAGTGTTAAAAGCTTGGGTGGTCAAGGTCAGGTGAGTTCCTTCCTCCCTCTTTCCCCAGACAATGAATACTTTTAAGAGGCCTACCCTTCTAGTTAGGTTTCGTTATCTGCACTTTTTATATCCCTCTCCCTACAGGAAACAAAGCAGCACACACAGCCAGCTAGGGTCTCCACTGGAGGACTGCATAATTCCTAACACAGATTTAAAAGGGAAAAATCCTTCTTTTCTTTCCTTGCGTATTCCCAGAAGACATGATCAATATCTAGTGCAGCCACGCAGGCGTGGATCCATTTGCTCCTGTGTGTGAGGAGGATATCTTCTGAGCCATACCAGAGAATATCATGTTGCACAAAAAACAGCCACCAACAAACACCTTCCAAAAGAATAAAATGCTCTGATCTTGAAATACTGAAAATCTTTCCTGGGCCATATTCAGGCCCGGCTCCACTCTGGTTTTTACTCATATGTGTCCAGTTTTGAATGCCAGCTTTGATTTGGGAAAGAATAGCACACACACTCTTGTAGATAATAGGACACACTGGGCATTTTGGCAGAGAGCAGCTTGAAAACACTGGCTTGCTCCAACAGTGGTTTTAAAGGTACAGGATGATGTTTTGAAAGGAAGTTACACCTTTACTTTTTTGGTTACCTTAAAAATTTCCTATATGCCTCTGTAAAAATGCTGCAGATAGCTGTATTTCTCAAAGGTTAAACTGCAGCCTGCAGCACATACATCACATTAATTCCTTTAATTTTTAAAATTCCTGCCTCCCTTTCTTTTTCTTATATCGACAAAATTTCTGTACCCTGAAAATGGAGGTCTGATTATTAGAACCCTTCCCAGTCAGGTCTTGAGATGCTTGTTCATATTATGAAACAGGGCCAAGGTTTAATCACAATTACCTGCCATGCTGAATATGATTTGTTCTGATCTACACTGACAGGTCAGTTATGGTCATCGTTATGTCAAGTTCCAAATACAATAGCATTTCATAATGAGAGCAAGTGCACAGACAGGGAGCTGGAAGCATCAGAGTGCACCGTTTGTTGTACCTGTAAGAAGAGGTATATCATGGAGTTGTGTGTCCTGGGCATGTAGAAGGAGACTGTAAAAGCTGTGAATGTTCAAACCCTTCCTGTGCTTTAGCACAAAATCCCCATTTAAGGTGAGGTTTTATTATCACCAGACTGTTTTTAAGAGGTGCCGTTCTTTCACTGGAGTTTGAGAAGCAGCAGCATTTGTGACCACAGTAGATATCTTCAAAAAGACAAACTCAGAAACTGCCCAGGTTTCTGGACCTCTTAGAAAAGACATCACAGCTTTTATAAGAGTGGGAACAGTGCCAGAACTACCTGTCTGCAGGATTTATTCTCAGCTCTACAGAGAGTCCTACCTTGTAAATCTAAACTGAATTAAGGATTGGATCCTAAATTCCTTTGGTTTCAGCAAGACTTTGGATCTTAATAACCCTATATATCAGGATTTTAGTGGTGGATAATCTAACTTATTGAAGAATCTTGTCAGTTATGGCATCATGCCAGTAACTGATCAAATCAAAACCTTCAACTTCTTACATATATCTGCAGAAGAGCCTTTTTTCCCCTCTTTTTTCTCTTCCAGGAAAGAATCCAGAATATTTATAATACGGATAGTGTTGGTTTTTTCAGTTCTTCCTTTCATTTATCAAGTATCAAAACAGTTTTAACTGAGCATTGATTTTTCTTTCTTTATACCTATGAGGTCTTCCCTTTCTTACTTAAATCTCAGTTTCTATACGCTCTGTTAGAGTAAAGGCAAACATCTGTTTCTTAGAGAACATTATAAGCCAGGTTTATAATTTTGGAGAACGTGGGTTTCTGGGTGCATGGTGCTGGCATGCACGTGCACCTCCCAAATGCAGAACTCCCCACAATATGTGTTTGAATTGGTCTCTGCCATGAATTTATATGAATAGAGTCACCATTTTTATAGCTGTCACCCCCTATTGTATGGGTACCCAGCACAAGATAAGTTTGAATAGATCTCTTTCAGCACCTCATTAAAATTAAGTGCTTCCTCTGGAGCAAAAAAAAAGCCAGCAGTATCCCAGTTGACATGTTGGGATCTAAACTAAACAATTCTGTGATTTTACGGCATCAGGTGCTCAGACAAAAGCATGGCATATATAAATGAGCAGACCATAAACACTTGCTACATATTGTTTATGTTTGTGGTTGCTCTTGTCTAAATTTAGATCTTCCTTATGACCTGGCTGCACAAACACATCTGGCCAGGTCCAATTCCTGCTGTTCTGAGGGATCTCATTACCTGCATTTATTGAAATCTGTGAATACTTTTGCTCCAAGTTTACTCTGGCTTTAAGTAAGACTGTTCAAGGTAACTATTCTTTGTCCTTAAACAGTGTTTTACTGGGATTTAGTCCCAGGCTTTAAGTCAAGGACATATTTCAGTGTTTGAGTGACTCAGTCAAAACCCACTATCTTCCTAAATCAAGGTCAATAGCACAATATGATCTGTTGGCATGAGACGCATTCTGACTTGCCCAAAGCTTAGTCAGCCTCCTGGACTGGCTTAGTTTGACTCTGAGGCTGATGGTACATGAAAACGAAGTTCTGTGGCCAACATCCACCCTCCAGCCTGGTGATATGTGCTGAGCACAGTGTCTGCCACACCTCTCCGCAGGACCCAAGCTCCCACTTCTGACTTGGCTGAGAGCCACCTTTCCCTCTTGTTTTCTCTGCCTCACCCTGCAATTGATGCTCTGTGGGTGCTGTCAGCCCAGTGTGGACACAGCCTTCCCAATCCAAATTCTCCCAGCAACTCCCATCTTTGATTTCCCTGGGAAACTGCCAACATCCTACTGTGTTGTCAGCTGATTTCTAATTGCTATAGAGTATTTGCAAGGGAATAGAAGCAGATATTTCTGCTCTGGGTATGCAAAAATTATAGAAGCTTAAAATGTACAATGAAAAGGGAAATCCAGGTGTTCTCCTGATGGCAGGAGGAAATTCCAAATGCCAGTAATGCTATTTGGGTGGGAGAAAATAATTATGGGAGTTGCTTCAGTTTTCCCTTTGTTTCATGTAATTATTTTCTACTTGCTCCTTTGAACTATTGAGATGTTGAAGGCGAAATAGGAGTAATTTCCTTTTCTGTCGTACCCAGCAAGACAGTAGAAAATATATCACATTTTTAAGATAAATAATAACCACAGCAGCTCTTAAAGGCTGGTGTCAGGCTAGCAAGTGAACCACATGTTAAAAGCTTTCCTGCACTGCCAAAGATAAAACTCATCCCCTTTCTGGTATGTCTCTTATACACAAGTCAGAGTGCCAATTCCTCACTCATATGTATTGACAGTCGAAAAACAGGCTGGCATTTGCATAGAAGGAAGCAAGTATGGAAATTCTCACTATGACACTCAGAACATGCTAAAACAAAATACCCAGTTGCAGTAAAAATATAGATGGCCTAGGTGACCCTAGCCCTGTTTTGTTAAAACCATGTTTAAACAGGTCACGGAATACTTCTACCACTCCTTTTGCACCCCACATTTCTGTCCTTAGCTTCAAGTGGGAAATGTCACCAGCACCTCCAAGTATATAAAAAAACCTTGCCTGTCTCTACTGCTGGCAGCTTCTTTAGTCTGCACAGATGGGGCACTTCTCTCTGAAAAATCATGCCATAAATTGCACAGACAGTCAGCTGTTGTGATTCTGTCCTTGCTGCCCATTTCCCACTCCCTCTCTGCCAGAAAAGATTCCCCTTTGCTGAAACAGTGTGAAGAAATTCCTCTATTTCTACTGAAAATGAGAAACAGTGAATTCTTTCACACGGGTTTTTTGGGGGGTTTTTTCGGTTGTTGGTTTTTTTGGTTTTTTTAAATGGCTATTTAACAGACTCCTTTAGCCAAAGATGCCACTGAATGGCAATGCTGTCTTTACTACACACCATCATTTAAACCTTTGGAAATAGGCTGTTTCAGGAAGTCTGTCCTGCCACAGGGGACCTGGGTATTTAGCATCCCTAGGAGGAAGGACAAACCCAAAAGATGCTGCTTCACCCACAAACACAGCTATCAGTCAAGTGTTTCCTCATGACTGACACGTGCACGTGGAGACGTATGTTCTGAGACTTTTCAGGGGCTTTGGTTCTTTCATTGTAGCTAAAAACCTCCACCCCGAGGTTTCTCTTTGTTTTTCTTGTTAGGTAGTGTCTAATTAGACAGTGGCAACAAGGGGGAAACCTGTAGGTCTTTGCACAGCTGCTCATGACTCACTAAGATTTGCAGCAAGGGAGGAATGGATCTGTGGCTCCTGGAAGAGACCACGGAGCAGGGACACTGCCAGAGCCCATGCCGGGGGAGGCAGGAGTTGCCTTCCTTCTCTGTGCCCAACCATTGCTGCTCCACCAGTGTGCTCCAAAGGAGCTCAGAGGCACCAGGACATGAGCCTGGCCCTTCGGAAACCAAGCATAGGAGAGATAACATTTTCTGGTTTGCTCCAGTCTGGTTCTGGAGGCTTTGCTTTTTACTTTGTTCCCTCATTTGAGTCTGTAGATTTAGTACAACTGAGAATTTCTGGATTACCTTTCTCCTAACCATGAATATTATGTAATTGTGCCTGCACTCCTGTGACCTTTCTGTGGCTTCTTACAGTTATGTATATATTTTAATATCTCTTTCTTTGCTAGATTCCCAGATTGACAAATTATTTGTCTTTTTTAGAGTTATGTTTAAATTATATATGCAGCACTTGCTTGCAAAAGTATCTTCTGTAGTTCTGAAGGAAGAGCCAGAAATAAGTGAACGCTACATTTTCCTATCCTTCAAAAGGCCACTGGAAAATCGTATGAAACTCCTTTACTGCTCACAGTTGGAAGTTCCCAAGAATAAGGTTTCTTTTACATGTTGAGGAACTTTAGGAAAATATCCTGACCAAATGTTAAGTTACAGAGACACTCGGGGTTAAAGTTACTCAGTCAGTTGCCAAAGTACTTTTTTCTTTCCATTCCACATGACAGAAGCTTCTACTGCACTCATAATTTTAGATAGTTAACTTGTAGTCATGCTCAAAAAAAAAAAGGCAAGAAAGAAGAAATAACTTCCTGAAGAATCTCCACTGGGCTTTAAAGAAATTAGGGCCTGTTTAGTCATTTTGTTTTGCTTTATGATAGGTGATTTCAAAGAAGGCATAGGAGTACCATGTCGCTGTTGAGCCGCTAGCTGAGGAATGACTCAAGTTCTCAGACAAGGAAAGAGAGGAGAAGAGAACTTTATTGTTTTGAATTCCATATATATAGAGTTTACAGAGGTGCCCCAGATTGGTCAGCCCGAGACCTCCCCCTAGGCCCAATTGGCCAAGCCCGAACTGACCCAATCCGGAGAAGTTGTTTGCAAAACATCCAAACTTTATCTTGTTTATGAAATATAGCAAAATGTTCCCATGGGAAAAACCTGTGCTAGCCACAGTACCAGGTGGAAAAATCTCACAAAAGAGTTGCATCTAATAAAGTTACTAAGACTTTGCAATTTTTTAAAGTTGGTAATACTCCAAGATTCACAGCTCATACATTTTTTAATTATTTCTCTGTGTGATGTTTGTGTTTTCTGCTGGATTGATGTTTTGATAAAAGCGTTTTGTGAAATTGCTTGTGTTTCTTCATACCAAAAAACAGACATTCTCTTCAATTTTTTTTTAACTGTGACAAACATGTTAATCTGTAAAGGTCCATTAGTCCTGCAAATTCCTATATTAAATTTTAAAGACTAAAATTTTTAAGGATGTTTCATCCATGTTTCATATTTGTACTGAAACCAAAAGTCAGATGTGCTTAATATGCTTACAGATCTCATAGTAATTGGCTCTTTTCTCAGACATGGAGGGTTTAGAGCATATGTTTTTCAACTTGAGATAGGTTTTCTTTAATCTGGTGCTAAGGTGAAGTATCATGCAATAGCATTAATGTTATGATTTACTGGAGCCCATTAAATCCAATTCATCATCTTATATATTTCCATTGCAAATTGGGTGTCTAGCTTCCTTTATATCTCAATTTTCAAGCATCTTGAAGTACTGAGAAAGCTAAACTACTCACATGCTTTAAATACAGGAATGTAGCAAACTTAAATATGTTTTTTAATTTATTTTCATTATTATTTGCCTTGATTGAGGAATAAACTTTAAAAATGAGACTGGAAAATACCTGCCCTTAAGCCCACTAATAAACTCTTTATGTCCATTCTTTACATGGCATGAAGAAATTTTCAGTGGCTATTTGGTAGTCTATGATTTTTAGTGTACTCCTTCAGGTTTGTCAGTGAGAAAATTCCAGCAAAGTATATTAAATAATCTGTCTGAAACTACAAAGCTGGTGAGAAGTGTTTTATTCAGTTTCGCTTGCCGTGATTAAATTTGAGTTCAAACAAGACACAAGATGTGAAATCGGTAGGTGAAATTCAAGATTTTTCTAGTACACTTTTCGGTGCATTTATTTATAATAAAAGCATTTATGTGCATTGCAAACCCCTAAATTCAAAGTCTGCAAAGGGGATAATTTAAGTCAGATCAGGACTTGTCCTTATCTCAAAATATGCAGTGAGAGGCAGTTCAGTATCCCCAGAAATTTTCATTGTGTGTTCATAAATGAAAGAATGATACCTCTTGGCAGTCTAGGCAGTAACATCCCTGGTTTGGAACAAGTCAGAGAACCTCATCACTGGGGCCAATTTCGCTGTTGAACATTTCTGTATGTTAATAACAGGGGTAATGGGAAGGCTTATATTGTTCTGTGTGAGAAGTAAAATAAAATAAATGGAAATAACACTGAATTAATGCTTTTTCTTCACATAAGATGATAACATTTCTTTGCATGGTTCTAAGGTAAAAGTATTTTTTATAGAAGGGTTGTTTTCTCTTGCGAATCACAAAGAGAAAATATGGGGGCTGTTAAGTAAAAACTGCAGGTCTATTAAATTTACATTCATACCAATGTTAGCGTTAAGACTTTGGGACTCGTTTCTCATTTGCTGCGATGAAAATGTATTCCATATTTTGCAAACACTTCAAGGCTGTTTTTTCTGCCAGAACTGTGAAAAGTGCCCAGAGGGTAAACAAGAATCAACAATTAGCCTGTAGCCAAAGCCTCCAGCCTCCAGTCTGGATTAGGACTGTTGAGAAAATGTCTGTAACAAGTCCTCAAGATCACAGTCTTTTCAATGTATTATTCAAAACTTGTATTACTATCGCATCGACAGGGAGAGCATGGCTGTTTGAGGGTTAGACATGAAGCTGCCAAAGCTTGCACCTCCTTTTCCATATTTCTAGGTACCTTTTTAACTTTTTGAAAGCGTGCTAGCAGACTTTCTCATAATCTGTTTTATTTTTCCACTGTACTTTGGCTGACAGCTCGTGCAAGTGACCAACAAGCCACTCGAGTCAGCACAGGCGGTTTCTGACAGCAGGAGCTGACATGACCTGTAAGTGCTGTGACTGAAGGTAGTGTGCATTGGTAATAAAAACCTGGGGAATTCTAAGGCTAAAAATTGAGTCTAGGCCCACCAGAAATATATTTTCCATACAAAATATATTCTCCATTGTTCTTGGATAGTGTTTTTATCACTTAAGCTCTCCTGAAGCAGTAGAATTCTCGAGTCCTGTTTTTCCATGTGTCACTTGACTGTGTCCATCCATGATTCTGTGAAGTCAGGATGAGCATAATTAGCTAACAGCATGTGCTATGCTTCCCTCTTTGGAAAAATTATAAAGAAAACAGTAAGACACCATCTTGCCCAACAATTTGCTCTTGGTTCTGTACCCAACCCAAATAGCCTTTCTCTGGGATTATTCAATACTTCAGGAACCACAGAGATTCAAAATCTCTTGTCCCAGAGAAGAGTTAGGTTACAGAAGAGATCTCTACTATCTCCACATATGACCACTGAAGATAGCATTTCAGCACTTGAGGTTAGTAATGTTTGATCAGAGCAAGGATTAAAAGGATTAGAAATCCTTCCCAATACAAGAAGAAACAAAAGGGTTGGGGGATTGTTTATTTATTTATGGGGTTTTGCTTCTTTGTTTTGTGTGGGAGTTTTTGGGGGGCTTTTTTAGGTTTTTATTGAGAAAGTAAAGAACTAAAACAAAAAAAAAGGGTTAAAATATTCAGGTCTTACTTCAGCAAGTGCATTAAGAAAAGAAAATTTTGCCCCAGCACAAAAAGCACATGTTCATTTTGCAGCCAAACCTCCTGGATAATAAAAGCTATAGACCTTGACCAAATAATTGCCGTGACATGATGTGTAAATTCTCTAGTTCCTGAAAAGTCCTCAATATTTTGGAAGAAAGTAGCAGAAAACAGGGGACAGCTCTGAGCCCTTCATATTTCTAAACAAACTCAGTTTCCTCCTACTCACTTCATATTTCCCACATGAGAGACAGAAGCCCTATCAAGTAAGTATCAAACCACAATTTAGAGACTGAGGTAGCAAATAAGTAAAAGGGACTACATTCCTGTCATTTTCTGTTGCTATGATCCTTCTCCTCAAGACTACATGAGATGTGATGCAGAATATACCAGATAGGGCCCTAGTGAGAATAAAGGAATTGAATATTGCAAAGTGGTGCAATGGGAGCCATATATAAATGCTAAGATAAATACAGATTTGATAAATTACTAGCAAAGGCACTGGAGGGAACAATACAAGATGATGCAGTCAGGCTTTTTCATCTCATTCTCACAACCCTTAGAGAAGATGTGGCTTTCCAGAATTCTGCACCTGAGGCAAGATGTTTTAGTCATTTTATACATAATTACCCCTTGAGACCTCTTAGATTCTAGGATAATAAAGTGTAGCTCTAGGTCTACAAGTGTGGTGATATATGGATGTCCATTTTCGGATAAGAAAAGATGCGATAGGTCCACATTTCTTAGCCCTGATTGCCACAGCTAATGTGTGTAAATGTACTGAGAAAGCACGCTTTCTGTAAAAAATTCATCTCAGCTGCACCTCGTGCTCAGCACTGCGAGGGTTCACTCCTAAAGCTTCCCACACGATGGTAGGGCAGACATGCAGGTTATTGGGATTTGCACTGAAGACAGCTCCTACCGAGCTGAGGATTTCTCCCAGCTATCTGTGCTGAGCAGATATTTACCTTAGCTTTATGTATACTAGCACCCAAAAGCTAATTTAAAATCAAAGATTTCAAGCAGCTAGTGAAAGGAGACTAGTCATCTTTGCTCCTGACATCCATGTTTCTCAGAGCTGTTAAGCAAAGTGATAATTTTCTGCAGAGGAAGTATGCCAGATAGAATACATTTTTACAAGAATATCTTTATTAAGGAATACCGCTATAAAAGCTATTTTGTCTTGCATCACTTTGCCTGACAGAAATATTACCTAGACTAAAATCCTTAATGTGAGATGCCCTGTAAAAAAGTTGTTTAATTTAATAACATCCATTGTATTTGTTCCCCCTAAAGTAATCACTTTGTTGAGAACACACTTTTGTGTTCCTTTATTTGATCTGGGAATAAAATTATCCTGTCTTTACTTCAGTATCTCCTTCTTAGTCTTTCTAGAATAAATAAACATGAAGCTGTCACTGCAGAGCAGGCACTGCCTCTCCCTGTTATAAACCTTTTGATTTCTGTGTTGAGAGAACTTTTCTGCACAGTGATTCTTTTAGAATATGCTTGAAGCACTACATTTTCTTGCTTTCTTGTTTCCCATGTAGATACATGAGTAATCACAGGGAGTTCCTGCTGTCCCAGTAGGTTATATGTCCTATCAAGTTTTCTGTCCTTGCCATAGAACTGATCAAGCTATTTATCATTAAAAAATTATTTAATGTATCAGGCACTGATTTTAGCATAATTGTTATTGTAGCAACCAAAGCCACCAGGTGGGAGATTTTAGTCCTTTAATATCAGTAAAACATAGTGCAGCCCTCTGTTCCATAAATCTGAATTAAAGGGCTTGATTTGCACACTGCTCACCTCCGGGGCCATCACAACTGCTGAACCCTTGTTGTGTCTCCTGTACTTTGGTACAGACTGTCATGTTCACCAAGGGCTGCAACACCTGCTGGGTAAATACTGCAGATCCTGGCCTAGAATGTGGTAGCTTCTTGGCGCTGCCAGCCAAAAGATCTCAAGTCAAAAAGCAAAAAACCCACAATTAAGTCCAAAACCTGTGGAATAACTGGCTCTTTCCCAGACATGTTATTGTTACCTATTCTAGAGCATGCTGATAGCTCTTTGAATCCCAGCTCAATGTTATATCCACTCACCTCTCTGTCTCTTTAATTTTCAGCAAAGCTGTAAACAAGGATTTAGTACGCTGTTTGTATACTGTACAAATGTACTAAACATCAACAAAATCCTTGTTAAAAAAAAAAATAGAAACTCCTGGCTTTATTTACTAGAAAAGAGTGTATGAAACCATGACATAGAAAGGATGTATGCTTTTCATTCTTAGCAAACACTGAATTGCATGGTTTCTGAAAGTCCAAACTGGTAATCTATTTCAGAAACCACCAGCTTTCAGGGGGTGTATTTAATCAAAATGTTATTATTTGCAGGTTTCCTCCTAGCTTAGATGACACCAAGCTCCTTATTGCAATGGGGTTTTTTTGTTGACTATATATTTGCAGGGGCTAATGAGGAGATATGAAATCACAGTGAACCCAGTGACCATTTCAAATCTAGGCCAAGTAAGTATTGTTCATTTGATCTTTAATCTTGTATCTGATCAAAGTAGGTATTGTTCATTTAGCCTTTAGTCTGGTATCTGTCTGATAAAAGCATATGAGAAATGAGTTGACAGTGTCACTGCAATTTGCCAGGCAGTTGTAAGAAATCATCTTCCAAACTGATGTATGTATTTGGTGGCACCCGTGAAGAAGCTAACAACTCAACAGAAACAGAAATCCTGTCAGCATTAGTCAAAGGACTGACATGCTCAAAGGAAAAGAATAAATACCCTGGGCTTACTCCTGGTTTTCTTCATAAAGAACAGCACTTCTTTGTTCAAATAACATCTGAGAGCTTAGTTAAGCAGTGAAAAGGAGGTGGCTTTATGAAGCAAAGAGAAATGCACATCTAGACATCTTCAGAGCAGGTGGAAATACATGTATCAAGCCCTGAGAAAAACAAAATACCAGAGCCTCCAACACCTCTGTGCCCCATCCTGAGCCATTGAGGAATATGGTGCAACTGCAAGGTTAAAAATAAGTGGGCCCTAAGATCAGGTTTCTCATTTGTCATAAAGACAACATTTAATGTTATTTACCACTAGTTGATTTTCATCACTGTTAAGAGGACCACCAGTCCATCAGGAACCAGTCAAGCCCTTTTCTCACCCCTTGCAAGACTTCAGTGTTTAATTCAGTTTGACTCTTTGTGTGCCATAATTCAGAGACCCTTATGTCCATTCCTTTTTTAAAGCTGGAAAAGGAGGGCTCACAACTCAATATGTTTCTTTGGTATCTTGAGAAGCTTCCAGGACCCTGTTCTGGGCACTGCCAGGAGGGGTAGACCCTGTTCTCTGAGATTTGGTGCCCAAGCCCCACATGCTGTCACCAGAGCCCAACAAAAGCAACCCCCACTGCCCCACAGGGCAGCTTTGCCCCAGCTGCAAACTTCTCAAGGACTGAAAATACAGCTCAGCACTGACAGCTGTCTCAGGCTTTTTAGCCCCAAAGCATCCACGTTTGGTGTGGGGAGGACTTCAATTTTTTTCTTTGGTTTTTTTTCCTAATTCTCCTGAAGTTACACAAATGGTAAGTGAATGAATATAAACAAAGAGCAAGTAGTCTGTGTAAGTATAACAGCAAACATTATAGATTATGAGCTGGGGGACAGGGCTCAAAAGGCAGCAATTCAGCAGCCAGTCAGAATCACCAACTACATTTTTCTTTACTTAGTTTAGGGTTTTTAGTGCCCTCTGGAAGGACATCAACAAGATTTAGACACAAGCATATCACTACTGTAATGAACACTGACAAAAAAAATTAAGAAACTGGAACTGGAAATGCATTTGCAATACTTCTTTGGGAATTACTACTATAATTACACCAGTTTAGAAGGCAATACCTTTGTAAGTGCTTTTACCCCATCATGTATCACATGAGGGATTATGGCATTTTAATGACCTTGGTGGCTAAATTGTACAATATCTGTAATAGTATGAATTCTAGGAGAATTTTTGGCCCCATTGAGGCCATCAAAAATCTCCTACTGACTTTGTTGGAGCAAGTAAAATCTAATTTTTCAGGTGACCAGATCCAGCCACAAAAGGGGCTTGTATTTTCCCCACACTCTTAAAATAAGACCACACTGATGCTTTTCATATACTTATGCTACAAATGCCCTGAATTTTATTTCATGAAAGATGTTATGACATGGAATGCACTGTTTCTTCATGAAAAATGCACCTTTTAATAGCAGTTACTGAAAGGGTGCTATATACATCGCTATTTCTCCCATCACCAAATAAAATGAAATTCATAGATCTGCTCTTAGCTAACATGATACACATTTTATGGCTAAATAAGGCCTTGAAAATGAAATTCTTCTGCCCTTCTCATGAGGTATATAGATCCAAATTAAATGAGCAAGTTACATTAAGGCACCTGTAAACCTTGAAAAGGGTGTATTGGCTTGTTCATTGTTCCTATGGATAATAAACTCACCCATCAAATATCTAGAGAGCAAGCCAAGGAAAGTGAATGTCACCCTGCCTTAGCTTCCCTTATATGTTTTCAGTTTTCTGAAATTGAACATATCTTCTGTAGATAGGACTGTAAGAAATTGATAGATGCCTTTAAGATCAGTTTGCACATGAAAAGGTAATAATTGATCCCTGGCCACTTCATGAACTAGCATTTAGTGCGTTGTGCAATTTCAGAAATAAATCAGAATAACTACTTGAAGAATAAAAGGAGGTAAAAAAGCTCACTTTCCTTCAGCTTTAGAAAATATATGTTGTGTTAGGGAAGGTGTTAACTGACCACATGTTTTAACTGACATGGCAATAAATATGACCAAGCACCAACATTTTCTCCAGTGTGCAAACTGCCTTTGCAAGAGCCTGGAGAGATTCCCGCTGGTCTCTGCAGGATTTGGCTTGAGCTCTTCTGCAGGAATTAGTTCATGCCAGTGGAAGTAAATAGGCCCTTGGGGATGCTGCTGCTGCCACTGAGGTATTTATTTTTATAATAACTTGTTGGCTGGTACAGAGATAGGAAGTCACAACCACAGCTCTTGTATGCACAACTCCACACCATTCATCCTTGTATCAGTCAGAGCCCTTTGTGAAGATAGAAATGCTAAGAGGCATAAACCTGAGGGTTTGGCTACCAACACCTCTTGCATCCTGATGGCCACTGGCCACACTTCTGGGAGCAGCTTCTTTTCCAGTGCTCTGCAGTGCCTGCTGGTGCTTCCCAGCCACCAGCAGCCAAAGGAAACCCCTTGGACCACAGGGTAATCTACAATGAGGGCAACAGATCACAGGATTTCTCTGACTCATGCAGAGATGGTAAAATGTATTTCTTAGGAAGGAGCCTCCCTTATTGTTTACTATTTCCAGTGTCTGCCCACACCGTGCTGTTATTCAACAATATTTTCTCTAGCTTGGCCCCCTCCTGGCTAACAGAGCCCAGCTCTGTCTGAGAAGCTCTTTTTCTAACCTCCAAAATTGTCACCAAAAAATTACTCCATTCTTACTTTCAAATCAGGTAGGAAATGTGAGGGAAGCACAGCTCACTATCCCCTGCCTTGAGGGCAAAGAGGGCAGATTGGTCAGTGGGCACATTTCATTAGTTAAAGAAGAAATGGGGTTATTCTCCTTCCCTTGCCAGACCTCATCACTCGGAGAAAACTGAAACGATAGTAATGAAAGGGCTGGTGATAATGACACAGCACTTTCACATCATGTGTGCTTTTTTATCAGTACTTACAGACTTTTGAACACGGAGTGCAGCCCTGTAGAATTGGCTGGTTTTCACATTTGAAGAGTTGTTTTCTCACTTATTTCCTGTTTTCTTACCAGCAGGCCCAACCACATCCAGAACCTAGATAATAGTTGTGTCAGTATCTCTGCCAGCTTTGTTTAAACTCCCTTTTCTACTCTTTAAACAAGGCTGGAGCTCCACTTATTCCCTTTCTGATACATAACTTAAGCAAAACTTGACTTGAGGCCAACAATATCTAAGAAAGGAGACAGAGAGCTTGGGCAGAATAGGAAATAGGTAATTTTGCTGCTGTTGCAAATGCTGGAATATAGACGGAGCATTTTCTAATAACTTTCTCCAGCTGCCAGTTACTTGTTCAAAATGAAACACATATACTGCAGGGGGAAGAAGGCTGATGTGTTTTTAGGTTAAAAGAAATGTTGTCTAACATCTGTTTGCCACATGGTAGCCTTAACCAAAAATTTTCCCTCCTTCCAGGTTTTGCTTGCCTTGCTATGCACCTGGTGGTTGCCTTCTCCACTCCAGCAGTGGCTTTGAACCTACTGCATGACTCCAGGATCTGTAGGCTACACTTTGTTTTCACCAAGTCCAAACTCCCATTGGAGCTCACCTGGTGAAGCAGCCAGAAAAAGGGACTGTGAGCCTCCAAACACAGTTCAGAGCATCAGAGTCCTCTGAGTTCTGGCAGGAACCAAACCCCTCTTCAGTACGTGGCTTCCATGGAAAATCACGGGCCCCCTGAACATTCACCCAGCCACACAGCAAAGCCCACGCTAGTGTTGGGCAGCCGTAACACCTTCATGATGTGTGAGCAGAAAACATCAAAGGGGCCTGAATGCCAGAGTCCTAGCTCCCTCTCCTGGCAGAGCAGCGCACTGGGAGCAGGAGAGGGGCTGTGGGTGCTCCCCGCACCAGGAGCTGAACCCCGGCTGCAGCTCCGCAGGGAGAGGCGGAGGAGCTGTGCCCAGTGAGCAGGGACTCCTCTCTGCAAGGAGCCCAGTGGTAATCACGCAGCTATGGCTCTACCGGCAGATTAATACAGGATTAGCAAAGGCAAAATCTATTCTAGTGAAGAACATCTGCGACATAGCTTTAGCTGCATAAAAAATATGTACTTGAGCACAGATAAAACTTCATTGCTGCGCATTATCTGCAGTCCTTAAGGCTGGGGGTAGTGCAATTTATTCTTTAATACTCTGATACCAGACTGACTCATGCAACTGTGCCATGTTCCACTCCAACACCACAGCCTTCTGTTTGCTGTTTCCTGTGCACACCGAGCCCACAGAGTGCCTCCCCTAACTTTATCCTTGAGAAACACACATCTACCTGGCTGGATAAGAACCTGGCACTGTAGCAGGTGATGTACAACACCAGGGATCTCAGCAGCACTCTCCAGCCCTTCAGAAACGTGGCATTCATAGTCATGAATTTTCTCATAACATTTTCTTTTAATGCTACACATATTTTTCTCAGTTTGTACATGTTTTCTAAGAGTACAGAAAGAATATCTACGTACTTGAAGTTCTGCTTCCCTACAGTTCAGGATTTAGCCCTTTGTCTGGTAGTCTGTCTTGTGACATGGCTAGCATTGAAAGAAGGGGATGTTACACCTAATGCATTCTTCTTTTTTATTTATTTCTTTTCATCTTTTCTCCAGCTAGAGTAGGTAAGCAGTTTTTAATCTGAGAAGTACTTTGTAGTCTCAAACAGAGAAAGGGGAGCTGAATCAGTAAGAACAAAAGTTTCTTATGCTGCAGAGCAGTGGATGAAGTGGTGGTGTTAGTCCTGACCAGCAGCAGTCCCAGGCTGAGTCCTTCCTCTGGACCTGACAGTCTGCATTTCCTGAATCAACAGGCCCAGCACAGGACTTGCTCTCACCACCCTTACTCATGGGAGAAGCCCTATTCACGTTGCTGACTACACATGAGGTTTATGCCAATGCACATGGCTGGTAAGTGTTTTGTAGCCATGAGAACAGCAAGCAGTCAGTTACCTAAACTTTGTAATTGATCACAAGTGTAGGAAAGTTCTCCATCAGTCAGAGTCTTTAAATCAGAGCTGATCATGTCTCAGAAAGGGACAATCTGATTAGAAGTGATTGGGGCTGACACAGAAATTATGGGGCAAAATAGTTGTATGGCTACTTTTATGCAGTAATCCAGATTAAAGACAAGTGATGGATTCTGTACCTGGGACAGGGCCAGCCCTGGATGTTTGTATAGACTGGGAGTGATAGGCTGGAGAGAAGCCCTGAGGAAGGAGACCTGTGGGTCCTGGTTGATGACAAGTTGAACATGAGTCAGCAGTGCCCTGGCAGCCAGGAGGGCATACCATGTCCTGGGGGACATCAGGCACAGCATCACCAGCCAGGCAAGGGAGGGGATTGTCCTGCTCTGCTCTGGGCTTGGGCAGCCTCACCTCCAGTGCTGGGGGCATCTTGGGGTGCCACGATATAAAAAGGCCTTGAGCTGTTAGAGAGAGTGCAAAGGAGGACAACAAAGATGATGAAGGGCCTTGAGGAGAAGCTATATGAGAAGCAGCTCATCACTTGGTCTATTCAGCCTGGAGGACACTGAGGGGAAACCTTATTGCAGTTACAGCTTCCTCATGAGGGGAAGAGGAGGGGCAGACACTGATCTCTGCTCTGTGGTGCCCAGTGACAGGAGGTGAGGGAATGACCTGAAGTTGTGTCAAGGGAGGTGCACATTGGGTATTACACAAGGTTCTTCACCACAGGGTGGTCAGCACTGGAAGAGGCTCCCCAGGTAAGTGGTCACAGCACCAGCCTGACAGAGTTCAAGAAGCGTTTGGATAACACTCTGGGACACATGGTGTGACTCTTGGGGATGATCCTGTCCAAGGCTAGGAAATGGACTTTGATGATCCTTGTGGATCTCTTCCAACCATGCTATGATTCTGTGAATTTTTATCTGGGGAGGGTGGTGTGTATGCCCAGAGGTACTAACTATTATTTTGCAGAGCTATGCATCTATGGGTATAGCTGTCATTCTGCCTCCCACGTACCTGTTATGGAAGAGATCTTAAAATGGACTGTTATGTAGAAAACATTCATTCCCTTGCTTCCAGCAGCAGCAGATGTAATAGGAGAGAACTGCCCACCTTTAGTTTACAGACCAGTTTGGCCCCACAGTTCACAAGGTAAAGACAGGCCAGCATGCTTATACTTGTGCCAGGAATATTGCTACTGATTGTGCTCACCCAACCATGCTGTATCAGCATGTCCAAGACTACTTACAGATAATAAGGCTCTATCTGAGGGAAAAAATGAGACCAGAGTGAGATTTATGGCAATTTCAAGCACAGAATGAGAAATATGAACAGATGAGCCATTCAAAGAATGGTAAGATACTCTTTACATACAAATATTTCAGAGGGGGAAAAAAGAAAATAATAGAATGAACTGTGACAAACACTTTTTCTAATTAGAACTTTTCTGCATTTCCCATGACAGTCAGTTGAATGAGGGACGACAAAAAAAAGGAAGAGCAGAAACTGCTTGCAACACACAAAAAACATCCAGTGCCAAGAACATGCTCCAGATTTTTTTAAAGATGCATGGCTCTTATCTCAGCCCTGATTCATCACAGCTTAATCCCAGAATTATTCAGAATTCAAGGACCTTGCTCCTGTGGGGTTAATAGGTTACGTTCAGCATTGAAACCCATGACACAAATAGCTGCTCAATTATTCAATCCAGACCGGATTTAGTGGTAACGGAAACAAAAATAGCAATGACAAAAATTACATTGTTCTACATTTTGTAGGTGAAATGATTTTTTCTTTTAACTGTTTAATTCAGGACTGTGCAGAGGCAGGAGGAGGCCCATATAAAGGAGGGGTTGTGCTGCTTGTGACACAAAAGATTAGCATGCCCATGAGTGAAGAGGAGGAAAAGGAAAACACTGTTGTAAAAGTGACAGTAGAGGCGAAGAATTGTGGTGAATGTGTAATGCACCACTGAAAAGATGCAGAAGAAAACATAGCAAACAAATAATCTTATCCTATATATACTGCTATTGCAAAGCACAGCTTAATTTGAAGGGAAAAAGCTGCTGTTCTCGTTGGCTCACACCATTTGTTCATAAACACAGGCAAGAAATGTGCTAAAGTGATACAATTACCATAATTACTATCTTTGTTCAGGAAAGGCAGTGGTGGTTTTTCACCCTGAATTTCATTCTGCAGCCCTCGTGGCTGTACCATTCAGGAGCTAAAGGCACCAACCACAACTGCTCTGGGGGCAAACACAGGAAATCTTGTGCCTCAAATGCACCAGCCACATGGGATGTCACAGCAAGTCACAAACACAGGAGAACCTAGAGGCATCAGTCAGTCCTGTTACAAGGAAGCTGTGTGCAGCTAACCCAAGATGCAGTGCCAAAAAAAATTCTGGCAGACGTATGTCACTCCAAGAGGAGGCAAAACCCATTTAGAGTCAATGGGTCTGCAAAATGTCACACTTAGCATTTATTTAATTGAGCCCTGTTCTGAAAGCACACTGGGCAGCAGGGTGGAAATAGGCATCCCAAAGAAATAAACAGGATCACTTTAAGCCAAAATCGTCACAAAATGCAACACTGCTGTGTACAGGGGCTATCAAATTAGGGGGCTGATTCCCAATCCCCACCAGACTCCTGCCTTGCTGCAGCTTTCCAGGGAATGAGCTACTGACAGGGATCTCCTGTAAAGCCCTGGTTAAACAGGTATCTGTTTGAGTTTGGATAGGTCTCAGACTAAAGCAGGCTGAATTACTTGTTCAGTTGATGACACTTGGCAGTCCTGGTCACTGCTCTCTTACCTTCTCACTCTGATTTGCTGTGGTACCTGGTCTGATTCAGGTGGAGTGGGAGTGTGTGTATTGAGCCAAAACATTTTTTACTTTAAAAAAAAAACTTTCACACGTAAATTACCCAAGCCAGAGCAATTTAAAATGCTAAGTTTGGGTTCAAGTTCTGAGTCACATCCAAATTTCTATCTTACTCCTGTTCCCCTCCCCATGATAATTTTTCATCTTGTTATTGCAAAAGAGGGGAGTAAAAGGAAAAAAAAATAATGGCATAGATACTAGAATATCCATATACCTGTGTTGGTCTCTCTCTTTAACCATTTGAAAAAGTTGACTTTTTTAAAACAGAATAAAAAAATTTGGGCTGTGTACCTTGCATTTTCCAGTATGATATTTCATACTGCTCACTGGTCAGGTGAAGGCTGTATTTGGATAAACTAGGAATAAAAGGACTGTAGTGTGTTCTTCATAGAATTAACATAAGGGCTGCATTGTCAAACTTATATTGGAGGAAAGCTAGAGAGGATCATTTTGTGTTTGGCACAAAGATAAAGGGTTTGTGCCTGTGTGCTGCTAGAAGTACGGGAGTGTTCTACAAGTAGAGGAAAGGGAGTTTTGTGCTTGCGTCACAGAAGGAAAAGGACTATTGTGCAAATGATGCTCAAGGAAAAGGATTAGACCATGTATGACATGGAGAAGAGAGGTCATTGTACATACATCGCAGAAGGGGCAGGGTAGAGGGTAATTCTCAAGATATAAGAATATTGTTCCCAGAGTAAACCACAGATGAGTCTGGGTGCCACATGCAAGCACTGCTGGTCTGTTGGGTGTCCAAGACTTGCCTTCTGACTTAGGAATCCCAGCCTCCTAGCTCTAAGATAGATGGATCATTTCTACATATTAATAGAGGAGTAGTGCAAACCTTGGCAGATTGTTGTTGTTTCCTTAGAAAAAAAAATTAAAATATCAAGCTGCATAAGAAAAATAGGTATGAAACAAAAGGTTTTCACTTTCCTCCTGGCACCCAGAAGTGTTTCAGACATTGTCTCTGTGAAAGGAGATATTTACATTTCCACATTGCAGCAGCCATCAAACCCCAACTGTTGGCTGTGCTTTTGCAAGACGTGATAGGTAACGGAGCATGTTTGAGATGAGGGCTGTGGTGCACTGCACTGGTTTTGTATTATGAGAAAGGAGAAGTAACATGTGAAGATAGGAATTTTTTCTACCTTTATTATGCCAATTTCTGGTTCAGGACTTTCCAGTTATTTGGGGATTTGTTTGTTTTCACACAATGATCCTGACATCCAGTTACTCATAACATGTCACTCTCAAGAGCCCTGCAACACTTTGTACCAGGAACTGCATTTCAGAGAAGGTGAAGCCAGGGTCAAACGCATTCCTGCTAATTGTACCGACTGCAGGAAAGTTGTTCCATGGTTGAATTTGCCCTCTGAAGTTGAAGGGGGAAGTGCTAATTGCTTTTAAGGAGGACCCAGAAAAATGACTGGGGGCTGGCCAGGAACTCCCTGCCCAGGCACACCAGCACATGCTCCCCAGGCACACACAAGATAAGCACTGCTAATCTTTTGGGGGAGTGTGGTGTGTGCAGCTCCAGCTATGCAAGGGCTTGGAGGCGGATGCACAAAAAAACAGTGATAGAAAATGGGTTTTTGTACATCTATGTGTTTTGTACTGCTGGTACTCCCTGCGTAGGAGAAATCTGCTACATTGATCTGATCTCTTCATAGCTGCCACCAGAACAGTGGCATGGCTACTGGCTCTTTTTGGCAGTGTTTCTGCAATGCTCTGAATGTCCTCAGGCTCCACAAAGCTTGCATCTACTATTACCATGATCCCACCTGACATTAGCACGCTCTTCCTGACCTAGCTTTTTCTTATAGTTTTCCTGCTTATCAAATCCGCAGTCTCTTTTTGAATTGAAAAATTCCTGGTTAGGGCAAGGAGAGACAAATAAGTCTAGTTTGTACGGAATATCACAGAGCAGTCCTGGCTTATTGATGTGCAATGCCACAAGGACAACCAGACTCTGCTTCTCCACTAAAATTTATAATTTGGTATATCAAAGTAAGCCTCTACTCCCCATCCTGTTTTAATTATTTCTTTTTTTCCACTTTCCTCAGAAATCCTAGCTCCCCAAACCTTTCCTAGTCAGAATTCCAAGTTCTGAAAACCATCTGGAATGGTATCTTGTTTTGTGAATATTTCTGTTGTCCAAGTCATCCTGCCCCTGATTTCTGAGAATTGTAGCCCTACAAAGAAAAGGTGACTGCCTGGGGCTGGGCAAGGTTTGCAGCTTCCTACACAAGGAAGTGGATGGGGAAGATCTAAGATAACGTATTGACTGCACTTCCTCAACCTTGGGCTGAAAGTCATGAATGAGAGAACTAGGTAGAAATGTGCAACATCCTGAGATTGCTTTAGTTGTAGAACTCTTTCTAGAGACTACCTTAGGAGGTGGAGAAAGCTGTAACCAATCTTGCTTTAAAAATTATTCTTTCATTGCAGAAAGAACACCAGAGGTTATTAATAAGATTTCAGCTGACAGAAGTTTTGCTCTGAATTCTTTGGGAGGATGTAGCAAAGCTGCCAGACTGACTTTTTGCATTGAGCTCCAGCTGTCATTTCCCTTTGCTTGCTGGATGTTACCACTGGGTGTAGGTTCCTATTTCAAGCTCTTGGCTATTGAGAGGGAGCACCTCCTAGAGCTCAGGTAGACTGCTGCAAGCACCCACTTTCCAACATGCCTTTGCTCTTTGAGACCATGAAGGAGGGGAGGAAATTGCCCTGATAATTGAAATCTAGCAGGTGTGGTTCACTGCTCAGTGAAGTTGCTGGGAGACTTTCCCTTGGTCTCGAAAAGAAAGGAACAGGGAATAAGGATCAATATGAGCCAAGGATTTCTGTTTTATGAAGAGGAAAAGCTAGACTAACACCAGCTAAGAGTCAAAAGTGAGTGTATCAAGAATCAAATGTATCATGAGTGATACATGTCCAGTTTGAAACATACAAGTAACAGGTAAATGTTACCTGAAAGCGACTTAAGTAAGACTGGTTCTAAAATTATTTCTTCTAAGGGGTCTGCAAAATATCCATAAAGCCATTTGCAGCCATTTCCCTGTGCCAGCATGTGGTCTGGGCTCAGGCTTCAGCATGCATCTCCCAGGAGGCAGGCAGTGGCTGAGGAGAAAATTTTGTGGTGAAATCAGGAGAAACTCAGAGTTTTCACTTCAAGTTTCTCAGGTTTGGAATGAGTCAATGTTGACTTGAACCTGGTATCTGTAAGGAAGATGAACACAAACCTCTCAAATGAAAAATGTGATCACCAGCCACATGCAAACAGCATCAATGCTGCCTTGCAAGGTGACAAACTATCTGGTGCTACTGGGGAAGACTGGTTGGCACTGGTCCCAAGGAGCTGTGGTTTGATGATGGAATCACTTAGCTTATCATTAGATCCACCATTTACCAACACTCCTTCTCTGGGTAGAAACAGTAAAGACAAGCAGCAGTATGGCTGCTTTTCTGCCAGGTAAATGCCTAACAATGTGTGTTTGCTTGCAAAGAAATGGAGCATGGCCCAAATAAAAGTGATCTGGTGGCACAGAGTTCTGGTGGCACAGAGTTCTTCCCTGATTTTGCTCTTTCCATAGGCTGGAATTTTGCAACCCAAGGTTTCAGTTCAGACTCACTGTTCAGAAAGACATTTGAAAGCAAGGCAGAGGGAAATCCTTTTCTTGTTAGCCCACCTGTATTGCAAGGCTTTCTGTTTTCTCTGTTGAAGATGATGAAATTGCTAACCCAAACAGCTCCCTGCCCTTCATTTAGAGATTAGTGACTTCATCAGCACAAGAAGAACAAACACAGAGTGCTGAACTTAGAGCTTGGCAAGTTCAAAGCCTCCCAGTCTGAGATGAGAAAACAAGGGAACACTCACGGCAGTGACAGTATTTGAGTCTTTTTAACAAATGAAGGGACCGACAAGATAGTGATACAAGCTTGGGAACCAATCAGCCAAGCCCATCCCCGGTGTAAACCTGGTGTTCTTCCAATTCAAACAAGGGAAAAGGGGCAAACAAGAAAAATCCTTGGTAGCAAATGTGATTAGATGAAGCAAACAGCAAAGACTCTCCTGTAACTGCAGTCCATCATGCAATTAGTTTCCTAACAGCTTCACCATTCAGACGGCCTCTTCCCTGGCGCAGTGCCACAGCAGCCAAATAAATCAGCTTTACATACACGGCTGTCAGACAGAACTGCAGCTCCAGCCCTCTAAAGCTAAGCTGGAAGGCTCAATTGAAAGGAAGAGAGGCTTGAATACGTAGGGGGAAACAGTTCGATGAGGAAAGGAGGATGTAGCCAAACAGCACTGGAGTAATACCTGGAGGCATCCAGGAGCCCCTGCCGAGCAGCAGGGCTTGCAAAAGCAGTTTGTAAGCAAAGGCACTCATATCTCTGGCCCTGTCATGGAGATTAAATGCGATCATTGGGAATAATGGTGAAGTGGAATGCATATTTAATTAGGAAAATCAATGAACCCAAATGATTGGGAGGGGGCAAATCATTAGGATCCAGCTCCTGCTGCCCCTACTCAGCAATATTTCAGACTGCCAGCACTGCGAGTGGGGCTGATGCATTGCACATCACCAGCAAAGCAGAGTGGACTTTGAGGCTGCTGTTTTGCAGGTGGAAGGGCTGGAAAGGGAATAGGGAGCAGGTTGCTCTGTTCACGTGAAAGCTGCCATCTTCAGAAATAAAAGCAATCAGTGGGAAAGAAAGCAGTCACTCAGCACTGGGGAAAAGCTGAAACTGTTGGGCTCAAGGGTTAGTCACAAATGGGCATGGTCACACCACACAGACACATTGGGAAGGGTTATTTTTTTTTTTTCACAGCAGTGTTGCTTTGGAAGGCTGAAAGTTATTTAACAGAGCCCTTTTTGCCTGTAAACATTATTTTGTCAAAAAGATTTACCAGTATATGTGTCAATTACAGGGAAAAAAATCACAGCAAGGATTTTTCTGAAATGTTTTGGGTTTTATTTCAATATTGTCATCTCAGTGTTTATTTTCCCTCATAGTATTTTAGAAAAGGCAAGGTAGGAAAGTGAAAGTAAAACTCAGCACCTAACTTGTGACTGAGTGCCAGCATTTCATTACACTGGCCATTTTCACTTCATTTCCTTTTGGTTTTATTATATACTGAAAGTTTTTAAAAATATACTTCTGGGCAACTGTGTTACTTAGTGCTCATGTAACTCTAGGAAAATGTCCCCTGACTTCATATGAGCAGAATTAAAAGGGGGCCAAGATTATTTTAGAGGCTTTCAGACAAGGAAGCAGAATTGGCATTTTCTGTAATATGTGCAAAAGCTGACTAAAAAAGCTGTGAAGTTTTGCAGTAAGTAACCTTGTAAATCTATTTGGTTTGTGGCTGGGAGGAGGAAAGAGACAAAAATTAATCAATAAAATGCTTCACGAAAATAGTGGGCTGATCTGAATTAAGAAAAGAAATTATTTAAATTCCTTGGAAAAGCTTGGCTGTGTAACATGCCTTGTAACTCCCCTAGCAAACATATGGAAAGGAAGGAATTTTCTTGCAACAACATTTTGGGATTAACTGAGCTATTTTGCCCAAGGCATGATTTAAGGTACTTTCTTATTAGGCACAATTCATGTCAGTTTTTGCATAAGAAACCCCAATCTGCAAGTATTTCTAGCGTAATACCACTGAAGTCAGTGAGCTTACACTAAGGATGAATTTGCCCTCAGATTGTTTTCTCCACTTTATTTATTTGCCTTGGAAAACAGAGTTACCCCAAGTTATTTATCAGATCTAGAAAATTGGCACCCCTTTGGAAAAGCATTAATAGCCAATTAAAAGGGATCCTGCTCAAGTTGATACCTGTCAGGCTAAAGCAGTGCAACACTAGTCATCATTTTAATTGATACTTTTAGATTAAATGATCTGGCCTGCTGCAAACCAGCTGAATTAAAAATAAAAAGTAGCATTTGCATATTAATAACCAATTTCTCCACTTAATCCATGCAGTGGAACTACCATTGACTCATAATCCAGATCCTGAAGTACTTCCAGTAATACAAAGACTTTACGCTGTGCTTGGCTTCTGTGGGAATGGTTTGTGGTTTTCTGAAGACAAGACACTCCCAAATGGGTGAGTGGCAATTTTTTGGTTTTTTATCTAAAGCAAAGAATTAATTTTTTTAGCAAGTGAAAAAGAAAATTCATTGGTCCACAAATAAATCTAAAGACTTATAAAGATGTTTCAGTATTGCTAAGATGCTGTTAAACTACTCAGTCATCAGATCTAAAGATATTTTAGGGTATGTTTAATTTACTGGAAGATGTACCTAACCTTTAAAATTGAGCCAGTGCTCTGTGTAACACTGATCATTTTCAAATTATAGCTGATAAAAATATAGTTGTAAATTATTTTAAATACTTGGCTGTATGTTCTTACTTTTAATTATAAATTTACCCTTTTTGACATGTTCTAACCAGTGGTGCTGAAACCAAATCCACAGGGAGTTGGAACTCTCCATAACAGTCCTGATGCAGAATTCATTAAGCCTCTTGGTTTGGGTTGCTCAGGGGGTTTTGTTAAATTTTTTAATGTATATACCTAGAAGTAAAAGATATTCATCACAAGAACCAATCACACAGACTGAGAGTTCAAACTTATTTGCAACAGGGTAGGTCAAAGTCACTTGAATGAGGCCATGGAAGTTACTCTGTATTTACATTCCTCAGCGAACCCAATAAAAAAATGTAAATTAGTGCCAGTTAGGACCAAGTTTGATAGTTTTTTCACTGACAAAATAATGGAGTTTTTTTCACTTGCAATAAAAAAGTTCTACTTTTTTTATGCGCCTTGAGTAAAGTGAATATTACATTTTGACCAGAATAGTCATTTTCTATGGAAAAGTGGAATTTTATATTGTT
Source organism: Entomyzon cyanotis (assembly GCA_024500445.1). Taxonomy (NCBI): domain Eukaryota; kingdom Metazoa; phylum Chordata; class Aves; order Passeriformes; family Meliphagidae; genus Entomyzon; species Entomyzon cyanotis. The sequence goes on from JAKEPQ010001000.1 coordinate 23,660,955, forward strand.
ACAAAGCATTCCATCTACCTGAAAGTTGTCTTCTTTAGGAAAACTGTCCTAACGGAAATTTTCTGACCTGCGTTATGCCAAACTCACAATTCATACAAATAAGATGCTCCTCAGCAGATGTTTGTGAAAGACCAAGTCAGTGAACACACACATACACATCCCTACCTGGTGACACTTGAGGTTCTGGGAGTAGAAAACAGGAAGGATGGGACAGTATCTGAGGGGCTATGAGAGCAACTGGGGCTTAATTCAGAAGAGCACCTCGATTTTTGTTTCCAGAAAAAATAAAACCATACCAAATTTAATTTCCGGTTAAATAAAACTACTATTTTTATTCTTAAGGAAACCTTTCTCAGCATCCCTTACCCTCACTGTTGTGGAGTTTGGTTTCTTTTTAAACAGAAAATGAAAATTTTGAACTGCATGCTGCAAGTATGCATGAAGTTTGAACTGAATTTTGTAGCTCTGAAACCCCACTTCACAGTGAACAAGATGATTGCATGAGAAAAATCTCAGTCTGGGGAAGACTCAGAAGCCTTGGCTGAGGATCAGGTTCACTCTGTGACTGAGGATAAGTCACCTAGGGCAGACCTTCACAGGTGTCTGGCTTCCAGAAAAGCAGTATTTTGAAGATCTCAGCCGCAGTGTCTCTGTATTCATTCCATAATTACATCATAGGGTAAATAGATGAAGGAGCAGCTGAACTAAGGTACCAGTACAAATCTGAAGAGCAAAGGACCAGCCTGACACAGTGCTTGCTTTACTGGAAGCAGCGCAGGTAACAATGACAGTATTTTCATGTAGAACCCCCCACCCTTTCTTTCCCCAAAACATGGGATTTTCCACAAAATGCTAAACCCACTTATTTTCCCATGTCATGTGCAGTTCACCTCCCATTTTCTAGATGCAGGGACCAGCCCCACACAGATCTGTATCCTCCTCTGCTGTCGCCTTGCTTTGTGTGCTGCCGGGGACAGGGGCTGGGCAGTGCTCCCGGGGAAGAGCTGCTGTCTGTCGAGGAGATGGATGAGCTCTGAACCTGCTCTGCCTCCAAACGCTTCCAGCTCACTGCAAATGGCCAGAGCTGCTGAATTTTGGCCATTGATCCCCTGCCCTTCCTCTGTCCCTCTCTCTCCCTCTTCCATTCTGGCATTGCCTGAGGGTTGTATTGGCTGGCTGGAGGTGCAGCCTGGCTGGGACAGGCTTTGATGGCAGCTCCAGTTGCTGGGGGAAGAGGTGACACGGTGAGGGGTGCAGGCTGCTTTGGGTTTACAGTGCCAGCTTTCTGTGAATGAAACTCGTTTAAAAAAAATAGTAAAATCAAGGGAGCTGTAGCTGCTGTCAGAGCCGTTCCATAGTAGCTGAGTGCATCTGCTTTTTCTCACCTCCAAAACGAATCAATATGGCTTTAAATGATTTCCCTGATGCCTGGATTTCTTGCCTTATGCTGCTATTAGCCTAGACACGCAATTGCCTGATCATTCCTGCCTTGTCTTTTCCGTCTCTCTCCCCTGGTTTCTTCTTGTTGCTTTCTCTTAAAAATACATACAAAATACTCAGCGGAGCAGCTTGGTTTTGCTCATGTGTCATTTTCTCACACACAATTTGCCATCCTGTGCAGCCACACACACACTCACCACAACGCCTTAATACCTGGCACTGCCTGGCTCGCTCTCCATCCCTCTCCCCCTCCACACACACACACTGCCAGGCTGATTGCTGCCTGAGCAACATCTGCTTATCGGGAGTTTTTCTCCTGATGTAGTGGTTACTGAGGAAGTGCTCAGGTTTTCTTGCAACTCTATTTGTCAAAGATATTCGTGCTTAAAAAAAATATTTTAAATTAATAATCTCTTGAGTTCTGGGGTCTTTTTTCTCCTATCCAATACAGCTTCACACACCCCCATACTTTGGGCAGGCAAACTTTTGTGTAAACCTATCATTACTACTAAAATGAAAGACCTCCACAGAGATTAAACCCGTGCTTTGGGACTGCCCCATTTTCCTAGATCCTGCCTAATCTTGGATTTGGATTGTTCAGAACATGAGGTATCACTGACGATATAAAAAGCCTTCAGAAATGCTTATGCCTCATCTGGGTATATTGACATAGCAGTGATCTGCTCAGAGAAACCTGCAGTCCATCAGTGCAGCTGGCTGAGGCAGGAGACCCCCGAATCCCCTTATCACTTCAGTGGTGCACATAAACACATTAGCTGCTTATTTCAGGCAGAGCCCTCAGCTTACAAATCCAAACTGCTTTTGCCAGCATCGTCCCTTTTTTGTGTTTATTTATCTTTCCTGTGTATTGCTCCCTCACGAATTTTGCATTTTGAGGTGCTTTTATATGCCCAGCCACCCGCTTGAAGTATATAGGAGATCATTACTGGCTTCTGATTAGCACAGTGCATTTGAGTGGCGTGCTGGAGGCAAAAATTTAAAGTGTATCAAAATGCAAATATGTCCCCATTGACCTCTGGAAAAATGTGTTACATTACAAAGTACTTTCAAAGAAAGCCAGAAAGGAAGAGGAGGGAGAGTATGAATTTGCAAAGGTTTGTGATAGTAAAAAAAGTTAATCAGGAATTGTTAGAAGCTTGAATTCTGTATAGCACAAGAAGCTTTCTTTTCTTTAAAAAGAGGGAGGGGAGAGACCAGATGATGATACTTCTGCCCACTTTGTGTCTCCCTCCACTTCCTTTGCTAAAGAACCACCAAAGTGAATGGGGTTGATTGTGGTGCATATTTTTTCAATCTGCCAAGACTCAAATATGTAGTCTAATATATGGCAGTGGCCCAGAAGAAGAGACACAGAAATTATTCATGATCCTTCTTTCAGCATGAAAGACTCCCTCTATAACCTCAGATTAATAACACTGAATTTAAGAAGTAAATTATTTTCACCAAGAAAAGTGAGAAGCAGCCAAATTTGCCTGGAGTGGTATTAAGGCAAGTGACATCCCTGCAGTGAGGGATGCCAGAGAGCTGCACTGGGGAAAAAGACACATTACCCAAGTTATTTGAGCTGGTTGCTCTTTTTACCCTCACAAGTAATAGTGAGTGTAAAATAGTGAATATACTCTTTCACTATGGAGGACTGCAGAGAAACATTGGGTTAGACTAGCAAAAAAATGGTCCTGTGCCCCAAAAAGGAAGCTTATGGCCTTCCCCTATCCTTAGTCTCCACAATGCTTTACTGCAAATACTTATTTGCCTGGAGGCATCACTTCTCTCTTATTCCCTGACACAGAACCAAAAATGTGTCCTCCCAAAGCAAGTAACATGGTTCAAAGTTAACCTACGCCATTCAAACGAGATTGTAGGAGAGTTTATATTCACTGAGTGTTGAGATTAGCACTGCTGGTGTGATGAGGGCAGGGGTTGCAGCCCCCTTTGGCCCCCTCACTGCCTTCTGCTCTGTTCCTGTTCGGTGTCTGGGGATGGAAGGAAAGCCATGGAGAGGTGCACAGCTGCTTCTGGCTGCCCTCAGGAGCACATCTTTTTATTCTTCGAGCCTTCTGAGTATCTGATGTGATACACAACAGAGCAGCAAAAGGAAGGGAAACAGCCACAGCTGTAATGACCTCTAGCTTATAAAGAGCACATGGAAGAAGCAGCAGCATGGAATGAGCCCAGGACTCCCAATGCTTGTTTGCCATTGCTTAGCTGGTCTCAGTGTCTGGCTATTGCTTCATTGCACTTGGTCATAAATGAAAGCCATCTAATGCTAATGACCATGGTGCCCACCCTAATCATGCATTTGAAATATTAATAAAAATAATTTATGTCATGTGACTGCTTTTTAACTAGCTGCTTTCAGGACTTTAGATCAGTATTATAAAAGACGTGCATTTATAAATTATTAGTCTTGAGCACATAAGCACTGCATACTATGGGGAGCACTTTTGTAGCACTTTAAATTAATTTATTGTTATTCATTCCAGCTGTCTGTGATGTAAACCTTTGGCTATAAATTTGTACCATCATCCAACATACCATTAAACTAAAGTGGTGCCCGTGCTGGAACATATAATAAAACATATGAACAAGATTTCTGTGGGGACACTTTTTAAAAATTCTCTTCTCAGTTAATGACACAAGAAAACTGTGAGATAACATAGTCACCCTGTAACTATGCATTCAATAAAATATGTCTGGTGGGGGGACACTTTTAAATTTGCACTTCTATTGAATACTGACTGAATGTTTTTCTTTACCAGATTGTTTCAATTCATATCCTATCTTGAGCAAAAGGCTTCGTCTGAAGCTATCATGAAGTCACTAGCTGAGACTGCCAGAGGATTTTCGTTGGACCTGAACTTCTCAGTAGTGGAAATAGCTCCTGACCGCTGAATCACAGCAGTACAAGAGCAGAGCAGTTTCACTGTCTTATCTCCTCTGCAGGCAAACATTCTTTCTCCGACAGATCACCATAAGGGTAACAAAACCTTACTGGCATGACTAACACCATAATGTCTCGATCCACTTAACGGTATAGATACATTTTGTACCAGCCCATTGGAATATAATTTCCTAAAATTTAAAGCAAGTTTTGATCATGTAGTGCTCTATGAAGCAAAGTTAGAACCACCTATGGCTTTGCTCTTGCCTTATAGGTCTCATCTTGCTCGTGTGCTTGTTAATTTTATACACTTTTGTGACAAATGACTTCTATCAAACCTGTTTGGATTCAGTCCTGCCCATCTCAGTCTTGCAGTAAGAGCTTTGCTGCTAATTTTTCTGATTTAGGCTCTTGATATCAAATACATCTGTATGAAAAAAAGAGACAAAAAATTGAACTTCAGATTCTCAGCTGAAGTAACAAAGCACTACTTCCTTAATTTGTACCATCTGCTCATATAGGCTGTGCTTGTCTGTCGCTGTTGAGCGGCTAGCTGAGGACTGACCCAAGTTCTCAGACAAGCGAAGAGAGGAGAAAAGAGACTTTATTGTTTTGAATTCCATATATATAGAGTCTACAGAAGTGCCCCAGATTGGTCAGCCCGAGACCTCCCCCTAGGCACAATTGGCCAAGCCCGAACTCACTCAATCCGGAGAAACTGTTTGCAAAACATCCAAACTTTATCTTGTTTATGAAATATAGCAAAATGTTCCCACGGGAAGAACCTGTGCTAGCCACACTTGTCAAGTCTAAAGCTTTTTTGAGTCACTCATCCAGTAGCAGGACTTCTGGAAAATTGACTGAGAGTGGAAAATGGTACTCATGAAGAATAAATTTTGTATTATAACTAATCACATAAATAAAAAGATTACTTTGATGGAATAAAGTTTTCTTTTCTTTCTAAATCTATCTGAAATACCGAGGTTTGGGAATCTGAGGCTTTGATTTGGAACCATCTGTAATCAACAAGCAGGATGTCTGAAGTACTTGGCAATATGTATACCAATAGCTGCCCTTTACAGGCAAAAACAATCTGACAATAGGAGAGTAGATATCAAGATACTACTTTGCCAGAGAATTTATTTTGATACAATGTCTAGTTGAATTGTCAAAAATTATTGAAACATGTTCCATAGAAACTTCACAAAGGAGCCTCTAACACACCCCAGAACTGAATTCTGCTCCAGATAGTTGGACTGCACTGGTGCTCTCACAAAAAGATTGGTACTTCTTGGATGACACATACCAAAGGCTAAGTAACTTACAGACACCCTTCCTGAGTCTGATTTAAATGCCACAGCAAGACCTTCATGTGAAGATCTGCACAAGAGTGAAAGATAGCAGTGGGATAGAGTATCCAGAAATAACCTGAACTTTGGTTACACTTTTGGGAAAGTGAGGTGAGAGATCAGATTCACCTATCCATGTTACCCATGTCCCTCTGAACAAAACATAATGCACTATCCATTTGCACTTTTATATCACTTCCAATGAAAAGAAAGCACAGAAGTCTTATGCCTTGTTAACCAATGTCTTCCAGCTTTTTCCTAGATATAGGGTCTTCACCAGAGAACTAGGAACCAGGGAGTTAATAATAGAGTAAGCTTCCCTGACACTGGAGATTAGGACAAGAGATACAAACCAGGTGCTTGAGAGGCCAAAAATGCTGATTCCTGAGCTGGAAGGTGGGCTTTAGCTATTCTCGCAGCTGAGTCTGAAGATCTTAGTGGCTACAGCAGTCAGGCTCTCCCTTTCTGCAGAGATTCTCTATTCATATTGAGTTTCTTTTAAATATTCCTTTCAATATTCCATGCCCTGCTACTTCTAGCTTTAGGGTTAGTCTTCAGCAGCAGTTTTTACATTCTGTCTGAGGGTACATACTCAGACCAGCTCCTGGGTTTTGTTGATGTATTGATGTGGAGCCATTTTGCTGAGATAAAATGTTATTTATTTGATCAAAGTTTTCTTTTAACTTAGTACAAAAGAAGAAAACTTGGTTGTGTGAGAGCAGGTATAAAGAGCTTTCTTTTTTTATTAATGCACTTATCACTGTCACTGGATGTGTTTTAACTTATTTAAGAAGAGCTTCCTGTCTTTTAGCACATAGCTTATAATTAGTCTGTAATGTAGATGGTCTCAAAAGAAGGGATTGAGTTGGTTTAAGTTACAGTAGCTAACACAATAGTATTCACCTCCCACCTGCTAATTAATCTGTTCAGGTATCTGTACCTCTCTTTCCTTATGATTACATAGAGGGAAGGTGCTTTTTTTTTCCTTCTTAGTTAAACTGTAATCTTTTAGGAATTGGTTGTATTGACTTCATTCCACTGAAGTTTGTTTGAGTCCTCTAAAGGTGTCTCATGGAGAAGAGGCATTTATCTTCAGTTTCCTTGTTTCAGGTGATGCTGGGCATAGCAGCTGTATGTGGTGTTTCATTTTCCCCTATTTGGCAGGACTGAGCTCCTCAGTCCAGTACAGTGCCCAGCAGCTCCAGGCAGGCCTGAGGGACTCTCTGTGTGCCAAACCACCCAGAAGCTCCCTACACCCACAGGAGGCATCTTGGATACAACACAGGATCATGGGTGGATACCAAGAGCTGAAGGCATCAGAAGGTTCATGGCTGTACCTCTGCATTTTGGTGAGTTGCCTCTGAAGCAGCTGCTCCATGAGGGGTAACTCTACCTTCCACCCACAGCTGCCCTCAGAGGCAGTGTGGAGAACACAAGAGGAGGGCTGGGAGTGTTCCTGCCCCAGCTGAGCTCGGGGACACAGGACCTTGTGTAGCTGTGAGGACTCCTGCTCCGATCCGAGTCCTTGGGAGCGATTGCTGTGCCTGCCACATGCCCCTCGCAGGCATATGCTCCCATTTGTGCGATGTCAAAATATGCTTTAAAGCCCATTTCAGCAGCAAGCTCGCTCAGCTTCCTTGCCAGGAAATGTTAATTACTGTGGTGCAGTCTTCTGTTTTCTGTGGCACAATAACAATTAATTTACACCATTGGAGAAACACTTACACTTTTTTTATTAAAAATCAATAAAACCAAATCAATACAGCGTAAAGTAGACAATATCAAAATGAAAAGCTCTTGTTTTTATACTTGAGCATCCGTAATAAAATTCCACTGTTGATTCAAGCATCTTGTCAATTCTAATCTAATGAGAAGCTGTCAAGTTTCTTTTTAGCATTTTGGAAATGACTAAAAATGGCTGTCCCAGTACTTGGCAAAAGAATGCAATAATTAACCCCCGACTTGTAAGTCAATATGATGATGCAAATGCTGCTGCATTCATCTCTCTGCATTGCATCACCTATGCACCTGGCAGTCCATGGAATCCATTTTGAATCGGGATGGAGGTTAGCTTTTATTTATAGCTGTAATTAGAAAAACACTAGCACTAATGGAGACTGCTCTGTTGCTTGAACGTGTCACACAGAGTAAATTCCACAGCAATTTTTGCATTTTAGCAGGTCAAAGAGTAAAACAAATTAATAGCTTCATCCTGAGACAACCTGTTTATTCTTCAGAATCTGATGATTTACTGGAATATTGATTTCAAAGCTTTTCAGGGAAAATTCCCTCGGTTGCTTTTTCTACCTCCACTCCAGCTACACAAGGTGCTGCAGAGCCTGGGAAGGCAGCTCATGCCACTCATCTCATGGTTCCTGGGCTCCCCTGCAGCAAGGGCCAGGCGACACCAACATTTCCAGCTGGCTGCAGTCCCACACAGAGGGGACAGAAACTCTGGGATTTGTTCAGCAGTGCCCCAGCCCAGCAGCTGCACCAGGTAAGTTCTCCCCCAGCCCCCGGTGGGACATATCAGCACAGCACTGAGGAACACTTTGCCCTTTAGAGCACAGGCTCCTGCTGTGGTTTGTACATTTCTGAATGCATCCACAATGGTCTCAGCTGATTTTTAGGAGCTAGCCAGAACAGAAGGGAACGAGGTAACTTTAATCCTCATTGGATGGGCAGATCACCATTTCCTTTCCACAGACAGAACCACCATGGGTTCGAGTTTGATGTGTTTCTTTAGCAGTGAATTAATAGATGGTCCTTTTAAATGTGTGAAATGATCCAGAGATGACAGTAGGTTTTTCAAAGCCATTAGACAACTCTGGTAGCCATGGCAGTGGGCTGGGAGAACAAGTGTCACTGAGATAAAAATGCATTAACTAGACTAATTTAAAAGGTATAGAGAACTCACACAAAACCACCAGAAATTCCTACTTCATTACAGTGGTACTGGGGATCTAGACATGACAACTAACACCAAAAAAAAAAAAAAAAAGAAAAGATTTGCAGATTGGGATATTTGGCTTGAATTGCCGTTACCAATTCCAAAGTGTGGCAATATGCTACTGAGATACTGAAAAATATTGTAATCTGTTGTCTGTACATGGCACGTGTGTATGCACCAGTGTTCCCTGCTGCAGCATAAGCTGTGATGTAACCACCACTTTGTTACCATGATGAATGAGTTTAAGGTTTCTCACTATTACAAAAATATACATTACTCCATCCTGGGTTTTGTGTGTGGTGTTAAATGTTTTTTTAAGTTCTGTTCTCTGTGTGGTAAAACATAACCACTCCTGAATGACTTTCTGATGCCTGTTCCAAGCTAAGACAAGCCCTGCAAAGGTAGGATGATTATTTGCATTATATAAGTCTTTCAGACCCTTGAAATATGGGTCTTAAACATATTATTAACTTCACACACATTAGTAAGTCCCACCAAAGTAAAAAGGATGTGCTTTAGAGCACTGATGACTATCAGCTAAGAAAAAAGCTAAGAGATCTTGTTTCCTTCACAAGGGTAATTGATTACTTGTGGAATAACTTCTCTCAGAAACCACCACTTGATCTGTATTTGAAAGGTGTAAGGATTGTGCTGTATGCTAGTAATCTCCTCCTACTGCAGAATTGATGAGTTTCAATAACACTCTAGTATTTTCAAATAGAAACAGATGTTCTCTTGGACATCCCACAGCAGAAAATCAATTGTAGGTGAGTCATAAGTAGTTCTTCCCTTCGAGAGGGCTCCACTGTGACAGCAGTGCAGGAAAGAACCCACCCTTGGGCTGGACTAGCACATCAAGACTAAAAGGTTTTTGAGGCAGGCTTATCATAGTCCCACTATTTGGAAACCAAGTAAATTAGATGCTTTGTATGCCCTCCAGAGGAGCATTGCACTGTTTTCCACTCAGAGCTGAAGTAGGCTGCCTTTCAGCCACTAGCATGGGTAAGCCAGGCAGAAATCTAGGAGAGGTTCTGAAGACACACATCATAAGATAGTACCTACCCCAAAGATCTGACTATTTATCTCAGCCTGACAAAGGATGTCTAGGGTAAGAGGCAGGGATACAGCAGTGATTTTGCTTGTATTCGGAAGCTTACATAGAATAAGAAGTAGAAATAATGGTTTTTCAAATGTTATAAACACATAGGCACATTCAGAGATCTTTTGGAATAGAAGATGCTTTTGAGGCTTTAAATATTCCAGTGGTCCTCTCATTCAGGTAACAGCATGGCACCACATGAATGCATAGAAGGGATTTTCCAGTGATACTCCTTACTTTCTTTTAATGGATGTCATGACACGGAGAGAAATATTAGATGCAAGCAAGCCCTATGGTTTTGATTGTGGTTAGTCTGACGGTTCTGGTTTGCCTTAAGTGGAAGCTGATGAACAATGGTTTAAAAGGAGAAAGGAAAACAGCCTCAGCACTGAGGTCAGCCAGCCACTTCCTACACCCAGCTGTTTCAGTTTATTTTTTTAATTAAGTTTGGCTTAAATTAATGATGACAGTTTAAAGAGAACTCTTTCACCTATTTAGCTTACTTTACATCTGAAATCAAGTCCCTTCTGTCCAATTGCATTTCGTTACAAGATTTGCAGTTAGGTTCCTAAGAGTCCCTGGTTTCGCCCCACTTTATTTTGTCATCTCTCTGCTCTGCCATTGCCCTCTGCCCTTTTGTGCCCTTTCAAGGGAGGGCTAAAGCTATTGCTGCTTTGGTATGGAAACAAAGTGCCTCCTAATTGATCGTTAATACTGCTGGAGTGTGAGGATGTTGGGAATTGCTAGATCAAGCCCATTTACGGCAGCTTCTGGGTCAGCTCTTCAGATGGTATAAATCAGCATTTCTTCCTGCCTCCTCCACAGCTCAGTGTAGGTTTGCACCATGGAGGAGCTGGGTCAGGGGCTCTGCACAGGCACCAGATCTCTGCTTCAGAATAGTGGTAGTTTACTTCCAGAAGCCTGAGAATTAGCAACTCTAGTACTGCTATAATTATCAGCAATTAGGTGATGGGGGAGATAAACAGAAGGCTTAATTTTTCAGAAAGAATATAGTTTAAAACAAAAAGTTTTCTAATCCTGTGAGATGCCACAGAGTTACAGGAGTGGGCACAATCCCAAGGGCTTTTCTAAGCAAGTAGAATCCTTGCTTTTTTAACAAAATATTATATCCTATAGGGGTTTTAGCTTTGTTAGTGTAGGGATTACTTAAGCCCCTCACAACTATCAGTTTAAACCTTCTCTCCAGGCTTGGCTACTTTTCTTTCATGATTAGAGCAATTTTTATTTTTTTTTTTGACTGGGAGACCTCACCCTAGTATTCAAGATGAGAGCTGATGACTCATAACCAAAATAAGAAATGAAGTGCCACTCCTTATACCTCTCCCCTTTTGCAAGGAAAGCAGTAGGAATTGCATCATCACTCATTGCAAAGTGAAGCATGATCGCTATGGGTGGCAGCCCTCTGTAAATAGTGAAAACCTTGAGCATTTCTTAAATTAAAAATAATCCCACGGCCTCAGTGGTACCAAGTTTGGCAGTTCATACAAAACTACCCAGAGAACTGCAGTCAAGGAGGCTGGCAAAACCAGACAGACTTGTGGTGGTTTGGTGATTCCTCAGTTAGAACCAGATTGTCTCTCATCCACCTCGCCCTTCCCAGTGAAAGTGAGCTGAGGGAGGGCTGCACGTAGCAATAAGATAATGACAGCAGAGTCCCACACCCGACCCAAATCCCTGACAGAAATCAGCCTGTGCTAGGAAGAATGACAGAGGGTGCTCTTCTGGGTGAGTCTTTCACTTTTTTTGCAATATAGCTCCTCAGTTACAACCCAGTAATGGTGACAAATGTTTTGTGATGTCTAATTGTAAAAATGTTGTACATTTTTGCCATCACACATATTCTTACTGAAATTACTATATGGCAGGTATGAAATCAAATGCAGTCTGCAGATACTAGGTGAAATCTATAGAAGGTTCTGGGCCAAATTCAGTTAAGATAAATAGCTATATATTGACGTATAAAACTGCCAGAGATTGGGATCAATGGCAAAGAAATTTGGTATTTTATATGCATATAAGTCATGGGTCTAAAAACAAAAGCAGTTGAGAAAAGGCCCCTATCTCTGTCTGCTCTCCTCCAAAAGTACCTAAGCCATCTGGTTTACCTAGGATGTCTTTTTCCTTCTTCATTATTAAAATATTTAATTCAAGTTTTAGACTAAAATAGAAGCATTTGAAGAATGTAATCACATGTTGTTTTCTTCCAAGAAAATCTGCAGAAGCTACTTCACTGAACTTTGCACAAATTCACAATTAACTTTGACTGACATTGAACTATGGTTTTTTTAATGTTCCTCTATGATGGAAGTGTCTCTTCACTTGAAAAAATTATCCAGCTGTATTTCTGGTCTTTGTCTGAGGTGTTAACAGCCAGACACTAGCACCTTGTTTTCAATTTTTCCTGTCTTAGAGACACTACTTACATTTAGGCTTTTCTTTTACTGGCAGTAGCTACAATGGTCGAGGCTTTAATCACCAGCAGCTGTAGAAATGAGAATAGGATTGGAATAGCAAATGTTGTCCCCTTCAAGATCAGTTCAATTCACATCTGTATGTGCACTTTTTTCCTAGCATTACGCTCCAATTTAGTAAGGTTTTGTATACCTTGGGAACTCGTTCTTGGCTCTCTTCCCACCTTTGAATTAAAATCATGTGTAAAATACTTATTGTGCAGGGAATGGTGATGTGGACTGGGAAGAATATCTTTTATCTGGTTTATTTCAAAGTAAAATTATACAGAATTTAGCTTATTGTTTTGCAGAACCATAAACCTCCACAAAACTCCTTCTGAAATCAACCAGACTAGTTGTGCTAGCCCAGCCAAGCGGATGCAGGAGTCTAACAAAAATCCAGCCTGATGTGATTTTTAATATCCAGCTTTTCATGCTGTAGCTCAATGGTACAACACAGAAGGGGATTTTCAGGCTGTGGTCCATGGAAAAATCTATCACTCCCTGATGGCCATCCCACCCTCCTGGCAGAAGTGACTAGAGCAGGGTGGCAGGAGGAATAGTTTCCCTGCTCTTGGGCCATCCCAGTTCACAGCACGTGGTGTATTCATTCCAACATCTATTGATTTCAATTTATGTTAACATGCTGGGCTGTGAGCTGCAGCAGGAGGGATCTGTGGTTCATGACTCCTGTCGGGTTCAGAAGAGCTGAGGTTATCACCTCAGCAGTAACCTCTTTAGCCACCAAAGTTGAATCTGATTCAATCATGAATCAGTGCCCTTAATTAATTCTCTTTTATAAAAGCCCAAAGCAATCATACTGGTGTCAATGAAAAAAGTCCCAGATGAGAGTTTGATTGTTTCCTCAATATAAATAAAAAAGTAGTTAAAAAGCTAAAAACCAAATGGCTCCTTGGGGGAATGGATTGGGTCATTAATATATCACACACATGTGTCAAAAATTTTGTGTTAACAATTTAACCTCACAGCTTCTTGGGAAAAAAATAATTGCTAGTCTGAAAGAATGACTTACCTTCTCAGTATTCCTTTAAACCAAATTGCATTGGTTGAAATTTAAGAATGCATTTTAAGCAAGAAAAATTATGCCCCCAACAAGTTCAACTACACTCCCATATTTTTATGCATTGAGGTTTCCCATCTCTAAAATAAAACAACAATTCATCTCACAGGTTGGCCATAAATAGTTCATGAACATCACTGCTACCTACCAACTCTCCCCAGTTTAGATCTAAATAAAGAAATCTGTCTTTCTTACTATCTGGGTAGATCTCTCCACTTGACATAGTCTTATTTATTCTCAATCCTGCATATTTGAGACCTGTGAAGAGATATGCAAGCTGAAAAGGATTCTAGAAAGTTTTGATAGAGACTAAATTCTGAAGACTGCCGTGGTTAGGTCAATATTGTGTTACTGTTCAGTGCAGACATATGAAAAGAAGTTGGAAAGGAGAAGTGCTGTTCCAGAAAGAAATCTTCTTACTTTGGTCCTTGGATGTCCTTATAGGATGTCCCTGGCCTCGTTGGAATATGTCTGCAAACACTATTTCAGTGTGCAAGGGCTCGGTGCAGGAAAGGGCTGAAGGAGGTATAAGCTGGAAGAATTTATCTCAATGAACAGGAAAAAGCTCTTACCCCATCCCATCCCAAGAGACCACACCAGAGGGAAGCCAGGACCGCAAGTCAGTGGGTTGTGCTGAATCATATCTACAGTGCTCTGGACTTGAGCCCTTTGGAGGGGATTGGCCATGTCAAGATACATAATTGTGGGCCTCCCCAGTCTGTCCAGTGACAACACCAGTGCCCTCACCACACATTTGTGTCAAAGTGCCCACAGTGGTAGGGTGCACTGACAGCCACCAGCATGGCACAAGAGCAGCCTGCTTCCCTGGGGAATGTTGTGTGGCATGAGGAGCTGCCAAGGCACTTGAGAGCTTGAACCCCAATGAGGTACTGTTTGCCCAGCCTCAGGTTAGGGAACAAACTTTGATATAATCCAAGTTCTTTTGTCTCTGGTGTGGCACCTGGAAGTGAAGCTGTCCCCCTTTATGGGGTTCATCTCCATGAAGGAGTGCAGTAGCAAACGTGTGTAAGGGTGGGACAACAGGAGAAACTGAGTCTAGGAGCAGAACAGTCAAGCAGGTGCATGGCCCAGATGCAAACTCAGGCAGAGGGAGCAGCTTCACTGCTGTGGGTTGCTTCCCACAAATATCTGCAGCATCCCTGGCACTTAGCAAGCAAGGGATAGTAAAGCAATTTAACTGCTGTTTGAAATCTGATTTGTAGCTTTTTTTCTTTCTTTCTTTCTTTCTCTCTTTTTTTTTTTTTAATAACTGAGCTTCACTATGGCACCTGGGAATATTTGGTAATGATTAGGGAATAAGACCTCTGGCAGCAGGATTCTGCAAAAGGAGGTGAGGGCAACCCAGTTCTCATGCAGCAGCCTCACAAGCCTGGGTTTCATATAGCATAGCTGGATGTTTGAGTGAAAGCAAAATAATTCTTCAAGTTCAAACTAGGGCATATTTAATCTTCTTTGAAAGTAACAACAAAAAATAAGCTGGGGTGCTTTTAAAGAGAAATCTAATAGAAGTAGATGAGCACATGCCAGTCAGCCCTGCTGAACTGGGCCACTGCTGTGCTCCACAAACACATTTTGTCCTGGGAGAGTGGCCGGGAGCATGGCTGTGCCTGTTAGTTGTGAGCAGAGCCCCTGCTGAGACACAGCCAACAGGTTGCAGCACACAGAGCTAACATGGAAAAGGTTTAACAGTGCTCAAACTGGGAGGAGAAAAAGCTCCTCTAAAACAGCCTCAGCCTTGCCCACCTGTAACAAAAGTGTGGGTTCATCAGCAGGCCTCTCCCACAGAGGCAGGGCACTGGATGCTGCCAGTGCCACTCTCCTTCTGTGCCAGATTTTCACCATTTACAGAACCCAAATTGAAACACTTTTTGCTGTCAGCTGGGCACAAGGCTGGGGCCTTGCCAGGGACAGGGTAACCCTGAGCCTGGGGCAGACCCTGCCCAGGGTAGAGCTGTGGGGCAGTGATGGCCTGGGGACACCGGCCAGAATGCTCGGGGAGAAGCGGCAGGGATGGCATTAGCAACTGGAAAAGCAATGGTTGGGGTTTTTCCCACTATTTAAATACAAGCTGTCAGAATCTGGCAGGTTTTTCACAGAATGCAGTTACATGCACTTAGGTGTCAACTGCATTTTAAGCCTCTGCTTTCCTTGCGGTAAAGCCACCACTGAAAACTTGAGCCCAGAGCCAGTACAGAGGGAGCTGTGCCTTTACCAGCCAGTGTGGAGAAGCTGCTCCCTCGGAGGGAGGTGGGGCTGCCCCGGAGCAGCCATGAAAATCCCTCTGCAGAACCACTGCCTGTCCCATGGGAGAGCTGGGGCACTGGAGAGCAGCCACAGTGACCCAGCTGAGATGCGGAGTCACCATGTCTAGGGACCCACAAGGAAGTGAGAAGCTTGAGAGCAGGACTGTGTTGCAGCCATCCAAGTGCTAGGGACACCCATGGCTCTGCCAGGGTTCCATCACTCTGGAGATGGGGAGCCCAGGCCATAGGCTGCTTTCCAGGAGCTAACAGCCCCTGGCACCAGCTGCTGCCCAGGGATGAGTGTGTGCAGGTCCTGGTGGGTGGCTTTGGGCACCTTGGCCTCCAAGGGCTGCAGCTCACATAAGCACAATCAACAGCAGAGAGCCTTTATAAACTATTTACAAAATGGGCAGGTGCAGGCTATGCAGGGCATGGGTGAAATGCTTCCCCAGATAAACCTCTTTCTTAAGGGAAGAGTAGGAGCAGCCATTTGCAAAGTGAGGTCTGCTAAGCTCCATCTTAAAGAGAAATCATAATGCAAGCTGGGTAATGCAGATGGGATGCCAATTTTCTTTTTTTAATGGGTTAAAATGGAGCCAGTTGCAGCAAACAACGCTGCAGATTTATTCAGCTGCAGAACTGGCACACAGCAGGTGCCTTGGAGGGACACAGGGAAGGAGCAGAGGAAAAATGAAAAAGGCTGATGAGAATGAGCAGCCAGGGAGAAACCTCTGGAAGGTTTGGGCATGCAGGCGGCTGCACTCATGCTTTATGTCACTGCAGAACATTAAATGAGCACTTAAAAAGATAATTAGCACCTTTTCATTGGACCAGAAATCAAAGGTGTAATTTACCAGAAGTCAGTGAACAATGTAAGAGATCTAATTTAATCACACTGCGTAGCATAGCCAGGGTGAGAAATCAGAAGCCCATCCTGGCTGAACAGCTGCACGTACAGCAAATGTGCCCCCAACAGGACAGTGCCACCAGCACCAGAGCCACAGCTGGTGCAGCTGGTGAGGCCACGCAGGGTATTTGTGCTGTTTGAATTCTACTGCATCGTTTTAATTATTTCACAGCAAAAGCAGAGGATATGCGATATATAGAAGAAAATGCTTTTGTCTAGAAGAGGCAGCAATTTGTAGCTGAGGCGGGCATCACAGTTCAGGTGCTCTCTTCCACAGCCTGTACATAGGCTGACAGGATCAGACCACTCCAAAGTTCAGGAAGATAAGGAGAAAATTGAGGTTTTGTTTTAGCATCATAGATGAAAGGTGATCTTTCAGTATCCAGATTTCAGTTTGGATCTGAACTGCCCAGTCTTGCCTTAGAGCTTTGGAATAGGTGATTCAGCTTCCTCCTACTTTTGGTATCAAATGATGTGTTCAAAAGATCAATAAAAGAAAAAAAAACACTATTAAATTTTAAGTGCCATATAAAGAAACTCAGATTTTAACTCAGTTATTTTTCAAGCCATAGCTATAGCACAAGGCATATTACCTTTATTGGGATTTCTTAAATAAAAATGTTAACTGTATGTGAGCACAGTTGTAAAATCAAGCTGTTAGCTGACTAACAAAGCTGCAGTACAGCAAATCATATTCAACATTACACCACTTAATGAGGATTAAACTTTGTCCCCTGAACACTACTGCCTTTCCTAGATTTCTGTCTTTTTTTTTTTCCCTTGGTAAATCTTTATATGTGTTTCCATGGCAGCTTGGAAAACCTGGAAGTCCTAAGCATGGTGACCAGAAGTCTAGATTAAAATGGCTAATCATACTGGCCACCTTTTGATAAATACAGGCAGATCCATCCTTCCCAGGGGCATCACAGATGCACATGAAAGAAGCCGAGAGGCAAGGCAGGACTGCTCGTATCCATGTGCAGTTCCTCTGTTAGCGATCACAGTGAGGCCAGCAGAAGGTAACAAACCTGCAGGGGATGTGGCCTCTACTAAACGTGTCAAGAAAACGGTTTCTGCTGATTTAAATGATAGCCCTGACAGGAAGATCTGACCTCACTTTCTTAGAGATGTAACCTCAAAAAAACCCACAAGTGTAATAACCATAACGTAATGGGACTACACAAACCAAAATTTCAAATTCTCAGCTTCTATTTTATCTATGGTTTAGCTGCTGCGGAAGTGTAGGTGACTGAGAATAGTCCAGACAAACAGTAATCGTTGCGATTCAAGAAAACTGAAAAAGCAGTAATCAAAGTAGTAAGCTGGCAATCCCTAGGAAATACAGATTGCTGAAGGAAAATTCAAGCAAGAAAAGTGTGTGTCTTTACTGCAAGACACTCTCTCAACTCAAATAATATATTACCTGGCTCCTAATTATTATATCTAATTATAGATTGGCCTAAGCACATTGGCAAGGGAAATATGTTGTAAAATGTATGTTGAAATATTACTGTGCTATTGTTGAGTCAGCTCCTGGGATATGAGGCATTAAATATCAGAATCTCTGGCTGATTTCAGTGTTTTTGTGTTGCTTAACCACACTGTTATGATGTATTGTTTCAAACTTCTCCTTGCTGGTTAAATTTAGCTTCTCTGTTCTCCAGGTGCAATCTGATTCCTCCTAGAGATTCCATTCTTTCACTTCCCCTCTACCAGACATTTGTTTCCCCAATTTGCCTTTTTTTTTTTTTTTTTTAAATCTAAACTATAAACATTGATAGTTTCAAGTTTCACTGTAAAATTGCATGGGTTGTTTCTTGCTTTGTATTGCAAACCCTACTGTTTGTGTGTATGTTTTGTACTCTTTGTCAGTGGATGGGATACATTGTCCCCTATATTGTATATTATCACTGAACGATATCCTACAAACCACTTGAGAGATTTGGACCGTGAAGTTGAGTACACATTAAGTGAATTAGGATATTATGCCACAGGGAAGAGAGATTTGGACGTAAAGTACAGAAAAGAAAGCCCTAGAATGGAAGAATTATTTTTCACTCTATCTGTCCATGTTCTGGTAACAAGAGAAGGTCTGACATTGGCACTGTGTATCAGCACCCACATAAAATACATGATGGCCTTTCTTAAAAAAAAATAAAATTAAAAAGCAGTGATTAAATGTTAAAGTTAATTGTTCTAGGATTTTGTTAACAAAAGGGAGGGAAAGGCCCCTAAATCATAGCATTTATTAATTTCTAACCACTATTTTTTAAAGCAATCCCCTTATAACACCTCTGAAATTAGTACTCTCCAATAGAGTTTCAAGCAATTACACAAAAAAATTACATAAAATAACCTTTTTACAGTCATATGTTGATTTTCAATGCAATTCATGTTTCTTTTTCTCTCAGTTATGATCATACTACACTTGATGGCTGTACCAGAATGTACAGTGGGCTGTACTGCCAGAACAGCCTTATATTGTGAAGGGTTGGGTAAGGATGGGTAAAGATGTGATTGACATGACCAGTTCTTTAATATAAACCTTTTTGAGTAATTAATTCAGGCTGAATTTTTATCAAAAAAACAGAAGCACAACTGCATATGGAAAAAGAACATAGATGGAACAAGCAGATTACAGTACTATTGATGTCACAATTCTTGAGACATACAAAGAGTAGAGCTTAAAACTATTATTAGAAATGCAAGAAAACACCTTGATTTTGCTGTTTACACAAACCACACAAACCTGCACAGCATGACTGCTGGTTTTAGTGAAAAGAGAAAGGAAAATCTCGATTAAATCCAGGTTGTTTAGTCTGAATCTGCTGCAGAAGTCTGAGGGAGTGTGTTCTGTCCTTGGAAAGTCTGCTTTTATCTCTTTATGAAAACACTGGATCTTTCCATTATAAAGGACTCTGGTAGTGTTTTCCTCCGCCTCAGCTTCATACTAAAATGTCTTGAAGTTCAAATACTCTGTGATGGACTTTAATTGATTTCCAGTCAAGACTTCTTAAATCATGTTTCTGAAAGTTCCACTTATTATTGGCAGGCTCTTTTCCCCATTTTGACTAGTCTTCAATTCTACAGAACAGGGAGCAAAATATATTTACATGCAGAAGTTACCTGAGGCAAAAGAAACCAGAGGACAAAGCCAGTTGCAGTGGAGCCAGCACACTATGGCTGTGATCTCTGAAGTGCTGCAGCCAAAGAGACTGGCAGGTGCCTCTAAATATAGACACGGATATTAAAATGTTAAAAGTACAATACACAGAAAGCAAAGTGAGGAAAATTATACGTTTCAAAGAGTGCCTTTCTCTTTTTGCCTCGTACATGCCGCAGCCACAGCAGTCTGGCCACAGGCCTATTTGATATTTATAAAGTTCAATTCGGTCACACACCACAGAAGCACTGAAGACAAAAACCCCCACACAAAACCTGTTCAAATGGTCTGCTGTGTGGTACTTAAGGCTGATGAGCATTGCATGTAATGATGGCTTTGGGTCTTCTCCTGGGGGCCTGGGTCAGACCTCTCCTTACATTAAAGAAGAACATTGTCCCCAAGTCCATGGTCTGTGAATTGGACCCTTAGATGTCAGTGCAGGTAAAATTTTCAAAGGGAAAGGACTCTGGGGAGAAGAGCATTTATTAAACCTCTTCGATTCTTCATTCTGATAAAGAAAAAATCTTCAATGTAATAAAAAATAGTTCAATCTTTTGAAAAGATATACCAGCACAATCTCACTTACTTAGAAGTTCAGCATATTAGCTGCTAAAATGGATTCCAGCAGCCCTCCATGCATTTGTCCAAAATTTCCAAAACTTGCCTGCCCAAGCACCAAGTTAGGTTCCATACTGAGGAAATGTAAATATGCTGTTACACTTTTCTAAGCTGCCAGCTAAAGTTTGTAAACCTAGTTTCCAGAGCAAATCCCTGGACAGAGAACACTGTGTCCTGTTCAGGAAAAAGCACACATTGCCTTCTCTTTAACAGAGAAAAACTGGAAATGGACATGATTTACAGCAAATTTCTGAATCTGTTTAACTATAATTTTCAGGAAGACTTCAAGGTCAAAGCATTCCTCCACCCCTGCCCACCAGTCAGGACTTGAGCAGTCAGGAAAGCCCTGATCCCAGCTGTCACATGCAGTGTGGTCCAAGCAGTGCTGCACGGTTCCTGGAATGGTGCAAAGTTAGCAGGGGTGTGGGGGAAACCTCTATGGTGCAGCTGCACAGGCAGTAGGAAGAAAGGTTCTGCTGGGAATGATCATAAAGTGGGGTGAGAATTAGCCTGTGGAAGTGGATGCTGTTGTCAGAGAGCACAGAGCCCTCTACAACAGGTTTGTGTGGGGCAGTTCCTTTCTGTGAGGTTCTCCCTCGCAAACAGGTAAAGCTCTGCACATTTGGGTATTTCAGAAATGCTCTACATTAGCTTAAATCTAGCACTGACTCTGCAAGGAGTATAAAACTGACATTGATTTCCAATTGATGTCATTAATATTTTATCAGAATGCGGCCAAGCATCTTCTCACAGCCTCCCTTGCTCACTGCACCCCTACTCCTAGGGAGACTTATTTTTTAAAAGCAGGACCCTGCAGAGCAGAGCCCACAGCTGCTGTATGAACTGAGGTGGCAGCACACATATGGGGAGTGCTCCACAACACATTTAGTAAATCTCAGGGGAGCTCCACTTCATGGTAAAGACACTCAGGAGACCTCATGCATGACTGGGGAATACACAGAAGACCACAAACAATCACAGTCTAAACCGGGATTTCTTCTGCAATAGTGTCTTACAGGGAATTACATTGCACTCACCTTGCTTAGAGAAAACCTTTTGATCCCAGGAGAGATACTGGGAAAACTGAGGGGCACTGCCTGCAGCAGGTAATGCATGTACTGCAGTCTCATGATTGTAACACACTATGGGAGCCTTAGAAATGCTGGTCCAAAACAAACAGAAAATAAAGAAAATGAGAACAGGACCATGCCTGTTAAGGAAAAAGTAGAGCCTTTTCCCAAGCAGGAAATGATGTCCTTACATGAGCCCCAGCCAGAATGAAACTGCAGAATGAAAGTCTTATTTTGTGGATTTTATGTTTTTTCTGCGCCATTCCAAAGACACCGGATCTTCAAGAAGGCAACCTAAAATTTTCAAAATATTCTTCCTCGCTACCATTTCCCAAAATTTCAACAAACAGAAAAAATAACAGTACTTCTGTGAAAGCTGTATCATGTGATTAGTTTCTTCTCTGATTAAATATTTTTCAGTGAAATAGAGTGAAACCTGATGAAGTGCAATGGTAAAATGCACATATCAGCATATTAGGTCTATTTCATTTGAAAATCCTAATTTAATTTGAAAATCACTATTGTTAGTTTTATTACATTCTAAAAAATCAAGTAAACTGTTTCCAAAACTATATTTGTTTCCTAAAAGTACAGATGAATGCCGTGAAAGAGCTCCTTAACACTGACATGAAAGCTGTCAGAGGAGACAAACTATCTTGAAATCACAAAATAACTTTTCTTATCTTATCAGACACCACCACACAGAGACTGTTTGAATTTTATACCGCTGTACTGCTGACAGTTTCCACAACTGTAGATCTTATGAGTGACAAGTACAGAGCTAGGCCAAAATTACAAAGGTAGCTGGAGACAGACCTTGATGCCTGGTAGCATTTAAAGAAATAAATGGTTTTGGTGTCTGACTCCCAGTGAGTTGATTTGTCATTTAAAGCAGGGAAGGAAGAAGGGACATGTTAGAAGTTAGCAATCCACTAATCCTTCTGCAATGACAGAATGGAGTGAATAAACCATCATTAAAATGTTACAGATGGAATACAGGATCTTGCATGGCAGAATGTCCTGGGCAACAGGGAGAGGGAGGATGAGATTTCTTTGTTGCATTGGGAAAGTACCAGGTCACAGTGAAAATCAAGTTTTTCTGCTTTTATTTCAGAAACTTTTCTTATGCAGGCTCCATCTCATGTGGGTACTAACCTTGCTGTGAAGACAACGTAAAGATGCACCTTAAAAGAATTTAACAGGTTCATCCCAGCACCACAGCTGTTTATGATATGATGAACTTCTGCATGCAAAAACAGTCATGTATAGTGGCATGCTAAAAGCAGGTGATCCTACCCAAAGTAATTTACAATAAATCATGGGTACAGTGGACTTAGAGAGCACAGCATAATAATTCTCTGGTTTCATATATGTGCAGCTCAGTCATGTATTATTTGAGGTTATATTGGAGTCATTAAGTCAGATCCATGCCTATTTGTTTCTGTTCTGAATTTGGCCCAAATATATTTCAATACTAAAAATTAAATATTCTGATAGAAAATATTTTCAGGAAACCTGACATTGTAAGTGCAGGTAGAAAACTGGGAGAAGAAGAAATCACTCTGAACGGTGCCAGCAACTTGATTCACTCAACAGCTGAAAGGCAAAGTAATGACAATGAAAACATATGGGACAACAACTAGGAAAGGAAAAGATTATGCATATTTCCTTTGCTCCATTTGGTCAAGATTGGAGTAAACTTGGAAAATTAATGTGGTGTAGTGCCTGGGGACAGTATATACCAGGATGGCTTTGCACATAGCATACACATAGCATAATATGCAGAAGACTAACCAGAAGGGCTATTTATTTAAAATGAAATATAGAAAATTAACCTATCCATTAATCATTGCAAGCACCATGACTGTACAGGCTAAGTACCATGCTAAATGACTATTTGCCTGCCTACAAGTGCAACCACCATAATTTTAGCCCTGGTAGGATGCTGGAAGAGTGCATACTTCTTGCTTTCTTCTTGGAAAAGAGCTCTTATAATCTGCATTGGTTGCACTTTCCTACTTTGTAAATAACAGTGGCTCCAAAGGCTTTACAGCAGATGTACTTGAAAGGTATTCAGAGAGAGCTTGAAATTGCAGTTTGCTTTAGAACAGAAAAAATTGCCTTCCTTCCTGCCCTTAAACGAGCAGGAGCTTTTTTCTACATTTCCGTCCCTTCATCCTCAAAAGTGGGAGACTGACCCTTGTCCTCCCTACAGACCACGCTCAGTCACTGGCATGGGGAGCTGGTGACTGCTGCCCCCCAAAAGACTCTGGATCACAACGGTGCAAAGGAAAATAATGCTGAGCTATTGATGTTATTGTTCCGCTTATGTGTTCTTCTAATGGTTTAGAAAGCAGAAGTAGAAGCACATGTTTATTTTTATCTCTCTATCTGTTGTGAAAGGCAGAAGCAGGCATAAGGGGTGATAGGAACTGTGATACACTGGATGAAAGGGTGTATCAGAAATGGGGACTCTCTAACGTCTTTTTTTAATAAGTGAACAATGTAAGTCTCCAAGTAAAGGCATTGTTTGGGGTGTGGGAGGATTGGGAAGTGAAGACTGAGAACTTATACCTTGCTCACAATATTCTACAAAACTCATTCTTTCTGCTTTATAAAGAAAGAGAGAATTAGAATTGATTAGAACAGGATAATTTTGGGGGGGAAAAAATCCGTACAAATTTTTTTATTAACTTTTTACAGTAGCTTTATTCTTCTACTCCTAAAATCACTAAGAGTTTCACAGGGCATTGAATTCCCTCTATATTTTTAATACCCCTATTAATGAAATATTTTAAATTAATAACTTATGGTAAAAGAAAGATAGCCAGGGTCAGCTAAAAATTACCAAGGTGTTAACTACTTCCATTCCTCCCTTCAGCTGTTCAAGTCTGCTCTGCATCCTTCTTGGCAAAAGGCTTATTCCCGTTTTTCTCACAGCCTGCCTGTGACACAGCAAATGTTCCGCCAAGAACAAATAACCGTGCACAATGATGGCTGTTCTGATGTACAGGGCCAGGGTGGTACAAAAACATTTCTGTTACAGCCTAAGATTTGTCATGCGAGCGTAAACCTTTGTGTGGAGAACTTTATCTATGCTTAGTGCAAGCGTGTACAGCAGACATAAGTAAATTAACCAGCACAAGACAAATGTCAGTGAAGTTAGTTTAAGAAATTTAAGCTGATCCAAAATGAAACATGCTCCCTTTGGACTTGCCTGCTGTAGGATGTTTGTGTAGCAGATTTGCATCTTAATTTTAAACCAAACTTAAATGTTACTTCCTATTTGGTTTTTCCTTTTGCCACAGACTTCGGCAGGCAGCAGAGAAAGCCCCAGCAGCCGTGACCATGCCTTGCCCAGACAGCTGAAGAGTTTGCCTGTGCCAGGAGGGTTTTGCCCAGTGCACTGCCACTGCCACTGAACTGCCTCTTGCTATCTCTTGTACTCTGGGTGTTTTATCTGCCAGGAAACAGGGGAACCTGGCCACTCTCCGTGTGCTCCATAATGGTAATAACAAAAGGTATCAGTCAGATGAGCTTCATTTGAGATGAAGGGAAAGGGTTAGAGTTTTGCTATAAAAGTTTATTCACGCTGAGGCATTCTTGAAGATTATTCTGCCGTAAGGGGGTTTACTTTATTTACAGATCTATACCAGAAGGCTAGAAATAAAGACTGGACTGTGGCTTTGGTCCAAGGCCTCAGTATGTGTACTTTGCTGCAATGGAGTAGAAGTGAAACAGAACACCTTTGGAAGCTCAGAGGAGAAATATGTGGAAGAAGAAATTTTCTGTAAGTAAAAAAAAAAGTCAGATGCCTCCTTCTTTCTGCCTAATCATCTCAGCGGCTCTGAGCAGGAAATTTGGAGACGACAAAGATATTTAAAACTCCTCCCTCTAGCCAACCCACCTGCCCAAGTCTTACTTCATCATCTGCTTCTCACAAACTATTCAGACAAATACTAGGGGACATGCCTGCACGTCAGCTGCCCATGCACAGCACCAGACACCGCAAAACGTCAGAGATGGTCCATGGAGCAGTTAACTTGCTGCTGTGGATACACAGGAGGGCTCTTTTCTGCACAAGGCAGCATGTTCCAGCTCCTGTGTTTGCTCACTACATCCTGTATATTTCTGCTAGCATAAAGTTCCTCTTCATTCCAGGCAGTGGTATGAAAGGCCTCGTGGTCAATAAAATCCTTCACAACCTGGGGGATGGCCACCAATGTTACAAGGTGCCTGAGGGACTGACCTGTCATAGTTTCAGTTAAAAGGGAGAAAAACATACCCCTTCATGTAGTGATGTTATAAAAGATCCCCCTTTGATGTACATGGTTTGATGAATTAAGGGCTTTCTTCTCACAGTTATGCAGTTTAATGAATGTTTTCCTGTGTAGCAATAGCAGCAGTGTTAGGTTAAGTGCTGTTAGCTGCCTTTACAGGCTCAGAAGTAAGAGAATGGCATAAAACTTGATGCACTACACCACAGAGTTTCTCCTCTCCCAGCATGCTAACTATTGAATTATTAAAGACATGATGGGATTTATTGTTCACATTCCATTATGAAATGCAATGTGCTGAAATAGGGCTGACCTTGAGGTCTCTTTGCCAGTTCCAGATCCGGTTTCTTCTGGTTGTCCTCTGCCAGATAAGTTATTAAAGTTGTCAGTGGTGCCTCAGAAGGCAGGTTTGGTCCTTTCTTTCAGAAAGGATGTGTGTTTGTGACTGCTGTCTTATGACTCTGTAGAAAAGCAGGAGGTGAGAGGGTCTCAAAACCTCCAGAAGCCTTGGCCATGTGCAGGCGACTCTGGGCTATGGGAACAGGAGCACTCTGTGCTGGCTGGAATTTCCTTTCTCAGGAGTTGCAGCTGGCACTCTCAGCCTCCCAAAGATGACTGCAATGAAGTCCTTTTTCCAGACTAAATAATGATGCTAATGTAAGCAGCTCTCCTAGAGGCTTGAATATTTTTAATAAGATTCTCTTGATTTAAATCAAACAGGTCTCTTACCTCTGGCTCTTCCAGAAGCACAAAAAGGCTTGTGGGACTTTCAGGAAAGCAGTAAGAGGAGAGACTGCTATTTCACTCCCTCTCTCTCTCTCTCCCCCCATCCTCATTCACAGATGTCTTTACCATTTTCTCTGGGTTTGGATGCACATTCCTGCAAGTTCATCAGTTTCAATAAAACCCTCACCTGCTATGTGAAGGAGACTATCCCATGGAATTGAGCAAATTTTGGATCAAGTCTCATGCATTTTTAAGTGGCCAGTTCTTTACCAAGAAGCTTCACAAGCTGAATTTAACATTTTTCACAGTCTATCAAGACTTCCTTGCAAAACATTGGCAAGCACAGGAGCCTCTTGAGTAAATTCAGGTCTACTAAAGGAAAGAAACTTGCAATAAACTATGTTAGTGGATATAAGGATTTAGTTTTGTACTTAAATTACATAATTTCAGGATCTTCCTCAACAGGAACTATTGAGGAAGAGCAATAGGATAAAGACTCAGAGATGCCTCTTCTAAGCTCTCTCTCAGGAGTATCTGTGGATGCAGCCCTCCTATTTCAGCAGAAAGACCTTTCTGACTGATCCTGTGCATTATGTGAAGAGAGACACAGAGCAGTTACATATTCCAGATTTTTCAGGTGAGCTGTGAAGCCCTGGCCACTGTGGACACTGATTAAGCAAACCACCTCTCACTAGCAAAGTATTTTAAAAGTCTTCGAAGTCTGGCAACCACTGCAGTGCTCAGCATCCTAGTATTAGTATGAACTGCTAGGTTGGGTATAAAAGATGTGGGTAACCATCTTGCTAGCTGATGACCTAAGTGTTGCACAGGAGTAGTCATAGGACTAAAGCTTTTATTCTCAAATATTAAAAGCATAAACTGGGTTTTTATAATCTCAAATTCCTGAAGCATTGTCAAGCACTGATTTTTTTTCACACCTCTATTGATAATGTGGTTATGTGTCTGCTGCACTGCAGTAAAAGGTAAAGCAATTATCATATAGTGTTTATCCTTCTGTTTTGGAGTACTGTGAAACTCAATTGAAGGGTAATCTAAATGCATGAAAGACTACTGACATACAAAATCTTGTTATTACTTTCAGGACAGAAGAAGGACAAAAGGCACAGTAGTACATCATTTGCTAAACGCTGGCTTCCATGAAATCTCAAAATCTTATTTTTATATCTAGTATTTCTGATAAGCCATTCCTTAAATCCATTCTATTTAGCAGTTTCACTTGCATCCCTATACGTTTGCTCTCTAGTATCCAAAAGAGGCCAGTCTGCACTAACTAAGGAAATTTCATCTTATCCCTTATCATCAGAAGCAAAAAAATCATAGAGAGCCCTTTCCATTCCCTATCCCCAAAAGATGTTAAACAGCATTTCTAAGTATTTTGAGTGATGTTAGTACTGATACTTGGTTTCAGAAGATGAATGCTGACCCATACACAGGATTCAATTAACATTCTTTTATGACTGCATCCATATTATTCTTAACAAGCAGACTCCTTGGTGAGAGTGAATATTTACCTCATGGCATTAAATCCACAGCTTTCTACCACAGTCATTAATGGTCATATAGCAAATGATCATCCCAACACCCTGGCTACATTCCAGTTCAAGTAATTATATTCTGCCTCTCTTAATTTCCTTTAGAGAGTAATTGGACCTGATAACAGTCTTCACTTGTTATCCTAAACTGCTCTGCAGCCTGACCACATCTCAAAGCTTCAAGGACTTAATCACAGATCCCAATAGGTGAAATACTGATGGATGATCTCTCTACTCACCCCATCATTTTATCACATACAAATCCATTAATTATTGTAACACCATCTAACAAATTCAGCTCTGCAGGTACTGTAGACTATACGACTTGTATATTGCTAGCTGCCCAAAGACATAAGTCAGGAGCTTAAATGATCTCAGAAACTTATGAACTCATTGATTTTAGGAAGCTGATGATATAAAGCTGCTGCACCTTTTACGCGCCTCTGACTTTGCCTACATTAGTGAGCCATTAGGCACAGTGAGAGCAGATCAGTAGGACAGTGCAGCTGGCTGGGAGGGCTCGCAGTCACGTTTAGAGTGCATGTGAGTTGCCATTTCACTTCAGACTGTGTTTAGTTTGATTTACTAGACTGGACATCCCAAATCCATCTGGTTTAAATGTAGGCTACGGATCCCTTTTCTCCCTTAAGGAATTGAAGCAGCATTGGTGTGTACCTCAAGTAGAACTTCTGGTTTAGTTTCTTTCACAAGGAATATGATTCATATGCACCAAAACAGCAAATCAAAACAGCATAGGATAAATGGGAATAATTTCAAGATTTGCTGCAGAACTGCTCTGCTCTCCTGAATGTTAACATGGCTGGGAACCCACTGTACACTGGAATGGACTGTCAGCTATTCAAGGACTGTTAGAGGACAACAGACTTTAACACAGGACAGCTCTCTGACCAACCACGAGACCAGACAATAATAAGGAAACATATAACTGACTCATAATGTTCAAAAGGAAGTTTTTGGGGAGGAGAGAGGAAGAGACAAGCATGCTTCTGTAGCCTGGTGGGGGGCCGTCTTCAGGAAAAAACTCTTGAGCCCAAAGGAAACTGTTCCAGATGGTGAAGAATCTGAGAGACAAAACATGTAGGGCTCATCTGATATGTGCTGGTTTATTTTTGAGTGATTCCAGAGAGACCAAGCAAAGAAGCAGTGATTTTGCCCATTTGTACTGCAGAACAGCTAGAACATGGAAGAGATCTCAATATGGTATGAACTGCCACAGCTGTGACAGTGGATGGGGGCTCCATGAGGTGGAGTCACTCTATGAGGTGACTCAACAATTCAAAATACTGGATCATGATAATATGAAAAATCTTTAACATCAGGAGAAAGCAATGAGAAGAGGTTTTGCATTTCTGATTTAGTTAAATTTCAGATCCAAATCTACTTTAAAGTTATTTAAGCTTAAAATAAGTCTGAAAATGTTTAATTTTAGCATACTTCTACCAGAAAGGAAATGAAAAGCAAAGAGAGCGTGTTACCACTTTTCTTTCCCTCTTTGGGGGGAAAAAAACCCAGCAAAATCATCTATAGCTTTTTTTTCTTATTTTTTTCCCCCACAAAAAGAAATATGTCTATGCAGGGAGATTCATCCAGTCTGGTTTTTAGTTGAAATGTACCCAGCAGTTCTCTGCATGCACCATATATCCCAGCAATTTATTACATGATGTGAAAGTCAGTCTCTCAGAAAATAAATACCTTAGAGCCAGCAGCAGCCAGAAGCTGAGGTGTCCTAAAATGAGTATTAATCTGCAAGGAAAAGGGTGACTAGCTGGAGACTTAAGAGCTGTGTTGCAGAGATGTGTGTGGCTCCTAGGGAAGCTCATGCTCAAATTCTTGTGAAATACACCATTTAGCACTCGCTGCTCTCCGGTCACATTCTTTCACTTCACTGTTTATATTTACTCACCTTTTTCTGCCTTCTGATCTTTGCCATAGCTTTATAATTTTCAGTTCGCTTCACTAACATTAAGTGCAAAGAGTGTGCAACCAAGTAAGACGTGCTCAGGAAAATCACTAGGAACATGGTGTCCTAGGCCAGGCATTATCCTGAGGAGCCAGGCAAGATTTTAATTATTTCAGTTGCATTCTCTATATCCCTGCGGTGCCTCCCACTGAAGATCATGAGAGTGAGGCAAGGCCTTTCTCTGTTACCATATTACCAGATAGTAAACATCTCCCCTACCTGGGGGTGTGGGACTGGAAGGTGACACCCGAGTCATCCAAAGTGATTCCTGCAATGGTGTGGGAGATACCCAGTGACAGGAGGCACCTCAGCATGATGACTTCACACCCTCTGCCAAGGAAATCCTTCCTCGTGCTCCCCAGGATAAATAAAAGCTATAGATTAAAAAAAAATTAAAAAAAAAAAAAAAAAAAAAGCTGATCAGGTATTCATTATTTACCACAGACATACAAGAACAGCATCAGAGTACTGTGAATACCCTGTGCCACTGCAGTAACAGAGACTGAATTGAACTTCCCAGCCATTACAGACAGCAACTGTATTCCATGTTACAAATAAAACAAAGAAAAATCCAGCTTTAAATGGAACAAAAATTTCTTACTAATTCTGAGGCTGTGAATAGGACACGTTGACTAGATAACTTACAGAATCCACAAGCCACATCTTGGACCTAGCAACTTCTGATCCAAATACATCTGCTACGAGAGAAGAGCAAGGGCAAGCTGTCCCATGTGGTATGAAATAACCTGTCCCTTGCCTCGAGAAAGGGAAGGTGAAATAGGGTAACTATATAATGAAATAGTGCTCCATCTGCCTGTCTTTTGTCCTGCAGTGCAAAGTCTGTTGCCATTACTCCATCAAAATTAGAAAACAAAAGTCTACGTGCCAGTAGCATTAAAAATATGCTTCTTTCACAAATTATAGGTTGCAGATAACCATGGGAAGTGGCTGCAGTGCTTAATAAGAGTCTTTAGCTCTGTCAAAGACACCTATGCTCAACCAACTGTAGCCGCCCATTATCCTCTAAGAGCTGTTGAAGTCGTATCTGTATTTATAGGCTTTCAGTAACAAAACTGTGCCCTGTGGATGGGGATCAGCTGCTCATTCAGGGCACATAACCCTCTGCAGGGTGCTGTGACTGGTCCTCTCTGTCGCCCTTCTGAGCAGGGGTCAAGCTGTTGCCAAATTGCCACATTTCTTCCAAAAGACATGGATGAACAGACAAGGGTGAACATGCTGTTTTGTAAGTCCCACGCTGATTATTTTAATGACCATGGGCCCTTCTGGAAACCTTGTGGGGGGTACAGGACATCACAGATGTGGCAGGAGCCCAGCAGCTGACTAAAAGCAGTCCTGGGGGACCCACTTATTCATGGACAGCTGCGTGTGCTAACAACAGACAAGCTATCATCCTTACTGCCATCGCCAGTTGTACCTGTGAGGACTCAAGGTAAACCCCAGCAGTATTCAGCTGTAATTCCCAGTCAATGGGAATTGTCCTGATTAAACTGAGTGCAGCTCATCGAGTATTTGAAACTCCACTTAAAAGTAAATATTGACATGGTTTAAAGGGATTAACTAAGATGACTGGATTCTTGTTAAAAACTTTTTGAGAGTAAAAAGAGCCTTTTACAAAGTCTTACAGTGTTTTGAGATGCTGTTTCCTGTGATAAAATGGAAAAAAGGGGAAAACTTGCTTTAAAAATACGGGAAAAACTCATGTTCCTAAACACTTATCTTTAAATGACAAACTCAAAATAATAGCTCTCATAAAACTATGCATCAAGTAGCTCTGTGTGTCACTTATTAAAGGACAGTGGATGATGCCACACTGGCAGCAAAGAGGTAAATAGATTAAATTTCGCAAACCCATATTCTTTACTGTATGTAAGCAACATGAAGCTGTCAGTCCTGAATTTTGTCCACTTTTATTTCTCCTAAGTACAGAACATTTTGCTTCTCTTCATCAGTCACCCCATGTGTACAATGAGAATAATACCTGTAATATCAGCTACAGAAGAGATTTATAGGGAAGGGCGGGGGGAGGAAGGGAAGGGAAGGGAAGGGAAGGGAAGGGAAGGGAAGGGAAGGGAAGGGAAGGGAAGGAAGGAAGGGAAGGGAAGGGAAGGGAAGGGAAGGGAAGGGAAGGGAAGGGAAGGGAAGGAAGGGAAGGGAAGGGAAGGGAAGGGAAGGGAAGGGAAGGGAAGGGAAGGGAAGGGAAGGGAAGGGAAGGGAAGGGAAGGGAAGGGAAGGAATAGGGCTTTGCCACACATTCCTGCTCTCCAGCAGGAAGACTGAGTGGTCACCCCAGAGCCCATGACTAAGCCAAAACCAGGGAGGCTTTCCCCCTGCTCGTGGCAGGACAACCCCGTGGCAGCTCTGTGCCTGACCCTGTGCTTATCTCCCGATGGAGCTGGAGCCTGCAGTTTCCCCAGAGCCTCTATCAGCGTCGCCCAGGCGATGCGATAGACCCAGCAGGGGAGAGAGAGCATCCCCTGCACTGCCTCCCCTCAGCTGCAGCCCGGCACAGCCTGCTCCAGATGCACACGCAATAAACCACAGCATGGACTGCTTGCTGGGGCTGGGGAAGGAGCCTGGGCTGTTAAAGAGAGGAAGTAGAGATAATAGTAGAAAGATATCAATATTACGAAAGTCTTTCAAATCAAAACAAACCTCAAAAAGAGCTCCCAGCTTTCAGCAAAAATCCTGGAATTAAATCTTTGACTTAGTAAATTCTTTCTTTTAGAAAAGCAAATTTTAAAATGCCACGGTGATGAACAATGTAATAAAAAAAAAAACCCATCATATTATTCTTGAATGAGGTTTAATAAAAATCAAATAAAAGCAATTATCTGAATTTTCAAGAGGATCACTTCTTCCTTCCCTGAGGTACAAAAGAGAATGAATTCAGGAAATCATTAGAATCAGAAACTGGCGCTGCACAACAGAGCCAGTGTTTGCTGTACAAAGACAAACAGAAATCTCCTCCCAGGCTGACAGGCTCCTTGCTAAAGCTGTTGGAGTGGAAATTCCACCTATAGGTGAAGAAGGGTAATTAGAGGCACAAGAATTTCTTTGTAGTAGGGCTGGCTTTTCTACTCCAGAGCAGGCTTTGGCTTTTCAAGTATTCATATTCTTCTTTACTCATACAGAAAGAAATTGGACACATCACAATGTTCAGAGCTGCCCACAGGCCCCTCTAAGCAGGTACATGGGAATTAACACCCACTTGCACACACCATGGAGCACTTGCTGCTCTCTCTTACTCCAGTGTAAATCCAGAGGGCCCAATCCATCTTTCCCTTCTGCCTCTTTCAGCCATCGCAGCTGATGGAGAGCACACAACTTCTCAGTTGGAAAGGGAAATCTAAATCTTTTGTGAAAATGTGTTGATTTCCGTTACACTTTCAAAAGCAGAGAGCAGAAATGCATTACTTCGATTCTCTAATTTATTTTGATAAGAGGAAAACATTCCATGCTGACTCATTTCAATTTCTTTTGATTCCAATGCTATGGTATACTAAGTATTGCAATATTGATATTACTGTTGAATATTTTGATGACAATCATGGATTTTTAAATATGCATGAGGAATCTTCAATATGCCAACTGTTTTTTATTCACACTTTGAATGAAAACAAATTCTGAAGTAGAAATCTTACCATCAAACCAAAATGTATAGAGCTAGATTAGACATAAACCACTTGGCAGCCAGACTCAAAGCAGCTCCACTGACTTCAGAGGAGCAGCTTTAGCTTGCAGCATTGTTCCAGGAGAGCAGAACTATGTCCTCTGTGTTACCAAGCACCACTTGTGAATGATTAAAGGCCATTTAAAAGGGGCAATCTTACCCTGCTTGACTGATATTCATAAATGCTCTGACTGCTGCCAAAGGAGGATAGCTGAAGTTGGATGCCACATTTTCGCTGTGAATATCCCATGACTTTGCCATACTCTTAGATCATTTAGGACTTGGCTCAGTCTTGCAGAAATGGGTCCTTACATGTCTCATAAAATATTGTCACTTTTCCTATGAGCCTGAATCTTGCTCTGAAGTTAAACTCTTCATCGCTGTTTTTTGGCAGCCAAACAATTAAAGAAGCAGACACCAATTTAAAATGTGCCAAGAAAAACATAACAACAGAAATATAAGATTGAAGGAGAGAGACAAGGAGAAAAGAGCCCCTCATTCTAATCTTGCAACAAATTGTATGTAAATGGTCCGTCAGAGAAGGCACTGGGCTGCATGAGTTTCCCTGTTGAGCATTTTGTGTAACTTGGGTGTTAACTCCATGTCACAGAAGCAGAATAAAATCACTGAAATGGAGGGAAGTTTGACTGTGCTCCCATTGATACCCTGTGGGATTCATTGTTCAGCTTCCTTGAAAAGAAAGCAACAGCCTTCTCGTTACATATGTTTTATAATACTTGGAATTTAAGTAGTGTTAGGCCAGACTGCCAGGTTTTTTCGCATACATTTTCCCCAGAGAAACAGCTACCTTCTTCAGTAGTCTCAACGGCAAAAAAGACTGAGAAGCGCACGGCTTTCAAATTAAAACATGAAAAATAATCTCACTACAGGTGCCTAAATATTACATGAATTACATGAATTCAGCTCTGGCAAGATATGACTTCCACATTCCTATAAAACAGGAAAAGGATTGTTCATATATTTTAAAAGATCAGTCACTTCTCTCTACTCTTTCCTCCAGATCAATTTAAAACAAGAGAGGATGGATGTTGCATATCAGGCTAAGGGATTGTTTTATCACTTCTTTACTTTTTTCCATCTTCATCGTTTGTGAAAGAGATGTATGGTTGTCCTGCTTGTCTCTTCCCCTCTCTGTAGGGCAGAGGGGGAAAAAAGTCTCCCTTTAGTCCCCAAGGACTGATTCTAAAATATCACACAAAGAAGCAACACTGAAGAGAGAATTGGCTGCATTAGCCAGGATTGCCCAGAACTGGGATTTCTCTCATCTGTGGAAATGATGAAGCAGTACAGGCACAATGAGAATTAATACTTTCTTCTCACTAAAATTTCCTTTAGTAAAGGTGACTTGTGATTTCAGGACTTTGATAAGGGTACCTTGTATTGCACCGATCTAATCTTTAAGTCGTTGTAGAACGTAAGGTTGGAGGTGTCACTGGTAACCTCTGCTCTTCCCATCACATGAAATTATAGAGCATGAATAGAAATAACTTGGGTTCCTAGTTTCCATCCACAAGTTTAATTTAGTATTTAAACAAAGCCCACAGTAGCACCCATACAACCCACACTATATATGCTTTCAAGTTTGGGGAATATTTCAGATTTTTAAAGTTGTAGTAAAAAGTGGTCTTAAAGCCACTTCTACATCTTGGAACTATTTTGATAGGGTATAACTGCTGCATGCCTGTTGCCAAAAGAAAATAAAAAATCCAGAAAAGAAATATAGAAGAGTAGCATTCACAAAAAGAATTTCATCAAAAGTCAGGGAGCCATTGAAGCCAAACTTGCTGCACGAGCCACTGTTTAAAACACTCACAGAAAATGTAGAATCACTAACACTAACAGGAAATCAAATGGCTGCTGTTTCAGTGTGTTTACTAGAAAAATGTGTGTGTATAGAGATTAAACAAAATAAAACCCCACAGCAAAAGAAATCGCCTAAATGATTACTTTTCTGTTTTCAAATTTTCAAGGGGAAGGGAAAGTGGAACAAGTATAATTTTGCTTGGAACCATAGTGTTATTATTCTTCTTTAAAAGAACAAGCACAGCAAACAAACTACTGCTAGTTCACTTCCCTTTGTAGTCATATATTGTGCACAACAACTAGGAAACAACTGCCCAGCTCTGGCTCACAGCAGGGATGAATTACTGCCTGCCCTGTAAAGGGAAAGCTCCATAGATGTTTGTAGGAGGTTAGTAAGGATGACATGCTCAGGTGGTGTAAGTTCCATTTAAATGACGATGACTCAACACGGTGATTTAAAATGTGCAGACAGTGTTGCCGACTTGTTGGAACAAGGCACTTGACAATGCAGTTTCCCTTTCAGAAACAGGTTCAGGTACAGGTTCTGGTCAAGTATCTGCCACTGATTTCGGAGTAAATCCTGATGGCTGGATTTGCAAGAGTATCTTCTGTTGCTGGGTGCTTGGGTTGCAAATATCCTGTAAAGGGCAGCTTCACTGTGGACAGGTTTGAAACAGCCATGGTTTGTATATTTCAACAGTCCCTGCTAATAACCTGCTGTGTCAGCTGTTTCTTGTGTGAGGATCTCAGAGCAACCAGTTCATTTCACAACCACCACCTGTGATGTTCATTGATATGCATATATTTGTATTTACTAGATCTACTTGTATTTAACAACCTTTATTCATGTTTTTCAGGCAGGCCAAAAGAATCACACAGATGTTTAATTTCTAAATAAACTGTTTACTAACTGCAGATATTTTCGTGTCCAAGCTATAAATTTGAGAGACTGTGGACATGATTTTCAGACAAGTTGAGTGCAAGTCTTCTTGCTAAGCAATGTGAATGTCACCTGTACCATCAAACTGCTTTTGCTAATCTGATTAACCAAAACTATTTTCATAAATTAGGCACTGACTAGAGAGATGCTTCCCCAAAAAAAGGTGCTTGCACTAAAGCAGTAAAGACTGAGTAGGACTGGCACTAAAACATCTACATTGTAACTGTGGTCATTTCACTTTTTGAGTCGTTTCAGCTTTTGATGATAGCTTTCCCACCCATGAAATGGAAATGCTGGTACTGACCTTGCTGGTAAAAAGATGTTTGAAACATATTGGAAAAGCAACAGTGACATTTAGGCAATACGAAGAGAAGAGCTCTGTGTTTGCACCAGGCCTGGCATTGCAAGTGCTGCAGCTCACAGCTGGAGTATGAGATATCAAAAGGACATGTATGGATAATATTAGCAGATACCATGAATGCCTTCAATTCACTAGGTCTTAAAAAAGTCCCTAGAGCCCAGGCAAATTAATTTCTCTCCTTGTGAAATGTAAATCTTCCCCAAACAGAGGCATGAGGTTTTTTCTGTCTATGCAAATATAT
This sequence comes from Entomyzon cyanotis, assembly GCA_024500445.1. NCBI lineage: Eukaryota > Metazoa > Chordata > Aves > Passeriformes > Meliphagidae > Entomyzon > Entomyzon cyanotis. The sequence continues at coordinate 23,697,863 of JAKEPQ010001000.1, forward strand.
TTGGGCAGCATCAGGTGCAGGGGACCTTGCTGGATTGCAGAATTATTCGGCTTGGGTTGTCCTTTGGCTGGAAGCAAGTGTTTATCATACAAGTTGCCACTAGACATAAACATCTGAAAGACCTTTGGTCCTGCATTAGCACAAGTTAAAGCTCTAACCTAACCTCACAATGCTGCTGTACAACACAGACAAGCTGAAATAAATTCCCTACAGACGCACAGAAAATGTTCTCCAGCTGTAACCCACCTCGTCTGCTTTCCATTCATGCCCTCAAACCCCATATTCCATGGTTTCAGACATCCATCATCCATTATCTGAAGAACAGATGAATTTACTGAAAAATTAAAGCAAATTAATACAGCAGATAACTCTTTTAGCAATGTTTTCTCCAGAAAGACTGCATTTGTGTGAAATCCTCTACTCCTGAAAGATTCTCAATTAATTATAAAACATTACTGCAAATTGAAAATTTTTAAATGACACCTTACCATCTTTAATCCTCATCAAGCATAAGTATAGGAATTTTTATTAACATAGGAAGGAAAACCCTTGAAGACATGTCTATTGTTAGAAACAAAGCTGAAATTGCTTTGTCCCCAACAGCTTTTCTTGTTGGATTGACCCCCACCAATTAAAAGCTGTGTTTAAAATAATTTTTACTAGATTTGATCAATTATTATCACATAGCTAATTTTTTTCTTTAATTTAGGTTTAAAAGTGAAAGAGTATTAGGAAAAATTATGCTGTTTTGATTAAAATGTAGTTCTGGTAATTTTTCCTCTTATATTAAGTGCAGAAATATTTATTAGTTCACTTCTCAGAAGTAGGGACTAGGATATTTCGAGGGAGAAGGGGTTGTTTGACTTAGGTTGCTTTTCGTGGTTTTGTTTTTTTCTTTAAAGCAAAAAACAGTTGGCAGATTGCACATTCAAAACTAAGCTTAAAAAAAAAAAAAACGGCATTCCTGACAACTCCTCCAGCCCAGGAAGTATTAAAGAGAGAGCTCATTATTACCCCAGCTGTGGCTGAGGAGCCAATTTGAAACAGCTGTACTAAAAACCCTCCTGAAATTAGCAGCTGGGTACACCCCAGGGAGCCTTAGAGAAGGTTTGGCGTGAAGCTTTTTAAGTGTCTCAAGACTGTGGGCTATGGTTTTGGATCTTCTCTTCCCGAGGGGCCTGTCCTCAGTCCTTCAGGTAAGGAGCAGAGCTGGGCACAGTAGTGGTAGGAGATATGAACAGAGAGCTTTTTGACCTTTCTATATGGGGTTAAATTTAAATAAGCATCAATGTCTGGGTTTGAGTCCTATAAATCTTTTCAAAGTTTTGTTGCAAATCCTAGGAAGCTCTCTTTTGTGTCTTGGCTTAAGCTATTAGGTTTTAGAACCTTAAAACTCTTGTGTTGATTCTCTGTTGAGGTGTCCATGAGTGAAGGCGGGCAGCTGTGTATATACCCAGTGAGACTGCTGCTGTGCTGTGGGCACCACCAAGCACACCCAACATCAAATGAGGGGCAATGGTGTACAGAATATTTCTGCATTAAGTGCAATCATGTTGATGCTTTATAAGTGGTCTAAGTCTTATGCATGTAGACACCTTTCAATGGCTAAAAAACCTGGCACTTGATGTAAGTGATTAAGATCTCAACCATTGTGATTTGAAAGGGAAAGCTTTTTAGTGTTAAAGGCTTAGTAGTGCTCTGACTTCATAATACCTCATGTTACCTTGCTGTGCTTGTTGAACAGCCCCTTGTGGCCCTGGCATAAGGATAATGGGATTGTTCTAGGGAGCTGCTCAGGTTTGCTGTCAGAGGTGATTAAAAACAGCTAAACAGCTGGAACATGCATGTCCCGCTTTGCTGGTTTTGTAGATGTGTCCTGTGTGTTTCCACAGCTGCATTTCCTTCGTATGCCTGAAGTCATTAATGTGTAGATCGTTCTCCCAGAGCCGAAAGGTCCATGGGGCATGGCAGCAAAGGCTCAGCCAGGGGCTGCAGCATGGGGTGGTGGGACAGACGGGCAGCTCCTGCCTGTTGCACCAGGGAAGTGCTTGTAGCAGGGTCTGGCTGCTCCCCGGAGGAAACCTTCAAGTTTGCATCTGATGATTTGAGGGTGAGGAGAATGCCTGAAGTCTTAAGGGAGAGCATAAAAGGGAGAAAACCCCAAACCAAAAGCAACTTGAATGTCCAGTGTATGACTCTTGCGCTAAGACAGTGCACCGTGGTGGGAGATCGCTCCAAAACCAAGCAGTGCCAGGATATTTCCACTGACGTGTTCAGTGGAGTGTGATAAGGCCTGTGGGAGAGGCAGCAAACTGTGGTCACAACAATAGCAAAAAGAGCACAAATTCACTTCTCCTGCCTTTCACTGGTTAAATGAAAAAGCTGGGATGTTAGGTGGATAAAGTGGGGGAGTACTTGATCTTTAGTTTTAACCTCCATGTGTTCTGGGGTTTTGTCTAGGTTTTTTTATTTTTCAAGTATGATAAAAAACTCTGAAAAATAGTGTGCCTGGGCATGACAGCTTCATTTGATGATATAGTGTCCTCTATCCACTTATTTATATATAAATATCTGCATTTTACTTAAGAAGCAGGTTCTCCTCAGCTTCCTCCTCCTCCCTTTTCCCACTAGGTTACATGACTGACACTTTTGCCATGACAAATCCATGAGTGTCTTAAAAATTTACCATGAAAACCCTGGAGCTTTAATTATTGTGCATTTACATAATTAGTGCAAATACATGCAATTACCATGTGTACCTACACAATTACCAGCTACAATGATGTACTAACAATCCTTATTAAACTTTAGTGGGGGGAGGGATGCATTGATTGTATGCACAAGCAACATCTGCACTACAGTCCTCCTTCTTCTTGCACTTATTTGAAATAGCCGTGAGTGTTTGAGGAGGGGGGTTGATATGCTGAAAGCAGTGACATACAGAAAGTAGGTCAATAAGCTGTCCAAATTAGAGTTCTAGTGAGATGAAAATACAAGCCATACTTCCAGCAATGTTTTCAGGATGGCATAGCTTTTGCAGTTAGTGCAACACTGACAAGTCTTGATTACCTATTGGTTAATTAGCCAAATTGAGAGGTAACTGTGCTGCATCAGTAGTATATTCTCTATCGCATCTGCAGTTTACCTGAATCGAATTTCCAAATTTCTCTCGCATCTGCACTCTTCCTCCAGTTACAAGTGTCAGCATGACTGGAGTCATCATGACATGCCCCTTGGCTGCTATGTCAAGCTGAATGTCTACCACTGGGGAAAAAAAGTGTTTCCAAATTACTTAATTATATTATTTATCTTAATTAATCTTTGAATTATGATGAGGGGAATTTCAGCTTATGAATGCTTTTTCTTGCAAAACACATGCTTCTTTTATTATAGAAAGTATTTAACATAAATATCCCAAGCATTGAAAGCCTGCTAATTCTGTCGTTCTCTGCGCTTTTCTGTTCTCTAGGAATTTCAGTGGCCTTCTACTTTTCTTGGCTCACATACAATAAAATACAGCAAATGATGCATTAGGGACCACACCTCTTCCTGTTGTGTTCAGTTTTGCACTTATTCTCCTATTCAGCTGTAAGGAATTTGTTGCCTGTGGTACTTTAGCAAGAGAGCCTTATTACAAAATTCTTCACTGCTCCTTCTGCCCTATGTAGTCCCCCAGCATAAGATGGAATATAATCTGCTGCTTTTTTTGTTTTGTTTCCTACACTTCATGGACCACAGATCAAGTCTTCATGGTCTTTTGTGGCATTGCACATATGCCTCTGGAGGGTAGAGCCACAAAGACAATAGTGGGTTTCGGTTTGTTTTTTCACCTCTTCTTAGACAGTGGAAAACCATAATGTTTGTTAGAGCAGTAAAAAATGGAGAGGCTAATTGTTGCTGCTAAATGCAATAAGGTAATACTTGGGGCTCTCAGGCATGTTTTATGACCAATATGGCAGTTACTGAATAAAATCCCATGCTCCAGAACATTTATGTATGTAAACAACTTATGGTTATTTATTCATATTTTATGAACTTATTTTTTCTTTTTCTGAAACTATATTAGTCATCCCTTGTGGTACTAAATACAGTTGGTTAAGAAAAAAATAGATTACACTGCATGCTAAGTTGGAGAACCCATTGCGAATCCAGTCCTAAGTGCCTTTAAGGCTACATTTTATTTAGCATGACTAGCTGTATTGCAAAGCATTATAGTGTCCTGGCAAGCTCTGTCTGATAGGCAGTACTTCTCACGGTCTTGAGAGTAACATTTTACTGTTGTTTGCTCCCCTTTCACGTTGTCAGCCTAGCTAGTTTAGACTAAAACCTCCCACAGAAACTCAGGCCAGAGCTGAACCCAAGTTCTCCATTTGGTGCTGGGTTTTTTTGTCATCTCTGTCTCCCAACTGCACCACATAAAAACTGAAGAAAAGGGGAGAAACAAAAGCGTGACATTCATGTTCTACACATGGTTTAATTTGTTGTTCTTTAAATCTCATTAACGTTCTCTATTCAAATTTAGCGAGGCTAAAAGAAGACATGCTTCCTGAAAATATCTGGCAGTAGGTAGTCAGATGATAGAAAGATGGAGTAGTATTTCCTCTGCCATCTGCGAAATGGGAATCCACACTATGGACATCTCAGTTAACACAACAAGTGCTCTCAAGGTAGCTGTAGGCATATCTGGGGTTACATAAGGCTATCTGATTGTATTATATGGAGCAGATTAAAAATAAGGTCCTGATGTTTGTGGTCATTCAAAATCCTTGGGTATTTTTTTTTTCTTGTTATGATGTTGTGCATTTCATGCTGGCCATGTTCCAGCATGGCCAGCTTTGCTAATTATATTCTGCTTGAATACATTCCCCTGAGTTTCAACTTGGATAAGGTTTTGTTTTCTTTTTCACTTTTCCTCCTGAAACTGTAATAGTTTGAAAAGCATTTAATAACAACAGAAGTGACTACAGTCCCTATTTACCAATCTCGGTTGCAATGTTTAGAGATTATTTGCTTTAAGGGCAAGGTTTGGATGAGTCAAGTGACTTCAGCCCAGACCAAATTTTGATTTGAGATTTCTGAAAGTTCAGACGTGCTTGGTTCTTAAATTTGGACGTGGATTTGGCTCTAACAGGGCAGTGTTTTTATCTTCTTAAGAAGTCAAGATTGCATGCTCAGAGGCACCTAATGTTTATGTCCCCATAAAAGCATCCTCTTGGCACTATATAAATAGCATGTTTACAATGCTCCATTTCCTCAGCTCACATACGTTAAGTTCCTGTTCAGTATGTTATACATGGCATGCCTTCTCTTCCTATTTTTCACCTTGGGGTTTTTTTGTTTTTAAAATGTACATTTGACTTTTGAAGGCATACATCCTGGTTTTCAGTACTATCTTCCTATGTAATTTTTAAAGGCTTTATTCTCATTGTGAGACTAATCAAATCCCTCTCTTTAATCCAGCATGGTGTGCATATGAGAGCTGGGGATGATGCTGTAAACTGTAGCTCTTTTTCCTTCTCAGAGTATACCCCATGCATACCTGAGGCATGGGTGCAAAGTTACTCAGCAATCAGAGTTATGTGTGTTTGCAAGACTGGAGGCTTGTTGAGTGTCTGTGTTGCCTTACTGTGGCACCCCACGGAGCCCCTAGATTAGTTTTGGACTTTGAGTACTGAGAACAGTTTGCAGAAGATTGGGATAAGTAGTGGCCTGGTTCAGAGAGAATGACTCTAAAAAAGATGTGTCAATGTAAATTCCCATAAGAGACAAGATGTGTATCCTTAGTGACTAAAAAATGTTTCATTGATGCTCCTAGTCTTGCCTGTTGCATGGAAGCTCCTTTGGAGGAATCCAGTCCCCCATTTGAGTCACAAATGACTCTGCGACTTAGGCAGTATAGGTTGAGGAGGACCAAAGCATGAAATTTAAGACAATATTCAAATGTTTTCAGGCCTCAAAAGGAAAAGGGGAGAGAAAAAAGTCCAAACCTCCAGCTACTTCCTTCTTCATGTCTTGTAATTGTTTTCAATTTGTTTTTCTCAGTAAAATTGTTTACTTTGTCCTCTAGGACTCCAGTTGCATAACTGCAAATTTCCTTAATGTCTTTGCATAGCAATTTCATCTCTAATTTATGAATCCAAGTAAATCCTGTTTTCTTTCCCATACTATTAACGAAAAGACAAAAATGGACATAGTATAGTTTCTCATGTGTGTGGTGTAATGTGTACAGCCTCACTGAAAGTTAATCTCACTTTCACACAGGTGTAATTTTACCGCATCCAGTAGTAGTATTATTTCTGGTATCCTTTGCTGTTGCTATATCAGAAAATGACTTGCTAAACTTCAGCACAACTATTGATCAAAATAAGCATTTGCTTGAGCTAAGGCCATGGGTTATGACAGAAGAGTAGATCAGAGATTTGTGCTAATGGATGAATAGTTCCATGAGGCCCCAGAAGATTTCTAAACGTGCGTACCTGGAGAACATCAGCTGGTGTGGTGCCATGAGTGTGACTGTAGCAAACAGCCACCAGAAGAGCAATGCTGATGTCAGCCCGTTATGAAATCAGCACTGATAGCAGGCTGAGTTTTGTGCATACTGTACTTCTGTAGTCCATGCTGTGCTTACCTGAGTGAGCTCCTAACCTAGGGAGTCTAGTTTCTAGTGGCTGTAGCACCCAATACCTCAGTGTGGACTTGAAATCTAAGTATTCACTCCCTCCCTTTGGGCTCTGTGGTCTGCACAAAATCCTACACTCCAAAAAAAGCTGCATTGATAGCAGTTACCTGATGAAATTTGTATACACAAGTAACCTGGGTATGTCTAGACATAATGTCTACATGCCATCTCAATCAATCCCATTTTCATTATGGTACAGGATGAATTATGATAGTAGCAAAACCTAATTTGAACTGCAGCTGAAGAGGGTTAGGGGGAGGTGATATTCTGGTTTACCATACAATCCTCCAGAGAAAAGAGTTCAGATCTGTCTTAGGTTATGTAACAGAAATGAGGTTAGCAGATTTGGTCTAATCCCTCGCGGACAGGCCCACCACAGAGCATGGAATAATGTGGATAACTGTCTGTCTGTCTGCCTGCTTGCTGACGGCTTTGCTTCTGCAGCAGCAGAGCGCTGTTAAGCCAGGATCCCAGATCAGGCACTGAGGCTTGTGCAGCCTCTGTTTTAAAAGCTGTTCCAAGAAGTCTCGGCCTCACAACTGTTGAGAACATGAAGAGTAGCCTGGTCTCTTGGAACAAACAAAAAAGGCCTGATCCTTTGTCATTTTGTGAATACTGTTTTTGCTTTGCTCTGACATTGCAACAGAGTTGGACAATTAGGCTGATCAGTCTAATTGAGGACTTTGTTTAGAGGGGTGTTTTTGGGCCAATACCGAATACCCTAAGCCAACTCTGCCATACATGTAAACTCCTAACTCTTTTTTCAGTCCAACTGACCAGCCTACACTTTATGCCACAGCGGGCAATTGGCAGTGAATTGGAGCAGCTATAAAAGTTCTTTGTTCTTTGTAGTGGATTAGCCTGGTCCCTGGCTGAAAAAAAGCACATCAACATGCATTAGTGGCACCTTTCTCAATTCCTGAATCATACCAGCACAGGTCAGAGATAACTAAGGCTCTCCTAACCCTCAGCGAATTAATTTAATTTACAAACAAATTGATAAATACATTAGGAAAATTGCTGCAACCACTTTTGGGGTGAAACTTCACTGGTGACCAACACATCCGATGGAGGAAATGGGGAATGTCTCCTGTGACTGTAGAGTGCAGGCCTCTGTGTGGCCAGGTGTAGCAGTTGGGATGTGGCCATGACACCACTTAACACACGCTGTCACTGCAGGCTGGCTGAGCTCGAATGACTGCAAATGGCAAAGGCTGCTAGGGTTGCACATCCCCGTGGACAGGTATCACGTCCAACCCCTTTGGTGCCTCTGAACAGTGTGTGGCAAACCCCGATTTAGTAGAGGCAGTTCAGAGGGCACAATGGCACCTGCTCAATCACTACAATGATTTCCTGCACGACCTTTATTTTCCTAGCCACATACTGTATTGATCAGGCGACTTGGTTTCTGAAAGAAGGCAAGGTGATGCAGCTGGTAAATCCTGCATGATGTGCTCATGTGGAACACAGTTTGCAGAAAAACTACAAAAAGCCTGAAAAAGTAAAAACCAATCTGTTTTCAGCCTAGGTATCAGTGGAAGTTGTACTTAAATACAGTGAAGAGGCCTTGTAACCTTGTAACAGTGCTGCTGCACAGACAAAGGTTTAATTTTCTAATCTTCTATTTCTGTAAGATGATTTCAAGAAATAAAGCATGAAAACGTATTGCTTTGGCTTTGCCCATGTCAAATACAAAAGTTTTGACACCTGAAGAAGATACAAATTGCAAATTAATTCTTAAAGTATGATGCCCAGACATCTGTGTGATTATCAGGAGATTATTATATTGCTACCGTGCCCTTTTTGGCTCCCTAAAAGGCTGGGTTTTTTTCTGCGCCTATTTTAATGACAGCCATCTAATGCTGTGCAGGAGTGAAACGGGCTGCATTGACCGGACAGTATCTGCTGTTTAAGTCTGCGGACTAGAGCTTAGTCACGGGGCTGGTGTGGCTCGGGGAGGGCAGCGCACCGTGACATGGGACAGGCGAGGGGTCAGTGCGGGAGCAGAAGCCGCACTGGCTGGAAGCGCTCAGCTCCTGGCCCCGCGGGCCCGGCCGTTTAGCGAAAGCGCTCCCCTGACGGGGAACAGGGCTCGTACGTGCGGCAGGGCAGCGGGCCTTAGGCCGCAGGGCCTCCCCGCACCGCTGCCGGGGCCCGGCCCGCCCTGCCCTGCCCTGCCCCGCACCGAGGGGAGCCGGGGCCCGAGCGCTACCGCCCCGGCGGCCGCCGCGTCTTCCGGGCAGCTGAAGGCAGCGATTAGGGCGGCGGAGGCCGCGCGGGGCACGGCGCAGGGGGAGGGAAGGAAGGAGCCGTGAGACGGAGAATCAGCTCTGCTCCCCGTCCGAGCGGGCAGTGCCAGAGGGACCCGCCGGCGGCCAGGGGGTGCGAGGCGGGGGGCGCGGCACCGGCACCCCTCCCTTGCATCCCCCGGGCCGGCGGCGGGGGCCCCTGGCAGCGCCCCGTGCGCCTTTAAGGGGCGGCGGGCGGGCGGGCTGGCAGCGGCATTGTTCCCTGACGTCACCGCAGCCTGTGCGGCGGCGGCGGCGGCGGCTGCTCTCAAACTTGCCTTTGTTATTCGGCGCTCCCCGGCTGACACCGCGGCCGCTCGCAAAACGCGGAGCCGGAGCGCTGCGGAGCGGCGGGACGCGCCGCCCGCCACCGGCTGGCCACCCCCGCCGGGGCACGGCCCGCCCGGGGCTCCCCCGCAGCGCTGGGGGACGGGCGGCCGCCGCTCTGTCTCCGCGCTGGGGGCGGCGGCGGGCGCGGCGTCTGCAGGACACCCCCGCGCCCCCAGGCGATCGGGGGGCGACTGGAGGCACAGGGAGAGCGGCAGGGAAAGGGGTCTTTTTCCCGGGGAAGCCACGAAGGCGCAAATGAGCGGGGCGGGGGCCGCGCCGGGGGCACTGCCCTCGGGGGGCGGGCGGGTGATGCGGCCCCGCTACCGCCGGCCCCGCGCAAATCAGCGCGTCCAACGGCGGCGGACAGGGGCAGCCCTGCGGGGGGACCGGCGTGGACAGCGGCGGTAGCGCTCCGTTCCGCCTGCTCGCAGCTGGGGAAAAAAAAAAAAAATAGACAATCCTCCCCCTTCCCCGAGCGATCCGACATCCCTTTAGAGTCCCGATCGTTCTCCTCCAACAACAAGACGAATGTGACCAGCGAGAAGCTACACAGTGCTGTTTAAATTGCTTATCTTAATTGCATAATCTAACAAGCCCCGTTGGAGCAGGGATGAATATATTAGGCTTATTAACAACTCATCATAAAATATTGATTGTCCTGGAAGTGTTTTATCAAGGGGAAGAGAAGCCGAGGGAGATGTTTTTTAGCAGATTGGTGCTCGTCTGACAAGGACGGTTTCTTCTTATTTTCTCCCTGGAAATCGGGCTGGATTTCCTAAGGAGCACAGGGGAAGAAAAACCAGCAAAAAAACACGCCCTATTGTTAGCGCCGGGGGCCGCGCTCCGGGCGGCGGGGGGCCCCGGCCCCTGACCGCCCCCCCGCAGCGGGGCCGCCTCCTGGGCCCGCCCCGCCGGGCACCGCCGCCCGCCCGGCTTCCCCGGCTGAGCGGGGACCCCCGGGAGAACCCCGCTCCTACCTGGGTGGCGGGAGCTCCGGGCTCTGAAAATAACAGCGGCCCCGAGGGTGGCGGTGGTGGCAATAAATGGAGGGGGTTGGGGGGCTGAAGTGCAATAACGGAGCAGCGGGATGTCTCGGCGTTCCCGTGTAATCCCCCTGCCCGCCCGGTAGTTCCTTCCATGCCCGTAAAAATTCTCTAGTGAAGACGACAGAGACGGAGACACCTCATGCTTGAGAGTGCGTTGGGTCCAGGGTGGTTTTCCCCTGTTTAATAATACAAAAACACCGAAGGGAGGATAGATATTCTCCAGCTTTCAGTTTCCAGAGTGGAAAGGTTTCCGAGTGCCTGGTATTCAGGAAGACTAAAACGAGAATCCCCGCCTTAAAAGACACTGTAAGACAATATTTGTATTTTAACTCTTATCTAAGATTAAGTTGGTGTGATTTGGGGGGGGGTGTGTGTGTTTCGGGGGGAGAGGGGAAGGGAGAGGGCGAAGGGAAGAACATCCCTGTAGGAGGCAGCTCCCTTTCAGATAGGAATCTGGGACAGATTTTGCCAGCAGCCACAAAGCATGGCCCTTTGGTAATAGAATAGCCAATGTAATTTGACACTTCAACTTGCTGTGCTCTCTGCTAGTTGATTCACTTACTCACCCACTAACATTGAGCTCCTTTTCACTGTCTGTGGGCAAGGGGAAAAAAGGGGGGGGAAGGAAGAAAAAAAGAAAGCAGGGGGAGAAGGAAAAAAGGAGGGGAATAAACAAAATTATATATTTAAAAATACCCGAGTAGAGCTACAAATCAGTTGGGGAAAGAGGATTTTGCCTGCGTTCTTCCTTATTATTTTGCTGCTGCAAGGCTGCTTTGCAATCCGTAGGTAAGTTTCGCGTCTATTTGCGCTCCCTGCTCGCACCTCCCCGTTCGCGGCCGGGCAAGGGTTGCGTCTCGGCGGAGCAGAAACAATGGAGCGGCCACGCTGGGGAAATAGGTGTACAGGGAGAAAAAAACCCCAAAAACAACAACATATTTATTCTGCAAGGGGAGAAAATGTGCGGAGACTTCTTAAAGGGGCAGGCTGTCCTCGCCGAGGGCGCGGGGCGAGGGCGGGCGAGGAGCCGCGGAGCCGGGCCCGGCGGCGGGGAAGCGGCTCTAGCCGGGCAATGCCCTTCCCGGGCCGGCCGCGGGGTCGCGGAGGGACCCGGCCCGGGGCGAACTTGGAGCGGCCGCGGCGTGAGGCGGCCGGGCGTCGGAGCCGCCGCAAGCACAAAGGGGGCTGCGGGGGCCGGGGCGGCGGCTGCCCCCGGCCGAGGCGAGCGCCGTCGGGGCGGGCTGGAGCCCCTCGGCGGGGCCGGGGCTGCGGCTCGGGGCGTGCGTGCCCGGCCGGCTGTGTGTGCGTGCCCGGCCGCCCGTGCGGGGCTCGGGAGACGCGTGGGGAACCTTGCGCCTGTTCGCCGGGCTCCGGGAAGCTTGCCTGGGTGTAAATTCCTTGTGTCTGGGTTTTGAGAGCCAGTTGGGACCTGGGCCTCTCTCGCCAGGCAGGAGGAAGGAGCAGCCCCCCTCCCTCCCCCCGGTGCATCTGTCCAGGAAGCCGCCGGGCGGAGGGGAGGGGGCGCGGGGGCAGAGGGCCGGGGGTGCCCTGCCCTGCGCTGCCCTACCCGGCCCGGCCCGACCCGGCCGGAGCTCGCCCGCCTTTGTGCGAGGGGAGCGGGGGAAGCGCGTCCAGGGGCGGCCGGCGGAACTGTTCGCGGGGAGAGGGGGAATGGCAGACAGTTAAAAGACACTTCAGGAATGTAAACATAAAAATAGGAGCCATCCAGCCACGCTCTTGTCCCCCCACCCCCCCGCGGGGCTCGGGATAGCACTCTGGACTGGCGCGGTAGCGGGGAAGGAGTACGGCAGCCCGAGACAGGGGGAGGAAGTTGTTACTATAATCGGTGTTTTAGACTGTAAACTTTGTTTTGCACGTGTAAAGTTTAATTTCGGTGCCGCCTCGGAGGCTGGGATGAGAGACACGGGGCGGCGCCTCGGGGGTGCCCCTCGGAGTGCAGCCCCCATCACCGTCTGTGCTAAAGGTGGGAGCTGCCCGGCGCTGGCAGCGTGACCCCCGCACCGCGGCCGAGCCGCTTTTGTCTGGGGTTGCCAGGGTCCCGCAGCTGCACGAGCTGGTGCAAATTGCGGCTGTATCGTCAGTTTATCCAGACCGAAGCAAACTTAAGGCATAGCTCTGCTGTGTCGCCCGATCGTGCGCGGTGTGTATTTTTGTGCTTCAGTTAATAATCTGCAAACGGCTTAATGGCTCTGTAGTGCCAGAGGAATTGGTTTTCTCCATTTACTTCAGCAGGCCTGAGTGAAGCTGGTGTTCTCACTGCTTTTTTCAATGCATTGACACGAGAGAAGAGGATTTAACTTGGCAGCCTGAACAAATGCTCTATCAAAGGTTTCCTAAGAGACAGTAGGAGTGCTGGGGTGATGAATGACCTGGGGTAGTTTTAGGGTGCTACCTATGCAAGCTTTCTTTTAAATATGAAATGGCCATTTAAGGCTCTGAATAAAACTGTGCGCATCAGAAAGGCGACAGGCTTATAAAATTTAAAAGGGCAAAAGCCCATTAATGCTGTGGCAAAGCTTCGGCTCTCAGCTCTGGTTGAGTAGTTCCAACTGCCGTGAAGTGCCAAAGCTTTTAAGGAATCTTTAGCAACAGCTTCTCTCTAGCTGTGGAACGGACCTTGGCCTTGCATGCTGGAAGTTTAATGGTGCAACGTCTCCTCTCCAGGCAGGGAAGGAAAGGCGAGGGCAGCAGGCAGGTGTGAGGGCATTTGGGATAACCAAGGGGTGAAGCAAAATCGGGGGGGGTGGGGGGGTGTGGAAAGCTGTATGGTGGAATGTATGGCCAAAATTACTTACTGGTGGGAACCTGTTCACGTTACGATACTGGGCCAGTAACACGGCACAGTGGGTAAATCAAGAATATTATTAGCACCAGCAGAAAAGTTTCACAAAGGAATATAGCAAAGCTAAACACCTTTGGGAGAACGATCCCTCTAACAAACGTAGTTGGTCTTGGATTCTGAGCTCCACTTCCTTCTGTTGACTGGGGAAAATGTACTATGGCATCAGTCTTCTCTTGGCGGGGCCTGGTGCAGGTCTGTGAATGCCAGAAGACTCGGTCTGACCTTTTTCTGTTCCAGGCTGAGGATGTTGAAACACCAGCCATCAAACAAAAGAGACATTGAAAGCAAGATCTGCAGTGGAGCACGTGTGACTTTGAGGCTAGCTGAATGCATTTGGTGGCCGTTTTCCTCAGAGTTTGGGGTGGGGAGGTGGAGAAAGAAAAGGTTGTTTATTTTTATAATGGGGCTATGGAAAACCTGACTTGAAATCCACTAAATATCCCATAGTCAAGGACTTTTTTTCTTTTTAAACATTGTCTCCAAGTGCTTTCGTTTCTGCTCTTTTTTCATATGTATCTATAATTGCTACGTTACAAGAGAAGGATTATTTTTCCCCATAGGTGCAAGGAGGACCAGGAATTTTGCAGAATCCACTGCATTAAAAAAAGAAAGAAGCTTTAAAAAAAGAAAAGTGTCCTTAGGATTATGTTTTAAAACAATGAAGAATTTCCTGAGATTGAATTGACAGGTTGCGATTTTTATCTGCTCAAGATAACACCACCTTGAAAGGTGGCTGATTTTAAGATTATTCTGTAAATTGTAATTTAAATTTACTTTGGGCTTTCCGAATTTAAAAAGAACGCCCTTGGGACCAGTTGATATAGGTATCTAACCTGCCAATTACATTAATGTCAACATGGACAGATGCTTTTATTGTTTGCATTGTTTACAGATCACAATACCTTAAATAAACGTAGATCATGATTAGAAACAATAATTGAGTCTGTGGCAAAGGATCAATGAAAACTTTGTTTCAGGAAAGAAGTGAGTTGCTGCATATATGTACAGAAAATGTTTTGTGCTCTCTGAGATGACATAAAACTGCCATCTTAGTATGGCGTACAATTCTGTCTTTAGAATATTTTAAGAAACCCACAAAAGATAATGGATTAGTTTTTGCAACATCCGAATGATTTCTCCTGTTCGACTAGTGGAAAGGCAAGGCTCTGTAGCATAGTTCCATTCATAACTTTTCTTGGGAGTTGCTTGCCCTTTGCCCCAAATCTCTTCCACTTTATGGGCTCCAAAGGTTTTCTGTTGGAGAAAAAAAAAAAGCCAAACCAGAACCAAACCAACACCCCAAACCCTCATGGATGGCAGTTACATCACTGATACTATAGTTGGAGACAATGTTGGCTGCGTTTTAGCAACTTGATGTTTGTGCTAGCAGCCTGCAAAGCCTGGTTTCTCTCCTGAAAAGGCAGAAAAATAGATCTGAGAAAGGAGAAAGAGTTGGAATTCCTTTTGCCTTCCACAGTGTTGTTGATACATTTCAGAAAAACAGGGATCAGCCTTTTTCCAGTCCCAGAGAAGATAATGTGACTGTGAGAAATGGAGGTAGTGGCTGGCCAGGAACTCGTGGTGCCTGCTGTGCTGCTCTAACAACGTGGGTGATCAAATGCTGCAGGAGGTGTGAGCTTGGATTGTTATGGCTTTACCTGGGAAGCCTGTTTCTCATAAATAAATAGGACTGCAGTTAATGCCTGTGGTAGCAAATTTGACCACTATGCAATTGGCTGATTTGTTCGCTCCTAGTTAGACCAATTTTTGTGAAATCCTATCCTGTATTACAGCAAAGCAGCGAGAATATTGCTGGAGAGTTTAGAGTTGGTTTATGCTTGTTCCTGTCAACCGCCTGTTGTGGGACAAGCAACACAAGCCCTCTTTATCCATCTAGGTATGTTTTATAGGAAAACACAGTAAACAACACATCAATATAGACCACCACAGATAGACTTCCTGCTCAGATATTGTACATTTTCCTTTCACTCAATTCATGTCTTCACTCAAAGTGTATAGAATCGTTCCTGCTGATGACAAGTGACACTGTCAGTGGTATTAGAAATAATTTCTGCTTTAAAACAGTCTTTGGCTTTAAAACAAAAGGTTGTTTTGCCATATTGATTTCCCCCTCCTCCCTTCTTGCTATAAAGCAGAAAATTCTTATGTAGCAATTTCCAGTTTCTTTATTTCCATTGGGTTTCACATGATCATTAACATTCAGCTTGGCTAATGTTAGAATGTTTTAAAGAGAATATAGTCTGTTAGTGAAATGTCCAGGCAATGAGTTGTAATGGATCTCCACAGCTAGACTGTTGGAGGCAGTAGTGTATTATGAGAGTAGGAGATGGCCTTACACTTGTTACGTGTTATTTTTGGTTCTAATAGTTTAAGATACACTGAAGTCTACGTTGCCTGCGAAGATGAAGTTTCCTGGCTTCAGTACAGTGCCTCTGCCCTTCCCTTTATGGAGCAGGGCAGATTTCTATGGGTATTTGGTATTCAGTAGAGAAAACAAAGTTGTTCTTAGACAGACAAAATCACTTTCAATCTCATTTCTCCTGTATGTGTCAATAGAAATCAAGCTACTCCACAGGGAATGACTCATTCTTTAAAGAACTTGCCCTTCTGAAGGCTCACATAGGTGATCGGTCATTCTGGAATACCTATAGTTTCCTTCAGTTGCTTATACATTTTATTTCTGTAGCAGAGGGCAGAGGAAGTAATTTGTACTGCCATAGTGAATCCTGCAACAGCCAAGCAGTCCTTTCCAGTGGGTGATGGTTGATGCATTTTTAAATAAGGTTTAGGATCTAGTGAAATACCTGAGCTTGGAAAGAGACTTCTGTCCTTTGTGTGGATCATTCAATAGATCAAGGTGGTTTGTGTTTTGTCTAGTGTACTAATATTGGGGTAGTCACATACAACCTGCCACATTAACATTCCATTAACATAAATGTGGGAAACACATTCCCTGGTTGGTAATCCAGAGTTTGTTTTGACTCTGCAGACCAGCTTTGACTTGATTCCCAAAGTGAAGCAGGAAGGCTCCTGGCTCAATACCAGGCAGGGGGAGGGAGAATAAGAAATTGCTCAAAACCTATTAACATGCACAGTGCTACAAACCTGTGGAAATTTCATAAAAGTGTGGGGGTTTATTACCTCTACTGCTCGTTGTTAGTCTATATTAGAGGTTTCTTATTAATTTTTTGTTTGTTTGTTTGTTTATCCTGGCTTATATGTCAGTGGATGGCAGAGACCTGATTTATAACTCTTGTCCTCATCCTAAGACATCCTCCTTCAGTCCTGTGAAACCTATCCTGGCAATCCTCCAGCTGCCTGATCCATAGCCAGTTGTGTTACCCTCTCCCTGTAGGGCCATATGCCAGTTTTTTGGTAGTCAGTATTGGCTGTGAGCACAGAGGGACTGTGGTTGCTGTAGG
Source organism: Entomyzon cyanotis (assembly GCA_024500445.1). Taxonomy (NCBI): domain Eukaryota; kingdom Metazoa; phylum Chordata; class Aves; order Passeriformes; family Meliphagidae; genus Entomyzon; species Entomyzon cyanotis. The sequence continues at coordinate 23,714,512 of JAKEPQ010001000.1, forward strand.
CCTTTTTAATTTCCAGGGAAAAGCAGCACTGCTGTGGGCCTGGCTTCAGAAAGGGGAAGAACTCTTAACATATAGATAATACGTATGTGTTGTCAAAGATAGCACGAGAATGAAAGCCACTGAATTGATGCATTTGATAGTGTCATGCAAAACCAGTATGGAAATTGCTGTCTTTATATGGTTTTCTTCAAATCTTAGTTGTTCTCATGTTCCAGCTCTGCCTGGTAACTGGTAAACTCTTCTGGTGACTTGGTTTAGTAGTCAGCTGGGTCCAGACAGCATTAACTAGAGAATACTGACTGCTTGATCTAATGCTCAACTGTGGGGAAACTGCTTCATTCATACAGCAACTCTTTGTGCTGTGAAATACCGTTTGTCATCTTTGCTGATTAGGTAAAAACATATGTTTGGGAGTAAGAGAAAAAGCAATACTTTGACAACAAGTTTGTGTTGTCTTTGGGATTCATGTAGTTTTTCATTCCTTTGAGATTCAGGGCTCTGATGACTGACTGGCTGGCACAGTGAATGGTATCTGTCTTAGAGATTTCTAGATACTCTCATAAGTAATCAGAAAGCATTATTTATTGGGACTGCAGTGACATAGATATATGACAGAATACTGGGGGCTTCAATTGGCCATTTAGTAGCAAAACCAGCTCCCTTGATATGTATCTGCTTGTTTCTTGGCTACATTCCTGATTCCCTCTGAGAACAGTGGAGTCTTTTAGGCTGCTCTGAAATACACACCTCTGTATCTCCAGCAGTAAATTCTGCAGTGCAGGTTTCTCTTCTCGTGTTTTTGCACACCCATTCCAAAAGCAGATGAACTGATCTAATACTGGTTTCCTGTGTAAATAAGGGCACCATGGGATGAGGGAGAAGTGTGGGACAGTGTCGAGGCTGACACTGCTGGGCAGTTGGTGCTTGAAAAGCTTTGAAATTGGACTTCCTGGAAATTGTCTGGTCTCGCACTGACCAAGGGGGTTTCCTTAGTCTACCTCACCAAAGGCAGAAGTCATCATAAGCTTGTAATGTGTTTTTATGATTTTGATTTTGTGTGAAACTCAGACCCTTCCCCTGTGCTGTTCTCTTGGACGTGATTGTTGTCCAACAGCCACCTGCTAGATGGGCGTTCTCCAGCTCAAGGATTACCATCTGCTTTTGGTTATTTTAGTGATGTGAGTATGTGATGAGCATGAGGGGAAAAAACCCACCATGAGAGACTTAAGTGACAGCAAGAAGAAGCTCAAGCCTTGAGTTGCAGGACTCCCACCCCTCCAACTACAGCCACTTTCTTGAGGAAATGAGGGAAATTCACCAGCCTGCTGTCCTGCTGTGTCTGTGCCCAGTTTGAGCAGCACTTCTGTTCATACAGCCAGAAGGTGGAATGCCCCCATAGATAATGAGGAAACAAGAAATACCTTATATATCATTGCTTTCACATAAACCTTAGTTTTCCTTAATATTGCACATCTCTAAGGTCTTGGCTATTGTAAATTACAAGAAGAAGCCTTATAAATATGAACATTTTCTTAGAGAATGCATTTGCTTAAAATACATCACAAAATAGAAGTTCCTGCAGCTAGACTATTTTGACAACAAGCACTGTTATTGTTTCATTTTAAAACTATTATATATTCATAGGAGAATGGAAGAGCTATTTGATTATGTCCCTCTGGCCTGACAAATTGCATGGACCCCCCCACTCCCCCCGAAAAAAAAATAGGCAGGAAAAAAGCTTTAAAAAGCAGTTTTAGAGACTTTTTGACACTGAATTCTTGGAAGAGCAATTTATTTATATATCTATGCACAGATGAAAGAGAGAAGGGTTTATTATCCCACAGGTTTGCAGGGGAAAAGAAGAATGATATGGTTGTCAGGCAGTGAACTCAGTCTCTTAGTGTCCATCTTGTAAATTCCGTGTTTGTCTAATGCTTATAACTCTTTTCCCAGCAGTGGGATCACAGAATTTAACTTGTTTACAGCTGTTTTACGGCTTATGTTTAGGTCTTCCTTACAGTAACCCAAGGCTTTCCTCAAGCCTTTTCAAATAAAGCTTCTCTTCTCTTAGTTGATATGCTTTACATTTAATTAAACTTCTCTTTTTTTTTTTTTTTTTTTTTAAACTGGAATGCTTGTTCTAAAGGACTTCAGGCCAGTAACAGTTGTCCTGTACATCCTTTTGGGAACCTGACTATCTGCATGCTCAGTTCACTGTCCTTTAGGTGCTTTACAAAACCATGAAACCTTGCTTTTCTGTTTCACAGAAAATCAAGACGTGGCAGTAGGCACATATGTGCAGATGTGGATGGCAGTTCTGTTACTGAAAAGGCGCATTCAATGTGTGTTGCATTATCAAGGCTGTTCCTCTACAAACTAGTGCTCAACTAGATCCCAATCGCCAGTCCCTTCTTTCTTGCTTCTGAAATATCCACTCTGATATGTCTCAAATGGTGAGACTTAAAGCAGATTTCAGTCCTGCTTTTAGATGTTTGTTTCAGGAGCTGTATTTGAGTCTTTGCTTGTTTTCTCAAGTGTGAGATTTCTCCAGAAATTTACATCACTGTTTTAAAAAGTATTGGGTTGCAGTACAGCTGGAGTTTGATACCATTAGAGATGAGAGCCTACTGGCTTTCCAAATGAATGCATAGCTTCGGCTTTTGGCACTGTAATACTCTGACATCTCTCACATTAAAATCACAACAGTATTATGTAAGGAGAAGTTATTTTGGGTCCCTAGCTGAGCCCTCTCAGACTTGGTTAAATCAGCCTTGCAAGTTAAAACACTTGGGCTCCCATCTTCTTGCTGCAGCTTTTTGGCAATACAGGTATGTGGGTGGTGTGTCCTTTCCCAGTCATCTGCCCTCTGCTTTGCTCGGGCTGCATCACTGGCTCTGAACCTGCTTCTGCCACAGCAATTCATGTGGCTGTGGGGAGCCCTCAGAGAGGAAGGGCTTGCTCAGCACTGCTCAGCCCTGGCTTTCACTCCCCAACACCAGCTGCTTTGAGGTGGGACTGGAAGGAAGGAGAAACTGGGGGGCTCTGTGATCCTGCTGCTCTGTGGCAGCAGGCAGACAGGAGTTGGGTGGGAAGGTGGATACCCAGAAGGGCTTCAAACTCCACTGAACAAAGTCCCACCTCTTCAGTGGGCACTTGCTTGTTTTACGTGTAACTCAGGAGTCACTGTATCATATGGCCTTGTTATACTTTAGCAAAAGACAAGTGAAACAGCAGCTGTTGGTGACCAGCAAGAGACAGAGTACAGAGTGAATCCAGGAGAACTTTTGCAATGTTTTTTAATAAAAAGTATTCAAACCTGTTGTTTAGCAAAGGTGCAGTTTGAATATAAAAAATGCCATACTTGGACTTGTGAGCATTATAAACGCTTCCTTTGGAGACCAATCCTTGCATTCCAAGTGATCCTTGGGTATGAATTACACATAAAGGGATGGCCATTCAGAGCTTGTTTACACTTCAGAAGGAATTAGCAACAGGACAGAAGATAAATATTTTAAAACATTCACATGAAATTGCTGTGTCCTCGAAGTCTGTACAACAGGGAGTGCAGAGCTGCTGGACTCCACTGCCGGTGGCACTGGCTGGAGCTGTTCAGGTTGGGAGCATGGAAAGGCCCCCTGGGGCACAGGCCAGATGGTGCTCGGTGCTGCACAGGCTTGGGTGAAGCAGTGGTTCTTTCTACAAAGGGCAGGGCTGCGGATGGTTAGCGGTTCAGAGCTTTTTTGATTAAAATGGGTTCTGAAAATATTTGCAATCATTTTTATTCTGGCTGTATTCATGGCAGATTGTTGTTTTGTAAAGTAAGCAATTGAAAAGCACCTGGGAGGTGTGGGGTCTGCAGGGGAAAGAAGGACAAGGTGGAGGTGGCAGCGGTGGCTGCTGCTGGAGGGTTCAGAGCGGAGCTTTGAGGAACTGGATGGGGGGAAGCAGATCGATGCCTTAAATTCAGGACCGTGCTACTTGTCTTATCCTTAAGCAACGTTGTTTCATCCCCAGATAAATACAAAAAATACTGAAAATTTAGGTTTTATCTGTTGATGTTTCTTTTGTTAATGAATTGGTACTTGGAACATCTATTTTTAAGACTTCGGCATGTTTTCTCTTAGCTACCCTAGAGCATAGGTGCTCCCACAGAGTGCTGGTTGGTGTGCTGCATTTCAGCAGTATTTCGTAACCTTTGGATATCTGCCTTTAGCTCTCTGATGGCCTGTGATGGGTTCTTGCAGGCCCCATGCCACTGGAGTGTTGAACCCAAGACAGCTCTGTGTCTGTGTGCCCAGAGCTGGGAGCACTATGCATATGCAGGTAAACACATTAACGAGCTGAAATGAGGATAAAGTCGATGATAGTCAGGCTGCTATTGTGTGGTGCCCAGGCTCTGCCATGGTGACTAAGACGCTGTGATAGTTTCCTTATTGGCCACCATCTGTCTGCTCCTGGCTGGAGCTTCTTGGCTGGCACTCTGCCTTCGGAGGGGGACCAGCGCTGTGTCTGTGCAGCACCCAGTGCAGGGAGTCTGGGCTAAGGAAGGAGGCAACAATGCCCAGCAGGTTTCTGGTCAGAGGTGTGTGATACACTTGTTTAATCACTTCGGGGAGAAAAAAAGCCCATCTTCTGAGACAGTGTTTCCAGTGTATTCTAAAAGGTTCTACATCTGTATAAATTATTTACTCAATGCATGAACTTTTTTGCAACAACTTTTGTGAAAGAAAATCTTGTACCAATGCCTAATTTTAGAATATTAGTGTTTTGAAAATTTCAACAAAACTTCAAATGTTTCTAGCAATTTTTTGGTGTCATATGATTTGAAATTCAGATTTAAAACTTTAAATTTGGTCACCAAAAAAGAAACAGCATGTCACTGTGGAGTCTTACTCCTTTTTCTGAAATTGCAGCTATGGCCCTCAGTACCTCTTTATCAATAAAGAGAAATGTAGATCAAAAATACTTGTTGTCAGCATCGTGTCCTAGCAATATCCCAGCGTATTAAATTATAAAATGAAGAAACAGTACATAGCCCCTGCCATATAAAAAATAAAAACATATTTTAAAGTATATATTTGCTCTAGTCTTGCTCCCCAGTGTTCATGAATTTATATCTTATTTTGCTGTAGAAACTGGCAACCAACATTACCTGAAAAACCATTTATAGTAGAAACAAAGATTGGAGAGTCAAGCTCCCATTTTCACTGTTCCACCCAATTTAGAAAGATTGTGTAGTAAATGAAAGGTGAATGCATATACACCAACCTCTCTTTGTTTTTCTTCATTGTTTAATAAGGCTAAAATCCCCAAAAGGAAGAGGCAGGGATTATTTGGCAGTTGATCTATTTGTGTTTTTAACATAAAATATTTTTAGCCTGAGATGCAAAAATATGTAGTTTTGTATTGAAAGAGACTGTTGTTTCCTTTTATTTTAAACCCTGGATGAGAAACAAAATGTCAGACCTATTATAATGCAGCCCAGTAATTAACATATGTTGGTCTGCCTCTGCCAAGGATTTCTTATGAGTAATGCAAGTTGCACAAGTAGAGGAGTCAGGTGGTTTGTCAGTGAAGAATCATACACATGCTTGAGTGATCAGATCCTAGAGACACCATCTGAGGATAGAATGTGGATCTGTGTTTGAATCTAAGAACAATTATAGTTTAAATGACCTCTCAGCTGTGTTAAGTTGGGGGGGGGGAAGAAAACAACTTCCTCTCCCTCCTTCCCCTGTTGCCAGTAAAATATTCTCTTATCCAGTACTAAGACAAATGGGGATAATGATTCATGGAGGAAGTTTACATTTAGTTTTTGGGTTTATGGGGGGTTTTCTGTATGGTGGTTGCAAGGGGTAATTTGTTTGCTTTTGTTTGCCCAATTTCTGAGTGACTGGAATGAGGAGTCTCAGGGATACTTTCAAAATCCTCTGACCCTGACTTTCAGAGACAGCTGTAAATTGAAGTTACATCAGGTGAGTGGCAGGAAGTTGGATGCAGCTTTTCAATTTGGGGGGGACCTTTCACAGCAGACAAGTGGAGTGACTTAGTTAAACTGAAAGTCGTCTCAGTGATCAGCACTAAGATACTTAATGCATATACTCCATGTACTCTCTATACATATGTTATGTCCACTCAAATAGCACATTCTGCAGTTAAATACAGGAAGGTGGTCAGGGAGTGGAGTAAAAGCTGAAATATAAAAAAAAATTAGAAAGTTTAAAAATGTGAAGTCAGCTTTTGCATGCTGTTTTAATTTTTTTTTTCCTTAATGAAACATATATGACCCAATCTGACCTATTTTCCTAATAAATGTTATGGGAAAACAAATGGTATATTGTGGATTTGAATAACTAAAATATTCCTGAACTCTGAAATGTGCTGCAGTTAGTGTTCTCTCTACACGGAGATTTTGTTTCTTAACCTGAAAGCAGGCTGTTGCACACCAGCAAATGGTTTGAGGTGGGCTCAATTAGTGACTGCAGCTTCTGCACAACTCTCTCGATGTGACCCCATCATCTTGGCTGAAGGGATTGGAACATGGAGATGTAATAGGAGCAATTAACATCTGTATATATTGCAAGTATTAACAACTTACAAAGACCAGAGATTCTTTAGTGGTTTGTCACAATAGTGTAAAACCATAATTTTTTTCTACTTAGAGTTGTGTCTAATTTGTAGTTCATGTTTTGACACTATCTGTTCAGCTATAAATCAAGTTTGACTGTGGTAGTGATGGCCTTCAGGCTACCTTTTGATTGTAAATTCACAATTGTTTTTGCCCTGAGTGCCATTTTCAAGCTATGCAGTGTAGATAGTCTTGAATAAAAGAACTTTCAATACAGGAGGTGAATTTTGGTGCTTAGACTAACGATTAGACTAATTTAAGATTGCCAGCCTTGAAATATTCATCCACCAGAATCCAGTCCTATCAAATAATTTTGAATAATAATAAACTTGCGTTCTTTTGCAAAATCTGCCTTTAGGTCCCTGTTTAGGGTTTATATTTTCAGGTTTCATCCTGGATCACAAGCACTGGAAACTCATTAAGTGAACAGAGATGCTGTAATAATTGGTTCACTTAAGGAGTTGGAGCTTTAGAGTACCCATGAAGATATTATTAGGCTTAGCTCCAGGACTTGTTTCTACTTTCTGCTGTGTTTTCACGCCATGTTTGGTGGTAGTATGTCCAGTTTACCTGTGGAGGTTGTTTGCCGCCCTTGCTCAAAACAGGATGGTGCAATTGGTAGTCACACTTAATAACACTGATTGCTTGTTTTACAAATCATTGAGCCACTTGTGGCTTACAAAAAAAGTCAAGTAAGGACTGCTGTGGGTCAGAACTTCTGATTTGCCAAATTTTAATCTCTAGAAAACATTAAGATCTCTAGAAGTGAAATTGTTAGATGTCAAATCTGTTTCCCCTTCCCAGTCATTATTGTAAACTGGGCAGATCCAGCAGCTTTTGAGGAGATGCTAGGAAACCCGACTAGTCTAAAGGGGAAATAGCTGGCTGGGAAAAATATGTGGTGAGAAAGATGTAGCTGCATTTAGTGCCATATCGACATTTTGGCCATGGAGAGTGAAATCGCAGAATTTGTTTTAATATTTATTGTGCATTCAAATACCTGTCACAAGGCTTTGTGATCTGTGGGTACTATTTTTATCTTCATTTACAAATCAGCAGGTGTTCACAGGCCTGTTGGACATCCATCCTTTTGAGGCATTTATGAGTAAACGTTTCTGGCTGTCATAATTTTGGTTGGTCAAGTTCACATTAATTGCTGCACTCTGTGTAGTTGTTCTAACGTTTAAATACTGCCTGTGAGTAGGTTTGATTAAAATTACGTCTCTAGGTGCACACTAAATACCTTTGATACCTCACCTACAAACAACTGTAGAATTGTTGGTGAGAATGACAGCTGCAGGCAATAAACGAGGACAGTAATAGAAGTCTCAGTGCTGGAGAGAGCATCATAAATCATGAGGTGAGAGCAGCGTGTGTGCTGACAAATCGGTGAGCAGCTGCAAACAGCATTTTCCAGGTAAGAATTATTGCACTCGCTCCTGATAACTGCTCAGAAAACACCTCTTCCTTGTATGTGGGCGACTTTGCCCCTGCACAGGTACTCACAGCAGTGTAAGCTGTTGAGCTCTAGTATTTTTCCTGGGAACGGTGTTTTGTGCGGTGTAAGCTACATATTGTACATTGGACCTTGGTTTTCATCCAAGGTGTATTCAAGTGTGAGTTTTCCCTTTCAGGGAGGAAAACCCCCATGCTTATTGCAGCAGATGAGTTATTTGATTTAGTTTCCTCAGAGACTTTGCAGAAGTGTTCTTGACAGGTGGAGAGAAGGAGATGTATTTGGCTGGTTTTAACAAGCTTGCTTTGTTAGCCCTTGCTGGGTGGAGTTTGGAGGAGGTGCATATGCCTCTTCAAAAAATAAATGGAAAAAAAAACCAGACTGGAATGATGCTGTTTAAGTAAGGGAGGTGATAATCTAGTCACATAGAAAGCAATCTTGCTCTTCTACTATAAAAGAGATGAAAACTATTTTAATGAAATAATGATGGGAAACAGATGGCAAAGAGCTAGCAACTGAAATATTTTTTGAACGCTAAAAAATAAGTGTCAAACACATGTCCTATAATTTAATTATTGCTAAAAGCATAACATGTCAGAATATGTTTTAAAGTGTTCTGATCTTTATATATATATATATATATATATATATATATATATATAATTCAACCTTAATCTCTTGGGTTTTGGTTAATCTTGATAAATTAAGGGCTTAGAAGTTTTGATGATCACTGCCACTTTGCGTAGACTAGTGAATGTGACACCAATGCCCCATTCCAGAAAGGTACTGCAGTTGGCAGACATTTATAGCTTTAATATGCAGTCTTGGAAGACTACCTTTTTGGATTCATATGCTCTCAGTTTGTTGTCCATGGTGGGAGAAAAGTTGCTAACACACACAGGCATGTTGGTACTGCAGTGTGGGCACGGCAGCCCCAGCCGTGGGTGCTGAGTGTCTGGCTCAGGTGTGAGGCTGCCCTGGCTCCGGGCCTTGGGGAGCACAGCTTCAGAATGCAGCACACTGGTGAATCCCAGGAGCCCTAACAAGCACTGCCACTGGTGCTGCTGCAGATGTGGCCGCAGTGCAGGGTGCCTGGCAGTGGTGTCCTGTCCCCACTCTGACAGTAGTACTCGAGTATCTGCAAGGAGTTCTTACAGTTTTGCTACACTGTGCTTATGGTTAGAATGTAATTGTCTTTCTCTTGTACTTTAAACTGTTTACATAAATCATAAAAATAGAACATCTGTAAGAAATGGTCCTTTAAATAGAAACATTAAAATATTAGATAATTGTGTCCTAGTTTACACCACACCCTTTCCCCTGCACTGGGCAGCAGGATTTGATCACTGGATTGAGGGAAGACTTCCGGCTTTTTGGAATGCTTAATTTCCTTTTATGTGGCTGGTTTTGTTGTTTGTTTATTTGTTTTCTTGTTGAGGTTCATTTTCAGCTGCCTTAGCTACGATTGATACCACTGTCCATGACTGCCTGGTTTTCACATCAATGAAAGGAACATTGGGAACTCCCCAGCTAAGCAGGTGGGAGGGCCGGGACCTCCCTTTCAGCTCAGCTCAACAGGCTTCAGGCCAGGCTGTGATGCTTTTCTCAGAGCGTCCAGGCACCTTGCAGTTCCCCCAAAGAACAAAGAGCATTTTCTTATACCTCAGAACAGTGCAACAACCTGGTTTTACAGAAACACTTCTTTTCTTCTACAGAATATTCTTCTGACATTAACAAGTGTACAAGAGAAGCTATTTTTCTGAGGTTTTATATTTAGGTAACATAACTAATGTGTTTAGACACCTTCATGTCCCCTTGAGCTGAGTACCTCTTACCAGCCTCACTTGGTTTAATACTGAACTTGCTGAAGAGTACCCTTCACTGGCCAGTAGCCTGGTGACTTTTGGAAAATAAGCTCAAGAATGTGCAAGTGTGCAAGCTTTGGTGCTAGCAACACAGGGCTTTGACTATGGTGTCCCTGGCATTGCCACAGTCCTGCCCTTTCCTCCATCCTCTCTGCTGGCAGGAGTGACAGAGCGGAAGGTGTGTAGGTGTGCTGTGTCCCATTGTGCTACTTCTCACTGTCTCCCAAAGGAATAAATAAATTGTGTCCTGGTGGTGGTGCTGACTGTGTGCCACTAACACAGGGCTCATGGGCATCAGGAAAGGTAGGGTGGCATGGAAGCAAGGGGCCATCACTGGACCATGGTAGGGGGCTTGTATATGGGTCACCATCTTTTATGGCTTTCCTCATTCACTTCTCCTGGCCAGGAATAAACGTTCCTTTTAATACCAAGGGAGCTGTACCATGATGCCCAATATGAACATGCTACTCTATGAGAAAAATGGACAATCCCTTTTTCCATCCTGTGGTTTTGTGCTGTCAGGACTACTTAAGCCTCTCAGTTCCCTGCTGCATGTTATTCCTATCCTTATGCTGTGTTAGCATAAATATTTGTGCAGGTGCACAATGAATCAGACTGCTGAACTGATAAGGATGAAAACAAAAAAACCCTTTTGTGTTTCTTACATGTTCTTTCCCTAGTTTGCTTCCCTGTGTGGCTGCACCAATCACCCGTGAGCAGCACACAGGCAGCAGCAGAGGATTCGGAAGCAGAGCTGTTTGGCAGGTGGGGAGGCAGGAAAGAATGCTTTAACTGGCCCTCCTGCCTAGGAAAATAAGACAGACCCACAGCCTCACAATTAGAAGAAAATAATAAACCCAGCTTATAAATAGATTGGATCAAGTGATTAAAACCACAATATTTTGATTTGCATAAACTTGTTTTCCTATTAGTACAACAGCATCTGTTGCTGGGAGCAGGTAGATTCTCACTAAATTAAAACCTAAATTGCACTTAACCTTCTCTACATTGGGCACCGCTTGTCGTCTGTTAGAACAGCCCCTGGAACTAGTCAGGAGTCCTGAAAACAAGAACCAAACAAAGGGAGCTTAGTTCTGCAGGACCATGCCCATGCACTACTCCAGCAGGTTTCTGCCTAAAGCCCTTCATCCACTGTATGATCTTAGGAGGCTGGAGGCCTCTGCCATCTCCAGTGACATGACCTGGAGAAGTGAAAAGATGCTGTAAGGGCTCAGTTCCCAGCTGGTCTGTCTTTGAGGACACTGGGGAAGCATGGCGGGGCTACCCACCGCACAGAGTAGTCCCCCTGAAGCCTTGCTCCTCCCCATGCAGCCTGGTGCTGTCCTGGAGATGGAATGGATAGTCTGGGATCACTGGAGAACCTGAGCCTTTTAAAACTCCCTTGTACGTCCTGTGAGGTGGGACGTAGTGTGTGAACTGCCACTGAAACCAGCTGTGTTACATCCTGGTTAGTTCCTCCGTTTTGGACCAAGTACCTGCTGCTCTGAGGCTTCTGTTTTGCAGAGGGTAAGTCTGGTTTCCACAGACTAAAAGCCCTAATGTAGATCTTAGAAGACACATTTTTTTTTTTTTTCCCCCCTTTGAACAACCTGTGTTTCAACCAAAATGGATTATTTCCTTTTCTGCCAAACCAGGTCATGGGAACTTTACACTGTACAGTCAGGGAGGAGGTATCACTGAGCTTGAAGCCCATCTTCCCCTGTGGCTGGTGTGGCTACAGGATACCTCTATCACACCTATGTCTGGCAAAAAAGGCAGCTGTGTATTGTCAGAAAGTGCAGTTAAGCTTGAAAGCTAAAACCTGGAAGGGAGATCCAAGCTCAAGTTTGCAGCCCTAAAGTATTCCTGCTAGCATCTGCTCTTCCCACCCTTCCTGGAGGGAGCCAGTAGCTGGTGGGCGATCTCCTGTTGGTGCCCGTGCGGGGCAGGCGGTCCAGCGCAGGCGGCTCCTTTCCGGGAGCCCTGGCCTCCACCGAGGCCAGCTGGCAGCGGCCCCTGGCTCTGTGCCTCTCCTGCTCCCTGCTCAATTTTTGCAGCTTTAGAGCCTCGTTTAGGGGCTGAAGTGCCGCAGACGAAGCTGTGCTAAAAGGGTGCTTTTTGCATGGTGTGCAGTCCTGGTGCGGTGGGAGCCCTGGTTGGTGGCTGGAGTTCCTGGGCACCATGATGATAAAAATAACCCTTATTTTTAAACTAAGTGTGTTGTCTAAATGCTACTTGTGATTTTAAATCATTTTTGTTATGTTTCCTAAGGACCATGGCACGCCGTGTTTCTTTGATCTGTATTTTTAGAGGTGTACTGTTACTCCGAGCGCGGGGGCTGGAGCTCACAGATCAGACCGCAAGTGGCCGTATGCCCTTGGGAGTGTGGAATAAGTCACTCTGACTGGCTCGTGGGTGTAGATGAGTTACATCTGTGGGGTGCCTTGTGGTCCTGGGGAATTAAATGTTCTCTCTGTTGATTTTGCATGGGTTAGTTATTAAGGGATGTTACCACTCTTCATGCCTTACACAAATGAAGTGCTAGAGCCCCCGTTGAACAGAAATGCATAAACCAGTCATCTTTCAGGTATTGGAGAAAATTTCCCCAAATAAAAGCAAATGAGAACCTTTTAGCTGGCCAGTATTTATGTGCATTTAACTGTGGGCACTAAGCCATCTCACTGAAGTATTCTACTGGAACATTCATAATACCTGAAGTTCACAAGTACATCTGTACACAGGTGACCTTGGTCTAGACTTAGTCCTGATGTTGTGAACAGATTTTGAGTAGGTTGCTGTTTGGGGTGCCACACAGCATAAAAATTTTAATGAAGAAAATTGTGTTCAAATTGGAATAGAGCTGATAGCTTCATACACAGATGTTCTATGCATCAGCCTTTATTGTAAAAGAGCTTTTAATTGTCAATACCTTCATGTGTCACGTTAATTTTTCTTTCCAAATTCTGTTTTTATTAAAAATAGAATTCTTGAAAAATGCTGATCTTTCTTAAAGGAACTGATAAATTAAAATGCCTGAAACAGGTCCCTATTCCAGTGCATGCTATTTCTGAAGACTTTACAGTTTCAAGTAGCATCAAGTGAGACTTCCAAACATCTCCAAATTCTTTGAAGTTTTTCAAGTTTATAGACTATTTCTAGAAATCAAGGGCACAGATTCATTTTTGCAGGGGTTTTGGGTTTTCTTTTTGTGATTGGTTCTTTTAATTATATTCCAAACAAATTACCATACTGAAATCTTTCTGTGCGTCAAGATATCAAGAATAATGCAGGGTAAGCCTCTGCCATTAATATTCATTATGGTATTTCATAACTGTATCTGTTGAGCAGCACTGATTGAATTTAGAGAAATTGTATTGTTTAAAATTCTTTTCATTAATATATTAAATTCTCATAGCATATTACTGAAATCGGTTTGTACACAGACATTTGATTTTGCATCTTTAGCCTTACCCAAGTTAAAATACTGTTTGCATCCATTAATGTCATGTTAGGGAAATTTGCACTCGAATTTGATGGGATGCTGTATTCTGGTAGCTGTAAGAACTGTACAGATTTCAGAAATTATTGGTGAGAATTAAGTGTATTACAAATTAATAAAAAGTTATAGAAGATATTATTTATACTGAAATACAAAATAAATGCTCTTTTAAAGAGAAAATGATTTGGGGGATCTTGACTTAATGAATCACTGTCAGGCTTTGTGGTTTTAAAGCAAAAAATGCTTGCAATTTAAAGCATTTTTTTCTGTCTTATTTCACTATCAAACACTCTACACAAACAGAGGAAACAGGCAGATGAGCTAGTCTATGGGAGGAAATAGTTAAAAATAGTGAAGCGTAAGTGCTATCAAACACACAAAGAAACCTCTAAAAGTAACATTCCCATTAACATCATCAACTTACTGGTTTTAAATGTTTCTTGTGACTGATGCAAAAGAAGGAAGAGGCGACTATGCTGTTTAAACTGATTGAGCCTTGTTGCAATACTGAAAATTGAGCTGCATGCAGCAATTTTTTTTTCTCTTTTTCCCCCTATTTTCCATCTATATGCTGTGAGTTCATGGGGAAGGTGAAGAGCAGGCTGAGCCCTGCTTCCCGGGAACCAATAAGGGAGTGCTGCTGCTCACACTCATAGATCTTTTGTATCTTTTTGAATTTTACTCATTGCTAATAAAACCTGGATTAAACTAGTAAAAGTTTTAGGGCTTTGTTTAGATTTTTTTGCTTTTAATCTTGAAGCTTTTTAAATAACCTTGCCTGTAGAGGTCACAGGTTTATTTATCTGTGTGCACACCACTGAGGCCACATGAGCTGCCTCGTTACTAACTCCCATGAGAGTAACTCCAATGTAAGGTTTTGTAGAAAGAGAGCAAAATAGGTTTACAGCATCCCTTTAGTACCCACTCAAATTAATCTGCATGAGGTTTCAGAATACGTACACTTGAATATTCAAGTTTCAGTCTAGTTCTTCAATGGTGTTTTTTCAGAACGCTAACCACTTAAAAGCAGCTTGGGGTTTTAGGTTTTGGATTTCCCTGTTGTTCCTCCTCTGTTACCAAGCCAGGCAAGGCAGGATAGGGATAATGCATGACGCTGAGAAAGCAGCTCGCTTCTTTGACCCCAGCCACTCAAGAACCAGGTGATGTACTGAGCACAGGGGAGGAAAATCAAAGTCACAATCCTGTAAATATTTATATACATAGTTAAGGTTAGACATAAAAATGGTTTTTTAAACTTAGTCAAACTCCTTGCATATAAAGTTAAGAATGTATGTAAATATTTGTAGTCTGGAACCTATTTCAGGTTTTTTAAATATTTAAAGTCCTTTCAAAAATACTTTTATTTTGTTTTAATACTGCAAGGCCTTTTGCTGCAAAATTAAAGATGTGTTCAGAGAATGCAGACCCAGCCACACGGGTAACTCCTTCCAGCAGCAGCAGGCAAGGTAACAGCTCAGTGACCTGCGGGACGCTTTTGTCTGCATGTTCAGGCTTTCTCTGGTAAGAGTTAAGTGCTCAGTTAGAGGGCAGGAGACTTGGCTTTGGGTCACTGAACTCCAGGCTGTGGTTGTCTGATTCAGCTAATTCTTCCCCTCCAAACTTCTCAAGTAACTTTGAACAGATTGCTTACACTTTGAGTGCCTGTGTGTCCCAGTAAGAAAACAGGGTTAATTATACAATCTTCCATCTCTTGCCTGGACTTCCCTAGTTTGGTGTAGCAGAAGCTACTTTTACTGTGCTACTGTAAGATATACAATTTGTGAGGTCCCTGGTAATACAGACGTGCAGCTACCTGGAAGTAGGAAGGGTTGCATTTTCGCAGGCTCTCGAAAGCTTAGCATGTATCAGTCCTTGCCTTTAGAGCTGTGTGTTTTTTACTTATTTTATTAACTCCTGGTGTGAAGGAAGTGATGTTATCCTAGCAACCTCCTGTCTTCATTTGGGCCTTCAGCGTTTTTCTCTGTGTGTGTGTATACGGGTATATATTTTCTTAGTAGTGAGTGACTGAAAACATGTGCAAGCCAGCCATGTGCTGATGTTGCACTGACTCCAGCTCTCACCCACCCGCCCACTTTCCTTCCTTCCTTCCTTGGAGAGCTGGCAAACAAATTACAGCCTCAACGTGTGTGCTGCTCAGGCAACGGCCCGCTGGGGAAATGCATGGGGGAGAACATTTGGATGCCAGATCAGTGTCTCATTAGGCATTTCTTAGTGTATTTTACAAGTCTGCAGACAAACAGTAGTTAAGACTCAGATGGAGAAAAATTTATATGTTCCCTGCAGGAAGGGGGGAGTCTGCTGGGGATTGCAGGGCAGTTGCTGCTGCACCCAGGCAAGTCCCACATGGCCATGCAAAGATTCAGTAATGTGCCCTAAAAGCTGATGGGCAGGAGGGGATTGGTGGCCCTCCTGATGACAGGCTTTGAAATGCCAGATTAATTCATTGCTTTCTGCTTTGAGATAAGGTCCAACAGATCCTGCACAAAATATTGGGGTACATGTGTGGTACAAGTGTGAAACTGGGCTGAGTCTAGCCCAGACCTGCTTAATGAATGGTAATTTTCAAAGTCATGTGGCTGAATCAGATGACTTCAAATGTGTTTTTAAGTGAGGGTTAAAGGAAACATTAAGCTTATGTTTCCTTGTTGCTGTCATTGCTGTTTTACCATATTACAGTCCTAATGGTAATGTTTTCCTTTCTTTTTCACAAACAAGATGACCTTGGCAGTTAATGACCTGCTTACAGTCTTTGGCATTGCTCGGCCGGGGAGGGGGCATTTCTCATATTTATTCAGTTATTTCACATTACAGAAGATGCTTGACACTGGCTGTGAGGAGGCAGTGAGTGAAGCAGTATAAAGGGACTTTGCATCTAGGAGAAGGAGCAGGGTGCCCCCATTTCAGGGAAGGAGTTCCCCCCTCAGTATGGATGCAGAAGGATCCATACTGCAGAAAAGAGGATGCAGAAGCTGGGGGTGTGGGCTGATTTGGGGTGGGTCTACATCATGTGGACAGCAACAGCCCAGCTGCCTGGTACTGTGGAGGCAGCGAAGAGCAGCTGGTTCCTCCCCAGCACACTTGGGTGCTTTTTGCCAGGCAGCTGGGAGCTGAATGGCTTCGCTTCAGTGGAGGAAAACTTGTCCCTGAGCACCTGCGTAACTGGGCTGTGCGGACCACAGCACAGCAGCAGGAGTCTGATGGTGGGAAGGGCACGTGGGCCAGCAGCCCTGCCACTGCTTCGTCTGCCCTTTAGCAGAGAAATGGTTAAGCAAAGCTGTACATCATGTACATATTAAAAAAGCCATAGATAAATTATATCAGGCCAGATCACAGTTAGTGGCTGGAGAAATGTTGAGTGTGTTTGGTCTCCACATACTTGGTGCCTTGCTCTGCCCCTGTGTATTGCAGCTGCAGTGCTGTAGTTGGAAACTTCTAATGAATAAAACTAAAACTCAAAATTCTTGGGTCTAAGTTTTGTGGTGGTGTTGTTTTTGTGAGGAGAGATGGATTAAAAGGTGTCTTTTTTTTCTTTTTTTTTTTCTTTTAAATCTGGATTGACCATACAAAGAGGTGTTACGTGTGAACTGCTATTCTGGTAAGAGTAAGCTGGTGTTTTGGAAAGAATTTCTGACTTTGGAGCAAATAATTTGCTTTTTAAGTTGTTCTGTTTTTTACTTGGCTTTGTGAGCAAGGCCTGGGTGGTGAAGGGCTCCTGTTATGGGTGCTGCAGCTACTGAGGGGACAGTGGGGAGGCTGCCTCCTTGTGAGCAGTAATTTTATTTATGTTGGTCTCCTTTCAAACTGTCACAGTAAATCTATTTTCCTTGTCATTTCGTAAATCATTATACAGGATTAGGCCTTTTACCAGCATTTAAGAATTCTGCAGTCATTTTAAGGACTGTCTCCCTCCCTGGCTCAGCCAAGCGATTCCTATTCTTGCTGGTATTCCTTGCTATTTAAATAATGCTGGGCCTGATTAGGAGGAAATGGTCTCTGGAAGGCAACCGACATTTTCAAAAGCACTGTTCCACAAAGGAGACTTTGAACTGTGCTAAGGCTTTAAAAGTTAAATAATATTTTGAATGTTAGAGTTCTAATGTTTTCCTATTGTCATGGGAGACTTGGATCGAGTCCCAGGATTGTGGTTAACTTTGCCTCCAAGCTTAGGCCTTATTTATTACCACTGAGATGAACTTAAGCTACTTCACCTCTTTTTCTTTTTTTTTTCCTTTTTTTTTTCTTTTTTTATTAACTCTTCAAATTGAGACATCCTTTTAAATTTTTGTATTACATTTATTTTAAAAAGAGCTGTAAGTTTTCTTGTTTTTTCAATGGAGCCATCTCTTGGGGGTGCTAGGGTCTGTGGCGGGGCTGATGGTGCCCTGGGCACCCTACGTCCCCCTGTGCCCTGTGGAGAGGGTGTGAGGCTGCTTGCAGCACCTCTTGGATGAAGGCAGTGGAGGCAATTAAAAAAAGGATCCCAAGGAGAGCCATGCAAGACAGGAGCTGGTCACTGTCTGGGCTGAGGCCGGGCACCACGGCTGTGGGGAGCTGGAAGGGCGGCTGTGCTTCAGGGCCTGGGGGCTTCAGCTCCCTGGCTGTGAGCAGCCCTGCGTTCCCTCCTGAAGGGAAGCAGCGGAAAGGCCCCTTCCGACCCAAACCATTCTGCTATCCTGTGAAGCCTCGGCAAGGGCAGCTGAGGGGCCTCCGACGGGATGCAGCTCAGGTTTGTGGCTCTTGCAAATGAGTTCATTTTCATACAGCGGCCTACTGGAGCCACAGTTTAAGGAGTGGTTTACAATGGAACAAGATTGTTTTAGGAAATAAAGTTAGAACTTTAAGGGCATTTATGCATTCACTAAGCCCTCAGAAAGCTGCATGAGCTATGATAAAATTCACCATGCGGGTCAAATCATGGCCTTCATTGTTAGGCATGGGTTTTTCCTGTCGTCATGCTCCCCTGGGGATTTATTTGGCATAAGGTATGGTTTATTTGGCATCACGTAATCTGTGCACAGTAGTCATGAACCCTTGCTTTGAGGACGCAGGGTCCAGGCTGCTGTTGGTCGATGCAGTCTCCCAGGGCCCATCTTCCATTACTGTGTACTTCCTGCCCATTCCCAGGAGCCTAATTATTAATATAATAATATGTAATAATGGCTTATCAGAAGAGATTACGTTAGTGTAACTTGCTTTTACCATTAGTCAGTGTATGTTAAAAACATTTGTTGGTTTAAGTTGAAAACTGGGTATGTTTTTCTGCTGAGTAAATGTTCCTTTCCAGCTTCCAAAAGGACAGAAATCCCTTTATATTTATTCATGTTTAGTATCTGCTAAAGGCAAAAGAATGGTGGTTTTGTAGTTGCATATTTTGGCCCAGGTGAAAAATTTAATAAATGAATCAAGGCAGAGGAAAGGGAGGAACCTAATCAGATACTAAAGAGACTTCATGAATATTAAGTGTTTTCCACTTAAGCAGTCTTTTTAATAATCTGAAACATTAATAGCAGTATGACTGCCTGCATCTACACCAGCTGTATACGAGAGATAAAAGTCCCAGTTTAACATGATTTTTATCAGCTTACTCATGCTAGTGTTCAACCTACAGAAGCAGTCATTTTGCATGGTGAAAAACAGCTTTTCAACAACAGGACTGGCTGTATGCACAAATAAACAGTGTAAATTTGGTTCGTGATCTAGGAGATAATGGAGTAACTGGTGGTAGTTTCAATACTTCAGGGTTTTTGTTCCCTTCCCTCCTCCAAAGTATTCAACCTTAGTGCCTAGAGTTGTACTTAATGATTCAAGAATAAACCTGCAAATGCATGCTGAGTATTTTCTGGTAACTAATTATAGGAACTGTTTGCTCCCAAGTTAATGAATTCCCCATTAGTTTCCTGCATCCAGTTTGTTACATGTGTTACAAAATGATTGTAATGTTTTGGGGTTTTCTTAATGTGTGTGTTTAAATGTAAGCTGTTCCAGTAAAGTAAAAAGGTTTGGTTGTGACTGTAATCTAAACAGCGTGGATATTTAAACCTGTGTTCATTGCAGTCAGGAAGACACTTTGAAAGTTCGGTTTTCTCAAACTAATTGTATTTTCCTGATTGGTTCTAGTTTTGGATAACGCAAAAGGTAATATTAAGAGTGTGTGCTGCACTTGATGTCAGATATTAGTATGGGTGAAAGTTTTATACATGTATAAGTGGATAATTAGATAGCACTTAAAAAACCCCAAACCTTTCAAAAAGCCCAACGCACACTAAATCCCCCGCTTTGGGCTTGTCTGTTCGATTTCCTGCTCAGAAGGGCTGGTCTAGTCTGCCCCTTCCTCCGACATTTCTGCTTCTGTCTGGGAGCTGCTGAACTGCTTGTACTGAAGCAAACGAGGACCCGTTTTATTTGCCCTTGGCGTTTGCAGGCTGTGATCAGTAAGGTGTTGATCACAGCTGGGCTGTCCCTCTGGCAGGTGTCAGGTGGGCAGTGTGGAGCATGGCTCTATGTCTAAACTTGTGCATCCAAGCACAATTAAGACTGGGATCCATTTTAGGTGATACCATAATTCATATAGGTAATGCTTCTGTTCAGATATGTTTCTCTTTCTTTGGGGAGCAGAGTCTGTGAGTAGGATGCAGGCTGTCTTTGTGCATGTTCCTCAAGGATGAATATGTTTCATGTCTCTGAAAGAGTGGACTGCAAGACAACAAAAAAGACAAATGGAACAGCATTTCCTGACACTTATTTGTGTAAGGTCTGGGCTGCATTACACATCTGGAAGCTGCTTGCTACTCTGTGCATTTGCTAGTGATTAGCTTTTTTTTTTTCTGTAGTGCTTGTAATTTGAGATCTTGCTATGGAGTTAGGGAGGAGTTTCTATAGAAGCACATACAGTGCTTTCTTTTGTAGCAGGTTTTTTAAAGCATTCTTATTGATCCGTTTGAAAATCTATCTCCTCTAATAACTCAAATTCATTTCTTACAAAACTCACCATCACTGAATTGCTGTTGTCAAGTTAAAAAAGGTAAATGGGAAAGGATCTCATTCTACTTCGGCAGCAGTTCTTGTTTGTTCCATCTGATGTATTTCTCTTGTCACTATGCTGCAGACCTTGTCTATCCAAGGAAGTGAGTAAACCACTGTTAATACAAGTGCTTAAAAATATTTTGTTCATGACCTTTGGAAAAGTTGAAGTTAAGAGATTAAAAATAGAGAAGGAAAACTTTATTTCTCTCTTGCTTACCCTCCCCTTCCGCAGAGATATGGAACCTTGAAACTATGACAGCATCTACGTATTCTCTTTCAAACCTAAAAAGTGACAGGAAGTATTCTCTGCTAGGTGCCATAGCCAGGCTTGTAAAAAAATTAAAAAACAAAACAAAAAAACCCAAAAAACCACAGTAGCTTTGGGGACTGCTGGGAATGGATGCTGGATATTTCATAGAAATCCTTTCCTAGTTGATACTGGAAATTTAAAGTTACGTTTATATTTAAAATACTTGGTTATGATTCAGAAAAAAACCCTATAAGCTTGATTTCTTGTATTTCGTCTTTTTATTATCTATGATAGTTAATTGTTTAAGTGAAGAAAGCTTTCTAGGTTGAAAAGGACAGACTGAAGTGGTCTATTTGCTGCAAAGAAAATACGTTCTCTTTATGGTACCTGTGGAAACAATTTCAGTCTATATGGAAATAGCCTGTAAGTTAACTCTGCCTGCCCCCCTGCCTGCCACTGCCCTGGGGGAATTTTTATCAAGTGTCAAGAGCAGGGATTTAGAAGACTTTGAGAAAACTGCTTTTCTGGGGAGCTGACGACATCATGTGTCTGTTTGTAGCTTTCTTGGGCAAATCGGTGAATATTAGTGCTGCACTGTTTATCACCCCATAATGTGTGAGTCCTTTTAGTTATGGACCAATAACTCATGGGTTACACCGTGGTGTCTGAGTGATTTGGAGCTCTCCTGGAGGGAGAATGGAGTGACCTGAAGCTGTGGTAACCATCTTTCGCCCTAGCGTTTTGTGCATCAGCTGTGTAGCATTTTTAGTTATTGCTAAAATTTGTGGTAGGAAGCTGCCTGAAATGAAATGTGAGGAACTCTGTATAATAATAAAATCAATTGGACTGTTTCCCCAGTAATTCTGGAGACTGATGCATCATTAATGTTGGTAATACAGTAGCTGTCAGATCACAAACTTCTCAATAAATGTGCAGCTGGCAGGCTTTGATGGAAATTGGAGGCAAGCAGAGAATGAGATTTAGGGCTTTGATATATGGGGTGTCAGCCATGTGATGAAGTTTTTATCAATTTCTGTCACTTCTGTCTCTTATGTTCACTACATATGTGGTCTTCCTTGCAGTTTCTGGTGGTGACTGAAATGCTAGCTGCACCTTTTTAATGTTTAGTAATAGAGATAGAGGTTAAAATAAGAGGAAAGTTCACTTTTAAATACATTGTTCTGTATATGGTGGCATCAGATCAGAAGTGTAATGCAGTGATCACCTGTTATACAGTTAGTGATTTGTAAGTCATGATAGCAACTTCAGATGGAAACTGGAAGCAGAACTAATCATCAAGGAACTTGCCTGAATACAACAGCAAGGCAGTTGTTCAGTATCCTGACTAACTACCTGTACTGGGAAGGCATCAGGGGAAACCGGGTCAGTGGCTTTTCCAGTCCTTCTGATTCTTATTTTTGTCATGTTTTTGTTTGAAAATGCTTAGTAAATCAGGAATTCTCTGTATCTTCAGAATAACCCATTTGGAAGACTTCCTAGAGCAGTCACTTGAAAAAAATCAAATGGAAATGTTGCAAATTGCCATCAACCCTGATTTAGATCAGAATTACATAAACAGCTGGAAAGTGACATAAATATCTGCAACATAAAGGAAAAATAAACCAACTAGTTTGCTGAGAGTAAATACTGATAAGGACATTTGAATTTGAGCACTTTGCACGTACGAGTTGTGAGGAGCACAGGTTTTCCTTATGGGCTACACTGATTTACAGGTTCACAAAGTCGAGATGTTTTTCTCTCTTCACACTGTTAAAACAAAAGGAGGTTTCTAGAAACACACAACAAGCCCTTGCCCATTGTCAGGATAAGTTTCTGACTGCATCACATTCGCAATAGTTTTGGGTGGGTCTGGGCCAAAGCTGGCTGAGAGAGTTGAAGCTGCTTGCAAGCAGTATAGGACCAGGGTGTGCACTTTGAGCTGCTGTTGCAGGGGAAGGCATAACTCTTTGTGCAGAGTTGTTTTTTGTGATCTCAGCAAACTTTGGGAGAAACTGCTTTTCTTGTTTGGATTTTTGACATGAACAGACTGTGCAGATGCTTTGTGGCTAAACCTTGAAAGCATAATGATTTGTCCCCTGTTCTGCCTCCACAGATTCTTACAGGGAAGATGTAATTGCTACTTCTCCTGCATGAAATCCCATGGAAATTATTAGTAATGTAACTCTGCATAAAATATATTACAGGAGTTTAGTTAAAATAAATGCCCTTTAAAATTTTGATAGGCTGATTCTCTATGGGCAGATACCAGACTTGGAGGAATTTTTTCCAGCACAACGGAGTGCCTTTTCAATAGTTTGGATTTGGCTAATCCTCACTCCTCTATTTGCTGCCATATTAGCAACAATTCTGTGAGTTGCAGTCAACTAACAAATTGTGAGTAAAAGTTTTTGGCCCAATTTGCCCCCTTGGATTTTTTGTATGTGTACAAAAGAAGTTTTTCATACTGAAGTGTCAAGTGCACAAGAATTGGAGCAAAATATTTTAATTTTTATCCCTTCTGTATTTTGAAATGAGTAATATGCAGTGTAAAGAAGTCGGAAACAGTATTTCCAATGTGTCTTTAACTCCTCCTGAGGTCCTAGACTTATCTGTTCATCTCTTGTCTGTTCCCACTTTCCTTGGAGCCTTAGAACTGGAAGCTGTGTTTAGAAAGCAAGCTACAATGCTTGCAAATGCATGCGTTTGGCTGATGTGCTGCTACTTTTTTTAAACACTATTGCTGGTTTACATGTAGTTGCCTCCCCTTGTTCATTGATAACTATTTCCTTAATTCATGATAACTCTATGCATGTATAGAGGTGTGTGTATATAGGATTTATATATATTTGTATTCTAAATACTGTATATTGTTCTATATGTTATGTAATTGATTTTCTTAAAATGGTGCTGTCAGACGATTTTTGGTATGGTATGCTTTAAAGTTTGGGGTTTTTTTCTCTTTATATGTGACTTTTCAAGAATTTAAAGTTGAAGGGGTTTTTTTGGTGTTGAAAGCTAAGCTTGCCTTTTATGGGTTAGACAGTGTTGTTTGTGTATGGTTAGACAGTATTCATTTTAGCAAAAAGGCTCTGCATCTGGCTCGTAGTCTCACAGGCAGATGAAATCATGAGGAATAGCTGGTACTGTCAAGTAGAATACATGATAAAATTATTAAATTATGTAGCATTGTCTAATCTGCTCACACAGCTTTGCCTGTTACAAGTGACAAACTAATATGCCATCAGACTTGACAGCCCTCTTAGTTTATTGTAGAAACTTGACACAAACTGTCGTTCATGTGCTCTAGAAGTGATGTGTTTTAGATAACAGGAAATACATTCCTCTGGCACCTTATAAAACCGTACAGTTGGCTGAGTGTTATGTGAAAGAAGGCATGGAGTCCAGTTTATAATGACAAATTCAGCTTATATTGAGTGCATGTGCTTGTGTACTTGCTTTCCTTTTGTAGGATTTTGTGAAAACATTCCTTTAAAATTAGTGTTTTTGTTAGAATATAAGCAGAAAGTCGTTGCATGCAGTCTGTTGCAGAGATGTAGACCCAGAGTATGTGAAGTTATATCTCAGCATGGCATGAAAATGTCAGTGGAGTTAAAATCTATCAGTCAAATTTCTGGCCTGTAGAATACTTCGAATGGATATTTTCACAGGGTGTCGCGCATGCCAGAACAGCAAACAGGAGCTGAGGTTTCAACCCCCAGTTGTAATGGTTAAAGGTCTCAGTTTCTCAGTGCTTGATATGGAGGAAATTTTGCAGGTGACACCAAGCTGGTGGAGGAGTGCCAATCTGCTGGAGGGTAGGAGGACTCTGTAGAGGGACCTGAACAGGCTGGATAGATGGGATGAATTCAGTGATATGAGCTTTAATAAGACCAAGTGCTGGGTCCTGCACTTTGGCCACAACCACCCCTTGGAGCACGACAGGCTGGGGACAGAGTGGCTGGACAGCACCCAGGCAGAAAGGGACCTGGGGTACTGATTGATGGCGGGCTGAACGTGAGCTAGCAGTGTGCCCACTTGGCCAAGAGGGCCAATGGCATCCTGGCCTGTACCAGCAGCAGTGTGGCCATTCAGTTTAGGAAGAATGTTGAGCTGCTGGAGCATGGCCAGAGAAGGGCAACAAGGCTGGTGGAGGGTCTGGAACACAAGTCCTATATGAGGAGCAGTGAGGGAGCTGAGGGTGTTCAGCCTGGAGAGGAGGAAGCTGAGGGGAGACCTTACCTCTCTCTAAAGCCACCTGAAAGGAGGGTGTAACCAGTTGGCAGTTGGTCTCTTGTCCCAGGCAACCAGTGACAGGGCAAGAGGACACAGTTTTAAGTTGCACCAGGGGAGATTTAGGTTGGACATTAAGAAGAATTTCTTCACAGAAGGGGTGATTGGACATTGGAATGTGCAGTCCAGGGAGGTGGTGGAATCACCATCCCTGGGGGTATTTAAGAAAAGAATGGATGTGGCACTCAGTGCCATGGTCTAGTTGACAAAGTTGTGTTCGGTCATAGGTTGGACTTCATGATCTCAGAGGTCTTTTCCAACCTAATTAATTCTGTGATTGTTTGGGTCGAGCATCATCTGTTTGAGGTATGTCTAATGAGTGGTGGTATAGAACATGCATCTCTACTGCCTTGGCCTCTGTTCATTTGTCTGGGTACCTCTGTTGATATTAATATACATCTGGCTTCCGTTGTGGAAATACTGAATGTCGTGCCAGGCCTTGTGGTGGTTTTGGACTGATGAACATGTGCCTGATCAGCTGGCTTGCACCAGTCACATCTTGGAAAGAAACTTCTCTTCAGAGGCAAAGTGGTTTGCCACTGCACTCACCCACTGCTACACTGAGATAGTGCCAATCAGTTGAGAACATCTTTACATCTTAAAATGTACCCAAGTCTAATTGCTCAGACTAGAGTAAATTTGAAGCTGCTTTTCGTGCAGGTGCTGTTGATGGAAGATGAGAGTATATAATGCAAGTACAAAATTTTGCATTTCATTGGGTTGAGTGCATTCTCTACTAGTGGGACAACCCCCACAAATAGACCTATCATGTCAAAAAAAGCAAACTTGCTCTGCTAGAACATAATTTCATCATCCTTTAATCTGTCTATGCTATTCCATAGACTGCAATTGATTCGAAACCAGGTACAAGAATAAAGAGGACCTCTGTTCTGTTTTACTTTGTGTAGTTGTCAAGTGCAGCATCTAAGAAGAGTGGTTAGAGTGAATAGTTTTGAATTTATATATATTTCTCTCCCTTTCTAAGGTCAAGGACAACCTGATGCAGAATTTGGAAAGGGGGTTGTCTTCCCTAATTCTCCTTTGAGAAGGAAACTTCTATCCCTTGAATTAACTGGGCTGCTTTATTTTCATGTTTGCTCTCTGGTGCATTGTCGTAAGATGGTCTGATATTTGAAATTTGTCCATAATACTCTACTCATAATAAAATTTTGCCAAAAGTGCTGACCCAGAGCAAGAATATGACACATCTGTGAGCTATCAGACATGATAAAAATTAGTTTCAACACATAGGATCAGAGCCATTAAGATTATAAACTAATTAGAGACTGAATTAGCCTTGAATTAGAACCGATTGTAATATCTTTTTTGAGATGGAAAGACAAAGTAGTAAAAAGCAAAAAGATGGAGCTTTTAAAAGTTCAGATTTTTCTAAGAAGGAAACTGGCTGGAGTAAGATGAAGTTGCCTTTGTCTTGTTTCTTTTTTGGAAATAATATCATGTAATCATTGGTCTTGGAACTTAGCTTTAGTTTTCTGTAGGTGTTACAGGAATGGGAAACCACTGTTGAATTATTGTTGATGGGCAGAAGATAACACTTATTTGTCTAAATTGTTTCACTGAGCTTACTGACACTGCACAATAATGCTGTTGTCGTCCAGCCACTGTGCGCTGTCATACACTGTATCAAAAAAAGGTGTCTACATAATAATGTATTTTCAGATGTCTTGAGGCATGCATTCAGGGTGTTTCAGTTACAGGGTTTAGAATTGGGCAAAAGTTTAGTATTTGTGCCTTTAATAAGATTTACTGTGATATTAAACAAGTAAAGCTTATCCTGAAACTGCTTAGAATAATTTAGTTGGTTGATTGGATATATTTCTTGTGGAAGAAATTTCTCACAGATAAGTCTTTGTGTTGGGCGGTAAGTTTGAAGTGAGTATTGTTGTCTTACAGCCATTTGCTTTGAGGTGGAGTTTCAATATCACATATTTGGGGGGAGTGTGTCCTTCCCTTCTAAAATATTTGTGCATTAATCAGTAGGGGCAATTGGTGAATATTGATGGTAACCTCTAAAGAGTGAGGGCAGCAGAGGGTTTTGCTTACTCTAAAAGCTAAGTATGAAGAATGAGCCAGAGTATATTCAGGTCTGTTTTGTATGATTGTTAATTCAGCCAGTTTTGAGTTACATTTTAAGCCTGTTTGAGCTCAAGCTCAGTCAAGCACATGTTAATTTTGTCCTTACTCAGAAAAGTGCTTACACTGACCAGATGCTTAAATATCATCAGCTGCTGAATTAAACTCTGAAAACCCTCAGGTGTTCTGCTGGCTTGCTTTTATCACAGCCTCTGTGCCGCCTAACAGGAAGTGAGGATAGGAATGTCTTTGGTGGCATAAGAATGTTAGGAGTAGAGCAGGAATTTGTAAGTATATGATGCAGTCTCATTTTGGTCTTGAGGGAAACCAGTGAATTTGGTCTGTGGCTCTGCATTCTTCATGTAGTGATATAACTGCTGGTGAAAATATTAGAGCACTGTACAATACAATATTGAAATTTTAAGGAGCCCTATAAAAATCTGTTCTTTCTTTCTAAAGGTATCACTTGCTATAGTTTTTCTCAAATATTTGCCCAGCTGGTTTTTGAAGATCCAAAGGTTTACATTGTAATTGGAAGTTCTTTCCAAATTTGTTGCATTTTTACAAACATCCAGTATATTTTACACTGCAAATGCTTTGTTTTCTTCTGATCTATGCAAGTTTTACATGTTAGTAATAAATTATTATTTATATTTTTAACTTGAGACAATTTTACTTTGGAGCTCAAGTGTGAGAAAAGAAGCTAGAATACTAATTTTGTTAGTTTAGCCAAATATAAAGTTAAGGTACAGAAAGCTAAGTGCAAAAAGCTGCTGACTATGACGGGGGACTTGGTGTATGTTGTTGTATTGGTATTAAAGTTAGAAAATATGTTGATGAATATCCTGAGCAAGATTAATTTATATAACTTGTTGTAACTTGGAAGAGGGCTTGAGGTTTATGTTTAATAAATATTGATGGTTTGTAACAGAGTTTGTTGTGCAGATAAATGCCATCTGACTATTATTGTCAAGCTTGTTTTAACCTTCAGAGAGCTTTTTTACAGAGAAACATACTGCAAAAGCTATCTGGCAAAAAATCAGAAATTGAAGTCTGGTGGGTCTGCTTACAAATGCTGCTTGTAGTGAAAAAGATGGACAGTTTGGGTTGGGGTTTCTTTTCGTTTATTTTTTTTTTTGTTTTATATATATAATAATTTAGCTGTTGTTCCACCCAGCAAAACATTTCTGTGGATGCTTAATTCTGCAGCTGTCCCTTAATTTCCAGGTATACCACTGTAGCAAAACGCTTTTCTGGATTCTTTATCTAAAGTAATCTGAAATCATACATAGTCATTCTGTTTAAATAAGCTAGCCTTTTTTGGGTACTCACAACCTGCTTACTGGTGCTTAAGTGCTCTACCATGAGGCTCACAGAAATTTCTGTGAGAACTTTAAAAGTCTTTTGATATTCTTTAATATTTTCCAGTGCTTCCTTGAATGTAGGCTGGGGACAAATGCCCATACTAAACAGAGTGGAGGGATCACACAGGCGATGAACAAGCAAGTTTGTTCTGAAGCACCTTTCTTTGTTCTGTGAGATGTGCTGCTACTGTTTTCTGCCCTTCTCCTTAGCCCTGTTTCAGTTATGGGGTTTTGAGGATCTGCTTTCAGGAAAATCTAAACACATAACCCTGAGTCATGGGTTATGTGCCTCAAAATGCATTATTTACATCCAAGAGATGATTGCATTCTGTCTGGGAGAGCACAAAACGTAGCGTTGGATTCAGACATTGTATTGTGCCCTTAACAGCACACAGATGAGCAGTGTGCAGGAAGCAGTGGAAGCAGGACAGTAAGGTGTGTGCTTCCTTCTGTCACTGCTGGGCTGGCTTGCAGGTTGTCATGATTTAGTCTCCGCTTCACTTCTGTGCCTCTCCTTCAAGAGGCTGAAATCTCTTCAAGAAAGATGTAGTTGCTTGATAGGTTATGGGATACTGTGAATCAAGGCCTTTATAAAATGAGGAGGTAACCTGTTTTCATTCAATGGTAACTCGCCTTCTTCAGAAAGTGTTTTTAGATTTGACCATTAGATAAACACTTAAGTGTCTGTGTATTCAACAGTGTCACCAGAGTTCCCTTATGAGGAAAAGAAAATTCATTTGCATCACCAGGTACTAAACTGTTTTTAATAAAAGTGTTTCTCAGGAACATAGTTTTATCATTTGAAAGCAAAATGCTTTAGACTAACAGTGAGGAGATACTAGAATTGGGAAAGTATGATAAAAGTTGCAAGTACTTATTTATTACTAGGTTCACATTTTCAAAGTTACAAATTCTGAAATCAGTGTTTTAGGGTTGCTGGTACAGTTACCTTTTGACTTTGCTTTGATGTTCTTGGGTGTGTGGCTATGGAGAAGCTGAGCTTTTTTTTTTAGCATTCTTGCAGTAAGATGCTGATAGAGTTATGAGCTTGGGGGTTTTTTGTCATATGTGAGGCTCTTAGATTAAAAACATATCTACATGTCAATTTTTAAAATTTTTTCTTTTATGGAAGGGAAGGACCTAGGAGTTGCAAGAAAGAATCCAGTTCCTTTATTCTGACTGACCTAATGTTTGCAGAACCTGGTTAGTAACTCTTGATTACTATAATTACATACAATAACAAAACTGAAGTCCTTTGGAGAAACCCAAGGCAATTTCCAGTGGTGTTTGTGGATGGATTAATTATTTTCATACATTTGGAGTTACGCCTCTTAGCTCTTTTTTTCCCCCCTTCAGCATTACTGTAAACAGAAAGCTTTCCTTGCAAAGGACTGAATTGGTTGTAATTTGTTGGATAGATAGAAGCTGTCAGGAAATGGACAACAGAGCTCTGTTGGATACAAGTTCTGTGTGGTTTTGATTTATTTAGGTGTTTCAGGCATTCTCCCAGGGTGTTGCTAAAGTTTTGCCTTCTGAAAATTTGATCAAGGGCCATCTTTTGTCTGACTTCAAAGTAATATTACTAATAAAAAGGGTGGAGCAAGGTGCTCCTAGGAGATTGAAAACAATTTTAGTGATCCTTCAGAGAGCTCCTGTGCTTCCTCTCCACACAGCTGGAGTCACTGGGAGGAGAGGTAGCTTATGGGGCCTCAAAACTGATGGATTAATGAACACCTGTTAGCATTTGGAGGGCTGGGAGCTGGCATAAATTAAAAATGCTGTTGACTTTCTATTACAGGATTATTACTTCTAGTAATTTCTATTGCAAATTCCCTTTTCTCTTGTTTCTCCATTCCAGAACAAAAACTTAAATTGTTGATAACTCATCTACTCGATACAGTGATTTTACAGGCTGACATTGGAGCTGTTAGAACGAGAGAAAGGACTTTTTTTCTTTTTCATTCTTTTTCTTTCAGCCATTGGAGCCAACATACTGGAAGAGACACACACTCAGAATCACTGTATTCATGTCATGACACCTGTTACATCTTTACAATACATTTGTATTGTACATGTGTGCTTTTCATCACTGTTTGGGTTGTTTGGCCTATAGTCTTTGAACCTTGAATTTTGTGCTTGAAGTTCTTAAGAAATGGCCAAATACAAAGCTAAAATGTGAAAAAAATAACAGCTGTGTGATAATAAAAATGCACTGATGGCCATAGGAGGGAGGAGGCCAGCTTGAGGCAGTGTGTCTTGTCAGCAATTTGAATATTCTCCTAAATAAGGTCATTTTAAGGTAAAAGTAAAATGTTCTGCTGGAACCGGAGGCTGAGGACTTGTGGAATTAGTGTATTGCCATAGAGCAGATTGGCAATGTCATGTCAGCTTTTGGAGGAAAAATTTGTCTGACTTTAGTAGTCTACAGTTTAACCTCCTATCCATTTTAATTATCTGCAAGTGTACTTGTTTGAATCCCCCAAGCAAAACTGTACCCACATTTATCAGAATGTTCTTGTGCCATTCAGGCAGGTCTGTACAAGTCCCTACAACTCTGCTTTTTTGGCAAAGTTTTGGTTGAAGTTCAGGTAATTGCACAATAAACTCAAAAGGAAACTTGAATGTGTGAACCTGCATGTACCTTCAAAAAAAAAAAAAAAAGTTGGTGTAACCCAAATTTGGCACAGCTCCAGCCATTACCTGTTGCTTATCAGCTTTAACCTAAGTGTAGCGGCTCCTTTCTTATCTTCTCATGAGGTTAAACTTGTATCATCAGGGGAATGTGTTCACATTTGAGATCAGAAGGCTTCCAGAGACTTCATTGGCAGAGCTGCTGGCATGAAAAGGCTCGTGGTCTGGGTCTAGAGGGCAGCTGGTTTAAATGTGGGTACAGGGATTGAAACTGCTTTGTATGCATTCTTTTTCCATTGTTGCTGATCTAGAAGTTATTTTATTTGGTGGTTTGGGAGGATAAAAGCTGATGGGGGAATGGGCTCTGTGCAGACAAGGGTCATGAAAGCGCTGAGGATGTGCATGGATGGCTTTGACAAAAGGGCCAAAGTGTAGACAAGCCGCTGTTGTGAGACAGCAGCAGTTGCCCTGGTGGAAGCAAACAACCTTCCCAGCACTTGTAAGCAGTGAATAAAGCTAAAGAGCTGCAGAGTGGGGCTGCTTTCCGAGAAATGATTGGCAGGGGTGGAAGATAACTCATTACAGAATCAGGAGAAGACTGAGAAACATTCGTTTATGCCAATTCAAATTGCTCTGGTCTCTAGAGACTTGGCAGTGTGATTCACCACTATGAAATATTCAGGTTTTAATCATCATTGCCTAGTGCAAAAACTGTAACTTGGTCATTTTTAAAATGTTGAGCTTTTTTTCTGCATAAACAAGTGTGGATTTATATGGAAAATGCATGTAAATAGGTACAGAGTAAATAGCTATGTATTAAACTTTTAAAAACATGAATGTATCTATAATGTATACACATTTATATTTACTTGTCTACAATCTTAAAAGGGCTGTGGAAGAAATGATCTGTCTGCTGGGAACAATTTGTATGTGAGTGAAGAGTAGGGCACAGAACTGAGCATTGGGTGTGTTAGCAGATTAACAGTGGCTCAGCACAGAGCTTTTAATATCTGGTCATATATTTTTCACAGTAACGTCAATATATGTCTGAATTGTTCTTATAGCTTTACTTAAAATACAATAATCCAGGCTTTGTCAGTGTGTCAAACTCTGCTAGGTCTGAAGGTGAATTTCTGGGAAAGCTGGTATTTTTGTTTCAATTTGCCCAGCTGTTCCGCATTGCCAGACTTACTGCTGCAGAACAGTCCACAGCTACAAGTCACCCTTTTTCTTCAGCTGTTTTCTAGGAATCCCAAACCCTAGTACTTCTGATTTTGGCTACTCTTTCAGCTTGAAGTCATTATGCTTCCTGTTATCCAAGCAAGCTGTCCCCTGATAAACACAGACAAGCCATTCTGTTCTACCAGATCATTGCATTGTCCTGTTTCTGCCCTGTCGTCCAAGTGTGTGGCACTTCTGGAAACAACGTGTTCCCAGCTCTCCCCCTCCACCTAGTCAACATGCCTTGCCTGCCAATTTATTCTCTTTGAATGTAGGTTTGGTCATTTTCATACAGCTATGCCAAGGATTACTTAGTAATTGCAGTGGGATTTGGAGTGACCGTATAATGGAGGGGAAAACAGATTTGTGTACTTTCTGCATTTTAAAGACAGATGAGCAAGGGCTCACAGGTTTGTTAAAACTCGACTTGAATGCTGGGCCTTAACAGCTGCCAGAGGCCCTCTGGTCTCCTTGATGATCTGAAGGCTTCTGTTTTAGTATGATATCAAAGGCAATAGAAGTGCATGAAACATTGGCTTTAATTGAACAGAAGGAGCATTTGAAAACCTAGCCTAAATCCTTTTTGTGAGGGCCTTTTGTTTGGGTGGTTTTTGTTTGGTTTTTGTTTGTTTGCTTTGTTTTGTTTTCCTAAGGACGTGGTTTTTTCCTAAGGTGCTGGTTTTTTCATAAGTTCTTATTGAAGTTTTGACACTCAGCTTTCCCCATCCACGCTGTCATAGGTATGTAATTCATATCTTTTAATAATTCCTCCTGAAATATATGAAAAATAGGAAAAAGCAAAATTCCTGATGTTATTAATGCAGAAATTGTGTGTGTGAAGATGGGCCTGTGTTTTGCTCTAAAATGTATTGCTCTTATTCCCTGGTCCCCTGTGCTCATTTTAAAAATCTTTTCTGCACAGCTGAAGTGCACAGTAATAAATAGATGATATTAGACCCAAGTTGTATATATGTATTTTTCTTCTAAGAATTTCATTGAAAGTGTGAGCTTTTGTGTTTTGGCATTTGGAAAAAAACACGAGGTATATTTTAAATCCCAGGTAAAATTCATTTTTCAAAATTGCAGTGGCAAAGGTGTCTGTGTTGGACCATAAGGCTTCAGAGCCCTGCTTGCTGCAGCAGGAAGGATTCACATTCTGTCTGATTTTTCTTACAAGGCTTTAGCTTGCTGATTAGTATTGATTGCTGAAGGAATTGGCCACTTGACTAGATGCTGAATCAAATAATCCCCTCACTTCTTGCTTTGCAAATCCATTGTCGTGGAACAAGCTGCTGAGAAGCTTTGCATACGTGCCACAGAGTGATGGGAAATTCTCTCACAGTCTGACTGGTAAAAATTGCACCTTTTCTCTACTTCTTAAGATCCTATTGACAAGTGATATTTGTGCATAAATTTTAGGGTAATAGTTTGTAGTTACATCTAATAGAATAATAAAAAAGGCCAGAAGTAGCTTTTTGATACATCTAAATGATTTAGACACAGTGAGATTTAACCTTCTAACATAGGTAGTGTTGAAAAATTTCCCCATCTCTTTCTATCTGAACGTTCTCTACTCACTCAGCTCTTGACACACAGCATAAACAGAGGACTTGTAGCTAAGGCAGCTTTTAAATTTTGTGTTCTAAAGTGGTCCCCAAGATGTTGGGGACAAACCCATGAACTGTCCCTGTGCCAGCAACTCAAGACCTTTGTGGTCATGAGGCATTCTCTGTGACAAGTACATGGGGATGCTGGCTGGGCAAGCAGGGAGCACGTGGTACCACTGAAAATAGCCAGGGATTTTGTGCACAAGTTTCAGGGAAATGAGATGGTCCTGGTCTGTGTTAGTTGAAATTCGTAGAGTATAAACTGCAGCTGATATTTCTAAGACATTACTGCTGAAATGTGAAGTAAGAATCAACCAAATGTGCGTTGCAGGATCAGCCCCATATGCCTTGTTTTTGCAAACTAGCTTGTACAAAGCCGTGGGAAGTCAAGTGATTCCTACCATGGTTCTGTTTGCAGACTTGGAACCTCTGGCTGAAAGAGAGTTAGCTGCCTGTTGGGCATTTTGGGGTTGGACTGCTCTGTCAGTTACCTTTTTCTCTCCTCAGCCCTGAATTTTCATCTCTTGACTACTGCATTGTTGTTACTGTTCACAAAAGAAGCTCAGCTGAAGCCTTCTTACTGGAATTCTAGTTCTGCATTTCACATTAGCTATAACTTGCAATTATTATGAAAATACTTTAGTTGATAACTTCAGACAACCAGTTAGTAAATACTTCTTGCTCAACTTACTCCTGTTCTATTTGAAAGTATTTCAGATTATTTGATGAGAGGATGAAATAATTTACATGGAAAATACAGGCTGTGGAAAAAGCCTCTGATCTTGGAGCATGAGGAATATATACTATGAAGTCGTGAATTCTATCATACTGTATCAGGCATCCATATACTGCAGCTATACTTTTGTTTCAGGAATATCAAAATTGTCAGTAATAAGAGTTTCATTCAGGAGATCATCCTTGTAAAGAGTCCTTTGGAGACAGTTGTTTTGCCCCTCTGCTTTGGTTGCTGATTAAATTCCTGAGGCTGAATTTCTTGTAATGAGAAATTAGCTCTCGGATGAATTTCCAGAGGAAGAGTATTGGCCAAGAGCTATTTGTGACCATTTGAGCTTCAGGACAAGGAAATGTGCTAGAGGTGGAAAATACAGCCTACTATATATGCACACCCAGATCATGGTTCAGTGATTTCCCCCCCCCCCCAGGAGACTAATACTCAGTCTCATCCATTGACCACTGATAGCAGAAGTCTGTGACCAAGGAAAGAAACATCACAACTGGTGAACAGAATAAGAAAATTCATTTTATTAAGATGCTAAGAAAATACTAGAAGCAGTAGAAATGTAGGTTATTGTTACAAAATAATAGGAAGCATTAATGTAATAAATGCTTGAAGACATATGTGTAGTGTACAAAATAATAAAGTTCTTAGTATTGTCTTTGAACAGGAGACTTGAAAAAGTTTCAACTAACAGAGGACTGTCTTCCATTTTTGAGGTCTCTAAACCTTTGGGTTTATTTTCTGAACCCTTGGGGTCATTAGCACATATTTTGAAAATTATTGAAATTATTTTTCTAGCAAAGACAGTGACCTAGTACCCAACACTAATGCTCTGTTATCTTCCTCATGCCCACTATGTGCTGGTTCAGGGAGGAGTAGATGACCAAGCACCTGAAGCAGAACTGCTGGTCTTTTAATGATTTTGCAAGCCTAGAGCTAATGCATTTGGCTTCAACAGCTCTTCTGTCCTGCATAGGCAATGCATTGAAATCATGGTGCCACTGCACAGGTCTTTACTAGCAGTGGTAATGTTGCCAAATGATCTCTGCATATTGATAGTGAATTTTCTCTGTTGTGCGTGTAACTTTCCCTGGGGTGGTGTGAAACTAGATCACCAAAATTATTTATGAAATGGAAACCTGTTTGAAGGTTCATATTAGTGGTAGTTTGACAGTTGTTTGGCTTTGTTATTTTAAATTACTTTTATCATGGAATCAGTTTATAAAAACAAAGAGGGGCGGGTGGTGAGTGTAGCACAGATACTGCTGTATAAAACCCAACTGTCCAATAGAGAAAGGCCCTGTCTCTGAAACTGCCAAAAGTCAAATAGTTAAGCCTTGAGTGTGGATCTGTGATGGGTCAGTTAAACGAAGTTCCGTACTAACGGTGTATCTCTCTGCTCTGATAATGTATTCCTTACAACCAGTAAGGAGATTTTGAAAGACTTTAACTATTAGTTCAGAGTTGCTTTTCATTAGATTTAGCTGCAGCTGTCATAAAATTTCTATTTGGGGATTTGAGTTTATTTTGTAGGCTTTGCTTATGTTGTTGTATACAGGCCTTGTATTGGTTAGGAAGGGAAAATGCTAGGGACTTGCGTGCTCCCACCGCGACTCTTAGCTAGAGATCCAGATTGTGGCTTTAAAATAAAAATTCCAGATACTTCATTGGAAGGCTAATGTGCTTTGCAGGCCAGATAAAATTTAATAGCACTTGTAGCTGCTTGAAGTGAACATTCTCAGTGGGGTGTAGGGAAGAGATGGATACTTGAGTGGTCAAAAAAAAAATTATTACATACTTAAAAAAAAAAAAAGAGGCTTGGCAAGAAGGATGCATTACAAGCAATGAATACTTTTGCATGCACGCAGACACCCACCCAAAACAGACTCTTCCTTGTCTCACCTCAGAGTCTGTGGCAGTGGGGCCAGAATGTTAGCCCTGGCAAAGCTGGATGCTCAGCCTGTGCTTCCTTCAGCTGCAGCAGTGGCTTCAGGCAGGCAGCTGTGGAGCTGGCCCAAGCACCTCCTGTCAATACCCTGATTTCCATTTTCCTTATCTTGGCAGGTAGCACAGTGTTACGCTGCTTATGGCCCAAAGGATAGGCGAGCGTCTTCTCTCTGAGCTTGATACTCGTTCCTGGGCCAGGGTGAAAGCTGCTGGTGGCTGTGTGCTGCATTCATAATATGGGCTATTACTCTTACAGCTCTGTATATAGATAAGGATTAACATTACATTTAAATTTATTGTGAATTTCTTAGTTTGTTGATATAGGATGAAATCAATTCAGTGGTGTAATAGCTTTTGTATTATTACTTTAAATACTGTGCTACCTTCCTTGCAACTCAGTGTAATGAGATGTGTGTCTTAATTGACTTTTTTTTTTTTTAACATGATGTAGATTTGCTCTAATGATGGTTGGAAACAAATATTTTTGTATTTTATAACATAGTTGCCTGTAAACAATCAGGCTAGAGAATGTTTTCCACTGACTGCAGCTTTTCCTGGCTGCTTTTGTATCAACATTTGGCATTATCTAGTTGCTCGACTCAGTGCATTCTTGAATCGTTTTCAGGAAAAAATACTAACCTCCGTAGGACTTAGATTTTGGTTACAGACAATGATTCTTTTTGTACTTTTTCCTAATCTCTAACATCCATTTTTTTCTGTGAGGACAGAAATGGTTTTTTGAAGGAATTGAAGCCATCATTGGGAGTGGAACACTTGGATTATGAGGAGTTTTTCCTGCTAGCAGTTTCTAAGTGGACTCTGGGTGTGGGCACATATTTCTCAAGCAGTCCTCAGCATCGTGTTTAGCTTTTGGATGTGTCTGCACTTTGCTCCAGAGCTGTTATTACAGCTCATTTAAACAGACACAAGGTAGTTTAAAACAAATTAATTTGGGTTCCAGTAGCAGGGCTGCTGCAGGGCTAAGGTTTCACTGTCTGAATATCTAGCTAGAGCTGGTGTTTGTATATTTTGAATTCATATTTTTGTGGCTCTGGCTCACCTACAGTTGCTGCTGTAGAGGTGCTGCAATCATACCTGACTTGTCACTATGGATTGTATGCTCTCTTTGTTGCATTTTAAAGTAGTGAATTTCAATAAATTGCGAGGGATGAAAGTTGAGAGAGCAGCTTTGTAGGCAGGTCTTCAGTCCATGCATAAAATGGACAAAAAATGGGATGTTACGTCGCTGCTAGCCAGCCTATTGCAGCCAGGCAAGATGCCACCAACTGGTATCTATCTCCAGATTCCCTGTATTGACATGAGTCATTCAGACCTGCTGAAAGCATTAGGTCTAGTCATAACTTGCCCCAGTAAAGGTTCACAATAGCTTCAAGAGACTATCCCAGTCTCTGTCATTTTTCTGAGCTCAGGCTGTCAGTCTGACAAGTTGGGGTTTTCTGCACATTATCAGTTTTAGTAGCTCGTGAGCTGGTGAGCAGCTTGGGGTGAAATCTTCATCTCAGTCAAGTTGCTGTATGCTTTACTATTCACCTCAATGTTCCTTGTTTTCCCCATATGCCATTGAATTAACATGTATTTCAAATAGGGATCAAATTTGTAAACCCTATCGGGCTCCTGTAACTGCTGCCAGGTGTTGGAGGTGATTGATGACCTCCAACAGTTGTTACTGGCCCTTACAGGAGAAGTGGGTGGGCTTTGGTGCCTCAAATTGCTGTTCCCTCATATTGCTACCTGTTTACTGCAAAAGACAGAAGGCTCCTTTCAACCATTCTGCTTCATGTTTTAGCCTCTCTCCTGCTGCCAAGAATATTTTTACTCTGCATCAAGAGAAAATGAATTCATGCCTTCAGGATTTGTACTCTTTGCTCTGTGCTATATGATAGCAACCCAGTGAGATGTGCAAGTGGAAACTGCATTAATGATTGATAAAAGCTGAGAGCTGTTTAAATTTTTTTCCTGTTTAATGACTATCAATAATTTAATGCATTTACTGTATGTTTTTAAGAAATAACACCCATATTACAGGCTTGGGTTTAATAGGCTAAATGATTCAAGCTTCAAAAAATACATATTTCCAACATGAAGTGTATCTTCTTAATTAAGAATAAGATAGAAAAATACGAAATCAGGCTTGTAAGACAGAGGTAGTTGCTGCAAAAAAAAAAGCTTCTGCCTGGCCCATCCCCAACCCCCTTATCCTTTGGGCTGTTGTCAGGTCAGTACGTAGCACACTGGCAGCAGCATGCAGGCTACCACCTGGCAGCAGGGAGCAGCAGTGGCTACCACCCCAGCAGGGAGCCCCAGCAGGATGCTGCTTTCCCAGCCAGACATAGCCATGCACCTGACTGTCCTGTCCTGTATGTCCTAGGTCCTGAGCGTCACTCCATCACTGTTATTTTAGCTGGTTTATCGGCATCCTGTCACCTAAAATCACTCAGGAAAGGTTGAGGAGTGAGGCTTTGAGAGAAAGAATTGCTTCCTGCTACATCGAACTTAAAAGGTAAAATAAATGTTTGAAAAAATTATTCCCACCCTGTTTCTTTGGAAGGGACCACATTTTTCAAGTGATAAGCACCTTTCATTGTGCTTGGGTGCACTAGGTTTTGTCCTCAAGGCTTTGGGGTATAAATCCTACATGTGCTAGGTATGTACCTTCTTAGGTGATTAAGAGAAAATTAAACCTTTTTTTGATTCTTGTTGGGGTCATTGCAGTTAGACTGGTAGGTAAATGTCATACAGAGGTTGGTATGCTTTAATAAGCATGTTACCTAAATGCATTCATGTGAATAGTGCTTCTGTAAGCTCAGATCTTTCACATGGACAAATGCCACTGTGGGAAGAGCTTTTTTCAGGATCCAAGGAAAGCAGGTGGGAAAATACAGATAGCTGTAACATTAAAGCTATAGGAAACAATTGTGCGAACACCTCTATATAAAGATATAGAAATACAGTACATTTGGCATTTGAATTAAAGGTTGTTCAAATTAATAACAGTTACACAGCTTGTTTAGGAAATATATTTCAAGTAAGTAAAGCCTAATCTTTTATGTAGACATCTGTTGGTGGTGGATCCCATGAGTTCACCAAGGCAAATGAAATGAAAATTTATTTAGGAGATCTGTGTTTTCATTGACTCTTACCATGCTTTTATGCTTCTGCATCAATATTTTGGTTACTTTTTCTTGGGTTTTTGTAATAGATACTTGAGAAGAGCTTCCTGTCTTTGTGCAGATACAGTTCTGGGAAAATAGTATTCATGTTTGAAGAAGCTTATTTCTTCACAAATGTCTCTAGCACAGGTGTTTGTGGTGGAAGTCTTACCCTGTTGCGGGTATGAGACACATGGACACACACATGTGCATGGCTAATAGGGATATGATTTTAATTAATACTAAATTAAAGGAGAATTTGCTGATTTCTAGCTTGTTTTGTTTATGTTGCTGTAGGTTAACACCATACTGGCTTTTCCTGAAATGTTACATGAAATGAAACATGCAAGTTCTATTTCATACTGATTCTGTGCCAGCTGTAGATACTAGAAAATAGATTGGAGAAAGAACCTGATGCAGAGGCAGGAGAGGTTCTTGGCTTCAAAACCCAAGGTTGAGAGTTCTTGATCAGTTTCATCATGCTATTTAAGAGTAGGTATTTTAATCTTTTCTTAGCTTGCTTGTTTGTTTTTTGCAGTGAGAAATGGAGACTGCTACTTCCTTCAATAGATATTAAGGAAATAGTTGTTTTATTACCTCTCCTAGATCAAAAGGTTGAAAATCAACAGGAAAAAAAAGAAAAGAACTTTTTACTGTGATACAAACTTGGCCTATTTCTGTTAGTGCATGCTGAGTGTACACATAATTCACTTGAAGAAAAGTGCTGTGGCAGTGCAGGCTGCAAGTGAAGGGCATTACTTTGCCAAAATTTTATTTTCTGAATATAAAAAGTCACTGGATAAGTTAAGACCTATGGCAAATGACCTGCAGGATCTTTGCATTTATCTGTAGGAAGTGAGCTACATTTGGGTAATACCTGGATAAAACCACTACTTTCATTGTGCAGCAGGGAGAATAAATCTGGAATCATCATTCAGAAAAGCTTAGTCAAAATCACTTTCCAGTACTCCTGCTACATGTTTCAATCTACAGCTCAGGTACTGTCCAGAATGGGCATGCATCGTGTGAGATTTAATGAGAACCCAGAGCTAGCTGAAATAATTGAGGATTATTTTTATTAAGCTTGATATGGGAAAGCAACTCTGCTAAATTCATTGCAGAAGTTGACTCACACACCATCTTGAGGGTGTTTGACTCAACATATGCTTAGTCATTTATCTAATGTTGATGTCAACGATTTGTTGGGTTTTGATACAGTGTTTCCCAGTTTTCTGTTTGTTTCCTTCCTGTAGTGGCTGTATACCCAAAACATTTTGACATTTTTTTTCATAAGAATTATCTCTGGCCCTGCCAGAAATTTAGTCAAGTCTTTTGGTATTGTAAGTAATTTTGTGAAGTTTCTCCGCTTAGAATTTGACTTCTGGGTAATGCGTTATTTCACTTCATTTTTTTTTCTTGCTTGAGGATTTGAGAACAGAGCAATCCCACCTTCTTTGGAGCAAGTGATGTTGAGTCAAACCTACATCCTTAAATGGTACTTAAGACAGATTTCTGTCTTCCTGAGAATGCTGTTAAAAAAACTTCAGTTTTTTGCACTCCGACTTCTTTTTTTTGTCACCTCTTTCTATGTCTGCTTTAAATTATTTCTCCTATTCATAACAGGATGGAAGGGCAAAATTTTTAAGTAC
Organism: Entomyzon cyanotis; assembly: GCA_024500445.1. Lineage (NCBI taxonomy): Eukaryota > Metazoa > Chordata > Aves > Passeriformes > Meliphagidae > Entomyzon > Entomyzon cyanotis. The sequence goes on from JAKEPQ010001000.1 coordinate 23,755,966, forward strand.
TTGAAAAGTAACCAGCATTTCAATTCTTAGCAGACTTTACTGGAGATCTGGGGGGTGGTTTCTTAGCAGGGAGAAAAATGCTGTCAAAAGTATCCTTTTGATTTGATAATGAAAAAGAAAAGCAAATTATTAATTTGATTTAGGGATACAAAACTAGCGTATGGTTGAGCGGGTGATACAATTTCTTTTTTTCTTGCATTTTGCAACCTGATCTGTGCTGAGCTGCTCAGTAAGTATTGATTTGCACATAGCCTCGGGATGTACACGTGTCAGGAGCAATTCACTAAGGGTCATTTCTTCTCCCATCCCCACAGTTAGGGCTGTAGCACTGTTTCCCTTTAAAAAAAACAAACAACAACAAAAAAAACCCAACAAAAAGCGATTTGAGTTCTCCAGGTTTTGGCTTAAATTGCTTTGCATCAATTAGTACGTGAGGGTGAAAGCTGACAGAAAGCAGAAATGCAACTGAGGGGTGTAAGACATTGAGAAAGTGAAATTAAACACTGTGGGAAGGTTTGCCTTTAGGCAGAAGGTTGAGGAGGCAGGTTTTTGAGTGGTTACATTTTTGTGTCAGGATCTATTCTTTTGCATTGTCAGATTATTGCTGCTCCTATTTATGGGTGCAGGTAACAAGGCAGAAGAATTTTTGAATCACTGATCTTGTTCTTCTCTCCTTAGTGCACATTTTCTGTGTGTTGTCTTCTGTGATCTTTATTTAGTTTTTCATTGTTTATTTACACTGCCACCGTTACTTCATGAATTCTTTAAATCATTGCCTATCTAGAGGGGAATCTGGACAGAATTACTCTTGCTGCTTTAAGTCTTGCTGACAGGAGGAGAGAAAAAGAGAGCTTTTGTCCCCTAGAGAAATGCAGGAACTGTGGCCATTTAGAATTGGACAGACGTGGTGGCTTTGAGGGAGATGCTGTGATAGAAGTGCTGCCTTTTATGTTGTTTCCTATCTGCTGGGGCCCCTTATTTAAAATCTCATCCGGGAGACTAGGATCTGTGTGCTGTTAGCAGATGGCTTAGTTGTTGTTTTGAGGGATGGAAGAAGTGTGTGTGGAAATGTAAGGTAGCATAGACTTTTTTTCCTTACTTTGCGAACTTGTGTTCAGATTTTCCATGGGACAGAAAATGGTAGAGTTTTCTGTATGAATATAAGCCAACAAAGTGTGATGGAGAACAGACTGGACGTGTTTCCCTTTGCTCATTCGCCATGGAAAATCTTGATTGCCATTTCCTTAAATATGTTAATGTCTTGCATGCACCCTTTAAAATAATTTTCCACTTGATTTTCCTGCCTTTCATCAGAGGCAGGTACTGGAGGTAGGGAGGGGCCCATTAAATGTGGGTGTCTGTAAATTTCTTTAAAGTCATGTTAGGAGTAGGGCAGAGAGATGGTCTGAGGTGAGGAATTGTGACCTTCTGGGAGTGAAGCTGGATTTCTATGCGGTAACTTTAGTCAAAAGGTTTTTTAGATCCCTTTCCCTCCATACTGATTAAAAAAAGCCCCACACAAATATTTTTTTCTTGCTGTTACTGAAAGATTTGACACGGCTGGAGTAGGTTGTTTTGAGCAAATAGATTGTCTTAAGAAAAAGAGCAGTTGTCTTAAAAAGAAATAGAACTTATGATTAGTTGCAAATACCTCATAATTGGAGGTATGATCCTCTCAGAGAAGAGTACATAAGCACTTGAATGTTGGTATATACCTGTATGTTCAGTATGCGTGTTGGAATTTGCGTTTTGCCAACTATTTGGATAGTAAATGTGGCTCATTTGAATTTTTACAGAAGTGGGTGTGAGCTTGGCTGGAGCATGTTTACTTAATAGAGTAAGTGCTCGAGAATATTTTTCAATCGGACTTTAACCCATTCTAGTGTGGGACTTTGTCCCGTTCTGACAGGAATATCTCTTTGCTTTTCTTAGTAGTGGTTGACTGGACATTCATATTCCCTATTTTGATAAGGTGACAATGGAGAAAATACAGGAACCCTAAGCTGGTATTTTGGAAGTGCAGAAGTAGTGACACAATAGCTCTGCCAAGGAGGAGTTGTAATCAGTAGCCTCTTCGAAAATCATGAAAGCTAATGCTTATTTCCTCTTTTTCTTTTTTTTTCCTTTCTCCACCCCTCAGGAAATACTGTTGTGCTGAGGAAGAAAACAGTTCCCTCCTCCCCCCCCTTTTTTTTTTTTTTTTTTTCCCCTCCTCTCCTTTCTTCTTGTCTGATTCAGAAGCTCCTGGAATGTGCTAATTGGCGGCGGCCTCTTCAGAAAGGTAAGGGGTAATTGTTATCTGCTTTTAAAGGTGTTTTGCCTGCTCTGCTCCTTCTGGAAAGGAAGGTGATGGTAGAAGAAGTTTGACTACATGGAGTTTAGCCAAGCTTCTGGTTCATGTGGATTGCCCTTCTAATACTGGAATGCAGACAGAAGCTTTGTGCACTTCATGCTGTACTTCTAAGTGTAGGATACTGTCCCTTGAGAAAAACTAGAAGATGAAATATATTTGAAATGATTGCAGAGGAAGTGAAGTAAAATGGTTTTATTGCAGACTGACTAACTAAATCTTTGCCTGAATATCAGCTTAGCTGTAAAGACAGTGAATTGGGTCTGGGGAACACAATTTGACAAATCGTATGTCAAGGTGCTACTTTTATAATTATCATAGATGTGCATCTAATCAGGCACATAGAGATTGTTTTGGTTGTTAAGTTGCTTTGGTTTGTTTTTTAAACCTGATGTCTTCTCTGGGATCTGTCATGGTTTTGTGGATAGTTGTATCACTGACAGGTAAGACAGGAACTATCTGGAACCCCAAGAGTGGTTCTGAATGGTGAGCTTTTATGAAGAGTTGAAAACACATGGCAATTCATTAACTCTCCAGACTTTTTCCAGTTTTGGGCAGAACTGCAAAACGTGGTGGGTGAGAGGAATTTAATTTTGTAGTTATATGGTGATGGGATCCACATGTAATCCATGTCCATCTTTTCACTTCAAGACATTCAATTTATGTATCAGGGATATATAGAGTACAAAAAATTAGTGCAGATTCATAGAGCATCGTGAGCTGCATGAGCAGACTCAAGTTTGTTGCTAGACAAATTACATATGTATTTTAGTATCAAAGATTTGTATTTGCTTAGGAGCTGCAGTGCTTTGAGATGTCATTTACTCTTCTATCTTTGTGATAGATGTTAATTCTCCTTGTAGTGGAGGCAATATCTTCTGTCTAGACCTCAGCCATTCTGGTTCAGAATTGACATCTTAATCCAGCTCTGAGAAGAGGTTTATGCTAACTTGCTAGCTTCTGAATTGGAGAGGCCAGTGGGTGATACAGATTGCTCAGTGGTGCTAACATTTGTGAGGGATTTTAAAAGACAGTGCGATGCAATAATGTTTTAAATTGCCCCAGCAAGATTTGTCAGAGTTCATTTGTCAGACGCCTCACACTGACTAAGTACACTAACTTATCAAGGATAAGCTCCAGACAGGTAATGTGCCTTGGGATGTTCTTTTTCTCATTCTCCATCTCATTCTTGATGATACAGAGGCAAGCTAAGTCTTCATTGAACAGCCACTACTAGCTGTCTAGTAGTTCTGCAATAAAGCTAATGATCTAATGGGCAAATGTTTCTTGGAGACCTTCAGCTGAAGCAGAGACAAGAAGAAACATACAGACCAGCTAAAGGGTTTTCAAGGAGTTTGCAATTTCCCCAGGGCTCCTTCTATGTAATTACCTGTCTCTCTCTTTGTCTTCTATCTTTTAATGCAGGAGGAGTGTCAGACTCAAGGCCGCTAATCTTCGTTACTATGGAAAGGCTGGTTACACTCCTCTTCATGCACTTCAGAAATGGCAATCGCTGGTCCCCAGCTGGTTCCCTGAATCTCACTTAAAAATGGATGATAGCTTTCCTCCTTGGTGCCAGACTAAAGAATGTAGCTGCCTGTGCTATTGCAGGCAGGCATTGCTATTGCCACTGTTGCTGTGGCATGCTGAGAGGAGCCTGCAGGAGCAGCCTTGTGGCCTCTGAACCTGTTTTCTCCCAAAAAAATGAAGGCTCTAAAATTCCTTTGAAACAGGAAATTTTGGGGCACACTGAGACGTGGGAGGCTTGGCTGAGCTGCACATGTGGAAGAAAGATCCTATTAAGATTGGTAGCTCCAGCTGAGTTTTTGTACTGTTTCTGAATGCCTTCAAACTCCCTGGGTTGGGGGCTGAGGGAAGCACAAGCTTTAAAGCTGTTTTGCAGGATTGTGGGTCTTGCTTCTTGTTATTGTCTCCTTCCAAGCATATGTCTTATGCATTGATGGGCAGTGGAGCCAAGTGCCACTGCTCGGTGCACAGGGTCAGCTGATATGCTGTGCACAGCCCACTGCTATTTCTCTCTGGCTGGATACATCTGTTTGTCCCTCTTGCACAGCACTGGAAATTTGGAGGGGAATCCCTGCCTGCTGCTCCCCTCCTCCTTTTCCTGCACATGCTTCCTGCGTTGCAACATGTCACATGGGTTGTTCCTCAGAAGCCATGGCTTGGGACCAGCTCCAGCACAAATGCCTTGTCTCTGTGTGCTCCTTTTCATCCTAGTGAGGCGAGGGAAACTGTCCCATGTTGGACAGGGTCCCTTTCTAGCTGCTGCAGGCTTGCACGCCCAGGAAGCATATGTTGCTAAACCCCTTTATGGTACCTTTGTAAAATATGCTTTAACTGTCTGCAAATGTACGGCATTTAAGCAGCAGAGTCTGTATTATCAAATGCAGTCATGCAGACTGTAGTCCTCAGGGTGAAGAGCTTTGGGGGGAGAGGCTGGATGTGACAGTGAAATTTGAGAATCAAAGCAAGAGGAAATTCTTGCCCATGTGTTGGACTAGAGCAGGTTCAGTAGAGGTGGAGGATGGGGAACATACATTACTTCCCTGTTTGGAAGTGTCCAAGGTGGGATCAGAAAGGAGAGGAAGAGACAGGACAGGGACAAGGCATCAAAAGATCAGGCTGTCCAGTGGACCACAGTTTGCTGTGTTTTGGTTTTTGCCTTTGATGCTGTACTTTTCTCCACCCGTTCCTCTGACTAAATTTGGACAAAGATAATTTTCAGGTTTTTTGTTTGTTAAAAGAGCAGCCCTAGCTCCATTCAGTTTTCTTCAGAGGTTATGTTTTGTATCAATGCATCTAGAATGACTGTTTTACACTGATTCATTTTTTAAGAACTTTTATTTCCCTCATCATTCCCCATTTTTCCTCTCTTATTTGTATAAACCTGAACTGTCTCCAAAAGAAAGGTGGTACTGCTGCTAGCTAACATTTCAGATGGGTGACACTGTGTATATTAAACAGCATGTCTGTAATGACTTACCCATCAGCTGGAAGCTTACCCTAATTGTTTGTATTTTTCTTTTCATATATAAATCAAGTTCATAGCTCTTGAGCATTTGTAGAGCATTTCAACAAGGTGTTTGTTTCAGGTCTTAGATTTTTTTCTCCCTCAAATCCTTTGAGATTTTTGGGGTTAGGATTTCTCATTCGATAACTGTATTCAGTAAAATGAAGCGTCTGTCAAAGCTAGATTGCACCTTAGGAGAGGATGACAGGTTCTTCCAGAGTTCTCAGTTTGCAAAGCCTTAACCATCTCTCACTTTAAATCAGGACTTTGCCAGTGCTTAAGTTCTTTAAGCACTTAATTTACTTTATGTTAACAATAAGCCTGCCCTCTCTTGCTTTTTAGTAAAACCTTTGATTTTTTTTCAGATTTTCATTTCATGAATGTTGCAGGTATTAATTTTTTATTCCAATATGGAGAAGACTTAAATATCATAAACGTTATTGGAGAAGGGAAAATAATTTCCATCCCAGCAGTGTATTTTTCAGGTAATTTTTATGTTTAGAATCAGCTTACAGTGTAGATTTTAGAAAGCTAAATGCTTGTTTTGTACCTCCAGAAAGGTAGTTTTAAACATCTTTGGTTTAAAGTGTACAGAAAGTGGAGAGTTCAGAGCTGAAATTCATTTGTTTTTAAATCGCTTTTTTCATAGGCAAGGTTTAAAAAGGATAAAGCAGAATGAAAATTTAGCATATCTAGGCACAGGAAGATAGGTTAAAGTTGCAGTCAGAGCCATGATTTTGAATTTTCTACCATTTTCAGTTGTCTGAGTCAGCCCTTTTCTGAGGGCAAACTTTACAGGTCCACGGATGAGTAAAGTGAATAGGGTTTTAGGGAGATGGGGTGAGAACACTGCAAGGGCTTGTCTTGGGGCATGTTTGTTTATTGTCTTGGGTGTGTGTTTATGGAGGGCTAGAAGGTGGTGGTGTGATGGCAATGACCGTTTGTTATCCTTCATTAAAACCCTTCAGTTCCTAGTGTTTGCAGAGTAACTCGGGGATGCTTGGCTTTCCTCTAGTTTCAGCAGTTATGGTTTGCTTGTCTCAGCTGTTCATAATACAGCAGAGTTTTGGGTATTCCTCATAGTCGTGTTTAAGGTATATAATAGACCTACTTCTCAATGCAGAACTGAGTTTACTTATTTAGGAATAAATCCTTTAAGGAGTAGCATGTTCCCTTGTGCCAAAGCCTCCTCTCCTTCCCTCTTCTACCACCCTGATAAACTGCAGTTGGGTCATTGGTTGACTCCTTTTTTCATCCACACCCAGGGGTTGAAGGGATGCTTCTGGAGGCCAGATTGCTGCTCAGCATCACCCGTGCTGTGTACGTATGCTCCCTGGAGGTTTGGAGGGCTTCTAGGAGGAGCTCTCTGGCTTGAGTGGCTTGCAATGACTGCTGCAGAGCCCTGGCACTACAAACTGCCAGTCTGCAGGAAGGAGTTTCTGAAAGAGCCTGTTGTGTTAATCTGTAATGAACGGCTGAGGAACAAAGTGTAACACGTAGGTATTAGCAGCTGTGGCAGGTTTTGGTGTTTTACTTTTGTCTATATTACATTACATTAGTTAGTGTTAGTCCTTCAAAAAGAAAGCTGCAAGGCCCAAATAAGCTAGAAAGTCCTCGCTGAAATTAGCAATGAAAAAAGACCTGGTTTGTTGCCTTATTTCCTTAAAAGTGGTAACTGTCCTCTTCTGCTAGAGAGTGACCCATCTGGGTGCATATTGCCCCATATTTCAGCTACACAAAGATACCTGTGAATTCCTTATAAGTCTCAACAATTTAGTCATTCATAAAAAATTAGTAACGGATCCAGAATTATTAGTTTTTCATTCCTAAAGCAAGTATTTTAAAGTATGAATCCAAAATAATAAGTCGATATTTCCAAATCATGTCTTCCGGTTTTGTTTGTCTCTTCTACTGAGTTTGGCATACACATGGTTTTATGTGGTGCTGCCTGGGGTGTTGTGAGCATTGGGGACTACTTACAGCCCAGGCGGTGGTAGCAGGAATCATTCATCATGTCTCATCCCTTTTAGGCTTAGCACAGGGAAGACTCCTGTTCAGTTAGCACAGTCATTACAGTAGAGAGCTGCACTAATATCTTGCCTGCTGCAGGACAGAAGATACTTCATCTTGGAAGCCTTGTCATAAAGAAATTTTGTCTAGAAAATTCTGTGTAGATTTGAGCTGGCCAGGTAAACTTATACTGGGAAGTGCTTTGTAAAACGTGTCCTGAAATATTTTTATCTGGTGCTGATGGCCTTAAAAGCCAGATGAAGTGCATCAGTGACTCATGGTCACTTACTGCCCTGCTGTGTGATGTAAACCAGATCTTACTTTGGTGCCTTCTTGTATACAGCGTTGTCTGGCTGGACGGTGAATTTCAAGCTTGTGCTTATCGTCTGCAGTTCATAACCTAAACAAGCTATTCTCTTGAAAAAGGCCTCTTAAATGGCTTGTAGCATAAATACAAAGTTTCCAATCACTTCCATACTATTCTACATGTAATATACCTTGGTTAAACAAGAAATTAGACATAAATGTTAGAATGACCCACGAAGTTTTATTTCCCCTTCTCACCTTCTTTCCTTCTGTTCCTCCCTCAAAATATGAATTTGCTGCACTTCTAAGCCTGATGATCTTTCAGTCTTCTGTGGACATTGTCACAAAACTGTGGAAGCTTAACGTTTTAAAGAAGAAAAAGGGAAGGTCTGTAGGTTTGGGTTTTGTTTGGTTGGTTTTTTGTAAGTTTCCCAGACACATTTGGATATTTGTGACATTCATAAAATCAGTTGATTAGAGAAGAAGATTAGGTATATGAAGCAAATCACTGTTTTCCAGCAAAATGAGCAGCGATGATATATTTCAGTCTTCAGATGCTTGGCTAAATAATGGTAACATACGTTTTTTGCTGCTAGAAATTGAGATTTTGGCGGTCATATGCAACTGTGAAATCTGTAGGCATATACTGTAGCAGAAGCTGTCTTTATGCATATACAGCACATGGTATTTGGCTTGAGAGAAAGTTCTTCGCTTTCTAAGAAAGTCAGGTTTTTGATGGAGTTGACTGCTGTTTGTGCTTCATAGTTAAAGTTATTTTATTCTGGAAGGACAAGTAATTTGTGTGTATTAATGGTACTGTTGTTTTGCTTCTGTTCCCAGCAACGCAGTGTGTTTTCCTGGCTCTTTCTCCTTTCCAAGCTGTTTCTTTCCAAGCTTGTGATCATAATTACAGTGCGAAGTAGATTTCATACATCTGTATATTCCAGTGGGAAAACTGAGCCTTGGAAGAATTTTGCACTGCAGGACATTTCCTTACTCACCTTTGTCTTTAAAAGTGTTTTGGTATCCTCAAAGGGTTCTGGGAGAGTTAGTCCAAATGGCCTAATAAGACACTTGGTGTAAAGAGGATGGAGAGTAAAAGGAAAAGGCTGGAAGAAGTATGCAAGTAGTGGTTCACCAGTATCACATTAATAGAATCCTTGAATCAAGTGCTCATTCATTTTAACTAGAGGCTAATTAATCAGAGTGAGTAGATAAAATGATAAGCTGCTTTTAATGAAGTGAAGCAGCTTTATTAGCAGTAAGCAAAATGCAAAATATTTGGTCTCTGGCACATGTGGTTTTCATGGGGATTGTGGTTTGCCACCAGCTCTGGATTGTGCTAGCCTTTTCCTTGCTGCACTCTGCAGGCAGTGCTGTCTGTGTGTTTCAGCATGTGGCCAATTCAGAATTCAGGAAATAGAATATAATGAGAAGCAGGTGTAACATTTGAAAACCAGAAGGAATGTTCCTTACAGATCTTTTTCTATGCCAGATTAGCATTTGCCAATTTTCAAGCTTCGGATGCTATTATTTTTCTTTGGAGATAGCAGGCTCTATGCTTCCAAGCAGACAAGCAGACAAACAAAAACTGTGTGGGTTTACCAGAGCGCCCCTATTTAAAAGGCAGCAGTATGACACTGCTTGGTAACTGCTAACAGCCTGAAACCAATCAGTAATTATCTATCCATTCGCACCTTAAGAACAGAAATGCACCAGGGTGTTGCTACTTGTGTGTATGATTAAGTAGAGGACCAAAGCCAGCGTGCCACTGTTAAACTGGAGCAGGCTTGCATACTCTTGTTCAGATGATTTTCTGCACTGCATCTGTGCCATTGTGGTGCTCCCCAGTGTCTCTTGAAAAGCTGTAGAAGCCATCGGATGGACTGCAGTGTGCATGGCAATGAAAGACTATAATAGGAAATACATAAATGAGTCACAGAGTAAGACAGTGACGTCATTTACATTGGGCTAAATTACATTAAGTGGCCACAATTAGGCTCAAAATGAAGTTCACTTATGTATATCCTTGTTGAAGTAAACTCAAATTTGCCATTCATTCATAAAATTCACGTCACAGTAAACTCCTTACAAACTAGTGGTTCGATAAGGTTGCTGTAGTTGTGTGAACTGGAGAAGTTGAGCTGGTAGATGGACGTGATTTGCGAATAGGATGCTGGCAAGGAAACTGTCTTCCCCCCACCAGCCTTTCCGTAAAAGACTCTGCTTCCCAGCGCCATTCAAGTGTAAATCCCTGTGCAACAAAGGGGAGGCTGGCAGCTCCACCGGTTCAAGAGTATAAGCGATCTCGCATGCTTCAGTTGAAAGGTTGAATCCCTGAAACGCAGAATGCTGCTATAGACAGAAACTCTCAAAAGGCTGGTGAGAATGGCGGGGGGAGGGGGGGCAGGGGGAGCCCAGAGTTGGAAAGCTGTTGAGATCCTTGAAAGCGCAGTGACAATTTTTGTCTTTACCGTAAAATGACCTGGAGGCAGCTGGACAAAGGGAAAGCTGCTGTTCAGGTGAGGTTGCAATCACCAGCTCCAGGAGCTGGATTTTACTTGTTCTCCCCCTTAGAAACACAGCATGCTGCTCTACTTGCCAGCACTGTATGTGGTGCCAATATTTTGTCTACAGTGTGCATTGAGTCCCTCTTAGTTTTCCTGTTTGGATTATTCTTTTTAATGACTTTGTGTTGCGAGTCTCAAAGCTTCAGAATTGTGATTTCTTTCTATGCAAAACAGAGTATGAAATCTTGAACATTGGGTTTTACACTGAAAGGATGAGGTTAATCTTGCACCTTCTGAAACCCTTGTAAATATTTGACTGGCTACTTGGCAACACAGCTGAACTACCTGAGTTAATGCTTAATGTGAGAGTAGTCCTGAAGTGCATGGCTTTGGTGATGGGCCAAGGGTCACAGAGTGAGCAGTAGTTCCCTATGAAGACATCTGTGCTCCCTGTTCCTTATCTTCCAGGATTCCTCCCTTTCTCCCCTCAGCCCCTCAGATCTGCAGGCAAGCGGAGGTGAGAGAGCTGAGTCCACTCCAGGCAGAGTCAGCGTTCAGGTGGCGGTAAAATTTGGTTTGGGCTGTCCTGCTGACTTTCTCTGCCTTGGTGCTTTTGCTGGTCCAGTGGCAGTGTGGTAATCTCTGAGTGTCAAGTGAGGGAGAGCCTCTCAGGCTCTCCACAATTATGGTATGGAAGAAGGTTTTTATGTGCATATAAATGGCTCCAGTAGGCAGTTGGTAGTAACTGGTCATTGGGGAGGAGCAGCCTAGAGACCAGTGACAAATCTGAACCTGAGTATGTTAGAATTGTAAATTGTAGGCTCTGATACTTGTCATGCCTTGATAATATAAAAATACCTGCCTCTTGTGCTCTGAATGAAAGGCTTTCTAGTGTTGGAAAGGTAGCACCAAGACTACATGGGAAAATGTTTTCAGCTTTATGAGCCAGATGAATGAAAATCCCCTTCTTGTTTTATGGGAACTAACCAGTGCAAGACACATTTTGCTTTTCTGATGTAAAGATTGATCATTCATAATGTTGTACCATATCAGTCCTTCCAAGTAGCAAGAACCTTAAATGTCAGTGCAAATGGGAGAAGATTCTTTCAGAGAACTTCAATATCGTAACAGAGCCATAGCATTATTTAAAAATAAGTCCGTTTTTTAGACTGATTGTTTAGGTGTGATGAATGTTGCTTGAGGATGTCAGCAGTGACCATTCTAGAGACAACCATAGTGTATTCCAGTAACCACATAAAGAAGTATCACTGCCCTACCTACAGCTCCATAAGATGGAAATTAGCAAAACTTTGATTATTGAAAAATGAACTTGTTATGTGGTGTTAAAAAAAATTGTAGCACTTTCTGAAACTCTGTTTTTTTAACTATTGTTGTAAAAAAAAAAAAAATTGTGATTTATGGCAATAGTTTATTAGGGACTAGATTTATAGTATTTACCCAATCAAGGCAGCTGTGGAGGCTTTAAAAATACCCACAGCTGATTTCAAAAGGATCTGTTTGCCAGTATTGGCATTGGCAGATTCAGAAAGGAAGAAAACCTCATAGAAAGAAAGAACAAGGCATGTAGCTGTCTCCATAGCAAATACAGTGAATGATTAATGTCTCTGAATGGTGTCATTGAGAGTGATGTTATTTAGTTATGTGACACTGAACTAGTTTTTGGTGGCTGCTCCAGTTTTTTTGGCTCTTGGGGTTCCCTCAGTATCTCACTCTAGGCCTGGAAGAGATGACTTTGCATCTGTGGTTAGGACTCATACTTAAGTTGTTTGATACAGTATTTCATGAGTCTCTACATTCTTGGTTGAAAATAAGTTCCAAGAGTTACATGTGGTGCTTGCAAAATCCAGTTATGATTATCATTTCCCCCTCTGCCTCCTTGGTATAAGAAATCTGAAAATTGTATTTTTTTTTTTTTTTAGACATCGCTGGTACATACTGCACTTTAGTTAACTGTAGCTACTTTATCCCTTGTGTCAATAACTTAATAGAAATATCTTTTAATTATAATTTAAATATATTTAAAAGATTTAATATATCTTTTAAATATCTTTTAATTATAATTTATGAAATTATTTTGAGTTAGTGTGATACCCACCTAATAACAAATTTCCAAGATATAAGTCTTTGCATATGGTATTTCAGGTAAAAACAAAACAAGTGTTACTGCAATAGTAGTGATGATGTGCAGATAAGTTTGGTGGTTCAGCTTGATTTTTGAAACCATTTCTCACTCAAAATATTTATGTGGTTGGGAGGGTGTTGTTTAGATTTGGGGGGGGGCTTAGTTGTTGTTTGGGGTTTTTTTAATATGCTGAGAAGTTAGTTTATATACCCACTTACAGTTTGGTAGTCTCCATTTTCTAGTCTTCATTTCTGTGGCAGAAACATTGATTCCTGAAGATCAGTTTTGAAAATAAATTATTACTGTATTTTATCCTATTTGACAAAAATGTCTCAGGAGAAAATGAGTGTCCAAGAAAGAAGGCAGTAGTGTTGGAAGAGGTCTGTTCATGCTGGTAAGGCGTTTTGACCTCACATAGGGACTCGCTTGGGAAGGGTTCAGTATGTTTAACTCCCATGCTCCTAATCCAAACAACCCATACGGAAGAATCTAGAAAAGATAAGGTTTGGGAAAACCTTTTGCTATGTGACTTGGGATCAGAGTAGCTCCTACACCTTCTTCTTTTAAGATCTGCTAGTGGGCAGACACCTGTGGTGAGCACTGAGCATAGCCCCAGCTGGCAGGTGTTAGTTTAGGTGTGTTTATAGCAGAACACAGTGCTGGAAAAGAATATCATTCTTTACAACCTATTATCAGATGGGGAATTGAGATGTAGGCAGTGGTTCTTCTGAAGAACCGCGGCTTATCGTGAACTTAGCCTAGATGCGAGTGAAGTCTAGCATTTGCTTCCTGAAAGTGTTCAGCAGGTGCTACTGTAAAATGAGAGTCTGTTGGGCCACTACAAATGCCAACCCTGTGTTTCTAACTGTACTCATGGATGCACAGAAAAGCAAAGTTATTTTCCTTCAGTTCCCTGGCAAGTGAATGACATAGCTGAAAATAGAATGGAGATTTCCTGATGTCCATTTCCCTCTTGTAATTACCAAACAGCACTGCTTTCTTCTTCATTGTAAACATGAATCGAGCCAAATGGCATGCACAATTAGCTGTTTTTCCTGCAAAGCTAGGGGGAAGGAGGAGGGGATTGGAGATATAAAGGGGGAGGGGAGAGTCATTCAGGGACACTGTACCTGCTGGGGCACAATGTAATAACCGCTGGGGCAGCCTGGGCTGCAGATGCATTGTTATCTGCAGAGTCCCCGATCTGGGAGGGCTGCAAAAGGTTGAATGCAAATCCGAGACCTCTGCCATTGTGTGAAACAGATTAGGGCTCATTTGCATTCCTTCTCCTATAATAATTACCTAGCAAGGAGTGCCTGTTACCATTAGCTTCATTCTGTTTGCCTGTGATAACGCCATCAGCAATCTCTTCTCCACGGATTGTGGACACTGTGAGGAAGGGCAGTGGGCCAAAAAAATAATAATAAAAAGAAATTTGTTGGGAAAGTAGCAGAAAAATGTGAATGCTGAAAAATTAAAATGCAGATAGTTTTAGTAATAGCCATTAAATACAGCTGGAGAAATATTACGAGCTGAAGAGTAAAAGTCAATATTAATCCATAATATTGATGAGTTGTATGGTTTTAAATATCAGTTAAGAAAAGCTAGCACAGGATTTTAACTGAGCTTTATCTATGGTGCTTCAATAGTTTTGTTCAGTTTTCAGAACTGATTCAGATTGTTCTGAAATTAGCGCAAGTGGAGATCAGTCTTACCAAAGATAAATGTTAACAGTCTAAAACTGATGTGATACATCAGAAATTCAGGCAAAATTCAGCAAACTTAGGGCAGCTTTGGGTCTGGCACTGAAGCAAAGCAGTATTCATGACTTAGAAATAAGGGCAGATATTTGGGGGTCTTTTACTATGAGGTTGGTTTGTTTGTTTTTAAGATGGGAGGAGTTAAATAGCAGAAAAAGGATGCAACTAAACATGGAAGGCTGAGGCTGCTAAAATCAGCTTATTCCCTCTTACACACTAACTGCATGTAGAAGGAGCACGAAATCCTTCTGACCACCATTTGCTGTTCTTGCCACTCACACTTCTTCCCTTGGTTTTTGCCGTTTGCATTCTGACAAAGAAGCTGCTGGAGTCAACCCACCAGAGGCAGAGAGCCCTGAAATTCCCCTTTCAGCTTTGGCTCCTGCCTTGAATCCCCAGCCCTGCATGCACACTGCAGCAGCAGAGCGCAGTTACTGGGATGGAGCCCTGGACCCATCTCAGGTCCTGGTCGTGTGTCACCTCAGAAGATCTTCTTTGGATGTTCATAGTGCAGGGTCAAGGGGGAACTCTGTTTGGAAGAATATAACATGCCAGATATTCCCCACGCACATCAACATAAGGCAAAGAGCAGTGTGTGCCTGCGCTGCCTCTGTTTTGGTGCAAGCTTTCCCCTGCCAGAATTTTCAGTGAAGTAATTCCATCTTTCACAGTGGAGGGATGGTGAAGCAGGAAGACAAATCAAAGCAACCCTGACTTTAATCTGTCTAACAGCCACCTTATATATATTTAAACACATGCAAGCTGATTTCTGCTCTGCACTGGGCTATTGAAATGAAGAGTCTCATAGTTGGGTTGTTTTGGGTGCTTTTGCTTTTTCAAGTGATATTTTGAGGGCATGCTGCCATACTCACCTTGTCATCAGTGTGGAAGCAGCAGAACGCCCAGGATGCTGCCTGAAAAGTTGGCCATGGTTCTAAGGGCAGGGAGTGGTAAGGGGTTGCAAGGGGCTTTCCTGTAGATGACCTGTTGGGCAGCAAATGAACTGCCAGGAGAAAACCTCAGTTCCTGTGACTGGCATAATTTCTGGCTGTTGGGGATTGGGTATATAAAACTTGACATAACTCTGGAGACTTTAGAGATCCTCGAGTGTGAACATCCTTAGTACGCAACCAAATTTTCTGAAATTTTCCTGTTGCCATCAGATTCATTTTCTTAAACTGTGGTGGCAAGAAAAGAAATTTGGTAACACTTAGTATCAAGGTACATGGATAGGGCTAAGTGCTGCCTTCAATGAGACCACTAGATATTTAGCATTAACCAGAAGTTATATTGCTCTAAAGGATTAGAGAGAATGGCAGAGAACTGGAAATATTCATATTTCCTAAGTCTATTTTTTTCTCCTCTTGTTTTTCAGTAAATAATGTTAAAAATCGCAAACTTGACAGTTACACAAACATAAAGGGAAGGTTTAAAAAGAAAGTTTTAAAAAATAGTTTTAAAGCACATTTTTCTTAAAGAAAATGAGTACTTTTAATTCTAAATACAAACGAAAGGATACAACTGTGTTTTATTTAAAAGTAGCAGCATAAGTCATTTGTTCATCTTCAGACTTTTTTCTAGGAGGAGGAAATACAATTTGGAGCATAGCTAGTTCTATATATATTATTTACAAGTTGTGCCATCATTACACTGGAATAAAACTGCAGTTGATATAATTGGAAAGGTCTAATGTTTGTAGTGTGTGGGGAAGGACAAGGAACTTTTGAAGTGCATGGAGAATAATAATTATGTACATCTAAATGTAAGCTAAAACAGAACAACATATGTTATTGTGTGAGTAATTGGAGATTAAAAAATCTGACTACTTAGATACTGCAGTATGATATATACACACACAATTTGAAACTCAAAAAATTATGTAAAAATAACATAGCTTCTTACAAGGCTTGTATTATTCATGCAAATTATTTTTCTCTTATGGCCCTCCTTTAATAATTATTTTAGTCCGGTCACCGTATGTATTTTCAGTCTTTTATTTTGATTCTGTAGCAATGCATTTCAAGAAATTTGTGTACTAAACAGTATTTAGCTTTTCTTCTTTGACCCAGCGTGTACATGAGTATGTTACTGATCCCAAGGCCTTTTTCATCTGGAAGAGGTGCATCAGACATGAGGTTTTTGAATTGCCTTCTTTATTTGAAAAGTTGAACTTGGGCAATAAAGCCCTGTGTTAAAGACCTTGTAAAGGCACGTGGACGGATGAGGTTTTGTTGAAGGAAATGTCACCGTAAGTGGTGCTGAAAGCTCTTGCCCCAGCTCAGTGGCACCGGGACTGCTGTTGCACATCGTCCCTAAGGGGAGGCAGTGGCCTGTCACGCCCAGGAGCAAAGAGCTGTTCGTTTGCTCAGGCTTAGCTACACAACCTAAGCTATACAAGCTGGTCTGAGTTGTTTTTCAGTACTGCTGCACTTGAAGGTAAATTTAAGCTTACCTTACTGTTTTGTTCAAGTGCATGTCATGTTCTCTGTCCCTCAACAGATGTTGAGATACCTGTTTGGAGAAAAGCTAAAGTTGTGGGCAGATAAGCAGCTCTAGAAAACAAACATCCCAGCTTGGTAACATACTGCATTTGAGACCAGCGCATTTCCAAAATTACTCAAAAAGAGTCATTGAAAAGAGGAAAAAAAGTTAGAGGAGCTTGTTTGTGCCATTCACTGCATTAGCAAATGAAGGACCCGCAGATTGTTAGTATGTTAAAGTCACCATCACATATAAATGAATGAAAGGAACAGCTGGTTGTTCTCTGGTATCTTTAGGCTGAGACTGATCATCAGGCAATTCTTTCTGTTGTAACAGAGTCCAGATATGGACTGCCTTACAGAAAATGCAAGAGAAGTTACTATTCTAAATCAGCAGTGGCAAGGCCACACAGCTCTTTGCTCTACTTTCATGTCTCACCATGCCTCTTTCCTCTCTCTCTCTCTCTTCAGCTGGCTTAATAGCAGGAGGTTACTAGCTGAAGAACTGGCTTTGTTCACTTTTACCTAACAAAAAGGTTTCACAAGCTTTACACTATATGGCATAGTGATGTGTTTCTTAAATACTGAAACAAAATGTGCCCACAGAGAGCATAGATATCCATAAAAACATACTTAAACATACGTTTATGAAGTAATGTGGATAACTAAACTTTTATATAAGCATAGCCATACACCCACACAATTTACAAGACTAGACTTATTTTCAGCTGCCTTATTATCAAAATTACATTTATATAACATAAATTATGTGAGCCAAAGGAATTTATGAAGCAGAATTCCGGAATTGGTTTAACTCTCTTGATTCTGCAGAATGTTTCCACCTTAGTAACTGCAATAACTTTTTTTTTTTGGGGGGGGGGCTGGGGGAGAGAGGGTTGGAATAAAAACATTTAATGGAAAGGGCTGAAACTTGGAAGCATTGCAGAAGGCTATGTTTTAATATTTATTGGAAAGCTAATTGCAAAATATTTCTTTTAGACCCACTCTGGTACAATATGGGTAGCAGTAGTAGTCTACAAAGCAAATTATGAAGAGAAAGGATTTGCACAGTGTTGTCAAGTGACACCTAAACAACCGTCCACAGACAGTTGACAGAATCTGGGTACCCAAAGCAAAGCAGCAGTGTCCTAGGCACAGGGCCCAGCCCAAGGTAAATCAGCTTTCCTGAGTTAAAAGACGTGTGTTTTCTGGGTGGAGTACCATGCAGATTTGCCCAAAGACTGCAAACATTAGTCTCTTCATGTGGTTTTGTGAACTTGGGTTTATTTCTTAATTTGTGTACGACTGTGTTGGGCAAAAGCATGGTGTTGCTGCAGAGAGCTAATGTATGTGGGTGTACATGTTCTTGGCTCAGCCTCCTTGAGGAGGACTCACACACGGGAGCTGGGGCTTGTGGGATGTTTTTCTCAAACAAACCCTCATCCTCTTTGGACTAAGTACAATGGAAGATTTTTCCATTACTTTTTTTTTTTTTTAATTTCCCCCCTACTCTTACCTGACTAAGGAATTTGTGTTCAATTCCTGTGACTGGAGTGTGGCTTTGGTCACAGGTCATTGTCTTAAATTTGGATGCGTTACAACTCTGACTAAATAAAATGGGCTGTCTTGCCTGGTTCCAGCAGTGTGAAGTTAGCTGGGCATCTGAGAAGAAAGGAGTTCACTATTACAAAAGCAGGCAGTCTGGGGAGAATGAGGAAGCTGAGCACAAGCCTGCAAGCACAGCTTGTGTACATATTTGTTGAAAGCTAATTGGCAACGCAGTTGCCTTTCAAAGTTGTTCTTTCACCTATCAGTAGAGCACAACTCTGGTACTTAATGTACTGTAGATTACGTAAACGCTACCCTGAAATATTTGTACAGGCAATTAACTCTTGTTTTTACACTGCTCTTGAGTTACAAATGGAAGCCTGCTGTAGAGCTTGGAATATTTATGCTATGAGAGATATTCCATAATTAGATTAAATAATGCTTTCAGCAAACTGGCTAGCATTAAGATCAGAAAAGCAGGATATTGGCTATCCTGTGAGGAGCTGACAATCTTTTAAAATTCAGTATCCAAGAAATACAGATACTGTGTTTGTTACCACATTGTTGAGGAGAAGCAGTATTTACAAGACTTTTATCTGGAGCAAATTTATCTGCTTTTGGTTATTGTATTTGAAGATGGTAAATGCTTATATCGCTAACACTGGACTGCATTCTGTGTGGCAAAACACGATTACTAATGGAGTAACTTAAGGCATGTGTACAGTGTGGTGTCACAGTTACCAGAACAACATATGCAGCTAATGTGTCTGGATGACTCTAAGAACACTTATGTAGATGCATATTTATTTTTTTTCCTCTTGCTCTTTTCAAACTTATCTTACAAACGTTTTGTCCCTAATGAAATTAGGTCACAACTGTGCAATTTGAGCTGGATAACAAATCTGTTAAAATGCAATCAATTGGTAACAATGGTCTTAAAGCCAGACCTCCATCCTCTAGAGTTTATTTACAAGTACCTGACCTAATATGACCATGAATATGAGTAAAATGTTAAGGGATTTTATTGCAATTTGTAGTGTGACTTGCTGCCATGATAATAAAACAACATTTGTAACCTCAATGGCTGTAGCATTCTCATGCTCAACAACATGTGCCTGCACTAGTAGAGGTGTAGGTAATATGTTCCCCAATAGAGTGTCAAGGGACTGCTTAGAGGAGTTCATTAGTATTTTACATAGAACCAAACAGGCTAAAAGGGTGGAAAATAAAACTGATGGAATCAAAATCCTTCATATCTTTCATGTACCAAGACATCACAGTAAGATTAGCTTGTAGTTGCTTAAAAAAGCTGCTTCTTCGGAAAGAGGAAAATGTAATATAGTGTAGATTAGTGCAACAGTGTTAGTACTAACACTGATAGACACACATTGGCTGTGTATTGAGGCAGGTTTTTTTGTGGATGAGAGCAGCTAAACTTGACTGGCACGTCCATTATGAAGGCAGAAGCCCATTTGCAGGTTTTGGATTTGTTCTCTAAATGGTCCAAATCAATTGCTTCTGTAGTCAGATATTCATCTGTTTTCTCTTGCATTTCTTTCTCCTCATAATAACCTCTCCCAGACAAAGAATTTTTTATGCAGGAAATTTAAAGTGATTTACCTGAGACTTGTCTTTTCCCAGTCATTTGTAAATTGTTGTAATAGGTTTTACTTGCCCAGTTCAGTAGCAAAACACTCTTGCTTAAGAGGTCCTGCAGTTTTATCCAGCTCTCTCACATGCATGGAGATGAGCCATCTGGAGGGAAGAGGTAAATATGTGAAATGGTTCTTGAAATGTCTGGTATCATATACAACCACTCTTCGCTATGTGACAGAAGATGCGAATGGTAAATATGGGTGAAACCAGATGACTGCTGCAATTGTTGATGATTTTCAGTAGTGACTACAAGTTTCTCTTGGATTCCTTTTAAGTCGCCTGTGGCTATAGGAAATTAAAGATGTTTGAAGCATTACCTACTTGTCTGATGAAAAGAGATGGGAGCTGTTGTAGTGCCTCCATCCAGTCGATGTCTTCTTTAGGGGACTATATTTGTTCATTAAAGTAATGTTAGCAAAAATGAGAAATCACCTTAAGAAAAATTTTGATTTGACATTTCTCTGCTTTAGAAATTTAAAACTAGTACTTAGAATAAAAATGAAGAGGCAGAGGAATTTCTGTTTAATTGTCAGAGCAAGATTTATAGGTGGAGGGGTTTTAATTAGGTCAGGCAGTATAGTTAGAAAAATAATTTTTTGTGGATGTGAACGGTTCTTCAGAATTATATTTAATGTTTTGATGGAGCAATTAAGTGTCATTCATTTCAGGCTGACAATCTAACCTGCCTCAGATTTCTTAATCCAAGGTCAGGAGTCATTGGTTCTTAATGAGTGTTGCAATGTGTAAAAAGACGAGGGAGCTTGTAATCTGATCTTCATGACTAACGAGATGAGGTGTAACTTTGAAAGAAGCTGAAGCCTATTGAAAAAATGTATTTTTTATTAAATGAATATAATTGCATTGCAGTGGGAAATATGACATGTTTTTACATGTGTTTTAATTTGATGTATTATTTATCATGGCTGCTTCTGGAGGTGATGGCTGTTGCTGCAGCTTTGTTTCTCCCTTTCTATCGTAGGCCTGTCTTTTCCTGGAGAGTTGGCACTGCATACCCTAGTTTCAGGGTTTTCTCCTAGCCTCTTTACTAGCCTGTGTTAGAGAATTGGTAAACTATCATTATTTGAACTCATAAGACAAATTATATAAATTGATGTGAATCAGCTGGAACTCTGGTGGTTTACAGTGGCTCTGAATCTAATCTGTAGTTTATCGATTTGTACTTTCCTTCAGTAGATTATACTGACTCTGAGTCTAGAGCACCTTTTGCTGGTTTTTGTAACGACTGCAGATAGGACTTAGTACAATTTGCTGCAGTATTAATTCATGTACCAAGGCAAATAACAGTAGCAAACAATCTTGCAAACTTCTCACTGCCTGGCTTCCTCTGTCACCGGTGTCAGTGATTCTCATTCTCTCATTTCCTGTGCTTGTCACAAACCATTTAAGCAAGCAGTGAAGCCTATGACGAGTACTGGCTGGGGAAAAAAAAAAAAAGGCATGTAATTCTAGGTGGTGGGTTTTGACCCACACCTCTAACAAAGTGGTTGCAATAGTCTAAACAGTATCCGTGGCAAGATCTGCATGTTTTATGCCCATTTACTGTGCTATTACTGTGCTAAGGGACTTAGTTGTAATAATTAGCAGACTTTAGGTCAGAGGCGATCTGTTAATTATTCTTCTAGCTCTTCACAGAGTATACCTTCCATTAAGCTAGAGGAGTTGGCTGAATTATTGTTTTTGGAGCTGTGAATGCATTGTTGTTGTTGTGCTGGTTTTCTTAATAATTTTGTCATACATACCTACAACTGAATTGTTAAAAGTTGTACCTGAAAAAAACCCAACTTTTTCTTCATTTTTTTCTATGAATGCAAAATATCTAAATCATGTAAATCTGTGTGTCTGACTTCAGCTATGGTGGATTTCAAAATCAGGTACACTGTAGGGCTCTGTCACCCTTCCCTTTTCTCCACCCCCACATCCAGAGAAAGAAGTAACCTAGTATCTGAAGAATGCAAGTTATGCAGATGTTCAAAAGGCCAAATAAAACAAATAGATGGGCTGCAGCTGCTAGAGCAGCATAAAGCAAAGAACACTTGCTGCTGTGATGAGAATGCTGTGTTTCAGGAGGCCTCTAGCTTTTGCCTGTTTGAGGAAAATAGCACGGTAAATTAGTCTAACCAGTTTTTAATCTTATTTTAATTGTAAATTGTGATTACTTTCATAATTGTTGAGATTTCAAACCCTCAGAATTCTTGTTAGTGAGGAAACAGAAGAATAAGAAATGGTAATGTCCTTTCACAGAAAGAAAAAAGGGAGTCCCACAGTAGTACAAGATTTGTTCCTAATCTTTTAACGAGAAGTGACAGACTTTCAAGGATGTATGGGGGGGACAAGTGGGCAAATTTGCTATGTCAAAATATACCTTCTAGTATCCTGAGATTACACTGGGAGACCAGACACTCTGCTGTACGTTAAAAGTCAACTTTCCATCAGAAATTTTGGTGTTAAAGGAGCTTGAAGAAGGTTCACTGCCCAATACACTCTTCCAAACTGGATGTCATCTGGAGTTAAAAAAGGGTAGAAAACTGATACTAGGCTTGTATGGGGCCAAGACACTTCTCAGATTGAGTAAATCACTGACATGCAGATTAACAAAACTCTTCAGCAGTTGATCTGCTATTTTAGGGCATTCCTAAGCAACACAATGGAGTGCCATAGAGAGATGCCCAAGCAAATACTACCCTCCTCTGGTACATTCACATAGCACAACCTTTTGCAGAAATATTTGTATTGTCCTGGGAATAGCATGGGCATGTCAGAGCAGTGTAACCATACACTTGAGGTCTACAGGAGGAGAACTTGGCTTCTGCCAGTGTTTGGTATTGCTACTTCAACTCTCACAGCATTCATAAACACACTTCCCTAAAGGTGTAGTGTGTGGATCTCCTGAAACTGGGCAGCTTACTCTTTGTTCATATGTTTTAAGAATGGCACATTGAACCACAAGTAAAATGTGATGACTTTGTCTTCAGCCTTTGTAATCTGGTCCTACTGAACTGTTGGTTTCAACTGTGAAATCACATAGAGTTTGCCACCTACCTCTCTCCTGGTCCAGATATCCTCCTCAGCGTCTTCCATTTCCTATGTGCTGCAAAATCCAGTCTGACAATAGTTTGACTTCTGAAATAGAGGCAAGGTCATGATTTCATGAATTTGAGTTAATTTCAAATTCTTGAACTTGAATTAATATTTTGAACTTGTTACATATGTGTGTGTATCCAAAAGAATTTCAGCTCCTGTGACTTTGGCAATTTGGTTCTAGGACCAATCTAGATTGCTATATATTATTTTTCTGGTAGGGAACCAAGATGACTGTGAGTTACGCAGAGCTCTGAGTTGGATGTGCATAGACCTTTTCCTAGGGTGAATTACTACAAGAAAACATGAAAGCTTTTAACTTCTGAAAGCAAGATTTAATTTTAATAAGTACTGGAATAATTGACTTTTTAAACAGAAAAAAATTAAAGGCATGCTAAATAATAAAAGTGAAAATAAGAGTTTATGAGCAGCTTGCTGTTTTCTGTTCTGTTTCTGCACATGGGTCTTAACCTGAGAGCCGATTTTATCCAACTCAGTGAATTTCTGAGTTGCCCAAAACTCTGTGCAGTCCTCTCTGTGCCTGAGAAACTCCTTCCATTTTCTGAGTCTCAGTTGTGTTTTCATTCTGTTCCTCATTACAGTCTGTTCTTGAGCTGTACACACCAAGCTGCTTGCTATAATTTCTAACTGCTACAAACACAGTACTTAAACCTTCATAAGTATGCTTGAAAGTTCTCTGTGGAAATGAATTGTCTTCTGTCATAGAGGTCCGCTAATCCAGTCGCTTCTGAAAGAAATGTAATGTGTAACACAGAAATTAAATATTATATTGCATATCTGTAGCTTCTTTTGTTCCTGAATTTTGTGACCATAAATTTTGTATGATGCGTTTTGTGTATTTATAGGTACATTTTTATATTATGTGCTTTTACCAATGAACATGGTCTTCAGAGAAAAGAAATTCCTCTGTTGTTATGTAGAAATGTACCGCAGCATGATTGTTTCAACAGGCCACTGATACCTGCTTGCAAATACATAAATCCTCTCACTAGAGTATAATTAATGTTTAAGAAGAAATTAGCAATGGGACATAACAGAACACTTTTTGCCCACTTAAAATGGTGTTGAGTCATACCATTAAGGCTTTTAACTTGCTTATTTGCATTGCAAACTTGTTATGAAGTCTATCATTTTCTCTTGTGAAAGTATCTCTTGGGGAAACTGAACTCTCTCCTTCACTTGATGACATTTGCGCAATACGTTCCTGATGTTTGAGGAATGGTGGGCATGATAATGGTGGGCATGATCCTTGAGCTCTACTAGGATGGTAATAGGAGGAAAAAAAATTACAGTAACGACATTCATGCCATGTGATAATATGTACTCTTCTGGTTGTGTTTTATGCTTTTTCTCTAGGAATGACTACAAATTGACCCAGAATGGTCACTTTGCTCCTGAAATGTGTTCCAAATCTCCATAATTAATGGTAGTGGAGACGAAGTTTGTCTGATAAGGTCATTTAATCTAATAAAACTAGATGGGTTTTGTATGTTTTGGTCTTTTAAAAAGACTTCATTGTATAACTGATGACTGTCATTATTTAACTGTTATATAGTATCTTATTATGTAATGAGATTCCTACTGTTTCAGATTAGGATTTGCAGAAATTAAGTAATACAGTCAGTGGAAGTGTAGAATGGATGTGTGATTCTTGTGTGATGTTGTGAGGGATTTTGTACCTGTAACCGCACCTGTACCTGGACTATTGTTTGCTCCTGTGAGTCAGGTGGGAACCTGCTGTTCAGATGCACACTGTGTCTGTTAATCAGGTGCAGCATTTGATGTGAGTGGGTACTGTCCTGCCTCCAAATGCTGGAACATGTCTGTGTTTTACTTGGTTTCTGCTGTTTGATGTCGCTACAGATTCTGAAAGCCATGGAGTTCTGGTATGTGTGTTGTTTCCCTCACAGAGCTGGGACCTCAGTACTTTCTTGTGGAAAGGATAGGTCATAGCTTCAAGTACTTGAAATGACAAGAACCTCTTGTAGTTCTTTCACTACTAGTGGTATTACGTCAGTGATTAATCTTCACCTGTGGGTGGACCCCCATCTTGCTCATTCATAGCAACAGGCAGTCTGTGCCCCAAAATATCATCATTTGAGTCAGCAGTTGCAAGTGCCTGTTTTTCCTGCCACAAGGGAAATAATTTCTCACAAGTCATGTTGAAAAGTAAAGTGTCAAGGACAGAAAACAACTTTCAATTCCTGCTTCAGTGCTTTGTCTGTTGTGTGGTGTATCTGCTGAACCGACCAAGACACTTACTTCAGAGTGGACTTACTTTGGTACGAGCTACTTAACTATTAGTTGTGGGTTAAAATGACAGCCAGCTTTTTTTTCTCATTATGGTTTTCTCTTTTCCATATTCATGTTAGACTTTCCATATTTAGTGTTTGAGATTTTATGGAAATACAGCTAGTCAAGTGCTACACTTGTGAGGAGGTGAAATGAGGACAAAACACAAGGGACAGATCAGAATCTTTAATCTTTACTGCTGCATTTAATTTATAAAATGTATTAATCTGCTTTCATTCATTTACTGAACTATTTTGCACTCTGCATCTCCGCTGTTTTACTTTCACTTGAACTGGTTTGAAGCCAATTTTGTTTAATAAAAAAGACTCAGCATAGCAAGGAGATTTAGCCCTCACATCTTTTTGTCTTAGTTCTTGAGTGTCTGCCCCCTAAAGTTGTGAGAGAGTGTAAGTAGTGATGTTAGAGTTACAGAAATCAATTTCATTGCAGAGCTTTCCCTGTCATAATGATCAGTTTGCAGCACAAATCTCATTGATTTTTCACAGCCCTGTAGAAAAAAACCCAAACCCCACAGTTGATGAATAGAGCTGGGAGAGGCTCAGGAGACACTAATTTTGTGGCTGGTGAGAGTAACTGTGGCTGGTCCCAACTTCCTTTCTGGGTTCTGTGAATCTTTTCCATTAAGCCTCCCCAGGAGCAGCCTGGGAATTTGGTGTGGTAACCTGTGAGAGGTGATGACCTCTTGAGAAGACAGAGAAAGAGCAGCACTCCCATCCAAGAGTGATGGAGAGAATAATCTTGCTGGGGTCAGTGGTGCCCCGTCAGCCAGGGCATGATCATTGCCAGAGAGCCCCGCTGGGTGAGAAAGCAGGGCTGTCTGCTCTCCTGCTCACAGCTTCATTCCACTACTCACCTTCTGTAAATACAGTCAGAATAATCAGTGCATCACACTGCCTTCTCTTTTTTCCTTTTCTTTTTTCCTGTTTTTTTTCTTTTTATCTTTTAATCTCCTTCCTCCCAGCTACAAATTTTTATAACTTTTTACAGGGGCAGAAGGGTAGAAATTAACTAAAGGATTTTAGAAAAGACAAAAAAATCCACATGGTGCTGGGAAAGTAAGAATTCTCTCCATAATGGTGTGTAAATTGTACTTCACTACACTTGTTCAAGCTGTCTTTACTTTTACATTCTGAGTCTGGCAGAATATTGTCCCTGTACTGACCCCTTTTCATCTACTATTATGCAAGGTGTATTTAAATAGCTGGATTGTAAATCTCGTTCTGGAAAACTTCCCACCTCGCCTGCCATTGCCCTTGATACTACTATTCTTGTTTAGCCAATGTGGAGAGCTGCAGCAGCAGCAGTGGGGCAGCCGTGTGCCTTCTGGCAGCAGCCTGGGCTGCTTTTGGCTATTGCTTTCTGTCTCCTATCAATTATCCACATAAGTCAAACTTTTATATGCTCATGAGGTTTTTATGCGCTAGATTTTCTGAGCCCCGACCATATTTCCAAAGCCTGGTGAACCCGTACTGGAAAGGTACAGACAATCTGTCACTGGCAATAACATATGCAATATTGTATGTTGTACAAGGAGAAGCTGTAATTGTGGTAGCGTAGGAAGATTAGCAGTGGACTGTTGAAATTGGTAGTTGTTCTCAACTAAATATTTGTTGAAATACCACAGAATTTTAAAAATCATTAGATTGCCTGTTAGAATACTAGTTTTTATTATTTCAAATATTGGGTTTTGAAAGAATTGTTTTTCTACTGAGATTAAATGTGAATAATTAGAAGAACAAGAAGGAAACTTTTTCTGATTTTGTTCAGCACAAAGTTCAAATGCAAGAACACAAAAACATAAGGACGTTTACAGAAAATGTGAATTTTAATCTGATTTTTATTGATATTTTTTTTTTTTTTTCTCCTGCCCTTGTTGTCTACATGGTGTTCCCAAGAGTAGGAGCTTGAGTGTACCCAGAGAAATCAAAATCTTGTAAAAATTTACCTGAGGATCTTGCAGGACACTTTTGTTCGGTCCCCCTTTTCAGTCTGTATACTCAACACTGTGTGATGATCTGTAAGACCTGTAAATAGCAAGTTTCTGGCCAGTTTGGTTTGGCTGTTATTTGGGAAAAAGAAAGCATGGAAGAAGATAAAAGGTGGGATGTCAGCCATTTCAGCAGAGGTAATGGGCAGAACTTGACAAGAGTTTAAGAACTCCAGGTCAAGAAATATCAGGTACAAAATGGCTTTGACTGTTCTAAGTGTATTGGTCTACAAGAGAGAGTTGAGAGGCTAGTAAAACTGGAGAATAACATATTAATGGTGGGGAAAATGCCTGCGTTACTGTCAGTCATTTTCTGTAACTAAAAGTAGGGTACTATTGTGCAAGGAGGTATATAAAGACATTAGCTGATGTTCTAATACAGGTCTGTGCTTTGAGGGGAGGTGTAGGATGTACCAGATAAGAGAGCAAACCTATGTAATTTTAATTCTTATTTATATTTTCGGTAGTGGCAGTGTCTCAGCTCAGGTCAAAGGAAAGAGTTATGGGATGATGGTGATCTAGCACTTATCAGTGAAGTTCTGTAAGATAACTGAAACCACCAACTAAGGGAAAGATTCATCTCCTGTCTCTGTGTTTACACTGCATCCCCTCTAGTAGGTCAGCTCTCTTAGCTGGGTAAGTATGTAGCTACCCACCCTTATGTCTTCTTGAGTAGGTATTTAGCTGAATCAGCTCACTAAACTGTCCAAAGACACCCACCCTTAAGAGTCCTTGCTGAGCTAAAGTGAAGAGGTTTCTGTAGTCTGTCGAGTGCCAGAGCCAACAAGGTTGGCAGCAGCAAAAGTGGCCAGGAGTGGAACCAGCTTTTAGGGCAGCAGTGAACCATTTGATTGTATCACTTGCAAAAAACTCGCTCTTTCAGCTTCATTTTACATGCAGTGTTAAGAACAGGAGCTTCACAGTATGTATTCTCCATATTTCCCCATATGTGGTGTTATGGTCTTCAGAGGCATGGTTGGCCGTAGCACAAAGTGAAGACTACAGAAGAGTGAAACAGATGAGGACATGGAGGAACTTTCTTTGCACAGCACTCTTCTTTTTGCATATCAACTTCCCCACAGCCTGCGTGTGGCAGTAGTCCTCTGAAAGCTCCCAAATTTCTTCCAGAGGCAGGCAAGTTATTTTAAGCTGCTAGTGGATTTCAGGTAATTTGATTTTGCATGTCTGGCTCAGTACTTGCATTTGCTCTTCCCGCAGAAGAGTGGGGGTGAGTGCTGATCTCTCGATGGTGCCATGTATTAGCTGGGGGCAGGAGCATCTTCAAGCAGCTGAGCTGAGCACCGCTGAGGCTGGCGGTGTGAGCCCTGGGGGAGGCACACCCAGGGTTATTGGCACACGTAGTCAGTCAGGGCACAGAGTCCACTCAGGGATGTTAGATGTCTGCTGAGTGTCTGAAGAGTTCTGGCTTGCTGCTTTTGCACCTGCAGACTGGAAACTGGTTTTGCCATCTGCCTGAGGCATGCAGAGACCTCCAGGAGCAGGATTACCCAGTCCAAATGTTTTGGAGGGCTCTTTTAGTTTCCCCCGGCGCAGTTTAAGGGAGAAGCCAAGTGGCATGCAGTCCGATATATCGCCTCCTCACCCTGTGAAGGAAACTTCCCTGCACGTCCACAGCTGCTGCAGGGCTCTCCTGCAATGTGCTGTGGTGTCTGTAAGAAAAGATGGATGCAGGGATCTGTGGGCGGGGGGTTATTCTGGCCTTGCGTGGCTTTGTGTTGTCAGCTTGGAAGCAGCACTGAGCAGCTTCCTGCTGAGGCCAGCAGGCAGAATGAAAAGCTGCCCCATGCAGGGACCTTTTCTATCCATCTGCTACAAGTCTGTGCTCTTCACTGGCTGTATTTGGGAATGAGCCCCCATCACTGGAAGAGTTCATACGCAGCCAGGTCCTAGACCAGCAGCTACCCTTCCCTTTCTCTGGCACAGGAGTGGAGCAAGCCAGTGGTAAAAGACTACATGTGTGTGCCCTCCATGTGCATGCATGACAAGATATATTTAGAAGTGAACTCAATTTAGAAATGAAGGGCTTGGAAGACAGTGTCTGGTTTGGCAAGCAGAATGTGAAAATGTGGTATCCATGTCATAGCCTTTCGTAGGCTGGAACTAATTGCTGTAAAAAACCCTCGCAGAGACTCAGTCCGTTTAAATAAAGAGCAAACATGTTAATCCTTGTTATTCCTGCATCTCTTTAATTGCTTTCTCCTGCTAAATGTAAAATATTTGAAATATACCATGAGGTGCAGCTTTTGCAGACCTGAAAAATGTATGTGTTTGTGATGGCTTCCTTTCACAATTCAAGCATGCATTTCAAAGGATTATAAAAATCTAAGTCAGTAATGCATTTCAGCAATGTTGCTGTGTCAAAAACCCTTCCAGTTCCCTGGTTACTATTAATTGTTGGATTTCAGATGGCAGGGATGTTTGAGCACCATATGTGATTGCATGTGGTAAGCTCTATTGCTGCTGGGGTGGGAGGATATCAACCACTTTTGAAAAGAAATTCATACTTGGAAATGACTTTGCCACTTAGAAAGTTAAGAGAGAAGATTATGAATGTTAAGAATCAAATTTCTGGTCCCATTAAGTTGCTGTAGGAATTTTGCCACTGGCTTCAGTCCATCAGTGATTTCACTAGCAAATGTAACATCCAAAAGAAGATCCAGCCACTGCCTCTGAGGATTTGACATGAGAGGTGTAAAAAATTGCTTAGTAAATGAGAATAAGTAGATAGTCTACTTGTGTATGTATTTCACTTTTCTAAAGCAAAGAGAAGAAAACTTTATCGAAATTCAGTCTGTGATTTCTTTGTTTCACATTTTTCCGATTTTACATGCCTTTTGGGGAGCCCTATAGTTTTAACGTTGTAATAGTAATAAAATGAGGATATTAAGAAATATGCTATGACACTAAATGTTACTGCAGAAATTCTTTAAGTTTAAATTGTTCTTTTCAGTCTATTACAATATGTAGCAACACTGTTGTACAATTTGTAATTGTACAATGGTATTAAATAAAAATTATTTCCATTAAGGAGTACCATAATAAAATGTTCATGAACATTATTTCCTCTAATTACCTGTGTGCTATTCAGATATCGCACATATGTGATATTCAGATATCACACATAATTCTAACATAAAACTCTAACGTCATCAGTAAGTGTCTATCTTTTTACTGACAGATTTTCTTTTTTTTAACTAGCCATTCATACAACATTTGTGATAAAGAGGAACAGCAAAAATGTAAAAATTTGTATTATTCTGGTTCAGGTCATTAACACCATGTTTAATACTGTAGTTTGAAATTCAGGTCTGAGTTGATGTTTCATTTATACAGTAACTATATTACTGTAAGTAAAATATATTTACATTATACCTTTTCAAATTGCTTCCTATTAGAAATACACATTTTAGCCAGTCTCTCAGGCATTTTTGATGTAAACAACCCTAGGTTTACCACTGTGGTTTATATTCCAGCAGCTTCAAGATTTCTTTGTCATTCTAGGAGCCATATTAGTACCCACGAACAGGCTGCCTTTGCTTGGAGTGTTTACTATCAAAATAAGTTGGGAAGAATAGCCAATGTCTTAACTGCTCTTTTGTGGATAAATGCTGCAGGTGCAAAAGTGCACTGTAATTTACATAATAATGTATGGCAGACCTAGAGCCTGACATCCCCATTTCCTGCATCCAGACTGTTCATTGACTTAGCTTTAAAATTTAGAAAAACATCACTGGACCCTGAACATTTCGGTGGCATTGATTTGCGTTACCAAACTGTTCTTCCTCTGCTTCAGGCCAGCACTTTTACATGGCTCTGCAACCCACAAATCAGCATGAGCCATTTGAGAAAAAAATGTATACATCTTACTCATCAGATAAATCAGTATCTTTAAAATGCAGTGCATGGCTGTAGCATATGAAGTTATGTGTCAGTTGTTGGTTTATGTCTCTAGATTAAAGTTTCAAAGATGAACTGGGTTCTGGTAGAAGAAATTGTGTGGAGAAAATCTAGTTTGAAATCTATAAGCAATCTGCTCTTACTTGATGAGAATTTAATTGTTATTTCTTCAGCCATAAACTTACCGAGACTGTTTTCTATGTTCTCTAGTTGATACCTAAGATAATATCTATTACTAAAGTTTTAAGGTAAGATTATAATCTCTCCTTAGTTGGGCGAGAGAGTCAGCACTATGTCCTGTGTTTTGTAAATACATATTGTCTGAAGTGTTTGTGGCATGTCTTTTCTATAAATATTGATGAAAACCTGTACTTACTACTTCTGCATTTTGTCTTTCTGATCACATTTCAGTGTGTTAAATAAATGGTAGCTGTCAGTCTTTTATTTTCAGTTAATACTGCATATTTAAATTTGCGTCTAAGTGCTTTCTGTGTCAAGTGGAGGCAAAGAAGTTGGCTTTTATGAATAGCATGCTGTTTTTTTCCACATTTTAATCAAGTTCAGAATTAGTGCTTTTCAGTACTCTCTGTATTTGTGTATAGAAAGGGTGTCAGTTGATTTTATTCCCTATCAGTATGAAACTGTTTTCAGCAACTGTATTAACTATGGAACAGTTAATTGCTGCTGTAAATAGTGTTTTCTCTGCAGTCCACTAAGAATGCATTCATGCTTACACTCAGCTTTATGCACTGTTTGGCAGATCCTCCTCAGAGAGTTACGCTGAGTTGCACCTTTTCTGGTGCATCAAGTTAGAGTTGTGTATTCATGCAGTTCGTCATGGGGTTCTCTCTTTATGATAAATAATTTTTCCACTTCTCAAATAACACCATCCCCTCAGCTTGATTATTCACTTAGGAGGAAGTCTACCAAGGTAAATGATTTTTGTCTCTGTTACATTTCTAAGTGCATAATTTAGTGCATCATAATGAAAATTTTGATTGGGACAGACTCTGTAATGCCTTCAAAAGTAGTACAGGATTGCATATTGTGAGTCAGTACTGGTCAGGAAAAACAGTAGTGCTACTGTTTGACCATAATCTGGTTTTGGTCCTCTATCATGCAATGAATGTATGTGGTGGTAGCTGTATAACCATGCTTCAGGAATGATGCTTATGTGCTGGGTGCCAAGATGCACTCTCCTGGTCAATTGCTGGGAACAGGCTGTGCATGCCTTCCCTGGGGTGGGATTTGCTTTCAGTAATAGTAAGAGAAGCATCTCAGGAAATACCCCATGCTCTCTTTTGTACAGTTTATGAAAAACACAGATTACCACATAGCTACATAGCTGAAATACATTCTCTTTCCTACCTGCTCTCCTATTTGAGGGTGTTACTAAGTTTGGTCCAAAAAGGAATATTAAAAAGTGATTCCTCACCTATTATCACAAAGTGGATATGACTACTGTTTTTTCCTCTTTTGCTTTTGAAATATGTAGTTACAAAAATCTAAGGCGCCACAATGATCTTAAATGCCTGTCCCTGCCTGTGGAAATAATTTGCCTATCCTCCTGTCACCTGCAGGGAGTGGAGGGTTTGGGAGTGGTAATGGCTCTAATTAATACTCTAATAGAAAATTTATGGAAAGCTGAACAGCACTTGCCTACCAAATTAATGATGGTGCTGTTACCTTTGTTCATTCTTGCTTTAACAGCTGCTTGTACTGTATATACCTCTGGAACCAGAACAAGGTTGGCAACAGCTATGCATGGAAATTGGTGAAAAATCATAAAAATTGCACAGGCTAAAGGTACATTTCTCAAGTTATTTGATTTTCCAATTAAACATAATTGGGTTATGAGGAAAAAAAAGCTGCTCCCTGTAGGGTTGTTCTGCATCACCTCTTGAGCACTGCAGTTCACCCTGGAGCTCTGGGTAGCTGGTGGGGATGCAGTTTCGGTTGGGTTCTGCTCTCAGCAGGGCACGTGCGCCTGGAGGGATTGGGTGGTACCTGAGGCAGTTCTTCCTCTGCTTCGGAGAGCTGGTCAGACACATCTTTAAATGCTAACAGCTGTTCTTTGAAAGTGAAAGATTTTGGCGTTAGCAGGGGTCTAGGCAGAGGAGATGCTGCTGCAGTCTGCGTTTATACTGGGCTTCAGGCAAAAGGGTGAGGGCAGAGGGAATGCGCTGAAGTTAATTTCCAACTTGCCGCAGAGGGTCTTGCAAGGCTGCGCAACCATCTTGAACTCTCATGCTGTGTAGAGCCCCTGACAGATTTTTTATGGCCAGCATGTTTCTGGTCTCCCACTGGGTGATTTAGTCCCTGGCTGAGCACTCACAGAAGCTGAGGGAGGTTTTCCTCTGAGGACCTGTCCTTTACTGCCAGCAGGACCAGCACAGCCTGCAGGCACAGCCCGTGCCAAGGCTGCCACCCTTGCTGCCTGTCTCAGACAAGTGTGAGGGACAGCAGGTAAGGGTTGACAGACTTTGCTTGGTCTTTCCTGGTGTCTCTGGGTGCTGGTCTTTACAGAGTGACAGCTATAAAATTAGATAATCAGTTAATAATTGGTAAATTAGGCTTGCGTCTTCGCGGAGAACAAATACAGTATTTATGTAAAAGTTGTTAAGAGTTTTTCTCTTTTTAATTAGCAGAAATAGATGCAAAATGAATGATGATTAGGCAGCTGATGAATTCAGTAGTACAATTATGCCTAAAGCTATGCCCCAGTACTTAATGATGGATGCTCTGAGCAATCAAAGAAGCCTATTTATATAATTTATTTATTAAAAAAAAGTTAGGCATTAAGCAAGATGTCTAACTCTATACATTACAAGTATATGAACTTCAATGTCTGAGAAAATCTTTCTAAAATTTGGTAATGTAAGTATTTTTAAGATACTTTCTGTAATTATGTGTTTTAAATTAGCTGCTTAAATTAGTTGCTGTCAACTTTTGGGTTTATGTGAAAGGCTGTTCTTTAACCAATAGCTAATGAAATCTTAAGCATTCCCTGGAAGTGAGGACCACGCAGGAATTATACAGATGAATGTAATTTTTTTTCTCTTTTTGGGTAGTCTAAGACAGAGGAGTGAAGGAAATGACAGAGCCTTGGGTGTCTGTTCTGTGAGGCTTTAAGAAAATGCAAGTCATGGTGAGCAGCTGCCTTGTATGCAGCCAGTTGGGAAGGCTAAACTGATTAGTCTGTAAACACGAAGGGATGGTAAGTGTTGGTGTCAAAGTGACTGTGACAGTCATCAGATTGTGGTTTATCTCAGGCTGTTGTTTGAATGATGGCTCTCCCTCACAGAAGCAGTTTTATGGCTTTGCAGAGGTATAGTCTGAGCCCAGCCTGATGGATCCAGAGCTGCTCAAAGCAGCTTCCCAGTTCTCTGTTTTGTACTACCAACCCTGGGCTTTTCACAAACAAGACCGTTATTTTCATCAACCAGGAATTACAAATATAAAATTTACTAGTCCTGGCAGAGTGGAAATGGGCACTTGTCTGTTTGCAGAAGAGAATTAGACACCAACAGTGTCCCTAGAAGACAAAGCATAGGGGCTGCTCTCAGGAGCAGCAAGCGGGTGCTTCCTCTCCCATGTTTGCCTGGGGCAGTAGCAAGGTTATATTTTGCACTTTGTGCTCAGAAATGGGTCGCAGGAAAAGGCATTCCTGTAAACAGATAGATATCTAACCTTGTGCAGAGCTGGGCAAGAGCACGAGATGATCCTTTCTGCTGTAGCTCAGTGATGCCCTCGGGAGGGAATGCAAGACGCGCAGTGAGCATGGCAGTACTTGGTGGGCACAGTCACCTCTGTATTGGGTTTGTGGCAGATGCTCTTCAGCAAGACAGCTCAGGGCACACACGGCTGTGCATGCAGGACATGTAGCTCACTTCTGATAAAGGTTCAGTAGCTGCACTACTTATGTGAAGTTGTATATAAAACTCACACTTGGTTTGTCTCTCCAGTGCTTCAGACTGAAGAGACAGGAAAGAAGCTCCTACATGCACTGCATGTGGACTTCTTGGCTATTTTAAGTTTTAGGGTTATTTAGCACCTAGTCATAGGAACTTATGCTAAAATATAGCCCATGTCAAGAAGGGATTTACTTGCATGCATAGAGCAGGGGAGCTCCTGCAGTCTCATATGTCCTAGTAAAGGCTGCCATTTTTCACAGCAGATACCTTCTATTCTGGGTGATGAGCAGGCCCTTCTTCCTTATGATTTTCTGGAAGACCCTGAGGCACCATCACCTGGACAATAAATTTTTATTTCAGTAAGGGTGAGAGGGAACAGTCTGTAGCTCTGAAAGCCAGCCATAGTGGAGCTCTTCCATACAACCCCCACAGCTGCAGATGAGTCAGGAGGGGGTCAGAAGACCTGTTTCACAGATGCTGTCTGTTGGGATAGAATAGGAGGATAAACAGCAAATGGAGATAAGTAAGAGAAGGCGAAAAGACAGCTATTATCCCCTTTACAGCAGAGAAAATTTTTAAACCAAGCAAAAGCAAAATTAGGGAGAATATAGAGGCTAGGAGTATATACAGATGTTACCTTAAAAAATTATTCCTTCTTTGAGAGGTTCCATAGCAAAGAAGAAAAGAATTGTATGCAAAACCAAACAACAATCCAGAACAAGAATTTCTAGGGAACTTGCCCTGAACTTTGGAGCAAAGGCTGGGGATTGGAATCTGTAGGATTCAGCAGAGGGCTGATAGAGGAAGAAAGGAATTTGTGGAGATAGCGATGAGATATGTAGAGTATCATGAATCTTTTTCTTTTCTTTTTTTTTTTTTTAATGTATTAGTTACATGTATGGGGTCTCTACTGCTTTTTTCCCTCATGTGAGTTAAAAAATGGTTGTATTTAAATCTGTTTAAAAAAGTGAATGTGCAACACATTTCACATTTGGTCCTCTCTATGTTACTTATATTTAGAGTAGCAATTTTTGCTGCTGTCCTATGAATTGTATAAGAGTATCTTTCCTTTCCTGTTAATTCTCTTGAGAGCAAACCATCCCCAGCACATCCTGATGAGGCAATTCAAAATGCTCATATTCCTGGTATGAACTGTTCCTTTAATGAGGGCTTGTAATGGTACCTCTATACTGGCTCAATGGAAAAGCATATTTTAAGACACAGGCTTTGATTTAAAAGCTGTTGGCGTCTGCCTTGCAATAGGTGTATTTCTCTGCTTTCCTAGCTGAAGATTTGTATGAAATGTGACAATTAAGAAACCATGTTTCCTGCTCTGGATGCAGTGGGCAACACTGGTTGATCTGCAAGCTGGAAAGATGGTGACATTGGCTACTAGTTTGCAAGGATAAGAGACTATTGATTGCTGGCAAAGAGGTTATGGTAAGGCAAACATTCATAAAAGCCATGCAGAGAGCATAATAATATTCAGCAGTGGAAATAAAAAATGCGATTGATTTACCATGCTGCCATAAAGCAGCACTCCTCCTCTTTCTGCCCCAGTAACAGACTCTTTCCTGCTGCTGCACCTCCATCTGGGCACCCACCAGGGAGCCGAAGGCACCAGCGGCTCTAATTGCCTGGAATTTGGCAGCCTGGAGGAGATGCCACTCACCTTGGCCTGCCTCAGCGTTTGTAAATTGCAGCTGCCCTGTCCAGACCTGGCTCAGTGTGGTAAACCCATCTGGCTGGGGAAAGCCAAGTTCTTGCCATTCCTGAATGCCCCTTGCCCTCCCACCCTCCCATGTCTACTCACCCGCAGCCCACGTGCACCTTCTGTGCCCTCCACTGCACAAATGCATCTTCCATTGGGGCTGATGCTTCTTTCTGTCTAGGTGTTGTGCAACTGGGGAAAATGAAATCCGGATTCTTGTTTTCAGTTATTGTTGTCCTGCATGAAAATTGAACCATTGGTGACAGTCGTTTGGTGTATCATGTTTGTTTTTAAATTCCGTTCCGTGGCAGCTTCATAAGGCAGAGGTATGGCAGCTTTGTGCCAGTGGGTTGCTGTTTCAGGTTGCTGTTTGTGTACCAGCTAGGTGACATTCTGTTCCACTTCCAGAATGTTAGGATCAAGGTTGCATGATTTTGTGGATTTTTGGATGCATTTTTCAGGTCTTGTAAATATTTAAGTGCTTGGCCCAGTGGGAGGGTTGTATTTTTTTTCAGCCTGTCAGTGATAACACAGAAATTAATGGATCTCAGTAGGACAAGCTCAGAGGGTCAAAGCTTGAAATGCTTGTAATTGAGACTGGGAAGCAATAGGTTTTTCCCATTTTTTTGCTTTACAGTAATCTTACATCCTTGCAACTCCCAGTATTCCCTTACCTTTTAATGGCATGGGCTTTTTTTGAGTATAAGCAATGATGCCAACATATTCTACCCTTTCCATAGGCAAGCCAGCCTTTTGCGGTCTGTTCTGTAGTAGTCACCCAATCTGCTTCATCTCATGTGGCATTTCTGTCAGTTCTGGTTTGTCAGCCTGGCCTGCAGATTAGAGGTGGGGAAACCAGGATCATTATGGGATAAATATCCCCTTCTTCTGTCACACCCATACTGAAACTTGAGGACATCTTACTAGATCATGGCAGTGCACTGTTGAGATACAGTTGTTTAGTAAAGTCTCTTAAAAAGTCTTTGGCTGAGCCTTGGTTTTTATGCAAACTGCCTGTTGTGGTGTTGCTCTAAGCTGGCTGTGTCATTGCTTTAGAACCTCAGTCATAGTTATTACTTCCTCTTCTCTCACAACTGGAGATTATTCAGCTTTTCAACTAGATCGCATTTATTTTGACTTAGAGTACTAAAAGAAATTATTACGTTTAGAATTTTGGAGGTTTTTTTCCCTTTTTTTAATGATATGGTCTAAAAATAGCTGAAGTGGGTATGCACTAGATAAAATACTGTATAGCTTCCAATACACCCTGTTAAAATCCTGTGTAGTGTTGCTGTTTGCAGGTAATTAATGTTGTGGTATTATTTTTTATGTTAAATAAATTATTGCTGAAGTTTTAATCTTTTGAAATACAAAACTGTAGAGAATTTAATGCTGACCTGTGTATATGAAATTAAGTATAATTATTAGATTTGTAGAAGACCTTTTGAATTAGCTAACATGTACTAACTCATACTTCCAGTTGCCACGGACTGCTGAATTGATGTTATTTCCAGGAAGCTTGCTGGAAGAGAGCATTTACAAGAGGTTTCTGCCTTGCCATTAACACATATTTTTGTTTGAAAGTGTTGTGTAAAATAAATCCACACAGTATGCATGTACTCATGTGGATAGATGCACAAAGAATATTGGTAAAAAAAATTCAGAGCTAATACATAGTAAGTAAAAAACTTAATGGCGGGTCAGAGTATATTTTTGGAGGTGGCTATAGGCACGAGATAATTCCAAGGCTGGACTGGGGAGCAAGACAGCAAAAGCATTGTGTCTGGTCAGCTGAAAATACTCTTCTTTTTCTTTCCTACAGTGACTAGCAGCTTCAAAGATGGCAGATTACTTTTTGGTTTTCTCGTATAAAATCTGGCAAGTGAGTTTTCCCTCAGTTTGTAAAAAAATCTTACCTATGCAACACATCAAATGAGGATATAGATGGTCCTTGTGGAAAGACTGTGTCTTCTGTAGGAGCATTTTTTAGGCCCCTTCTGCCTTGTGGCTTCCTCATGTATAAGGGGGGTTACAGATACTTCCAGGTTGTCAAACATTCAAGATGTTTATGGCAGAAGGGAGGTGGTAGCTGTAGGACCTAGCCCATTGTGTCCTTTTGTTCATTTGCTTCAGCAAGCAGTTTTATAATTATTACCACTTCTTTCATGAATTCCACTTGGTGTGGATTTAGGTACCAAGTGCTTAGTCTTGGTTGCTCAAATCTGGAAACAAAGATTTTACAATTGGACTGTCTTGAACATTTGATGCGTGGGAAGGCAGTGCTTGCTTCTGATTTTTATGATGTCTTTGCAGATACAGATGAGCTGGTTTGGTGTGAGCAATTTGAGCTTTAGAAATAAAATGTACCATGATACAGACACAGCTGTCGGGGTGTTTTCCAAGCTCGAGCCAGCAGGCAGTGTTGCTGTACACCACAGTCCCCTCTTTTCAGATCTGAGCAATGGCTTTACTGCAGTCACCTGCTGGCCAGCGTGGCACACCCTTGGAACGGGAGGCCGAGAATGGAATTCCATTGTGGACAGGGGTTGGTACAGGTGTTAGAGGTTTTGGGAAGTTTTCCTGCCTTGTCAGTTACTTATCATCAGTAATCCTAAGAGTACTGGAATATCCAGTTTCCCACTCACCATTGGCTCTGATTTTCCCACTATCCCTTTTCCTAACATAGGTACATTAAGTCCCAACTTTTTTCAGTTGCAAAAAGCAGATAAGAATAATTAATTTGATAGTTCTCATCTAAAGAAAAATACAAAGCTGGTAACAACTTTACCAAAATCCATTTATTTGTATGTCTGCACATTTGTATTTTTATATGTGTCTCTAAAAATACTGTGGATCTTCTCTCTTTATTCATTGAATTACAAGTCTTTTGAAATACCATTTCATGTTCATGGTTTTGCACAGTGGACTTGAAGTCTTGGCTGGCCCTGTGGTTTTCACAGTAACACATTTTTTAATATTTTTTATTTCCACTGCAGGCTCTAGTTAAGTCATTCTGCCCCAAACTCCAGCATCCCCTTTAGACTGCATATTGTCCTCAGGGTACAGAATAAGACTAGCATAGAAAAAGCTTTTAGAAACATGTGCCTTCTCTATGTCCTCTGTGGTAAAAGTGCAGTCTCTCCAACCTGGGTCAATACTGCATGTGAGCTGCATTCTCTTGTGTATAAATACACCATGTTAAAAAAGGAAAAGCACTGAGTGCAGCTTGCTTTCTAGTGTGTCGATGCTCTTCTCGGAACTGATGGGGCAATTCCTTTCTCCTGAGCTCATTGCTCCTGGGTGAGCCTGAGGACAATGTGCCTTCTCCTGCCCTTCTCTGCCAGTTGGAGAAATCCAGCCTTGGCACAACAAGTTGGGGAGGATCTGCTCTGCCAGGAGAGAGATTCTGGTGAGGTTTGTCATGTTACTCGCTGTGCATCTTTCCTGACTTGCCGTCTAATTAGAGAGATTTGTAAACCGGCTGTCTCTTCTCTACTCCAAGAAAACCCATTTGTGGAGATGACATTGGTATTCATATGCTTAAGCAAGATAGAGTGGTCTAGTTTGTTTTGCTTTTTGTTCTTTTTTTTTTTTTTTTTTTTTTTTTAAATAAATGCATGGTTTAGATAATTCTAAAACTTTGGGGGGGGGTTGGACAGGAAAAGTAAAACTGGCATGATACACAAGTGTTCAACAAATGTTATCAATGAAACTTTCAACAAAAGTGAGGAAATTAATTTCTGTGTATATATTTTTTAATGCAGTTCAGCAGCCAAAACAGGATGAAGCACCATTTGCTTGTTTTATTTCTTACTGACATAAAAACCAAAACAAACTCAATTTGATAAGAAGTCTCAGATGCGTTGTTTAATGATTTTTCTTTTTAATGGCATAAAATAAAAATATTGATTACTGAAGCACAGATCCACAAACCTGGGGGGTGTGCATGTAGACAGTCTCTCAGCGAGTGCAGTAGTCCTGCAGTAATCAGAAAACCTGCAATCCATTTCTCATGTCTCAGAAGAGCTTCTTATTCTACAGGCTCCAGGTTAGTCTGCAGAGCATCTTCCTTGGTTCTTGCTCTTGGGGCTTCTGTTTGGGGCACTTTGGGATATAAATCACTTGGCTTACAGCCATTTCACTTAAGTCGTTTCATATAAGGTGGGAAACATGTCAAACAAAGGAATCAAGTTTACTCTGAATATTCTGGAGTGCATTCAAAGGTAGCATCGATTTCAACATCATCATTTCATAGTATCCAGTGCCCCTTTTCATGTGCAGCTCTCTGATGTTTGTCATTCCAAGACACAAAACAAATCTTGCTTTTGAAGGTTTTACTTTGTTTTACTAGATACTATTTTTATCGTATCAGAACACACAACAGTTATTTATGGGAAAGGTATAAAAATAGTTGTATTAGGTCAAAAAGTCTGCCAGAAGCTTTTATGTCTCATTCTTGTTAACAGAGGCTTTGATTAATTTTCTTCTCTTGGTTGATTATTTTTTCTTCAAGAGTTACTGTTGCCTGGGTCAGACTTCCCTGAAGTGTTTTCAGTAGGGAAAGGCAGCAAGCTGCCTCTAAGTGTCAAAACCCCAATTCTAGTCAGAAGCGGTCATGGTATCTACCTGCACCTGAAGGCAGCTTAATCTTTTTTTGAAATTGTAGACTTTGCCACTTGGTTTAAAAAGAAAAAATATGGAAACAGTATAGATGTGAACTACCCCATTGGTTTTATGACATGGGTGTAAGATTGTGGTTGGGTCACCTGAGGTGACAACTAGATTCTAGATTTTTTATAAAAGGTGACCAAGCAGGGTTATTGCCACAAGCCTGTTAAACTTTCAAGAGAATTTGAGAAGAATGTGTGGCTTGAAAAAGACTGAAATATATTTGACTGATACAAGGAAGAAGTGAGAAATTGTTAAGGGAATAGGATCTTTCTGGATTCCTTCTGAAATCTGGGATAAACTGTCCTTCATCACAGGTTGTAGGAAGTTTCCATCTGAGGATTTTAATAGTTCATTTCTTCTGTCTGTGTTTTGTCATTAGTATTTGGAGTGAATGCTACACCTTTGGGTAGTTTCTATTTAATGTGCATTTAGTACTATTTTCATTATTACTATTTTACCAGTAATTTAGTGTTATGTGACTTAGTTAATGATTGCAATGTGATTCTTCATTGCTGTCACAAATAATTTGTGTCCCTAAAGGAATGTCAATGAAATGTCATAGCAACAGATGTGTAGTTCTGAAAATGTAATACATTTTTAGAAGGAATACTTAAGGAAAGACAGAAATCCTGATCCTGCTAAAACTGGGCTGTGCCTTCACACAAAGTCA
Source organism: Entomyzon cyanotis (assembly GCA_024500445.1). NCBI lineage: Eukaryota > Metazoa > Chordata > Aves > Passeriformes > Meliphagidae > Entomyzon > Entomyzon cyanotis. Next base: position 23,798,064 of record JAKEPQ010001000.1, read on the forward strand.
GGAGGCCCAATATAAATGGGTAGCTCAGGCCTGTGTACCTGTGTTTTTAAGGCAGTTAATTTATAACAAGAAGCTGTAAAGCACCAACCTGTGCTGGGTCTCAGGGCTACAATCCACACATGGTGTTGCCAAAGATTGTTTGTTTATGTTCAGAGATCTCCATGATAGCAGTGTCTCTTGGCAGCCATTGGAAACTGCTGTTATTAAAAACCCTACATTTCTCATTAGAACAACTCTATTGTACATATTGTTTAAATATAGATTACTAATGAAATGCCTTTTTATTGCTTTCCCAGTGAATACTTTCAGCGTAAAGTTAATTTGTAGTGTTATGTAAATTCTGTTTAACTTCAATCAAGTTTTTAATTATGTTTTTACCACAGTAATTCCCATTTGATTTGTCATCTCCTGTTAGGTATTTAACATTGCACAGGGTGTTTTTTTCTTCTTCTTTTTCCCCCCTCCTGTTTTAGTCTTTCATGTCACCTGGAATAGAGCCTCACTCTAAAGCTGTGTAAGTTTGATTTCCTTTCATGCAAGGATGAGCTAATGAAGAATTACTACAGAAAACCAATACTGGAAATGCTTTATTGTTATGGTATTGATTAGCAAAAATAAAATTAAACAGACAGAACTACCACTGAGAAGACATCCAGCTATTTAATTTGCTCCCTTGCCTTTACTTTTCTTTCAGTTGCACCAGTTCACTGAACCTTTGATGCTGACAGCCCTTGGATTCCATTTAAAATGTCAGTTGCTACTTAACACCTGATGACCACTCAGTCTGTGGCTGCCTTGCATAGATACCAATTGTTCTCACAAATGTTTGCTTGCCCACTGAGCAGATAAATGGACCCTTTTTTGGCAAATTGTCAGCACGTTAATCATGTCTGAGATAGGACTTGCCAGGCAGCATCTCAGGTCTAGATAGCTATTTCCAGTTGTAGGTACATATTTTTTTTTATATCTTTTTCTGATGAAATTAAGTGGAAATAGTTGAAGTTGAGTCTGTCTGAGAGGTCATGACAGAAAAACTTTTTCAAAAAGATGTATGACATTTCATGTATTTATGTAGAAATTTTGTCATATACATGTGAAAAGATGGGGATTAGTTTTGTACAACAGTGGGAGGTCTTTTAATTAAAATACACAGTCTTTCTTTTCCTGAAATCAGGGCTTCCTTGAACTCAGTAGTGATTTTTGCTCAAAATTTGTTCATACTGAAGTAAAAACTGTGTAAAGGATTTGTGACACATTCTGAATTCAGGTACACTTGAAGTAGCTCAGTTGGATACTCAAAATTAGCAGCAAAATTTGAAATATTTACCTTGGGAACATATTATTAAGTAGAAATTAATTGCTATCTTAAATTACTTTAAGGACATTTGCATACTTGCAAGTTTATTTCTGTAAGATTGGGATTATAAAGACCTTAACAATATGCTAACCATCCGGCTTGAGAAACAAGTACTCGTGATACCTAGCTACAGCCTTTATTTAAAAGTGCATTATTTGCAAAATACTATTCATAATGTGCTTGTACACTCTACATCGTGTGTTTGTGCTGGTATTCCAGCATTGCCTGATAATACCATCAATTCGCAGGTCTCCTACAGAAATGAAAGGCGAAGAAATAATCGACTCTCCCTCTTGAAAAATCACATTTCATATGTAACTATTACAATGTATTTGATTGAGATGGGAATTGTGTTACTTTCTCATGGGAATTGTTTGAATTTCCACTGCTTAAAAATCAATTCAGCTTGATGAGTGGTGGATTCAAGCAGTGGAACCCATCAAGATGATTTCGTATCACCAGTTGCACCCTATTTAATCTTTCTGTTGGGAGATAATTAAGTTGAACTCATTAATATGCACACATGTTGAATGTTTCCATCAAATTTGGCTTTCTCCACCCTCATCTTTCCTTCCTGCCCAGGTGCATGGCACTGCCAGCAGCCTGAATGGGGCCATGCACAGGTGACTATGATCTCCTTGCATGGGATATAACTTTTCCTGCAGCTGAGGCTAAGTAGGAATCTTGGGCTCTGACTTTTGTATTAGTCTGGCAGGCATAAAGATTGCTTTTCTTTTTTTTTTTTCTAATTGCCTGAGATAGAATGGCTCAATCTTTAATGGTGTATCTATATATGTAGTTCCCTTCTAAACCACATACAAGGTGGTTTGTTGTTTTTTTAAAACAAAAATCTGTAAACCCTCAACATGTTAGATTTCTATGTGCTCTGAATGTATTTGGTGCTGTGTTAATATGTTGGCAAAGAGATGCTTGCTTTTGGTAAGTGATTTTCTGCATTGCTTTTGACATCTAGGTTTAATATCCTTTGAAGCAAGGGTATTTCATAAGAGAATGGAGAGCTGGTAAAAAGCCCTCATATACAAGGGCTGACCATCTCTGTTTTCTTTCATGTCTGCAAAAGCTGACTGGAGTCAGTCATCCCTACACCCAAAATCATACTGGTTGTGAGCAGATGTTTTCTGTTGGCCAAGGAGACATTCAGGAGAAGGCACAGCAGTGCCTGGTTTGTTCTTCTGTGACTGATTGCCCTGAATGTCTGAGCAATGATGCCTGTGGTGGGAGCTCTTCTGTTGCTGTGCACAGCAGAGTCCATCTGGCAAGCAAGAGATCCAGAAAAAATCTTTATTTCACTAGAAATGTCTTATCTAGCAGGGTAGATTAATACTTCTCTGATTTGGCATCCTTCTTGTTGGCTAGTAAAAAAGTGGTGTGCATTTTACTGTATTTAGCTAGTTTCTAATACTCTGGTGTCACAATCCAATCACAATTAAGCTGCTTTTTTTTTTCTTGTCTTCATTTATCTAAAATTTTCTTGAGTCTGGGTCCAAGTTCCTGTGATGGCATCTAGAATTTACAAAACATGTATGCTCCCAAAACTCCTAAAATCATTGGGTCAGGATTTTGCTGGCATTGCGTAGTGTCTATTGTAGGGACACATAATCACTTAGAGAAGAAAGGTCTCTTGACTGATATTTTTAGCTCTTGATATCTTACTGGTTGCATGGGTGCTGTGAACAAAAAACTGAAGTTGCAGGGATCCCACATTATGCTGAGATTACAATGCAATTAGAGTTAGACTAAAGTCTCAAAAAAGTGTTGTTTTCTTCCCTTGAAATTAACACAAAGTTTTAAAATTGAGACATTACAGCACCGGGGCATACATCTGCTGGACTGGTAAATCACTGGGGATATTTCTAACTTGTGTTCTTGCGCTTGAAATTGTTCTAAGACATTTCAGACATAAAAGAAATGAACAAAATGGATGCAGAACTTTACCAGAAAGTAGTTTATCCAGTAAAATATGATCTTAAGGAGATGACAGTTAAACAGAAATTAGTCTTTTGATATATTCACAATATTGCATTGATTGTTAAAGTATAGGAGATGTAAATGGTTTAATTTCCTACTACTTTTCCTTTGAAAAGGATCTCCATGAAGGTGAATGCAAAACAAAAGTTTGCCACCATTTTTTAAGTACACCTGAAATAAGAGATACTTACATAAGTTTTTCCTATGTGATCCAAGATTTTTTTTCCCTCCTTTCCAAAGGGGTGAGATCTTAACTAGTTGTGTGGCTGTTTTCCCTATTTGCTTAAGTAAGTAGCTCAGTCTAGGTGGAGTTGGAAGGGCCTGAATTTTTACGCTCTTGTTTAAAGTGGAGAGACGAGGCCAAGCAGAAGGGAATGCCATTAGCACGCAGTGACAGTGGCAGCAGAGCTATTTAGACAGCTGCACGTGTCATGTCATGTACTCAGGTCCCAGTCATGGTGCTATTTCTGTCTCGTTAGCACAAATCACAGCATCTACTTTTTGTGAGTCTGCATGTGCACCTTGGCGTATCTAGGGGCATTTCCAATTTGAGCAAGTTTACAAGGGATGCTGAAAATTTCAAAGTCCAGTAATGAGCTATTCATTTTACTGCAGAGCACAAGGCAGTGCCACCAAGCCCATGTCTGGCCAGGAACTGGACCCCTGGCCCCTTTGTAGGCATTTGGGAATGGTACCATAGTGCTCATCTAGACTTGGAGAAGCAGCATTTCGTACCAGACAATAGCACCATGTAAGGTGTTTGTATAGAACGAGTCAAGCTACTTCAGGGAAGATGCCTAGAGGAAAATCCACAGTCTACGGGTTGTTACTGCTTCAACGATCACATATTCTCAATACTGTCTTCTCATATAACCACCAAACTCCAGGAGATATAAGCATTGCTTACAATGAAGCTTATAGTGAAGTCATACATTTGGTATGAGAACTCAAACCAACTATAAACCAGTATTTTGCATTAAGGTACTTAAGATAAAAACAGGCTAATGCTGGTTGATGTGGTGTTTCTTTTTGCTATGTTTTGGTGGGGTTTTTTTATATTTGCCCATGTTAAGCCATCTTGTTTCTTGTACTTTTTTTATTTTCAGTGACCTGGACCAGATTTTTCATTATTTTCTGAAAAGTTCGTATTTTCAGTACAGTAGGCATATGCTGTATTTCAGAAAATAATGATGTAAAAGCATTTAGGCAATTTAGTTGTTGTTAACTTGCATTTTAAGAAGGCTTATAATCTGCTTAGCTGTCAATATTCCCTTCTTTGTATGACACATTCATTTCAAGAATTCCTGAATTGTGCCTATTGTTGCTAAGACTGTCCTGTGTGTTAGACAGAGCTCTAAATACACCTGCAGTCGTGTATGAGTGTGCTTATGGAGAAATGAGTCTTTCTGAAGTGAGAGTTCATGTTGGATACTCAGAAATACATCCACAGGATTTTTTTAATGCTGTTTACAAATGCAGTATATTTCTTGGTTCATAAGTTTGCTACATGTTTCCTGTTTGAAGAATAATGCACATATTTACTTGCTTCAGTAGTAACACTTAATCTCAGTTTACAATTTTAATGAAGTATCAGACTACTAAACAAGGATAAACCAAACATGCTCAGTATATTGATTTAGTACTTCTCCTCATATGGATTTTCTCAATATCTTTCACCCTGTTCAAAAAGAGGGAAATTAGAGTTAAGTTTGTTTGTCCTTAGCCATATGTCTTGTTTTCTGCAGGAACGTATGTCCTGGTTTTCTGAGGTTTCATTGTTTTATCAATAAGGATGAGAAACAGAGGAAGATTTTTTTATTTTTGGATGAGACAAGATAGAGCATGCCAGTGAGTGCTAGGAGAAGCCTTCCCAGGACAACATTTGATGTGGTCATCACCAAGACAATTGCTATTGCTGGTCTCTGAGGTTCAGCTGTCTGTAACACTGTGTGTGAACAATTGATACAAGAGTGGCTCCTACCTCTGCTGCCATGCTTTCAGGCTTCCTAGTTAACTGCTGCTGAAAACAGCTATTTTGCTTTCTAGAAATATTTAATCATTATTTAATTTAGCAAATAAATATTCAGGAATTCTATTTCTTGATGACATAGTCAACTGATAACAGGCACCTTGAACCATGACTTCTTTAGTTCTATATTTGAAATTTTTCTCACAGTAGCAGTATGAACTGAAACAAAGATGTGTTGTATTTGCAAAGGGGGCTACAGGGAAAATATGGTATTGAAGAAATTTAAAATTTTTGAAATTAGCTAGGCTGATGTCGTTTGATGTTGCTGCCTTTTGTTCTGTAATGGTGATGCCAGTAGCAGGCTGTAAATGCAAACTTCCCTTGTACTGTGACCAGTCCTGTGCTGGTCAGAGGTTGACAAGAGGGGGTGGAGGCAGCAGTGTGAGAAGTGTCTGAAAAGGAGGCACAGAAGTCCAGTTGTAGTGAATTTTTTATAGGGTTGGGTATGTGTACATGTGTCTTGGCTAGTGAGTCACTGGCAGCTTCAGAGGAAAGGGCAGTGGCCGACTTGTTGAGCTCTGCTTATACCACTACATGTTTAATGGGACTAAACAGGAATCCAGTTGCTGTCCTCCTACTCCTTCATCTTCAAATAAGCAGCAAGGGTATCCATGCCTCATCTACAGGAAGGGTAAGTGAAAGTCTCCTCCAAGCCTCCTGTGTAAGGGATGGAATAGACTAAACCCACTTTGTTTAAATAATCTGCAGAGGAGCCTTTCTATGGAAATGGTTGTTTTCACATTTTTGTCTTGGAAACTGCTGAAGCATCCCACAGGGTTTGGGTTTCTGTCTTGGTACTTGCTGTGCACGCAGGCAGTAAGAGCGAGGCTTAGCACTAATCAGCTGTGATTCATTGTGCCTTTACCCCACAATGTCTAATACTGAACAGATTTGAAACCTCTGATACATCTTCCTTTGTTGGTTTGTTTCCACAATTCACTTCCATTAATTTCCAGGGCCTTAGGGATCTTTGTTTTTGCGTTGCTGATGCTGGCCCTGAACACGCTGGCAGACACGCAGCTGGTTACGCCTCTGCCTGCCAGGCTTCAGGAGCAAATTCCTTCTGCACAAGCGCGCAGCTCACTCAGCCTTCTCTCCACTGCCGTCTGGATTACGGTTTCATTAAAGTCTTGTACATATGTGATATTTTAACTCAAATGGGATATAATAAATTTCATCTGAATAAGCAGATGCCTTTTTTGTGTCATAAATTTTGCCTTTTCCTGTCCCCACTAATACGCTTCCCCCTGAACATTTCAGTTCTGTACTGATAAACTCCTCGACATTTAAATAGTACTGTGGCAGGCTCGAGGTGGAGAAGTGGGTCACGCAGAGCTATCAGGAGAACCGTGACTTTTATAACTGGCTGAATAGGAAGCTGCCGGCTACTCAGATTTCTGCGAGGTTGACTGCCATTGCTGAAAGGAGAGAAATAAAGCGTGCTTTCATTCTAAAAGCACTTTGCACACATGAGTTAACCTTTTCAGGGCTCTGGTGTGAGGTGGGTAGCTGTTTTTCCTTCAGGTGGAGAAACTGAGGCAGGAGGCTTGTGTGTCCTATTCTCCTGCATGGCTGGGGTTGGGTGCTGACTGGCAGGCTGTTCTTGGGGTCACATCACAGCCACAGCCTTACCTGACGTGATACAAGTTTGGCCCTTTTCTGCTGTACTGTACACATCCAGTGTTGTTACTTGGTAGCTGAAGCTGAAAAATGTTGTGTATCTGCTGTCTCAAGGTACCTTGGAGTGGTTGGGTTGGGTTCTTTGCTTTTCTTCCTTTCCCTCCTCTTTCATCCTCAGTTTTTGGCCAAAAATAGTTCCACTTGCTGGGAAAAAAAACAAAAGCAAACCAACTGATAAATTTAATTTACAGTGCTCCAATGAAAAATCAGAATTCTTTTTGCTAGAAAAGCAAAAACTTCCGTGTTGTAAAAAAAAAAAAAAAGCATTATATTTTCTGACTTCATCTTAGTAGACTTCTAATTGCCTGTAGTATACATATATCTGTAACAAGCTTTTAAAATATGTTTATGTGCTAGAAGGATCCAAGTGCACTATGGCTCAGAGATCCTGCAGTACTGCATGATTATTAGTGGGAGTGGAGAGATCAGTTTAGAAGATTGCTGTTAGAATTTCTGGGGGCCCTAAAATGTGTGCAAGTATTTTATGTGTATGCACTTAGATACTGGATTTTTTTGTGTGTCTTCTAATCTGTTGGTTAAGTGTCTTAGTGGTTTGTGCAATTTCAGCTTTATTTCTTTAAAAAGAAGAAATTCCCTCTGAAATAATGTTACTTAAAAAGCACATATGATTATTACATGACTTTCTTGCTTAATTTTGCGTGCTAAAGGAAAGCTATAAAGGTCATTTGGTGAGCAATTTTATCTGGGATTTTCTCCTAGTAGTTAAAACCACATGACGTTAATAACTATTTACATAATCCCTAAAAACTGGTAGGCAAATTGTGCATGTGGAAACATGAAAGGTAATGTAAACAGGCAAGTTGCTTTATCCTGAGATGTGTGTTTTGACTGTAAAGCTGTGTGACCGAAGATTGAAAAAAGGTACAATTATAATCGATTTCTTTTGTCTTAAGGAGTTGGTGAATTGTGAGTCCTATTCTAGGAAATGGATTTTTGTTTTTCTGAGTGAATCTATAAAAACCCCTTGAAATCGCTGTGTTTTGGCAGTTAGCCAGGTAGTTCAGTAAACAAGCTGGATTGATTATCTGAAAGTTATTTTTTATGTTAATGTTGGATTTCAGATACATAGTGTCACATAATTCACCTTCCTGTCTTCTGAGTTCAGTTGTGTAAGCTATATTCAATGCTGTATCCACTTCCAAAGCCAAGGAAAAAATGTATTTTTTTTAATATAGGCAGAGCAATCTTACTTTATCATAATGAATCCTGTTGGCTTCCTCAAACAGAAATTAAGTGCCTCCCATGAAACCCAAGTGTCCTTCAGCAGAGGTCCTGAAAATAAGCAACCAACAGGCAAGCATCATGCTTTTTTTTTTTTTTTTTTGTACAGATGCATGAGGTGAGCAGGTATTGAACTGTTTGTTCATTGCTGAGGAGGGAAATGTGCTGTTCTAGCTTGTGCCTCACCAGAGGAAGGCCTGGTTGGAACAGCTGGCTGCTCAGCTTAGTTCTTGAGGTAAATCCTCTCCTTTCACCTCCCACCCAAGTCTAAAATGGTTGGAGAAGATTCCTTTAAGGATGATGAAAAATAACATTGCTTGTTTTTGTTCAAGCAGAGAGTTAAAAAAATGAATGTTAGCGAAGGATGGGAAAATTCTCAACAGCATAAAGACAGTGGGGGGGGGGAAGTTTATCGAGTTAGCAACTGTGTTGATGTTTGTCTGTGGACCTGGCTAAAACATCAATCTGTGTCTTAAAATGGCTTTGTGAATGTTTTCTGCTAATGAGAAGCAACTCCAGTGCAGCGTTTTAAGCTGTGTAACTCCTGTTTTGATGGACAATGTACATTGAAAAGGGACTGAGCAATAGCAGTGGATCTGAAAATAATGCTGCCGTCAATTCCCCAACCTTGCTCTTGGCCTTGTGTTGATAATTGTATCAAAAACCTTGCTCTTCAGAGTCAGATGATTGTTTAAACCAAGCTGATAGGATCATTTTCCATTCTCAAAGTTCCTAGCAATGCTAAATCCATAAGAGATGGAAAATGTAAATCAAGTATTTCAGAAGAGTTTAAGGAACAAATAATGTTATTTCATGATTGTTACGGAAATTTGGGTGGTTGGTTGATTATTATTGATCAAGTTTGACTTTAATCACAGAAATAGCTATTTACATTTACTTGATTTTAACTTTGAGACCTTAAAAATAATAAAAAATAGCTATGGAATCTTTACCCATGTACCAGGGCATTTGTGGCCTAGTAACAGACGGAAAAATATATCATGCTACTTCCTCATTTCATTGTTTCCTGTATATACATCACATCGTTTGTGTGTTGCTGCCCTCTTTTTCCCCACATTCCATTTATAAGTCACTTTCTCTCTTCTGGCAGTAGATACCATTATATTTTCTGGATGCTGCAGAAAACAAATAATAATTGTACTTAGTTTCAGGATTAATAAAAAATCTGTTTTTCTGTCCCTCTTCTTGATAAACTGTAGCAAAACTTTTAGTTTATTTTTAATTAGAATACCTTATGGGTTGGTTTAATAACAAACAAACCCGAAAATGATGACAAAAAAACCTCAAGCCCCCCAACCCGCAGGAAAAAAATCCCAAACCAACCTGTGGCAGGTATTTACTGGGTGTGGTTTGTACAGTGGCCTGCCAACAAAACTTGCTTCAGTGCTGTAAGTTTTCATCCTGTATCTCCCAATAACACCCTATGGCTTTTGACAAATGACTTGATCTCTGCTGGCCAGGTTGGCCATTGGTGAGCATGAGGCTGAATCCTCCCAGGCCTGTGGAAGTGCATCAAGTTATTCCACTCATTAACTGATTCCGGGAGGTAATATAAATTTCTCTCCATTTGCAAAATGGGGATGGCAATACTTTCTGCCTGCCTCTCGGTGGGATCTGTGCATATTAGTTACGTCTCTACAGCAGTGGATAAGTGGTAAGGATGATTACAAAGAACAAGAGGTGCAATTACACTGGAGGGGCAGCAAGCTGCGAGTGTCTCGTTACACTTACATAGCAGAGCAGCTGGCTGATGAGCTGTCCTGACCTCTGCAGTCAAACCAGATTTCAGCACAGTTGGCTCATTTGTGGGCTACTCTGATTTCTCACATCAGGACCTCTGTTTTCTAAAGGTGCCATCAGGTAGGGAAATACAGATGACAGCTACCCACTGGAGCTGTGCATTTGTGTTTGGCTTGCCAGAGCAATTTCGGGCACTGTGGATATGAGCACCTGTAGGTGACTGTCTTTGCCAGAAGGCTGTTCTTTCAGTAGTGTGAGTCTTGATGCTCTGGCCACCTGTTTTTCCCATGACAGTCTTCAGACCTTTGCTGGCATCACCTTCTGCGCATGGGACTTGCTTACTTAAAAGATTTTCCTTTCCCTTCTTGCTCGGCTCAAATTCCACCTAACAACTCAATACTTTTGCAGTGTCAGCAAGAATCAGTCAGTAATAATAGTCATATTCATTTTCTTTTATGCTCTTCCAGATACCACCTTTTTATTTGATTTTGCTTAGAAGGTGAGCGCCTGGGTGGACACCTTCCTGGGTCTTTTCTCCTGTGGGCTGCTGCTGTGTTGTCAGTGTTGTACAGGGTTAACCCCAGTTGGCACTGTGACAACTCTGTCTTGGGACACTTGGGAATCTGTTTTTGGAGTTTCCCTAAACTTGTTCAGTGAACAAAATAAAAGGTATATCTGAAAGGCAGTACAAGTTCTCTCATTTGTGTCTGTGTGTGCTTTAAAGCCCTTTAAGCGTTTAAGTTATAGTGACTGCTGAAATTAAGGAGTGATAAGAAAAAGAATTTACTTGTTTTTCATTAGGATCTGTTAAGACTAATGTAATCGAATAGGATCAAAATGCTATCACCTTCTGAGGATCATTGTCAGTAATTGTAACAATAAAGTGATTATTCTAGTGTCTTGCCTGAGGTAAAATTAGAATGACTGAAATAAAAAAATTAAGCGGTGTGATGCAATGCATTTAGGTGTGGAACACTCACTCACTTGAAGTCGATGCTGAATAGTTTTAATCCATGTCAAACAACGAAATTTGGTTTTCACTTTGATGCATTAACAAGAAACTATGGTGCAAATTGAGGGCTAATATTTTAGATAGCAATTAATAGAGCAAGAGAAAATAATAAAATGAAATTTTTCTATTGAACATACAGGAAAATAGGAACCTTCAGTTTTGGATTTGGGTGATGATTTTTGAGTTTGCCAGTTTGCATCTCTTAAAAAGCTTGACTTTTAAACAAGGTGCTGCAGACTTTCTGAAAGACAGACATGAATGGCATTTGAAGTATGTAATCAGTACAGCCACCATACTCTTCGGTGTAAATGGCCCTGTGGGATGTTTGTGGAATCAACACTGCACATGTAAGCAGAGTGAAATGGATGCAAATCTAAACAGGTTAGTACCATGGCACAGGTTCAGTCAAAAGCAGCAGAGATGAAGTATTCCTTAGAATTACCTGCTTTAATAAGGGATCTCAGGTATGGTTTTGTCCTTATTGTTGCTCTGTTTTGCCGGTATCTCTCGTAAGAAAAACTATCAGTGCTGGCAGGATAAATCCCTAAGGATATTAGAACAGCATGATTTTTATCTCAACTGTGTCCTGTTTGATGGGAGCTACGGCTTGTGGCCAAAGTATTCTGCAACATTTTGATTTGATGCATGTTCCTCAAGTTTTGTGCTTAACATCAAGTGTCCCAGTCTCCCTCCCCAGACTGAACTTGGAATATACCTAATAGTTACAGAAGAATAGCATATTGGAGATTAGCATTTATCTCCACTAATAAAGAGGAGACTTTTATTTCATCCATTTCAAAGCTGTGAATTATGGTGTATGTCTGTTAAGTGAGGGTGAAACTATTTGTCCTGCCATTTTTTTGGGTATACTTTAAATTGTATTTCAATTTTGGGTTTTAAGTATTTTCTGTATTTAAGGGAGTACTTTTTAGAGTGCAGATGAGCAAACATCTCATTCCTCTTTCATGGCAATAGGAGTTGTTTTGGAATACTCATTCCTATGGAACTTAAGTGCCTAAAATTTTAAGTGTGTAAATGACCCAATGAAATCAATGCAAGTTCTTAAATGAATGAACTATTTGGGAATAAGCGATAAAAGCATGTGATCTCTGTGGCTTTCTTGCTTTGAACATCCAATTATGAAAAAGGACTTGAGCATGATGGGCAGGAAAGGAAAAAACCAGTCTGTAAAACTTTGAAAATATGGTAAGATAAATGGCTCCTAATCCAGTGCTTGTCTAGAGATGGCAAAGGTTGTGTGAGACTCTACAGTGTGTGGTAAAATTGGCTCTTAGTTTGCAAAGTCCTTTCTTAGCCATGAGGAGTGTCGTGCTGTTGTCTGTGCAGAATACCCAGGCAGACGAAAGGTCGTATCTTGCTATTTTGGGATCAGCTGGCTGTGGAACTGTCACACAAATAAGCTGAAAGGCACAGGAAAGTTGCATAGTGGTGTGAGTAGGGTATGACCCAATGCTGGCTAAAGCCAATGAGAATCTTTTTTGCAATGTTAATGGCTGTAAAATCAGACCCTGTTTTAGCTCAGACCTTTTCATTTCTTGATCTGCAGTCATTTGAGAATGTGCTGTTATATATGTAATAAATCTTTAAATAACGTTTCAGTCTGAAGACTCATGCTTGCCCAAGAGCAATTTTGGAAACTCTGTGCGGCCACATTTTTCTGCTATAATTTTTCAGATGTTGCTTATGTGTTTTTACACTTACCTGGTACATTGGATACATACCTTAGGTATATTTATTGTTATTTATGTATTATAAAGAAAAATTATATTTGGGCTCTGACGGTCCCAAATCAAGATCAAGATAAGGTCTATAACACTTTGTGCTCCAAATCCCATGTGGTTTTTTGGAGCGTTCAGTGGTGGTGCTCCTGAATGTGTTTGTGAAGCAAGTTTCTTCATACATAAAATGGAAACTATTTTTGATGTTTTCCTAAAAATGTTATGGTATGATTAAAATATGGGCTGCTTAGGACATACTTAGGAGTAATCTTTGTTTCTATAAAGAACAGTGCCAGACATCTCTGGTGTATCGGAGAGGAAACGAGTAGAAGCTGCACCCATTGTCAGTAGGGTCCTTCCTTGTGTGCTTCATTCACTCTTGCCTTCCAGCAACACAACTTCTGGGCAGGTAGATGTGCCAGATCTTTCAGGTCTGTCAGGAGGCTAATCTAAAACATGAAAGTCAGTGTCTGACTCCCATTTGCAAGGGAGGTTTCCTGATTTCTGACTAATTTTTTTTTTTAAGCGTACATTTTTTTGTTTCATGGGAGAGGATCAGGGTAATTCCCAGTCCAGTTTTTAGACATGGGAAGGAGCATTTGTATCATTACCTTGATTTTGATAAGCATGCGACCCCTGGAAAAATGGGCTGATTATGGAAAAGTCTTCTTTTTACACCTGCTTTCACTTGGCTCTTGCTGTTCTGCTGCTGATAGCTCAGGATACTACTGTATCAACCTCACTATTTGGAGACTGCTACAGGTGTCACAGAAACTGGTTAGTTATTATAAAGCACTTTGTAAATAATAAAATGTAGTAGAAAAATAATTATATTGTTGAAGTGCAATTAATTCTTCCAGTAAAACTACAAAGAATTAATTCACAAATTAGGAACTTGAAACTGGGGTTTTCTGTCTGTAAGAATCAAAAGACATTTTTGTGGTCTTACTTCATTTTCAGTTTATGAAATAACTTATTTTTATGATGCAAAATTACCTAGTATGCAAACTCTTGATTGAGTACTTGAAAACAAACATGGCTTTGTAGTAACTTGTTATTTTCCCTGAAGTATGTGTGCCCTTTCTTGCACTCAGCATTGTACTGCTTCATGTGGTTTTGTCTTTGGTATACAACCCACTGTGCTCCAGCTCCACACTTGATTGAATGGCATTATGAACTCTCTAATTATAATACCTTCACTTTATTACGCCTGAAAGGATTGGCTCTGGTGGATGGTGGTACAGACAATGTGCACTGTGAATACACTAGTTTGAGTTTCCTTATTTGTGTTGTTATTATATGCATTGTGATCTTGCCTTGTGGTCACCATCATGAAGGTAAATGTGATTGTGGCACTATGTATAACAAAGAGATGATGTCTTTCGCAAATGCTTTACTATCCAACTAATAGTTTATACTTCTATGACAGTAGCAAATACTGAAATATTGACTATCTCTCACATGAGTCCAATCTCCAAAACACAAAGGGTTGTTTGGGGTGCTTTGGTTTGGTGGGTTTTTTTCTTGGTGTGGGTTTTTTTTTTTTTTTTTGATGGATGTGAAACAAGTGTTAAGACATAACTTTTCAAGCAAGGTTTTTTTAGGAAAGAAAAACAGATAATGAAGTGTTGTTTATGGTTTTTGTAGCTAATGTGGAGTCTGGAACTATAATGACAAGGAAGTTTGGTATGATATTGGAAGTCTGGTTTTCTTTCCCTTCAACTTAATTGACCTCATGAGCAGTAGCAGAGTTGCTACATGGTCATTGGTACTTGTAGATTTGTCACTTTTATACTCTTTATTCAGCAAGAAATTGTGGAGGGTTTTATTGATGAAAAAATTCTTCAGCAAGAAATGATGGGTTTCATTGATGCTTATGTTAAAGTCTGTAAAGCTGTTTACATGGTCTTGTCTTCAGACAAGAACCATGTCATTTTAACAGTAAAATAGAAATAAAGGGAGTTAATATCCTTATTGACTAAAACTCAGTACAAAATGTCCAGGGAATTTGATTGAAGAAGGCACAGAACAGGAATCTGCAGAGAGTGGTCTGGGTTATAAGGGTGTAGTTTGCATCTTAACAATGACAAAGGGAAAATAACAGAAGGGCAATATTGTTGTGAGGACCTTGCTGAAAAGCAATTAGAGTATTGGATCTCAGACCCAATAGTATGTAAGGAAAACAAGAAAGAAAGCATAAGTGGAAATATAGGCGTATGCTCAGAGAAGGAGTAGGAGTCACTGGGAGTAAAAACCAAGTAGTAACCACTCAGGGTGCAGGAGGAGCATGGCCTTGTCCTGCTTGATGGCAGGGAGCTCTCTCCCCTTCACTCCACGCACAGCCCTTGCCTCCTTTGGAACACTCTCCCTGCGTAGCCCGATGCAAGTTATATGATCTCTCCTCCTAACACTGCTTTTAGCAAGTGTCAATGGAGCTAAACTCTGCCAAACCCAGTCACTCTCCCTCCTCCCCAGAGGTGGCAGTCAGCTGAAATGGGATGTGCATCCCAGGTGTGCTGAGGCTGAACCGGTGTTCTGGAACAGCCAGCCTGAGGTCAATACCTGCATCCATATACCACAGCATGAATGAAGTGCTTTGGATTATCTTAAAATTGAAACAATGCTATTGAGGCACTGTGAAAAAGGCATCAGTAATTATTTCCGAGTGCTGCAATTTTTGTTTTATTTATGAATGTTGTGGAGTGGGGGGTGTTGCAAACAAAAACCTAGTACACTTTAAAAAAAAAAAAAAAAAACCCTCCTTATAAACAAAACGATAAAACAAAATGACAAAACCCAAGCCATTGAATTTGTTTGGTGTCTTTTTAGCCTGGTCACAGGAGTGTTCTCTCTCAGGATATTTTGTGTCCTGCGAATCAGAATTGCGGGCTGCTGCTTTGTGTGTTTGCGCCAGTGATTTTGCAGAAGGCTGACAAAGTCTCTGGGTTGAGCCCAAGTGCTGTGGGCTGGCAGATGTGGCGGGCAGCGTCTGTGCATGGTTGGGAATAAAGAGCCCTTGTGCCTGCTGAAAACGCATGAGATTATCAATGTGAAACTGCTGAAACCAGCCCTTGCATTTGAGTTCAGAGAAATTCAATTTGTTTTAAAAATAGGTTCAATACGTAGGTTTCCTGCTTTAACACAGCTTCATGTATTTGGGATCTTGTAGAAGATGCAGAGCAGGGGGAGTTTTGGAGCAAAGCAAATCATTGGCAGATTTAACATCATATATGTGTGTGCCAAGTTATTCTTAGTACGAGTGGAGCCCAGTCAAAAGACTTTTCGTTTGTGTGCTATTCTGTTGTATTTTAAACTAATGTTGTGTATAATTGGCATTCATTAAGGAGAAAATCTAGTGCTGTTTGCTTACATCATGCAAAGTAAAATTAGCGACCAAATTAATAATAACTCATTTTTCAGGCATGTACTGGGAGCTGGTTGCATGGCAGTACTGTATGGGGAAGAAGCAGCCAGCTCAGTTTTTATATTATGCTCGTTAATACTTTCCTCCTCCTTCTATCCTTTATGTTGACATTAATGTTAATTACTTACTTGCAGCAACCAAAAAGTATTGATGAAAGCCCATGAACCCAATGTGCTTTTGTAAAATTAGTTTCCTGCTTAAGCAGATGTTTCTATAGTAATTGACACAAACCAGCCTCAGACAGGGAGGCAGAGGCAAGCTGGTTGTATGATTGATTCACCATGTTCTGTGGTTATTTCATGTTTATAGTAAAGAGAAGACTGTAAGTGTAGGGCCAGATGCTCCACCTGTGTCCTCATCTGAAGATGTGGCCTGAATAATTTATTAAGGTGCTGTCCTTTACGTTCTCTTCAACTAGAGGTCTTGCCGGAAAAAACACAAGAAGTTTAAAACCTTCCTCTTGTTTTGCTTTGCCTTAGTGGAACGCTTCAGGCAGTCCCAACAATCCCAATACTAGTGCAGAATTAGAAACTGTATGTGCAAATGATACAGTGTGTATGTTGCAATATGGGAAAAATAACTGCCCATTGTAACAGCATTGTCTCAAATGCATAGTAATTGCAGGAATTAAAAGGGACTGATTTAATGTTTTAATGACACATTAAAGTGGTTGATTGTTTTTTGTGGGTTTTTTTTTCCCTGAAGATTAATATATAGGCTTTTTTGTTATTTCACATTACCTAGAGGTAAGAAAATTGCATCATGTAAGATGTGATCCCCAATATAATTTTCTCTTTGAAGGGATGAGTAGTTCCCTGGTGCCAACCTTGTGGCTTTAATGTGATCTCCCAAATAGCATTAAGCTTGCTACTTTAAATACTGACTTTCAAACAAGTAATATTCTCTTCTGTCTTGCAGGACAGCTAATTGTGCTGATTTTCCCTTGTTTTGTTCTCTGATTTTCCTTTTTCGGTAGAAAAGTGTAAATATTATAAAAGGTCAGGTGGTTTCTGTCCAAGTAATGGATTGCTTCAGGCTTTAAAAATGATGCCTGTTTATGGTCCTGCCATCTGCAGGAGCAGCAGCCTATCATAAAGTTACTGTATTGATCTGTCACTAGCACTGTCTTGTCTGCCAAATGAAAAATGGCTTAAACTCATAACCTGGGCCAGCAGATTTCTTATTGTAAGCCAGACAAAAAATGCTATTGATCTTCTTTGCTGAAGTGTTCTTTTCACAGCTTGCCAGCATCAACATACTGTTGTCCTTACTCAGGGCTAATTTGCTAATAATTTAATGCAACTGAGACAGCAGTCTCAGTTTGGTTTAGCAGCAAGGGAATATGCAGTAACTTCAGAAGTATGGGACCTTTTTAAAGCACGGTCATGATTGCAGTGCTTGTCTCAACTTTTACACTCTCACTTCAAGTTTGATTTCCTCTGCACTAAAGAATAACAGTCCAGTTAGTTTGAGGTGTGCTGTCACTTCAGGATTTATAGGAAGCAAAGCCCAGATGCAGTGTTGGTGTCTGTGTTCTTGTATGATGCTCTTGGTTATGCACTTGCACTTCAGCTTTATGATCACTTCTTGAGTGAAATCAAATAGTTCATTGAATTAATCATGGGATCCTTGTGGTTTGGGAGCAACAGAACAGATGCATTCAATCACTTCCGAGAAACAGCCAAATATACCTTTTTTGACTAATACATTTGATTTTGTTGGGATTTTTTTGGTAAAACACCAACCACACGAAAAATCCACTGCTAAATTGTTTTAAATCAAAGTTTATATGATAGATCTTTCTTTCTAAGGAATACATTTGCTTAATCGTCTTTCTTCTGTGGAGGCCAGAAGGTTGCAAGGGAACTCAGGTTGGAAGCATGGGAAAGGTCTCTTTTTAATTCAAATATTTAATTATGTGTATGAGTGGAGTTTGCTTGCTTCCAATCCTTAGCTGTGTATAGGAAGCGCTTGGTACAACTTCAGTTGGAGCATGGCTCAATGTCCATCAGCCCCTGTTTAATTCTGTGGGTGGTTCTCTTGGCATGTCTCTTACTTTTGTGGTGGTGAAAAATAAAGTTACTTTTAGAACAAACAATAATAAAACCTTCTGAAATATAAGCATTTTGCAAAAAAAAAAAAAAAAAAAAAAAAAAGGAAACAGGCATCATCTCACAGTTTTTAGCTGTTAGACATTTTTTAAAAGTTCTTGACCCAAAGCAGCTTCTTCTGTAGTCTTTGCCCAGACAGTGTAGGCCACATCTTAGTTTATATTTCAAAATCATGTATGATTCAAGTTGTATTTTTGTTTTCTGTTCCATATTGCTGAGCACAGTGTGAGGCAATGCACAGGAGGCGGCAGAAAACAGATGATCCCTGAGGGAAGTTATTCTTTACATTTCATACATTAATTTCTCTGGAGTGTGGGTACATATGTTAATTTTGTACATGAAAAAGGAGTTTAATCTATAAGGACACTTAAAATTTGCTTGAAGTAAGGCAACTTTTAATCTCTGAAAGCATCCCCAAAGTGCAATTAACTATTCTGATGTCCTGATGACTCAACAGATGCTTCTGTAAACTAGAACACATCTGTCAGATTATAGAACTGATATGCTGCTATATGTGATTTAAAATGACTGTCCATAAGGGGTTGTATTGTGATAAATATCATAGAGATGGTAAGGGTGTCCAGCTTTTCAGTAGTCCTTTAAAAACATTTCACAATGCACTGTTCATTGTCACTCTCTGAAGCTTGCTATAGTCACAGGAAATACCCGACTCTTCCTTCATATCTTTTAAACTTGTTTGGGTTTTTCTGCATATTCCCAGCTCCCTTCTAATGTATGCAGGCTATCGAGTGGTATTTTTAATAAAACAGTAGAACTAAAGATTTTTCTAAGCCTTTCTGAAGATTACCAGTAGCCAATTCAACTGATTTTAAACTGTACTCCATCTGTCTAGCAAAGAAAGGAAATACATTAGTAGTCCAGACAAGAGTAGCTTATTAGTTCATTTGGTGTGTGCACTGCAGTGATTCAAGACTGATCTAAAATATTCATCCACAATTACTGGCACAGCACAGTTCAAAGTGCTTCAAATCTGTGGGTTTGACTGAGAAATTTAAGAAAAATAGCTGCAAATTGATTCTGTATGTAATTAATGAAACATTTCATTCTTATGTAAATATTAAATGCTTAGCTATTTTTTCCTCTTTTTTTTTCCTTTCCTCTTACTGAGCTCTCTCTCCCTGACCTCCATTATATGTTTGTTTGTTTTATAGGATGGTGGGTGGGCTGGCATGGGGGCATATTCTCTAGAGAGAAAGAATTAATAGCTGAGTCCTGTGACTCATTCACTGAACAAACAGCTGTTCTCCCTCTAATTCACCCTTCCTCGGATGTCCATCCCACCCTCAGAGAGGAGCTGCCAGAAGGCACTGTTTGCCTGTGCCTCAGTTGGTGAAACTCAGTCCCCTTTCTTGTACAAAATGCACTTTCCTTTACCGTACTACCCCATGCGCAGGTAAAGCAGAGGTATGAGATGAGCCCCTGGCCAGCTCTGCTGCAGCAAGCCTCATTTCTGGCACAAGGACACAGCAGACTGACAGCCACATATCCAAGTGTCTGGGCAAGATTTTTCAGAGCTCACCTCTTACAGAGTAGTGGCTTTGCCACAGCAGTGCTTTTTTGGAGCTGGGACTGGATTACAGTGGCTGCAATATGGGTTAAAAGCTTTTGGTGTGTTGGAGAGAAAGGGCTTTCAAGGACAGCAGAGAAATGAGTGGATATTTGTGCAGATATAAGGAGTGAAGTCAGTGAGGCAGGACTGAGGTTTTGTTTAGGGTCTCTCCCTCCCTCTTTCAGTGTCACAGAAAATTAATTCTAGTTTTATAAATGCTATCAGTAGAAGATTTTAAGAACAGCCTGCAGTAAAACTTGGAAGATCTCGAGGCAAACTTCATCTTGCTTTGAAATTACTGTCTTTCCAGCTCAGATGTCCATGCAGAGCATGAATTGTGTAACACTGCCTCTCCAATGCTGCCGATGACCTCGAGTTTTAGCATGGGCAGCCTGGCAGGGCTTGGCATCAGGAAAGGCCCCTGCAGCCCTCCAGGGAAGCAGAAAACCAGGATCCAGGGCTACCAGTTTGAGTGTACTTGTGTAATAGCTTGTGTGATAGACAGCAAGGAGCGCTATCTGTTGCAACCAAATGACCTGAAGAGAAGATGGGGGGGAAACTGCTTCTAGCTATTAAATCCCAAGATACAACTCTTCCTCTGAGACATCTGTGCAATTACTCCTTTCGAAGCTTTTATTGCAATGACATTAATTTGCATTAAAGGCTTGGATGTCTAAAATTGTGTTTGCCTGCATCTTATTTGGGTCATAGTGCTGCAGCTTTGCTGCCCTTCACTTCCCTGCCATGACAGCAGCATTCAGGCAGACAAAGCAGGCAATAGTCCCCCTGCTGCACCATGTGCAGACATGGGGTTGGATATGTGTGGTGTTTAGTATTACAGGAGAAGGTTGTCAGGGTATAGCAGTATTCAGTGAGCTGATGTGAAGGCACTCAAGAAAATGGACTTGGCAGAGGAGAGATTTAAACTTCCCTGAAATGCCTACCTTCTCATTTAGAGAAATAGAGTTTCACCCATAGGTCTTGGCACAACTGCTAGGGACAGTGGCTAAACCCAACAAAATAGATGTTTGTAATTGAGTTGACTGGCAGCAATATAGGAAGTTAAATTACTTTTTTTCCCCTTCCACATACTGTTTCCCTTCCACATGAGCTTGTTTCCCTTAATATGGGTGTTCACATCACTTGAACTGCTTTCTGTTCAAATTGCTGTTCTCTGGTGAGTTCCATTCTGATTTAACTAAAAGCAGGGAAATAGCCTTCTTATCTCCACTCTCATGAGTGGAAGGTAAGGGCAGAAAGGAAATTTGTATGTTGATCAAGTTTAAGAGGTTATTGGGCAGAGATGGTAAAAAATCTGCTCCTTATTTTACATTGCTGACCTTTTAATTTTATTTCAAATTGGAGAATGTGGGAGAATGAAATGGTTTATATATGTTTTCTTTAGGTACTCAAGTAAGAACTCTCAGATATTGTTCTTTGGTTTTGAAAATGCACTTAATTTTTAACTTCTTCTCTTTTAAGAAGGTTCAACTGGAGGGGTTTTCACTTTGATCTGGTAAGGTCAGAGCCCTCTTTTATCACTGTTACTTGAAGTAAGTGGGCAAAGGAAAATTTTGGGGATTTCAGCTAAGTTCTATAAAAGGGTTTTAGTGAACGGGGGATCCAGCTGAAATATACTGAAGTTGGGTTGTACCTTCTACAGGAAAACACCTGTTTATTAAGTACTTTCTAGCTAAGGAAAAACGAAGAGTTTTTCCTTGTAAAACCTAGGCACAAAGCACTAGAAGTGATCTAAGGCTTTGTGGGTTTCTGTTTGTTTGTACGTTTGTTTTTAAAGTTTTCCTAAAAAACAGGTTTCCTCACTTTGGTGCTCCGTATTTGCACATACATATTCCTGTATACACAACCCTGTTCCATAATGCATTAGGGGGGAACATTTTCAGACCAAAACAGAGCAAAACTTGTTTGTTCACACGAGATGATTAGTGTAGTGAAACAAAGTGAAAAAGATAAAACACTACATTTTTATTGGTGGTGGTGTCAGTTTCCTTCACTCCAGTATTTTCTTTTCTTTAAGTATGTTTGGGGTTCTGCCCCCCGGCAAAAATAATGCACACATGTTGCATGTACTTCTAAGCCCTTTGCTCTGCTACTGTCCTGAAGTAGTAATACTGTAGCATTTTAAAAATTATTCTACAGCCAAATAGAAGACATTTGTTACTCTCAGAGATGATGGCTTAATTTTTAGTATTCCTTGGTGGTTTATATCTTGACATTTCTTATGACCTACAATTAAAATGACTTTAGCAAAGTCTCAACTTACATCCAGATTGCTGAGTGTGGTTGAATGTCTCCAGGGAGAGCCTTGAACTGCTCACTAAATCAATTTGTTCTTTTCTCAAAACAGATTAAATATGTTTTACCACTTTATATTAAAAAATAAATAACCCCAGCTGACATAACTGCTACATGTAAAATTAAAAAATGTGCTCTGCACATTTTGAAGGGTAGTAATTTTGATGCCAATGCTGTGCTGATAGTATTCCACTAGAGACAGCGAAGAATGGTTAAAAACAAGCATGTCTAATCCTGTCTTGCTCTTCTGCTAGTCTTGTTTGAGAATTACGTTGATGGCACTCTACTTGGGTGGGTGCTAACTTCTAGATGTGGCAATAATCTTCTTTAGCAGAGCCTGAGACACTTTGCTTCCACTGTTTTGTCTCCCTGGAGTTAGATTTTTATTTTTTTAATTTGTCTTACTCATGCCTAGTACTTCCTTTTCAGCTCAATCTTCTCCCTATTCTTTTAGCAAAGAGAGGCTGCAGAACTTGCTTGTGACTCACCTGCAACCTTAGCTGATGCTACAAGTAAAATCTGAGTAGACTCTTCATGCTTACAGTTTACTTTGTATCTAACACACAGGAGGAGCAGAGGGAAATCAGTAGCTGCCGCTGTTCTGCAAGTCTGCAGAGGCTATACAGGCAGCTGTATGCAGGGAGAGTCAGATGTACTGGCTGTGCCAGAAGCAGCCTTTGTTCCTTCAAGCCACTTCCATGGTTGTGCTTGAGTGGATTATTGTTTAAGGCTCTGTAAGTACAATAGGACTTAAGGAAAAGGGAAGGGGAAAATTTTTTTCTAAAATAGAACAAAACAAACTAAGAAAGTTTCTATGGAAATAGATGGCAAATGGTCTCTAATAATGGGATTTTACAAGAGATGTCCAATCTCCAGAACAATGGTTCAGTTTAAGCCAAGATTAATAGTGCTTGTTATCATACGCCTGTGAGTTGGCAACTCAGTCCTCTGCTACAAACAGATGCAGTCTAATGTGCTGCTGCCTGCTGCGGCCTGGGGAGGAGCTGTGGCTGCCATGGTCACTTGTGAAATGACACTGAATTGCCAACCTCAGTTGTTTTGGGTCCATCAGCCCCAGGCTGACTGTGATTGTAGCTGGCTGGGCAGTGTTGGGCTGGAGCAGGCACTGGAGGAGGAACTGCCTGGATTGCCTTGCCCAGGGCAGCCTCACCAAATCTTTCTTATTTTGGCTCAGGCTAAAGCCACCTCCATCAGATTATAGTATCACAAAGGTGTGCTGAAAATGCCTGTCGTCCTAGTCCCATTTCCCTGTTCCTGCTTAAACCCCTGATCCATCCTACAGAGTCACGTGCAGCCCCTTAAGTCTGGGGTGTGGGGCTGGGAGGGAAGTGGGGTGCAGCCCCACCCCAGGGACTTTAGGGTTTCCAGGGCTGTGACAAGAGAGCAGAAACACGGACTACAGCAATCTTGGCCTATTCATGCGTGTGTTTTAGGTGCACTGGACACATCTTAGATGCAGCCTGAAAAACAGAACAGGATTGGAAAAGTGGTTATTTCAGAAATTAGATTTTTGTGGAACACTTGGGAGAAGCAAAGAATTTTGTTGTTGTTCTAAACTGGAGATTGTGATACTGCAAACTGCTGCTGTTAAGCTTTAAATATGTAGGGTAGGACAACAACCTGGACCTTTCCCTCCATCTCAAAATAAGGAAATTGCAAATTCAAGGCTTTCTACAGCTTAGAAAAGGTGTACTTGAGTTACGTTTTGCTTTTTTGAAATACCAGTTTGAGATGGCTTTCATTTCTGTTTATGCAGAGAAAAACCTAAAGGTAGTTGTTTGTTTTATAACGTGGGAAAACTGATTGAGAAAATGGTGACTAAATAAACAAAACTTTTGCTTCTACACTCTGGTGAGAAAGAAGATGGGAAAAAACACAAGCAAAAAAATTACATATTTATTCCTGTGATTCTTTCTTACTTTGTTGTACCCTTGTAGCATTCTGCCTAACAGGGTGAGCTTGAGAAATCTCCCAGGAGGACTGGTTGTAGTAATGATGTGATACAGGAGCCACCGGTTTGACCAAGTGTCTGAGTGGCTGTGCTGTTCCTTGCAGCAGCCTCTGTGAGAACCTGCTTCTATTCTGGGAACAAACCATATCAGGAGGAAATGGGGTAGCTCAGGAGTGCTGGCCCAGGGTTCTCCTGGGACTCTGCAGGGTGCAGGGAGCCCCGGTGGGATAAAGGCAGGAGGCTGACTCGAGGGCTTGCTGGGGCAAGGAGGAGGATGTGTTAGGTGGTGCCAGGTGTGGCACATGGCAGGTTTCAGTGCAGCTTGGCCACTTTCTGTGGCTTTCTGCTGCTTGTGTTTGGAAGGAGTGTGCATCCTGTCTGTTCCATCAGATAAATGTCTGTGCTTGACAGCCATGCAGCTGCTGCATTTTGGTGCAGTGTGTTTGTGTGGGTTTTGGTTCGTTTTAATAAGGATGAGGACCAAGTCTAGGTGTAAGCAAAATTGAAAGTTGTCAGAAGCTGCAGTCCAGCTTCCATCCACACAGATCTTCCCAGCTTTACTTTCCTCCCTCTGCCCAGGAAGGAACACACCAATCTGCATTGCCGTTAGTTTCTCTCTGTCTCTCTTTTTTCCTCTCCAAAACCCTCACCTATTTTGCATTGCTTACTTAAACAACATTTTTTGCTTTTCTCTTATTAAGCTAGCAGGCTGTTTCTTTGTCAGTGAGGACAGCATCTGATGCTCATCAAATATACACTCACTGTTGATTTTTAGTTGCTTTAGAATTTCAAGAAAGCCTAAGTTTCTAAAAAGTCCTGAGTTGGTAGAAGGCTATGATACCTAATGAGGACTGCATATAATAGTTAAAATCTCTAAGAAGTTTGTTAATGTTTTCGCATAGCATACTCTTGCTGACCAGTAAGCTTTATTTAGGAAGAGCAGCACTTCGTGTTCTTCACTTGTGACCCAGTTACAGCTGTGGATAAATGAGGAGTTGGGATTGCTGACATGCTGTGGTTTTACAGGAATTTTGAGTTTGAACATATTCTGCAATTCAAACTGAGAATAATGCTGGAACTTTGAAATAATTTGTGAAAGTATGAGAACACCCTAAAATGCACCTGCCTTATGCATTTTTGTGTGAAGATTGTACAACATACTTTAAGTGTCTATCTTAGCAGATATTTCTAAATTTTTGTTTTTCAAGAATTTCTGTTTGGGTATTTCTATTTGCTATCTCTTCATTTTTGTTTGGGTATGTGGAGTCCAAGTGATATTTTGTGTATGGAAACGGAAGTGTTTACTCTTGGCTACCTTTAGAGATTGATTTATTTCCAGTTATATAAATCCAGCACAGGCTGAATGCTGAGGTGCAGACAGTGAGATACCCCAGGGTCCCTCTTGCTTTCCTCAGAGGGTAAGACTGAGGATGAGAAGCAGGATTCCAGGAAGATCTGTGATAGTCCAGAAAGATCTATAATAAACTTATCTCTAAAATCTGGCAGCCACCAGGTGGAACCAGGATGTGATAAGAGAGCAGGGAAAGTTCTTTGTGCACGACCGAAGTCCATTGCAGTGCTACAGCTGAGATTGGGAGGTTTAAAGATGAACTCTGTGTTATTCCTCAACTGGATTTCCTCCAGTTCCCCCTTACAGTATTTTTTATATGCTTTAATTTTAAGACTTGTAATGCACAGTTTGCTCTGGGTATTTCCCTTACATATAGACCTTTTTCATTAATTTTGGCAAAACCACAGACAGCATCGCACACACCCCTACAGCCTCCTGTGCTGCCCTGTAGCCTCACCAAGGCAAGGGCTGGGCTGAGGGTAAGGCATGGCTCAAACCAGGGACGTTAGGCTTGGAAAGGTGGGGGTGAAAAGGTGCTTGAGTGAAGTTGACCCTTGGGAAGGTATAGAAAGAGAGTTTCCCTCAGTGGTTGCTGAACTGCTTAGTCTCCTTTTTTTTCTCCTCAATATCTGAAACAATAATTGACAGCGTGTTAATTGGCAATAAATAAAGTAAAATTATGTGAAATTCCCCGAGTTGAGATTGTTTTGTCTGTGATGTACAGACAACAGGTTTTGGGGGTTCTTGTATTTCTTTCCTGTTTTTTTTTAATCTTTGGAGTTTACATTTACAGCTTTGCTTTTGAACTTTGGAAGTCTAGAGATAAATATATCTGTTAAAAGGGGGGGAAAAAAAGCCAGGCAAAGAGCTGAAAGCTGAAATTTTTACGTGATGATGAGACTTTGGAGAGCTGGCTTTAGGAAAAATTCCTAGTGCTGCAGGGGGCACGATAAAATCGCTGGAGTGGCAGCCTTGCTGTATAGCCTCCCCTTCCTCCCCCGGCTCCTGCAGCCTCCCTGGCCTGCACCGCTCGGCTCCTTCACAGCGCTGATCTTTACCGTGTGATCTACTCGCAGCGAGCGTTTTGTCTGCTGTGCACGTGTAATGCTCCACATCCACACTACTACAGGAGTAGCGTAAGGCAGAGTGTCCGGCATTGTCAGCATCGGGCGGTTCGTAGCCAGAGAAGAATTTGGCCAGAAAAAAGAAGTGCGTTTTTGTGCTCCCTCTGCTGGATCTGGAGCAGCAGGAAGCCCTCCCGGCTGGAGCGCCGCTGGTTGCCCCCCTTGCCGCCCCACAGCTCCCTGGCCGGGCACCGGGGGGTGTTTGCAGAGAGGACTTGGTGCTTCCCAGAGTCTGCTCGTGCAGCTGCACAACGGGCCGTGAGCCAGGTGGGAATGTGGAAAAGGCTGGGAATTGTGTAGCATCAAGTTATTGTGCCACAGTACGGCCACACCTGGACAGGGTGGCTGGGGCAAGCCAGGTGTAAGGGCTTTCCAGTTGACACCTCCTCTCTACCATCTGTTCTCGTTTTCAGGTGGGACATGCTACCCCCCAACTTTGCCAGTGAGACTGTTTTGGGGATCGTTCTAGAAACAGGATGAGAGAAGGGATCAGGCTTCAAGAAGCTAATTTTATTTTTAGAAGCTGATTGCAGTTCTCAGCAGGACCCTGTGCTGGCAGAGCCGGGGCTGGTGTGGGGGCATGGAACAGACTGGAGTGGGCTGAGGGGGACATTGTACAAGCCCTGAGCAGGTTGTGTGGGGAAAGCAGGGAGCAGATGCTGGTGGGGACAGTGCCAGTGGCCCTAGAATCAGCTTGAACCTGGTTTGTGAAAGGGGTGGGTGGTCTGTAATGTGAATTCACAGAAGTGTTAATGGATAGCCCTTTTATTTTAAGAGGTGCTTTATAAAACAAAGTAGGAATTGTGGTGCTAGTTTTACAGAAGGGCAGAATGAAGCACAGAGGAGGGGAGCAAAGCTTTGGGTTTGTGTGCTGCAGCAGTGCAGTTTAAGCTGGTTTAAACAGCTTCTGTTCCTATCCTCTGCCATCATGGCTGCTCACTCCTGTCCTGTGCCTGCTCCCTGTGTTGTGTTGGCACAGCTGTTTATGAGACAACATGCTGAAGGAAAATTTGTTCCCTCATTCCAGCTAACCATGCAGCTGCACAAATGCAGTGTTGGAAGCAAGAGTCCAGGAGAGAGGATTGAGAGGTGAAGTTGAAGTGTCCAAGTAAAGGCTGTAGCCTGATCTGACAAAGTCCAATCCAGTTACACCGAGTGGGACCCAGATCTTGGGGCAGGCAGAACAAAAGTTTTTCCTTTGGAGAAACAGACAATAATAACTAATTGAAACTTCATTAAAGACCGATCTACATTAGCTGAGGAAGTCATGTTAACACATAGTAAATTTGAATCAATTAACGTGTTTTTCCTGCTTTGTATAAGCAGAAGAGAAGCACTGGGGAAAAGTTCTGGATGAGAATAAATAAGTTCTGGCTGAAAACATTCACAGTTCAATGAGGCCTTAAAAGCCAATCATTCACCCAGGGTGCTTGTCAATATGTAACCTTCTCTAAAATTGCTTTTTGTGAGCCAAGAAAACTGCCAGCATTCCTGTCTGAATGCACTGGTGACACTGGATGTGGTTGGGTGGGATGACTGTTTTTAACAAGGTTTTCAGTCGTTTTTTATTCTTTGTGAATTATCAGTGAACAGGATAAATATGGCTGCAGTGCAAACACTGAATGTGACTGACAAGTTATTTGTAATAACTTGAGGCTTTTCTTCTGCATTTTTTTAAGTCACCTGTGGCTTTTGCATCATTTGAGTTGTTATGAAAGTGTCAGGTGGTCCTTGGGGAGGAACCTGGACTGGTTGGCAATTGTGTGGGTTTGTTGTTTTTTTTTGTTTCTGGTCCTGTCGTCCGTTCCCACCCCCCCCCCCCCCCGTTGTAGGTGCTTTTTCCTGTTTAATGAAAAATTCTTATGCATGGAAGTTATTTGGAAGTTAGTCAAAAGAGGCAAAATGTAGTCACTGTGTTACTTATCTCAATATTTGCTGAGTTTTGAAGCCTAGTAGTATGATGCTGTAAGGATACCTTGTCTGCCTGCTGAAAAGCATGTAACAAAATACAGACTGCCTGTAAACAATCCCCTGTCTCCCTTTGCAGTCTTTCTTTATAATTAAAAAACATTTCCTAGAAATTGCAGTGCTGTGCCACTGTAATACATAAACTTATTTTGTTTTGCTACAGACAGGATGGTGGTTTTGAGGTATTTTGGTGTATTTTTTTAAGCAGTGTTTGGGGTTGGTTTATATTTTTTTAATGGCACTTAGCTCACAACAGTCAGTGAGTACCCTTTATAAAGAGAATAAAAGAGACTTGAGCATGACCTTTAACTAAAAAAAAATTGCCATTTGGCTCAGGAAATTTTGATATAAACCTCAACAGACTTCTCATTATCTTTTGCTCATTTCATTGTTACAGGCATGAAAACCTGTAATACTTAAACTGCTGAGTGAGTCTCAAAAGCTTGAGGGTGACAAGAGCTGGGCTCGAACCCCAACCCAGCCTCAGATCTGGTCTTCCTGACTTGGCCATTGGACTCCTAAATGCTCTTAATTCATTTCAGGTCTTTTCACTGAGCTGATTGAAATGCTGCTGTGTTATGCAGGAGAATGGAAGTATGACGTGTCTGTATTTTTATTGCAGGAAAATGGATCTTGTTATGTGAGGGTGTTGAGAAAACAGTCCCCAGCTACTGAGAGGAAGAAAGGCCGGTGGGAAATATTCAGGTAGGAAAGCTGTGTATCATCAAGCAGTAAAAACACTTGTGGGCCTTCATTCTTTTTCCAAACACTGTGTCGTGTTTGATGCTTGAATGGCTGATCTGGTCACTATCATAGTTTATTTGTTGTTTTAAGAAGCAGCACTGTTTGGTCAATTGATTGCAACAACAAAACACTGCAAGCAAAGCCCTCAGCGTAAACATTCCTCAGGCTACCCCTGGTACAGTATTGATCCTGATACAGAATACAAACAAATTACTCTTTGCGTGAGCCATTTGAGCTATAAAACAGAGCAATAATATGTTCTACTTGCTGCCAATAAATGTGCATTTGTAATAAACAAAGCAGAAATCCCTGAGTAGAAATGCACACTAGTTTCAATAATGTGTTCTATATCTTATGTCCAGCTGTTGTACAGAATTTTTAAAAAAGCACAGAGCGGGCACTCCTTGATTTCCGCTTCCTGCCTCACTTAAGAAAAATAATCTTTGCAGACTTGTTGCTGCTTTTCCTTTCCTTTTGGGGTTTTTTTTTAGGTATTTTAAACTATTTTATAACGCTATAGGTAAGCTCATCTCTGCCTTATTTTCAGTGTAGTTCAGTACTTCTGAAGAATTTGGCCTACATCATAATTTTCTTGTGGACCAGCTGCCTCTCTTTACACCGCTATGCGGAGTCGTCTCCATTTTTGCTCTTTGTCATATCCCAGTGGCATTTCTATACACTGGGAAATAGCACTAAAGACGCTTTTGTGTGTCTCTAGTTGTTTTGAATGCACCTGAAATTAGGGGGCAGTTAGTACCCTGTGATTGTCACCACTGGGGGTGCATAACTGAACCTGTTTCAAAAAAAAAAAAAAAAATACTGATCATGAGAACATAGGTTTGTTTTTTTCTAATCTGCTTTACCATGCTCATATAATCCTCCTCATCCATATTTTCAGTGCTACACTTTGATGAGTTACAGACAGTTGACCTCAAGGCATTTCTTGATGAACATTTCTGTCTGCTCTCAGCCTTGAAAAACTCAACCTTTTCAAGAGCTGGATGGGAGAAAAATGTGTAAGACTAATATTTATAGGCTGAAAGAGAAGAAGGAGGAAAGACTAAAGTGTAAAACTTGCTTCCAGCAGAAATGCCATCCCTCTTTTACCTCTGATAATTAGAAGCATTTCTGACATGGTTACAAAGCAAGTTAGTGGTGAGTGCCTGCCATTTGCTGTGCATTTCTACTGCAGGACTGTTTTCCTTCCTGGTGTTTTCTTCTACGTTGTTTTCAGACAATCGCAAATTTCAGTTGATACCTATTACATTATGATTCATCAATACTCCTACATTTCAAACAGTTATTTCCAAGTATGTACACATGATTGTTTGTAAAAAGGCAAGGTTGTGATTCAATTCAGATTTTGAGCTTTTTTTTTAATAATGTTTTGCAAAGCTCATTTGCATAAATCCTTTCATTAATAGTGCTAGGTGAAATAATCCTGGAAGACAAGAAGGAGGAGAGGTTTTAAGTGCCATAATTTTTGCCAGGAAAAAATCATGGCTATATTAAGAAATAGAGCAGTGCTGATTTTAACTCTAATAGAAGATTTAGAGAGCATTACAAGTAATTTTTAGAGGTGCCTTAAACAGTATACTGTATTTAATGGTCCATGAATATAGGTCTAAGATGCTGGTCTTAGATAATAAAAAATAGTATGTGCAGGCTTAGAAATGCAGCAAATAAATAACAAAAGGAAACATAACACCAAACCCCACCACATCATGGAACACTCTGGTTTTAAAACTGTGCTCTTGAAAATTTCTGGAGATTTCCCTAGACTTGGATCTTCATTTTTAAAAATAAAATAGAAATCACTTTTCTGTTCCATGAGGAAACTTGGGAAAGAAGTTCCTTGCTGTGCCTTTGGGTCATGTGGCCTCGCTGCTGTAGAGCTGGAATGTTTGCCATGGTATTTCCGGAGGCTTCATAAACACACAGAAAAAGCAGTGGGGGTTAGGAGGATTTTAAAAAAATTACTATATTTTCCCTCCTAACCCTTTTTTTTTTTTTCTGACAGCCTAAATTCATTACACTTTAGATGTAGGTTTCTTTTAGGAATTCAGAAGATTTTTATTTGATTAGTCCAGTGAATTTTAAGAACTAATTTAAAATATTTAATAATTTTTAATTGCTGAATTTGTCTAGAATTATTTCTTAATAGATGTAATACCTGGCAACCTACATATTAAGCCTAACTCTTATTTAGACATTCTTAATGGTTTACTTTTGGCATGTGTCACTGTGAGTGGCATTCAGTAATCTGACTTGATAGCTGTCATCTTGCAAGCCAGAGTAATGCAAACAAAAGATGAGCACTCAGACAAGGTTACAGTGAAGAGCCATTTCCTAAGTCCTGCTGTGGTGCTGTGGAATCCCCTAGTCAAATCAGAAAAGCACAGAATTAGTTCTGGCTCCTGGGATGTGAGGGATAAGATTATGCAAACCTGTTCTTTCTAACTGTAGGAACAGTACATGCTCCTTTTCAGGCTTTGCAAACACCAGTTTAAACTGAGCTTATGAGGACCTCTGTGTGTCTGTAATGCCATGGATATGTTATGTCTTAGTGGCAAGGTGGGCTGAAGGGACCCTGCAGTCCCTCTTCCACCCTGGGCTGGCAGAGCTGCATCTCCTCCTCCCTTCCCCTTCCAGCCGAGCTGCCTGTTGAACAAGGGCAGAGAACTGAGCTGTTTTAAAAATAACCTGGCAAAAATGAGGAGGGAGGGGGAGGATGAATGGACTATTTTTAGCTTAACCAAGTCCATTCTCTACACAGCACCATGTAGCTGTCCTGACACTACCAAGAGGGGTGGGGAGAAGGCAGTGCAACAGGAGCTGGTAACAAGCAGCCAGAGATAGGAGCTGCTTGTTCCAGATTATGCCTTTGTGAAGAATGCCCCAGCAATGAGCCTGTGTATTCCATGAGGCTGCTCAGGACATGGTCAGTGGGAGGTGTATAACCATATCAAGACAGGCTTGTTGCTGAATCAGACTGTTTATTGCATCAGAAGTTACAAAAAGGCAGCATAGTTTGTCTTTGAGCTTCCCTTTTAAGTATGAAACCATCAAGTTGTTTTTTTCCCAGCTTCAGGCCCCAAACTGGCACTCTGAGGAGGAGCACGGGTAGGTCTGGAATTAAGCAAAGGCTTGGATTCTGCCCGTTGGTGGGGCTTCTTCTCTCCTCCTTCTCCTCGCTTTTCTTCTCTCTCAGACAGTCCTCTACTGAACTTTCTGAATTCTCTCCTTAAGTGTGACTAATTATTGAATTATATTTTTCTAATGTGGAAGTGTATGAAGTGTAGAATCACTTATTTTAATAAAGTACATCTTATATTTTTTTCCAATAAATTTTGTAATGTCAGACTACCACAGATGGTCACATTGTCTTACTCCTACTCTACTGGTCTCTAGCTATAGCAGTTGATTGAGAAAGGAATGGGATGAAGCTAAGAAGTTGTTCTGAAACTACTGGACTGTAATATAAAGGGAAAAACATAGTTTTAAAGATTGGCTTGAATATACATGCTCTGATATTTCTAAGTCATCTTTTGTGAAAATAAGCCATTACCCCAAAGGCAAACTGTGTTTTAATTCAAGCATTATCCGCTCGTATGTGGGGGTTTTTTTGCCAGGTCGACACACAGAAATGTGTATAGCTGAGTAAAATGTTGGTAACTTCTTTCTTGGCTGTCTTCAGTGTTGTACTTTTTAGTAAAATGCTGTAGAACCACAAGTTCCTGGTGAAAAAAATCTACCTTTTAGGTAGCAGAAATAGTGTACAAGAGCTTCTTTTTTTTTTTTTCTTTTTTTTTTTTTTTTTTTTGGAGATGTTCCAAAGTTCTCTCTAATTCCTTAGTATATTTCACTGGTTTGCCACTTCATGTCTTTATGAGACAGTGCAAAGACTTTTTATAATTTTTTAATGACAGTATGTATATTCGAATAATACTTTTCTGCCATTTGGCTTTGCCTCTTCCCATCTAAGGATTCCCAAGCCTTTTTGAGGAAATTTTTGTTTAGGCAGGCCACAACAGGAGTTGTGGTTGAAACTTGTTCTCAAAAGCACTGTGTTCCTAATGGCCTTTGACAGTGGTTGGGAAAGATGTCACTTCATCATAGTGAAAAGCAACCAAAGTAAATTGTATTTTTATTGAAGGATTTTCTATCTGGATGAATTGATACTGGCAGGACAGTATTAGTTAAAAATAGAAGAACCTTCTGCAGACACATTGCAGTCTATCCTGGTTTTACTTTGTCTAAATAAAAAGCAATGTATACATAGTGAAGTACTTCCTTTGGCAGATGGCTTCTGATTATTTTTCTCTCTTTTTTATTTTTTTTAAGTAAGTATTGCTTTGAAGGGAGACCAAATAAAATCAGTATTCAAGGATTCTGTTTATCTTGTCACTGCATGGGAGATTGCTGTATCCTGTACTAGACCTACTTTATGGTGGTATGTACAAGATTCTTACGGCCTTATAAAGGATGCTAACTTGCATTCCTCTCTGCAAAGAAGTATTTCCAAAAGAAATAATACACAGATTGAATATTTATTTTTGTTCAATACAAAAGTATTCAGAGCTAACTGGCAAATATTTTGCTTCTCTATCCTCCCTTTTTCCCTTAATATTGTTTATCCCCTCGGTATTTTCTTCTGACTATTAGAAATGTGTTCATCTAGGGTATTTTAGATCAGCTGCTGTACAAGCCAAGAATTTTTATCTTTTCACTGAAAGCATATGTAAGTAAAGGAACTGAATAGTTATTTGACTTTTATAGCTTGCACATATGTATCCTGTATATTTTAGATATGTTAGATGTCTGTGTAAATTGAGATCCTGTTTCAGAACAGTTTTCACTGTCTGAACAATGGTTGATGATTATGTATGTATTTTTAAATGACAGAAAAATCTAAATAAGGTTAAATTATTTAAATTAAATCTGCAATAATCATACTGTTGCATATTTTTAAATGTTTCATACTGAATAGTATTTAACTGCATTTCTCTATTTCACCTTCTTGAATTAGTAAGTTCAAGGTATAACTGTTTTTTCACACATTTTATTAGGCCTTGATATTTCTGACAGCGTAGCTTTCTTTTCAGGCCTTCAAGTGGGAAAGGAGAGAGAAAACTATTTCCTTCTCAAGACAAAAGAACAGTGCAAGTGTAATCTCAGCTCTCAGTTTTTCTTTTGTTTATCTCTGTTAACCTGGTATCAGTAATTGGATTTGATTTGCTCATATTTTTAGAAGTTTATAGAAAGGGTAGGGGAAATGGAAGAGAAACACTCTTTTGAAGCAAGTATCAGTGATTCAAATGCTGCTTTGAATCATAAAGATGTATATGACTGAGCTCTTTGTGACCAGAGTGTGAGAAATTGTGTGAAATGCCAGCAGGTGCATTGCCCAAACTGATGATCAGGCAGGGGACAGGGACAAGTATTTAAACCGATTAAACTCTGCTGAGAATATGTAGTCTTCACCACAGATCAAACTAAGGCTTCTCAAAGAGAATATTTTAAGCTAGCAAATCAGGGAAAACCTCCATATACACAATGTAATCTAAAAATCTCAGAAGTCAAAATAAACCTAGTTAATCTGCAGAATCTGAATGTGTGGAGGAGTGTGTCCGTCACACCTTGTGGGGTCCCTTCTGTCTCTTGCTTATACCTGTCCCATTACAGCAGAAAGCTCAAACAACTGAAAGCTAAAAATACTCCTTTACAGTGGAGTGGGAGTAAAAATAAAACAGGCATGAGCACCACCTTCCAAACATACTAAGTGTTTGCTATAGGAATAGTCTGCTGACAGAGAACTCAACAAAATAATTACATGTTGAATAAGATGTTTGTTGCCTTTGATTGGGGCACTTCAGTGGAATTTCCTCTTGTCCATGTGCTCTCTTACTGCGTAGGCAGAAGCTCACTAACTTGTATAGGTTGGTTTCTGTTAAATACAGTTTAGCAATGACCGCTTTATTACTATCCTTTTAAATGTAAACATTCTCAATCTCTCCAGGTACTCTTCTTAAAATATGCCTTGTTTTTTTCCCTGATGATTTTCATTGCTACCCTTTGATTTTTGTCTCATTGAGCTCTGAGTTCATAAATTTCACATACTATTATTGCCAACCACTAGACTTTCACTGCTCCTTTAATAAAAACTATGGCACCAGGGGAGCATTGTTTTCTCAGTCCCGGTTTGATAACAGATTTCCTTCTCTGAGCACGTTTGGACTGTTCAAATGTCCACCAAACAGTGAATTCTTTCTTTGTTGGTGCGACAGATGCCTGCCTGTGCAGTTCATTTAACATCTACTCTATGGTAATGGTTTTTGGTCATTATTGCTCTGGACATGATGGAAGCTGAGAAGCCAGAGGTGGAGTGCTCTTTATCAGTTTGTATAGTCTTGCAGTGCTTTGCTCTGCCTTTTCCTCACACCTTTGGCCTTTTTGGTGCCTGGTGCCTTTTTTCTTATACTGCCTCAGAAGTTCTCACGTGGAGACCTGTGCTCCCTCTATCTGCTCACAGCGCTCAGGACCTGTTGGTTTGCAGTCAGAGCATTTTGGGAGTTCAGGTGGAGGGAAAGGATAGTGCTTACAGCAGAGGGTATACCCCAAGAGAAGATGTACTTACACCATGTCTCGTGGGCAGATAGGAGCTCGATCTGCTTGTCTTCAGCTGCCCACATTCTGTGTGGAGCCAAAGCAGAAGCCCCATATCCATCATTTGTATTGTGTTGAGCTCGAGCTAATAAGCTCGGTCTCTTGGCAGGATGTGTTAGATCAGGCTTACTGCTGTGCTAATTGTGCTTACACAGCTTCCAGTTTGGAGCTGGCTCATTTACAGCTGGCTTGGATGGTGGCCAAGAAGACTCGCCTCTGCCTGCAGTATGCCATGTAGACATACACACATCCAGCACTTGAACGTGTCTGTCAATAGCAGGAAATTATATTTGGAGGGAGGGGAAAATCTTTGGCCTGGCTGCAAGCGTAAACAAGGACAATATTAATGAATGAGGAAGTAGGTAACAGTTTTAATAAGGAGAAAGTTTGATTATTCCAAATTTAGAGTCACTGCCACAAGATGTTTTCGGCCCCTGTGTTTGGCCCTATCTTGTTCCTCATTTATTACTGTTTTTGTGGAGTTTTTGGTTTGGTTTTTTTTCTTTTCAATATATCTTGGGAATGCTTCCTGGATTTAAGCAACCTCATTGTAGAAGTGAGCAGCCTGGTATTTTAACTGGGAAACAGAAACTAACCTAAACACAATGTTTAAAATGGGCAAACATTCAGAGGATGGAAACTTGCTTTTATGATTAGCCCATCCACTGTTTTTTGTCTTCCCTTACTTCATATATTAGCAAGTTAGTGTGTACACTGGCTCTAATACAGTGTCAAGGATTGGCCCATCTTAGTGTTGAAGTGCTGAAGTTACCTAAAAGTACAGGATACTCAGTAGTAACAGGAATTACTCAGGAAGGAAAAACCCAGAGCTGTAAAATGTTCATGTTTGTTTGTTTAGGTTTGAAAAACTAGAGCTCAGAATGACTTGAAAGCCACATCCTCAATTGGCAAAGGTCAGTTTCATCAGTTACCAGCAGTTGTGTCATTCACTTCAATAAGAATATGTCGCCTCAGTTACTAAGAAATCTTTCTGTCTGTGGAGGAGAGCAGTGGTGGATGGGAACATAGGAGTGTGTATGTATATAAATATAGAGAAAACTGGGCTAGGCTCTTCATTTATTGTGAAATAATAAAATGATTCATCACCCGCATTGCTATGAGGTGTTTTAATATTTGAGCCCGTTTTTCTCGAATTTTTTTAGTCACAAACATCCATGCATCACTGCATTAACTTGCTTGACAGTTCAGAGGCCACTTCTCCTTTTGAGCAAGCCTCGAAGAGACAGTAACAACCTTCTAGTTCTAAAATCACTGTTATTAAAACAACCAGGGGAATGTATCTCTGCAAAGGCAGAGCTGAATAATGATTTAGCTCCCAGAATTAATTTGAAATTTCAGCAGCACTAAGTAATATTTTAGTGGCAGTATAATCCTGTACATTACACATTAAATCTGCAGACTGCACTGCCAGAGGAAGAACCCTGCAGTATTTAAATGACACTGTAACACCATGGTATTATATTCAGGTCATTAGGGGGCATTTTACAGGATTGAAGTTATCTGGCAGAATGTCAAGGGTGAATAATACAATCTCTGTTTCTTTGCCTCTCCAAATATGTAGATTAGGGGTTTAAAAAAAATAAATGACACCTTGGTCACCAGTGTTCCTCCTCTGTCTCAGCCCACTGTATCACCTGTGCACCATTTGTATGGTCAACAAACACTGAGAGGGGAAGGGGAATGATAGATACAGATCACTGAAATGGCTGGTGAGAGAGAACTGTGCTGAGGGTTAGGTTTTTTTCTCTATGAATCAGAGCAATTGATAGATAAGCATAAACTCAAGTATTTGGCTTTTGTGGCAGGTGTCAGCAGGTGTCCAGAATGATGGAAAGGTCTGAGCTCCCAGGTGGGTGTTTCCAGAGCAGATCCCTAACACTAACCTTAAGAAGAAGCAGGGGCACTCTTGTGATTGAATATACTGAGTATACTGAGGGAGATGAATGCCTCTCTCCCCTTTGTGCCTTAGAAATTCCTTCTACATTCATGTGTATGGCCCATCATAATGATTTTGATACTTCTTTTCAAATGTAGTCATCATTCAGACAGCTCTGGTTGAATTTAGAGAGAGTATTAGGCTGTGAAAAGCATGTGTTCTCAGCAGCTCATTGCTGCCTCTGGCAGAGGTTGCTGCCATTCGGGTCTGCTAGCTAGATAGTTCACTTGATTATTCTGTGCACAATTAGAGACAAACTGGGCTGGGTTAGTTTAAACATGTAAATAATAGCTTTGGATCATTCTTTCTGCAAGAAACAGATAATCATCACACAAGTAGCCTAGCTGTCTGATAGCAAATTTCACCACATCAGTCGTCCCTGGTCTTTCCTTCACTTTGTTTAAACTATAGCTTTTGGGGTGGTGGGAATATTTGTTAAAAATAAAACCAATAATAAAAAAGGATCCCTGACAACAAGTGAAGTTGAATTGATGTCTAACTACCAGCAGTGGAAATGGCAGTGGTAACATGCTGGTTGGTCAGGGGTTTACCTTTTCAGTTAACGAAGTGGCCATCATACGAATGGGGTGCATGGCTCTGATCTTTCTGTGCTCCAAGCAGTTGAGAGGGGAACCCAACAACAATGTGCCTATTTGAAGAGGTTTTTTTACTCTAATCTAGAAGATGGACCAGTGTTTCATAGTTTTCTTGTTTTCTTCTTGCTGCACTCTGTGGGATGGGAAATTCTTAGAAAAATCTCATGGGCAAGAGGTGTGCTTGGCTGCTGCAAAGCAGTGCTCAAAAGGAATGGTAAGGATACTGGACATTATATTTACAGGTCTTTCCAAAGATAGCCTTAACATCTTATTAGGGAGTAGTGCAAAACTTGTATCTGTAGAGAAGTGCTGGCTATGCCACTGGGAGAATTGCCTTACCTGGCAGAGCTGCTGCTGTAGGAGGCTGTGAGGGCAGATCAGAAGGTTAAACATGGCTGTGGGTGGTGGGGAGTAAAGGCAATAAACTATAGATAATAGCTGGGCTCATGTACCCTGCCTACGTAAGTATCTTCTGCTCAGAATATCAAGTTAGAGGGATGACTGGATTAACCCACAATAGCATGTTTTCTGTTCCTACTCCTTTCATGTATATAAAAATACTTCAAATATTATTCACTGTATTTTAAATGACTTCAATATCCTCTGCCTCTGTTTCATTCTTTTTTTTTTTTTTCCTGAGAAAAGACTGAACTTTTATTTTTGTATGTATAGCCTGTTTTAATAGAGGATAAAGTTTCAGTTTAGATTTTGAGAGCTGTTCTCTCTTGATCTTGATTTTTGCCTTGGTTGTCAGCAGTTTTGTTTTAAAATGTGCATCAGGAAGCCAGTTCTCTCCAACCGTTTCTACTGGGTATTTTTGCAAGTTAAAGGCAGTGGGTTTTCCTGAAAAATGTCCACAGACAAAGAACTCCCCAGAGTGTGTCTCTAGTGATCTGTGCAGTTAGCAGTTACTCCTGTGAGCTGTCATTTTACAGTAAAAATAGAAAATGTAAAATATTGATTACATATGCAAGTACAAGAAATGTACATCTGTATACTAGCTCTCCAGAAGCTTGCAGATAAAAATAGATTTCAGTCACATTTTTCCTTTTAATGCACCACAACATGTAATGGTTTTGTTCTTGAGGAAGCATGTGTGAAGCCATAAGGCTATAAGCTAGTGAAGAGAGCTTTATCCAGCTCTTTTATGAAATGAATTAACATGGAAATTTTCTGGGACTTCTTTTCCTAAGTAATGGACGTGTACTAGTTATCAAAGTGCAGGATGAGCAATACCATCAAGTCCAGAATGGGAGAGATCTTTGTTGTTTATCAAATGCATACTGTAAACCAGGTATTGTATTTTATGCATACTAGAAATACAGAGTGGCCTGATGCTTATGTTACTGTGCCACTTGTACTGCCTCTTCAATGTATTTGCTGAGGCTGCAACACTTTTTGCACTCGGTTTAAGGTAATTCAGCATCTGCTTTTCTCAGTTGAAATAATCTTGCTGTTCTCACTGGTGGTACACTGCTAAAGCCTGTTTTCCTTCCATCTTACTGTATGCAGACATGTGGAGGACACCTTTCACTGTCCATGGCCATCAAATCTGTTGTGACTTTTTTTTGATTGCTATCAGTTTGAAGCATTGCCAGATACAGTTTTGATCTAGAAACTTGACAAACAAGCCTGTGGCTCTTGCTTCTTATAAAGACTGGCCATGAAAATAGGAAGATTGTAGCACAATCCACATTATATTATGTGATGTGTGTATAAGTTCTGAATAACTACCCAATGAAGTAATCAGCCAGCAACTTACTTTGTTCCTCAATAGGGAACCTCAATAATAGGTCTGGCAAAAATAGAACTTTTCTTCTAATAGCCATTGTCAAAGTATTTTTAAGTATTAGCAATGTTTATTTAAAATTGTTCTGATATCAGGTTCACTTTCCAGTTCTTTGTAGAATGAAAATTCTGTGCTTAGAATGAATCTTAATAATGAATTGAGGTGTTTCAGAAATAGGGTTTGTAGTGCAGTTTCATTTCAATGTTTATTCCTTTCATCCACAGTGTGGTGCAGGATTGTAGATATTAATCTCAAATTATGTCTTATTAAAGATTTTGAGTAACAACCACCTGGTTCTTTGACATTTTGGGTTTATACATAAATCAAGGGAATTGACTATGTTTGCTGACTTTGTTGCACAAATGTAGCTGGCCTTCTGCAAACCGTTGAATGGATTGGATTCAGTTTTGCTAGTGTTACAAGACTATACCTGATAACATCCAGCATTTTTGGGAAGGTTTTGCCTTTGTTTTCTGTAGCTGGTAATTTTTTTTTTTTTTAATATGAATACACCCAAACCCAATTTACTACTTGTAACATGAATGTACTATACAAGCTACCAGAATATTTGTAGCTGTATTGCTCTCTGATGGAGATGCTGCACTTCGCAGTATGTCTGCTTTCTTCCTTTTGTAAGCTTGCAGTTGGTTCTGTTTTGGACAATGTGCATTCACACATACACACACAAAGTGCATTAACAGCCTGAAGCTTCAGGCTAAATGTGTGAGCCCAGGTGTCGTATTTCTAATGCCCTTTGCATGAAATGTGAAGTAACTGCTCAAGTGCAGAAGCTGTACGTATGTTTATGAAACGTGAAGTACAGGCACAGTCTGCGATTTCAAGTGTCTTATGAAAACGTGTGTGTGGTAAGGCCACGCAGTCTTCAAAACAAACATCTCATGTTCTTGAACTTCAGACTTCTCAGTCTTGAAAAGGGAGTTGAATGACAGAATACCTTAAATACCTCCATATGTGTTTATATTTAGTAGGTCTAAAACCACTTACATCAAGGTAACTAACTGCAAAGGAGAAACATCTGCTGAATTAATTTTTGTGAAGTAGATGGTTTTCTTAAGTTTCTGTACTGGGAGGCCTCCCAGCCAAGAGGGGAAGGAGCATATAGGTATGGTGATCTGTTAAATAAATGAAACAAATGGATTGTGGGTAAATAAATATGAGTGACAAAGAGATCATATAAGGAGAGCAAAAAGCATTCTTACACAAAGAACAGTGGATGGTGCCTACCTCTCCATCATGATCCCAAAAGCAAGAAAAATCAAAGGCTTTATTCTTACTGGAGAGACTGAAAGAAGGTCAAGTTCAAAAATAGCTTTGGGTCAAAAAGGAGGGAGGAGAAAGAGACAGTATAGTCACTGAGATGAGTAACTTCAGATAACATTTGAGTGTGTGAGATGTCATTGAGAGAACTGCTGCTGAGGAAGAGGCCTGCTGTAGCTAATATTTTCAGCAAAGTGACAAATGATATCAGTAGCAGAAATGGGCTGCTTTGGGTGCAGGTTGTCATTGTACCCTATTTATTGGTCTCTATTGATCCTCTATTTCCACGTGTGTAGTGCTGGGACTTCTGAGGCCACATGCCTTGGTTGTCTTGTGGCAATATTCCAAGCCATTCTATAAATCCTTCCTCGTGAATTACGGAAGGAAAAAACTGCCTGTTCCTTAACTGGTTAGGACTTTTAGGAAGACAGTGCAGGCTCTTGCGTAATTTAACCCTTCTTGTCCTCAGCTGTTTACTCACAGCTATAAATTGACATAAATGCTGGACGTATGCTCTAATCCTTGTCACCACTGTACCACCTTGAAGTCATGGCTTTTGAAGCTTTTGTAGCAGCTGAAATGGTTTAATGTTGCTGAAACTTCTTTCCTATATGCATTAAAAATGCATATGGTGGTGGATTTAATCTGAGACATGTACAAGTACTTTGACTAGATACTTTCTGGATTTAGAAACAATGTAGGATCTAATATGTCAAGGAGAAGGGATTTATTTATTTTTTTTTCAAAAACTTCCAAACAGATTGAGTCCCTGATAATCTTAGCAGCTGATACCTGTAGTTAGATTTTGGGGAAGTAAATGTCTTGCACCGGCATCTCAATATTTTTAGTATAGTTTTCCAAAGAAATTTAAAAAAAAAAAGGCATAATGCTATTAAATGAGATAAGAATTTGAAAACCCCCGCTCAATAAACTGATATGTTCTTCAGGAAATTGATGATATATCAAAAGCTGTTTCTTCAGATAACAATCACTAGCTTAGCTTCCCAAAATGAATGTGAAATACAAACATTGAGAGAAGGCTGTGTCTGCTTATAATGGTGCTGGTTTTGTATACAGAGTTCTCAGCTTATCTTGAGAGGGGTTCTGACACAGGACAAAACCGATGAAAACGGTTTTAGCCAGCAGTACTTTC
Source organism: Entomyzon cyanotis (assembly GCA_024500445.1). Classification (NCBI taxonomy): domain Eukaryota; kingdom Metazoa; phylum Chordata; class Aves; order Passeriformes; family Meliphagidae; genus Entomyzon; species Entomyzon cyanotis. The sequence continues at coordinate 23,840,892 of JAKEPQ010001000.1, forward strand.
TTCTGACCTTAAGTATTTCTTGGCTTGTGTATGACATCAATTCAAAGAAATTTTGATACTTTCTTTCCTTTTTTCTTTTTTCCATGGCTAAATATACTGGCTGAAAACAGGTCCTCCAATTAAAGATAAGCTATTTATTTAAAATTAAGCATATTCTCCATACAGGAATAAAACTATGAATGTATGTCTTTCTAATTAGTCTTTGTGAACAGGGCATAGAAAGCTACATCTGTTGTGGTGGCAGTGGTGTTTGTTTCTTTTTCTTCTTTTGGAATAGCTGGATGTTTTCTTCAAATAATCTATTTTGTGGCTGGTCTGGAAGTCTTTGCCACTGCCATGAAAATGAAGCAGTGTCCACTGGACCAAGTAGTATCTCGCATTCATGTCTCTTAGTATAAGGAACAGTGAGACATAGACACCTGACCCATACATGGTTTGTGTATAACAGATTGTCTCTCTTGAAAATGAGCATTCACAGGTCTCTTCTGTTGAAACTGGAAGTCACTGTTGTAAAAGGTGCTCTTCATTTACAGGGACTGAGGCATGTTGCTGTCCCACTCACTGGGACCCCAGAGGTTAGCCTGAAACCAGGTGTCATGGTTTTTGGGGTTGCCGGGGGGGGGCGAAAAGGGGGGGCCGGGCCCAGGGAAAGGGTTCAGGTGGGGGGGGAGGGGAATCCCCCCCCCCCCCCCCCCCCGGGGGGGGGGGGGGGGGGGGGGGGGGGGGGGGGGTCGGGGGGGGGGGCCAGGAGATCCACTGGGAAACATGAAAGCTTTGGGGTGACCTTCAGGTTTTCAGATGTGGGTGAATGTTGTTTGGTCAGTCAGTATATTTGTGTTTTTCAACCCTGTTAAGATGAGCTTTATATTTAGAGTGCTGAGTAGCATAGATGGGCATTGCACATAGCCTGCACTGAGCCACTGCTTAGGTGACCAAATATGTAAGCAAGATGATTTTTGCACTGAGCCACTGCTTAGGTGACCAAATATGTAAGCAAGATGATTTTTGCACTGAGCAGTTTTTTTCACAAATGGACATAATTTCCACTAGTTCTGCTTTCAAATCTGTCTAAAAATGAGTGATTGTTAGTGTTGTCACATGATGTCTTGCAGTCATTAATTATTTATCTTCATGACTCTGTGTGTGTGAGAAAGGATTTGGTTACCCCTGTTTCACAGGAGACAGACAGGGCATGAATTGACTTGTAGACTGTGCCTGTGCTATGGTAGAGTGCTCCACAGAATGACTCCGTCATAAAGCTGCGAGGAAGGGTGTTGCTCATTGTACTGTGCTTTATTCTTAGAGGATTCGAGAGCAAACTGCTGCAAGCATCGGACTGGAAGGAATATTGCCTTTTCTCACTCTTTCTTAATTCTGTAAAAGTCCTTATCAAAACCTAGTGGTGTTTTCAAGTCTCATAATGGCTTAAGAGACTTGTGTCTGCTGAAGGAAGCCCAAACCAGCTCAATTGTTTCTTTTGAGGGCAAGGTGCAGTGTGTTGTTTGTGCAGCCAGCCTTGGCAATGCCTTCCCCTCCCCAACTTCTTTGTCCCCCTTCTTCCCTTCCCCCGCCTCCCCAATTATTTTTCCAGAGACCATGGCTTGCACTTCTGGGGCAGCAGCAGCAGCTGCTAGTGCTGTCCTGTAATTCTTCCATCTCGGTCACAAGGGACTGGAAGGGAAAAGATGGTCTGTCTCAGCAGCAGTCCACCAGCTGCCGCTACAATCTATAATGCGTAAATTTGCAAAATATAGCTTTTAATTTTGCTTTGCAGTCAGAATGAAAAACTAGAGTGCACCAACACTGCCATCATTGATTGATTAATAGAAATAAATGCTCCCTGCTCCCCGGTTCAGGCTTGGACAGGAAGTACTTGGAAGTGGCTAAAAATGAAAGGTAAGAAACCTGATAGAGTTTCCCACCAACAGAGTAATTAACAACACATTGTTGTCTGTGTGTGCTTGAGAATGTGCTCTGGCTAAGTAAAAGCTGTTGAGTAATGCAAAAATATTAACTAAATCAGAGTATAACATTATGCTTAGGGTCTTGATACTTTCTGAAGTACATGGGTAAGCAGGGCTTCTTTCTTACAGCATTAATGACTGAGGGAGTCCCACAGATTCTAGTCTAAGAGGTTTTCCTGAAATTGTATATTGAAACTTATTTTTGGTTTTGAGGTTTTTCTTAAAGGAGAGAGAAGGGAAATTAAAGAAGAATAGGCAGTGTTCTTTCTCTGCCAGCAGTGTAGTTGGAGTAGCAATAGTAACTGCTTGGTTTGTGTCCAGTCATACACCTTGAGCAAGGAAATGGCACATAGAAAAGGTAAGCAGCCCCCAAATTTCCATTAGAAATGGATTTGTAACCTCTTCAGCGTGTATTTATGAATGATGATTCTTTTAGTTGGACCATGCAAGAAGAGCCAGCCATAACATGGCCAAAATTTGGGAAAGAACTTGTTTGCACTGAAGAGTTTATCTCAGTGGGTTGTTCAGAAGACTTGAATATAAAACACCATTCATAAAAAGAATTTGTGTTGTTGTGGCACACGTTATTGACCAAAGAAAGACTGTCAGTGTGTATAGCTGAGAGAACTAGTTTTATCACAAGTCAGTTTTGCAGTTGATGTTCCTAGAGACCCTGTCGCCCTCTTTGTTTTTCTTTAAGTGCTCTGAAGTCCTTTGTCGTGGAAGTTGCATGGGAACTGTGGTGTGTGGAGGACAGAACAGAAACCTTTGTGTGCCAGGTCATTATGGGCACCATGAGATGGGTTGCACCCGAGCTTCCTCACTGGTGGAAGAGCTCGTGGCAGCTGGCTCTTTGCTCTCCTCTGTTGGTTTCAGCAGGGGTGAGGACTCAGAGGAGTCAGCTGCCCTGTTGGCATGTGTGCCCAGGGTTGTGTGTGAGGGGTGGCGGGGGGGGTGTCAGCTGCAGGCTGCTGCCTCCCCATGTGTGCTGCAGGGTAAACCCAAATGTGGAGCAATCGCAGATCTCATTTTGTCAGTGTGTCCACATTTTAACCCTTCTGATGGACATCTGTGAGGATACTCGTGGCCAAGCTGTACTTTTTTGCTACCAGCTAGAATGCATTGGGTTCAAACCTAAGCTTCAGATGCAAATTTGCCAGAATTTGGGAGAGAGCTATCTAGACCTTACCTTTGTGGACACCCTAACTCTGACAATAAATATGTAGTGTAACCCAGTACCAATCCCCAGAATTACCAGTCCTGACTTCTGACTTCTGTATGTCTTACATGATCATGTCAGCAGTTTTAAGTAAAAGCATAAGCAGACCCTGATCTTACAAGACACACTGTGAATAGATACATTGTACAGACATGTTGGCAGAAGTAAACTAAATCTAGATGTGTCTTCAGGACCACAAAGAAAACCAATTAAAATAGTTTAAGGAATAAAGAAAAGTATACTTTGTGCATGTGTGTGCACATACTATCTTAAATTTGCTGGAGTTTTTAGCATGTAAAAAATACAGCCCCGAGTGTATACCATGCCTTCCATTTCCTGGGAGAATACAGTAAGAAGAAATTATACAGTTGACCCATTATTCAGGCATTTGGGAATTAAGAGAATGGAAGAGGAGTTTGTTTCTCTGAGTCCTTCGTGGTTATATATATATTTTTAAATAAACATGGTATGCTCAAATATTTATATAAAAGCAGTGTTCTGTGGTACCACTTAAATGGGCAGAGAAGTAAAATTTAGTGACATGCCCACACTTTGTGATGTTCAGTTGCAGTGTTTTGGGTGGGCTACCCACTCACTTTCAGGGAGAGGATGAAATGAAATGACATGACAGAGGCTCTTCACTGGTAAAAATCAGCAGAACTATTGAAAACACTACTTTAGCCAGACTTTACAATATTGCACATTACTAATCTTGACAATGTATCAGAAATTAATTATTAAAAACTTTGTGGTTAACCTTTAAAGAAAGACTGCTAGAGTATGTTTTAAAACTGAAGTGGTAGCAAGCTGAATTGAAGCTTCCTAACTTCTGACTAGGTGACAACACAGGCCTCTAGGACTCCCAGTAATGTTTCTAAGAAAGCAAGTTCCCCTTTCCAATACGTGTTTTCATTTGTCTTCCTACTGTGGTAAAGGCATCTATCTTCTGCCAGTGTTTTCTGAGCTACGCACTGAAGTGTTTTGAAGATGATTGAATTTGCTTTTCATTGACTTTTCCTTCCCTTCAAAATTAATACCTTTATTTTAACATTCAAGCTCCCGAGCACAGCTTCTTTCATACAGAGATTGTTACCTTGACTTTACAAAAAAAGACCCTTACTAGATACTGATATTTACAGCATGGGCTGTTTTTCATCCATTCTGTAAGGACTATTTCTTAATGAAAAGAACAGCATTGAAGTCTCAGTGAGGACCAACCTTCATTTCTGTTCCTGTGGGGATTTGAGCAGTCTCTGCAGCCTCCTGCACAGACACCATATGCAGGGGATGCCGCTTTGGGGGCAGAGCTAACCTGGGAATAGTTAACAGTGGAGTTTTGAGGAAGTGCTCTGAAATTTTTCAGCAGCTGCATTCTCACGGGATACGCCCTATGTAAGTCTTTATATGGAAGTGGAAATGTGGCTGTTACTGTTGTATCCTGTCCATGAAACTTTGGCTATGGGCATTAAGTCCGTAGTCTGATCTGGATCCATTCTGGTTCTTGGAATAAAGCATTTTGAGACAAGAATAGTCAGAAATAGATATTAAGAGAAGATGTTTCAGAAAAGGGACCTAAAACCACACTGAAATGTCCCTGAAAGAATATGTTATTTAGACAATGGACAACTTAATTTCTTGATTACTCAGCCACAGATTCCTTGGTATTCGGATCTCTTAAAAATCCATGTTCCCCAAAACCTTTTTAAGGGAGTGAGAAAGAAAGAGAGAGAACAAAATGTAAGTCCTAAGCTTGCCTAACATGTCACTTGGGATAACATCACTTCTGTGTGTCCTTAGTAAACACAATGCCAAACCAGGAGCCAGAGGACAATCTTGTGCTCTAAATTGTTTTCTTATAATATCTGAAGCTGCACAGTCTAAAATTAGGAGTGGAGAAAGGCTATCCTGAGTCTCTCTCTTTGCCTGCTGATACAAGCATGATTTCATTACACAAACATTTGCTCCATTAATTGCCATTATTCCTAATCCTCCATTTTGCTTAATGGCAAAACATTTCACTGCAGGGAAAAAAAATTAGATTAAAGTAAAGACTTTCAGACAGTAAAGACTACTAATTGAAACCTACAAGGGATATCCCCATCATGGAAATTCAAAATCACAGAAGTTATTACTGATGTAACTGGAAAAGTGATACTTGAAAATCCTCAGGCATACACTTTGTGTTAAATTTTTGTATGTTTTAAGTTAGGGTTGGAGGTTTTTTCCTTCCTCTGTAAATGTAAGAACGTAGCTTTAGCAAATGTGCACATAGTGCTACATGTGTTTGTACAACATGCATTTTGTCTTCTGATGGAAAGTAGAGGTTTTGATTGTGTATATGTGTTCATGTGGACCTCTAAACGGAGATAAATTGCAGATGGGGGTGCTAGAACATTTTGGTTCTGTTTCTCTCTGCTCCTTCCGTGTGGAGGGGTTTTTTGTCTGTCTTCCCCTGCAGTGGCATTTCGTTGAGGTCTTGGAATAAAATACTTCTCCCTCTGCAAAGCTCATGTGTGTGTGTTTCTGTTTTTACCTTTGCAGTCTGGGGTATACAGAAATGTAGAGGTCTTATTTCTGTTCTCTAGAAGAATATATTTACCCAGAGGAAGACTGAGGCATATGAAGGTTTCCCCTCTTCTCCTCCCTCCTGCAGCTCCTGCAGGAAGTGGAGAACAGTGAGTTGCTCCTGGAGCTCCTTTCCCATCTGACAAACCTCTAGCTTGCAAACACACAGATGGGCGTTGTGTTGAATGCATAAAAATACAAATGCTGATACTTATCTGAGAAACATCATGTGCCTTTACTGAGTGTACAGTGGTAGGACACTACTTCATAAATGGATTCTGAGGTTGCACAGCATTTGTTAAGGAAAAGAATAAAGAGAATATTTCCTTTTGAAAGGAAGAAAATAATATTCTAAAAGACATCCCTCAAATATTTCTTAACAAGTTTTGTTGTTTTGAAGAGTTTAAACCTACATAGATCTGGGGTTTTGGGTTATTTTTTGGTTTCTTGATTTGGCACATGTTTGGACACATAGTATAGCATATTGGTTGTGTGTGTGTTGTGAAGGAACCCCAGTAAAATGTAAATTCCTGGGGTTAAAATTACTTTTCCTGAAATTATCTGTTCTCCATGTGTTTTTTGCTCTGCATCTCTCTCTATTGCCCCACCCTCAGGTCCATTAGGTATAAGTTGGATTAGCTCTGACTCTTATCAGACCTCTTTTTCCTGTTACCACCACATAAATTTTTGGGACTTAAAGCGTGAACTCCAAGCACAACCTTATTCATGCTGGGGACAGGAGCTGCATTTGCTGAAGCTCTGTGTTGGTGAATAGTACCCCACTGTGCTCTATATGGGAAAGTGTGTGGGTGGCAATTTACATAGTAAACAAAGGCAGGCAGGGAAGGAAGGTAGTTAAGCTTATGTTTTTAATGCTTCTCCTCAAAAAGTGTCTGTTGAAAATTAGCAGCAACAAATATCACAAAAGAAAGATTGGTGTAGGTTTTTCCATTTTTAAGAATAAATCTTTAAATAAAAAGATTTTTAACTTATATTTGTTGATAAATTAAATTTATTTATATAACTTGTACTGATTTTGTGGTAATAGCAAATAAAGACTGTACCTGCAACTACTCAATTTAAGGATAAATGGAAACCTTTTATTTAATCAGCAAAGTAGGCTCATACTCATCTGAAGGATCACACACACCCCCTTCCTGCCACCCTAAATAGGTTGTTTGCTTGTTATCAAACGTGTAGGAAGGCAATGTGAATTAGATGGCAAGGGACTAGAGAGAGTGTCGGGTAGCATTGACATTCTTATTTGTGGCGTGTATCTACTGTGTGACCTTGGACAAGTCTCTTCACCTATGCCATATCCTGTTATTAGATTATAAATCTCTGCTGGGAGAAAGCTTGTCGCAGTTTGCTTTTGTACCTGCCAAAGGGTCTTTTAGATATTATTGTAAAACAAATAATAGAAATAAGGATAAAACGCTTTTCTCTGGAACACTGGCCTTTGATGGAGATAGCGATTTCTTCTTAAGCTTGCTCTGGTGCCCACTCAGCTACAAAAAAGTTTATTCACTGTGTCGCCTTCCAAGCAGCAAAAACCCTCTAACCTGAAATTTGCTGTTTATTCAGCTAAATTAATGTTGCAAGTGACTCTACAGTCCTTGAAAAGTTTTGCAAATGCATTCTAAAATGCAAAAAAACCTAACACATGAATATTTGCAGTATTTTCTTCCTAATTAAAGTAGAGGGCTTTCTGTGGCACGGTTGTATAAATTGTGTATTTTAATTGCGGTCACAATCTGTTTCCTTGGGGGAAGGCTTGTCACTCAGAAATGGCTGATCAATGTGATAACTATTAACCCACGGACATGCTAACAAGCACAGCTCACGCTGCTTTGGGAAAGTCACTGCCTTATTCCATGTGATGAAACTCTCGTTCCAGTTCAGCTCTCATTTTGCGCTGCTACCCTTCATGCTCGCGTTGGCGCAGGGAAGGAAGCTCACATGGGAGACTCTCCCTTCCAGTTCACTGACTTGCATCCAGGCCACTTGCAGATGCTGCCGTGCGGAGAAGCTGCTGGTCTGCGTGGAAGGAGAGCTTGTTGTGTAACGCTGCATGTCACAAGGGGTTTCTGCCACGGCGCTTGGCCTCACACTGAGCTCCTTCCCTACGCTGTGTTTGATGAGCAGTGCGGTTGAGTTGTGGGAGTTCAACTCTGTCTTTTGCAGGTTTTAATAGTTGAAATGTCATGGATTTGCATGTCAGTGGGAGGAAGACCTTAAGTGCTTCCAACTGCAATGTAGAGGAGCAAATACTCCTTTTCTAAGAAGTTTTTGGGTGTTTTTGCTTTTGGGTTGTTTTGTTATTTCTGAGGGTTTTCTTCTATGTCTTTCAGGACACCACAAGTTTATTTTTCAAGTGTTTTGCTACTAACACACTACCGAATTTTTAAAAGGTAGAGAAATTAAGATTTACAGGTGATAGTCACTTAATTCTAGGACTTGACTCTTTAATTAGAAAATAACACTTTAATTCAAAGTAAAATAAAGATTGCTTTTTAATTGTTTTATAATGTCAGAAAGGATAAATATGTAAGTCTAATCTGTTCTCCTGCATACAGCCAAGAGTGTCTTCTCCAATAATATTTCTGTCAAGCTGTTTAATTTGTTGAAGCTTTTAGAAGATGTCATGTGATGCAGTAATTTAAAAAGTGAAAAATGAAGACAGTAGAAAGAGAACATACCTGACATGAATACAATGTAATGTTCATGTGGTTCAGCTTAGTCTGGATAATATTCCTATGCAGTTCCTGTTTGTTCCTTGGGTGTGACTTTGCTAATAGCAGAGAGGGCATTGACTAAGGTCTTTGCTGGTAATTACTTCCTACATGTAATTAAATATAAAGGTGGTGCTAGCAAGATGCTCATTGGCTTACAAACAGTTCTGAGATGTTTCACTTTCCCAGCACCACTAGATTAGAGCACATGGTGCAGCAGTTCTTCGACAGTGGGGACTGCTGATGGAGCTGCTGAAGCCAACAAAGCAGGATGTCCTGTGGTGTTAAACTGGGGACGGGGTCTTTGGGCTTAAGGCACAGAAAAAATACTTCTTTAGTAGCTGCAGGACCTATGGGAAGCCATTCAGTCCCACTGTCTAAAAGGGAAGGAGTACTTTGTTTCTTGTCTTTCTAGAATTTAAACTTAGGTGGGGCTTTTTTTATATTTTTAAGTAAAAGTTTGGTCGTTAGCTTACAGCATCACTGGAATACAGGCAGGTTTAAAACGTGTTTGTCATCGTGGAACAAAACCATCGTGGGTTTTCTGTGTTAGTGTGGATGTGCCGTATTGGAACTACACTGACGTTCAGCTATCATCAGCGGTTTGGAAAGGGCCCAAATGTTGCTTAGACAACACACCTTATTCTTCCAAGAGCCAAGGCTTTCCTGAGAGCAGTAAGTGTAATTTTCAAAAGCAGGCTGGCATGGGAGCACTTGGGGATCTGAAAGACAAAAGGCAACTGGCTTTAATGAGCACCTTTGTCCAAGTTAGCATACAGCTGTCCCCAGCAAGGCCTGCTGCTGTGCAGATCACGCTGTTTGTGCTGTGTAAGCGTGACTAATGGCTGTGATTCATGAGGAGCGTGCCTTGTCTTGGGACGGCTGAGCTGGTTTCACCTCAAGCTGCCTGGTGCCTTTCTCGGAAGCTTGCTCTGCTCCAGTGGGGTTGGCAGAACTGCTCACCAAGCAGCTGCTGACCTGCTGTGAATGATAGCTTGACACATGAAGGTAAACCAAAAGCAGGGCTGCTGACAGCACGGACTTTGTGGTAGTGGTCTGTCTGTGATATCTCTTATTTAGCCTTGAATAATGATGCGGTGATGGTTTTCAGTGGGAACATATTTCAAAAAAGGCTGAAACAATTACTGTCTGACATGAAGTTTTTGTGGACAGTAAAAAAAAAAAAATATATTGTGAGTCACTGGCAGCAAAAGCCTCTGTGTTGTTTTTGGTTGGTTGGGGGGTTTTTTGTTTGGTTGTTTTTTTTTAAAGGCAGCTTATTTTTGTTGTAATTTCATCTCTTTAAAATAGAGTTCTTGCATTATTGCTGATTTTTTAGGAAGTCAGCAGAAGTTTAAGTTATCCCCTAATTTCTCAAATACAATGGGTCTGTAGTTGAGGCCAAGCATGGGAACATGCATTGCCTGAAATTATTCACGATATAGTGATAGTTTTTGGCCTTGATCTTGTATCAAGCATGATTCTAAACCTATTTGTTGCCTCACTTAAACCTTTGAGTTTATCCTTTAACTACTCTAAGGAGCTGATTTTTATCAAAGTTTCATTATATAAATCTTTTTCAGTACTGGGAAGATTATGCATCCTTGTGTAAAACCTGCTTCTTGCAGAAATCGATGAAGAGCAAGGCCCAGTTGCTTGCAGGGCAGTGGCATTGTTGAGAGGTTATCAGAAGGTTAAAGGTACAAATCTGCTCTTGGCTCCAGTAACTTCTATGAGGGAAATATGGAAAAAGATACATCTTTTTCATAAATGAGATAGAACAGTGTGTGATTCTGACCTTTGCTGTAAGAGGTACAAGTGCAACAAGATTTTGTGACTCCAGGAAGTCAAGATTTAGATGTTCCCGTTTGGGCTGTAAAAGGAGGTGAACTTTAGCAGGGAGCATTCATAATGCTTGTCATAGGTTACTGTTGTGTATCCTGCTTCAAAAAGCAAACCTTTATCCAAGACTTTGATCCTTTTTAGGTGGTTAAGGAAGGCACAAGAGGCATTTTACAGCATTGTCACATGCCTCTGAACTGCTGATGTTTTGGGTTTTTTGGGAGAGGAAAGAGAAATACCACAGAAAAGGCTGTTCGTGAAATATTTCTGACCATTTTGAAATTGGGATGAATTGAAACTTTCCCAGGATTTCTAGACCAAAGAGGTGCTGGTAAGTATGCCAACTTTTTGAAGCTGGCCCAGACCTCCGGAAGTTTGGAAGTTTGCACAGTGCTAGTGGCAATTAGTGATGCCTGAAAACAGATGCACACTTTGGGTTTTGAAAAAGGAGAACTTGCTGTGATAAATAAAACGTAGTATATTTTAAAGCATTTTGAGAGTTGAAGAATGATTTTGTTTTCTTCTGTCTTGACTTCCTCCCCCTCCCCATTAATATTTTTCAATAAATCTGCAACACTGGAGTTATGAAAGTAGTTTAGGAAGAGAAGACTGGGTGACAAGCTACCCTGGGACTGGCAGACACATTAGGCATAAGATTTTAAAAAGTATTCTGCTCTCTTATTTGAAGAAGCATTTCTTTTAACATTTGACCCCATTACAACTTCAACATTGTAAATGATGGTAGCATGTTTAAAATATGTTTTGGTTATTCTTGTATATGTTGGCATCCTATGTTTACCATGGAACACACAGTGAGTTTAAGACTTTGGAAATTCTTCATTTTGGAATTGAGAAATGTATGAGAAATAGGATTTTTCACGCAGTCTGAATTTCCATCTCAAATGAACTGGAAATTCTATGTCTTCCAAATTTTCTATTAAAAAAAAAAAAAGCTTTACAAAAAAATTGCTTTGAAATTGCTGTCTCTTAAATGAAACAGAATGCTGTCAACCTTCAGTTTCTTTCATTAGCTTTGTCTAATCACCATTCTTATTCTGTAAACAAAAATATTTGTGTATTTGCATTGTTGCTTGAGCTCTGAGGAGATGCAGTGGTATGGCAGTCCTGACCAAGACCCCACCTTATCTTAGTCACTGACTCAAGAGCAAGTCCTAATACAAATAATTATTGGACTTGTGACAATTTCAGTGTCTAAGGCAGGGAGCCAAAGTATTTAAAAACACTTCATATATAACCAGCATTTTCTAAAGAAAATTTTACTTCAGCATGAAAGCCAGTGCAAATCACTAACCCTGGTCCTGATCCAACAATGGTTGGCATGCAAGCAGGAACCTGCCTGTGTGGAATTTTCATGAAGGCTCAGTGCCTCTGATGAGTTTCTCAAAAGAATCTTCAGAAGGTTAGAGCTAAAGCCATTCAGTTTAGGGTCCCGTAGGACTTTTTTTAACCATTCTGGAGACATCAGCATTGTTTGACATGACCTTGCTGTGAAAGGATTCTCCATGCAGGGGTGCTGCAGATCCCAGCAGGCAGGAGGGAAACAGGAACTCCCTAGAATGTCATTCCTTTACCACGCTTTTCCTCTGAGGGGTTTTAAAGACCAGCAAGCTTGTTTGCTTTGGCATAATTTGTAATTGATGAGCAATTTTTACGAAAAGTTTTGCTAGTAACTTACCAAAAGAAATGTTCCCACTGCTATGTTGGGTTTTACAGTCAGTTTTTGTTTGTTTATATTTAAGCTAAAACCATTGAAAAGTTGTATGTTTCTGCAAATTAGGTTGTTCTTCTGTGCAGCTTGCATTTGAAATCAGACAATCCCTCAAAACTTTACAACACAAGGAGAGCAGGTGTATCTTCCCTTTTGTTCTGTCAGCATTTGTTCTGGTTTTAAGGGAGAGAATAAACGGCAATTTTGGAAATTGCTGTTATATAATACTCAGTGATAAAATGTGTGCAAGTTCTGGTCCCTTGTGCATTACCTACAGTTACGAAAATGGAAACATGCTTATATCTTTATAATAACAGGGAAATCAGTATGCTCTGTTTTTATATAAAATAACTAAATTTTATGCATTTAAATAATAGTGCCTAACACAGTAGGGATTTAAAGAGCTGGTAAAGGTTTTGAGATTTTTGAGCTATAAAAATATTTACTTATGTGTCACTGTTAAGACCAGAGCTTAGCAAAGAACATGAACACGTGTTTAACTAAAGTATAATGTTATTTTGTGGAGTATTTAGTGTGAACCTAATTACATGTGGTAGTGCAGTTCTGACTTGGAGCTATAATGTCAGTCATGTAACCAAAAAAGAACTAATCATGACAGGGAGATTAATCTGTTTTCAGAATTCCAGGTTTTGGGGACTTTTAAGTCAGAGAATCTTGGCAAAACTCTCTTTTGTGACAAGAGTTAGAAGTAGGTATTTTTGTGATTGATTGGCCTGTTCTGACCAGGATATAGTTATGCTCAGTTTTGGCTCAGTCAGACTGTCCTGTTTGGTTTTGGGGAAATCAGTGGAGCTTTCTGAGACTTACTGCTTGTCCTACAACAAGAGGTAAAACTGTTTCTCTTCTTGAGAATCTTGAAAATAAGGCTGAGGCCTGCAAAGACTTCAGCATCTGGACTTGGATCTTTTAAATATAAGTCTGAACATTATTCATGTGTGGTCTTCTAGCATTGTGTAATACAAGGAAGACTGTGTTACCCCTTTTTGTATTTCAAAAAATGTTAGTTGCTCTTGAAACATCAGAAAGAGAACTGGTTCCCCTGATTCCACCTATCATGTTGCTGGTTCTGATGCTGTTCAGTCGCAGCAGAAGAGCAGCTTGTGTTCACGCCAGTCCCACGGACTAGTGCTGCATACCTTTCCTCTTCTAGCAGAAGATATTTCTTAACCATTCGTATATTTTTAGTCAAAAGGTTTCTTGACGTTTCCTTCAAAATGAAAACAAAACCACTGGGATATCCAAGCTGGAAAAGCTACAATTTGTGGCACTGTTTTGTGTGCTTCCTAATCACATTGGGCAACATCCCAGGGGTGCCACTTTAGTATTGCAACCAGCCACTGACTTAATCTTAAGGAGGATTTTAATGAAGATCCTGGTGAGGATGTAGTAAAACATCCAATAAGGGTACTAAAGTTACATTTTACATCACTTTCAGTTCGTGTAAGGTAGGCAGTCCTTTTTCCAAATGGCAGTTTGGACAGCTAAGAATCACAACTTGTAAGGTTTTTTCTTTCCATTTGTCCCTATCATTGTTTCTTAGGCTTAAGCTGAGACTTGCTTTTTTCCTCAGCTAGTTCAAACCCCCTTCTCACTCTGAGGACAGTTATAGATGCCATGCATTAAGGTCAATTTCATCCTTTTAGCCTTGGAAATGAAAACGTGCTAACCTTCCTTCCTCCAACAGGGATTACCTTCTGTAAACCTGCTTCAAAATTTCCTTGGGGTGAAGAACATTGTGTGGGATGGAGGAGGGATGGGAAGAAATGCACCAGGGAGTGTAGCAGGGGAAATGACTCTGATTTAGTGTCTGGTTATAGATACATTTCTCTAGACACTCTACAAAGCTTTAGGTCTTTACAAGATTCCTCCCAATGGCCTTTGTTCTTTGTATAGCTCACTTGCAAACCTGGCATGTGGAATTGTTTTATTCAAACTTTACTGAATTACAGGATGTACCTTAGAATTAGAAATATGATGAGCTGTCAGCCTCTTGCCTAAATTCCATCAGATCTCTATAGTTCTTAATAAATGAACTGACAGCTTATTAACCAGGCGGTGCAACAGGAGCTTCATTCTGTTGTAAAATTTTAAATCATGTTGTTCTAACAGGCATGCAGTTTATTACCACCCCTTTTTCTTTGGGAGTGAGAAATAAATGAAAAAAAAGTCCATCTCCCCCTACCACCCTGGTTTCTGGCAATATTAATAATGATTTTGAGCTATCTGTGAAGTTGAGATTGGATATCCTGCAGAAATACTATCAGGCACTGAGAAATTAAGTTAATTTGCTGCCCCAGGGTTAAGTGAAAACTTGGAGTATTATAGAAGTTTAATGCTTTTTTGTTTAGTTTTGTGATTCCTGGTAAACAAACATTTTATCTAGCAGTGAAAAAAAATCTTAGAATTTAATCAGGTAAGCTACTGGATGTTAGTTTAAATCTTAGCCAAATAGAGGGATTAGACTTTTACATTGTCCCATGATTCACTTGGTAAAATCGGTCTGAGGATAAATCAGTAATGAGTGAATGCTGTTGCTGACTGCATGTTGTTGCATAGTTATACAAGATCATGGCTTTCAAGTTGTGCAAAACCGTTAACATCATGGAAATACCACCAAGAATGATTCCTTTATTTAGCTTTTCACTTGGAAGGCCAGATACAAGTCAGGAGAACTGGGGACTGCAGTGCTTTATCAGGGCTGTGACCAGCTCCTGTACAGTAATTAAATAACACAGTGCGAGAAATGGTGCTTACAGCTGAAAACTCTCCACGTGATTTTCCGAGAATCGGATTGGAACAAACTGAGCTGGACTGAAAAGTGTATTAACTGCAACATGTCACTGAAGGTACTAATCTGTGTGACAGTCTGGGCACATCAAGGGGGAAATGAATCTCCTAAATACTGTTATTATTCTCTGTGAGAAGCCGTGGAATACTTCATGAGTGAGATTTGAGCTCTGCTATGCCTGGTGGTCCCCAAACAAGGTTTCTGTTCGTAGAAGATAAGGATGTGCAGCCTGGTCAGGGCTCCTGTGCCCAGGCTGCTCTGGGCAGTGCTGAGGGGGTCCTGGCTACAGGGCTGTGCCAGGGCTGGGTGCTCCCTTCCCTCAGGGTGCAGCCAGGCCTGGGAGGTTCCTCGGCTTGCTGGCAGTGTTTCTGTGCTCCATGGGGAGCTGCCATGTGCTCCCTGCCCTGTCCCTCTGCAGGGGCCCTGCTGAGCTTTAATGCTCATATTCATCCTTGTGGTCTGAGAGTCTGTCATCTCAGACTTCACTGAATCTTATGCTAAACTGCTCTTTGCAAATATGTATTCCAAAATCTTCCCTGGCTGGTATACATGTGGTAAATTTTCTACCTTGCTGCTTTTTAAATAAGAACATCCTTTTCCTCAGTACTGCCTTTATCACAGGCTGGCTACTGCTGAGAGCTCAGGTAACTCACTTTGCTCTGTGATGCATGAGAAGCTGTCGGCTCCCTTCCAGCAAAAGCTGGCTCTAGCCAGGAGGGAAGCCATGCAAGAGCTTAAGTGCTGTAAGAGTATGTGTGAGAGTGACAAAACCCAAAGTTTTTAGTCTGGCTTTATTCTCTGGAGGTGCGTGCTGAACTGCTGCTGTTTATTCCAAAGAGCGAGAGATTGAAAATACTGTGTTGTGCTTCCATCAAGTAATTTTACAAATCAGGGTTAGTTTTTCTTACCTTGGTGTTTTAGTCTCACAATTAGATTTATATCAGAAAGAAGATGTTTTTGTGCACTTGCAACGTTTGAATCCCAGCTGTGTTCCAGATGCCAAAAACTCCAGCACACACTTAGGTGTTACGTCCACGAGCTTCCTCCTAGGTGAGTGAGATGACTGTACTGGCATTTATCATTCCACCATGCTGCCCTGGGGAAGTCTGCTGAGCCCTTGGTTGTCCATAGTGGCCATGCTGCCAACCACCTACCAAATCCACTTTGATATATGAAGTTTGAGTTGGCTCAGAGAGAACCGGAAAGCTTCAAAATTGGATGTGTTGCCTTCCTTGAAATTTGCTTCCTTCATAGGGGACTGTTCAGTGTGTGTTAGTTTCCTTGTGGATGCCATGCTGGAAAATAATTAGAACTGACCTTGGGCAAACAATAGTGAACTAGATTAGTGATTTTTAAAATCTATGTCACACTAAACATGGTAGCGTGTTTTGCTGTTGCATCCTTAGGAAATCTCCTGCTTAAGTGCTGGTCACTTCAAGTGATGAATTCAGTGCATATTAATTTCTTCAGGAATCTTTGTAATGTTCTAATGAAATGTAAAATCCTTATTAAAAAGCTCTCTTTCTCAAAATGCAATGTTATATTTCTAATATAATCATAGAAATAGTATTTTTTAAATTACTCCAATCACATCTTCAGGCTGCATCCAACATCCTGGTCCTTTCTTTCACATTGTTCATGCATTTCTCAGAACAAGCAGAGAAATTCAGTGTTATTTATTTCCCCTCTGTGTTAAGTTAGCGATTCCATTTATTATATATTGATACTCACAGATACCGAAATTTATATTTGCAATGTAGGTTCAGGGTGGAGGGTGGTTGGAGTAGGCAAATGGGAAGCACAAGAGAAAACACATAGTAGTCATTGTGTGTGGTAGGGAAAATTATTACAAATTTAAATATTTCATAAGCATACCTTTGAAAATGGAAATGAAAAGCTAATATAACTTTACAACTGCCTTCTGGCTAAAAAGGTATTTTGTGTGTAAGAAGAATTTCTTAATTGTTTGTAATAAGAATTTGCTGCCCTGGAAATTTTTTAGAAATTCTTCCTACAATAAAATTTTTTTTTGTCCCTCTCCTCCTCATCATCATGTTGAAAGAGATATATCCTGCACGTGAAGTGTAACTGTAGGCTGGTCATTTTAATTAGCACATACTTTCCTGATGGATTCTGCCAATGCTAAAAGATAAATGGTGCAACAGTTAGAGAAACGTACAGCCTTCCCTTGAATTAGTCTTTTGTAACGTAAGTAAATTATCCAGAAGGTACTCAACCACAGCACTTTGATAATACAGGTGTTTAAATGGTAATAGCTATTGGAATTGGAACGGGAGTGAAACAATAAAGTCATTAGGGTGTTACAACATGAAATTAAGCTATCACTATTACTGAGCAATATTATTATCCTAAAGTCTGCAACTCACAGAGCAAATGAAAACAATGTAATACCCCTCTAACAGTAGTTTACATTAGGATTTAGTTTACCCATGATGTTTGCTCATGTTATAATGTCTTTATTAGACAGCAGTCATGAGCTGGTGCACTCTATTGTAACCCTAAAGGAATAACATAGAGCTCCTGACCATCTACCCAAGTAAATTCTGTTCCCTACAAAAAAATGATCTTTTGTTCAAAATTCTCATAGTGGCGACTCACATGTTGTGGTTAGCAAGAATATAGAATATTAATAACTTTGTGTTTGGTATTGAAATTACTTAATTACCTAATGAAGACTTAGGTCCTGTTGACTTCTGTATGCGTCTGTATAATTTTAATGAAAAATTTTGTTTGGTTGAAAATCTCAGCTTTCAATTTGCTCAGTAATTGTTCCTGAGATGAGGAAGAATTTGTGAGTGAAAATGACATCTGTGTTTATGCATACAATGGAAAAAAAAATGTACTTCTAATTAATTTTACTGGAACATGTTATATTCTGAGTAGATGTTCAGTAGGACTGTGTTCTGTGTTCAGCAGTTCAGTCTAACAAAACCAGTGCTGGTTGAGCCCAGTCTTTTGGGGGCTAAGCAGCTTGCTTACAGACAGTTGAAACCTTTAAATTAAAGCATTTTTCCATGTCTGAATTTAAATGTTTCCTGACAATTTTTACAAACGTCATAGTTTTGTAAACACTGAATCATCAAATTGCTGCTTCTGATTCTGTTCTTCTTGTTGATGCCATTTATTAGTGCATTAGTGAAAAGAACAACTTTATTTCCACTGTTCAAACTGGTTTTGCTAAAACAATTCTTTCAGTTATTTATAATATTAGTCGGAGGCACCTCCCCTATGACCTGGCTGAAGTTTGCTAGGTACTATGCGTATCTAGATGATAAAAGGAAGAAAAAAATTTTCAAATATTTAAAAAATGTTTTCAGGAACCTGCAGTGTTTCAGTGCAGATTAAAAACCTGCTACTACTACTTTGGGAAAGATCCTAAACTGATATACATAATTCATGGTGTCATAGCAGTAGATAAAATGAGGGCAATAAACATTAGCTAATAAATTACTTCCTTTTATTTGAATAAATAAGATTTTAAAGTTTTAGTACCTTCTACACCAGAAATTCCTAGTGTTTCTTTGAGGAGATCACTGCCACTTTTCCTTCTAGGCAGCTCTCCATCTTTGCATGTTTTGCTCTGTGCTGGCCTCTGCTGTAGGGGCCTTGGCCTTGTGTTTATTCATATCGTGTTTCTCTCTCTTGGTCTCTCACTGCCAGCCTGGGACCGGGGGCTTCCCCTCCCTGCTACCTCACCACATGCACCCACGCTGGGGCTCACACACAAGCAGCTTCGCTGCCGAGAAAGGCACAAGTTTATGAATGAGAAGGGGTAAAAAGAGTATGCAATCTGAAATATCTCATAGAGCAGCAACCCTACTGTGCTCCATCTTCCAGTGATTCCCCTTCCTGTGCAGGTCATAAGCTCATGAGCCCAGAAGATGTTACTGGCATTTGTTTCCCCTTTCCTCATCTGCTGACAGTGTGGCGCAGGGAGCTCTGGCTGGCGCAGAAGCCTGACCTGCTAACTTAGGCTCAGCAGCTGTGCTGCGCACCACGCGGTCCTCGGCTGCCAGAGGGAGGGGTGTTCTGCAGAAGGATCTGTGCATTTATTTGGGCTGCTTGCACCTAAACTAAATCCATTTGGGAATATGGTCCTAGCTGGAGGCTGGTGCCATCCCTGTGTCCTGCGGCTGGATGTGTACACATTGCATTACAGTCTGCAGAGCCATTCTATCCTCTCCCCCACCTTGCGTGCAAAGACTGAGATGGCTGAACCGTGGAGAATAATCCCTTGATGCTTGTGGGATTATTCACATTTACAGTCAGGCCCCTGCAGCACCTCCTGTGCTGGTGTGCTGGTCTGTGCCAAGAGCCTTGAGACACCCGCGTGGTACGAACGCTGACAAGTGATACTGAAGTATGGTGCTGAATCCTGTTGAAATTGCCTTTGTTCTGAGGGAGTAGTACTTACTGCTGCTGTCTTGTCTGTTTGGGTTACGTAGGACATTTGGATGTAGGAAAACCAGCACAATTTTCCCTTCTGAATCCTCTGCTGTTGCACACTCTGCTCTTCTGGTTTGTGTCCTGCGCTTTTACAGCTCTGCCCTACTCATCACTGTTTCTGGAGTACTTTTGTCTACAGGGGAGACTTGATGAGAGAAAACAAATTAATCCATTAATGAAAAGTTTGACCTGAATGTTACTGTGGTGTTTAATGCTTTAAAAGCTTCAAAATAACTTCATTTGCTAGTACAGTTACTCTGCAAATTCTGCAATACAGTTCTTCATGCAGACTTTGTGCCTGTTAAAAAGCTGGTTGTGGTTTTGTATCTTGTAGGTAATACAGAGATTTATGTAAGAATTGATGTTATTTCTTACAATATTGTTTGGAAATGTGGATTTCCTGGATTTAAAAAAAACTACCCTTTCGTTGGGCTGACACTACAAAATGGGTTTGTCTGTTTCATCTGGGGAATCATAACCTTGAATCTTGACTTAGCTGACAGGAGCCAAAGCGCTGTGTCTCAAGGTCTGAAGTGACAATGAATCTACATTCAAGTACCTTGGACTTGTCTTGATTTATATTGCTGTCTTCCTTGCGTAAATAATGGCTTTTTTATTTTGGTATGCTGGCAATAAGTGAGATCAGTGCAGTAGGGGGTCTTGAGAATTCAGGGTTAGCAGTTAAAAATCAGAAGAGGAAAGCAGGAGTGCATGTACAGCATATCTGTAGTTGTGCCTTAAAATCAGTCTCGCCATGGAGCCTGGTGAGGCTTGGTGACTGTATGCTTTTGATCGAGACAAAAAAAAGTTAGAAATAATGATGGGGGTGTGAAAGGGGGGAGGTAAGGGGTGGAGGGGAGGAATGACAAAGGGCATGCCAGCTAGTGCAGCTGCAGGTTTTGAGCTTTGTAGGAACCGAAGCAAGGCTGTAGGCTGTCAGCACAAGTGAAGAGCCAGAAAAGATCTGACAGACATAAACATGACTGCTTTCTTCAGCTGTAGAAGTGTAAAGGAACAAACACAGATCTTGACATACATCATCCTCCTCCTTAGATAGTGTTACAAAATATATGAGTTAGTCAGTAAGTTTTTATAACCCATCAAAGCCCAGCTCACTTGGATAACAGAGAAATGTTAATTGGCTCCACCTTATATAAGGGTAAACCTTATATCTGAGAGATAATTAGAAGTCTCAGAAATCTTACTGTGGATATCTATATGGAGAATATTGTTTTATTTATTGTTTTATTGTTAAATTTTAAGCAATTTGGTGGCACAGATATTTGAAATTCTGGGGTGGTTTGTGTGTTGCAGTGAGTGTGTGTGATTTCACAGACTGCTGTTATGCAAAGGCTGAAAATTCCACAACCCTTCCCTGTGTGAAGAGAATATCCCTCATATTAAAACAGGCCATTTACTTACTCCTGGAAATCTTAACTTCAGCAATGAGGAAGAAAAAAACAAAAAAAACCTACCACCTTGAAGGTAGAGAAATGTAGGTCCTGAATCTTTACTCCAGGTTGACAGTAATTTTTTTTTGCTTTGCCTTTAAAAAAAAGACAAAAATCTGATTCCTAAAAGAAAGGAACTAAGTTCCAAGCTCCCTTACCTCCTTAGAGTAAAATAAGAAGGAGATAACCTGATTAGATGAATGACATGTCAGTTGAAAACATTATGTTTCCTGTTTGAAGAATTTTAAAACATTGGACTTCATTTGAGTATGGAAAACTGGCTTTCACTTCAGGAAGTGTTAGTTCCCTGCTGCTCTGCAAAAATAGTGGAAAAGAGAAATCTTTTCAAGTCAATGTTTCCACTGTAAATAGAAAAAGAACTAGTTTCCATTTTCTTTGTTGTTATTGCTGGGGATCTCAAGAATCCCTCTTTTCTTTTCCTGAGTGAAGCCCACAAGGTAACCAGATAAAAAGTTAGAAAAGGGTTGTGGGGACAACAAGAGAAAAAGAAGAAGAAGGAGAGAGAGAAAATATCCGGATTTCATTAATCAAAGGAGTAAATAAGTTTCTGTGGTATGCTTTTTGGAAATGCTAGTATTTGTAAGAATGTCTTTAAAACATGCTTTTCAGTAACGATACGTGTAAGTGCGTGGCGAGCCCCAGAGGGCGAGAGGAGCAGCTCTTCCCTGTGCACTGCCTTCCCCGTGACCAGGAACCCTTTCTGCTTCCTCTCTCCTGACAGACACTTAATTACACCTGTTTTTAACATAACTGAGGTAGGTAGAAAAATGTGGGGCACAGATGTGAAAAGTGAATCGAATCTGTATTTAAGGAACCATTTCTCTAATAACTGTGTTCCTTGTTCATGTGAGTATGGATCTGTCCATGGATCCGTAACATCACTGTAGCCTGCATGGCCAGGACCTGGCAGATGAGAGGAGGCAGAGAAAGTTGTTGCCTTAGTAATTCTGTCTGTCAGTGTTCATGAAAACTTGTTCTGAAAACAAGCACATACCCACACATCTTACTTGTGCTTTCAAAGTGCGCTTTGGGTTAAGGAAGCAAGGGGAGAGAGAGAAGCTTTTCAGTGTCTTATTAGCAGGACAGTAGTGTCCAAATTGCCTCTCTGCTAGGAAAAAGTATGCGCAAAACATCTATTTCTGAATTATTCTTGGTGGAGAAGGTCATAAAGAATAAAGAAGTGCAGTCACACTGTTGATTAATTTGCCCAGCACTGTAATTATTGTGAAATATCAACGTAACTTCCTTTCTTTCTTTCTTTCCCTCTTTTGGTTGCACATGGTGGTTTTACTGGTACTACAGAAACCCTGATTATATTACCCTGGCATTCTCGGGGACTGTTAAGCAGGAGTCTTCTCTCTTTTGCTCTAAAACTCATCTAAATGGAAAACACATTGTCTTCATTATATGCCAGTGTTGAATGAACAGAGTTGCCATAGCAACAGCCATCTGAGGCCTTGCTGATTTCAGGCCAGTGAATGGGGTAGACAAACAAAGTACCTTCAAAACCAGAAGGGAACAATTGCTATTCATTCAAGCCAGGTTTAAGATCAGCAAATGTCTTTAGCAAAAGAAATGCAGATAAGAAAGTATCAGACATGGCCAGAGAAGAATAACAGAAAATTATCATAATCTTAAACTTTCCTGCCTAGTGGTATAGCATGAAAGATGAGTCTTAAGGAAAAAAAAAAAATAATTACAGCTGAAGAGCCAAACCACATTCTGCCCACAGGCTGGGGTAGCAGTGTCAGCCTCAGGAGTCGATGTGTGTGTGGTGTGTTTGCAGCAGCAGCAGTCCTGTGAGTGCCTGCAGGCAGCTGGGCTGGGGCAGGGCGGCTATGGCCGCAGTGGCCGCGGCTGGAGGTGGCCGTGCTCCTGCTCAGGAGGCCACTCACGCCCGGGGGACACAGAGTCTTGGTGTCCGAGGTCGTCACTGAGGAGTTAAATGACTTCGGTCACGAGCCTCCACAGATTACTCAGCGGCGCCTGAAGGTAGTCAGGAGCCCCAATATGTTTGTTTCACCATTTTGTTGCTCCTGAAAGACTGTGATAGACAGCTTTATGTATGACATGGTTGACATATTCAACATAAAGCCTGGTTAGACTTAATATATATTCACATAAAATGCCAAGAAACTGACTGTGAAATGTTTGCCTTGAATTAGAGATGAGGCATGTGTATGTGTGTGTCTGGTATGTGTAATTGTATTTTCTTTCCCCTTAGTCCTACACAAAAATTTAAGTAATAATTTTCTGACTAAAGTGCCGTTTCTGATCTCAGTGTTGTCTAACATGTAGAGACATAAAGAGGCAGAGGTGAGAAAAGGAGCACACAGAGGTTATGTGTTGTGTTTGCAGTGGGCTTAGAAGGTGTCTTTTGAGAGCAGTGGGGTGACAAAAAGCTCTCTCCTGGCCCCCACGCTGGATTTGACAATAGCCATCACGAGCAGAGGCCGTGTGGCAAACAGCCCGCATGGCAATGGGAGGAAAAAGGCAGAACGGGGTCAGGACTGGGATTGCTTATGGGAGGCTGTGTTGTCTTTTACTTTAGTGAGCATTCTGGGTTGGAGGCTCAAGCAATCAACTGGATTGCTGAATCCCTCTCTGGGAGGTCCTACAGACTGGAGAAATTATGTGTGTTTGGGTTTGTGTGTTAGGTAGCTAAAAAAAAAAAAGTAAAAACTTAGTTACAATACAAGCCCCGCAACTTGCTACTGTCTCAGCACATTAGTGATGTGATAATGTAAACTGTGTGCTGTACCAGCTGGGGAGCTGGAGCCACAGTGCCCTTGTGAGAGAGAAAGCAAACCCCTCACGAATAATAGGAAAATTGTTATTGTGGGAAGCTGGTTGTGAAGATAGAGTGTCCAACTTCACCTGTTTTTACTACTGTGTTTTATATACCCTGTGTATGTGAACGAAGGGTTATAGTAATTAGTGATCAGTTGCAAATGTCAGGGAAACTCTAACAGTGGTATAATACTGGCAATGTGTGTCACTGTTAATACTGTGTATTTTCAGTCTGTTTACAAAGGCATATTCCTATGTTAATCCTACTTACAAAACTAGAATGGTGTGACAAGGTGAATTTCTCACTATTAAAGTTCTGTTAGTACAATGAATTTAGGAGTCATTTTTTATTTTCAGAATGGAGAAAAGTACAAGGCTGTTTCGTGTAGAACTTAAATGAATTTGGGCTGAGGAAATATTTGAAGGATAGTGCTGAAATACCTAGAGATGAAACACTGGTCACCTCACCTTGAATAAAAACTTATTTTCTGTCTGGATATGAATAGACAGGATAGACAAGATTTAAATCCTGGCATCAAAAGTATTACTCAGAAGGAGGAAGAGAATTAAAGATTGATATACTGAGTTTAGAAGACAACTAAATGGGACTGCGGGGTGGGGGGAGAATATGAAGTAACGAATAGTATGGAGGTCAATCATACATCTCTTAGTCTCTTTTCATTGTATAAGAACAAAGAGGATTTGTTGAAACTGAAAGGCAAAAGGCAAATACATCTAACTCAAATGATGAACATAAAGAATACTGCCTTTGCAAGGCCAAGATGGTAGGCAGACTCAGAAAAAAGCAATTAATTGTGTGTGTGTATATGTATGCCTTTGTATTTTATATATACACACCAATGTAAGCTTCCACATTAATTCTATTAGATTTGTCTCCTTATTAGTAAAATGTGTAACATAATGAAGTTGTGTCTAAATTGTAGATAGCAAACACTCCCTTTTATAATGGAGGCTATTGGCAGATTATCAGCTGTAGCCTTCGATAGATGTGACTCTGCTCTGAAGATACAGTGCTGCAAGACTGTCCTTTCTGATTTTGTTTATGAAAGTTTCCAAGAGACATACATATAAATGAAGGGTTTTGGGTTTTTGCTGGTGATACTATTATTAGTCTGTGAAAGCACAGTGTGTTCTTAGGCTTTGGATCCCCTTTTATATAATGTCACAGAGAGCGATCCACAGCTATCTGTGCAGCTTTATAAACAGACCAGGATTTGCCCACTTTTTACAATGTTATCAATTAGCAGTTTGCTGAGCATTGGGCCTTGTGAGAGTTTTGGAGGACTGTCAGTGGGCAGTGCAGACATGTACTTCCACTTATATTTTCTGACAAGTCTAAATGGAGTTGATGTGTTTGTCAAAAACCATAGCTGTAAAACAGACATTTGTACATTTATCTTAGACTCTGACTAATAGCTTGTTTCTCTTCTATTTTCATGGAATTACAAGTGATTCTAAAAGAGCCCATTTTGTGTGTTACTAGCAGATTCTAGAGGCAAGTAAGGTAATGTAAGTCAGTGCATACGGGATTGTGGTTCAGTCTGTTTTGATTAGTAGATCAGGGTTGTAGCTTTCAGATATTTCAGCATGACTGTGGGGTTTGTTCTGGGCCTCTCGCCACACCTCTTGTACAAAGTATTACTCTTATCACAAAGCTGTACTAAGATCCAGCATATCTAACTCCTTTTGCCATCATTTGCACGTCCTGGAAGAAGTTACACATTTAGTCATGGAAGATAAGTGAGACCCAGGGATGGCTGTCCTGTGTTCTAGACCACACCATTGCTTGTGATGGGAACTTGCAAGCTGGAAACATTTAGGGTACCTCTACAGTGGTGCTTATATGGTGCAGTTAGAGCCTGCCTTTTCTAAAGCTTTTCTCTCCCTTCTGTACAACTGGTAACAGGGTTCAAGATGTGGTTCCTGTGTCTTCAGCAGTTCATGCTTCCTATTGTATTTTCTGGTGTCAGTATATTGGTGAGATTAAACATCATCTAATAGAAAGGCAGAGTGCAAAGAAATAGTGTTATAGATTGAGCAGCTGGATAAGATGATGGATGTGTGCCTTGGAAGCAGTAGTTAGACAGATATTTCATTTTCCTGTGAGGCATCTTAGATGTGGAGCTTGTAATTCAGTAGCTTCACTGAAAAATTACTTCATTAGATAGGTAAGTTACAGGCAGCTTTTGAGTATTCTCATTTTTTTCAGTTTTTAACAGGGTATTAGTTACCAGATTTTAGAGTGTTTAGAATATTTTTAATGCTTTAGGTAATGAGCAGCTAGAGTAGTAAAATGAATAGTTACCTTGGAGAAGTTATAAATGGTGTAAAAGTTTCCCCTTTTGTTAAATATGATGTGGATAATGAATTCAATGATTCTTTTTAGCAAAGCCTGCAGACTATGTTTCAAGAGGCACAGCAAGGGAAACAGTCTAAGCCATGGGAGTAAGATCACTGCTATTTCCTTGTTGCAGTGCCATCATCTCGTTCAGTTGCTTTACTGCCTCAGTTGGTTTCAGTAGTTGCATTCCAGTGCACTCAACCCTGCAGGCACTCAGGAAGAGGGTCCAGAGAGAAACCCTTTCTGGAGAATGGGGGCCCTGGTAAAGTATCATCATCAAACTTCTCTAGCTGAGACAGAAGAAAGTTGCTCCTAACTCTTCAAAACAGACTGCTGTGTTCGGTTCCCAGGAACCTTGTAATAGGAAGAGATAATCATGATCATTGAACCTAACCTTCTGCACAAACAGAATTTATTTTCCAATATAACAATTAGTAGTGAACCTTAGGATAAATTTTCTGTGTAGAGCATAAAAATGTGTGACCAGAGTGTGTCTGATAGTCTTGAAATACTGGATTCTTCTTGTCCCAAAGGGGCAGTCTGAATAACCAATGTATAAGAGTAACAGAATAGTGGTTTTCCAGGATTATATTGTAACCAGAAGAAGCCAGAAATATAATATATCCATTCAACCCTGGTGAATGATAATAACTTGGAGACCATTATTTGTTAAGAAGCTACTAGACATGTGGATTGTATGAGAGATGATGAAGGTAAAAGGATGGGAATTCCTTTCTCATGGGAAGGAAGCTTCTCAGTAAGGAAAAACAACATTGCATGGTGACCTGGGTGTAAATGATCCACGTGCTGTTATTCCACTGTTGAACTGGTGGTTATCTGGACAAGCAAAGAATAGAGGAATTACCCATTTTCATGGAATGGCCCATTTCATCCTGGAGACTGTTTCACACTATCACAATAAAGATGTTGCCCATTGCTGCTATTTCTCAGTCTTTGGAATGTAAATAGTATTTGGAGAGAAATACTTTACAAAAATATTTTATTTACTGAGACTTCTTCTAACGTACTATATTGAGTCATACCTTGACCCCCCAATGCATTTATGCAGGTTAGTGTTTTGCCAAGCCGAGGTTTAATCTGTGAAGGACAGTTCTTTCCCATCAATTGTATTGCTGCATTCAAGTCTGATGAAAGACAATAATTGCAGTAGGAATTTATTTCTGTCTTAAGAAAATGTAGTTTACTGGGGTGTGTGTCAGTGCAGGGTGAGAATTACATAAACTGCAATTTTATTGTGACTTCGTAAAGAGACTAACAACAAACTCCTGCATCCTTCTCTCGTTTTTTTTTTTCTTTTTTCAAACCACTTTGTGAATAAAAATTTTTTCTTTGTTTCTTTGCTTAAAATATTCATGTTAAATAATATTCATATTTATGAATTACGGAAAGCATCCAAAAGCATGTTCCAAGTAAGATATCAGTGAGAAACACTGGGAATTGCGGGGTAGAAAAGAGCACTCCTGTGTTTCTGTAAGTGATGTTGAAAGGTGTTTTTGTGTACAATGACAAGGAGAAATATCTGATTTGAGAAAATATCTGATTCGTGACAATTGTAATACGGGAATAGTTGGGCAAGTCACACTTGGCTCTCCTCCTTGGACAAACCTCATGCTCCTGTTAATGTTTCCAAAGGTATACATATGCATGCACATGCTTTAAATTGCATAGAGCCCAGATTATCTCTCTGTCAGGGAGGAGAGCAGCGTTACTATCTGTACAGAATTTTTCAAAGCTGATGCTTCAAGCTATCTTCTCTGCACATCTGACATATTCCTGCTTCATTGTTGACTCCAGCACAACACATACTGTGAGAATCAAAACAAAGTAATTATCATCAGATTTTAGTGGATCTAAGTAGAACGAAAAAATACATGTATGTGTTCAGGGTAGAAAAACATTTTGAACTAAGTCTATAAAGTCTCTTAGTATTTTGAGACACTGTTAAAAATACAACTGTATATAAAGGAATTAAAAATAAGTAGCAAAAATAAAAACTAAGAAGAGTTTCTTAGCAGTATCAGTATAAAGAATTTAGTTAAGATAGCTCTACTACCACTCTTCATTTGCAAATACCAAATTCTGCAAGAGAAAAAAATAGAGATTCACTTTTGTGTGTGACAATATCAGTAAAACCCAGTGCATCCTTCCAGTGCTCTCACTACAAATCTCAGCACTTAAAAGCCCAGATGGGTTTTCAAGCCTATTGCATTAAACCCGCTCTCACTATATGAAATGGCCATGGTGTGGCTGTAGCCATGTCTGCTACCTGTCAAGCTGGAGGACGTGAAATCCTTGGAACATTCAGGATACTGATATTTAGCAGTGCTGTTGCATAAGCCCCAGATGTGCATATGTGTCTGTGTAGCTCCAGCTGATGCTAAAGAAAATGGAAACCAGTCTAATAGCTAAATTTAAATCAAATTATAAATCGTTTTATTCAATTCAATTTCCATTTAAAAATAATTTAGTTCAGTGATAGGCATGTGACTGCAAGCCCTGAAGACTGAAATGCGCTTTATCTAGACACACAACTGCTTTGACCCTTATCTAGAGGGACTCTTTAATCTGCTAATTTAGTTTTTATGCCCGTTCAGTTCTTGACCTCTCTGACTCAACTTCCAGTTAGTAACACTCGTGATGGTTGTTTCTGTGATGGAGACACCTGCCCATTAACAATGGGACTGAGCTGAACAACCTTTCTCTTCTTGTCTAGGCCACTAAACAGGCAGATGGTAACAACATTTGGTCATCACTGATTTGGCTTGCATTTGAACTCTTGACCTAAAGGTGAAGGCCACTGTATCCTATTAGGAATATGAGCCTTCAAATTTAGTTTTAGTTTTGATACCTAGCCTGGGATGTGTGTGAAGTCAAACATCTCACAGATATGTGGAGGAAAAGAAGTAATTTTTTTTCCATCTGTTCTTTCTTTTATTGTTCTGTGTTATAGTTAACTCTGTCAGCTCTTCATGTTAGCAGCCTCTTCTTTGAAAAATGTCATGTTAATAAAAATTAATTATCAACAAAACCACACTCTAAGATCCTATCTCAGGAACAATTCTTCATTTTCTTTTCTGCTGTAAAATGCAATCTTTCCCCTTCTCTCTCTTTCTCTGTTACATGCCCTTCATACTTGTTGCTGTCATTTTTTTTTACAGAATTAGCAAACGGTTTTCCTGAGAGATATTATTTCCGACTAGACAGCAACCCCTGTGATTCTCTTGCTATGTACTCTCTGACTTGCATACCTACAGTACAACATGACTTCTTTGGTGGTTTTACACCTATTGATCTCTTCAAATTTACTGTGTAACTATCAATATTCAGTACTGTGCCACTACTTTCATTAATCTGTGGCCGCTAATACGTAATTTTCTCTGTCACCTTTCTCTTTATTTGTAAGATTCTTTGTATTTTTTGAAGGCAAAAAGTTTATACTTTTCCACTTTTTTCTTGAAAGCCTCAGTCAAACAGGTTGGGGGGAAGTGGAAAGTAATGGTGTTTCTGATTCGTGACTTCTAAAGCATGACTATATTTCTATTTAGATGTAGCAAAGATGGATATGCAAGTTATTTATCCGTACAAAGAACTGCCATCATGAGCTGACAAAAAGAGGTCTGTAATAAGTTAGAAATTACCCTGAGGCTTGCACTGCAAGCACTGCTGCCAGGCACACTGCAAGATTCACAGTTGCTTTGAGTTGCTGATGGATCAGCATTTTTAGAGTATGAAACAACAGGCTGCAGAGTTTCTCAGACTGCCTGTTTGATCATGTAAACTTCATTTTATCTGCTTCGGTGGTGTCTGGATCTCTTCATTTAGGTATCATTTCCAGTTTAGTAATTTTAATATTCTAAAGGTGAACAACAGAATAAAGCAGGTTGAAAGATGAGAGGCGAGCATTTCAAAGCATATAATAAGAGGGCAGATATTGTTAGATGAGTTAGTGTTTGATGTGTGTTTATTAAACTCTTGCTGGTGTTAACTAACACTGTGTCTGAGCTGAGGCGTTCCCCGCTCCTGAGCAGAGCCCTTCAGTGGCAGGGCTGGGATGGGACTTTTTTTTTGTGCTGCTGCTGTTGTGTTTTTCCAACCAGCCCCTCCGTGCCAGCTCTCTCTGCCCGTCAGTGTTGCACAAACCCACACAGTCTGCTCCTACTTTCCCATACTTGCCGTGGCATTGTGGGAAGTGTGTCTCAGGAATTACACTCCCGGCAGATCAGACCACCTATGGAGATGAAGCGCTTCCTGGCCAGTGTGTCTCACTAGGGGGCACTCCTGGGTTTGAGCATTAAAAACTTCTCATGCCAACTTGATTTTCTTTGCTGGTATTGGGGAAAGCTACTTGAGGGGCTTTGAAGGCTCCACCATGACTATGGAGACTGGTAAACCTTTGAAAGAAAATTGTCTGACAAACAAGGAGGTCTTGGGAGATGTTTTCATAGGAAGAAGAGAATTGAACCTTAAAAGATTCTAAGTATAGAGACATCTTGAGCTGGAGGACCCAGATATGTTATTTTGTGATCCATTTTCTAAAACAAAAAATTTGAGGTCTGGAACTCCTAGTTATTTTTGTGATAGAGAAGCCTATAACAGAAGTGGTGAGGACATTTTTGATGACTTTTCACACTGAGCATGCTGTCTGAACTGTCACGTTTGCACTGAGCAAGGACTCAGCATTCTTACTTCCTTGATAATTATTGCAGCTGAATGATAACAGGAGTAACCAAAACTTGATCTTAGTGGGCAGAAATTCAATTTGATGAGGAATTTAATGCAAGAATGAGACCGAGTTGCTAAATTCTGGAGGGAACCAACCCAGGTTTGTAGCTGATCTTAAAAAGTGACTAAGAAAAAACAGAAGGCTTAGAGTGCCATTAGTGGATATATTACTTTGTTTTTGAAACAAATTTTGAGCTTTCAGACTCACTAGGAGCTGCTGAGCAATGGAGTCTTTTCTTGTTTAATACCGCAGCTCATCCGGATGTTAGTAATGAGGTAAAACGGTATCATCCTGACTGCCCAGGGGTGGGAGATCAGCGCAAAGCCAGGGGCTGCTTTGGGAGCAGCTGTGGTGCACTGCCGGCTGCCTTTGCGGGAGCTGGGAGCCATCGGAGAGCAGAGGTGCACAAGGACAGCCAACCAGCCAGCCACCAGCAAAGGAGGAGTGCAAGCCTTATGTTAGCAAAGGTGAGACAAGGTGGCAGCCTGTGCTGTTCCTGGGAATTCACTACATGCCTGCATGTCCTGAGAAGGGTGATAAGGAAGATATGTGCAAGAGATTTGCAATTCTGTTTACTTTCAAGGTTGTAAATCAGTAGCACTCTTCTCTTTTAGGGCTGTATCAGGGCAAACAGGAATGTGCTAATGGTCTTGCCTAAAGTGTCATGGTTTTTCTGCTCTATTTAAAGATTTGCTCTAGAATAAATTCCCTGATAAAGGCAAAGAGCCTAAGTAATCTCAGAGTTTTGTAATTTTTATTATTTTTTTTAATAATTAAAGGTGGTAATACATCATACTGGACTCTAGGCTTGTTTTCTTCCAGGATATTCGTCTTAGGAAGCTTTTGTAAGTTGGCTTCATGCATGGCTGAGAGAGATGTATTTAATTTAAAGAAAACACTTGTATTGCAATATACTTCATCTAGATACTTTAATGTTACCTGTGTGATTGGGCTAATTGAGTAGTTCATAATTTTTATGGGTCTATTCCCATAACACCCTGGGAAAGTGTGTTATTCCACTGCTGTTAAACAAATGCATAGAAGAACCTATGACTTTCCCAGGTTTCCATAGAAGTGACTGAGAAGTTGAATGCACCTTACCAGATCCCGTATCTAGGACTCCAAATAATGGAAAAAATTCTCCCTTTTTATTATGTATGAAATGTGTGCAGTTGCACATGTTAGTGTAAAGAATGAGGCTTACATAAATTACTGAATATTTTACATAAATTATCCATGTTCTACAAAACTCGAGCCTCTAGAAAGATCTCTTTATATTTATTTTTAAAGATTTTTGGAAGAGACTGTACTTACATTTTACTAATGGGCAAGTAGAATATACAGTACAATATTTACACACAATTTACAATTGAAAAGGTCTTATTAATTATGTAAGAACCACTTGCCATATTTTTGTAATGAGAAACGAAGGATCATGTAACAGTTAAGGATTCTAATTTTAGATACTTTTAATTCTGCCCAAATTAACATGAATGAGTTTTTAACATTAGCACACAATTTCAGAAGTGTCAAGAAAATAAGTTTTGCTTTCAAAAATAAGGCCAGGATTAAAGAGTCCGCATCATCCTCCAAGTCAGTGAAGACCCTGGCTTCTTAAGAAATTATCTAGACTTGCTCTGTAATCACTGGACAGAAATAGGTATCTCCAGAGAGCAATTTGTGCCACCCATTTTTGACATCTGTTTTAGCAAAGGACAAATTGCTCTCTGAAAGTACTGCTCTCTGTTGACTGTTGATGGAACCTGGATGATTAGCTTAGACTAAAACCTCTCTATGAGATATATAATGTTAAGAATCCAGAACAAAGTTGTTGGTCCTTTTGCTAAAGTAGGAGAAAAATCACTAACCAAAAGTTTTGGTTTGGTTTGTTTGTTTTCTGTGAAGAAATTTCCAAGAAACCTAAAAGGATGAGTCAACCATATAACCATATTCTATTTAAATTAAATAAAGTTAATTCTCTTAAAATTTTTGAAAGCTTTACATACTTTTAAAAGCTTTTTTTACATCACCATCTAGAACTTGAAGGCTAATACTTCCTACTGTGGGCTAACATGTTGAAGAGAATTTGAGCTGTGTTTGGGGTTTGTTTTTGTTTTTTTCACTGTTGTTGGATTTTGGACATATCCTCATACATTCAAAACAAAAAAAAAAAAAAAAAGCCTTCTGGATTCTGTAAAGCACAAAATGCAGGGATCTATCCATGCCATACATATTTTAACAGCACATGTTAGATACCTGCTCCAAAATAGAAGCCAAAGCTGATGGTAGATCTGTGCATTCTGTAACCCAGTCCCTATAGACCTAAATTAATTACACAGCTCAGCAAGTCAAAGCTTTACAGACCAAGTTAGATGTCTTTGTGGCTCTTTCCAAAGGGGGAATAAATACTTTTGGGTTTTTTAGCTGTTGTGGTACTTGTGTATAAGATTGCAAGTACAATTGTTTCTTCCACTGATTAGGTTTTTTTTTTTTTGCTTTTGTGTTGGACAGAATATTTATTGTTTTTTCTAGTAATGCTTGAAAATAATTTTTCAACTCCTTTTCTTAGGAAATCCAGGGCTATATTGCTCAAAGAAAGAGAACTATTGATTGCTATCTGAGAGTACAGAGCATGTACATTTTTTTGAAAAAAATTCAAAATAAAAATAAATATTTTACATGGATTTCAGGTTTCTTTTTTACAAAGCCACTGGCACATGTGCATTTTCTTAGAACTGCTGTTTTAAAAAGTTTAAGTAACTGGCTCAAACCTCACATAATTATATATGTAGTATTCAAATTGCAGTAGCATGAAACAGTATGCTCTTTTGCCAGATTGAAATTTTCGGTAGTACCATATCATTAATTCAATTTTTTTCCACTGGTACTTCAGTTACTCTGTGTGGATTTTGTTTATATTTTGAGATCCCTATGTTGTTTTCTAAACAAACATTTTAGAATTTTAAGAAGTGAAAAGCTCTTACTAGTTTGACTGTCATAATTTGTCTGTAAAAATATGGATTCTTTATTTTTACCAAATGACTGCAAAGGGAAACTTGTTCAGCCCATGAGACAGGATTGTGGAGGTTGTGCAGACTCAGTCATGGATTTGGTAATCTCTGGATGTTTGTTTGGTTAGGGCTTGTTTTCGTTGATGTAATCTGCCTGATAGTAAAGATTCTGCAGTCAAAACACTGCACAGAAGCAGACTATTCTGTTCATGGCATGTCCTGATTTCCGGCAGATGTACCAATAGTTAACGTAGTCTTGCTTTTGTTTTTGTAATTGAATATAGCTGCAATGTAGAGATGAAGTGTGTGCTGAAAAACATAGATCCTTTCCACTGTAATTTTTCTATCTCCAGTTTTAAGTGATAGAACTGCTTTTTATCATGGGTTTTAAAGTGCTTTTTTATCATGGGTTTTATGGTGTTAGTTTTAGGAGGAGAAACTCCTACTTCTGTTGACTTTTAAATATCAAAGAGCATCATTTTGCATCACAGTGATAGCTATTGGAAGAATAAAAGATCACAACTTCTGAAGAACTGGTGTTGTAGAACCAATGTCGGTTGAGGAAGAGCAGTAAATGCTGGTATACTTTTGGAGGGGTGAGGGTGTACCCTTGAAAGCAGAAGAGGAATTCTTCATGACTAAGAGCATCTTTGTAAAAATTAGGTCTTGTATTTCTATTGATCAGAGTAAACTGGATAGTTCCAGGGATAATTAAACCTGGGATAGAGAGAAAGCTTTATGGTATTGTGCCCAGTTCATTTTTCATCAAAAATCATGATATTAAAATAAATATTTACATTTGTGTTCAGTACTTCCATTGGGAAACATAGATCTGTAGTAACAGAGTTATTTTGAGACCTGTGCAAATAGGAATTGCATTTCCCTGCAAATTTTCGGCAGAAACAAATAGTAAATCATCTGGCTAAAATTGCATTCATTATGTAAAGGGTCAGTAATTAAAAATTATAAGGGCCTATAGCCTGTGTCTTCAACTGTGATTTATACTACTGGAGCGTCAATGTTTAGGTTTTCAAGCTGAAACACCTTAAGGAAAACTGATTTGAGAAAGCAGAGAGCACGTGTCTTCTGAGGATGAGTCATGTGATGTCGTGTTGACGGCTATGAGGACTGACAAGTTCTCAGACAAGGAAGAGAGGAGAAAAGGCCCTATTGTTTTGAATTCATATATATAGAGTTTAGAAGTGCCCAGATTGGTCAGCCGAGACCTCCCCTAGGCACAATTGGCCAAGCCGAACTCACTCAATCCGGAGAAACTGTTTGAAAACATCCAAACTTTATTTGTTTAGAAATATAGCAAAATGTTCCAGGGAAGAACTCAGCACAATGTTAAGTACCAAATTTGGATGCTTGAACTTGTTCAGTATTTCTGATTTTTTGCCTTGGTCTTAGCAGCTGTGTACTTGGTTTTAGAGAAGATACTTCACCCTGCTTAAATTTCTGCAACTGTTTTAAGGAGGAAAACTTCTAACCCAATTGCTACTAGAATCATGATCAGCTGTTTTAGAGGCCTCTTTAAGTGCAGACAATGATTTCTGGTTAATATTTTGAATATTTGATGCAAAAATGTAAATTACTAAAATACTCTGCATCAGGTCTTCCATTTAGCATTATCCTTTCGCACTGCGGAGTAAACTAATGAATTACAGCATGATTACATAGCACATAATTAACTTTGTAATTAATATGCAACTGCCACTTAAACTAAAGTACTGCTTATAAAGATGTACAGTAACAGTAAATCACAGGTCAGAAGTAGCACTTCGGAATTTTCAAAAGAATGAGAGTAAATGCAGAATCACTTACAGCAGCAAAGTTAGTTAATTAAAAGGCAGATTAATTGTGAATGTCCTGTTTTATTTTAAATACCTTTGCTATTTCTTTTCCCTGAAGAAAGAACAAATTTAAAGCCTAATTCATTCATTGTTTTCTTAGATGACATATTTAGAAATGAGCAATTGTTTAGCTTTAAACTGTCCTGGTTGAGATTATAGTTTGGTTAGTATTCCTTTCTTGTCTTGCTGCATAAAAGGGTAGCATGAAACCAACAACATTTTACTTTGAATTAATTCCAGCTTTCTGCCATGGTCGTCTTTTTTGGTTTTTTTTTTCCACATCAAGTCAATGAAACAGTTAGTCAAACCAACTCCATCCTTTGTTCTGCTGAATTTTTTTTTCTTAAGGAGAATGAGGATTTGTGCTGTGCTATTGTAACCCATGAAGAACGAGGCAAGGTGTAAGTTCATTACTTCAGACAAACTATTTTTTTTGCAGCAACTGTCCCCAGTTGCTGGCACCCCCAGCAGCAGTGCTAATGCTGGATGCCCTGGTGCAGAGAGATCACGTGCTTTACAGACATCCAGAATGACACATCAGTAAAACTGCATGTCTTGCTGCAGGTTTCCAGAGTATTAGCTGGAGACCTGTCCTTTCCTATATCCTTTTCCTTTCCATCTGTCTCCATGTGAAATGCTGTTGATAATGGCAGGGAATTGAAATCCCTGATGTAGGTATGGCCATACTGTCTTGGTTCAGACTGTGCTTGATCCATGGAAGACACTATTTAAAATGGTACCAAACATAGTATGCCAAAGGTTTAGGGTTTTTTTCAAGTAGAAATGGCACATTTTGGAGAGCTCTGTACCCAGAGGCCATGGGAAACTAAGTGTTACAGCTCTTTAACACCTTTCTGACCTTCTGAAGGTGTTGCAGTACGGGAACTAGACCTTGAAAGTGTATCAGATGCTGTTCACGTTGTTCAGTACTTCAGAATGGGTTCCTTGATCTATAGGCTGTACTTCATCTCCTGTTGGATCTATCCTGCTTAGTGCCTGGTAAAAAGAAATTAAACAGGATAGATGTCACGATCAGTAGAAAATGGCGACCCTAAGCATATCATGCATCTTTTAAAAGAATTAGTATTTTTTGTTAATGTCTCTTTTGTGAACCAAACTAACTTTTCATGTGGAGCAATACATGACAGACAGCTCTAACTTTAGAGCTTCTGTGTTTCTGAAACCCTTTGATTTGTGTATTCAGTATTCATGGTGCTCACTATATTCTTGGTTGCTTCATACACGTGATGCTATTTTTTTCCTTTTTAAATGGCTAGCTGAAACTTCTGACCTGGAACAAAGAGTGATAGATGCTTCACAGTTGCTCTGCATTCTAGATAAATAATCATTCAGGCGTAATTACGCACATCTCTCAGTACTCATGAATATCTACTGCCTGCTTGAATAGCTGGGAGGGAACATACGTTGCCCTTACAAATCCTTCAGAATTGGCTTCTGCTTGTATTGTATTGTATGTAGGAGAAAAAGAAACAGGAAACAGGCAACACCACACAAACACAAAAAGGGAAAAAAAACCCCAACCTAACCAGAAAACCACCCAAACAAAAAAATCAGAAACCAAGAATTCTTTGTTTTCTGTTTCCTGGCTTTGTTTTTCTTCATTGATCAGCATGCTCAACAGGCTGATTAATGCGAAAATGGACATGTAAGAATAAGCATCCTGATTTACTCTACAAGACAAAAAAAAAATTACTGGAAGAAGGATGTGCACCATAAGTGGAATCTAACCTAATGGAACTTGGAGGGAGGTTTGTCATTTGAGTTTCATGTGTCACTTAGTGGGTCATAATGTGAGAAACAGGTCAGTTTTATAATCATTGGATTTTTGCTTTAGCGGCTCAAAAGGGAAATGAAGCTTTAGGGAAGTGTCTTTTTCTGAAAATAATGTATGGTACATTCTTGGAGGTTCAGTTCTAGGCATTAGGAACAGATGCTTCTGAGCTAATCTCAAATGTCACATTTCATGCATAAACCCTGGGGATTAACAATATCAGGATTCCTTAAGAGTATTTTTGGAGGTTTAACTTAATACTCTCTCCCAGGGAAGTGTCCCACCTACTAACTTGATGAATACTTCCAGGCCTTCCCACAAACCTTCTCTCTAATGCTGATCCAAATAAGGCCAGGAGAGCAATGACACAAGCAAGATACGGCAAAGCAGGGGAGCTTTGAGGCAGCAAGTAAAAATCATGTGGTGTAGAAAAGGTGCAGAGTCTCAACAGAAGAGATATCATGACTTGATTTTACATTAAAATTGAGTCATCAACATCTGGTAGAGAAAAAATCACAGCTCCATAATTATGATTGGGTTAGTTGTAATAATTAGGAGAAATGCAGACAATTTAAAATATGAAAAAGTTAATCTCCTGTCTAGCAAATGCCCACTTTTCTGTTTTAAATATTTCAGTGACTGTTCAGAAAAGTTTTTATTTAAAAGTAGTAATAATTAAAAAACTGACTGTTGTCTTGAAATAGAGGTGCTTGTGATGGATGCTTTGGTAAATTCTCTAACTCTAGAGGAATTGACAGCTATATTTTTAGTATATTAGCCAGCTTTTTTTCCCTTGTAATAGATATGATATGTTGGGTTTGGAGAAAGAAAAAAAAAAGCCCAAAGAAAAAAAAAAAGCCCAAAGAAAATACTTCCTTAAGCCTCTGTTAAAATGAGTTCCTGTCTAAACAGAAGATAAGGGAGGGAGTTTTGCTGCAGTTCTCTTCCATTTACGTGGATGTTTTTGCAATGAGGTTATAATATATGTTAACATTATGCTGACATGGACAGCTCTAGCCAATAGGTTAAAATTGTTAGGTAGTTTGTCTTTCTGACAGATCTTGTCTCCATGTCTAGCAATTTATATGACCTTCCAACTCTGATATTTTCCTTGCTGGTGTGTGTCCTAAATGGCTCCCTCCTACCTGTGGTCCCTGCCTTGTTCTCAGAGACTGACAAGGCAGCCCATGCTTTGCTGAACCTGTGAGGAGGCTGCTGGGTCACCCTCAGGGTTAAATGCTGCTTTATTCCTTTGAGTGTTAAATTGCTTGTTCAATCCTTGGTCATGTTTTGTTAAATGAATGTTTTAAACTAATTTAGAAATTGAATTTCTTGCAGGTAGAGACATGGCAATATGATGTAGCAAACAAAATGAATTACATTTCCCTGTGTTTTCCCCTTACGATGTAGTATATGGGATGATTCATAAAAACCTAGGCCGAAGCTAGGCATGTTCTGCATCATAGATGAATTAAGCTGCAGAATAAAAATCCCTGTTTCTGGAACAAATCTGCTGAGTATGACTTGTGTGAACTTTTCTCCTATGTTCCATAACACTTAGTATTTGTTGTTTGGTCTTTCAAGAAAATGTTTACCTGAGTTTCTAATATAAATTCTTTCTTACCCAGCATTTCATCCCATTCCGTGTGTGCATGTGTGCTTACGTATGTATTTGCATGAGTTAATTCAATCAAAGCCTTCTAAATAGCAGATCAGTTGGCTTCCAAAGGGGAGACTAATTTAAAAAATTTATACTGGTGAGGTGCTTTTCACAGGTCAGTCGAAAAAGCTCTTGAGAACTTTGCTGCTAAGACCCATCAGAGGTTTTCTTCCCATAGCTGTATAATAGCACTGCAGTTGCTATGCAGTTCATTAGTAATTGTTGACTCTATGACAGGTGTGATATATTAAAAGCACTTGTATTATATAGTGATGTTTAAAAAAACTTGAACTGCAGGTAATATAAACCAATCTTTTCTAAAGTTCTGAACAAGTCCTGGAGCAGAATCTAAGGCAAGGAGGGAGTGAAGATGGCAACTTTGATAGTCTGAAGAGGTGGCAGCAATAGACTAATTTAGGTCCTTAGTAGTACTTGAGAGACTTGAATAAATTAGAGTAATCCCAGGAAACGGATATCTAAATTGGTTTTAAACAATTTCAGAGAATGAATCTGTATTCCTTATGTCACCTAGAAGTAGAATAGGACAATCTACGGTGTTTTTTAACATACTGTACTTCTTTTGATAGACAAGGAAGGAAAGACTTAGGTGTTAGGACATTATCTGGGGCTTATGTGAAAGGTTCAAAATTGCCTCTGCTGACACTTTGGACAAATCTCCTAGAGAACATGCAGCTGAGCTCCTGCAATGTACCTCTGCTGTAGAAGAGACCAGAGTATCAAAACTCTAGTAGAGAGAAAGCTTGGCTCCTTAAAATAAGGTCGACCTTTGAGCAAAATGCCTTTCCACTTAACATTTTTGAAAAGTATACGATTTTGTTGCTCAGCAGTGGAAGTAAGTCACAGTGTTGCTCTATAATGTCATATGCATCCCTCTAAATTTTTTCAGGACTATTGAAGGCAGTAAAAGAAGAAATTTATGTGGAAACTGTGTCCCTTCTCACAGAAAGTAAAATGTGAAGAAGCTTGAAAATAGGCAGCTTGTCCAAAAGATTTATGACACTTTCAGGTGGTAACATGTCATTCTGGGGAACCAAGATCCACCGACTTTTGACTGTTACCATGGGATATTTTCAGGGACTGAATTGAAGGAACTAATGCATAATATTTTTACAGTCACAGAACTGACATTTTAGGGTTTCCATTTATTTGTTTATTGTTAATGAGTGTATAATTGAATTCATGTAGGTGCTTAATAAACACTGATCTTTTTATTGAAAATCCTAGAAAGATCATTATAATGCTTTAATGATTGCAAAGGAAAGTGATTAATGTTGCTTCAGTTACACTCTGCAAACTTTGTGACAAAGTTGTTTGGTTTGGGTTTTTTTTCATTGCTTTCTAATACAAATTATTTTCAATCCACATATTTTTATGTCTTTCTGGGCAGGCCTAGGTCCCCAGTTCTTTGGGTTGGGGTTCTGTTTACATACAGTATAGCTTTCTTCTTCTTTGGCTTGCAGTTTCCTTTCTGAACAAAATCTCGTGCAGTCAAAAAAGGGTTCATGCCCTGATTTTGTCCTGCCATGCAGATGGTCACAATGCCTAGTATTATAGTAATACCCCTGTATTTGAGCTGTTAAGAGAAAGTGGTCAAATAATTCTTATTTTTCTAGAGAGAATTAAAGAGAATTTCTAAAGAGAGTTGTTGGAAAGAACTGAGAAGTCATGCTTTCTCCTGTGGTGTTTCATAAAAATATTTTGTCATGTGTTGTATTATAGCTATCCCATTTGGCTGCACATCTCCAGTATTTGTGCCAATCTGTAAAAAGGTTGGTGAATTTTGTTCTGTTAGACTTTTCTTTTAAAATTATTGTTTCCTGCATCTGACTTAAGGTCTTGTTTAATTGTTGCTGCTTTGCTGTTCGCCAGTAGCCCAGAAGTCTGCTGTTG
Source organism: Entomyzon cyanotis (assembly GCA_024500445.1). Classification (NCBI taxonomy): domain Eukaryota; kingdom Metazoa; phylum Chordata; class Aves; order Passeriformes; family Meliphagidae; genus Entomyzon; species Entomyzon cyanotis. Next base: position 23,881,814 of record JAKEPQ010001000.1, read on the forward strand.
GAGGAATACATTTGAGTCAGTGTTTTCTTGCTTCTTGTGCTTTGTACAGTCAAATCAGTGAAATTACAAGCTAAGAAGTATAGAGACAAAAGATAGAGCACTGCATTGTTTACTAGTTTACTGGCTGCCATTTTGAATACCACCATCACCTTAGGAGGAAAACTGCAAGTGCCTGGTTCTTAACCAGCTGATAGACAGCATAAGAAGGAAAGAAAGAAGAAATTTCCTTATTTGGGACTGGTGAGGGTCTGAATGTATTATAAGGGACAGTAGAGCCAGGTGCAATTTCTGACCTATGGGAGAGGTAGGAAAGGATGGGTCAGAGAAGTCCTTAATTTGAAGTAGTTCAAGTTTGTGGCATGGCTTATTGGTCGGGAAGGAAGAGCTGCTGTGTACTGTATAACTCCTCCTTCATGAATTGGGGTATGTCAAGTGAAACAAAATCAGAAAAAATAAAAACTCTCACATCTGGTACTGTCTGAATTGGTTCCCTTGTCTGAAATGGGACAGGAGCAAATGGGCTGCTCCTGCAACATGACCTGTTTTATGCCAACCTCTCCCTTGCTTTTATATCCCTGCCTGGATCAGCCATGCGATAAGCAGGAACCTTTTTAATCCTGTAATGTGGCATATTGGGCAGCTAGACTTTAAAAAAAAAAAAGGAACCATCTTTCAATATATATCCCTCCAAATTTCAGATCTAACAAACCCCAGTTACTCAGGGAAAAAAAAAAGGTGCCAAACCCACTCAAGCTTGACAAAAATCAAGAGCAAAAGACAAAGAGACATAGGATAGAAAGAGTTTTATTCTCTGCAAGGTTTCAAATTGTCACAACAACATGTCTCTCCTTGAGTTCATCAGAACCTTTTCAAAGCGGATACTTGTTTCCTTTTCAGGGGAGCAGAGTGTTGTTTCAAATGAGACATTACACCAACTCCTGCCTGCTGAAGGCTTTGCAGTGTGGCTGCTCTGCCAGCTTTGTATGCATGTCACCAGCACATCACGTTTGATCACAATGAAAGTCACTCCAGAGTATGTCTAATCAGGCAGGGCTTCAGAAAAACTTGAAGGCTCTGAAGCTGACCTCTGGAGTCTGTAGTGTTGCCGTTGGGAGCAAAGAAGAAAAGTGTATTGCTTTTTGAGGTCTGTTCCACTGTGCCATAATAACCATTTAAACATAAAAATAAGAAAGGAAGGATATGAGTAGAAGAAAATACCATCTGGACTTGAACTGCTTTTATCCAGGTGTCACCTGGATGTACACTCGAAGTTTATCAAGTCAATTCTGTACTTGGAACCCTGGCTCAATGCTGGAAATTTTGTCTTGAAATTGCAGTAAGGGTAAGATTAGATGTTTTATCCTTAACTTGTAGTAATACATACATTAAAGATTTTACACTATCACTGCATTGCTCATATTAAACTTACATGTGGTAGCCCTAGTCTGAATTGTGATTTGTTAGGCACTGTATGTGTATTTCGTGGAGGTGGAATCTACCCTGAGCAGCAGTGGATGCAATTGGAAAGCCAGAGGAGATGAAGAAGTGAAGCCTTTGGTGGTGGAGAAGAGCTCAGGTCTCTGTTCACAGCGCTGGCTTTGTCCTGCAGTTATGGGAAAAAGCTTCTGGGCATGTACTTTGTAATAATGATGGTGGTATGAAAAATGCAAGGCAGTCTAAGTGTCTTAATTTATGGACTGCACTATAAATAATTCATTAGCAACAGTGTTTCTGTTTACATTGTCTGTAATAAAAATGGGAAGTCTGCCTGCTTCAGTTTGTGAAACAGCTGTCGCTCATAAGTTGTCAGGCTTGCTCCTGGCCTGTTCCAGTCGGAACAGCAGTGGGGATGATGGGAACTGCTCTCCTCTTTTTAACAGGGGATGCCACATTGGTTCCTAGTCTTTTCAGTGAAAGTAGCTTTTGTTCAGGCCAAATTTAGCATTTGTATAGTTGCTGCTTTCAAATACTTGAGAGGATTTTTAAAAACCTGCTTGAGATCTATATTGTTTTTTGCCAAATGCCATTTTGGCTTTGTTCGTGCTGTCACCTGAGGGTGAGAGACCAAGTGGAGGTAGAGGTAACAGAGATCTGTGCTCTCAGAAGAAAATTCTACTGAAATCTGCTCCTGATTATCCTAAGAGGTTTGTTCCTGAACTGAGCACATGACAGATCTTTAACCATGGGATTCATAAACCTTTGAAAACTTAATTGTCTGTTAAGATTCTTGGTAAAAAGAAACTTATTTCGTGGTAAGTGTAAAATTCTCTTTATTTGCTGGTAAAGTAGATGTGGGACACTGGTAATTCTCAGAGGCCAGTTTCTAGATGAAAAGTTCCTCTCAAATGATAAGGGAGTGAGAATGGGGCAGTGCAGAGGATCACAGATGTTTCAGTTGATATCTTTTGTGCAGGCAGCAGGCTTTGTTGTGTAAACCTCCTGCAGTATTTTGTCATCTAGGTGTCTAGAAGAATTTCTACTTACTGCAGTTATGGGCTCTTGGAAAGCATGAATAGTAATGACTACCCCACAGATAGGCAAATAGCAGGGATGTGTGCAGGATGCACTTTATTGGAATTGAAGGCATTGCAATTGGAACTAGTTTTTAAATTATGTTCAAAATCTACTCCAGAGTGTTCAAAGTATTTCTGGGCTTCTTGTTAAAGTTTTAGTAGCAATGAATCTGTCCCTTTTGTTGTGTTTCAGGTCCTTGAATATTAGCTGTTGAGACTAACATAAATAGCAGTCACATTTCCAGTCTTCCAATATATTGTGTTCACATAATGTTTCATTAAGTACATGAAGAAGAGTTGTCCATGAAGGATACTCAGTTGTTTGATTTGCTTGTCCAATCCTGGCTCATTTTACCCAGACTCTCAGTATGGTTTCTTAAAATTTGGGACTTGGTGGTGATGTGAAACACTGAATGTTTGTCCAGTCATACTGACAACTCACTAAAACCAAATACCTTGGGTTTTAATGTATATTCTGCATGTCCAGAAGTATCAATAGAGATGGATATCCGGTCAGCTGCCTTAAAATTATGATGAAATAGATTATAGACCTTACCTAAACTGTAGTTTTGTTTAGTCTAGATGCCCAGTATCTCTAGTTTAAGTTACTTAAAAGAAATGGGACACCCTAGCACTAAATTGTCATTATTCAAAGCAAGTGAAGAGTTTGTGAGAAGCCACGTTTAGATAGCACCTGAAGGCAGTGCAGGCAATATAATTTGGCTGCCAGCAACTGCTGTTTCTCCAGTTACAAAAATTCACAGCCATCCAGCTTCTACTTTACTTGTTCAGCTATATTTAGTCTTTACAGGTTTTGCTGGTCCTCCTGAAATTTATTTTGCTTGTATTCTGGGGAGCTTGGTGAATATTTAAATTTCATCAGAACAGACCAGAATAATGGCTGATGTTGCTCTGTTCTCCAGAGACTTTGCTGATTGAGCTAATGTTACTTTTCTTTCTCCATTCCTTTCCTCTCCCTGAGTGGTCTTCTCCAAAGTAGTGATGCTTTCCCTGGTGGCTTATCAGAAATCATTGGTCTTAGAAGGACTTTCTCAGTTCTCATAAAATGAAAGAAAATGTGAATAGATCTTACATTTATAGACAATAGAGAGAAATTACCATCTGCTTTGACTGTATGCCTTCTTTACGACGCTAAACTTTGTGGGGAAAAAAGGAGCTCAAATCTATCCTCATTACTTTATTTGGTGCAATATACTTTAGGGATGGGAGATTGTTATAGTCTTTGTGTTGCCACTCAGTAATGAGGAGTAGGAGTTGTGACAGTTCAGTATCATGAGAAGAAATCAGCTATTTCCTTCAAATGCTACAGTTCAACTTCCAAAACATGCCTGGTTTCATCTGATAAGTAAGAGGGCCTTTAATGTCAGAATGCAAATCCTTCTCGTTTCTAATTCACAGTGGACTTGAGATGGTTCTTGCTAGGAGCATTTCTTTGGGCTGGCCCAAGAGGTTTTGACCTCTCTGTTATATAGCAGGCTATCTGCTGCAAGAGAGATGTTATCAGAGCATGGGAAATACAGAGTAGCATCTTCTGGTTTTGATAGGTAATTGTCAAAAATATTTGCAGCTAGTGCCATCTGTCCTCTGTCCTTTTCGCCTCCAAGACCACCTTTGACAGTTTGGTTGGATCATTAGTTTCCTCTAAACTTTTAGAAAATGCTTAGGTTGTCTTCTGTAGCACATCCTTCAGGTTTTAAGCAAGTAACTTAGGCATATATGTCCAAACCAGCTGGTTTTCTTTAGTAGCTGATAAATGTCTAGCAAGAGCAGGAAAAAGTTGACCGTTCACAGACGTTCTTTGTTACAGCTCTGTAGGCTCAGCTCCTACAAGGTGTGTAAGCCAGGTGATATTAGCAACACTACATCCCTGTTTGCAGCATTTGGTAGGCAAACACAAAGAATTCTCAGCAAATGCTTTGCATCTTACCACAGAACCTCTGAAAGAACCAAGCTTTCATTAGGTAAATAAGCAAGCATTGCATGCCAGAATGTAAACCCTTTTCTGTTCTTATGCTCACCTGACTTCTGCAATCCTCTCACTGAGCCCAGAAGGTGGGAAGAGGTGCTTGATTCTGCTTCAGTTCAGAAACTAGCAATTTATCAGGGAGGGATTTTTTACAGCATTGTTGTGTGAGTGATCAGGGACACTGGTTATGAAATTATTTGAGCACAACCCAGCAAGCTTTTAGGGATGGCTCATTTGCTTGTAGCTGTCCCAATGAGGATTAGTATTTCTTACCTGCAAGCTACAGTACATATAGCAAACCACTGGATCAGTGGGTTCTGCTGTGGAATTGTCAATGTTTGTTCTTGCAGATCTGTCTATATTGGAGTGTGCAAAGCCTCTGAGAGTGCTATAGCAGGGCTGTCAGCCCTGGCTCCCCAGTAGCACACTTCTACACACTTTTGCCTTTAATTTTGTGTCATTATCTCTTGCTGTTTTAAACTGCAGTGTCCTTTTACCTCCTTGCTCTCCCTAAAGATAACAAGCTGACAGAGCTGATGACACTAGGAGCTGGGTGGAATGCAGGGAAACCAACCTTATAATACAAGCATGCAGCAGGGCAATTACCTGTGATCTGCAGATGCTGCTCTCGGTCTGAGCAAACCGCTCATTTCAGCCAGCGGGCTGGAGGTGAGGGCTGCCGGTGCAAGAGGCAGTTCTTGTGCTTAATGGTTAGTGCTGGCTGGTGACCAACTTGTCCAGGCTCGAAGGAGCTCTTTCCTTAACTAGAGGTGTGGTATTTTCATGTTTCTGCAACACCACTCTTATACAATGTGGGGTTTTTTTATATTTCTATGTCTATGCTTTAAGTATAGGTCATATCTGAGTGCTGTGTGAGTGCTCCCAGCTAGCCCGACCACCTTTGCTTTTGTAATCAGGGTGCAGATGTGCTTCATGATTGAACAACTTCAGCGCACCGCCGCTCCTCCTCCCAGAGGAGTCCAGCAGGCTTGCTTATGCAAGCTGTCATGCTGTCTTTTTTTTCAAAAGCATGTGTGGTTTGCTTTTGTGTGTATCCGGCTGGCTGTTGGTGCCTGCATATAATAGGCTCTGTATATAGAAACGTTCCCAAGCACACGGCTGCGGAAACAGCTTCCTTAAACCCGACAAAATTGCCAGCCCTTGCAGCTCAAGCCACCGTAAATGACAAAAACCTGCTCCCACCTCACTGAAGCCGTGCCTGCCGGGCGCTGTGCACACACACACTCTCGCTTTCCCTCTCTCGCAGTCAAAGATGATAGAAAGTCTTCTGGGGATTACTGCACATTTGTAGAGCAACAATGGAAAGCAGCACAGCACAAATATCTATTCTTCCTCACCCAGCATAACAAACGCTGCTTTGTCTCACATCTGGCCCTTTTTAATAGCTCAAAGCCAACAGCGGTAGCTATTTAACAGCTTATGGTAAATAAAGCTTTATTAAACAACTTCCTTTTTCAAGTGTTTAATGATGAAAACAGCCTTTCACCTGACATTTTATACTTTTTGTACCATAGCTAGTCGAAGAAATAAATTAGTTGTCATGGATAGATATTAAACTTTTTTCCAGCAGATGATCTTTGAAAGCATCTTTGAAAATTGTCGTCCTGCAAAGCGGGCTTAGAGCCCTTTGAAGGCTGGGTGAGCCGTGTGCCCGAGTGCAGCCGTGCGGAGCTGCACTGTGCCGCGCTGTGCGGGCTGCGGGGCTGCGCTCGGGCTGGGCTGTGTGCGGGAGCGCACCGCCTGGGCTGACGCGGGGGATCCGTGCAATTAGGCGCAATTAGTAGCGCTAACCTGTGTGTACACACGGAGGTAGGTTCTGAGAGTTCGAGAAACAACTTCTTACAATATGTTTAATGATAAGGAAAATGTCAAGTCGAATTAGATGGTTTTTGTCTCTGGACCGCCGCATTTTACCGCCAGGACAGGGCGCTGAGGGAAACGATGTTTCTTAAATCCATCATTGGAGGTGACGGGCTCCCGGGAGCTGCCGGGCTGGATCGGACCCGGCTCTTCGGGGCTCCGTGCCTCAGGCGACCGAACGCGGCTGCTCCGCCCCGTGGCCTCCGCAGAGCCACCGCCGCAGGCCCCGCCGTCCCCTCGGGGCTGTCCCTGTCCCCCCCCCGCCGTCCCCTCGGGGCTGTCCCTGTCCCCCCCCCCGCCGTCCCCTCGGGGCTGTCCCTGTCCCCCCGCCGTCCCCTCGGGGCTGTCCCTGTCCCCCCCCCGCCGTCCCCCCGTCCTCCCCGTCCCGCGGCGCGGCAGCGCTCCCTGGCGGGCAGCGGCGGCAGCTGCCCTGCCCTCAGGCGGCCCTGGCCCTGTCCCTGTCCCCGCTCGGCCGCAGCCGCGCCGCCCTCGCTGCCGCTTGGCTTCTTGCTTCATCAGAGTCACTCCGTAGGTACGGATTGTCTGCCCTCTCGTAGGACCCTCAGCATGCTGGAGACTTGCAGGGAATTATTCGTTTTTCGCTGATTGAATAAACAGCATTAACCGACTTGTGTGCTGTGGCGGCAGGGGGCAGGGATGTTTAGAGCTGCTGTGCTGAATCCCTGCTCAAGGAACCGTTTTTCATTTCCCCTTCTCACCTACTGTTAAAATTTCTTAACTGATAAAGGTATTTCCCGCGTCTTTTTACATATGTCCTTCTCGCCCGGAGCGGTCCGAAGTGCTCCGGATGAGATGCTGTCCGGTGCAGCCGCCGCAGGGTGACTGGCAGCACGCTGCTCCCTGTGGCAATGGAGAGCTGGCGGAGCGCTGTGCTGCTGGCCTCGAGCCCCGCTCACTGCGGCCTCCCCTGCCTCCCGGCAACGACTGGCTTCCCCCTCTGCCCTCAGAATGGATTCTGGTGGAAAGATTATTTGCTAAAAACTTGGTTTCTGGAGGAATGGCACTGTGTTGCTGAGGCAGGGGGTGGGTGGCAGTGCTTGGGGCTGGTGGGGCTGGACAGCAGCTGATGTTTCCCGTGAGCTCCGCTCCAGCTCCATCTGCCAAGCAGTGAGGGAAGGACGCGTGTGGGAACAAGAGCAAAGGCACCGTGTGAATCTCTCTGCACTCAGGGAGAAGGCAGGCCCGTTTCAGTGACCATTCAGGTCTCCCTTGACCGCAGGGGAGCACATAACCCTGGTCCCGCGGGGGCAGAGCCCTTGCTGAGGATGGCAGATGTGACCATGAGGAGAGCTCATCCCAGAGCAGAGCTGAATCCACACTAACTTTCAAACTGCTGTATGGTTTTAGACATGTTTGAAGCAGTGGGGAAATGTTTGGCTTCATTTTCTCTTTTTTTTTTCTCTCTAGGGGGCTGTTCAGGCTGCCTTAGGAGCTGGTGGGGACTACGTTTTACTAAACTGTTTTCTTAATTGTGTTACGTGGATATTCAGTTTCTGATACAATAATTGCAGTGTCCTAATCTGTCAGCCAACACAGAGTGTAGCAGAACCTTGTGAAATTCTTTTTCATGGAGCCACTGCAAAATTTCATTCCTTTTTCAATATGGAGGAGGGGATTTTAGTAATGATTTAAAAGATTCAGTATGCTTAGGGTTAAAAAAAAAAAAAGGCGAATAGGTCGATACATCTGTTCCTTTAAAAAAAAGCATTCTCCATTTTTGGGACATCATAAATATGTAAATGAGGCCTCTTTAATTACTGCCTAGGGCTATAAACTCTCAATGCTAGAGGGGAGGGAAGAAGGAAGAATAATGCACATAATTTTTTTGGGGGGTTTTTTTTGGTTTTTTTTTTTTAATTTTTAGAGAGAGAGATTGGGTCTTTGCTTCAGAAAAGGAAGAAGAATGGGGCTTTTTATTGTTGAATTACTAGAAGGTGCTTGGAACACTTCTTTTTTTGTATATCCTTTTGGATGGAGTTAGCATGTAGAGCAGTTGTGTACAACCTTTCTGGCTAATGTGTGCCCCAAACAGAGGGGATTTGTTACAAAGCACCAGGAAAAATTCTCTTCTCTGTCCTCCTCTGCCAGTACCCTTAATCCTGATCAGCAACATCCCCTGCTGTCTCTTGAGCTGCTCGCAGGCTTGAATCTTAGCGTGCTGTCTAATGCAGGGACACCGCAGGCCAGCCAGGGACCCTGCAAAGTCGTTTTCACTTGTGACCTGATAAGTGCACAGCACTTAACCGAATAGAAGTCTGTTCTTATTCAGCCCTGATGGCCTTTCTGTATCTTAAGTACCATTATTTTCGACTAAGGTGATCTTGCTGCTACTTTTCAAATAGTGGGAGATCAACAGAAATAGTATTTTTTTAAATTTCAGAAGGTGGATGTGCATGTGGGGAACCAGGCTGGAGTACAGCAATACCCATGTAGTAGGTATAGTTACTGGAAATGTAACTCTGCTGTTATTTTTCTTCCAACCAAAATGATCTGGTGTCAAAGTGCTTATTCTGCCATGGTGAAATTTCAGATCTGTATGATAATTTTCACTTTCCACATTTAATCTTTTAATTCTTGCTGAGGCCCATGAAAGAGTAATTTCCAGATAATAATGATTTCCCACTAATAAGCTCTGTGTTTTTTATAGCAGAAATTACTTAGAGCCAGTATGCTCACTGAAAAAAAATTACTCTATTTGATGCTCTTATGATGTGTCTGAGAGAAAGATAAAGATGAGTCTTGCGGCGGTGAGGCAGGGCATTTCAAATACAAAGCATTATGTCATTGTATGCAATGAGGCTTCATGTGTACAATTTTGGCTGCTTGGTTCATGCAACAAATGTTTACTGTCCAGGGGAGATAGTGGGCTGAGGGGCTTCTCTTGACCAGAAGAGAATAAATGAGATTGGGCTGTGAAAGCAGCAAAGTGTCAGCAGTAAAGGCTGGTGGGTGATCGTCCCTCCATGCTGTAAGGGTGAAGAGGCAGAGCGAGCCTGGTAGGGCATAGAGTGAGCCATAGAGCTAATGATATGAGAACAAGTGGAATTGAGCATGGAAGTGAAAATTCTTCTAGCTACTAGGGGAAGGGTGAGAATCAGAGAGAGCTTTTCAATGAGAGCCATTGGATTTTAAAGGAATTTGATCAGTTTATTACAGAATTTGTGTGTCCTGTCTGTGTGGGAGAGTAGGGGATTGCACTCCCAGTCCTGCCTCCAAGAGTCTTATCGGGTTCCTGCTCAGTTAGGTGAGTTCCTTTTGTGTATCCTGCCCCTCTGCTTTTCCAGACAGGCTTGGAGAAGCTGTGCCATGTGGGAGAAATGACAATTTGGACAAGTACAATAGTAAGCTGTGGTTCGGGTAGCTGATAGCAAGCTTTGATTTTTTTTTTTTTTTTTACGGTTAATTGTAAGGCAGAGAATTGGGGTGGTATAACATGTACATTCCAAGAATGTCATGACTTTCTTAAAAAACAAGGCACCTCAGTTTGTATGTCTTTTCAACAGACGTCTGTGTGCATGTATGTATTTGTTTTCGGTATGCCCTTCTCCATATGTCCTGCTGTTCAATTAAAATGCAGATAATGTGTCCTGGCTTGTAAGATGGATCACTGCTGAAGTGGTGTCATGTCTAGGCTAGGTTATCTCTTGATAAATACCTCTGCTGTCCACTGAGAGATTAAACTTCATGACTACTGCGGTCTGTTTGGGGGTCTTACAGGCAGATAAGACTGTGTAACTGGCTTTTAATATATCAATTTATATTTGCTAGAGGACCTTTGGATGGCATTTACTATTGAGAAGGTGGCAGTGGTATAATCAAAAGATAATACTTGTATGTGAAACTGGCTCTTCTGTTTCATAAGTATTGTAATTTATTGACAGGAATGCTTTATTGAACCCTTTTGTGTCTAGAGTGTGGAGGTAAGGAGCTTGCGCTGCTGTTAAAAGACCTCATTTAATTGTCTAGCAGAAAAGATTTCTTCACCTGAGTCTAATCCAGCAGGAGCCATGAAAGAACATTATCAGCTAGGTACAGAAATCTCCATTGGTTTGGGTGTGTGGGATGCATGCCCATCTGTGGTCTGGAGTCTGTCTCATTGTGAGAGCTGTGTAGTCAAGGTTCCCACCATGGGAAACACTCTTCTCCTCAAGGGGGTTGAGTATGGACAGTGCTGAAATTGTTTAACTGAAGAGATGTTGAGTCATGTACCAGAAGTGATGAACAGCCAGCTTCTCTAACCAGACAAGTATCTGAAAAATTTGCTGTCTCTTATGTGTGTAGAGGGAGTGGAAAATAGTTTCATCATGAACAGTGCTCCAAATAACAAACCACTCAGTGCCACTGAAGAGGTTCATGAAGGAGAGGTTTCTGTGCAAGACTGGGGCCTTGCTTGTGCTACTATAAAGTTTGGTATAAGTAGGGCATTCTGTGCAAGACTGGGGCCTTGCTTGTGCTACTATAAAGTTTGGTATAAATAGGGCATTCGGGTACATATTTCTATTCCCACTCATTGTTCATGAGTGTAAGGATACAGCTACTTAGTCTGTACCCTTACAGACTAAGTACCCTGTACAATTTCTCTAGTAGAAGGATATGGGAATTTGTAGGCAAAGGTGTTTTTTATTTTCCAAATGTTCAGTATCAGTGCTTTAATTTCCATTTTAGATGCCACGAAAGTGACTGAACAGTAGAGTGTACATAGGTGTGAAACATCTCTGTGTCCTTGAGAAGTGAATTCTAGAAAAAAGCACTTAAATCTCATTAGCTTATTAAGTAAAGGGTGGAGTCTCATGCAGTTGTACTCAAAACATAAATAAGTAGAAGTCATGGTGCAGTAATATGAATTATGGACTGAAACAGTTGATTAGCTGTTGGTTTATGGTGTCTTTATGATCTGCTGTTCTGCCACTACAGAAGAATCAAAGGGTAAGGCCAGAGGGCAAATGGGTGGAAGGAGAGTCCACAATGTACCTGTTGCTTTTGCTTCCAATCCAGAAATCCAGATTCTTCAGGACACACATTTTATACTATTTTTGGCCATGTAATACTCTGCTGTATATGATTCATTTAATATTTATGGGAGGTATTTTCTCTTAGAGGAAGATTAGGAAGAATCCCCATGTCCTTGTCCTTGCAAAAGCCGGGCTGTTATTGTTATTGGGATTATTATTATTTTATCTCACAGTGTGCTCTGGGGTTTCTTGCAAGCAGCTCTGTTTGATTGTTCAGGTGGTGGAAGTGTATGGACTGTGTAAGGATCTTTATTGTCCTTTTTGTCTTGCAGATCGAGGGATTTTAATGGCTTTCAGGTAGAAGAAGGTGGAGACAATCAAAATGAACTCTATGGACAGGCACATACAGCAGACCAATGACCGGCTGCAGTGCATAAAACAGGTAAGCTGAAGGTGGAGGTCACTGCTGCTGAATGAGGGTTGGGTGTTGTGAGGCAGATGCTGCGCATTACAGTTACTTGTTGCTTAATGAGTGTCCTTGCCCTTCAGAGGGAACGAATGAGATATTGTAATCTCATTGAAGAGAATATCCGCTGTGAGAGCTGGCGTATTAACCTCAAAAGCCAAACTTTCCCTTACACCTTTCTAAGAAATATTCAGCCTGGAGACTCAACAAATCTGTCTCAGCTGGAAGCAGAGTGGTGCTCGTCCTGCCAGCTTGTCCCCGGAGGGTCACAGCAGGCAGCCATCATTCTAGTGCTCTGAGCACAGTAATCCACAGTTCCGATGGGCCAGTTTTGATTTTAATCCAGTAGCTGGCCTGAGACCTGCACTGCCTGGAGACTCAGAACTTGGATGGTTGGCATGCCTCCAAGTTTTCAGAGTGCTGCTTAATCAGTTTGCATGGAGATTGTAAAAATTTCTGTTTGTGAGGTAAAATTTTCAGAAGCATCTGTTTGTGAAGATGAAGGGCTCTTCACATGCCACTGCCTTTCAGTGAATTATGTCTCATTTACAGATTTTCCCACTGTAACTGTGCTTGCAAATGCTTTTATAACCAAGTGAAACTACAAAGGCAAGGATGAGCAGAGACCATCTTTCCCTGCTTTACCCTTCTCAATGAACTTTGCTTTCTAGGGTTGCAGGCAGTGTGTGTTCTCTCCTCACGTATGTTCTCATCCACATGCAACAATCCTAACAGAATTTCCATAGCAATGCTCCTTTTAGAGGATGTGAGCAAAAGAATGGTTTTTCATGTTGATGTTTTCTGTGTTTATCTCTAAATCAATGCATGCATGCAGCAAACAGGTGCATAAATGCAAGTTGCACACAGATATTTTGAAGATCCTATCTGGATCCAGGAGACAAGCTCCAAAGTTCATCTGTTCAGACTGATTGAAATTTTCTGAGTTATAGGAAAAATAGAAAGTTGTTATTTCATGAAAGAGTATTCCCAAATCATTTTTCAGTGTTGTCTGAGCAGTTTTCTTTGTTAGCTCAGGTCACAGCAGAGTCCTGCTGCTTAAGTTTTTTATGTGTATTAGCTAAGTAAAAAACCTGCCTGCCTACTTGTGCCCTAGGACATGTGCATATTGCTTCTTGAGGCAATACAGCATTTCTCTGTTCGTAGATTTGTGCTGTAGATATAAGCACCCTAAATCAAAGGAACTGATAAAAGATAAGCATGGGGGTAGTACTGGATCAGTCCATCTGGATTTTAAAATTTATTTCTTTTATCTACAACTTCCTCATTAGAAGCAGCCGTGGGGAAGTGCTGGTCTCTTCTCTCTGGTGAGCAGCCATAGGACACAGGAAAATGCAATGATGCTGTGTCAGGGAAAGCTCAGACTGGGCATTAGGAAAAGGCTCTTCATTGAGGGGATGCTCAGTCACTGGAACAGGCTACCTATGGAAGTGGTCACAACACCAAGCCTGTCAGAGTTCAGGGAACATCCAGATGATGCTCTTAGTCATGTGATTTAATTTTAGCTAGTCCTGTGAGGAGCAGGAAGTTGGACTTAATGATACTTAGAGATCCCTTCCAACTTGATAGATACTTTGATTCTATAAGTACATGCTTCTCTTTTATTAGTTTCATCAATCATTATTGATGAAATAATTCCATCATGATGTTCCATCATTATGTTTTTCTAGCTTTGCTTGGATATTAGTGGAAGTTTATATTTTCTAGAACGTATTGTAATGCAGAAATGTGTAGGTTTTTGCAAGTCTGGCCATGCAGATGCTTTGGGTGTTATAAAAGAAGAATACAGCTCAGACTTAAACCAGGTGATTTTTCTCTCCATATTTCCTTTATAAGAGAGGATTTCAGAATAAATCAAACAAAGCTAGTTTATGGGTCAAGGAGCAGAAACAGGAATGTGTTCCTGCAGAATTGCTGGTCATAATCCAGCCTCGCTCTGTGGTGTCTCTTTCATCACTTAGCAGTGAAAGCTAATGCATCTAGTGGCCCTTTAGAAGCCTGAGGAAAATATGAATTTGAGGATTTTATCCCAATTTCTTATGAACAACTATCTGGTTCAGAAAAAACATGTCCTTGTCTGGTACAAATTGGTGTCCTTTTTGGCCATCATAGCCCATGGGATGAAGAATGAAGGTTAAATTGCAGAACAATTTAACCTTCTGGCTGTAAGAACAGACCTTTACATCAAGTGGAGACAAATGGAGGATGCTGCTCAGCTCCTTTTTCTAGAGCTGTCGGTTTCTGTACATAATTTATATTATTTTAATTAGATAAGAGAATATCAAATTACACTTCCTAAAGTTTTAAAGGTATAATTTTGCCTATGTAATGGGTACTCTGTCAGTTAAACCACTCACTTCATTTATACATAGTGCTGTTTTGCATATGCAGCTTGGATATTTCTGCAGTGATGAAGGGGAAGGTCAGGCTGCTCAGCATTTGTGTAGCACTCTCTGTTTTCTTTGAACCTGGAAGAAAGCTTGGGGTTTTCTGGTAGACCAGGAGCATGCTTGTGTCAGAGCTCAAAGGATGCCTGAAGAGGAGCTGTCCTGCTTGGGAATGCTTGGGAATTAATGGTTCCTCCATTTTGGTTAGGCTGAAAAAAAGATGACAAGAAGAAGAAAACACTTGCTTTTCAACTCATGACAAACTGTAGTTAACCAAGACAGTGGCTGAACAACAAAACTATGTCTCAGAAAGTTTTTTTTGTCAGAGTGGCAATACTTGTAGTTTTGTTGGCAAGTAATGACTGATTTTTTTTTTTTTAAAATTTCTGTTGAAGGTAGCATCAAAACTGCTGTTTGCTTTTTCATAGTTCCAAAATCTTGGGCTGTTATCTTTGCCATAGTAGAGAAATAGACAGAAACTTACTTGAAATGCCTTTTTGGAAGATACTCACCTCTCTGTCACGGGGTCATAAATTTCCAGCTTGAGGACATTTACCTTGTTCTTTGAGACAGGTCATTAGCTGGCTGAAACTAGAAAGAGTCATTTCCAGTTCACCCATCAAGAACTGGACCACATGCTGCTCTGTGCCTGTTGGGTTTGGGAGCAAAGCAGTACCTTGCATGGCCATATAAATGTATCTTCACCTAATCTGGGGATTAACTGCAGGGTCAGACAAAAATGTGTCTGCCTTTTCTTCCTGGTCTTGTCTGTTATCCTCTTTTCCCAGACTGTGAACAAACAGTACTGCTGTTCTCCTGAACACACGTGTGCTTTTGGGGTGGTTAACATAGCAGTAGTGTGGAAGGTGCACTGCAACAGGGGGAGGAAAGCCATCCTTCCTTGGCGCCCAGCATCTGCAAGTTTTATAACCCTGCTGGCAGCCAGTGGCTCCTGCAGCCAGACTGAGAGCTGTCTGCCGCCCTCCTTGCCCCTCACTCCAGCCCCTGAGAAATGCTATAAATGGTAATCCATGTGCCTCTTTAACTAGATCAGGTTTCAGCACAGGGTCAGGACAGGCTTCTTTCTTCCCAGCTCTGTGACTTCTGAGACACCCACAATATCCTTGCTGACTTCTGTTCCAGGATCAAGGTTGTGTTTTACCTTCATCTTTTTTAGTGCTTTAAAGCTACAAACCCAAAACTTGTATATGATCAGCTAGTTAGGAAATGAAGTGTGTGTTAAGAAGTGTTTCAGAATAGATGAAAGGGCAAACTGGAGAGGTGGCTGTGTATTTATGCTTTAAAAAACCCCAGACTTCTGTGGAAGGCTGTAGCAGCTTGTGTGGTCTCTTTGTAGCTGATTCCCTCAGTATTTGTAAGTATGTGTGCTTTAAAATCAAACATAGCTTTTTTGATGTACAGTGGAAAAAGCCAAAGTAACAGGCTTTCCTTAACACGTGCAATTAGTTTGTCATGACACAGGAGACTCTTCAGGGTACATTGAGGGAAGCTGGATGTTCAGGGCACAGGCTTTTTTGTTAAGTCTTTGCCCGTACAAACAAAATGACAAAATTACTTTTTGTGCAGGGCAAAGGTCTGATAGCCCTTGAGAATCCCCTGCCCTATTTGAGGCTGCAGTAATAATCTGTTTATCTGCTGAGGGCTCATGGCTCAGGTGGCTCTGATACAATGTCCATCAGGAAGCTGTGGGGCAGCAGGAGCTGGCTCAGACAGGCATGGAGCTGAATTTGAGAGCTTCCTGGCTGCCTGCTGCCCAGGCACAGCCTTCTAAAGGAGCCAGCTTGGCTCCTGCTGCTTAGAAAGTCCCTGTAAAGAAGTGACTGGGTTTCTGAGAGCATTCTTCATAACAGTCTAGAGGTGTGACTTTAACCAGATGCTGCCCATTGCTTTTGTTAGGTAATAGAAGCAAATGCTAGGGAAAATCAGTGGGTTGGGTGACATCTCTCTACTCTTATTCTAATGGGTCTGCTTGAAAAACTTAGAGCTATTATAAATCTGGGGACTTCTACCTTTTGTGGCTCTGTTTGCTGTCAGTTTTGTAAGGTTTCTGTATGTTTCTTCTGAAGTCCTTGCAAAGAAGAAGGTGGAAAAAAAATCTTCCTATATTTAAATTACAAGGAAGCTGCCCCTTTCAGAAAGGGTGTGTGATACCTTCCTGCCATACTGAGAACAGTTGTTAGGCTCTGTACTAAAGCTGTGCTGAAATGTTAGTAACAGGTTAAGGGGAAGTGTGAAAAGGCTCTCTGGTGTCAAAAGTATTAGATCATGGTGGGAACAGAGAAGGTTGTTTCTGCTGCTTGTGTCACAGTACGTCAGGACACATTGAGCAACAGCATCAGATGATGCTGGATCACCACTTAATTGGAGGCACACGTCACATAGCTGATTTCCAGAAACCGATTAGCATTTCTTCCCTCTTTCCTTTGCAGAAGGCTTGCTGAATTGCTGCCTTGCAATGCTCTTTAGTGCCTACCCAGCTATTCAGAGAGATATGCTAAAAGTTGTAATTGCTGTGTGTATTTGTTGATATTTTCTTGTTCAAATTGGAAACAAGCAAGCCCATTTCTCTCATCATTCAGCAACTAGGTTTTTGGTTGCTTGCAATTCAGGGTAAAATAGAATTCTTTGTATATTTACGTAACTGTTTTTAAGTGCTGAAGTGTTTGACTAATTCTTCTGCTCTTCAGTGTTATTGTTGCAGACTCATGTAAATGCTAAGCAGTCCTAAACATGTCATTTTTAGTATATTTTGGACTGGTTACCAAGGACTGGTATGAAATTACAGCTGAAAAGATTTTAATAAAATGAAAAATGCTTCCCCACATGCTTGCATTTGCATGTGCTTACAAAACTGCCCATGGTAGTTTCATGAAAATTTCCTTCTTAAAGAACTTTGAAAATGAGAACTATTCTTGTGAAGAGTGCATTTATTTAGAATGCACTTTTGCTGGAATTCTATATAAGTATTAAAGGGGTTTTTAGCAGCTAAATATGAAATAACAAGGGTAAAGGGAAAAAAGACCTTTTCCATAAAGAGACATTTGATGGGCCTCAAGTGTTACAGTTTATTGGTTCAGTGGTCCATCAGTGCTGTGTTAGTAGCTACATTTTTTTCATATCTTTTTTTTCTGAGACCTATAGACACGAGTTCTTTGTCTGCTTTTGTGCTCTGTTGGAATATTCCTCTGCTAGACTTAAGTATGTTTAGGAAAAACTGACAGCAGACCAGCTTTCCTGGCTCCTCTAGTCCATTTAGAGACTTGTCAGTCAGCATTCCTGCTCTGTTAGATCCTGCATCCTGGTAGGGAAGCCACAAGGGAAAGAGCAGAGAGGCAATTTGCTAGAAGCACTCCTGGTGGGGATGGGGAAGAAAGCACCTTCTTGTTGTTTGCAGTATTTGGCTGGTTTGTTTATCTGACAAGATTCCAGTGGGTGGAATATAAACCATCATGTTGTGAGGTGGAGTGGTAAAGCTGTGGCAGGTTCACTTTTCACATTGCCAGTTCTGCTGCTTTACTGCAGCACCTGTCCTCAAGGGCTGGGGTGTTAGTACTCTCAGTATTAGTCGTGTTATTATCCTTAGTGTTTCTATTTCAAAATTGAAAATGCATCACACAGAAAGCCTCTAGTACCCATAGGATTTAGTATAATCTTATTCTTTGCTGTACAACAAATTATGTGGCCTGTTGTTTAAAATTGGTTTTTTGTATATAAGGATGAATATTTGAAAATTCTAAAAATCTGGAAGTTGAGTCCATTATGTCACCTTGGTGTCAGATGGGCATCGGAGGTCCTTTTTGTCAGCATCTGGGTCCAACTGCAGTGAAAATGGAACACAGCTGGTGACATGACTCTGGCTTGGGTCCTGCCATTTCTAGATCTTTCTTCTTGCATATGCACTTGCTACTCGAATTCCTGCTATTGTGTGCAACAGCAAATCCATAGAGGTATGACTTATACAGCCTTTGCACGTAAGGACCATTCACCATTTTTACCATTTGTGAAAGCAGGTGTTTTCCAAAAAGTTGTTTGAAGTGGCTAAAGTATTGTCAATTCCAAGAGCCTTCATCTGTGCAAACCTCTGCCATCATCTCCTGAAGGAAAAGTCTCTTCACTGGTGGTGTTCATTCCTTATTGCCTCTGTGCAGTAACACATTGTTAATGGGCAGGTCACACAGCAGGTGCTGTGGGCAGTTCTGTAAATGAAAAAATGTCTGGGGAAACATATTTCCTTTTGATTTGTAAATATCTCAGTAATGTCTAGCTGGCTGGTAGGACCTGTGAGAATAGGTCATGTGAATTATACATCTTCCACAGTGGTATCAGTTTGTGTTGTCATCATTTTAAGTAGTCACCTTGAGATTTTATCTCTGCATAGATTAAGAAATTAAAATAATAAAGATTAAAACAGTTGATTAAAAGTGCTATAAAAAGCTCAATAAGTAAGTAAATTACTCGAGTCAAAAAAATTAATTGGGAAACAAAGTATGTCCAACAAATACACTGCTGTTTGACTCAGTATACTGAAGACTATTGGTTATTTTTCAAAATCAGTGAATTTATTCTCCTGAAACTTAGAAAAAATAATAAATCTATCTATTTTAATTAAATATTAAAAGCTGATTCAGTACAGAAATCAGGGGAGTCTGTGCTCTTTTTTTCCCCTCATGACACAGCTCTCTTTATACTTTTGGGTGGTGTTATTTCTTTTTAAAGAATGCACTATCGACAATAATCATCCAGTAAAGGGATGATTAAATACTTCATTAATGTCCTTAAAACGCCTTGATAAGGTAAGAAGTGCATGAGAGAAAACCACCCACCCAAACTTGTCATAAGGCTGTGATATGTACCTCAAATTATGAAATGGTTCATAACGCTGAATTGTTTATGCAGACACCCCACTTTGCCTGAGTCCTTCACTTAATCTTCTGCTAAAGGACATTGTGAAGGTAGACTTTCCTCTTTGTCAAGGCAGCAGGTAAACAAGTCCAGAACAAATAAGCCTATTTTCATCAATAAAACCCATTACCACTTTATGTAAATATTATTGTAATAATTAAACATTATTCTAATAGTGCACTTTTAGTCTAACAGAAAAAGTAGGGCCAGTGCTTTGAGAAAATTAACTCCTTGATATGTTGCGATATTTAGGACTGAAACTACTGACTGAAAATCACAAGGGCATTAGAGAAGGGAGCTCCTGTATCATTGCAATGTCTGTTGGAATGATAAGGCTGAAGAAGCCTCAGTATTGCTGCTGTAGTCACATAGAGACTGCTAGCATGGTATAATAGGGAGATACTAATGGAAAATG
This sequence comes from Entomyzon cyanotis, assembly GCA_024500445.1. Classification (NCBI taxonomy): domain Eukaryota; kingdom Metazoa; phylum Chordata; class Aves; order Passeriformes; family Meliphagidae; genus Entomyzon; species Entomyzon cyanotis. The sequence continues at coordinate 23,901,377 of JAKEPQ010001000.1, forward strand.
GGTTGTTTCACTTGCCAAGAAGAGCAACTGAACTGGTTGGGCAAACTGATTTCATAATTCTATTGGGCTGTAATTGCAAATTTAAAGAGAGACTGGAGCCTTACATGACTGAGCACGACCTCGGAGAAAGAGCTAACAGTTGTACCATTGTCTCTTGAATTTTATTCCATAAAATCAGTTTGTGAGTGCTTAAGGAAAAATAATTCTGACCCCTCTGATTATTTGGAGTCTTTGTAAACCAAGCTGCTCCCACTGCTCTCAGCTGTCATAATAGCAGTCCAGGTGCTGGGGGTAAGAAAGGTACAAAGGTTGGACCAACAATCAGGAGATGAACATGAAGACACACTGCTATTAGTCTGCCCCTTTTCCATCTTCAGTCAGATCTGATCACAGCCTTTACAACCCCAAGTCACAGTTTCTCCTGGGCAGGGGAGGGTGGGGTGGAACAGCAGTTTATTACTAAAGAGGTTTAATTTACTGCATGTTCCCTTACTTAACATAAAGTTTTATCAAAGGATATAATAAATGTACTGCAGTTATGTAGATCTGAAAGGTGTGGGGCAGTTCTGATCAGCAGAGTTAGGAAATTATTCTTGTTTTAGCATTTCTGTCTTCTGTGTATAGTTCTTGAGAATCAGATGTTGAGTTCATTTCTTACACTTTTGCAAAACCAACAGACAAGCCAAGGTTGCAGTATCTTTCCTTTGCTGCAACACATGCACATAGATGTACAATCTTCCTCGCAAAACTTACGGTATAGGATATATATTTTTTATTTGTTCTTTTTCTCATTTGTTTACCATGTGATTTTGCCTAGTGTTTTCTTGATGTTAAAACAGCTGATAAAGAAGTGCTGGTCTTTGCTCAGTATTTACTGTTTTATTTTAAAAAGAAGCTGCAATGGACAAAGGGGGCAAAGGTGCCTCTGTTTGCTCTGTTTTTCATAAGTCAGCATGGGTAACATGGTCTTAATCTCTCTCTCAGTGTATCTAGTGCCTCTCGAAATGTGAGCCTAATAAAATATTTATAAAGCCTCCAATGGAATGAGCCATGTAAGTGCAAGATAATTCTATTAATTAGGGATCTCTCAATCTCACAAACACTAAATTGGGAGGGGGGATTATCTGAATACAAAGTGCACAGCTTGAGCCTTTTAATTTTTTGATAAATAAAACAATCTTTGATATTGAAAGGGACTGTAGAGAATTGAACTATCTATAACCATATCCAGATAAACAAAATCACACTCCCAAAAGGCAGAAAATAACTCAATACTTCCCTCTATCCTCATGAAAAAGACCATTTGTTTTGAATATTGATTGCAGATGAGTGTTTAATATACTGAGTATGGCTGCTTGTGGATAGGACAAGATGTGCATAATCATAGTTGACTGTAAAAAAAAATACAGAGAGACAAACCACCTATTTCAGGTTATGTGATTTTCTGTTCATAGTGTATTCTTGGGAAGTGTCCTGTATTTCTGTATATGAGCTCTCTGGCAGCCAGTGGAGGGTATGCCAGGGAGAGGGAGAGTTTTTGGAGGATGGAAATCTGAAGCAGAGATCTTCGCGTAGGAGAGGGAGACAGGCTTATGGTTGGGCTCACTCACACAACTTCCTCAGGGTTTGGAGTAATAAAGGCATTATCATGTGGACCTCAGAGCTGTACACAGGCAATTCAAATGCCACCACCCCTATGCAAAATTTATGCCATGCTGAATGTCTGGATCTTCATTTGGAAAAGATGTGTTTGGTACTGGATTTTATATCCCTTGAAATTCTGGACCTGTTGGAAAATTTTGAGAGCACATAGATGAACCTGTTGTCTAAACTTGGCTGAAGTCTGAGGGATTACCTCAAGAGTAAATATGTGCAATATCAAAACACTGAAAATCCATATTTCCTTTTGGCACTTTTCTTTGTATGCACTGTGTTTTATGGAGAATAATAAGGAATATTAATAACAAAAATATTTCTCTGGCTTGAAATAATTGAAAGTATAGTTTTTTGTTGTTTTTTTTTTTTAAGGAGGGTGTTGTGAGGCAGGAGGAGTATTTATCCTGTGTGTGAACTTAACTGTGTCATCCTTGTATTGATGATACAGCTCCACCTTTGGGAGAAGCTTTGCAATGCGTTTAATCCAAAGCTGCTGCTGAGAGCAGAGTCCTGGTTCCGTCCCAGCCCTACCTTTTGTTTGCTGCCACTTTCTTTGAGTCAGGTCTGATGATTGTGTGGTCACATAAAGGATCCCATGGTGAGTGATGACTGAAATTCAGCATTTGGGAGGTTAGATCATAGTCAGAACAGCAAATGTGGTCTGAGGCCCTGCAAGTGCTGGAAGTACGTGTTTGGGCAAAGAAGCTCACAGAGACGACCTACCATAAGGTTAAGCATTACCAACAAAATGTATCTTAAGTTTTAGGTCAGCTTCAGTTTAGTATTGGTATGAAAAATGACGTGCTGTAACATGTGCCCATTCCCATGGGCTCCTGAAGGGCCTCCTCTGGAGTGGCTCACACTGCTGCTGTCTCCCCTGCTAGCACTAAGGTTCAAGGACCTGCCCTCCCTATCATCCTGGAGGGCTAGTGCAGTTCAAATTGTTAGTGTAGAATGGGGCTAATTCACCATGCAGCCATGTGTCGTCTTGTGCTGTGCAACAGAACAGGCAGGAGAAGGCAGAGGGAGGCAGGAGCCTTCCAGAGCTAGCAGCCCCCAGTGCTTGCATTAGCTGGCATTGGTTGTGGAACAGCAGCCCAGGCTTTCTGTCCTGCAGGAGAACAGCTGCCTCCTGGATTCACTTTCCCCAACTGGTGGACCAGAATGTTTGCCAAGCATGCAGCCTTGCCACATGGTGTGTAGGAAGGGGTTAATTTCAGAGCGAACAAAAGGCTACCTACATCTTCTGTTTTCTTTTTCTGTGCACTGAAAAGCTCCCTGTGTTGCCAGTGTTTTGTGTCGCTGATGTAAAATTCCCAGACTCGTTGATTAGTGAAGCTAGACAGTAGACAGGGTCCAAGTGGCTAACCATGTGAGAAATTCAGTGACTGTAGGCTACTGTTAATTAACCTAGAATCTAGCAACATGGCATAATGTCTGTGTGATAAGTTATATTATCTTCAGCAGCTCAATTAAATCAAGGAGTGAGACACAGAGCAGACGTATCTCGGCAAAACAAACAGACAACTTGAGTCAGCCTTCATAATTTGCTGTGACATCACGTAAATAAATGCAATAACTTGTTTAGCATAGTTAAGCAGTTTGCTGCTCAAAAACTTATTTCCATGACATCTCAGTTTGAGTAGGTTAAGTTGTGGCAAATTAGGTCTCTGCCTTCAGTCTGATGTATTCCACAGAAAAGAGGAAAAAAAACCCTCCACCAGAGATGTCATTTGTAAATTGAAATTCAACATTTGTTTTCTGTAGCAGCAAACTGGAACATAGGGATTTCGTGTTTAAATGATTCACTTTCCATACCATTGCTGTCATGTTAGCATTTCTTGATCTGTGTAAGATAATGTTAAACCTCTGTAATTGCTCTTAATTTTGGCTGATATTCTTGCATTGCTTACTAGACTGATCTATCTAAGGTACACAAGTGTACAAATGGGTTGCAGACTTCTATATTTAGAGGAGATAACAACATTGTCCTTGCCATGTTTCAATGAGGGTAATTGGTTTTAGTTTCCAAAGTCGTACTGAATCTTGGATTGCAGGAAGTGGTTTTCACCCACTTTGGTGTTAGTGATATGACTCAAAGTACTCAATTTGGCTTTAGCATCCTTTTAAAAAATAAGACCTTTATTAAATATGCCTATTTAACTCACAGGGGCCTGAATTCATATGTGGAATAAAGCTTATATTTTTGTGCCCATTGCAGAGATTTTATTGTATATCAAGACTTTTTGATCACTGTTTGATTGAAAGGGAGTAAAAATTTCAAGTGGTGGCTGTATTTCAAAATGTTGGGACCAAAAATTGCCACATACCAGCTGTTGTGTGTCACTCTCAATGTGAATATTTTTGCCCTTGCTCCAGGCAGCTACAGAGCAGTAAACCATGGAATGGACACACAGACAGTTGCTGTGGAATCTGATGAACTTGGGTCATAGTGTACCTGCATCCTCTGTTTGTATGTCCACACAAATTTGCAAAGATGGTCTGTTCTTTATGTAAATAGAGCATTTAAGCCAGAGGTGGTCATGAGCAGCAGTAGATGTTCCCACCTTCCCTGGAATCCAGCCCAAATATTAGCAGTTCTCAGAAAAGGGCTTTGCTGGTACAAATCACTCTTCTTGGACCTAGTAAAATGGAGAGCAGTCTTCTGCTGTTCTCTACATTCCCCTATACCAGACTGTTAATTGAAGATCTACAAAAAACAAAAGATTCCTTCCAAGATCAAATATAAATGACTCTGAGACTCAGACTCTCCCTTTAGAGCATCACCTGGTGATCCCATGCTCACGTGTATCAAGTATTTCTGTTATTTCTGTTCCATTCAGGCTAAGGGAATATTAGATTTGGGGTGTTATAAATTATTAGACTGAAAGTTTTCTAAATTTTTTCAATTATAGAAACAGTCTTCTGAAAAGCAAATGATACTGAAAGCTATTTAGTAAATAACCACTTTGTTCAGTTCATTGGCTTTGTTCATTTCTGCTTCAGATTTTATTCATACAAATCCTTTCCACGTGCTGAAAACATGATTGCTTGTAAGCATGGTGCTGTTTGGTGGCCCTTCACTAGTAGCTTTGTGTGGCTAGCAGAGGTCCTTCCCGTGGGAACATTTTGCTATATTTCATAAACAAGATAAAGTTTGGATGTTTTGCAAACAACTTCTCCGGATTGGGTCAGTTCGGGCTTGGCCAGTTGGGCCTAGGGGGAGGTCTCGGGCTGACCAATCTGGGTGACCTCTGAAAACTCTATATATATGGAATTCAAAACAATAAAGCTCTCTTCTCTCTTTCCTTGTCTGAGACCTTGGGTCATTCCTCAGCTAGCCGCTCAACAGCGACAGCTTTGAAGATGCACCAAGATGTGTCATAACCGGATCTGGTTCATTGCCACTTTTTTCTAAACCATATACTAATGAGGTGGATTTTTTTCCCCTTGTTTACAAGAAGCACAGTTTCAGACAAGACTCTTCTGGCACATGCCTTGCTTCTGTCAAAATGCTGCCAATAATTTCAGTTGAAGAGAATAGAGCCATACATGGAAAATGCTTCACAACAAAGCTGATGGATGGATCTGGCATAAGCTTTGTTTTGTACTTCTGTTCTTGGATCGAGACCTGAGAAAATCTCTTTAAAATTTCCTGTTAGATGAATATAGTAGATGTAATAGTCTTCCCAGGCAGGCTTTTTGTTGTGAGGCTGTGAATGACATTGGGGCTTTTTGCTCCAGGTATAGAGTTTAAGTTGTCAATAAATAAAAATCACAGTAGGCATTTGGAAAGTCCTCTTATATAACTGAGGGAAGAAATTGGACCTTCCTTCATGCTTTGGTTCACGCTGGATTTCTCTTAGTTTTCTACAAAAGTAGCCTTGCCCTCTGTAATGTGAAAAAGAAAAACTGGAGGAGAACTTGAATTTAAAATTATTTAGAAATTCAGAAAGCTGTGAGAACTATGTCCCAGACAAAACTGTATGTGATATTGCAAGAAGTGTCCTCTCAGGACCAGCTTTTCTCTCATCCCATGAACTACTCAAATCCACTCCACAGAGGCAGAATCCACTGGTATTCTGACTCTCTCTCATGTTTTGTTTGGGGTTTTTTAAATGGAACTAATAGAATTGCGTATCTTGCCCAGTGAGTTTCTAAACACATTTCAGTTAGGTAGTTGCATTTAAGAAGTCAGGATTTCAGTATCGCATCTGTATTTAAGTTCTGATGGTGTACCTCAGGGGTCAGTCCCGATGCAGTGAAATAACTTGCTGGAGGGTTACAAAACAAACAGTTAAAACCAAGTCATTGAGGTCACCCCTGCATTGGCAGATTGAGCCTTTTCTTCCACAGGAAAGTGAAAGTTAAATATATGTTGAAACTGTAGGGAAAAAAATACTAAAAATACTGCCTTTCGGTGGTGTTATGGTAAGTAGAAATTACCCTTATATGGCACTAAACTGAAAATTAAGTGTATGGATAAGGGTGTGTTCTGCTTTTTATCTGTTAGCCTGTATCTATAAAAATCATTCTTATTCAGGTATAGTGTCTGTTGCTCAATGGGGAAATTTCATTGTAAGCCTTAGTAGATGTCAGCTTGTACAAGATACTGTGCATAGCTAGCAAGTAGCAGCACTGGTGAAAATAAACATTTTGTAGCTCTTACTTAGGGCTTTTGATTAGTGGATCTCAATTCACTTCACAAGGAGGGAAGAGTTATTAAAGACTGTTTCACATACAGAACTGCATAGCTTTCAGTGAATTCTTCATTACATTGTTTCTGTGTGAATGGGGTTTTTGGTTAAGGTTATTTCTTCCCTTCTGAGATATCTGTGACCCAAGTCCTATCAGTACAGTAGGTATTCAGTATGGTGCAATTTGTTCACCAGCTCATGTGCCTCTCTTGCCTTCTGGAAATAGTGTATTTGATACTAGCAGAGCTTACACATGCTGTCGTAGAGGGGTTTGAAGCAGCTTCTGTTTCCCCTGCAGATCAAAGTGGCCTGTGGAGGGAGCAGTGTTCACTGAGAGATTTGGTGTCAGACAGTCACTTCTCTGGACATTTAAATGAAGCATTCTAAAAGGCATCCTTTTCTCTTTCCTTGGAAGATACATAACCCAAACTGCTGGCTCTGTTCATGGGACTTTTTTTTTTCCATGAAGCCTTAAAATATGGCTTCTTACATGTACTTACTTGGATTCTTGTCTTTACTCTGTATACACAATTGTTGGACTCCTCCAACAATTATATGATCAGGTGACAAAGAGATGTAATTCTGAAATGCAGCCTAGGTAAAGCTCTGCCTGGATGGTAGTGTGATCTGTACCCATGTTGGTAGAAAAGAGGTAGAAACCCACTTTGCACGGTGCCTGTCTGCTTTTTCAAACTCTGCTATTTAAAAAGCCCATGCCCCGCATGTCAGTTATCCTCATGTTAAAACAAGGCCTCTGACCAAGAGCATTCATTGAATAAGAATTATTCAATGTAACGTGGTCCAAAAGCTCAACGACTGGGAACTCCTGAAAACCTGGCAGAGGAAGCTTTTTTTTTTACTCACTTTGTTTGTCATAAAGCTAATATAAGCAGCTACTCAGGCATTGAGGGGATGAAGGGAGAAAAAATAGGTTGGGAAAACTATCGTTCATCCAGATGCTTAGAAATGAGCAGTCACATTTTCCCAAATTATACAACTGATTTAAAATTAATGATATATTTTAAAAATTATGCCCCTGAGATTTGTGCCTCCCAGATAAAGCACTTGTATCATTTTCATATTTTTCTCACCAATTCCAAAAATTATAGAACTACTATTTAAAAAGATAACAACAAATTCTAAATACTCTCTTGTCTTCTTGTTTCTTGATTTTCACTGAAACATCTACCATCACCAGAACTGGAGAATTTAGTAGCCATATTACTAATGTAAATTGAACGCCTCCCTTCCTGTGCTGTCCCTCTGCTTCTGCTAAAATGTTGGAATACTTTGGTAATGTAGGCAGTGAGGAATGACAATGTGAACATTAGTGTCAGGTAAGTTTATTAACTGCCTCTAAAATCAGGACTTCTCCTTGTTCAGTAAAAAAGCAGAAATTAATGTGATAGTAAAAAAAAAAATCATTGCCCATGCAAATTTCAAAACAAAACCAGATTTTTTTTTTCCTCTCAAAATCCTGCCACCCTCTTCAGGAGAGGTAGTGTTCCACTCTGAAATGTCTGCATGTCTTCTGTGCATGAGAAAACATTTTCAGTTAAGAAATAACCCACCATTTTTCATGATACTGAAGTTGATCACCCTGATTGTTCATGATATGTCAAGAACAACAGAAACCAAAGCTCCTAGAAAGGATCAGTGTAGTGAGTGTGCTTCTCCCTATCACTGGCATTTTCTGAGTCTGTCATGTTTGCCTCGTTGGCCGGCAGCAAAGATTGAAATCTTGGTTATTGGAAGGTGCTATGCTGGCGTGTCCCAACAGCAGGGCATAAGACCACATCAAAGACATTGAACCTACAACTAAAATTTCCCTTACTTTGGGCTCAGACAGTTTTGATTTGCATTGTGATTTGCTGGTGGGAGAGGTGGTGCTGTGGAGGAAAGAGTTTGGGGAGCTCTGGAATGTACAGCTTGCCTATGGGTAATGAAGTCATGTCAGAAAACTGTGTAAGTATTAATTAGAATGAAGTAGGATTTTCTACATTCACTGTGCAATTTGAAGTCTTGCATTTTAATTTCATGCTGTTCCTAGTTTCCAAACTTTGCAACAGTGTGATGTAGAAAGGAATTTGTCAGCCCTTGTGTATGGTATTTACCGTGTTGCTTTGTCTTCCCTTTCCAGCACTTACAGAACCCAGCAAACTTCCATAATGCAGCAACAGAGCTCCTGGACTGGTGTGGAGACCCCAGAGCCTTCCAGAGACCATTTGAGCAGAGCCTGATGGGTTGTTTGACGGTATGTCCATCCTGCTGTGACAGTAGCTCCTGTTCTGGTTCTGTTTTATATTGTGTGCATTCTGTCGTGGCCAAGGGAACTTGATTTTCAGAATCTGCATTATGAGGGAATTTTTGTCATTTTATTGTGAATACAAGAAGCCAGATCCTAAGACCTGTTTATTTGACTCCGTTGCTTAACAGGAAGCAAAATGCAATAACAAGAAGTTTGAGTATAAGAGGGCTAAACCTTTTTAGTTAGATTACTTACAAATGCGCAGGCTGGGTTATTTCTTGTGCACATGCGGTATTATTTCATGGTTTGAAATTGCTAAGTCAGCCATCTTCTAACAGAGTAATGAACTTTTCAGGCATTTTTTTTTCCTTTGACATTTTTGGTAGGGCTGAAGGACTACTTGCCTTTTATTCTAAGTATGTTGTGTTTTCAGCTAAACAGTGTTTCTGACATGCCTGTTCAGCTTACTTTGTTATAAGTATTGACTGCAGGTCTAATCCTGACATACTAATTCCAACAGTTTCATTTATTTCAGTGCTTTTCTTTCTATTCATTTTTTATTAAGACTACTGTAGTTCCTAAAGTGACTTCATTATAATGCATTAAAATACATATTTGTGTGTACATTTTTTGTTTGGAAAATTTTATTTTCCACAAACCCGGCAGCAGCAGTCCAGAATTGTTAAAACTTTAGACAAATAAAATTGTGACTGAGCAGGAGGGTTTAAAAGCCTCACTACAAATTGCCAAACAAGTTGATATAAATAAATAGTCACAAAAGAAACAGAAATTCTGAAATTATTAATAAAGAGACTGTTACTGTATATTTTTGGGGGCAAAGTGCATGGATTATTTTCATGTGCTGTGTAGCTGCTATAGATAAAACAGACATTAAGACTGAGACGTAGTTGCCAGAAATCCAAATGTTAAGGAATGGCTCCATCTTAGTGTGCTCCAGTGTATAGCATCCCTCAGATTTGTATGTCAAAAAAATTAGAATAAATCCTATGATAATAGGAGATGCATATCATCCTTCCTATCAGAGAAAAAAAATAAAACAAAGGAAGTTAAAAATATTAGTGTCTGAAGATAGAATATTTAACAATTCTGTTTGAAGTAAAAGTCATCTGTAGCATCACAAGAAAATGCACATAATGTCCAATGTGACCATAGCTATATTTTATTTATACTTTTTTTAAACTTTGCTAGCATTTTTCCAGGTAGCATTTGGGAAAGGAGAATTCACCTCAAGTGTAATTAGGTAGTCTGTGCACAGTATTTCTCTGCAGCCCCTGCTAGGACATTGTGAGTCTGACCTGTGACTCCCTTGCTGTTTAAATCTTTTCTTTCTACATAAGCAGATCTTCAGCCCTGCCCAAGTGGAGGGTCAAAATAAGGTCTGACTGACTGCCAGTGACTCATTCTCTTCACAGAGTGTACAGAAAGTGGGCAGGAAATGCTTCATGAAAGCTAGTGAGGTAAAACGCAATACAGGGTTTTCAGTGTATTGAAATGAAAATACTGTTGTTATTCTGACAAGAATGAAAAAAAAAGTACTTACTAGCTAAGTACTGTTAATATTTGAGCTGTATGTATTGCTCTGCTTCATACCTGAAATCTGAACAGGGTGGCATGTTGCCCTTTCCCAGGCTTGTTATGGGAGAGAACTATCTGCAGAGTAGGACTGACTGGCAGCAGCATCTTTATCACATGTTGTAATCTCATTATATTCCTGACAAGGAAATAACACAGGAACTTAACCAGGTGGCTTGTTCTCTGTTTGATAAATACACAGGATTTGCAGAATGCATATAAACTGCAATGAATATGTTTCTTGCTCTTAATTTTAAAATTCCTCTAAGAAAGGTATTTTTTAATTTCTCACTGTGTACGTCCCTCTTCCTGCTTCCCATTAAACAGACTTAACTGCATGGTTATATCCCAGGAGGTTTGTACTTCCTCTATCTTCTTAATACATTAGCAGTACAGTGGGCAAGGTCTCTTTTTTTTTCTTTTTTTTTCCTCCTTATAGATATTCTTTCTGAGATTGCTCATACATACTTTCTTTCTAATTAATATTTTCTGGTTCATAATTTAGCAAAGGTAGATTTTGGGGCTTGTCATTCCCTTACAGGAAAAGGGGTTTATCTATTTTATTTAACAAACACAATAGAACTTCAGTCTGTGTTCAGAGAAATTATTCAGAAAGTTGCAAGTAAGTGAAAGGTAGCTGAAATACTGGAATATCATGGGTAAATTTAACATCAGTTTGCTTAGCTGCAAATTCTGTACTATCAGGAGCCTATTTTCCTTACTATTGACAAGGTTTACCAATATCCTACTTTGTGAGGATTATGCTAGAAGAAAAATGAAAAATCAGTACAAAGGTCTGTTCAACCACTGGAACAGGATTATTGTTTGATTTTGCCAGCCTTTAAAATGACCTTCAAAACCAAATTCCCTTAAAACTTCCATATTTTTGGATATACTTTTTAAAGCAAGTAATCTCTACCATCATTACAACATTTGAGCTGTGTGGTTCCTAAGACATTTAATTCAGAAATTCTACAGATACTGAAAATGCTCACTTGTTCATAAAGCTTCCCCTCTGTAGTATTGAGAATGATTTTTTATTTTTATGACTTTTTGTTCTGTTAACTCTCTGTTAACAGATGTGACCAGGGAAAAGGTGGTATGCTAAACTGCTCTGGAACCATCAAGGGATCTGAAATCATCATGTCCTACGAGTGGATAACATGATATATACTAATCCAAATTGAAACATATTAGGATGTCATGAATGCAGAAGGGCAGGGTCTCTCAGGAATGTACAAACCATTCATTCATACACTGCAAAATTGAAATGCATCAGATGTAATGACAGAGCATCAAAACAGATCTGTTGTGTTATGAATAGCCAGTTTAATAGATTATCACAGGCATAACATAGGTATAATAGGTATAACAGATTCTTTGCATCATTTAAGTCTTATGTATAGTCTTTTCCAAAAATCAACCAATTAGATTTAATCCTATTAATAAAGGGAAAATATGCTCACAATCTTGAAATAAGGCTTTAATTTAAGAAGTGGTTCTTAGAAGTAATTCTGTTTACCTGACACACCATCTTTGTGTTGGGATTGTCAGTAATATCTAGTTCACTTTATAAGCACCTGGATGTTTTTATTCCTGCTGCCCATTTTACAGAGCCTGAATAGATGCAGAAGAATGATCTTAGAAATATTCTGCCTCGGCATTAGCAGAAGAGTTTCCAGCTTTATTTATGGAATTGCTTGTTTTGATAATAATATATAGAATATATATATGGAATAACATATAGAATAGGCTGTTGCAGAAGGTTTTCTTAAACTGTAATACCAGCATATAGGGAAATCTTGGTGACTTGGAAATTTCATGAGTTTGCTAGACAGCATGTTGAACACCAACATGTGTCTAGTGTTTGCCTTTCCTTGGTGATTTTTTTTTTAATAATCTCTGCACAGTATACATACTGACTATTTGCAGTAGATAATTTTTCCATATCAGCAGTACTTTATAATCCTGGAGTTACATTTGCTACTGTGGGGTCCAGGGACATTGTATGCAACATAGTAGGAATGGTGTTCTTATCTCAAGAAGCAGCTCAGGATTTGTTACAGCAGCTAAATTTTACCAGAGAGGTGCCTAATAAGTACCTCTTTTCAGTACTTTATTTCACTAGTTAAATACTTTGCATTTGTTATGTAGGATCCTTTAAATGATTACTCATTTAGAGGTGAAATAATTTATTTTTGTGATAAAGAAATTAGGCTAATGCTGTCAAGGCCTACAAATAAAACCAGGGTGTTTCTGTGCAGTGCAAACAGTTGAAGAGAAAAGGATACTTAGGTAAACCAATGGCTTGAGCTATAAAAAGAAAATATTTTTTCATTAACCAAGTCCCAAAAGCTGAGCCTCTTCTGGCTAAAATGTGATTGCATGTGCGTTGTTGTTATGTTCAAACAGTTCTGTTCAAACACTGTCAGGCAGACACTTACTCTAGAGCTTAACTTTTTGTGCTTACCCGTTACAGAAAATCACCACAGTGAGTGGGTAATAAAAATTTATTAAGAATACTCATTTCAGCAGATACAAAAAAAAATCAGGGATGAAGGGGTAAGCTTTGAATCTCTTTGTTTTCTTGCAAACTACAAGTTGTGGAAAGGTTCCCTTAAACAGCTTTTATGGAACTCACGCAAACAAATTACAATCTTTCTCAGAGACTATAAAGTCTCTTCTAACTTGCCAAAAAATATAGGTGTTATTTTTCAACAGTAGTTATTTCCAAATCAAGTAGACAGTCTGTGGGCCAGAAACTGAATTATAATTGAAATCACAGATTCTATAAATTATTGACATGGATATGGTGTTCTTTTGTGTGTAATACTACTTCTTCCATAGTGTCATAGGCAGCTAATGAGAATAGCCTCCACTTTCCACAAACCAGACATAGCTGTGTTTTTATTATGATTGAAACAATTTCTGACTCTACCACTATATTATATTATGGCAAGGCTGTTAGTCTTGATAAACTTAGGAATGTAATTCTCTAAAAATATACTGTATATGGCATTACCTTACAGTTTTCTGAAAGAATCCGCTTCAGTTTTTACAGAGAAGTTAAAAAAACCAAAATCTAGTTTGGCCAAATCAAATACCAGTCCAAGCAAAGAAATCAAAGTACTCGGATCACTCACAGGTAAACATTTCTCCTAACTGTTTCCCACTCCATGTGGATACTAAAAGTCATGTTTAGCAGTAACATTTAGCAAAATGTTACATAGTAATTAAATTATATCTCTGTTTATGGGAGCCAAAGGCAAAATTCTGTTCAAAAGCTTTTCAGGAAAGAATGCTTCAAAGTAGACGGCAATACAAATTACTTTCAGCCAGCATTTGGACCAGGTTGTTTCATTTGTTTCTGCCTCTTCTCAGGTCCAGTGTAGTCTCATCCCATGGGTCTGCTCTTGTCAGGCAGTTTAACATGTAAATGATCTTACTGAAGGCTTTGGATAACATTTATGTTGGTGCTGCAGCAAAAATGGAAATGAGGAGACAGCTGAGAGCAAAATGGACAGATTTACAGACTTGTCATCAGCAAAGGACCATAAAGGCACTGCCTTGTTCTCTTGCTGTCCTTCAGCTTTACAAGGCACTGAGTTTATCATTCTTTAGGGCTCTTCAGTGTGTCCGATAAAGAAATAAAAGGGTGAGAGAAGCAAAGCTGTGTGCAGTTACTCTGTAGCTGTACTTAAGGGCTTTGTCTAAGAAATTAAAATCCAGCACTACAATGGCTTTGGACAGTAGGAGGAATTTAGGTAAGTGGGGTGTGTTTACCTGAGCTGACTCGTGGTCAAAGCACTGAATGTTAAGAGAGTGAAAGCTGCTGTCTCTAATCACTGTGGTTGGGATCTGGGTCTCTTTTTGCATCCAAAAGATGCAAAGACTTCCTATTCCAGATTGTCTACAAAAAGCTCTGCTAAAATAGTCATTGAAATAGTAATTAAAAATGCCTTCCCCTTTTCCTCCCCTCCCCCCCCCCAAATCTTAACGTTTTAGATTTTCGTCTCCAAATACTAGGTCTGCCTCAGTCATCAGATGTCAGAAATTTACCCATGTTTGTGAAAGAAATACTTCTTTTTAAATTAAAACAAGCAAAAAAACAAAACACAGAGCTTTAGTCCTAGCTGTACTTAATCTAAAGGTTATGGATTACATTTAAATCTGTTGTGCTGCTTATAGTTCTTACTGCATCTCTGTACTGCTGATGAGAGTTGCTGAAATAACAAGCATCTATGATAAACTGATGGAAGTATCTGCTATAAGTTCATGTTTTAATGATACTGAAACAATAGTACAGTAATCTTTTAAATTGCATTTCTCTTCAGAAAAATTTGGAACTGAGACTGTTGAGATTTTTTAAAATAATTTTGGAGAGGAAAAAAGCCTAGCTGCTCTTAGTTTCATAATATAGGAATCGATTTTAGCTTGTCTGGTATGTTATGAAGAACATAGTTGATTCAAAAAAGACATAAATGTTACCAAAACCCAAAAAACCAAAAAACCCAAGAATGGCACATCTGAATAATGTGATGTTTCCATGACAGAATGCCTCAGGCTGCAAATGCAGCTGCTGCTGCATTGACTTCATGCTTGCCTGGATTCATTCTGTTTAATGCAGAAAAGTCCATAATCAAAAATCAACCTGTGGCATTCCAAAAATCAGGTTTCTAATCAGATTAGGGTCTGAAGTGATGACTTAGATGGAAGAGTTGGTTCAGCAAATCTATACCCAGATAATGGGAGGTTGCATTTACTTGGGAGGTTACATTTTAGAAATGTTGCATTTACTCTTTGCATCCAAGATTTCCAGAGCAAAAAGTTCACGTGGAAGAAATTTTGCTCCCGTCATCCTCTCCACACATCTGTTAAACACACAGCTTTTTGTTTGCAGAGCAGCACAGCACTCCAGGGCTGTGTACGTGCTGTACTGCCAGGGTACAGCCAGCAGGCACAGAACACTCTGCTTCAGAGCAGCTCACAGTGCTACCTAATAACTCAGTATTACTGCTTGTCCTTTCACTTAATGGCTTCCTAAAGCCCTTTTTATCTGCATTTTGTTACTGTAGTGATGGGTTATTTAAAATTCTTGAGATGTGCTGCTCTCCAAAGTAAACAGCTTTTGGAATTCCCTTGTCTCTTTCTTCATGTGACCAGTGTATGTTTCATCCAAATCACTGTTCAAAGTGTGCCAGGACTCAGGTGGCAACAGGATTGCAGTGACCAAGCGACCAGCTGGTTTAATTAAAGCGCAATCCCTGCCTCTTTCCCTCTGGGAAAAATCTCAGTTGAGAGGGTTGAGTATAGTGACCTTCTCTTTGATGTTTATGGTTGCTAGAGACATGAGGAGAAGAGGAAGAGGATGTAAAGGAGGAGACACCCTTACTCTGCATGATTTACGTCACTGTTGCAGGAAGTGTCAAGAAGTACGTGGCAGGCATACTGGTTTGTTTTACTTTGAGAATATGGCTCTTGTCCACCTTATAGAGTGGGAAATAAATTTTAAGAAAATTCTAGTTTGAATACAAGGGTTCTGTAAAGTCTCTTACATTTGCAGAACATACTTAATGTCTGTTTTCAAGCATTAAAGGCAAGAAACTACTTAATGATATATAACTTCCCTGACTTGCTTTGATTGTCTCTATTGTTGAAGCAGCCCTTCTGCAACTGGAGTGTAAGAGTCTCATCAGATCAAGACTTCAGATCACAGATTTCTTCCTCCTTTTCCTACCCCTTTTTTTTCTGTTTGAGGCAGATCACTATTCATGGTGCAAAATTCCTCAATTTGCTTCCTGTTTATCTGATCTTTGTGTGTTACTGAGGGGGAAAAATTACCATCTACATTGCAGAATTCTAATTACAAAATTTCTGCTGTAGTCTTCAAACTGCATTCAGATAATTTCAAGTATGCACAAGTGGCTGAACACAGAGCCGTCTGAACTAGCAATCAGCTGGCATTTTTAGTTTTGAGCAACCAGCAAATTGAATTGGTAAAATTCATTCTGATGCCAGCGGGGGGGGGGTGCTCTTGACTGCTGCTGGTTGAGAGTTTCATTGATAGTGCAACATAATGGGAAGGGAGTTTAGAAATAACCAGTCATGTAGCTCTCTTGCTTAACAGGGGTGTTAGGTTGAGAGCTACATTGTTCCACTACTTCGTGGTGTGATGACAAGCAGGGCAGAGAGTGACGCTCGGTGGTGAAGCTACTTAGCCTTGCAAAAGGAGAAAGGAGGGGGAAAATAAGTATTGCAGGTAAATTCAGCAAAGAGAAAAGATGCTGGTACCCAAATTTGTCTGCTTTTCATGTAATTAAAACCTCATTCTCATCATTTTCTCCTCACTGTCAATGACCCTGAGAGTTCAGACATCTGTAACTCTGCAGAGCTAAGTCACAGGCAGTGAATGCAATGTCTCCTTTATGAATGCTGTTTATCTGAATTATTTAGATTAAAGATTTCAGAGGTTTAGAGTGATCAGATTTTCTTACTGGCAGTTGATGTTGTAATAATGTTTGTTTGCAAATAGGGTATATATTTCTTTAAAGACTGCTTGAAATAGTTGTTAGTGCCTTATCTAAATTGAAATAAAAGCTAGGTGTTGCAAGTGTGTGTAGGAAATAGACTAGCTTTCATAAAGTCTAGCTGTCCGAAATGGTGTTGTAAAATAACACAGAGGAGTATTAAGTGTTGAACCTTAGGCTGACCAGGCACCTCTCTCGCCCATGATAAAGGATGATGATCTCAATTCATGGATGTGGTACTGGCAACTATGTCTGTTTGGGTTTTTTTGGTATTTTTTAAATGCATTACTTTTCAATGGAATTTTGTGCTCTATATGGTTAGGTCAAGTAAGATAAGTGCTTACAGCACTGCAGAATGAAGTCATGGTTGAACACGTGGTGCCAGCTACATGTTGTCTGAATTTTTGCTCATGCTGGATTTGAATTTGCAGTTAGAGAAAGAGTATGTTTGCAGATGGTGTCATAATCACTTAGCCATAACATTTAATGGGTTATTGAAATTGTTGCCTTGATCCCGTCTGATCCGCACTGGTACCTGAACAAGACTGAAGTCATAGGAGGTTTCAAACGTGGTAGAATTCCTGGGACAGGGTTCAGACTGAGCTGGATGGCTCCAGTTGGCAGCAGGTGGCTGGAATTACTGAAGTTTGGCTTGGGACAGACATAAGGAACCATGCTGTCTACTCTTTTTCTCCAAGCTGGGGTGTGATGCAGATACAGTCTGGTTACTATAAATCCCCTTACCCTCCAGAATCCAGAGAATGGTAGGAAGCTCTTTCCAGTGCTTGATGATATTTAATACCTCAAACATTTTCCCAGTGAGTCATGTATACCCTGAGATGAAGAATGTCTGTTCCTAATTTTCTATTTAGGCATTTAATTTTTCTTTCCAATCTGTAGTATTTAATGTGTGTCTTTGGTCTCATTTTAGCAATATTTTTCCAGTTTATAAAGATAATTTTAAACTCTTATCCTGTCGTCTGAAGTGTTTGCAGACTCTTCTGCCTGCAAAACAACCTAGAGGTTTTGCATTTTACTCTGTCATTGTCCAAGTCGGGACTAAATACATAGAAATTACCTGTAACCAACACAAGTTATGATTTGACAAAGGACTAGTAATTAATAATCTAAGTAAAATTTATACTGCTGTCATCTGGGCTATGTTCCTTTGTTACGATAGTGTTACACAGGGCAATGTCAAAAGACATATTAGAGTTAGGATATGTTAACTATCAAGGAACTTGCACTGTGCTGATGGATTCATCATGATGTTCTGTATTGCTCACCTAGTACTTTGTTTAGTACTTTGTTTTGTTGTCTGTCTGGACACCTGTACTTTCTGAGAGTCACCTTTTACAGTCTTAAAACCAGATTTTGTGTGTCTCCAAGCTCTCTGTCTTGAATGAATTTCTGAAGATAATCATTACCAGTTACACCATTTGCCCAGGCGAGTTCCTTTGAGGCACTCAAAGGTAAATTCCATCAGGGTCTGCTGACCTGAATGTATTAAACTTACCAAATGTCTTATAGCTAGTTCTTTGTGTTTTTTGGATCATGCTCTTATGAAGCATTTGTCATCTTGTTTCTGAGAATTCTTAGTGTCTATTTGAAAAGCCAGGGGGTCCCTCGCATACAGAGGAAAGCTTGAGAAGTACCAAGTGAGCAATGTCTGACTTGAGGTGTAGACAGCCTGAAACAAGATCTTTGAAGGGGTGTATGATTTGTTCCATTGACCTTAATTTTGAAATAAAAGCAAGTCTTTAACCTGTCACAGTTGAAAGAAAAACTTCAAATACGGTCAATGCAAAAATTTGTACGCCTTGGAAAAAAAATTCAGACAACATGCAGCTGGCACCCTGTGTTCAACCCTGAGTCCATTGTGCAGTGCGGGAAGCACCTACCTTAGTTGACCTAACCATTCCTTGTAGAGGCAATAGATGTGTACTGCCTAGTTCATGTTGACCAAACTGAGGCGGAAGGGACCAGAGAAAGCCCTCTTGAGCACAGCTCTACCAGTTTGTTTAATAGACCCTCTTTCTGCATTTAATGGAACCCATACAAGAAAACTGTAGGTGGAAAATAACTCTTGGCAAAACAAATTTTATTAGAAATATCTGCTTTCTATTAAGTTTCTGTGGGTTTTGTTGTTCTTTTGAGACGAAGAAGGGAGTTCTTGTGCAGTTTGTCAGTGGAAGCACTTTCTTTCAAAGTTAGATTATTATTTTTAATTATTTTTGCCAAAATAAATTTGCAATTTGTTTTCCGTCACACTTTGCATAAAGACGTAAACAATAGTTTGACCGACTGATTTTGCACACTCTGAAATTCGGATTCTGCCTTCTCATGCTCAGTCCTCTTGCAGTGTTTGCTGGGGCACTGCCTCAGCTGCTCTGAGGTTGGTGCTCCCAGGCCGTGCTGTGCCCATCGGGGTACAATCAACCTTGGGCTGCACACCCTGGCACCTGGAAAGCTCTGCTTTCCACCCCCTGAGCTACAGAGCACTGCTTCCTCTGACAGGGGAAATTGAGAAAGGAAACTGATGTGAAGTGGGTGTAGAAGTTAGGTGTCAGCCTGTGGTTAGGACTGCACTGACCAAGGCTTTGCAGTCTATACAGTGAAGACAGTTCAAGCAGAATTTGGCTTTTTTGGGTTTTACAATCCTGTTTCCTGAGTTATTTTGTAGAATCTTTTCTGTAATTAGCAAGATGTCAGTTAAGAGTAGTGATTCAGTCTCTGGCCGGGAGGGTCTCAGGATTTGTAGCTTCATGTTTTAAAATGAATCAAGCATACAAGCAGCCAGTGCATTTCCTAAGTTACAATGTGCTCACTGATGAGCAGGTGTATCTGCCTTCATTCCTGTCCAGTTTCAAAAGAAATGGTTTAATGATAATGTGCTTTTTCAAAACAGAAAATGGGAGGGCCCTTTCTCCATTGTTTTACACACCCGATTGGCTCTCTGAAATGTGTTCCTCTGGAATGGTGCAATAGATGATGGCTAAAGGAATTTAAATAATGTTTGCACATCAATAAGACATTGTTCTTAGGAGCCTTTTGCAAGGTGCTGGTTTAGGTTTTTTAGAAGAGTTTTTTGTCTGCTTTCTTTTCATCCGTCCTCTAATAAAAAGCCGTCTTTTCAGTGGCTGAAATACAGTGGTACTGGAAGTAGTAAAGGGGAACAGATTTCCAAGTTTGTGTCTTCCAGATCTCATGGCAGCCCACCAGTCCTCACTCCTGTTGCTAATTTAGCATGATACATAACATGTCATGTTCTGCTCTTGTTTTTCTGCTCATTTTTGAATGGTTTTGTGGGTGGGTTTTTATAATATTATTATTATTATTATTATTTATATAATTTTTTCTTATTTTTTCAATTTTGGACCCAGAGTCTTAGCAGGATGCTAACAACTGGACTTCCAAGTGTAAAGGATTAAAGGCTGATCTACCAAGTTGGAAATGCGTTTCTTTCTTATGAAAAATAATTGCATTATTTCTTTCACTTTAATATTTTTTACTTTTCTATCTGAAAGTTGTAATTGTAAAGAAATGTGATAAAACAGTAGGTGTGTTCTAGGGTTGTGTATTTTTGTACTGATTATCCTCAATTTTCACTTCTTTTCCCTGAATATCTCTTCTCAGTTTTGAGGTTGGAAGGGTTAGATTTAGGGAGGGAACACTCCCACCTGATAAAGTCTTATGCGTCTGTAATTTTTAAATTAATAGGAGCAACAGAAACAAAAAATCTACCAGGGAACTTCATTCATGTGAAGTCTTCCTTAAGAAATAAATTTGGTCCTTAATTGTTAATTAGGAAAAGGGGATATATTGGAAATAGTTCAGAATAATATTTTTAAATTATCACATATGTTAGTTCTTCACTCTGTTCTTTACTGTTGCTTTTTGCAGTCCTGGACACAGATAACTGCAGTGTCATTCATTAAGAAAGAAGCTTTCATATGAGGAAAGGTGGAGGGGGGGAAGGATATTTTCTTGTATTGTAAGCTATTAAAGATAGGGACTTTCTTTTGCTTCAGGAAATGGTGTTCTGTTTCTTGTGCAGTTCCTTCACCATTGCTTTAATGCAAAGAAGTAATGGCACTGTTAAGAATAATCTGTTTTGTCTGTGCCTCTGAGTCTGAAGTCATCATGTGCCACTAGAAGGCAATAGAAAAGCTGTGCTGTGTATAACTTTAGCATCGTTTGGCAGAATGACTGTGGTATTGTGTTTGTACTGTGCAGATTTTAAAGAGGATACGTTCTTGGCCAATAGCTTAGTTGCTGGCTTGGAGAAACAGTTGACTGCTTTTTGTCCTTAACTCCAATCTTTGATTTGCCTGGTTTTGCTAGTTCTTCTAGATCAGTCAACGACAACAACAACAGTCTTTCCCTAATTTAATGTTTGACAAATGCTTCTTGCAGAGGCCTATTTATTCTAAAACTGCAGTAAATGTGCTTCCCAATACAGTATTGTTGAAATGCAGCAACTGTGACACTGAGCACAGCATAGGACCACCCTGCCCAGCAGTGTGGAGTGAGCATTTTGACCTAAAGGACTGGGGCACTGCCCTTGGGAACAGAGCCAGGAACTGTACAACAGAGAGAGAGACTGAGGATTTCTTATCCTCACGTCTCAAGTACAGTAAGGTGTATTCTGTGCAATCTTTACACACATTTCTCTCTCATTATTTGTTCTGGCTTTGTCTCTCCAATTTTCATGGAACTACCAGGCCTTTCTTCTGACAAATAGTCAAATAACTGGATCACCAGAATAATCCTTGTTCCGTTTGCTGTGCTTGTGTTGGAAACTACTGGGGAGCACTGCCTCATACCATGTTTGTACTGTGCTCTTGCAGCAGATTCAGATGGCTACCGTTAGTGCTGATAAGCAGGTTAATGTCAGTTTGTAAAGAGCTCAAGTAACCCCTAATGAAACTTCCTCTCTTTCCCTCTGCAGGTGGTTAGTCGAGTGGCAGCTCAGCAAGGATTTGATTTGGATCTTGGATACAGGCTACTGGCAGTATGTGCAGCCAACAGAGACAAATTCACTCCAAAATCAGCTGGTAGGAAAAGCCTTTCTTTTGTGTATTGTTGATTGTTGGATGATCATATTCTGAAAAATTGCTACCTGTGACTGCCTTGCATTCTTTAAAAAAACAAAACCAAAAGCAAACATGTATTTGATGGTTATAGTTATGTTGCTTTTAGCATTTCAATGGCATGCTCTTCTGAGGATACATGACTCTGGAAATTTATATTTTCCCCAACTAATTGTGTTCATTGCCCTGTTTGATCTCATGGATGAAGTGCTGCTTTCAGAAGCACAGATGTTTAGTAATTTCATGGTGGGAATGAACATACTCAGACCCCTCTGTCTTGGTAAACCATTGATTTTCTGTCATGTGTCAACCTCTAGTCTTTCACATTCATTCTGTACTCCCTGGTACATCTATTGCAAAACTTGTATTCCTTGACTTGCTATGTCTGTACAAATAAGTACCATGGTTTCTTCTACATATAGTCCTTAGTGTTAGAATTATGAGCCAAGAGTAGGTAACAATTCTGCTATTGCTCTAGTATGAATAGCCATTTTTCCAGTATTTCACAGCAATAATCTGTTACAGGGCTCTGATCAAATAGCAATATTTGATCATGATGTATTGCCATTGCTCCTCTGTAGAAAAGTAGAAAATGCAATTAAGGGTCTTTCTGCTTCTCACATGTTCGATTTAACTGGAGCATTTAATTCTGGTTCTCCTTTTCTTAGCTGATGAATGTCAACATAATGTGCACTGGCTTGGAAAACAGGAAGATAATTGTTTCATTCCAGACTGAGCATGGATAACTTTTCTGCTTAGTACTAAACTGGTATGCAGTCCCTATTTTAGAACATCAGGAAAGGTTACTTTCTTCCAAAACCGTGACTTTTAGCCAACTAATTGGGTGTTAATATTTTTTTACATGTTCATTTTCAGTGTTTATCAGCCCCAAACTTCTTTACTCATGCCTACTTTTTGTCCTAAGTTTTCTAAGCAGTTCCTCACGCAAAAGTGGCTTTCACATCAAAGCATATTCACTGGACTTACTGTTTTATTTTTTGTAAGGGAAGGGATCATTAATCTTACTAAATGCTGAATGAGCTGTCTGATTTTCATCCAGGAAAACTGTGTGGAGGATGAAACATTCAGTTGACCAAGCACAATCTGCCTTTTTTCTGACTTCCTGTCAAGTTTATCCATTACTTAGCTATCACATCTCTTCTTGGTTGTTCAGGTTTTTTTTTAAAAAAAGCTTATCAAGTGAGGCTTTCCAGCTATGAAAGCATCGAGTGATATACTAAAACTTGTCAAATTTTCTTTAAAAATATTGCTATTTCCCCTCTCTTATTAGTTCTTCCTAAAGTGTTTCTCTATCAGTGTGTTAGTGGAGGTGAGGTTGAGAGTCAGATGTTATAGTCCTTTTCCTTTAGGGCTCATGTGAAGAGGTAATCTTGAAAACTGCTGGTCAGTCATCATCTCCTAGAAAAGCTCAATGTCAGTGTTTGATTTCTACCAGTAATTGCTTTTTTGAGGAACATATGTGTGGCTTTTTTTATCTTAGCACTCTGTACAGAGTTCAGTCTTTCAATTTTTAATTGATACAATACTGAGAAAGCTGGTAAATCACATGTTCTTCTCTCAACATATTCTAAAATCCTTCTCAGTCCTTCACTTCCTATTTCCCAGTTGTATATACAAGTAATTTATTTTCAATTATC
The DNA here is from genome assembly GCA_024500445.1 of Entomyzon cyanotis. NCBI lineage: Eukaryota > Metazoa > Chordata > Aves > Passeriformes > Meliphagidae > Entomyzon > Entomyzon cyanotis. The sequence continues at coordinate 23,924,849 of JAKEPQ010001000.1, forward strand.
TTAAATATGTGGTTTCACAGCTACTTTAGTTTTACTATGTGTACAATTATTTCACCAGATATTCTGGGGTTTCACCATGCCCATCTACATTGTGCTTTTTGTGCTCTGATTGTCTGTGTTAAATGCTCGTATTTTGGGGCATACCATAACATAGTTTGTGAAATGTCACATATAACCCCTACTGTAAGGATGTCACATTCACATACAAGCTCTGAGAGCTACATCATTGAATAGGCAGCTTGAAAGATTGATAGACTGGGATTACAAATGTGAGGTCATTTTAGAATGTACAGACATTTTTTAAAGGTTATTTTCCACATCTGATTGCATTAGCATTTTCTGATTTCTAATACAGAAGTGGCTCTGCTTGTTCATTTAGTTTTTGTAAAAATGTTGAGATTTCCTTTGCTTTTCTTGTAAAGAGTGTGCATCCCTGAATGCTGCCATTCATGATTTGCTTAAGTTGTTGTCGGGGTGCTTGTAGGTTGTTTTGAGTAACTCATTCTGTTTTCTGTTGCATCTAATGAAAGACACCTTCAACACTTCTTGCAGTCACATTCCTACAGAAGTCACCTGATGTAGATATCAAGTGGCATTAATTTTAATGAATAAGAATTTGTTTTTCCTTTCCTCCAGGCTTAAGGGGAATTTATGATCATTTGAATTTATTCCTCCAAGTATGAATTTAATGCTGCCAGTGGGATCGCTCTGGAAACATTTTTAATCCATGTTGTTTAGTATCTGACATCCTTAAACACAAGGAGTAAAAAAGACTTTCTAATTAAAACATATTTGAGTAGGTGAACACTGCGGAAAACAATTTCACCAAATCCTTTCAAGGGCCATCCACTCTTAGTACCTTCTTACAGCTTAGGACAAGGCTTGTTGACTGATGGATGTCCTGCAGGCTGGGAGCCTGGAGTGCCCTGGCAGTGGTGGCTGGCAGGCTTTGCAGCTCTGCTGCGTGGCGCAGGTGGATCACTCCAGCCTGATGTCCCTCAGGTCTGCTGGTTGCAGAGACAGCTGAACCAGTGCAATCAGTAGTCCTGCTCCTGTTCTCCAGCAATTCCTACCCTAAGCTTCTTCAGGGACTTCTACTGGCAGAAGTATGGTATGGCTACTTTTGTCTTTGACTGCTCCCTGAGCTGTGTCTCTGTGGGGCCCCAGGAGAGGGAGGGTCCCCATGGCAGTGCCTGGGGACCTCACTTGTCCCTGATGGAAGAGGGCTGGAGTCTGAGGCCAGAGGGCAGAGCAGCTAGCTGCCAAATTGGCTCAACTCCATGGGAAAACCACTCCCTGGTTCATGGAAATCACCCCATGATGTTTCATCCTGGCTCATTTAAGCCATTTTGGTGGCAGCTCCCTGGTAAGCTGGACAGGAAGTGCAGATGGCAGCTCAGAGTCCAGGAAAACACGGGGGAAGCAGGGAGGGATAGGAGGCTGCAGCCAGGTGGAGCAGCAAGCTTTTCAAGTGGCACAGACTCAGCTGGGGAAAGCCAGGGCACCAGACCAAGAGCTGTCTGTTCCTTGGCTTTTCCCATCCAGGTTTGTTTGGTGTTGCAGAGACAGTGTTTGATGTGCTTTTTGGTGTTTTTACTTAGCCATTGAGATAGTTAACAATTAGCTAATACAAATTGTTTTGGAGAATGCCTAGAGGGGAGGTTCATGCAGAATGAAAAGTATTAAAAAGTTGTCATGTATGTTTTTAAATAGAAATGATGATTTAATGACTATGCCTTTTGTGTCTACTTTCTGGTGTTTGTACCTGAAATAATAGCTGCTGCCTTTTATTCTTCTAGCCCATGCTGCTGCAACGGGGCAGTTGCCTCAGCAGGAGGTCAAACACAGCATTTCCCACCCTGAAGACAAATGACAAAGCCTTTAAAAATATATGTGTCTCTTTTGGTGACAGCTGCTCCCCAGACCTTCCACTGCAAATTCCTTTGCCTTGTTGTGACACCTACAGGGAATAGCTCAGCAGGTTGGCTGCCTGCTCATTTGCTTCCAGCCTGCAGTAACCTGAGTTGCTCTTAGTATGTGAGTGCATAGGTGTTTATGTATTCTGGCTTCTCTTCCTTAAACCTTAACACCATCTCTCTGAAAAGTGTTTGTTTGGACTTTTTCCGAGCATACATGATGCATTTTTTCCTTCCTGTAGAAGATTTTAAGTCATGCGGTAGCTTTACTTTAACATCTTCTGGTCAAATAAAGTAGAGTTCACTAATTAAAGTGTTTATTTAAAAAAAAAAAGAAGCGAGGAGGGGGAAGAGAAAGAGAGGGAACCATTTTCTGTTCTGATTTTTTTTTAAAGATACTTTATCGAGCTACTGAACTTCATTGCTCTTGTAGCTACTTTTGCTTTTGTCAGGAGGCCAAGCTGAGGCCAGACAAGGGGACGACAGGATGAGATCATACAGGGAGCTTTGTCAGAAAAGGACAGTGTTCAGTATCTCTGTAAAGAGAGAGAGAGAGGAAGAAGCCTGAGGGCAGAACTGTGCAGAAAAGGTACTTTAGCAGTCATTGAGAAGCTACAGCAAACAAATGCTGTGATAGCTTGGACAGGCAGCTAAGTGTTGGCTGTTTGATAGCAAAAATGGCAACCCTTTTTGATATCACTTCGTTTTCAACCCCTTAGGCTGTGCTTGGCATGCTTCTGATTTTACTTTGCAAGTGCAGTATTACTTAATAATCTTTGTTTTATATGAGGTATGAACTACAACTTCATAGTATATGAGGATTCTATATTATGTTTTTCTTATTTTTTTTAAATAGAGAAATAAGGCTGTTCTTGTGAGCAGGATACCGAAGCTGTAAATAAATTGGACCCGTGGCTAACAAAGGTATTTGTAGGGAGAGTGCTGGCAAATGGTGGTGTTAAAACATTGCTGGACAAGATACTGAGACCTAAGGTATGTCCTGATCAGGATACATTTTCAAGCAATAGTAGAGATTGGGCAAAGAGTATTTTGGTGTATTATCAAATCAAACTTCCAGAAATTATGTAAAAGGAGAGAAAAAATGATGCCACAATGCAAATGAATAAAGGCAGAAAGTAAGGATAACGTATAGATTATGGGAGACCATAGGGCTAGATTAACACTTTTACTAAGTTTCCAGTAATAATGCTCACTTTATCTGTGGGGACAAGGCAAAGACAGGTGGCTAAAAGGATTACAAGTATAGAATGGAAATTACTCCAGCCAAGGCTGATGGCATCCCTCCAGCTTGAAGGGACCAAATGATTTACATGCCTGTGTTAGGAAAGAAATAGCATATGTATTGTCAGTCTTATGCCTCACACCAAAGACTTCCAGCAAGTCAAGTCAAAATGGTCTTACATGTTTGGAGAAGAAATACAAACACTGTATCTGCACTTAGGATAAGTGGCTGATAAGAATAAGTAAGCAGCTTTATGAAAGCAGAGTAAAAGCATGGGTTGTTTGTGAAATGAGAGCTGGGCAGAGTTATGAAATGTATGTAAGTACTAACAAATTAACAACTCAGAACAGGAAGAACTATGAAGCTACAGTACAGTATTGGTTGTATATTGGTATAAACTGAATAAAACACTGAAATAACGGGAGAGTTCAGAGTTGTTAAGGCAGTTGCATTTGAAAAATATTTTTAGCTAGAATGACAATAGAGAGGGATGGAGCAGAGTAAAGGAAAATGGAAAAGTGGTACAACCTTTTTAAAGATAAAACTCAGTGTATGAAATTGTGTAATGTGGTTCTTGATGTAGCTGGAATCTGGTTAAGAATGTTTATCTGTGTTGTCCTAAATTTCTGCTACATTTCCATGCACGTGTCTAATCCATTGGTAGTTAGAGTTGGTGTCCTAAAACCATCCACTTGACACTCCTCATTAAAATAAAGGTATTATTCTCATTAAAATAAAGGTATTCTTTTCTTTTACCTGTTACCTTCTGAAACCTTTTGATGCTGAAGACTGACTACATTTTAGGTGATCTCTAAGTTCACTTCCCTGCTCTTAGCACAGATTCTCACTGTGTGCCCTTATCTGCTTTGCTCTCAGTTTTGTAGTTCTATATTTTTGAAGCTAGGATAATAATACACATTCCATCTCACTTTTATTTATCTCATTTAATTAAATTCAGTATCATGCAGTACAGTAACTACCTCTTCCCCAGTAGGTAGTTATCCAGTGCAGTAGAGCCATGGTTTCAGCTGGGACACTTACACTTTGTTGTCATACAGGTAAAATAATTCTGTTCTGGAACGTCTTTGGCAGTATCCACCTTTGTCTTACAACTTACAAAGACTTACAATCAAGTCTTTCTTTCCTAAAGATTGTAGTGTGGATACTACAAATAAATGAGTGAGTAATTCTTAATTCATTTAGATTACGAGGTTAGTTTCATTAGTTTCTGTTGATGAAGTTGGCAACTTTCCCTTGACCAAAGAGAAACACTGCCAGTAGTGCTGCTTAGTGGCAAGCAGCATTAATTCATGTCTGTACTCTGTGATAGTCACATTTACATTGGCTGCAGTAAAGGCACAGTGGACTTTGCCCATTTGTCTCACCCATGAGTTTACTCAGAACAAAACTCTCAGAGACCTGCAGTTTGGGCAGTTATATCCTTTATCATAAGCCTCTGTCAGGTTGGCTTGACATATGGCAGACATGTCAGTAGTCAGCTCTCAAACATCTTGAGATTAAGAAGAGCCTGCAGAATGAGGTGCTTTTCCCCACTGGGCCTTACTTGTTTGGGTTGTTCCTGTTCCCTTCCTCTGAGAGGTCTGCTCCTCATACATTTGGTCTCCCTTCTGCTCATGGGAAACATGATTGTACTTTTATCAGACTTTCATTATCCTTGGCTTGGCAATTCTTCATTTTTAGTGTGAGCTTGAGGACTTCATGACATATCAATGTAGATAGGTGTTATTCTGGTGAAAATTCACTTCCTTTTTGGCATTCACTGTTGTGCTGTACCCTTGAATACCTATGTTTATAAAGGAGGTTGCGTGGTTGAGCTGCTACTTCTTTATTCTGTCTAGCCAAAATACCAGGTGGTATATCTGGCCTGTTCTTTTTGACATTTCACTGGTCCTTGTTACCATGGTACCAATTCTGACTTTGAGAGATATCACAGTAAAACTATTGCCAGGTTGGAACATTTTTGCTCTAATGCCTCTACTGTAGCACTTAAGGAAATTTTGGACACTCAACTACAGCAACAAGCTTGCTCTGCTGTTTTCTTAGTCTGTGCCTTTGGTTTTTATGAGGCTGGTGATCACCTAAATGCTCTCTTAGCTGTGGATTTGAAAGTGTAGTGCATTAGCTTATCATGCAGTTCCTGGGAAGAATCTGTTCCTAAAGTGTACAACAACTTTCACTTGGACTGGAACTGGCATTCCCCAGAGATTTCTATTGATCTCTATCAGTGTTTTCTGTCTTCTGCTTCAGGGATCCCACATGTGCTGCAAGCAACTGAAGATTTGGTGGTAGAGACAGCTTAGAGCTTGGTTTTGGTGTGAATTTTGGTATTCCATTTTCTGTTGTTTTGAGTAACTTATCTTCCCTGAAGATGAGGAAAGTCACAAATGGCAAGTAAGAGGGGAGGCAGCTGTGAAAGCCTGCATATATTCATGGGAAAGAAGAAAGCAAACTATCAGAATGGCATTTGCCCTTTACAAGTTACCTTTTCTCAGCTTACAGCAAGCAGTCCTGAACTTGTTCCCTTTTGAGCTACAGTGCATCCAAATGTACCTCACTGCCAGTGCTCTCTTATGTGTATCTTGGAGACATTCAGAGAAGTTCGTGAGGAGTCCAGCTATGAGAACAGTAACAGAGCAACTTCCATGGGGATTGGTAGCTTTTTTTGCTGCTGGAGGGCTCAACCACGAAAGCATGAACTGTGTGAACAGATCAGATCATCAAGCTCCAAGAACAGCAAGTTCACTTCCTAAATACAACTGAGATTCCACTGCTCACATTTTCAGATCCATTCCTAATTCCTCTAGGCTTGTCTGCAGCATGTAGTTAGCCTGTTAAAAAAAGTTCTTGCTCTGAATACCCTGGACATTACACTCTGAGAAGCACAATGATTGGTAGATAAGATGTTATATGTAGTATTCCTCTTAAAAACAGAGATTTCCATACTGAGAAGTCATTTTGAAAAAATGTTTTTTTTTTTTTAATTTCATCTTTTCTAATGCTCATATTTAAGTACACCTGCTAAAGTGTGCTGATAGCAAGGTAATTGCAAAAGTGCTATGTGATGCAATACCAGTTAAAGAATAAACAAAGAATCATAAGGATTCATCATCATAGATAGTTGTAATTTGTATTAGCCTTTGTGCAACTTGGTGTGAGGGGATTCAAGGAGAAAGACTGCAGAATAAAAAAAAATTGATTTGAAGAGAGCTCTTAAGGAATATGTTACCAAAACAAATGCATGTTGTTCCTTGTAACATGTGCTGTTTTTCTGAGAAGTTCAGTAGAAGTCAGTGTTCATGTTTGATGAGGCTTCTGGATTGTTTCCTTTTTATGGATTGTTTTTGTCTCTACCTGCTTTTACTTGTAGTAAAACATGTAAAGAAAACCATCAGATTTGCTTTCCTCTGCAGGTTTTCTGGGTACCAAGGTAAATAACTCCCTTTTTATTTTTTGGTAGTCTGATGAAAACTGCAACAATGTATGTCATTGTGAGACACTTCTATGAATATCCTAATAAATCGAGACTTTATTCCTGACACTTCTGTATAAGGTAAATCGTGCTTTGTAGCAGATACTAATAACACCTGACTTGTGGAATAAATGAAAGAAATAAGATTTTCCTCATGAAGTTTAGTAGCTTAACAATAATAAACCCCAAAAGGTGTGACTCTAACTAGAAACTTCAGTTGTTTTGAATCTCGTTTCTATGACAAACCAGACTTTTGGGAAAGTCTGTGTGTCAAGTCCAAGAAAGAAATACATGGTGGTGAGTGTGTCTCTCCTAAAAGACTTGTCCATAGATGTAGTTGGTTCTGGGACTGAGGTTCACAAATAATATTTCCTAATGTGCTGAGAGGATAAAATAATCAAGCACCGGGATGCCTGGATATTGTGCAGTCCTAAGCAAATCTCTTTGACTCTTATCTGTCCATCTAGTAAGTATCTCAGTTGTACCTCTGCTTTGCTGCTGTATGTATGTTCTTAGGTGCACTGTTAAAATGAACCACTGTTTCTTTGTGTTTTGTATGAACTGAGTACCTACTCAACTTCCAAGATTCAATCTCAGCAAAACTTAAAGTAGTAGCATTTCATGCAGAACGTTAGCTCCTATGAAATATGTGATCAAACTGATGATCAGTTGATGATCAAACTGTGATCAACTAATGATTAATTCAAGCCCCTTCAATATGTTCCTTATTTCTTTGAGAAATGCCTGCGCTTTTACTGTGCTGGGGCTACTAATTTCAGTGGATATAAAAAGTTACAGATTTTTAAATCCTGCCTGCCTGTGCTGTTGTTTCCAAAAGCCCTGCTTACGGCTCTGTAGATTCAAACCTGCAGACACAGACATCGATCCTTAGTTTCAGGTTCTCAGAATGGTTTAAATGTGCATCTTCTAAAGCAAGTTCTCAAGGGACACATAAATTTGAACATTTTTAAAGGCAAGTATGACTGACTTGGCTCTGAACTCAATAATATAAGGTTCAACAGGGGCTGAGGAGATAAATTGAACACTGAACATCTGTGTACAAAGCAGGATATTTGTTTCATGTGTGATAGTTTCCCCTGTGATTGCCTGGTCAGACCCAAAAGACATTAATCTTGCTCACTCTGGAAGATACTGTCTTTCCATCACAGAAAAAACCAAATGAAATTATTTAGTGTATTTACTACAGAAGCAATTTCAATTAAGGCAAAGAACCAGAGAGACCTCTAAGTTTTCAGTGTGAAAAATGACACACTGCTGCTCTAAAATAAGATTGTGAGAGGTTAATTGTTGGAAATTTTTAACAGTTGCTGTCTCCCAGTAGGAATGTGGTAGTGGACCTAGTGGTCCTTGAAAAGCTAGATACCATTGCAGGCAGTAATGGTATTTTGCTTTGGAGGTTTGCTAGTATTACAACCAAATGTGTTTGAAATAATTAGCAGTAGCTGCAGGAGCTGTGTCTTGACCAAAGCAAAAGCAACAAGGTACTGGAGTTGTGTCAGTGTTGTGCTGTGTTGATAGTGAAGCAAAGACTTGGGTAGGTTTTTGTTACAGCCAAAATTGTGCAATCCGCCTTTCTCTGACATACAAAATCTAGCATGTCTTACAGGACAGCAAATTGATTTTAAATTCCGATTTAAAAATTTACACAGTTTAGCTAATTATACATTCAATACCTAAGATGAGCTGGAGAAGAGCTAGACTGATATTTTGATCTAGCAACTGTCAGAATGGAAAAACAGTTCCAAAAGAGAGAGAGACTTTTTACTTTTTTTCAGTGTGTGGAAAAATTAATAGGTAAAGACAGAGTCTTTGATTGGAGGGAATTCTGTGTTCATTTGATTCTTTGCAGCCAAGTATTGGTCCCAGCTTGCAAGTGATCAAGCAGGCAGAAGCTCCTCAGCCAGGGCAGTGGCAGCACAGTATGACAGCTGTTATTCAAGGAGCTCCTGTCCTTGAGCCACTGGGTTACATCAACACCATTGTGTGAAGTTGTGTGCTTGGCATGGGGTCTGAGCACTGATTTGCCTTCCAGAGAATCTTGATAGAAAGGTAGACGGAAGGGTTGTGTTCCTGTTTTGTGTAAGCAGGATCACGGCCATGCAGAATCATTCCCTGTCTGTAAAGGGACAGAAAACTGAGGTGAGAAACAAGAGTGAGGTCTGAGAACAAAGTCCTCAAGCCAGTGACACAAAGCTGGTGGATCATCACTGCTGGAGGCTCAGTGGGATCCTTTGGTAATTGATTACCAATGATATTGTCAAGATATCTCTGACACACACCAAAATTCAAGCAGTTGGTGAGTTTACTGCTAATATGAGAACCCAAGCCATGTGTCAGGACGAAGAAGTCAGCTGAGCAGAGTGCAGGAGCCAGTCTTCCTGTGGAATCCTTGCTGGGAGCTAGGCTTCAAACAGACCTCAGTTCTATTGAAACACAGCAAAGTGGTTTTTACCATCCCTTTGAAACAGCTATATGTGCAGAGGCATTTCAGCATTTTTCTTCTTTCCTTTTATTGCAATATGTGTTGTAGCAAACACTGAAGGTAATGTTAGAAAAACAGAGGGGAAATCCTTACTGCCATGTATGGCTTGGCACAGTCCCTTTGGTTCAGTCAGCACTACAGACTGCCAGACTTTTGCAGTTGAAAGTATCTTCTGTGTTCCGCATTTTTTCTTGATCTGGTAGAATTCACATCTTTGTGCATCAGTGACAAATGTATGCTTTCACTTAGACTGAGTGGAAGAGCCAGAATTTCTAAACCTGGGATGGGTTATGTTTTCAAATCTAGGGAGGAGGGGAAATGTATTTGCCCCATATTTAATTAAATCTTAAATTTAGTCAGTTAAATAATCCTAAGGTCTGTAGAAGGATGATGAGCTCTAATGATTGTCTTCAAAAAGCTAACAGTGGTACATGGCTGACAGTCTCAGTGTGATACAAATCATTCTGGAGGGGAGTTTTGTAGAGAAGAGAAGAAAACAAAACAAAACTGAGGATGTGGAAGGAATGTGAGCATATATGTGCATCTGATGTGAAGTAAATATTTTTGGACTGTGGTCAGAAGAGTATCTTGATTTCTTTATATTGTCAACTTTCTCTTCAGTGTAATTTGAGGCTGGACCTTTTTAAACTTCCTTCCAGTGCTCTTTTGCCAGCAGAATATTAGGTATGTGGCAACAGATTTTGAGTAAACGAAGGACGAGCCATCTTGCTGCATGCACACATTTGGGAGTAGAGTTTCTGAAAAACCATGGAATCAATGGGATTTCAGATAGATGTTTTTCAAAGACCTGTTGTTATTTTAGCAGTGTAATTACCAGTACAATTAATGCAAGCTGCTTAACAAATCCTTTGCTGTTGCTGTTGCTTGGCACAGTTCAGGCACCTGACAGTGGTTCTGTTGGTGATGCATCCTGGTGCAGCCCAGTCATCCCACCCTGTGTTGTGTTACAGAGGCTCAGAGAGCCTTACCAGGGAGCTTTGTAGATCAGGATTGTGATAGACAGCAATGTCTTCAGCACACGTACTCTTTGGGGTTCCTTGTTCATTTTGAGTAACTCTTTCTGCAGTGTTTTTCATAGTGAGCTCAGTTCTTGGTTTTCCTTCTGTTTTCCTCTTCCTCCTGCACTGCTGTATCCTTCTAAATCCACCTTTAATTGTAGAATGCTTGCAGTTAATAATGGCTGTCATGTATTCCAGGTTTTAAAAGGCCATAAACACAGAAGAATGGGCTGAAATATCTGAGTTAAAAGGCTTGTTAAAGATGCTATCTCTGTGCTGAATCCAATTCATGGGCATGTTAAACGACATCAGATTTTTCCTCTAGCGGTGCTTAGCAGAAATGCCTGGTAGGAGTTGAAGCTTTCATGTTACTGTTTTGCTCTACTGTGTGCTGTGGAGACACCTCATTGTCTTTTTACCTCTGGGACTTGAACTCTTTTTTCTGTTATCTGGATTGGTGGTGTTCATGTTCTCTGCATTCTTCATGCAGTTTTGGTGTTGGGGTTTTTTGTTTGCCTTGGTTTGGTTTTGTTTATTTGTTTTGTTTTTTAAAGTTATTTTAATGCTTTACTATTTTGTGCCTGTTTTCATGCTTAAAATATCCCAGAGATTGGGACCTAAAAGCCATCATTCACATGAACAAATAAGACATTTATTATTAAGCAGGCTCTTTCATACTGCAAGAACTAACAACATTGAGAAAGGATTCCTATACAAGTTTAATTTCTCTGTGAAGTAGCTGCTTACACATAAATTTTAATTTATAGTATATGGAATGCTACTTTTAGCTCTTTATTTATATAAATGGAAAAAAACCCATCTGTTTTGTAAACTAAATCTGACTAACAAAAAGAATGTCTGGACCACCACTTCAATCACGAAACTATCATTATTCAGGAAAGCACTTAGGTTTATGCTTACTTTTTGAGACATGCTTAGCTTCTTTTTGCATGTTATGAGTGAAGATGAGTTGTTTAAGTGCATTCCTGAACCAGGACCTTAGCACTAATCCTTCAGTCACTGCAAAGAATAAATGAGGGGCAAAGACAAAGGGCCAAATTAAAATCAACGAGATTCTATTCAGATGGGCTCTGCTTCAGCAAGCACACATCTAATTATAAGCACAGAAGTAGGCTCGCTGACGTCAAAGTTAATTAAACTGCTTAAATTTAGGCACATGCTTAAATTCTTTGCTGAATCAGTATTTTTGAGCCAATGAATAATAGGACAGCATTGCTGGTCCAAAGCATGATTTTTGTGGGTGGGAAGGACTTTAAACTCCCCCTTTCCTCCATCAGTTCTTCTGAGGTCTGCCTGCTGGCATTTTATTTGAGTCCCAGTGGTGAAGGAATGTGTCAATATGTTAAAGTTTCTTAGAGTGTTTGCTAACAATACCCAAACCCGACAATTGGATCTCTGGTAATCTGAATGTATCTTTCCTTCATGCAGTGTATTCTGAGGTATGGCAGGACTATCACCAACACAGTAATCTTTCTAGTTTTGTTTTTTCTGATGCCACTTCTATGAAATTAATCCCTTTGTCCAGTCTCTGAAAGGCAAATTACTATCTCATTTTCATAACAAAAAACTGAAGGAAACACGTAGATAGAAGTGTTAAATGAAGAGTGCCTGTCATACACAGGTAGTTTTGATTCCATTGGTTTCATGGGTTATTTTAATTTATGATATCATAAATAAATAACCTATTATTTTTTGGCCTTGGCTCATTAAGGGCCTAATAAGAATTTCCCCTGTAGGAATATGAAGGACAACATGATACTTCTTACACAGAAATACACATGGGAATTTCAGCTATGTTTTGTAAATGACCTGAGGCTGGTTGTGAGGTTTTATCTATGGTCCCTGCCTAAGTAATGTGGTAGAGTTGCCCTGATGTAGTAGCAAGGGATTAATCAAGGAGGTGCACTGCAAAAGATCAGATTTCTTCTGCTTGGTAAAACTCATGCCATAGGGACTTAGGCTCTGCAAAGAAAGCTAATTAAGTCATCAACAGGAGTAAGTTCAAAAAAGAAAAGCAGGTAAGAGTGCTAAATTAATCTAGACTTGTGTTTTAAAAGGTATCCACCATTTCGTTCATGTGTACATTATCTACTAATCACTTTTACCTGGTGCATGAGTGTAAAGCTCAAATTTAATCATCTTCATATAGATACCAGAAAACGACATGTGTTCATTCATGTATTCATGTCTTTGTGGTTTAAAAAAAATTAATTTCCTCCTGATGACACCTGCACCAATTTTGTCACTAGTGACTGAAAGCTGTTGCATTTGTAAATGTGTTCTGTTAACTGTGCAGGCAGCTTTGATGGAGAATAGGTGATTTTGTAGTCAATATTTGTCTGTATCGTGTTAATTCATTTCATGCCACTTAGTAGCTATAGTCACAGTCTAGAGTAGTGAGCTCCCAGGTGTCTCGAGTCAAGTCAGAGTTTCAGTTTGCCTTGGTTGCCCTTGCTAGGTGAGGTAAAGGAGAGGGGGAGGAGCTATGAATGAGAGATTGCTCCTAATGGGAGAGCTGGGCTATTGTCATTGACAAAGCATCAGCTTTCCTCTGTTGGGTCTCTCCCACATTATCCTTGTCTCTCCCTCAGCAGGTCATCATTCTGCCACAGACCAAGAGTATGTAAACTGTAAAGAGACAGAGCAGCTACTGCAGCTGCTGAAGTTGGGTGCATGGAGTTAGAGGAAGGAAGCAGCCCATCAGGCAAGCAGCTTTCTCATGAATATAGTATTAATTGTCTTTCTTGCTGGACGTCATCTCAGCCAGCAAAGTAGACGGAAAGCGCAAGCATGAATGGTGGATTTTTTGGACCATCTTTTTATGTATATTATTCTTTGACTGTATCCCATGCGTCTCTGTATGATGATGATGATTTAATTAATTTAAACCAGGATATTTCTTTACCAATTTTATTTGGGTTTTTTTTCTCTGTATCTCCACATTTTGTATACAGGCAGGATGGACATATCAAACTATGTCTATTCATCAGGATAACAGAGTGATCAAAGTGGGGATACAGATTTTCTACATAGAAGTTGTCTAAATGCATAACAGGTTACAGTAGTACATGTAATAAAATCACCTAAGTGGGCAGATTTAATTATGATTAGATCATGTTACTGGAGGTCTTGAGTCACAGCTGGGGCTTCACTAAAGACTTGTTTTCCCTCTTCTCTACGGCACTTTCTATCTGGATTTCCATTCTCAGTTACCCTAGGTGCTTCAGAGGGGGTTATAGCAGGAGGCTGTGACAACCACCCTGCAATCTCTTGAAACATGAGGGCTTTGAAATCTTTGTTTGGAAGTATCTCAAATATCAGTATTTGAGATTGTATGAGATCAGTTGAAGAGAGAAAGCACTCATTTGCCAGCCACTAGGAAGAGTTCTTTGAGGAGCATTTCCCATGCTTCATTCTTTTCCTTCTGTCTTTCTGTTTCTGGGGTGGCAGTTAATAGACAGTTTGATCTGTCTTTTATATTTGCATTGCAGGGAGCAAGAGCATGAAGCATCCAATGGAGTCTAAGACAGACTCCTGTCATAAGTGGGAAACAACTGTCCAAAGTGCAGGGTGTGAGCAGTTTGAAGTCTTACCATTATTGGTAAATAACTTTCTGATTCAAAAGGCAAATCACACATTCTTTATTAGAGAAGCTGGAGTGGGGTATCTCCAGAAAGCATTGCTTTCTGACCTTTAAAGCTGTTACCTCCAGGGCATAGTGAAGCAGGATATGTGCCTCACTATTGACTGTGACATTTCTGTCCTAAAAATAGATCACTACAATCCTTTTCTGGTTCAGACCAGCACCCTCTGTGGGTATATGATATTCACACAGGTCTCGATTTTTAGAGTTTTAGTAGCTGGATATCCAGATGGAATGAATGCTAAAGGCCTCAAATTGGGAAAACAAGGTGAAAAAAGAGGAAGGAAAGTGCCTCACTGTGTTTTCATTTGCTGTAGTACAGAAAATGTCTCCTGTGGAAACATACAGCTTAATCTGAGTCTGCTGAGATCAGAGATGACTAATCCACTTAGTGGGTCCTTCAGCAATGGAAAGTGGCTGCACAAATCTATGTAAACCAGGGGATCTTTTCTATCTCCTTGATTTACATAGTTAAGAGTTATTATGTCTTAACTACAAGCATATGGGTGTATTCTGCTCCATAATAAGTTCTTTATCTTTTATATCAAGGTAAACTGTTGATTATATTTTTATTTTTGAACATTTTTGTCTATATGCAGAAATCAAGCATTTTTATGAATACATTCAGTTTCTTGCTAGTTTTGGTGACTGTAAAAGGCAGTAAATGTGAATTTGCATTGGACTGGTTGAAAACTGGTAAGGAAAATTTAAAAATTACATAAAGCATTTATTTATTTTCCAACCAACACTTGTCAGTCATCCAAGGCCATGCAAAACAAATGTACCAATCCTGTTTAGCCAAATTCATGCTGACCTTCATGTAGTTGAGTTGCTCATTTGATATCAGTATAAAATGGTAACATATGGGAGTTACTGATCATGGGAATACTGAGAATTAATTCTTACAACAGAAGAAACTTTTTTAGTGGGACATTCAGCTTGGGCAAGCTGACAGGGTTAGATGGAGTTCAAGTTCCGTCTTACTCAATCATTACAGCTACCTACATCTTAATCAATTCACAGACTGAATCATTTTAGGTCTGGATAAGTCTTCAGTTTTTTAAAGAAGACCACATTAGCTTTGGAAGTTGGGGAAGACCCCTTCAGTGCCCTGAGAAGGAACTGACACGCCATTTCAACTGCAGCACAAAGAGCTGTGTCAGATCCCCTTCGAACTGCTAAGACAACACAGTGGAAGCAGGAACTGGAACGTTACAGTTCCTTGGGGAAGATGCAAATGGTATAGAGGAATAGTCATTTGTACAGCACAGGCAGGTAAGTACAAGCACTCGTGTTAGTCAACCAGTCACCTGCATGGAGGAGACTTTCAGCTGAAGATCTGTCTGAGTGAACTGTGGGACCAGACTTCTGTGTCTGCTTGTCATCTTGGAGAGCTGTTTGCTCTTCTCTTGGGGACAGAGAGAAGGGACAAGAAATCACTGTGTTACAGAGACGATAGGCTCATCCCTTCCAACCCACCTACTGCTTCTACCCTACTGAACTTTCAGTATTACAAGGAAGTCATTGTAAGTCTGTAACTTTTGAGCTGAGGAAACACATTCTTCACATTAATAAGCAGTTTCCCACAACAAATAGCAATGGGAACTTTTGGGTTCTTCATTGGAAAGAATGATACTAATTGTTTTGCCATAATAAAGTGGCTAATAGGAACTCCTTCCCCACATCCCCCTTTTTCCAGGTCAGTGTGGCACATTCCAATTTGTGTTTGCTTCAAAGCACAGGAGGAATCCCTCATGGAGGGGGAGGGTTGTTTTATCATGCTCAAGCGTGCAGCCAGTAAGCCTTTTACTTTCTTCATACACCCCAGCTTCAGGGTAGTTGGGAGGATTCTGGATTTCCCCCCACATGCTGAAAAAATGCAGCATTCTTTGTTTTTCTGTCACAAATGAACTGAGACCCGTAATCTCTGTACTGAGCAGAAGTGATTAAAATAGTGTGGAACAGATGGTTTAAAAGCTGCCAAAGATTGAATCTTTTGCTATTTTGTTTCTTGAAACAACTATATTAATTCCTGAGTCAGCTTTGAGGGGGCCATCATAACTCATCTGAGATGAGAGAGCATGCTTGTTTCTCTGTCTTTGACTGCTAATTAATAGCAACTAATTAATTTATTTTTTTTTATAAAAAATATGTACTAAAAGCAGAGGTAACATATCATTTTCATGTAGGACAAAACTGGAAGTTTTCCATGGAGCTTTTAACAATATTTTTTTCTGGGAAATTTTTCTACTTGTGTTAGGATTCATTCTGTGGAGGGGAAAACCATGTTCCAGTTCTATTGGAATGAAGACACTGCAGTTCTTTGAAAAGGTATTTGGTTTTGGTACTTGGGCTGTGTGAGTTTGGCAATCTTTACACATTGATTTGTACACAGAAGTTTCCAGGCAATCTTGTGATCCAGAAACCCCTTGTAAGGCTGTCAGTGTCACGTGTGCTTTCCCTGCTGTTCCAGATGAACCTTCCACTGAAGGCTTAAGATCAGGTCTGGCATCCCCTTGAGGAAGACTTTTAGATTTGATTTTGTCAGTTTAGAGAAATACTTACTTAAGTCACATAATTTTTGTGAAACCTTGTGATTTTCCTTCTGATTTATAAACTGTGCATGAGCTGAGGCATTACAATATTGTTGTCTTGATCCTAATTAAATGTAAAGTTTTCAATCAGTAATCTTCCTAGCAAAGTAACATTTATTATTATATATTTGATAGTGCAAAATCCTGATGTTCTGATGTAGATAGAATGCTACCTGTGTATAGAACAATAGTAAATGACTTGTAGAAAGGAGGGTAGCAAAACCAAGCGGAATTTGCATTTTTATTTAAATATCTTTTTAATTTTGTTAAGGTTTGCAGTTTTAAATTAGACTTTCAGAAATATAGTAACTGTCTGATTTCTGTAGATGATGCTCTGTTTAAGCAAAGCAGTTTTGAAAAAGTCTTGCTGAATGTTTGCTGAAACTGAATTTCGTGACCATTTCCACTCACATTGATGGGAACTGATGTGTCTGGCCCCCTCATTTTTTCCCAGTCTATTATTTCCCCAAGAGGAGAAACCTTAGCTGAGTGTTATTTTTCATCTAGGCTCTTCTGTGAAGTAAAAGCTTCTGAAATACCTAACTAGAAATCAGGTGGCTCAGGTCTGGGGGTCATAACCAGCAATGCCTTTGCAAGCTGGGGGCTTGGATTCTGGAGAGTCTGTGCCTTGGCTCTTCTCAGTGGAAGCCTTTTGCTGCTGTATGTGCTGCTGCTGTAATTGCTAAACCTGAGTTGTTGCAGTACACCTGAGACCCACTAGAACTGAGTGATGTTTTACATTTTAAATATTTACTCTGTTTTGCTTTGTTTCCCTAAGGGTTTAAAGATTTGGTACTAAATTGGCATTTTTTCCCTGTTTTTTTCCTTCAAGGAATGCAGTATCTCTTGCTGGTCAAGCCTTGGTTAGTCAGTTAATGGACTTTGTATCTCCTAACTTACCAATTAGTTTCTAAGGCGCAGGGAAGGCAAGTGAGAGGAGAGGAGGGAAAGGATTTTGAAGGTTCTCTATTGAAACTTCTGATTTTGTTTATTTTTAAAATTCTCCTAAATGCCTGTACTAGGAAGTGACATAATTGCATAGACTTACTAATTTCCTCAAGGCTCTGTGTGGTCTTCATCCACCTTCTCAGATGTTGGCTGCAGATGTTTACAATCACTTCCTCCCAATTAAACATCTGCTCTGAAGTGACAAAGTGTAAGACCACATATGTCTGAAAGGCCAATGTATGCACCAACAGTTTTTGTTAGTAGATATGACAGAAACATTTTCCCTTGCCTCAGCTTTTAATGCACAGACAGTGAGAAATTGCTCTGCTTATTGAACTCTGGGGGAGGCTGAGTGCTGGTGTTAAGTACACATTTAAAAATGCCCTGCATCTTCTGTGTAAGTCTTTTGGACATCTCTTGTTCAGAGTTGTTACTTGCTCTACTATCTAAGAGTTATTTGCTCTCCACTTGGGTTCTTTTTAGATGAAAAGTAGTGATGTGAGTTGATATGATGACTTTGCTATTTAATTAGAGGGAATATTTTTTAAAAAACCCTCAATTTTAATTTTATAAAATCTTTCATTTTATTTTTAAAACTTGGTGCACTATGGCTGTTGTACCAAATGAGGATTAATGTAGCCATTCTCATTCTTTCATCAATGCCTAGTAGTCTTTACCTGGACTGGCTGCAGGGTGGATGTATGCAAGAGAAAAAGTGACTGAGAATAAATGGTAATAACAGTACTGTATCTGGGAGAGGAATGGAGAAAATAATAGATTTTTTTTTAATTGGTTTTCAGAGGTAGAATATTAAATATTGATGACATTAGGTAAAGGTAACAAAAGATTTTTAAAAATTAATTTCTGAAGATGTCAGAGAAAAATAGTGGGTTTTTGCCATGGGGGAGAAACCAACAAAAAGGAAACAGTGGCAAAAAAACCCCTTGCTGATGGAAATTCGGCAATTTAAGTCTAAACTAAAACATATATGAAAAATGAACTTAAAATACGTGCTGCAAGACTTTGCATGTATATGTTTTTGATGTAGTGTGGTGTTGCCTTATTCTATAGGGTGTTACTTCTTTTGTTACACTTTAGTTTGCAGAGGTGCAAGCGGCTGGTAGAAGAATGATGTGTTTTGCTGTGTCAGTGCTGCAATGTTGATACTTGAGGGATTTGGCGAGGGAGGGCAGTGGGGGAAAGGGTGAGAAAGTGAGAAACATCCCAAATTACACATAAGGGATAGTGTTTCAGGATGTAGCCTACTGACTAAGCATTAAATGACAAATGTAAAGTGAAACGTTTTCAAAAAATGTAACATTTGTCAAAACAGAATCCCTAAGCATGAAGTTTTCCACATTCAAGATGCTGAATTTGGCGATGTAGGCATGTGAGCTGAGCTGTGACCGGTGTATTACAAGATAACCCAGGCCTTATCACAACTCAAACCATAGCAAAAGGCTGCTTAGCCAAGTGAACAGAGTTTGAAACTCCACTGTTATAGTGACATCCTTGATTTTAATTATATGTCCTTTTAAAATAAAGAAGTATATCACTCCTAGCCTTCTTAAATATATGTTACCTTCTTAAACAAGTTATTGAAAAACTTAGTCCTTGCCTTAATCTGCTTATTAGAGAGCTAAATATTTGTTACACCAAGTACCAGCTGTAGTCAATATAATCTTGTCCTAAGGAGGTGACATGATCTGCTGCAGTCACCAAAGAAGAAAGTGCAGAATTTTCAAAGGATGTAATGTATGGTTTTTCTGGTGCCCTGATGCAGCGCTGGTTGGTTGTAGTGTTGACGTTACTCACTGGTGCTTTCAGAGGTCCCGTATGAGATCAGTGCCATTTGGGTTAAGAAACTCTGGACACATTTTGAAGGTCCTTCCTATAAATAACTTTTACTAAGATAGACAGGAAAGAAGTAAAGGAAGGCAAGGGCTGGAGAAGAAGAGGTGGGGAATTGAGTTAACCGTGTCAAAGAACTGGGAACTGCTGTCTTAAGTCTCCCAGCTGCCTTTGTCACACCATTGTTTTTCTGCTAGTGTCTTTTTTGAGTGAGAAGATAAAGAATTTACAGAGTTTGCAGTCAGGAAGCTTCCTCCTGGATCTGACATTATATTCTTAAAAGTGAGGAACCTGCTATGGAAATGGACAGTGTTAACTCAGTTACAAGAGCTTTTAGACTAATTACAATTTGCCACGGTGAGATCTTGTCTGAAAACAGTCAGAAACCCAATTTAACCAAACATCTCAATTTAAGGATCATATTTTTATGAGACTGGTGCAGGGCAGTGCAGTCAGTGACAGAAGGGAGCCAGTCTTACCACAGGAGACAGAGGGCTCTGTATCACTACCTGGCTCTGTGCCCCCCAGAGCACAGTGACCTCCTCACCTTCTGCCTATGAGATACACCAGCAGTCCTCATCACTCATCTATTCCCTGAAGTGAGGATAGCAAGCAAGTAGTGGATTTGCTGTTAAGCACTGGTATAATCGATTACATTAATGTGTTGAATTCCTCCCAAGCAGGGCTCAAGTGGCGACACAGTGACTTCTTTCGTTTTTCACCTCTCTGTTTACTGTCTTAGTAAATAAAACCAGTTGTATTTGGGGTTGAGTACTGCTTTTATTTCATAAGATGCTGGGTGAAAGTTCCTTCTTTTCTATGTCTCTGGGTTTCTTTCATTTACAAATGCAGAAAGGAAAATGTGCCTCGTTGCTCGGGAGAATTTGGTCTAATTTGGAGGAATCCCCAGTGTCATTGCCTCCCCAAAGCACACCTGAGTCTTGAAAGCAGCTCCATGTCCTTGCTGCTGCCTCCCAGAAGGCAGCAACAGTGGCAGCTGCTCCCCCTGCCTTGGCTGCTCCTCCCAAAGGCACCACTTGCTGCTCTGGTAGTTAATGCAGGAGTTAAAAGAATGTATGGATTTTCCTTCAGATTTGCAATCCGTGTTTGAGCTTACTTGCTAGCGTGCATTACAGTTGATTGACAAGTCATCTTCAATAATGTTAACCACAGTACACAAGTGTTGTTTTCTCACAGATTTTTTTCTTACCTTTGCATTCCTCTGTCTGCAGGAAAAGTACCCTGAAAGAGCATTGTTGCTTAAATATCAGCTCTTTAATCTGATGTGATTATTTAGAGAATGTTTTCATGTTTTTGACAAAATAAGATATCTCAGTCAATGCTTTGTCTGAAAGCAATATAAATATTTTATCAGAATCATGTAAATTGTGTTACACATTTTAGTAGGTTTAAGGTTATTACTTGCCTTCCTGTGGCATTCTGTAGGGATTCAGGCTTTTTTTTTTTTTTATTATTGCTGAATGCCCATGAATTATTCTTGCTGTTATATAAGGCAGTGTCTTAAGAACTTATATAAAGAAAAGTCTTAAGAATTTAGTTGTACTTTAAAGCTAAAAGTTAACAAATAGTACTGATCATTTCTGTTATGATGATATTCTAATCCTCCTTGTGTCTCTGGGCAGTAGTGTAACTCTAGTGATTAGTCATAAGAATAGAATATTAATTACATTGGATCCATATATCTTCAGTTTAATCTCTCGCTGTAGCACTGGTGATATTTAAGATGAAACAAAATGTTGATTTGATCAACAGTTTATTTTACTTTATTTCTCATCATAAATTGACAGAATTTGCATGCTTATTCCCAGAGTATAAAAACTACTTGCATGGGTGTGCTCCTTTTGCTTTTAAATAAGTCCAAATTTAAAGACGCATAATTGTTTTGGTTTTTTTCCCTGGTTGCTCTGTTATTTTATTTTGGAAAAAGTATTCAGTAATGTAAATTAAGTTGCAACAGAAAAAAAACCAAACCAATAACCTGTGTCTATATGAATTTTTTTTTTCATCCTGAGGCCAATGGAGAGAGTACAGGTCAATAGGCATGCACTGGGTTAGAAGTGTTCTCATATATAACATTCCCTGGAAGCCAATAAAAAAAACCAAAGCAAGAGTAATCACATAACACCTATGTACACTACTTCCTAAAATCTTTTCTATAGAGGAGTTGCTACCAAAAATTAAGCAAACCCAAGAAAAAGTCTGTCTTCCTCATGTGGAAAAATAAAATTGTGCTGTATACTTGAAATAGTTTGCTACAAGGAGATGGTTTGCAGTCAGTGGCATATATCTGAAATGGGACTAGCAGCACACAAGTGACATATTAAGGGTTATTGAGAAACTGCCCCTTTCCACCAATGTAGAAAAAGTGACAAACTAATTTTATCTTTGCCTCTGTCTTTCTCCCCCTTAGTCCCAGGAGCATGATAAGATTTCCAAGAGAATTAGAAGGTATATAAGTCTTCTTAGCTTGCTGAAGTAGTCATTTCTCTCTACTAAATGATGAAGCTGTTACAGAATGGTATTGAAAGTTATTCATTAACTTCTTCGCTCTGGTTTTATAAAGCTGACTTCCATTTCCCCCTCTCTGATTTTGATCTAGGAGTTTATGGCAGACCCCTACGAGCCTGATCTGATTGTAGTGAGGTGACTTAGGTCACTAAACTTGGCTCTTCAGTAGAGATAAGAGCTACCATTAAATCCCAGAAAGATGGGAGTGCAGATAGTACTAGAATATAAACCCTAATTTTGTCAGGCCTATAAATATTAAAACCATAGGCCTTCACCCAGAAGAATGTCTTCAAGGAGGTAAAGGGATTCAAAGCAAGAGAAAGGCAATTTGGAGAGGACATCCTCTACATGAGAAAATAGAAATGGTTTTGATGGGATTTGAGGCACTGCAGAAGTTTTGTCTTTCCTTCTGGAAGGTCCCTGCCTCAGAAGGTTTCTCATTTGAAATACGTTATCACAGAAATCATCTTTAAGCAAAAGCAGAATCTTGTTTTCTATTAATGTTGATTTCTGTAAATATGTCTAACATTGCCTTTCCCAAAGTAAAAATAAATGTAACTTTTATAACTTTATTTCTCTTAACTTTGGTAAAAACAATTTGCTTTGACTGTACTAGCTTTTCTATGCAGGTATATTACATTTCCTTTAAGAATAATTTTTAACTAGTTACTTTAAAGCCCACACAGCATTTTTCAGGTAGCAGGTTCTCCAGGCCAAGGTAAGTGGCCTACAGAGTAATACTGAAGTATGTTAAGCCTCACTTAAATAACCTGCCAGCACTTTTAAATTCAAAATGTTGATTATAAACGTGCAGTAGTCAGTAAATAGTTTGGAGAGTTGACATTGACTCTTTTGGCCAAAAGTTAAAAGCTGTGGTAATGACCTGTGGTTTCTCAGTTCTTGGCTGCACTGAACTGAATATATATTGAAGATGCTTAACTTGTAGCAGCAAGAGATTTAGCACTTTTAGAAAATCAGACCCAATTATGCTTTCTGAACTTGAAGTATACAAATTTTTCATTTTCTCCTCCAGATTGTACTCTCTTGTTTAAGATGGTCTCACTGCACCTGAACTTTCACTTCAGTTTTTGTAGTTAGAGGAGATACTTGAGTGCATATTCTTGAAGTACTTTAAGTAATTAAAATAAATTAAGTGATTAAAATACAGTTGTCTGGTTAAGCTTTCAAAGAATATGTTCAACTGTAACATTTACTTAACAGTGGATTTAAATATGAAACAAACGTAAAACCACATTTATGGCCTAAGGAAACATGCAAAATTTTCCTGTTTGTACTTTGAAGGCTTCATTAAAAATAGCTTGCCATCAAACTTCCCATTCTAAAGCTTCTGCCTTGAAATATTTAACCCTTAACACTGAGTCTTTTCATTGTGGACAATTGGTCCACCAAGGTAACAGTGGACAGAAAGACTCAACTGGTGCATATTGATTAAAAAGAGGATAGTTCCTGTCATTCACAGTCGAAGAATTCTAGACTTGATCAAGCTGTTTCAAAGCATCTCTTGGGACAAGACTCTGTTCTGGTGCCTGTGCATTGTAAAAGCATAACTTTTGTGAAACTCTCCGTGTGATGTTGCAGGAGAGAAGTATGAAACAGTGTTAAATACTGTTGGATGTTTTCCAGATTATGGAAATATAAATTTTCATTGCTACACTGTTGCTGCATATTGTATCAGAATGTAAATTATTTACCACATACATGTAGTTATTAGAAGATCTCTAAGTGTAAACATTGCAAGGTGTAGACTTGCTCCTAGTCTTAAAGTAGGCTAGATTTATGCTAGAAATCCTCTCGTAAAATAGGAT
Organism: Entomyzon cyanotis; assembly: GCA_024500445.1. Lineage (NCBI taxonomy): Eukaryota > Metazoa > Chordata > Aves > Passeriformes > Meliphagidae > Entomyzon > Entomyzon cyanotis. The sequence goes on from JAKEPQ010001000.1 coordinate 23,948,432, forward strand.
GTATTTATGTGCATGCCAGAAGCCCTCTTTTAGTGGTATCACATAAACCCTCAATTATAAATTTAATTTCAGTGAGAGCCCAATAAGGGCAATATAAGACATAGCCTCTTGCCAGTATGAACTGTGTCTGTGCTTGGTAGGAGCTTGCAGCAGGACTGTCTTCTGTGGTTGTACTGCTAAATATTTCTCAGGCCTAGAAGACTTTTGGCATCCTTTAAAGAAATACATAACTGCTCTAAACAGAAATATACAGAAGACATTAAAAAGAAAAATAAAAAATGAGAGTGTAGCTGTGTGGTAGGAATGTGCCAGGTATTTATCAATGATCTCAAAATGAGTGATACTTTTGTGGGGTAATAATATGTTTTGGTAATTTTATGTTCTACCGTTCTCAGCTTATTTAACCCACAAGCTATGATGCTTTAAAATGAATCACAGTTTAAGGATTGAACACTCTTAATGGAATCCCTGTATATCTATATATAGGTATTTGGTTATCTATCATGCATGCCCTTGTATTTTGTTCTTAACTATTGTATTTTCATTATTTTATTTGAGAAGATGCAATTATGCTCTCCAAATAATAAGGAAAGTTCTTTTTAAATCTAAGTAATAGGTAGTGAAGGGTTAAAAATCTAAGGTCCTATTAATGTAGAAAAATGCTGACACAAGTTCTTCAGTCCTTTTCCTGACGGAACACCCATCTTTAATTTGCTCCTCTCTTTACCCATATAACATTGTACATCTGTCCTTGAAAACAGCTCCTGCAGCATGAGCGTAGCCAGTGGAGTCAATTTAGCAAAGGTTGCTGTCTGTGTCCTAGCAATGCAGGCAGACAGCCTGGAGCTATGACTTATAATCAGCTGAACAGGTATATGAATAATTACTAAAGATAGAAACTTGTGTTAATTGCTGGGTTTAATCCTGTTCTCATAAATTGTTACAGAATCACCCCCCTCTAGCTCCTCCTCCTAGCAACAACATGTCCAAATGAATATTTTTCTCAGATTGCAAGTAATCTAGTAGATTTGAGAACTTCTTTAGTTTTAAGATTCTTGCTGTAATTTAAGTATACCAATACTACCTGAGAGTCTTTTATATCCACTTTAAAGCTTTGAGGCCTTGAAGTATTTGGAATTGACAGAGACCAGAGTTTGCCAGTTTCTGAATGCAAAAACTGATGTTAAGCTCTTAAAATTATTGTCTACTAAGAGGTTTCTTTAATGACTCTGAGCAAAGCCACTTTCTTTTCAGACCATTCAATTTTTTTCTGCTATCACTGCATGTTAGATTATCAAAACACAGAAAACTATAAAGAATGCCTCTCTCCCTCTAGTTCTATGCTCTTGCTAATGCAGTAATCCTCAGTGGGTGGGAAAAATAAAGGGATGCTCTTAGCAATTGATTAGAGTATGAGGGAAAGAGTGACAGTGACTGCATTTGGTCTTCACCAAGAGCATTTTGCCTTATTAGGCTACTTTGCAAGCTAGACTGTACTCTATCGCATAGTCTGCTAAAAATAACTCTGTATGGCTTTCTGGCAGATTGATATAAAAAGTGTATGATGATGGTACTTGGGGTTGTTTAAATACAAAGCTAGAAGCATGAGCTGGCCTCCAAATGATGAATGTCTTTGTATTCCAGAATGGAAGCTTTCCAAGACAGTGATGCATAGCCACCAATTTGTAACTTTTCTTTTAATTTGTAACTTTGGATTTTTATCTATTTGATTATTTATATAACCCGCTCATATGTTTGATATGGCATCATTAAACATCTGAATGCACTTCCGATGGTTTTCTATACTCCACAACTGATTTGAAGAAAGTGACATTCAGCGTTGTTTTCAACATTAAATTAAATCAATTTCAACATCAATTAAAAAAAAGCAACACCTAAACCAACCAACCACTGCATCTCAACTTCCTCATTTTAATGCTCTCACGGTTCACTCCTAGCACAGAAAAAACGTTCTGTTGTGAACTTTCCTATGTACAGAATGTAAATACTGAGGGTAATGAAGGACATATCTCCTCCTTACATCTTTTCTTACTCCATTTATGTCCCTCTCAGGATGTTTGTATTACATATTCCTTCTCACAACTGATACCTTCCATGTGGATTGGTTTTAAAAAGTAGTAATAAAAAGGATACAAGCAAATAGCTTAAGTTTTCTCTCAAACCCATTTTTTGATTAGAGGCAGCCCAGTGCAATGGGACCAAGAAGGGTCCCTATGCAGAGGGGAGGACAATTCAAACAGAGCCAAAAAACCAGAGCAGCAGCTGCCCACACTGCTTTGATGGGGCTGGGATAAGGAGACGTGTCAACTGGATATGAAGGCTTAGAAGGAAAAGATAAAGGAAAAAAAGTCATTATATTCATGGAGAGCTTATTATTTTGAGATCTTAATGAGGAATATTCATACAATTTATATTTCTGAAAAATATTGTGAAGAGTCAAAGCAGCTCAGACTGGATTTACAATGCCAAGAACTGTGCAGGAGCCCTAGCAGGGTTTCTACTTTCCAAGCTTCAGTTTCATTTACACTTTTGCGTGCCATTAGTTCTACATAGCCTCACAACCTGCTGTTCTAATAGTTTTCTATCTTCTTTCAGTGAGACCTGATTAAGTTGCTGTCTTCAGAGCTGCCTCCTTATCCCCTTGAACAGTTAATCAGGGAGAGAGAAAGCTTAGCTGTAATTAACCCACAGCTTGCCAGAGGTGGGGCTTCAGCTAGAAATGGCTATATGCTCAATAAAATCTAATTTTTAGAGAATATATTCTTAAGCATCTCAAAAAGGAGAAGATAAAAATGTTTTATTGAAGTGCATACTAACACTTTCTTAGAGAGGTAGTAGTCCTTATTGCATTTGAAAGTCTTGCTTCACTTGTAACAAAGTTTTTAGTACTTTGCAGAACATATGAATGCTGAAAGATTGGTTTGAAATCCAAAGAACCGTTCATTGCATATTCCCCCGAAGTGGTAGAAGGCTAAAAATGTCTAAACTACATGAGGACAATCAAGCCATTTGCAAGACGTGGTATAAAAACACTTAATCAAAAGTTAGTGGAAAATATGGATGTTTTAGAAATCCACTTGATCATGCTGAATAATTGGATGTAGAACGGAAAGGCCTTCAGTTAATTTTGATTTCTTTTCTAGAAGAGATGTCATGAACTCTATCCCAGGTACCAAAAGAGGCCCTGAAAGCCATTTGTGCCATGCTCCAGTTTACCTAGGAGTTCCACCAGAAGTGTCTAAAAGTTGAGAAAACAGTGAAGCTCCCGTGTCATGAAAAACAGCTCTTAAAATGTACATTAATATTTGTAGCAAAATAGATACAGTAGATAAGGGCAGAGCATCACAGGTGGGGTATGTTGCATCTGTCTTTAAACTTGCCTTATGAACAAGTCGGGGTGCGAGGGGGCAGCTGCAGCGGCTCTGCTGCAGGCCAAATAGTGCTTGGGACAGCTCTGAGCTGATCATCAGTACAGTGATATCTTAGGTCTGTAAAGCCTCTCTTCTGACTGCCATGCTACATTAGAGATGTGATTTTTCCTTAGTGTACTTTATTCTTTGTTCATGCATGCTTTGGTTACTTTCGCTTCTCTGTTTCCTGTAAAAGTATAGCTGTGAAGAGAACCCAAGATACAAACACAATGAATGGCTTCACTGTATATATCTGAGTGGTTTTTTGCATTGTAATTTTATAGATCATCTTGCTTTTCCGTACGTGGTAAAGACATTTAATCAAAAGAAAGAATGAAGCAAATAGAGGTTAGAAAATTGCGATATTATTAGATTTAAGATAGATCTTTTCCAAATATTTTGGCAATTTACAGGGGTGTTCATTGGAGTGCTTAAAGGTCTATCCTGTGTCTCTCTATAGGCTTGAAGAACATTGTTTTTTAATGGGGTAACAAGAACATGAGCAATTCCATGGTCTTGAAAGTTTATATAGGGCATAAGTCCCTTTTAAAAGATTTTGAGTGATTTGGTCTAATTGCTGTGTGCATCCAAATCAGCATTTGGTGTTTCCACGTGTGTAGTTCAGATCAGAGGGTTCATCACAACATTTAGTTACCAAGGGCTGCAAGTAAACAGTGGTCATGGGCAGCAGAAAAAAAGGAAAATCTGTGTTGTTACATTTTGTAACTTCCCTACCTTTGTTTTATAAAGCCTAATGCAGAAGGAGACCAAAGTGTGTGTACTTCAGTCATAGAATTCTTTGCAATGTAGTAATCTGTTACTTAAGCAGGATAGGACTAAACCATGAAAGGGTCTTTTTTTACTTTGCTTTTAAAAACTGGGTTTTCCTTTCACACCCTTTTTTGAAGGAATTCATTTGATTATGTGAAAACGGGTTATGCATGAAAGAAACTTGATGCAGAGTCAAAGGATTTTAGTTTTTATTTTTCCATGTACGTGGTGGTTTTTTCACTGGGATGCAGCCCTTAGATTTATAATAGCTTCAACTAACTCAACCTACTGTGAAACATTAGGAAAAATCGACAAGGCCACTGATCCATGTATTCTGTGTATTTCAACTATGTAATTGTAAGCCTTCTAAAGAGTTTTTTGAATCCTTTAAATCAATAGTAAAATATATACATAGCCAGGGAACTAATTCTTAGGCAAATAACCTGCTCTAGACAAATACTGTAAGGAACTACCCTGCTGTGTTCAGCAGTGCAGCAAAACTCAGATGAATAAAGATTGGTCCCCAAGATAAACCTTTAAATCTTTGGTCATAGAAAATTTGCATTGCTAAAGGATTATAATATGACTCAGTGGGCAATAACTGCTATTACAGCTACTTGAAGAGATTTTCCTTACCATTTATGTTTTCTTTCTCTGAACAATTTGTCTGCTCTTTTCTCAGCATACCTCTCACAATAGTATTATGATAGAACATGAAGCTGTCCCCCCTTGTACAGTCTACTTGATACTGAACTATCCAAATGGGTGATTTGATCTCCACCCATCTCCAGCTTCTCCTTCTTTTACTGTTGGTGGTCTGCATCTTTATTACAGATGTTGATCTATTTGATTAATTTTTTGCAATATCACCCAAGAGGTGATATCACCCAAGAGGGGCAAGGCAGGAGAGAATTGAGTATTATGCCCAAAGGCTACCTCACTTGAAGTAGTTGAAGATAAGCATCATGCCGTTTATGTTGAGCAATCAAAGGCACCTGAACATATGAATGTGTTCACATCATTATCTTCTTTGCCATAAAAAATTGGTGTTCCACGGGCACGTCTGTTGTATCATTGCAACTTGAGGACAGGCTTTTGACTTCTTAAAAATACACTCCTTCAGAGAGGTGTCTTGGCATGGAGCCCAAAGAGCTGTATCATAAGAATGTGGTTCAGTTCTGTGGCAAGCAGTGACTGACAGGATTGAGATTTGGAAAGTTTCTGTTGGTAATATTTTTTTGCATTGACAGTGTATGCTACACAAACATTGCCTCCTGCTTTGAGATAAATAGGACTTCTCTGAAAATCTTTGAACTCTTCTCTTTAATCAGCTAGAGGTTGCCCAAGAAAGTGTCTCCTCTTCCCTCCCCGTAGAACTCAAAGATGTCCTGACCCCTGTCTCCCCTCCCCTGCGGGGCTGAGCTGGGACAACAGGCAGCAGCAGGCACAACCCCAGGGACTGGGATCCCTGAGGCCTCAACTGAGCCACACAAAGCACAGCCAAAGAGTCTGCTCTCCCACCCCTGCTTTAAAGGGGCTTCCCAGTAGGGACCTGCTTCTCCCAGTAGTACGTGTCTTCAGTGAATCTTGTTAATAGTTATCACTGCCTGAGATAACCTTCCTTGTGATGTAATTTGACATACTGCTGTCAGAGGGGCTTAAACATAGTAATCTTTAAAAATGATTGGGAATTTGCCCTAGAGAAAAAACTGTTATGATTAATTTCTACAAATGATAAACCACTCCTTCTTCAAAATACTGCATGCTATGAAGTGTGATTTAATCCATTTAACTACAGAGCCTGATGCTTCTGACAACTGTGACTCAAATGTCATCACAGAAAGTGATATTTCAAGTGGCAGGGTGGGGATTAGAAACCTGCTGAAGATTTGTCAAAGGAGAAGTAAGTACATAATTTTTAGATAAATGATTTGTCTACTCTAAACCACTTCCTCTGAAAAGACAGGCAGCTTTAAAAGAGAAACTTACACTGTTACACTAGAAAGAGCAATTTAATTGCAGAGATATAACTTATGATGGTAGGTAGAGAGAAAAACATAGAATACTGTGGACTCTGTTTTCTATACAGAAAAAATAAAATTACTGTTCACCCTCAGAAAATAATTTAATCAAGGCTTGTTTGAGGAAGGAGACAGTCTTGGCATCTGGGACCTCACGACCACCTGGTATGTTCTTACTGCTGCTTCGTGTGTTTTCCAAAATACGAAGAAATGCCATGATAGTTTATGAACTGTGTGAAAATTCTGTAAATGCAATAAAACCTGAAACAAGCACAGAAATGTTAATTCTGTGTCTGTCAAGAACTCATGTAGCATTACAATCAATTATCAATTTCATTCACATCCACCAAGTCTGAATTCAGTGCAGTTACACTAGTAGGGAATTTGGTCCTTACTTTGGATTATTAACATACTTCTCATTGCTTTGACAGTCCCCTAAAACTTGTACTTCCTATTATCTATTCTGCCAGTCTAGCTGTATAATTTACACCTCCTTAGGCATTTATCTACTCTGAAAGGCAATGAAAAACAGTATAAGGTTCTGTACTTTACTTCCATGTGACTGAATCTCAGATTTGATCAGCTGCAATGGAAACTACATTTTGTATAAGAGTTTGTTCCAGCAGCCCTGTGGGTCCACCTGCATCTACTGAGGACCTAAAAAGAAGGCTTGCCCAAGCTTTGTGGACTATCTGCTGTGGACAGACAGCGCTGAGTCCTGGAGCACCTGTAGCAGCCACGTTGTTACAGTGTTCCTTCAGCCACGCTTGTGCAGCTCTGAGATTGCACAAAGTGTTGTGGAGGGTTTGGTTTGCAGTTCTGCTTGGTGTGGTGGCTATGGAGAGAAAGCAGTAACCCTGTCTGACAGGCTGACCTTGAGATTCTACATCAGGAGTGGAAGTGAGAGCACACAAAACTCTTACCTGTTTGTAGTGGATTCCCTGGGAAAAAAAAACAAAACCACAAACCAAAACAAAACATGAAACCTGACAATGCTTTTTTGTGGAATCATTTTACAGAGAAGAGCTGCTCTTTGATATCTGTGATAGTTTGCTTCTCTAATCTGTCATGTTGCTGACTCTCTAAGGTGTTTGGGAAGCACAGTTAAGTGACTATAAGCATGGCAAGGGAAGCTGGGGCCATTTTTTCACTAAAAGGAATTTTGCTGGAGAGCCAGTATTTTTTTCATGTCCTCCTTTTTTATTGTTTGTGTTTTGTTTGTTTTTCGCTGGAACCTGCCGGCAGCCTCACTGCGAGAGGGCCGGGTGCGCCTTTAAGAGGTGGAGGTGCCTTTGTGCAGGTTGTGCGGGGAAGGAAGTGGCTCTGCACCGCTGAGGGTGGCAGGAAAAGGCTGGTGCTTGGGTGGCCACAACTTAAACTGCCAGTTTTGCCTTTGAGAGGGAGCAAAGAATTGTCACATTAGCTCCCTGGTGGTTGACTGGTTGGTTGTTTTATTTTTTCTTCGATACTGTCAGCTGAAACGCTGACCGCCACAGGCACAGCTGGATAGGTGAAACTTGTTAAAAACTCTTCCATGGGCAGCCCTGAATGGCGGTGGCGTGGGAACGGGTGATGTCTTGGGAGCAGTGTGCAGCCGGCAAAGGCGAAGACCTAAACTCGCAAACACACCCCAGGGAACCTGCCCTGGCCAGGCTGTCCCCGCCAGGTGACAGCGGTTCCGGTGGCAGCCCGCAGCCCCCGCCCGCTGCCTCAGTTTCCCCTGGTGGCGGAGGGACGGCGCCCGTCGCTCGGCCGAGCGGGAGCGCTGGGGCGCCCTGGGCCCGCAGCCGGCGCCGCCGCTCCAGCGCCCTCCCCCGCCGGCCCGCCCGGCCCGGCCCGGCCCGGCCCGGCCCGGCCCGCCGGTACCTCCTGCCCGGCGCGGGGCGGTGGCCGGTCCGGAAGGAAACTCCCGGCCGCGGGGGCCTCCCGCCCCGGGCGCTGCTCCGCCGCCGAGGCTGCCCTGGACGCTAATTAGCATGACTAGTTTGATGGATTTAGTCAACAGCATTCAGCAAACAGGGTAGGGGGGAAACAAGGGGATAAGATTTCCCAAATCTCAAGACTTTTCAGCCCCGGTGCCCTTAATGGTTTGTTACGCGGGCTTGAACAAGTGTTGCTTCCAATTAATTGATCGAGGGGATTTATTTTAGTATTTTGGCTGTGTGCCAGAGGCAGAGGCTTTGTCCTAGCATTTTAAGCACCACCCCTCCTTGCAAGTTTGAAATGTGAGCTGCCTGGGTGTTTTTTTTTTTTCCTCCTCTCTTTCTCTCTCTTCCTTCTGGCAAAGTGGCTGTGGCTGCGTGTGTGTGTATGTGTGTGCGCGTGTGCGTGCGTGCACGAGTATGAGAGAAGGACATACCTCTCTGTGTAATGGGAAAGCAAGACATGGATCACTAGAGACAGAAAAGAGAACCATCAATATCAGTAACATGCAGCTGAGGTGAGATTTTTCTGGGCGTTTGATTTTCTTAAAACCCTTTCGGAAGATTTACAGCAGCCTTCTGCCATGCTGTATGCTGAAGACGTACTCCTAAGCAATGTCATAGGGATGCTTGTCTAAAAAAATTTAAAAACATGTCTATCGCCGTTTTAGGTCTGTTCGCGTACGTGTGAAGTTTTAAAGCTTAACCTGATTCTCTTTATTGTCTCTAGAGGGTTGTAGCTTGAGCACAAATAGCCTGTTGGCAAGTACGGCATGAGCCCATTAGCAAGACTCCATCTGTGATTGGTTTTGCCTGGAAACCGGGAGACAAGCAATGAATAATTGATGTGTGTTGTGCAGTAGCTGGACAGGCAAAGAGGAGAGAGAGAGGGAGAAACAGAGCAGGGTGCCCTCAGAGGGGGAGAGCGAACAAGCTTGAAAATAGCTACTGGCTGCCTTGTGCTGAGATGAAGGCAACCCCGGCTGTCTTTGTTCTGCACTGGCTGGTTTCTGCCTAGAAGTGTTTGCAGACATATGTGGCCTCTCTGCAGCAGGAGAGGCAGGCGCGCAGAGGAGGGGCGGCAGAGGAAGCCCAGGCTTGTGAATGGGATGTAACTCGGGGGTAAGTTGGTTCCGGGCGGGGGCCGTGCGTGTGCGAGCGGGGCCGTGTGTCGGTGCGCGTTGGCTCCAGGGAGAGCCCGCGAGTGCGGGAGCGAGTGTGCGGATGTGTGCGCGGATGCCCGCCGTGTGTGTGTGTGTGTGTGCGGAGCGGGTGCATTGTGGGTACGGCCGCGCGGGGCTGTCAGCGATGGCAGCGGCTCTGCTCTGCTCTGCCTTGCCCTGCTGTGCCCTGCCCTGCCCTGCCCGGGGCACCGCGGCCGCCCGCGCCCAGCCCGCTGGTGCTGCGCGGGGCACACCGCCCTCACCGGGGGGCTCGACCCATGCGTTCGCCAGCCAGCCTGCTTACTGCATCTGCAGTCGTAAACCCAAGAGGCAGCGGCAATTATCAGTGGCCTTTTCTGCAACTTTAGCCTGTCTGGCGCTGTCAGAACGTGATGAGCTGTTCTGCAAACAGCAGTGACAATACTGCTGCCACCATTTCATTTTTGCAGTCTTTATAAAGACCTTGCCGTGCAGAACTCACATCTGTGGCAAGTGGTTTCATAGAAGATCTCAAAGTAGTGTTAGTATCAATGACAGTTTCGGGTATTCCAGTTGACAAGTTTTTTGCCCCTTATGTTGAGTAGTAACAAGTGACTTGTTTATTCTTTTCCTGTGTAAAAACTAAAAAGGTTATTTAATTTGCACATGATTTAAGGAGTTTTCAGAAAGTTTCAAACTAGTGATGCCAGACTGGAATTCAGGATGTTGGTTGTACTGTTTAGTTTAGTTGGGTGGCTTAATGCAAGTAATATCTAAAAGCTGAATAAAATAGCATATATCAATGTACACCGAAACCAAATTGCAAAGGAACCATACAGTGTTTGCAATTCAGACATTGACAGCGCAGTCTGTTGGGAGAAGAGAGTTGCTAGCGTAGATAACAGCTCTTTGAATCAGTAAAATCGCTGCGTAAGGTAAAATAGACTTTACATAAAGTAGCATCGGTGATTCTGGGTCCACTAAAACGACAACTGTCAAAACAAGTTGTGACTTCAGTCATGCAAACTACTTGTCCTGAGTTCAGATGATCCTATTATAAGATCCGGTTGAAAATCCCTTACTGTCTGTCCTCTTTTGATCCAATAAATGCTCTCTGTAAACATCTGATGGGGTGAACTGGTTAAATGGAACCCATGTTTATGACAACTTATCTTGGCTCACAGTTCTATAGAAGATTATGATCATTCTGCACATCTGTAGATTTTGGAATTAAAAATTACTGTGGAGACAGTTTCTTTCCACAAGTCATGTCTCAGGTTAAGCTAACCAAGTCATTAGGCTGGGGTGACCTAAGAAAAGCAATTAGTGTGACTGAAACACTACATGGAAATGGAAGTACATAAAACTAAGATCCAACTAGAATTGCTGTAAGTTGCCTAATATTTCCTGTAGTTTTTCATTAGGTTAGAAGTTCATTACAGTTACATTGGTAAGAAAGTAATTATCAGCATCTAATCATGCATAAAAGTGGAAGCTCCTCTCAGCTGAACAAAAGCATGTCCCTCCATGCTGTCACCAATCTGCTTAGCAGAATTTTGTTCCTCTTTTTGCTTAGCACTTAAATTGAGATGGCAGCTAACGTGCAATAGAACTTGTGAACAAAAGTTTAGGTTCGTGTAACTGTATTTCAGAAGAACTCAGTAATGCTTCAGTTTAAGTGAAGAGAACAGTATTACCAAAGGCTTGTTTTCAAATTTATGGTCAAAGTTACATTAAAAAAAACTATTTAACTTCGATTTGATTCCCACCCACCATACTTTTACCCCTTTCTGGAGGAGCCATCAGAAAACCCCTGGGAAAATATGTCTGCAAATACAGTGAAATTTCACTAGTAAAGGAGTCATCTGAATGAGCAAGGTACAGTTTCATGTTAGCAATTGAAAATACTGATCATAAGCCTTTAATCTTGTAGATCATAGTGGAGCGGATAGAGATGTCAAATCTGTGCATGTCAATGTCTCTGTGATGCTGGCTGAAATGTTGCTGTGTTTATATTTCTGTGAAACACATGCATTCTTGGTATTACTTGTGGTGAAAGTAGCATTTAGGGTCCATCCTGGGGCTCTTATGCTGAATGGATGCTCCAGGAACATCCAAGAAAACTTGCCCGCTTGTAGTGGACAGGGGACAGCTATTGGTTACAGAGGAAAGAAGCAGAACAACGAAAGAAAAATAGAGGATACTTTAGGTTCAATTAATAAAGAGTTTGTTGTTGTAGTAACAGGTGCTGTATTAATTACAGTGAAATAGTTTAGAGAGAATAGCCTGGCAAAACAGGCTTCTTGTTGCCATAAGAGCTAGTGCAGCAATTAGTTCAAGAACTGGCTCTGAATCCAGTGCCCCAAGCCCCCGCAATTACACGATGTGTAACTAAGACAAGAGAATAGTGCTTTTCTATGTCACGAGGTAAGCTGAGGACACAGAAGTTCCCACATTACCCTCAGTTGTCATTGTGACTGTGACAATGCAAGGCTGCTTTCTCATGACCATTACACCAGGAAAAGGGATATTGCTGATCAACAGCAACCAAAAATCATTAAAGTGAAGCCAACAGGAAACTGTCACTCTATGGGATAGTACAATTTTAACTTCTTTTTCTCTCATAAGAAGAATGGACTGTAGATTATTAAAAAAAACATCTAACAAGCTAATGGGGGAAGGAGCTAACCAGCAGAAAACAAATAAACCCAAAACCTTATAGTGTGGAAATGGTTAAATGATGTTCCAGAGATCTCAGAGAAGGTGCTCTCTGGTTTGGTTCCTCTCAGTTTGAGAGCACAGACTGCCACAGGAAATACCTTCCTCTGAGGCTGCTCTGGCAAGGGAGACTTCTGTTTTCTCTCGGGTGGAGCAAACAGAAGAAGCTGCTCTTCAGACTGCCATGAAACTGCTTCTAAGAAGCTGGACAGCAAGGCTTGTGCTCAAAGACAAAAAAAAAGGTGGGGAAAAGTGGCTTCTTCCCAGCGTTGCTGAGCTATTGCTGCATTGTAGTTCAGGGCTGTGCAAGCTAGAGCTGGGTGATCTAATTGAAGTCTCAGAAACCTTGCTGGGTGTGTGGATAGTTGTGCAGGTTGAGCAAATGGTTCACTAACTCTGATGCCTTGCAGGATACAGCACAAATATATCAGGAGGATTTTTTAAATAATCATGTAGCAAATGACCCCGCTGCCTGTCTGCTAAATTTCCTAGAGTTTGTTTGCCTTGTACTCCCTTTCCAGAAGAAACCAGAAAGTTCTGTGGAAAAAAACGCTAGACATGACATCTGTTTCACTGTGGTATGGCGTTACTGGCTGTTTCTTTGAAGCAACCAAAACAAACAAAAAATATAAATAAATATAGCTAAAAGTTAACACACTTGAAGGAATATATTAAGTTAATATCATTTGGCCCTTCTAACAACAGGATAGGAACCAAAATTCCACCGGGTATACCTGCTTCTAAAATCCTGTAGCAAAATTATGTTTTGTTATATAAAACAGTTTTTCAAGAAGTAACTAAAAATCAGCCTCTTCAATATCAGAACAATTTGAAGTTACTGAGCAAAGCCTTTTAAACCAGCATGTAAAATGATGAGCTAGCCTTTGAATGAAATGGCTGTTTCAGTAATTATCAGAGGTACACCAATGTGCAGTAAAGCAAAGCAGTAATAGCTTTCAAGGCATGTGGAAGAGTGCGTATCCATTCATCATCAGGGAGAAAGCAGCCAGCCAGGCTGGCTTGCACTGACAATTCAGTAAGGAAACAAGAGAAACCCAGAAAGAACACAGACAGGTTTTTTATTTCTATTTATAATTGGAAGAATTGAAGAAGAATGAAGAATTGCTTGAAGAATTTTATCCTTAAAATCAAGACAAGGTATAGTTATTAAAAAAAGAAAAAGAGTGACATTGGGACAGAAATTACTTCAGTAGTGTGGAAGGCTGCCACTCAGCCCACCTCTAATAAATATACATTTCTTCAGTTCTTGACCTGGATTATTCTTAAATATTTTGCATTCTCTGGAGTGTGTTACTAATCCTGAGTTTTAGCTTGTTGGGGATCATTCTATTGACAGTAATCCAGTGCAACCAATGACAGTTTTACCTATTTCATTTTTTTAAAAAAAGTTAATTTTGTTCTCAGTTGTCATTACTAGTACCAAAAAAATGTTCTGACAGCCAGTTAAGCTCCTAATTCTTGTTTATTATAACTGAAGTACAGCTCTCAACAGTTTGATGAATAACTCTTAACATTTGTTTAAAACTTCTAATCCTCAAACTAAATTTTGTTGTTGGTAGTTGGTGTCCTTTGTACCTCCTCAGTACCCCTTGCATCTATTAAACTAGATTTCAGGAGATAGGAAAGCTGGATTCTCTGTGTTGACATCCTGGAAGCAGACAAAAACTTACAATTGTTGGTTAATACCTTGTAAGCTTGTTAGAATGCTGTTTGGATACAGTGTTGTAGTACCTGGAGAGGTTCATTCTTTCATGACATTATCATTAAAACTATTTGTACTGGATTTTCAGAATCATTCTGACCTAACTTTGTTACAAATAAAGTGAGCAGAGCTTCAGTAGAAGCAGAACTAGGGCAGATGGGAAGAACTGGGATTCTTGTAAAAAACACTCCTTTACTTATTCTTGACTACCTTTTAGTCAAGCCTAAGAAGGTAACAGGGGGAATTAACAGGAGTTTGTCACAGGACTCGCTTCTGTTCTCACTTCGCTGTGATAACCAGTTTTACTGACCTGGTGTTTGCTTTCGTGGTTTAATATATTCAACATTTATTAACAACCTTATTTCTGCATTAGTATGTATTAGGAAAAGAAAAAATACTGGGGGGGGTTGCCACTTAGGGCCACTTACTTATCCATATTCGAGGCCAGACTTGAAAGAAGGGTGTTAACAGTACTTTTACTGTCTTTTCTACTGACACTATCCAACTGTTTTAGAAAGTTGAGGTTTTCAAGCATCAGCCTAACAGCATGGCTTTCAGAGGAGCCTGTCACGATTTACTTATTCATACAGATTGCAGTGGCTTATGTAGTCTTGATCCTGCTTGATCTGCCAGCAGTATTTGCTTCTATTGATCACAGGCTGTTATTTGACTGCCTTGAGCAGCTTGTAGGTCTCCCTGGTTCTGTTAACGGGGTCTGCTACGGATGCTTCTCAGCCTTCTCATTTTGTTTCTGTCAGTAGTTTCAACTCTAGATTTCTCACTCAGACAGATACTCTGCAAAATTGTGTCACACTGGTTGCGTTTTTCAGTAAGTTTGGGAGCACCTTAGTGAACTATGGTGCTGAACTGGGGTTCTGTCCTGATTTGGCTGTTGGCTCTGATTTATAATGTGTGTTTGGCAGTGTGCCTGGCTGTCATGTGAAGTTTGGAAGTGTGTAAAAACTCCTCCTATGCTAGGTGTAATAAAATGCCATGGTTTTGGAAATAACCACCAGTTCTTCATGTTCCTGCACACCTTTGCATTCCTACTGTTTTTCTAGCAACAGGGCACTTGAGAAGTTAGTCTGGAAGAAACTTAGAAAACAGTCATCTTGCACATAGACAAGTACTGTTAAATTGTCCTGTTTCAGCCCACTTTCCAAATGGCTGAATATGTTTTCTGACTATGCCTTGGGGTGGGAATACTGTAATTCTTTAATTGGCTGATTTACCTGGAAGGTCCTGGCAGTAATTTGTGGCTGTCAAGAAGTATGCTGCATTAGATCAAAGCTGCAGTAGAATGAGGTTAGAAGCAGAAACATTCACGTAAGTTTATGTATAATCTTAGTCCATTAGTAACTGAAGATTTTAATTTTTTTACTAAATGACTTTACAACTTGACAATATACTTCTAAGCTCTTTGCAAACTAGAAGCATAGATGGTCCCTGGGTATTTTGTGTTTCTGGTTTTAGTACAAGACTGACCTTCATTTGAACATGCAGTTAAGCATCTGTCTGTTGTTGTTTGTGACACCTTGTATCATCTTTAAAGAAACACAGCCCCGCAGATGGTCTTTGAGCAGACAGAACAGTTATTCACGGGATGGCTTTTTGAAGAAGTACTTGAGATGGAAAATTGAGGACCAAGTGATTTTTACTTCTAAGGAACACATTTAATGTGTGATGACCCACTCTTTCCATCTTTTTATGTAGACACATCTAGTAAGACTAGGATGCTGGCTGTCTGGCTTGCATGACATTCAGCCAGCTTCCTTTGTCTCTACATCTACAAAAACTATCAGGGAGATTAATTCTCTCATAGAGAGAGTTTGGGACTTCAGAAAGCTAGTTGATCACTAGTGTGCAATACCCCATAATCCTGGATTTTGTATTTTGCAATAAGCAGAACAGAAAGTACAGTTTATAGTTTTTGCTAAGTTAAGAGTAAATTGTAGATAAAAAGTTGAAGTGTTAAAGTCCCATCTTAAGTGCTGACTTCAAATGGCTCACTTGAAGCACTCATGAATCATGTTGCAAAGGCAAAAATGTCCTTCTTGTTAAATGACTGTAATCTAAAATGTTACAGAGGGCTAAGTGATTTATGGATGTCTATTTCTGAGGCATTTACCTGTACCTGTAGCCAGCCCATTCCATTTATTTTGGCTTGCTGACAAATTAGCAGGCTACTTGTATGTCAGATTTGGTCAGTTGTCAGTTCCCACCCCCTTGCATATTGAACTGCTTCTAATTTAATTGTTTGTGATATTGGCAATTTATTATCCAGATAGATGTCATTCAGGGGAGCTCTGTTGCATAGAGAAGAGAAAAAACAGAAGATCTATTTGTGTATATTCTCCTAGTGTCTTGCAGAAAGACAGTATGCAGAAGACAGCAGCTTTCAAGCCTCTTCCATGCACACAGGCAATGATCTATGCACTACCTTCTTTTCCACTGATTTGGAATGTCAAATATTAGGTTTCATATTTAGTGGCCAAAGTAAGATTTACTCTGTGATTACCGCCATTGTCATTGTATCTAGGCACCTTTCAAGAGCGAGCAATCCAAATTACATTTTGGAGTTTTAACTGCATGTGTAAGTTGCATAAATACTCTCAGGGGGAGTTGAACCTGCAACTTCCTGCAACTGAGCGTTGCAGCCTGTAATGGTTACAATGCAGTGCTTGAGTAAGTTTTGTGGGGTATTGAAGGCAAAATTATTGTTTCTTGCTAAAATGTTATAATTGCTGGTTTAGATCTTCATCATGGTAAGAATCTGAGTGCTACTTTTCAGAGTGCTCCGCTGTTGCACGGATGCAATTGCAGGTTGCCTGACCTGGGCTGCCAGGATGTCTCCAGCCCTGCTGCTCCTCTGTGGCACAGCCTCTGCTGCCAGCTGCAGCTGTTCAGTGTTTGCCTCATGAAGAGGACCAGTGAAATCTATTGTGTGGCAATGTTTTCTTCAACTTAATTAATCTGGTCTTGCACTCTGAGTTTTAAATAAGATAGGAAATTTGGGCTTTGACACAGCCAAAAGGATTTCATGTCATGGGAGAATGGCTGGTGCTGGCCATCCTGGCTGTCTGATTCTGCTAGGGCTCCCTGGGACTGCAGGTGGGGGCAAGACTCAACCATTTTCTTTCTCCTCTCTAAGAGCTCCATGGTTGCTAGTTAACGTTGCTGGCACTGTGCAGCTTGAAATGTTTTATGGTCTTACATCTACTTAACCTTTAATGTTTTCTGTCAACATCTATTATGACCTGGTGGCCTATGGTTAGTAAAATGTGCCCTTGCAGGCTGCCAGATACTGTAATGGAATTAGGCCTTTAAAATTATCAGACATGTCAAAGGGGCTTATAATCCTGTGAGAGCTTTAAGTGGTTTCTTACCTTTGCTTCAGCATGCATTTGACCTGGTTGAAGTGGTTTTACTTGCTTGGTTTTACTTCCTAGTAATACTTCTAAAACTGGGGGAGGGCAAGGGGAGGAAAGAATTTTGTTTCCTTGGCATCTTTATGAGGATTCTCCTCAGTTCTGTCCCAGATACCTTTTTTTTTATATTTTCACTCTCTTGTACTTGTAGATTAAAGTCTGCAGAGATGTCTGTGGGAACTTTATCCCTTAAGTAAGGGAATAAGGATGCTTCATTATGTGCCTTGTCAGTCAGTGTGCACTGAGGGCTGACTCAAGTCAGGAGGAAATGTCAGGCTTGCTTTGAGGGAGGTTGGACTCAATGAAGTGCTCACAGGTGGTGTTGAACCAACACCTCTGGCAACGAATGTCCTCTGCAGAGTGAGTGTGGGAAGGACAGTAACACTGCACTTACTCATATTTACCACCTTCATGCTCTATCCTGAGTGAAGGCTTGTACTAGATTTTGAGATGGTTTACCTTTAGCTAGTTAGTTTCCAGTTACCTGTGGAAATGCTGAAAGTAATTTTGTAGCATTTTAGTGGTCTCTTCCTGTCATTATTTCACAGTATCAGGTGGTCATTAACACTGTTGCTCAATTAGAGAGAAGGTACATGTATCATATCCAATAGAAATTGAAACGTGAAGCAGAGGAGACAGTTTGACCATGTCGCACGCAGTCTGTAGCCAAGTTTGGCAAGTCACCTTATCTGAGCCTGATTCCTGAGCCTCACTTCATAGCAGTTTCCTGTCTTTGTGAAGTGGTTGTATGTGAGCCATTCCTTTAAGTTAATGAACATTTTTAATACTATTTTGATTTTTAAGGGGTGACCCAACTTCGGCTTCTGAGGTAGTGTCATGCTGACTCAATTTCTTACCACCAGCAGGGTGATGTAAGGTGAGGAAAGAGAATAAAGCCAATAAAATGCTATTCCAAAATAAAGCAAATAAAATGCTTTCTTGTTTGAGACTTTATATATAAGTAATAGAGGGAATCACAAAGCCATTTTATTACAGCAATTTTTTTTTTTTTTACATTTTCATTCTTCTCATATAGCATAATCAAGCAAGGTAAAAAAAAAAATGTGGTTCCTGCTGCTAAACTGCATGTAAGCATTAGCCCCATAAATAAAATTAATTTTAAAAAACAGTTTAGGTTTTCTGAGGTGACATCAATTGGGATAGAAGCTGGATTGGCCTCTTGAGTAAGGAGGACAAAGGAGTTGGAATGCTCTGAAATCCTGACCTTGCTACAGGTGTAATTTTTTTTTTTTGTAATAAAAACCTCAAGGACCTCCCAGGACACCTGCTGCACTAAGCAGAAGAAATGGAGATGTAGGAATGAAACCAGTCATCAGGCAGCCCTGGGGAATGTCATGAGATGGGCTGTCTCTTCTGTTCCAAGAGCTTGAGTATACTGATGGTTAATATTTTTACTTCGTGACAGTCCAGTGAATGATCTCATCAGCTGTTGCTAGCAGATGCAAAAATGATGAGCTTGTGGTAGCAAAACAGTTATTTTTTCTGAGCTTGTCTTGGGATATGAGTGTCAGACATGTCAATGACTTTTCTTTCTGAATGAAATTGTCCGCAGCATTTTGGAAGGTTCAATTGTTCCAAAGTACGGTTGTTCCTTAGTGGAGGGAAGGGAGAAGGACCCCTCTCTGGCAGTGATGGCCTGTTCATGAAAATTTGGGATTCTTTCTGCCTCCTGGGAAACTGATGTTTTAAGGGTTGTCTAGCTGTTCTTAGAGAAAGTACCTGAACTGTTGCTATTTCTGCTGTCATGACAAAGATGTGATAGTGGTGTGAAAAAAATAAGGAGCAATGAATGTCTTATTTCAGTACTTACTTTGGTTTATTTAACTGGATTGCAAAGCCGTCAGATACCTATTTTTAAATTAATTTTTAGTAAACAGTGAGGAAAACAGTTTATGCAGTCAGACAAGCAGCTTTCTGCAGAGGC
The DNA here is from genome assembly GCA_024500445.1 of Entomyzon cyanotis. NCBI lineage: Eukaryota > Metazoa > Chordata > Aves > Passeriformes > Meliphagidae > Entomyzon > Entomyzon cyanotis. The sequence continues at coordinate 23,967,533 of JAKEPQ010001000.1, forward strand.
CAGATTCACCTGTACTGATTTTCTGCTGTGTTCTTCTTAGTGTCAGGTGAAACAGAACTGATGCGCTGAAGAATGGCACCTCTGTCAATGTTGAGGTTATGTAATCCTCCGTATTGATTCCCAGTTGCACTGGTTTCTGTTACTGGTTTGTTTACTTTGGGCATCCTACTCCTCAGTTGTATTTCTGCTATAGTCAGAACACATGTACGTAACCCATATGAACACTCAGACTTTGGCCAAGTCATCCAAAATAATGGGTGACAGACACTTCACTTGAAATAGGCATTTGGTTTTCCAGCCATTTCATCAGTTTCAAGGATGTACAAATTGCAAAAGGCATCAGGGTGACCCAAGGCAGATTGAAATGAGGGAATTTACTTGAATGAAGCAGAGGCTGATCATAAAGCAATAGTGTATGAGAGTTCAACATTTCTTGTTTCAGTGGAGTCCTAAGTAGTAGCCTGAGTATTCCCTCTGCAGCTCAGTTCTGCCTACTTTCAGCTCTGTGTTTACATAATGACACTTTCCCCTCACATTTTGCTTTTGTGCCTCTGTTTGTGCAGTACTTTGACTGTCAAAATGTCTGTCTGACTGCAATATGGAAGTTAATGTCTTAGTGTGAAAGTAATATTTATTATTTATTGTCTTTACACTGAAATGTCTCTGTATTTGTTGGTCTTCACAAAGCATGTCAAACAGCTGATAATTTTTCAAAAATCTCATTTTAAATAGTGCTTGTTACCTTAAACTGAAGACTGATTGTGGCTCACAATTTTCTATCAATGGAACCACCATGAACCACCCTTCTAATTAATGCCATTTCAAGCTGTTGTACAGTTTCACTCAGAGTATTTGGCAAATTTTTCAAAGTCTTCTGAAGGCTTTAGATTGTTAACAGACTGAGGCATTTTAAGAAATGTTACCAGTTGTCACCATCTAAAACTGGAGTCTAATGCTGAGTTTTCCCATATGTATTTTCATTGTTTTTGTAATCTGTTTGGAGATCAGTTTTGCATGAATCAAAGGATCCTAGGGGGGAAAAAATATCTAAGTGGCTCTCTCCAGAAGCTTCTCCTGCAGATTTCGTTGATGATCAAGATATTTGTGGTCTGTCCTTAACTCTCCTTTTTCTTCATAATTACAGTAGAGATTGAAGATTGTGTTTCATACTGCATGAGTAGTAACATCTACATAGAATTACTGACTCAAGCAGTGAAATAATCCATAATCAGATTTCTTCCAGTGATGGTAATTTTACTCTTAAAAGCAGGAAGATAGCTCCATCTGTGTAGGAAATAGAATAGAACAGTGTTCTGATTTAACACACCTGTAAATAAGCAGAGACAGAGAGGAAAAACAGAGGGGAAGAAAAGGCTACTATCAACGATTCTCTGATAGAGAATTCCTTACATCTTAAATTCAAGTTAAACTTCGACTGCTAGAAATTAGCCATCAGTCTGGTAACTTCTGCCTACCTTACACCACTCCTTCACATTTCTCCAGAGAACTTAATATGCATCCCTTTGTATAGGCTGAGCTCTGAAAATTTATCTGCTCTCCACTGAATTTCTCTTTTACATTATGTGAAAGGCATGTACCTTTTGGGAGATATTTTGTTACTTGATTTCAGTGATTTCTCTGAAACCTGGAAGAAAGACATTAAGATACAAACGCTAAGGAGTTTTGTGGAGTGAGAATGATATCACCTGGAGCAAGGTCTGCACATAAAACTTGTGTGTCCATGGATATGTCATTAAGGACTGTGCTTATTTACAACTCTCAATACAGGCAAAAATGCTGGAAGAGGTATAGGTCTTCAATAAAAATGGTGTTTTGCTGATGCTGCTTGTTTCACTCAAGGAATCAGTATAAGCTAGAATCAGTATAAGCTATAAACTAGCAAGATCACTTTTCTTTGCTGATACAAACCATATTTACAATAGGTACACATATCAAACTTCTTGAGGGGTGTTGTGCTGGCAGAATATCTATTGAAAGGGTCATGAGGAATGGAAGAGACAAGAAGGATACTCCTGGAAGTAACTATCTCTTACTGCTTATCTGAACTTTCCAGCGTTTTGACTAGGTGCTGTTTTCTGGACAATGCTCTGTTGCTATCTGATACTGTGTATACAGACTGGGATTGTGTGTTTTGTAAGTGTAGTGACAATGAAAATGGCAACTTAGAAGGTATGTTAATGTGTGTGTTCTAACAAATTTATTTCCAAAGAGTCTGTCCTGGATATACTTCAGTATTTCTCTCTGAAACAGTCCGCTTCCCCATAGCATCATTTTTCTTTGTCATGGATCATCCATGAGTAGTGGTAAACCTGCCTGATCTACAAATTCTGTAGGGAGAAAGAAAGGCTGGCTTTTAAAGACTGATGATCATTTGAACTACACCAAAATGTTATTCACTCACTCGGGAGGGTCTTCTCAGCATTATGGAAATACATAAGTATGGCTTTACTCCTTGAGAGAGGTTTTTAGGATCAGTCTGGTGCAGACCTGTATGTAATTCATAGGTTTCAGTCCAGGAGGAGTTGATCCCATCTCAAGTTTTGTCTTGAGTTTCAGGTTCAAAAGACTGTCAAAGAAATGATGAACTCAATTTAAGTGGGTTTGACTTTATTGACAGCAACATCTTTCATATTCACTGAATTTGCAGTTGCCCCAAACTGTTGACCAAAATGTATCTCAACCCCTCTTGTCCTTTGAGCAACCTCAGCTATGTTGCCTTTGATAATTTCCTGAAGAAGCAGTTTAGTCTGGTTTCAGTATAAAAATATTCAATTCTAGCTCTCAGTGAAACGTTTTTCATGTATTCCCAAGGCTGCTTGTTTGGTTTCTTTTTTGGCCTTTTGTGCAGTGACCTGCCCTTTGGAAAAAAAACTGAGACTTGCCAGAGCAAGGCATATTTGCAACTTGAGCAATTCCTGTCTAAACCACATCTGTAAGCTTTTTGTAAATGAATTAAAATGCAGCTACGCCTTTTACACCAAAATTGATGTAGTCCATTTTTTCTAGCCAAAGGGTCTTTAACTTTGTTTGAAAGATCTCTTCAAAGATAATATTGCTGCTGGTCTTATTTCGCCATTTTGATTTGCTTCTGTAGAAATGTGGTTGCTTCCTTTTCCTTATCTTCTAGGTTTTGACAGATAGACCAGTACTTGGATCCAATGACTATAACATGAGACATCTCTCCATATTCTGGCAATTAAGTGTGATAATTTTTTTCTAGCATTTGATAAGCACTTGTCTGGAATTTCATGTTTAGCCTCTCTAAATATCTTGTTAATGTAGCAGGAATTGACTGTTGATGTTACAGTTAAGTGAGTCCAACATGTTACCCAAGGTGGGGCTAAAACTGGTTCCCATGTGGAGCCTGTTTGCAGAGCAGTGTCCTTTCCCTGCTTGGGGAAGCTGCTGAACTCAGAGGTGTGACCTGTGTCAGTTCTGACCTGTCCCTGTGCACTGTATGCAGGCAGGCAGGAGGCCACAGTGCAGATTACTTTGCTTATATTGCTGTAGGTAGTTTTTCCATTTAAAAATTAATCGTCCTTTCGTCTGCATGCTGGTTTATTGAAATAACAATATAGAGTAAAAACAAATCAGTAATTTGATTTGGTTTTAGTAATTGTGGAATTCAGCTGTTAATAACAAAATGAGGTCTTTAATTTCTATTAGTGACTATTAAAAGTTTCTGTTTTCATTGGAACGGAGAAAGTGGGAGAATGTAAGCTGAGGCAAAACTTTAACAGCTGCAATGCTACAAAAAGCTCAGTTTGGTTGAAATGCACTGAGGACTGGGACATGCTGTTGCAAGTAACCAACATAGTGGTTGTGATCCCTGCACACTGCTGTACTGACATGACTCTCCCTGCACTCCTTCCCCCAGAGATAGTGTGTTTTCTCTCTGCAGAAGGGTTGTCAGCAGGAAAGATGATGTGTGCTCCTTTTGGGCTGCATAGCCAAAGGTGCTGCTAGTAATCCAATTTCAGAATAAAGACAGCTGAATAAAGAGTTTTAACATGCAAAACATAAGCAGGATAGCTGAAGTCCATGAGCACAGGAATAACAAAGTGCCAATACACCAACAGTGGCAGACAACACACCTGAACCTGATGTTATTTAGGCTGAGGTAGAGCTCCCAAAGTTAAAGAAGATATAAGGTACAAGTGAGGGGAAAATAAAGTGTCCAGTAGCAATAGTGAAGTTCAACTGTGCTTTTTGCTTACAAGCTTATACTTGCCAAAAGTGTTTATGACTTACTTTGAAAAGATCAGCTAACAAAACGTATGAAGAATTGATGTACAAAGTGATATCAGCGTTTCGTCTCAATTTTGAGAGCAGGTTTTTAGGATTTCTGCCTTGCTCAGGGAAGGGGCTGGCCAGTGTGTGTGTGCAAAGGCAGGTGGGTGAATGTACCTGCCTGACTTTCCTGCATGACAGCTGTACCCATTAGTCTGCATTTGCTACCTCAGTGTCTTCAATGCCATATGTTCTTTTTCTTTAAATAAACAGGTATATGATAGTTAGGACACATGTGAGTAGCAAAATGGTGTAAGCAGAGGAATGATTTGGAACAAGACTCAAATGATTGATCTTGACACCAGTAGGCTTAACCAGTTTATGGTAGAACTGAATTAGTACGTGCTGTACAGTTGCTTTCACTGTCCCTGTCAATGGAAGGGTATCTTTAATCAACTTACAATTTCAGTTTCTCTCTGTCTACTTATGACTCATTAGTGTTTGTAATTACATCCTTTTTGAGCTTAGCAACTTGTCTGTTGCTTACTAATGTGCTTGAGGAGTGTTGCAGATTAGCTTTATAGACGGCCTAGTCAGTGTCGACAACAGAGAGGCTCATGCAACTGTTTTTGTTTTGTTTAATTTATTTCATTGGCACAGTCTCATTGAGGTAAATACTTTCTTGAAATGCCTTAGAAAACAATACTATTAAAAGCATCAAATGTAAACATGAAGGAATTAGCATTAAATTACAGAGAAATGGCAGCTGGAAATGTAATCATGTGCACAGATATTTTATAACAAGATATATTTTTGAGTTGCACATATTTTATTCAAAAAGATACTAGGAGAGTGTCAGTGTATGTAATGGAGAGATGCAGTTTTCCCTGTCAGGGAGGAGTTCTTTGTTTTCAATTTTATCCTGAATTGTGAAGTCAAGAAGGTTATTTTTTTAGAGAAGAGCATCTTTGAAAACAATGCCTACTATTATGTCTGATCATCTTCTTCGTTTTCCTTGTCAGCAATCTACCACATCTAGTTGTGAACAAATACAGCTCTTAAACATGAATGGGATTCTCATTATTTGCTGCCTGCACCCGATTTCTTTTTTCCCCAGCCTTTGGTGTTAATGAACATTAGTTCACAATAGTTTCCTATTCTCATAATGTTTTAGAACAGGCAGTCTTAAGATTAAAGAGGATAAATGAGGAACCTTAAAAAAGCCTTTTTAGAGTTGCTTATCAGAGTTTGATTCCCACATTGATAACATAAGCTGAGGATTTATGAATCAAACATGGTTCTGAACTGCATTCTCCAATACTGTTTTTAACCTGATTTGTTGCTGCTGCTTGTGTATTTACACTTCTTCTTAAGGTATTAGGAGGCAGTAGTGTATCATAAATAAGACATTGGAACACAATTTAGCCTAAGCAGACCTTAGCAACCTTAGCATTTGTTGCTAGGAAGAGAGAATATAGTTCTACTGGCCCAATTCAACATGACTTTGAAAGAGCAATCCTATGTAAGATCGCTGGGAGAATGTAGGGAAATCCTAGGTGAGCTGAGAAGACTATAGCGAATTTACTGCAGGATTCCCTCCTTTGTAGCCTGCTTGGCTTTCCAGGGTGAAGCACAGAAATAAGCTCTGCACTGTTATATCCTCCTTGATGAGCTGCCGTGGTTGAGTGGCTCACTCAAGTCCTAATGCCCACCATGGGAAGTGTGTGCATATGGGACTGGGGGTGTAGAGTGGGGCTGAAAGCCTGACAGGCCTGTGACTTCTACTCTCCCCAGAAACCAAAGGGTTGTCATTTTGTGATAGAGAGGGCAAGGTCAACATCTGTGGCCCTAGAAAAATAGTTGGAATTCTTAACAGATAAAATCCAATCCTTGCAGCAATTGATGTCAGTTTTGCCATTCTTCTGAGCACACTCAGGATTTTACCAGGGGAGTTAATTTTCTTGTACTTGTTTCTCCCATTCCTTACAATAGAGAAACTTGAATACATTCTCTGCAATTCATGTGCATTTTAGACACGTTAACTAACAACCCCTGGTACGCATTTTATAATCCAACCTTTAGGTTTCAAATGCTGCCTTAGATGCAAACATAATATAAGCATATTATCAATGTGACCTGCACATACTCTTGTCTTTTGGCCATATGATCTCTCTGCATCATCATGTTTCCTTCTTCACATTCTATTAATTTTTTATGAGTTTCATTAGAACTGTAAAGCACAAACTGTTTTCATGTAGAGGGTTTTTATGGTGACTAAACATTGGAGAAAAGAAAACAAATAATTGTCCCAGTATAGTTATTGCCTGGGATGAACAAATTGATTTAAAATGCACTGCTCCAGTGCTTTGTATAGGCATCAGGTTTGTATGATTCAGTTCTTATTTCATGGCCTTCAGTTTGGTAATCTTGATTTCCCAGTTTGTCACCTTTTTTTAGTTAACTCTGTTTCCTTTTTATCTAATACATGAAGTTTATGTGTGTTGCTTTCGTAGTGGAGGTAAACATTGAACCATTAGGTAAGAATAATTGCTGGGTCTTTTTTCAAGTTAGTAACCTACATTTCAAAAAATTACTCTCTTTTTCTTGGACTTCTGATCTTAGATGTCACATGTGACAAGTGTATAAAACTTGCCATACTTTTAAGAACAAGAGCTAATGTTTAATGTCTGTTCATGTCATTTATATTTTCCAATGTCAGTGAGCATGTGTACATATAAATGCTTAATTTTACTTTGAGTTCCACTCTGTTCTTACCTTCATAAATACTTCGTAACAGAGATTTCAGAGAACTTGCATGTGTGAAGGAAAAAAAAAACCAGCAGTAGTAAAAAACATGTATTCATTTCTGAATACTAGTAACATAATTTTGAAACTTTTCTGTCAAGTGTAACTTTTCCATGAAGCTTGGTGCTTGTTTTATCAGTAATACAGCTTTTTACCATTTACTCAATCAGGTGTCTTTGTGTTTCTTCAGTTGTGTTTGCTGATCTCTGAATCTTTTAATTGTTTGTTTAGCTTTTTAAGACAGAGAAACCAAAACCGTACTATTATTTCATTGAACAGGGAGCCTTTGACTTAAGTAACAGTAATTAAAGTACTATTGTCATTTCCTTCTTATATCCCATGTTTCTACTCATTCATATATTGATGATTTTGTATAGTATTTACAGTGTCCTTATCCTGAAAGGTTGCACAGATTTAAAACCCACTCATGTTTTGACCTTTTACAAATTATCATTTTCATCAAAACAAAATGTAATGTGACATTCACTTGTCCATACCCTCTTTTTTTTGTTCCCCATATTGTCTTTTTTTAACCCAGAAATGTGCCATCTGCAAATTCCAACATCTTACTTCTAAACTCTCTCCAGAGACTGTATGAATGCATTAAATGCCTTTCATTTTTGATGTGATTTTGATCCCCATTGCCTGTTAATCATTTGTCATATTCACAACTGTTGGTTGTGTTTCTCTGTCTATTAAGCAGCTCCAAGGGGGTGACAGCCCAGTTTGCTGCAGATCCCATGACCACCAAGCTTCTGGAGAGTCTGTTCACAGGGTCTGTTGTCCAAGGCTCTTCAAAAGGGCAGTTGAGTTCCATGAACAAGCTTCACCTCAGGCCTGTCTTCACTGACACCTTCAAAGAACGGTGCTGGTTTGCCTCTTGTATGGTCAGGTCCATGTTTTCAGTTAACTGATCTGAAACCCTTTAAACTGGAACTCAGCACACCTCAGGTGTTTCACTGTTGAAGAAAGCAGTGGGCTAAACTCTGCACTATGAAGAAGGACAGTACGTCTTGTTTTTGTTGCCAATGCAGAGTGCAATTAACTTACATCCTCTGTAATTGTAAGGCACATGGTAAATTAAACTCATGGAGCTCTAGTCTGGTGCTGTAACTGCCAATATTAACAGATATTAATTGGTCCACCTCTCCTTGAACAAGCTTTTCAAATATGTTGTTCGTAGGACTCAAATTTCATGTCAGCAGTAAAAGCCTTGCAGGCAAAATAAAAGTAGGGGTTTTGCTGACATGTTAGTGCAAGTCAGCTGTCTGCTCCTGTGCTCTTTTATTATAAATACAGTACAGGGCTTCACAATCAAGAAGGTCAGTTTGAGAAAAGAGCTAAAAGAGACAGTAGTGTCTGCCTGCTGTTTGCACTGTGCTGGATAAATGGACTCTGGTCATGTTGCTTGTGTGGATTTTTTTTTCTTTTTTTTTTTTTTAATTCATCATGCTCTACTGTAGTCATTTGCACAAAGGATGCTTTTAAACGAGTAATGAGTGCTTTCCTGTTTGGCAGTTGGTTAAACTGAACTTTGTGTCACAGTTCTTTACGATTCACTCACACAGGACCTAAAATATTCAAGACTGGTAGGGGGGCAAAAAGCTCTGTCTGGCTCATGCTGTTTCAAGGAAAAGGAAGTCTTGGTGTGGAGAGGAGGGAACCCTGCAAAGACCTACAAATTATGCAGTGTTCTTTCTGTCCATGAATAGTTTCTCTTGTGAGTGAGCGAGGCTGTGTTTTTGGACTCACAGACAAAGCAACTTTTGCTACAACTGGCTTTTCTCCAAAGCACACTTTCTGTGCTTATTCTATTTATGATTATTATTTTTAAAATATAATGATAGATAGCTTGAAAGTGATCTGAGTGTTTGAGTCAAACATCCAGTGTCCAATTAGCCTTGTCTCTGATAGTATTGCAGCTCATCTTCCTGGGCAGCAAGGCTCTGTTGAGCCTCTCAAGCAGAGAGCATCTCTGTTTGAGGAGAAATTTTGTTCTCTGGCTTCTTGTCTTTCTACTGACAACTGCCTCATGCTTGCAGAGAAAGTTGGAAGCTGAATCAAATTCAGACTTCAGACTGTTATTATTTACCTTTTACTGCACCTTGTAAATAATGCCTTGAAATTACAATTTAATCCTTAATTAAGAGCATTAATGTAATACACATGCTCACCTCTTCTGATCATATGGACCTCTGTGACTTCAGGATCTATCTTTCAATTTGAAATATGTTAACTTCAACTTCTAAAGCCAGTGGGGATCTATTTTAGGGTACTACCTTGCTTGGCTTCAGTTGTGTTTCCTCTTACAACTTATTCCAGGTATCAGTTGGTACCTTTGTGATTTAACCTACCCACCTTTCATGTGAGAATAAACCAATTTTGTTGCAGGTTTTGAGAGAATAAACCAATTTTGTTGCAGGTTTTGAGAGAATTTGTCATTTTTTACTTTAAAAACACACGTGTAGTAAAATCTAATGTGATGACAAAATTTGCTGGCCTTTATGGCAAACTTCTGATGTAATCTGTTTTTAACTACAGGGTGTTCCAATGGCTATTAAAACAAGTGCCTATTACAAGCCTTGCTGATCATTTCTCAAGACATCTGCATTGCAAAGTCCAGTTTTTCAGAGCTGTAAAACTGAAAAGATGTCTCATGAAAAACTGTAGTATCTAGTTAAAAGTGAAAATTACAGTACTAAAGCCTCATGTTCACATGCTCATTGACTTTGGGCAGCTGTTCCATAGCCTCTCTCAAACAAAAGGCTGCTGCTGTTCCCATCACAATGGATGGGCTGGATGGCATTTCACTTGGTGTGCTGTAACACCCAGAAGTGTTGGTGGTGACCAGCTCAGGGGACTGGGCTGCAGTGCGTGGGGAGATGCTCAACATCTCTGGTATTGCTGGTTTCTCTTAACTGAGCTGGTGGATTAGTGACCATATGAGGCAAGAGAAGCCCATGAGGGGGAAGTTGGTTTTTTTGTTTGGGGTTTTTTTTTTTTTTTAGCTTTTCTCCATTTAAATAGACGTTGTTGTATAAAAGAGCATCACTGCTGTCACTACCATGAATTCCTAAACTTGCACCCATTTAAAGAAATGAAAAATAAAATCAGTCTGGTTTTGGCATACTGGCGAAGGTTGGTGGGAATGTGACCATACATTACAGCTTGTATGTGCAGCTAGAACTTAACCCATCACCTACCAACAAAACACCTTCCAGGACTTTGTATGAACTGGAATTATGGGATGCACCATAAATGGTTTGCAACAGCTGTGAAAAGGAAAAGGGATTTTGAAATAAAGTCCCTAAAATATATACATGCTGCAACAGCTGGGTTTCATTACTTAGCAGTTTGTATCCAGGGAAGGTTGGTGTTTTGTTCTTTAGTTTGTTGGGAATGTTTGTTTTGTTTTTGTTTTTTACTTTGTTTTGTTTCAAATGAAGAGTGGTGAGGAAGAGGCTGACTTGATCAAGGACAGACCAAAATAAATAGCCAGACAGGAATCTTTATCATTGTTTTATGCCATATGCTCCAACAAGAATTGTAGTACCAAAACTATTTCAGCAGTCACAAAGATAATTTTACCACTCAGTCTTTGTGGAATTAAAGTGGTGGTCAGAGCATTTTTTAATTAGTCCTACATGGATAGGTACATTGGAGCTCAATTTTAGGTATCTTTCTAATAAAGGCAGGATTGTTAGGGCTCATCATACCCATCATGAGACTGGTTTTGGGACTTATCCTTTTGTTGGGTTTTAACAATTCAGGCTGAAATTTAACAAAGTAGGCGTCTAAAACTGAAGGGAAGACAAGGGAAAGGAAAAAAAGAGGAAGGAAAGATGGAATGTATGTGTGTGTGTGTATTTAAAACTATATATGTATTTCAGAGAGCAGGCTAGAACACTGTTTATGAAAAGCTATAGACCTTTTTCTTCTAAAATAGAGTGTTTCCCAGTTGGCAAGATAGTGGCCTTTGAGTAGCAAAGTCATGAAGATTCTTTTGTCATTAAAAAAAAAATTACCCAGTCTTGGCTAAGTTGATACGCAGCTGAATAACTGTGGTTTGTAAGTACTCACAAGGGACCTCCTTGGCTTTAGAAGAGAAAATCTCCGAAGATCTCCTCGTGTCTGCCCATGTTTGAACTGCTCCCAGCTTTGACTGCTAACCAGCATGTTCAGGCGCCGGCTCGACTTACCAGCTGAGCAGGCAAAACCCAGGCAGCACCAGTGAGGCCAGACCTCTTTGGCAGCTGGTGCGAATCACACTGAACGCAGAAATCAGTTCATATTATCAGTGTCTAGTCACAAAGCTTTAGATTTCAGATGCATACTGTAGCTATCAGAAAAATCACAGCATTTACTCTGAGATCCCTTGTCCTGTGGTGCCTGTCGTGACATTTGCATGTTCTGCTATCAAAAGTATGTGATACTTCCCACCTGAAAAAATGTGGAAGCTGAGAAATTGCTGAAGTGGATCATTTTGAATATGTTACTGTTGAACTGATGAACTGATCTAATTTAAATTGACTGCAACTCATTTCACTGTATCTGTGCAAAATGGAATACTAATTTAAAAGTAGTGGAGTAACTAATACACAGCAGTAAGTGTTCAGTTGTATGATTTTTATTTTTTTTTTATATTCTCCATAGTTAATTTTTCTAGTATGAGCAAGCTGTGAAACCTGAAATTATATTGTAAGCAACAGAGGTGTTGGAATTTTCTTGAATAACATGAAACAACTCAAATTTTCCTCTAAAGATTAAATATTTGTGGTGCCATTTATTCCATCACTTCCCTGTCTGCTCGTTGAGCTGCCTGGCTAGAGGTGAGTGCACAGTGGGATGCACCCCCTCACATCCCTGCCTGGGGCTCTGGCTCCTGTGGTTACTCCTCAGGCAGTACGGGTTAGCTCAGGTACACCTGTGTTCTGACTTGACTTGCACTTACTGAAGTGTCAGTTAAATCTAAATGGGGTCCATCTGCTTGCAGAATGGCAGTGACTGCTTAGAATAAGGGGGGGAGAGAGGCTTGTATCATCACTTTGGGCCACATATCCAAAGTGTTTGTGCATTTTTGTACATGAGTTTTCTCAAATTCAGTCATCGCAAGTTAGAATTGAATTTTTTGTAACTGAAAATTTGGATTAATTATAAATCATCAAAAAAACCCACAATCTGTGTGGGATGAAATCACTGTAGATAACTTCGATTCATGTAAAAATACCATGGGTTAATTAAAATAAAATCTTAGGAGTTGGGCAGTTAGTGTTTTGAATTGTTGCTTTCTCTCCTGAGCTGACCTATGGCTTCCTTCAACCTGCAGGCTGCTGCAGGGCTTAGCAGGTCTGGGAATCGAGCATCCTCCAGTGTCAGGGCCCATTGGGAGCTCAGTTCTTTCTGGTCCTTCATAGACAAGTTGCTCTTAAACTGGGACAGGGCAGTTGTGCAAGGAAATAATGGGAGAACTCATGAAACATGGGACTGTTTCACATCCCACTGCCCACTCACACCCTTTTACCCCCACGCTTTTCCTTCCGTTTTCTCCTGTTCTCTCCTGAGGTGATCTGCAGGTCTTGTCTGTCTTGTGTACTGTTTCCAAACACAAGTTAAGCAGTGACCTCCTACTTCCTGTGTCCATTCATGTCAGGGGTTTTGGTGCATGGGAACCATACCCTCACGTACCATGTCCATCCTTTCTTCTGTTTACTCCTAGGTTTCTTGCACATTGTTTTTCGTTAAGTCTTTGGCTTATCCACTTTTGTTTACCATATCTTAAGCAAGGTAACAAGCAGCTAATCTTTTTCTTACAGCCCTTGTCAGTAGCTTCTTATGCCTTGTTCTGAGTGTACTTTACTGTTAATAGCCAAAACATTCCTTAGTATGAGTTTTAAACTGAGCAAGGTAAATGCAGAACTGACAAGTCCTCATGGTGCAAGTCATGAGCCAGCACATGATAACATAATAATTCTGATGGTTTTGATAATGATTTAGAATGCTATATGATTTCACCAGATATAGGCACTATCCCTCTTAATATTTCATTGGGCAGTTTCTTGTATGATCCTCATTCTTTCCACCGTTACTTTAATGCCAGGTACAGAGGGGCTTTTTTACTGAGGTTAAGGTGTTTGCTGTTATTAGTTATTACTATTAGGTTAGTGCTCATATCTAAATCAGAATGCCTGTTGTGCTAAGCACTCTGCAAATACCTTTAAAGAGACAGTCTCTGCTCCAAAGAGTGAAGCAGATTAATATTTTAGTTTTTTCACCTTACTACTTAATGCTGCTTTTTTTTGTACTTCAGTTACACTTACCTAAGGGATATCTATGCCACTCGTGCCTCTCTGTAGTAATAGTAGTAGCCAATTTTTTATCTGGATTAAATGCAAATTTGCAAAGAATAAAAAAGAGAAAAAAATCCAGTGTATCATCAGATTGGACAAAGGTGTTGAGAGACTCATGTCCAGTGAGACACTACTGGGTGCTTGTGTCTAAAAAAGGAATGTCTCCTATATTTTAAACGTTTGTTTCAAATAGGGAGTTAATTATAACTTTCCTGCACATATGTTAGGATTGAGATTGCTGTGTTTTCAGTTCTACAAATGTGCAAGGTTATTATTTAAAATTTCTGAGCTGATGTTGCCTGCCCAAACACTGGAAGGGGCTTCTCTGACTCCTGTAAGATCATCAGACAAAGTAAGCACGTTGGAAATGTGCCTTTTTCTGTTGCCTTGGACAGATAAAAATATTCCGTGAACTCAAGAGACCATTGCTTTCATCCACGGTAGTTTCTCATCTTTACTAAAAGAGGTCTTTAGTAAAGACCTTGTGATTTCCAGTCATAGAATGTCTGGAACACAGCAGTATCAGTTGCAAGAGATTACTACTGTCTTTGTTAATTGCTCTTTTGTTCCTGCTCGTTAGTGCAGTGCCTGTACTTCTCGCTACTTTTTCTCCCTCACCTTAGTCCGCAGGGGTCCAGATTGTGGGTTTTGCTGATTGTTTTTTATTAGCGTCTATCTGCAGGAACTTGTTAGTCCGGAACCTGTCTGACAGAAAGTTGTCATTTGTTTCATCATGATACCTATAGTGATGTTTGCTGTAAATCATGTAACATTCTTCCAGTCTTCCCTTGTGAAGTCTTTGTGCCTTTCTCAATACATCCCTTTTATCTTACAAAGCTGCTCATTTGGCTTACCCATGTTGTGTTCTGCTATCCTTTTTGATTCCTAGATTTTTCCAGGATGAAATACATTTTTGCTTTACAAGGCTTTCTTAGATGTACCTTCTCTATTAGTTTATTCCAGTCTGTAATAGCGGGGGCTTAGTCTGTACTCCATGAAAGCTTTGAGATACTACCATTTATAAATACTGCAGTGAACTAGACTATTTCACTTTAAAGCTTTGATTGCTTGATCATAGGTTTCAGCTTTGAACCCTCTTTTCTCTATTTAATGATCTGGCGCGGGTTGTTGGACTGGTGCTGGAGTTGTCTACGGTCATTGCTCCAGGTGTCAAATAGGCTGCAGAGTCAAGTGCTTTCCCAGAACATGCATGTGCATGGACAGCCACTTAAAAAGGAAGATTCTTAGCCGTTGCCACTTTGTTGTTATTTATTCTCTAGCGTTCAGTGGTGCGTTTGCTTGGGCAAGAATTTGCAGTGAGTTTTTAGAATCCCTGTTTTATTTTCTGCTACATGAATCTGTGCTTTTTTTCAGCTGTCTTGCAGGAACTCCTCCTGTCAGATTAGCATGGTCTAGTGGTCTGCATCCAGGCTAGGAAAAGAGCCTTTAATCCCTCATCTGATGTTGAGTGCATTGATCCTCTCCTCTTCAGGATGCTGTGAATGACTGTGAATGTGTGTCCTTATTGACTGGCATTATCTCCTCCACAGAAGTTCCTCTCTCTGTTCAAGACACCCTGGTCTACAGATGTGAAAATCCTGTTTCCATGTTAATATCCAAACTCATTCTCTCCTTCCTAATCTTTTTTTGTCAACATTTGCCCTGAGAGATTCCTCAGGGAGTGGGGATATTCTCAGCAGCAGGAATGGGTCAGGAGGGACAGAAATTTTCACACAGCCCTACCAGTCAGTACCCTCAGCGTCCCTCACCAGTTACTAGTCTCCCTGGCCTTCTAACCTGAGTATTTTCCCCAAAGGATTAGTCCATTGCCTTAGATTCCCTCTTTGTGAAGCTAGGATGATGTTCTCTTCACAGGATTAGGTGAGGATTAGCTAGTGTTTCTCAGCGACTTGCAGATAAAAGAAGCGCTTTGTTTACATGTGTGTCTTTTAGACTGCATGGTCTTGATCACTTGGCAGTGCTCAGCTCTGCATTAGAGAAACATCTGATGTAGGATACTGTTATAAAATAATTGTTACAGATAGTTACTATCGTGTGTGTGTGTGTGTGTGTGTGTGTGTGTGTATTTAGAAGTGAATCCCACGTCTTGACAACTGAAGCATTTTACAGTTTGAAAGTATTCTGTCCTGTTCAAATTATTATTATTATTATTATTATTACTTTCAAAATGTTTTGCATTAATGGTGACTCATAGGATTTTTGTGGACATTTTGGAAATATCAACGATATTTCTGGCCTAATGGCTGTAAGTACTTCTAAAGGTAGAATGAAACACAGTGCCATCTTTCAAAAGTTACCTTGCTAGACAGACAATGTCTGCAGTTGCTTTTCAACACCAAATATCCCTGGTTTGTGAATTATAGTAGCTGGAAGCCGAAATTCAGAGTGTTTCTGTTGCTTCTTTTATAATTTCTGAAAATAAAGGTTTTGCAGCAACTGGAATCAGCCAGCAGTCTTATGGAAAATACATCTTGTTCTTCCCTAACAATATTGGCTCTGTGGGGCTTTCTTAGTAACATGAACAGATATGACTCAGAAGACAGAGAGAGAACAACTATGTTGTGTAGGAAGTTAAAAAATGGGGGTTTTTAACATTTTGTTTTGGCCACCACCACAGTCAAGCTGCAATGCCTGCCTTTTTTTTTTTTTTTTTTTTCTGTTTGGTTTGGGTTTTTTTGCTTCTTGACAGCCAGTAGAATGGGAGCTGGTATCATGAATTGATCTTAACAATCCATGAGGAATCCAAGAGAGAACAAATGAGATGTTCTCAACAGTATGTGATATTTTGAAATGCTGTAATTTCTAGTTTTCATAGTATCAAACTGCAGATTGCTAATGCAGATTGTTTTATATTGCAATAGGCAAGATTAGATGGGTGTTGCATAAAGATACTATTTGAATTGGGCCAAATTTAGATGATTTGGCTTTTGGGGGCCTTTCTTAAAAGGGGAACCTCTAATCAGGAAGAAAACATAGTAGAAAGTTATTCTCAAAGTAAAATACATGACCAAAAGTATGCAGCAAGAGGGGGGAGGTGGGGGTACATGATAAAATCCCACCTTCTTGGAGCCCATGTAATTACCTTCCCTCTTTTTATTAAATCGACAGCACCCTCAGGTCTACTCCTTGTTCCCTTTGTCCTTGTTCCCTGGGTTTCTGCTATTCCTGAGGGTTCTCCTCATCTCTTCCCCCACCCTTGTGTTTTCACAACTACCACAGTCTATTCCCCTTAGAGAAAATTTCCTAATATTTGACTGCACACTTGTTCTTTTATTCAACCAGCTGCTTTCAGAAAACATTCCTGTGTTAATTTCCCTGAGAAATTTTTGCCCATGCTATCTTGGTTTTGAACTTTTATTGCATTTCTTTCAAGTTCCTTATGGAAGGAGCCAGTCCTTATGTGTTTGTGAAAGGCCATTTATATAGTCCCCAGACAGTCAGTAGCCAGGCACAGTCTGTATGCAATAAAATGTCTACAACCTTTCAGAAACCTTATCTTTTGCTCTAATTTCTCTTGGGTTTTGTCCTCTGTTCTAGCTACTTTCCCACATTTCTTAGTTTACATCAGTAAAATTAAAAATATCATCTGCTAAACTAAGATGAAAGTACTTATCAGTGTACGAAGGAGAAGTTACATTTTGTATCGTACACTTGAAATGGTGTATCGAAGGAGAAGAGGTTGTATTTGGTAGAGGTTGTGTAAAAGATTAAACTGCAGACCACAAAAATAATTTTGCAGTATTTTCAACCAGCTTCAGTAGGAGCAAGAGCTAATCCAAAATGGTTCTGACCATGAATGGAGAATTTTATTTACCATCTGCTTGGATAGCATCTTACTGTGTGTTTTACAGTAATATTTGATGTTCTGATGTCCATTCTGATTGTGATTCTTCTTTCCAGATGTTCCGGGAACATGAAATAGACATGGTTGCTATTTAGATAGGCTGTTTGCTCAGTGCTTTTTTTACAAACTGCTGCTTTTCTACAGTGGCAGTGAAACAGAATCTCTGTTCCTGGGAAATGCTCTGCAGCATTAACGGTGCTTGAAGTCTTGGGAAATACTCTGTGTCCCTTGCTGCCCTCTCTCTTCCTTTCTGCTCTCCTCCTCAGTACATGCTCTCCTCAGTTTTAGCTTCCAAAGATGAGAATCTTACCCTTGATAATGTCTTGTGGGTAGCCTTGGATAAACTGTAGGCTCTGTTGGTCACGTCAGGTTGTATTCCAGTCATTTTCCCAGAAAATACCCCGAGGAGTTGCATGCAACTCATTTGAAATGGTTTCCTATTTGTGTTTTTTACTAATGCCGTGGGATCGTTTAAACATCCAAATTTTTTTTTGTTTTATTTTAAAAATCATTCTCTCGCACTGCTCCGACAGATTAGCCGCGGAAAATCGGTGCTGCAATCCGGTTCCGTGTGCCATTAGGGCTGCATGACTTCCTCTGCCGCCCCAGCCGTGCGGCTGCTATTCTCGCAGGAGGCAGGGCAGGCTCTGCTGCAGCTGGGCGCAGCATCAGAAAGCTGCTCCGTGCAGCGTGTGGCATCCATGCTGTGCTGTCTGGCTCCCTTCGCACCCGCCCACCGCTCCGAGCCGCCGCGCTCGGGCCCATGCGCCTTTTCAGTGCCTCACACAAGATGTCAATGAGAGGGGCGGGCGGGTTCGCGGAGCTGCCGGAGCGATTGATTCTTGTCTGCCTCTCGGAGCAGTCTGTCTGCGCAGCGGCACACGAGACGCTTTTGCACAATACCCTGCTAATGCCCTAGTCAGCAGCTTCCAAAGGGAGAGCACTGTTTAAAAAAAAAGAACAGCAGTCCTCTGTGAGCCGCAGTGAGGGCATGATAGCTAAATTTGGAAAGCTAAAGCTTATTTCATACAATATTATTAGAATTATTTGGGTTTCCAAAGGCACGCTCACATATATATGTATGTGTTGCTGGCCAGCTTTTGCACGTGACTCGGCTAGATCCAAATACAGTTATTTATAGATGGCAAGAGCAGTGATGGCATTATCTTATAGCACTCTGGTCCTAAAATTATAGCACTTGTGTGCAGGGAGAGGCGGCCAGATGTCCTCTGTGAGAATTTAGGCAGGCTGCTCTCCTGCAAATGTCCATAAGAAGAGGTAGTCACAAATAACCCTTTCCTTCTTCCCCAATTCTTTTTTATTTTCAGACAGAGAAAAGAAAGGTATTGAAAAATCATTGTGGGCTGTGATTTCTACTGGGTTCTTCCCTAGATGCTTTTAAAAAGCAATTAGCCACATTCATTTTTATACTTCTCCCTTCTTCCATAGATAACCTGTTTTTACCTATGTAAAATGATAAACATCCCCCTGAAGACAAGGAAACGGCAATTTCTAATCTGTCTAAAACCAATGTTAGTAGTTAGATTTTTAAATAAAAGTCTCTTGTTGCAGCCCTCTGTGTGCTTGTAGCTCAGCTAATTGAACTGAGGCTGCTGCGTGTGCACTGCAGCTCTGTCTTGGGGTACTGCCTGTGCAAGGAAACGGCTGCCTGCTTCCGCCTCTGCAGAGCGTGTAGCCTTGGTGCTGGGGCCACTCTCTGAGCCACAGCAGGGATTTCATGGAGCTAGGGAAAAACCAAGGATATGGCTGGGGGGATTATTTTTTTTTTTTTAAGAAAGAGAAACAAGAAAAAAAAGATTAAAAAAAAAGGAAGAAGAAAAAAAAAGCTGGTTGGGTTCACAGGGTGGTCAAAAGAAATGCTTCAGCACAGCTGGGAGTGTGCAGACTACAGCAGAGCATGGGCACGGCAGCAGAAGATGGGGCTAGCTCAAGGCAGTACTGCTGCAGAACACTTTGTATCATGAAACTACAACTAAAATAATCTGATATCAGGGTGGGGTTATTTACATGTTTCTTATTTTACACCAACTTGAGTTTTCGGTGTGGCCCTAATTATAACAGAGCATAGATGATTTGCTACTTTTGCTTTATTGGTAATAAATAAAATAAACATAGTGCAGGTGGAGTGTTTAGAGATATCAGAATGCCTTAACAAGAGCATCCATGTCTCACAGAATCTGCTCCTGTAATACAACCATTTTCAGGTCAGAAACGTCCATTAGCCTGGCAGACACAGCTAGAAGAAATGGAACTTTAAGGATACAGAAGCCCTTCTCTTGCTCAGATTAGTTACCAAGTTCCCAGTGTAGCTTGGGAACAATTATCTGGTATTTGACTTTGGTATATTAATTGAATGTTAATTAATTAGGTAGTTCTCAAGAAAAGGTGATTGGTACCAGAGGAGCAGAGCAAGTTGCTAGTAAAGGAAGATGACAAGGTTTGTGGGGTTGGTAGGACACAGAGGGAAAAAAAGAGAAGTAATGACTCTGTTAGAAAACTACTTCATCAACTGGGCAGTGAGATGGGAAGCACTGCTGCCTTGAAACTGCAGTGCATGCACACATCTGTCTGTCCTGTTTTGTTTGAACAGAAATCAGTTAAGTTAAAAACTGCTGTAGGCTGAGTTTCTCTTTCCTGATGTCCTTAACTGTTTTCATGTTCAGCACTTACAGATTATTTTACGTAGTTGTAATATTTCTTTCAGAATGAAGAGTGAATGGAAGGGATAGGGTTAGATTACTTCTAGCTTAGTTGTGTTCAAGTACAAAGTTTGGGTAGTATGAAAAATGGTCCTGCAACCCCCAACTTTGAAAGCAAACAGTTTTTTTCCTTCAGCAGTTATAGAAAAGTTGGCAAAGTTCGTATTACACTAATCATACAAAAATAAAAAAATTCTGAGTACACCTGATAAAACATTCTTTTCCTGTAAAAATATAAAATAATGTAAAGTTAAAGCAAAGAGCAAGACGGCAGAACCAAAAAGCAAAAGTTTCTAAAATAGCTTTTGGTCCTTCTGAGTTCTGGCTGTGCAATGTTAACTTTGGAAACACGTTTCTGCTATAAATTTTGGTTGTGTGGTTTTTGTAATTTTTTTTCCCCTCCTTGAAAGCCTCTCCAGATGTTTTACAGTTGTTGTTTGAAAATGTTCCATGGCAGGCACAGAGACTGCAGGCACAGAGCAGTAACCCCTTGATGTGGTGGTTGTGGTTTTTCCTTGCAAAGGGAGGAAGGTGTATGATCCTCTCTGTTCTGGGACTCTTGTTCTGTCACAAATGGTGTGACCTTCAGCACATCACCTGCTCTCAGTTTCTTTCATCTTTAAAACTTAGCCAGTAAGATGTGTCGCTGGATGGCCACTTCAGCAGTCTCTGCAGGAGCTCCCCACACTGTAGCTGAGATGTCTTTTTGGGATAATTGTGAATATAGGCCAGATTTAAATACTTTCCCGTTGCAGCCTGTTTGATTGAATTTCCTCTGTTCACAAACATAGATTTCATTTGATTCTAAAAAACTTCAAAAAGTCATCTGTGCCATGCACTCTTGGCTGAAGAATCCATTTTCCCTAGATCTGTATCTGACCTTTCCTCTGCATCTCCATTCATGGAAATTCCTCACCTTACCCCTTAGGGTACTAAAGAGTATTAGGATGCTCCTCATATCTAACCTGTGTCTTTTTTATCTCTTTATATATTGGTGTTTCTGCTGTGGATATGGTTAATTCTTTGTTACTCTGTAAATCAGAACACTGCTGCCAGTCTTCCCTCTTGTTGAAAAAAAAGCCCAAACCCACCAAAAGCCCGAATCTATGCAATCATTTCTTGCAGGGTACATTGATAGGGTTTTTTCTAATCATTCTGATTACTTTTTTTCCCCTTCTGTGGCTTTACATTGTGGTGGAGTAGAGAGAAAGGAGATGTGTACATCTTCCAGACTTGGGTCTCACTCATGCAGCCGAGGAGGCTGGTTGGGTGTGTTTCAGCAGCACAGCACAGCTACTGCCTTCATTGTCCTTTTGCAGATTCCTGCCTTCAGACCTGGTTCTCACCCTGTTCTTGGGAAGATGCTCTGTGTCGGACTTTTCACTTGTTCCTATTGGACATCGTTTCAGATAATTTCTCCAGCTTTTCAAGATGATTTCAGCAACAAATTTCTGCAGTGAGCTGATGCTTCTTCCTGGCTTGTGCCGTCTGTAAATCGACCCAGAACATGCTCTAGCCCTTTAGTCATCCACATCATGGATATCTGTAAATTAATCATTCAGTAACTTCAGGCCCAGAGAAAACTCCTGCAAACACCCATTTGATAATGTGCGTATCTATTAGTGACTATAGGTTTAATAGTTTGGTAAGGCTTAATTTTCCAGCCATTTTGTGTTGTGTTCAGCTAGACCTAATTTCCTTTGTTTATTTATAAGAATGTCATGTTTAGCAGCACTGAAGCCTGACTAAAATCAAACTAATCTATGCTCAAGGTCTGTTGTCTGCTAGTGTAAAGAAAGTATAGAAGTAAGACACGATTTATTCCTGACAGGTCCATTTTGGTTGTTGCGAATTTTTTGCTTTCCTCTTGGTCTTTTTGAATAATTTAGGTTAGTTTTCCATGATAGGAAGCTGAACCTCCAATTGTGCAGTTACTCCTTTCTTTTAATGACAGACACTTGATTTTCCCTTTTCCAGACTTCTGTTGATGTACTTATTCTGCAGGACTTCCTTGTGTTCCAGCTCTTGCTAAATTAATCTGTTGGGTTTTTTCCTAGCACTTATAGATGTTAGTGGTGGTGTTAACTCAGGAGTTGTTTACAGCAGTAATTGGAGGGCTAAGGATGGATTAAATGAAACTGAGCCTCTCACCTGCAGGTCACTGCTTTGACTGTAGCCAAAGATGGGTTCAAGTGTGTCAGTCTCATTTTTCAGATGTCTGGATTAAATGTGAAATCTGTTGATGACTAGAACTGGCATTACAAGATAAAAGCGTACAGCAGTAATGAGAGACGCTGTTGTTTGAAATCTAAGCAGCGAAACCAACAATTGGATGAATAAGAAAACAAGCAGTCTAGTGCTATTGGAGTGCATTTCCTTGGAAAGCCTTATCCAAGATTCACTTGCTGGTGGCCTTTCACCAGCGCTGTCTTGTCTTTATATAATGGGCCATGTTTTCAGATGTAGCAGCCTGGGTAGAGCTAAGCTTGAATTAGATGCTTGCGTATTTTCTCTGGATCCATACAGAGTGTTTTATGCTTGCCAAATGGAGCCATTGTTGCTATGTTTTGTAATGTATTACTTCAAAGTTAATGTAGTGAATCTGGTAAGATCTTCTGCCAAGTTTTGGCAACAGTGGAAGGAAATTAGGGAATCCCAGTTCCACTGAAGGCATGGGCGCTAAGAGTAGCAGTGTTCAAATCTGTTTCTCCAGCATGTACTGTTCCAGTTGGCAAGAGCCTTTGGGCAAGCCTACATATACATGTGTCCTGAGAGGTATTTGTGAAGAATTGAAGATATGCCAATGCAAGCTAGACCCATATTTGAGACCAGACTTTGTACATGGTGTCACACTCATGCAGCAGTCCTGAAAGCACATGTTGAATAACTCTCAGGTTTGCAGTAAGGGTTTTACTGAATAAAACTTCTGTTAATTAATGTGATACTACATTCGGTTTAGTTAGGTGTTCCCTTCATTATCTACAAACCTGCATGATTTTTTTGTTTTTAATTGTAATACATAATTGCATTATAGATCTTACTGGGGTAAAGCTGGATATTTCTGCAGGACACAGCTGTAGCTATAGTAATGAAGGAGGCATTGTTCATAATGGGCATTACTTAGATTTTAGGGGTAGAAATGTGTATCATGCCCTATTTCACAATGTTGAACTGTGGCTGTCAACTTGATGTTCCTGTTGTCATTAGCAGGGCAGTTCATGTCTCCCAAGGCAGGACCTTAGCCAGCTGCCCCCTTTGCTCAGCTGAGGATTTCAGTTCCAGGCAGTGCGCTGTGCAGTCGCTGGGATGAGCACTTTCTAAATCTGTGTGTCTTGGACTTTTAAGCTAACATCATTGATTTTTGCCTGATGGAGAAGAGCAGTCACAACCCTCAGATATTCCAAAAAAGCAGCCAGCTGGGGTACAAGCCTCCCGGGGTGAGGCGGGAGCAAACACCTGGGAGTAAGCACTGGCTCTGTGCTGTGGGTTGCTGTGTGTGAAGTGGGTGTCTGCTAGCAGCCAGAGAGGTAGGCCTGGGAGGAGGGATGGACTCCCTGGGAACTGCTTTGAGTCTGTGTTGAGCAGCCAGACTGCTGAGAAATTAATACTTTTGCTTTGTAATTGGCTTTGTGTATAATCCTTTTGTGCTCTCAGTGTTGAGGCAGACACTGAGCAGAAGCTTGTGTCATGGCAGGGTAGGGCTCATCTGTCGCAGGGTTAGGCCATGTAGCAGTGCCTTGAAAGAACTGCAGAGGAGGGGCAAGCACAAATCTCTGCTAATGGACAGTTACATCCTGGCTTTGTGGCCTTGCTTTGCTGCCCTGACTGACTGTCCGACAGGTCAGCCAGCCATTGCCAGGGTCTGCTGGAGTATGTGAGGAGCAGAGCTGCAGGAAAATCAATCCCTGAAATAATTTGGAATGTCTGTTTTATTCTTTCTCCATTTCCTAGCTCTTTAGAAGCAAGATGGCTTTTAAAAAACAAGGAAAACATCTGATTTTCAGTTTTACAAAATTGCAAACAAAGGTTCCATCATTTTAATGCAATTGGCCTTATTTTTCTAATACTGTCAGCACATTGAGCATTAGGTAGTTAACATTTTTGGTGTCTTTTTCCAAATGTGATATAGTCTCCATTTTTCTGTGTAAAAAGAATAACTCTTCTAAATAACCAAGATGATAGTTATTTCTACTGCTCTCATTCTCTTCTTGTTGCTGCTTCCCTTCCCTCCCCACCAAATTACCTCACTGGATGTTTTATAAAAACTGTATTTAGATTGCAGTGTGTAGAGGAGAGAGTAGAAAGCACTCAGTAGCACTGTATTCTACTTATCTGGAATTCTCCATGTAAAAAAATTACAGACTTGTTTCTAAAAGCAATATAAAATTAATGGATATGATTGGTGAAAAATGATGAATTTTCTTACTTATGCTGTAAATATCTTTTCAGTCAAATGCATTTCCTTCAGAGACATGAAACCAATCTAGTGAGACGGTGCTGAACAGATAGTTCTCCAAATCAAACTCCTCCTTTTTTCCTAATATTTTCATTGCAGCGAATAAGAAATACGGGTCTGCCAGTCTGCCTATTGAACTATCTACTGCAGCTTAACTGCAGCAAGGAAGCAGTAATCCTATTGTGCTCTTCCAGCAGTCTCCCGGGAAGCAGAAGGCATTGAAATTAGTGAGCTGTTGTCCTATCCCCTCCTCACCTGTCTTTGTGGCTGTAAATATAGTGTCTGCCTGTAAATAACAGTTTGCTGCACCTTTAAGCGCATTCCCTAACAAGAGGCAGCGATTTACTGAGGTGATAAGCTGTAACTAATACTAGGGTATCATAATAGGTAAATAGATTAGCACTGTGCTTCTCTGTATTTTGCTTTCTAGGGAGCCGCTGGCTCATGCACTCAGAGGTGCTTACGCTGGCACTTTGCACGGCACTGAGTACAGCCAGGCGGTGCAGGATTGCAGCTCCCAGCCCCAGGGTGGGTGCAGCTGATGAAATGCATTAGTGCCTCTGTGGGGTAGCATTGATTGCACACCCTGGTTTCTTTACTTTTTCTGGTCCCTGGCCCAAAAAGCGTTGTAATGGGCTGTGCCAATCTTCAATGCCATGACTGTAAAATGGCCTTTGAGCTGCATCATCAGCATCCATCATGTAATATTTGCAGGTATGCCAGCATCGTTTGTTGTCAAGAATTATTAAGTGGTGCGAGCCACCTGGGCATGATTCGTGGCTTCCCCCAGCTCAAGCATCTTGATTTTCCTGATGGAAGGGCCCCAGCATTTACAAAGCAGCTGTGATGCTACTGCTGGCTGATGGGCACTCATGGCTATGAGGGATGGGAAGGTGCCACGGAGCCAGCAGTGGAGGCCTTTGTTTCTGTATCGCCTGGCAGGTTTTCGGCACAAAAGGGCCCTTATAGGGAAGGAACAGTACCAGGGAATGTGGCCGGTCCTAATAAGTGTGTCGCAAATCTTGTGATATTTGGCATGTTCTTAAAGACTTGGCTCCTAGAGGCAGGGGATTAAATAACAATTGCTTCCTTTCTCTTTTAAGCAAGGCTTAGCCCTGTGGTTACGGAGAAATGCTTAAAATGTGACTTGGGCTGACTGGGAAAAAAAAATTGCCTTCCAGTCTTCTTTCCCCTCCTTGTCCCCAGGATCCCCATGTAGATACATTGCCATGTCTTACGATTTTTTTCAATGAAGGAATTTAAAACTATTGGAGGCATCCAGAAGGACATAAAGTGTTGCCAGCTTTGGGTGTGTGGGAGTATTTATGAGTATTTTAAGGAGAGGTCAGTCACATTCTGTGCCGAGACACACTCTTGCCATGTCTGGTCCTCTTCAAAGAACAGAGAAACAAAAATGGGACTGGGTAACAGCAAGCTGAATGTCTCTGAACTGATTTTTTTCCTCTTGTTTCCTTAGGGAAACCCCTGAGGCTAGTTGTAATTGAAATTTCTCTTATTTTTAAAATCTGTGTTTCTTCTTTTCACAGATGTGAAAGCTGAAGCTGCTCATGTCTGTGTTGGTTTCTTAACGCAGTCGTCATGAGAGAATCAGTATTGATTTATTCCTATGGAAATAGATCAGTGCTAAAAGTAAAACGCAATCCCATTAAGAATGATACAGGTTTTGCAAATGGAGAAAAGTAGGTCAAATATTGCACCAATCATCCCAGAGAGTGTCCCTTTAAGCCAAATAAATGTGTGAATACGCTTAAACTGTCAGTACGTCATTTGATTGCCATTATTCTGCACCTTTTTGCATGAGCTGGCAGAGCCCTCTGTGACTGAACAGGGGTTGAAAGAAAATGTCAATTTTGGTGTATTAATCAGGTTTTATTTTACACCTGGGCTGCATACAGGGCTTCGTGGGTATGTGTGTACATTCGAGAATTCTTCCTTTCCTCTCATTGCAACAGTTGAGTTCAAGTTCAGCAGAAAAGCCACATCATTGTATGCAAGGGACATTGTAGCAATGCAGCAGAGGAACACGATTTAAATCTGATCATTAAACTGCCGCAGCAAGAGGCTGCAAGAGACGGTGTGGATGGTCCATCTGCAAAATCTGTGCTCCTGTTGTACAAGGAGGAGGGGCAGAGGGGGAGAAAAAGCAGCTGCTTGGCTGTGCTGTGAGAGGGTGAGACTGACTGTTGGCACCATCTGTAGCTGTCCTTTGTGCTTGCTGCTTTATCTGTTCATTATAGTATGATACTGAAATTCTCGTGCTTTGAGTGTAAATGAGTTGAGATACGCCTAATACTGTCAGCATAAAAAGCAGTAACTAAGTACACTAAAGATGAATAGTGTAATCTGTAAATTCATTTTGAGTTTGTTTCATCTTGCTTGAATAGCCCAGGAAGTGATGTTCTCCAGAAGCCAGCTGTACCAGATGTGTGTTGGCAGGGTATATATTCATCTTACCGAGCAGAGAGCAGAGCAGTGGAGGTAGATGCGGCAGGAGAGAAGGGAGGCTGCCCTGTATTTTCCAGCAGAAGAGAGCAGACTCCTTTAGAGCGAGGATAGAGCAGGACAGAGGGGCGCTGGTAACTCCTAAGGTGGCTACAAACAGCTTTGTTTTCATTCCATGCACAAGTACCAACGCAGGGAAGAGAGTGATTATTATACATGGTACATGAGTTGAAATGTCCCCAGGGGAGCAAGGGTTGAACCTCTCCATAATGAGTGCTGTGATAGGGATGAGTACATTTGCTGGGTTTTACCTGCAGTCTCTTAGTTTCTAAAAACAGGAGTCCTCTCCAGATAACTTGTAGAATAAAACCATCCAGCTAATCTTGAGGACCTCTTTGTTCTTCGATAGTTTACATTTTCCCTTTATAAATGTGCGTATTGGATATTGGTAATAATAACAACTCATTAAGATGTTTTCTTACCTTCACCTCACCAAAGCAATGCTCTCATTGGCATATTCCTTTTCCAGGAGTTACACTGCTTTTTTTCCAAGCCGGTTTGGCTTTCGTTTGCAGATTCATGCCCTCAGATCCATTGGGTTGTTGCTTTTTATCTTACTTGTCAAGTGCACATAGGTGTGCAGAAGGAGCAACTCCCTTCTCCCATCAGAGCCTCGTCTAAGATGGATGATTCCGTAGTAATTACACTCGGCTGTGAAAGTGCTCAGCATCCACTATTACTCATCCACTATTACTCTGTGATGGCTGCGTTCGCAGAACACTTTGTTCGTATTTCCCGAGCTCAAGTGGCTGTGGTGCAAGGGAAGAAACCCTGTGAGGCAGGAATTTGTATCTCCAGGCGGCTGGAAAGGGGGAGGGGGGCCTTTGTCACTGGCACATTAGTAATGATATGCCAGGGATAAAAGGTGAGTATAATTTGATCAAATGCTTGTTGACAGATTCCTTGGCTAATAGAGAAGCAGCTTAGACTGACACTCGTTGCTGGAACATTTCACAGAGCTCGAGGGAATGCTTTTTGTAGGCTACATGTGAGGCTGACAATTTCCGAGTGACCATATTTAGTTACATAAAGAAACAATGTCCCCTTTTTGTCACAGCAGAGCTCTAAAATGCCTCCCTAAACGCTGCTCTTGACCTTCTGCTTCATAAATGTGATAAAATTACTACCTCTTCTTTGTCCAAATGTGTGATTAATTCACAGCAATGGCCCAGGCTCTAAGTATTTTTCTTGTGTGGCCATTTAACTTGAGAAAATCCAATTGTTTCTTGCACTGAAAAACCATATTTGTGTGTGGTTTTGGTAAAGCAGGTTCCTTTTTCTCCCCTACAAATATGTCTTTACAGTTAGTCCCTTTGGAATTTGTTCTGTGTTAACAGTACATGTGAGTAGCTACTGGGAAATGAAGGTGTGGTGTACCCTGAAGTGATAATTTGCTACTGTTTAGGATTATGTTATTAGGTGAAAAGACAACCATTAGAAGATTAAGAAATTAAAATAGAAGCCCCTATTAGAAGATTAAGAAATGAAAATAGAGAATTCTGCACGTCTCTTTTAAACAAGCAAGCCTAAAATTACATCTAGAGCTCTTGCTACTCTAAACCACTGTGGCAGCTTGGGTTTTCAGTGGTCTTCAGGTTCTCACCTACCCATGTAATCTGTTGATTTGTGTTCGGTTTGCAACACCTCAGGAAGGCACTTAGTTAAAAATTAAACATGAAGCATTTTCTTGTTCTGAGGGTTTTGTAAAGCATCCTTTAAAGGAGAAAAAAACCCCAAGCACTTCCACTTGAGAAGTTGATTTCTTTCAACTGCAGGATTTTTCAATTAGTCTGCACTTCGTTTCAGTGAAACTCCTCACTGTGTCGTCATACCTGGCTGACTTTCTACCAGAGCCACTTCTGATGTTGGGATTAAATAGGCAGCTTTGAGGCTCGATTGGGTGTTGCTAGAGGCTTCAGCAGGGTGTCTTGGCTGGGCACACTCATGGGAACCAGGTTTCACCCGCAGTCACTTTCTGTGGCTCTGCTTGCTGCAGAGTAGGTGGTTTCTGTAACAGGCCCTGGTCTTTTCTGAGTGTGGGTGCATAAGGGAGAGGCCACCTTTTCAGGAATAGCGACCCCTTTCATGTCTTCAGGAGCTGCAAGCTCTTCTTCCCTCTAAGAAGTCTCTGCATCTTCATAGTTCATAAGTGTGATTTTCCTGTAAGCACAGAATTACCCTCATTGACTACAAGATTAGGGACATAATGGAAATACACATTTAGGGGTTGTGCTGGGTCAAATATAGATTTAAGTGCCTAACTTTGTATCCATACATCATTCTCCTGTTTATCTATTCAAGAGTAGTAGCTTATAGCAGTTTTGGAAATTAATTCCTGCACATGAGTTTCTCTCCAATTAATCTTTTGAAAAAAACCCAGCCAAACAGAAAAGAGATCTTGCTCTTTGCTCCCCTCTGTAAATGATGTCTTCGCTATGTTTTTGTTATGTTTCTATTAGTGTGAAATGAATTATTTTGCATCTTCTTTCACTTTTAACATCTATCCCATATTCTTTTGAGGATGAATGCTTCATCCATTCTTTATCTCTGCACTGCTCAGCTCATACAAGTTCTCTTGTGCCTCCTGGGCTGTGCAGAATGTTTGTGACTTGGGTAAAAACATTCTCATGGTAGCGTGGGGCAAGTACAGCCTCAGTTTGATAGGATAGTAATGTGAGCAGTGGTTTGTGGCCAAGCTTTGCTCTCCTGGTGTTTGTTCAGCTTTTGACTCCTGTTACAGTGGCTTGCACCTCCACTGGGCTGTTCTGGTTCCTCAGATGTGTGTGCTCACTGTCATTTGTTCTGTTTGCACAGCACTGCTCTCATCGTGGTGTGAGGAGCTGGGACGGCTCTTGCTGCTTCGCCACCAGAAAAGCCGGCAGAACGATCCTCCCGGGAAGCTACCCATGCAACCCCCCATGAACTCTATGAGCTCCATGAAACCCACCCTCTCTCATAGGTGAGTCTGGGCCCAGCCCGCAGCTCTGCAGTCTGTACAGACGTGTTGTGTGACAGATCTGTTAATTGAAATGCATGTTACCACTGATGGGGCCAGCTACACGGCCTCATGAACTGCTCAGCACTATGGACAACAGGGTATCTCTAATTACAGCAAGCACTAAATAATCTCAGGTTTTCTCTTTGCTATTGCCCCGTGCAGAGGGAAGTGACACTTCCATCTTCAAATCTGTGCTCAGATCAAGTGGACTTGCTTTCAAGCTTCAAGTTATGCCCTAGAGATAAACTTGTACATTATGTCTCTCATCAGACACTTGCCTGATGTTTATTTAAATACAACTGGCTTTTCTTGACATTGAAAACATTTCACTGATGTTTTTCATTGATGTTCTGTGTTAGGCATCATTGGAAATGTATTGCATGCAAAGCAATTGTACAGTGGGTGTAGCCCCAGATCAGAGAATGTCCTGTTCAGTCTTATGTCAGGTGAGGATCACAAAGCACTTGTGCTAGCTTAGAGAAAACATGAACACTAAAGGACTCTGTGAGAAGATGAGGATGTGAAGCCTTTGATTACCAAATTATGTGGAGGAGCACTATTTGTATTTCTTGTCTGCACAGTTTAGGTCAAAGCAGAAGATAGAGATTATGTGTGGACAGGATTAAGCATTCATTCCATGCTTTATGTTTCTGAGAGTTTTTTTCCAAGGCTTTCTTTCCCTCAGCATCACATTAAAAAAATCATAAATAGTATACATTTGTTTTAGTGTGGAGTATTGTTGTTAGTAAATTATTATAAGAGTGTAATGAGACCAAATTCCTTGTACTAGATTCCATGATAGCCTAAGTAACTTGAACTTTTTGTATTAGAATGGAACTTAGGGACATCTTTGTACCAGTGGGTTTGCATATGTGAATTTGTCTGAAAACAACTTTTGGCGTTTGGATTGGATTTTTTTCATTATTTTTGTTGCATTTGTGGGAAAACCATGCAGTCACTGTGCCTTTTATTTTAGCCCTTGAGAATAAATAAAGTCCTTTTTCTGAAGGAAAATTAATATATTATCCCTGGCTTTTCAGGGTACCTGGATTTCCTCTTTTTTAGTTGCTTATGCAATGACTGATTGTAAACATACTTAACAAAAAAAAACCACTGAAAACTTTGTGTTTTAAAATAATTTTACACTTGGGAGAAGCTTTTCAGAAGACAAAGTGAAATTAGTGGCCAGTCTGCAGAGAATGTGTGTGCAGGGTATGTGCTCTCTTAGGTGTAGTTTTGTAGTTTTTAGATGCCTGATTCTCATTTGACCTTTTAACCTCTGTTCCTCTAGAGGCTATAAAGTAAGACTATCTCACAGGGTCTGTGTGCTACATTACTAGATAACAGATAAGATAGGCACAACTCACTTCTTTTGTGGCAGTTTTCCACTGTCATGTCAAAAATAAATACTTTCTTCTGCTAAACCTAAATACCAGCATTTCCAGCAGTACCAGGTCATCCAATATTCTGCCTAGTAGTAGAGCATTCTGCCCGGTATCAAGCAGTTCCTGCATATTTCTCTCGAGTATTGCCCTTGAAATGCTCTACTGGGGAAGACTCTGGGAATAATTTCTAAATTACTACTCTTTACCTATGAGATGCCTCTCTAGGAACAGAATTTCTGTGGCATAACTTCTTATCTACAATAGCTGCAGCAGCCTCTTTGGGATTTGGAATATTTGCATCACTGCATCAGTGTGTGCTGTTGTCTGTAATTTAGCCATAACCATGACTGCTCAAAGTCTCTCAGGTGATACATTAGAACGACACATCCTGTGGCTCTCCAACTTCTGTTTCCACCTGGAACTGTTTATTTTCATGCATGTTTTATAATCAGTCTATAAGACAGTGAAGGATGGGGTAAAGAAGAATTGAGTTTCCTATTTGTTTTAATTAAACAAAATAAGAAAAAAACATTAAGTACAATATTAACTGCAATAAGTGATGGAGCTGTTGATGAAGCACCATTTGTATTTGCATTAGGTAACTTTGGGTCAAAAGCTTAGTATCTAAGTTCCCAGTATCTTATCTCCAATTCACAAGAATTTTCTGTTAATTCAAACAAAAAAGTATGCCTTGTATTTCCTAAAACAATTAATGTAGCCAGCTACGTCAAGTTTTGTAAAAGAACTAGATATTAAATTAGCATATCAAGAGCATATTCAAGAACCTTACTTAACAAAGGCAATGTAGATACATGTGAGCTGCTGATTATCACTAGACACACAATTAAACCCTTCCTCTGTCATCAGACGATGTTGAGTACTTCACACAGAGCTTTTTGTACTCTTCCTTTTACTAGTAACAAAATCACCCAAAACTCTGGTCAGGGACTAGAATCATGATGTACCTGGCACTACAGAAACACAGCTGCTTAGTCTCCAAGTTGAAGCAGGGGTCAGCTATTTAAAATAAATTCTGACTCAATAATGTGTCACAAGGATCTAAATCTAAGGATTCATATTTAATAAACTATGGGCACTTAGACTAGAAGTAATTCAGGTCTGGCCTGTTTTTAAGGACAATCTTTGATTTTTTAAAGTTAATTGAGCTGTGGAAAAAACTGAAGTAGACCGATCAAGGAGGACTTTCATAATGTTACTGTTGGTTAAAAGCACTTACAGAGAGCAGAATTTAAGCCATACAAGGATGTGCACACATGCAACAAATGTTTTTAGAGTAGGGACTGTATTGTGCTAATTTCTTTCTAAATTTAGTTTTTCATTAACAGAATGATCAAGTGTTGCATATTGAAAAAAATCGGCTGAATACTTACTGTCTAATGTAGGGCAGTTGGTTGGATTGCAGACTCCTGTGTTTTGTGAACAGAATGAGCACTGAATTGACAAAAAGAGCCTCCCAGTCTTACTATTTTTTTGCTTTTAAGTCTTAGCAGTCCAATAGCTCAAACTTGAATGTGAGATTTTTATTTATTTTAGCCTTAGACCTTTTTATTGATTCATGTGAGTAAACTTTACTTCTGTATTGAAGGACCACTGTAAGACCTATCTACCTCCTTAATCCTGTATAACTTCTAATTAAAGTCCTACTTAAAGGATTTCTGGGGAACTTAAGGAGAGCTGTTAGTCTTTGGGATAGCCCTTCTGCACAGGAGTGAAATTTCGTGCTTTCTATCCTACAGGACATAATGTAACTTCTTTGTGTTTTAGTTTTCCAATCTGACATAATGTCTGTAATAACAGATACGACTCAAGGTGGCTGATTTTTTAATCAATTTAAGGTCTTTGGCACATGCAGTTATGTAAGTACAAATTATTGTCATTATACACCTTCAGTTGCTTTGATGAAGTTCCTACTTAACACTATTGCATTAAGTGGTGGACCTGTACCTGTGTATCAAATTGAATCGTGGTTGAAATGGGTACAGTTTCAATCAATCCCAGCAGGAATTGTAGCCTAGTTCATTTTCAGGTCAGTCTGACCAAAGCATGCCCTGGGGGGCTTCTCATTTCTTGCACAGCTTGTAGTAAAGCTTATTTGTCAACAAAACCACCTAGAAATAGACAGCTGTTAGTTGCAGTTCAGTGTGTTGTCATGAGCATCTGTGCGGTTCTTACTGTCTTCACTCTTGCTCCAAATTTTGGTGTTGTGTATTAATTGCCAGCTGTCTTGCAGTTAGTGACCAAAGTCACGTAAGGCCTGTATAGGGCAGTCACGATTGATGAAAAATATGAAGATAATGTTCTTTTTATCACAAATTACTTAGTGCCAAAGGTTTAGAGAAAATTGAACAGTAGATGAAATGAATCATTAATTCAATATTATAGTAGATTTGTTATTTATTATCATTAATGTTTTGTATTCAGGCAATCATCATAAACACCTTTTAGTGTTTATAGTCTAGTGGTTAGACTTGCTTTACAAGAGTGCTTGTTTTTAGTGTTTGTTTTGTCCTTTCTTTCTTCCAATTTAAACTTGACTAAAAGCTGAACTTTCAAACATTGTTAGGAGCTCTTGGAAAAAAATGGTAATTCTCAGTCTGAATTTGGTGTGGACCTGGGTGGTGAGGACTGGCTCTAGCATTGTTAAGAATCAGGAGTGAACTGGTTATACCATACTAGTACAGTAGTCAGAAGTCCTGTAAAGGCTACTGCCTTTTCAGTTTTCATCATAGGCTGCTTTGACCAACAGTGATAGTCACTTAAAAAATGTCTGGAAGAAGTCAGGTGCAGCATATACACACTTTTATGAAAACAAGCACCTTGTGCATGTTTTGCACATCCGTTTGAAGTAGGGGATTGCTCCATTATGTCATGTGGCTCTGGCATACAGGGACAATCTTTGCAAAAGAATTCATAACTCTTTTAGGTAAAAGATAAAATTGTTTTGAAACCTTTTCATCTTTTTGGTTATGGAGTTGGGAAATAAATATAATTAGGGACTGAACAGATGGTAAGTCCTAATATAAAAGAATATACCCCATAAAGGAACCTGTATTACTTCTGATTCTTCAAGAGTAGCTTCACTGTTTTTTTCTGTCTTCCTTTCTGTCAAGAAATGTTAAAATTTACCATCAGGAGAAAAAAAGGGAAGAATTCAGAATCAAGAAATGTTGCTGCAGAAGTGCCATTTCTTAAAGGAAAAGAAAAAACCCAATGGAAAATTTCTTCAGAACAGTATGCTTATGCTCTAAGCATTGCAAAGACAAAACCAATTACTAATTGCTCTGGAGTATTGTCCCAAGAGTTGTTTGTCCATCTTGTACTCTAATTGAAACTACTAGTACTAGTTTTATCACATACACTTATAGGGAGGAGGTGGAAGAAAACCTTGAGCCTGTTGAAGCTAAAAGCAAATGATGAGTACCCTCTCCTTGAAAACTGATAAATGTAACCATTAGCTGTGAATAATTAAATATGGAATATTTTCATGTGAAAAATCTGCATTTTGTTTTAGATGAGATAACTTTGTGGCCAATTCTTGTGGTAATAGGAAACAATAATGGGTGACTCATTTTCAAATACATATTCTTTGCATGCTTGGTAAAAGATATAGGATAAGGATAGTCTTTTCTTGCATGTACAGCACCTTGCACAGATGTGAAAATACGTCTTCTGTATTGATTGATGAGTCAAAGTGAGTGCTGTTGTAGTAAGACTAATGTGTAGCAGGACTACTATAATTTTGTGAGGTTTTTCTGCTGATAAGTACATATAGTGGCTACATACTCTATATTTTTTCTCTACATGTAGATGTAGTCATATGGGTTTAGTTTGTGATTTTTTTTTAATTAAAAAGTGTCGGCTGATATTTTTATAAGTAAACACTAGGCAAAAATTATTTAAATCGCCTCATGTTTGCTGACTGAGGCAAAATCTGGTCTTCTCAGACTTTGTGCTGTCTAGGTTAGTTTTTAAAATATGGTAACTAACAGCTTTGAATAGACAGGTATCATTCTCATGTTTGGGCCACATCGAACAACTAATTCCTGAAAATGTCTGGTCGATTGTGGTTTACTGTTTAGCGATAATCACATGGGTATCATGGCTTTTTGCACGAGGTGTGTTCTCAAAAGCAGATGATGTGTGCTGAGTCTACATGATTTTCCTCTTTGAGCATATTGGGAAGGTACCTTCTGCCATTTGTTCTCAATGGAACTAACTAATTTCTTGTGGCAATGGGGTTAAAAATTATTAAACTGTGGCAGCACCCCTGTTTTTTAACCATTTTGACTGTCAGCACGATAAGTGTGTGGTGACACTAACAGCTATACTTTGCCTAGCTCTTTGTTGCAAAACTGTTAACATCATTGGGAGTCGTAACTGGATTGAACACTTTTGGATAGGGAACATCAGAACTAAGTGCCCTTCAGCCTCTGCAGCATCAGGTGCACCTGTGAGGTTTAGCAGTCCTTTGCAGGCACAGAAGGGCTGGGGGAGGGCCAGCCCGTGGTTCAGCGCAGGGTGAGTTCACTGTCAGAAGCTGTTTGCTGGGTACCCACGCTGTGAGCATCTCGCTCCAGCCTGCCTGCCAGGAGGTGACATGGCTTCTAAGCAGGGAGGGAGCTTACAGTCTGGCACGTAAAAATTACTGACATAACTTATGGCAAATATCTTGTCTTTTTTTAAGGTTTTTTTATATTTTTTGATAATTTGGCAACAGGAACACAGATGTATGTTTTGTCTAAGACTTGATATTTTTCTCGATGCCTTTCCTTTACATGTAGCTGTTATTCATCCCCTTGGATGAAAATTTCACCCTCCACAGAATTTCTCTGTAAATAGATTAGAAAAGGAGTGAATTCCCGGTGCTCAGTTTTGTCAATTGTTGTATTCGTGCTGCTCCCATACACACTTGGGTTCCCAAGTCTCTCAGAATTGCAATGAGAAGAAAAGGAAATAGTCATTACTATTTGCAGCGATGGAGGGCTTTTCTAATGGTTTCTCTAAAAAAAAAGGGTTAGCAATTCGAGCTAAGACACTCCTGGCTGGTTTTCGCTAGAAATGACAACAAAGCCTGCTCGGCAGACAGAGCACATCAGCAACCTGGGCAGATGGGTCGGTGACATTAATTGGACACTGGCAGTGCCTTTAGCAGGAATCGATGGTTTCTTCCCGTGAAAGGGCTGTTCCGGGGATAAGGAGCAGCGCAACCCAGCCGGGGCACCGTCTTGAATGTCCTCCTCTCCACCAAGCTGGGAGTGCGGGGAAGGTACCACAGCCTGTTCGTTCTCTCAGTTCCCACTTACCGCGTCGGGGGAGATGCGATGTGACGGTTTGTTTGCCCGTGTCACTGTGTCACCAGCAGCATTTCCAAACTACTCTGACAGGCAGGCAGAGAGTGGAGACGGCTCGGGGAGGCATTTCTCAGACCTGCCCCTCAGCCGTCCCTCCCCGGCCAGGTCACTTGCCCGGGCTGCCCCTGCCCTGCCCTGCCCTGCCCTGCCCTGCCCTGCCCTGCCCTGCCCTGCCCTGCCCTGCCCGGCCGCTTGGTCCCCGCCCGCCCCTCTGCGGGAGCTCCCCCGCTCCGCCGGTCCTAGCCCGGCCGCTGCCGCCCCCGGCCCGGCCGCTGCCCTCGGAGGCTCGGCAGGGCTGTCCCTGCTCCCCGGCCAGCCCCGGAGCCCCCAGCCCGGCTCGCTTCCCGTAAGTTGCGGCGGTGCTGTGCTGCCCCCTCCTCCCTCTCTCCCTCCCTTCCCGCCGTGCCTCTCGAAGAAAGCGGTTTTTTTCTGTTGTCGGGGAGCGTAAATCAGCTTCATCTAAAATCTCGGAAGTGCAAGTCCATCACATCTTCCTCCGAGCCGCCTGCTACACCTTGCGTGAGTCAGACTGCAGAGCTCTCGGTGCCCTTCTCGCTGTGCGGGGCTGCTCGTGTTTCCCCCTGTCTCAGAGGCAAAAGCAGAAGTGGAATCTGCTCACGCTCTCAGCGGTTCCTTCCCCGGTTGTTGTAGCAGTCGCTGACCTCCAGGCACTATGAATAAACAGCAAAGCTGGGAACAAAAGGAGTCTTCTGGCTGCCATTATCTCACATTAACATAGCAGACGCGCTGCGGTGTGAACAATGCGAGTCTCATTCGCCGATAATCAGCGAGTACCCAGGCATTTGGATTACCAAGGCAACAGGCAATGGTAGAATACTGGGTGGGTGTGTTTTTTATTGTAAAGGAGCAGTCGGATATGGAAACCCAGGTATATTGATAAAGCAGAGCAGAAGAAATGCCTGGTGGCAGGGGGGGGACTGAGGGGCTCGGGGTTGCATTCCGACACACGTGAGATAAATAAGACATGGATGAAGCAGATCTGTGCTGTGAGATGCAATAAAGATTAAACTGCATTTGTCAAGCTGAAAACGATCATAAGATAATTTCAGCATTTTGAAAAAGGTAACAGGTGGCATGTTAATAGCAGGGCTGTTACCGGTGGATTTTGTAACTGTAATCTGGGCTGTAGTAATGCATTGCATGGTCTACTTGTGTGACAATAGAACTGGGTGTGATGGTTTAATCGTTTTTCCTTTGATCGGATGGATGCTGTAGTCCCCATGTCAGACAATGTAACCCCTTCTGCTTCTTCAAGGCAGGAGTGGGTCTCAGTAGCATTTTTGTTTCTTACCTGCATAGCTGTGATCATTTATTCCACATGGCCAGAAATAAGTTGTGTTATCTCTGTATCTTTGCGTGCGCACACACATGTGCGTGGTCACGTATGAAATTCAGTAGTGAAGCTGAACCGTGTGTGCATGCAGGGGAGATGGGGGTTTTTGCAGGTTCAGAAACTTACGAATTAATCTAATTACTTGGCCTGATGCATTTTTCTAATTTCAGGAGTTAAAATCAGATGCAGTAACTCTTGCTGAGCAGCATGAGACTTGCAGGCATGGCTCTAAGTGATGACACTGAGTGTAGAGTAAGGCGCCAGGAAGCACAGCAGTGAGCGTGTCACAGCCTGATCTGTGGCAACCCAATGTGAAATGGAAGGCAGCATTCCCGCCTTGTGCAGTCATAAGTCATCCAGGCCTCACAGGCCTTGTCACAACTATAAAGAAAAAGTTATGGGCTTTCAGCTTCCAGAGGTACTTTGTATCACCTGCTGAACCGCCAGCTCGATTTTGCTGTCTCAGTCTCCACGCAAATGGCTGGATTGTGCATATGTGTGTGGCTGCATGAATGGTTATTATAGATGTGTGTGTGTGTGTATATTTAAAAGAGCAGAGGCAGGGGGTGATAGCCACTTGCTAGCAGCAGGTGCCATCCAAGCCACTGAGCTGATAAATGGCTTGTTGCTTTCACCTATTGACTGCTTCACCTCCTCTGCTCACCTAGAAGGGGTTCAGAGTGCTTCTGTGTTCTCATATGGTTTGCCAGAAAACAGCCTCTTTTCTGTCTTTTTACAGTGCATTATGAAATTTCTAATGGCTTTCACTCTTCCTTTTCATGGTACAGGCAACATCCAGTACTGAAACAACATTTGAGGTAATTCTTTATTGATAGGGAGGGGCTAGGTATGGAGCTGCTGTGCTTTTGGAGTTGAAAGAATCAAAGCTTTCCAAAGGTTTAAGAGAACATATTCATCTAGTTGAAAAGAGTGGAGGGAATCAACAGATCTGAGAAATCATGAGGGGAGATTTTTGGAGCTGTGTATTTTCTTTGTAAAATCTGGATGTTTGTGGTCACGCCATGAAGAAGTAGAGGGAAATAAAGTCTTGTAGAATACTTTCAAATCAGCTTCTTTAATTTTAACATTACATAAAAACACACAGTGATTTGGATGGGATTGTGTTTTAGCTGTTTGTTTAGTGAAATGCAAGATGGTGCCTTAATTTATGCCAATACAATTTAAACTTCCTCAGATAATAATGCTAAATAGAAGAATGTATTTGAGGAAGGTGTGAATCACATAGATGGCATCCGTCAAAAGCTGATTCTTGCTAGCCATCCAAAGTCAGTATTAGTACACAGACTGACTACACCACCCTCTAGCTTTCCTCATCTTGAATGTAAACAGTTTAGGGTACCTGTACACAACATCAGCTTTTAGTTTGGTTTATGTCAGTGTATGATGTACAGAGTGACTTATTCTGTGTTTCCTTTACAATGTGTCATCATGTATCCTTGCTGACTGTAAGTGGTCTTCGTGTTCTTTCTACATCGGTGTCTCCTGGCTCTGCCATATTCCTCTTGAACAGAGGACAAATTGGATAGAGTGGTTTACCCAGCCTGTGGAAAACACAGCCCAGAAGGTCAAGGGATAACTTGGTTAAATTTTGTGGTTTGTTTTCTTTAATAATGCTGTGTTTAATAGTAACTGTCAACTAGACTAAAAACTAATGTTAGGTGTTGAAACACATAGGCCAAGTGCTGTAGGTGTATGAAGATGGTGCATGAATCTCAGGTGGGGAGGTGCTGGCTTTGTTCCCCTGAAAAAAAAATCAAGAAAAAATGAGAAGTCAGTTGTTCCCTTCTAAATGTCCAGGGGTTTTCAAAAAGAAAATAAAAGCAGATCTCCAAAATGTTTTAGACTGGCAGTAAGCAAAAACAAATTTTAGCTTTCATTTGTCACAGTGGTGTTTTCTTGAATTAATACACAAGGCCAGGGATATTTTCAATGGAAATTTGACCAAAGGGGAAAAAAAAAGTCCATTTGATCTGTAGCTTATGAATAGGTTCTTAGGGATTCTTAGCTTATCAAGTCATTAGGTTTGCATGGTGCAGTGTAAATACTGCATCTGAACTGCCTTTTTGGTATGAAATACTAAAATACTCCAGAAAGGACTTAAGCTATATATAGATTTTTTTTTTTTTAAATATTTGGGAAAATTATTTTTCCCAGTTTCTAGTGTTAGGTTCATGGTGGTGCCCTAATCTAAAAGGATTCAAATTGAATCCAATTAATAATTAAATAATTAAAGCTATATGAATGGTGTTCACTCAAGAAATCCAAGTAAAATAAAAACTAAACCTGACTGAAAGAAGCTGGGCTGCCTAACTTGTGAGACAACACAGGTATGAATCTCATGTCTTGGTGCTTCATTTACCTGGGGCTTTTTCGCCTGTTCTGACTGTGGGATTTGTGGTATTCCTCCACTGCAGATGCATGAGGTTTTAGGGGTTAAAAGTGAGGAGCAAAAAGCGTTGTTTGGAAAATGTTATGGTTTCGTTTGTATTAAAGTAGTGTCACCTAGAGGCTCCAACCAAGAATACAGGCAAGGGGTGCTGAGCACCCTGAGCACACGCACACCTCTGCCCAGAGGCAGAGCAAGGTGAAGACACAGAGAGGTGCCATCAGGCAGGAACAGATCAGCAGCCCCAGTTTTGGGCTGTATTTTGGCTGTTCTGATTTTTGGCCATGTGTTACTGCAAAGAAGTGTTTGGCCGGTGTAGTTCTCTGACACCTCACACCTTGTCATTAGGTGCTTTCCTCTCAAGGTGTCCATGGGTGACAAAAGAAGATGTGGGAGAAATGATAGTCAGTGTTGCAGTGGCAATTACCTGTTCATCTTGGCGTCAGCTGAGAAAATTAGGTTAGAGTTGGTAGATTTAAAGGTTTGTGTGAATCCTGTGTGTGTCAGCAACCCTTCAGGTGGAATGACTCTGCTTCAGAAATGTTAAAGACCCCTGCAAAACTGCAAAGCAGGCTTGAGGGTGAGCAACAGAAAGTAGTCACTGAAAGCCCAGTTGTGGGAAACTTGATGTCAGTGGTTGGACTGAAAAAGTTTTTTCAGGAAGTCAGCATCTGGTGCAGTAGTT
This sequence comes from Entomyzon cyanotis, assembly GCA_024500445.1. Lineage (NCBI taxonomy): Eukaryota > Metazoa > Chordata > Aves > Passeriformes > Meliphagidae > Entomyzon > Entomyzon cyanotis. The sequence goes on from JAKEPQ010001000.1 coordinate 24,008,701, forward strand.
GATAGATTTACAGTATTTAAAACAGAGATAGATCCTTTATGAAGGTAGTATTTTAGACACCTGGCCTTCTCAGCAAGTGATGTGGAAAATCACCGGGAATGTGTAATTCCAGTTTTCACCCTCCTCCACAATATGTAAAGTGCCAATGCTCTAGGGATGCATGCTTCACTAAACCATCTGAATCTTTCCTTCCTCAAGGAGTGAAGACATGTAAACAGAGTTTCAGATACATATGCAATTGCTTTAGTGACAACACAGACATATTTAAAATACAGCAAATAATGCCACAAATCATGCATAAACTACATTCACTAGTATTAATTTACTCTACAGAGGTCACTTGTTATTAAGCAACTTTTATCAGAATTAACTGTCAGTCTGTGTCTGACATGAAGTCTAACTTTTCCTAAGAGTTTGAGTGTCTGCCTGGTACTGGGATTAAGAGAAGCTTTTTAGACCTCTGAATGTACTTCTCCAACATGAGTGTTATATTACTGGTGGGTTCAGTACATTTGCCAGTAGCTAAGAAATCCTTCCTCATTGCTTGACTGCAATTTTGCTACATCACATTTTGAGAAGTAATTTCCCTCCATCTCTTTATCTTTGCTCTATGGCTTCGTCTGCTGTTTGGCCTTTAATGCTGACCAGTAGTATGTACAGGTTCATTAGCACTATTGTAAATTTAGTCAATACTCTTTTAGTGGGCTCCAGCTGAGCCCAAACTGACTCACTGCCCTCCAGGGTACAGTGAGAAACTTAATTACCCTTGTACAGTTCAACAGGAACAATGTCATGGGCAGCATTTCGCTTTGGCTGAAAAGGTTGAAGCTTCTTTCTCTATTGGCTGCCATTTTCAAGTTTAAAGAAAGGGATTTCCGGATAAGTCACAGCTATGTGTGATAGTGGGGGAAAACCCCTGCTCTTTGTAAATGAGAATTGGATTGGTCACGTTTCATTATGGTACTTACTTGGATTTTCCTTTGTGGTAGGAATATTCCTTTGGGTTGTTTTAATGACAGAAACACAAGTTGAAAAAGAGAAGTGGAGGGACAAGTAATCCTCTAGTTGAGTGGCATGAGTTTCAGCATCTCCTACTGCTTGAAACCAAGGAAGCTTATCACATGGTGGAGGAAGGGTGGGTATTGTATCCAGTATGGCAAAAGTCATACTCAGACGTGCATGTAATTGGTGATGGGCCAGAGTAAATGCTGGGGAATGCAAACCATGAGATTGCCATAGATTTCTCGTGGGGTAGCTAAGGTGAACTTTGAGGGGTGAGTTTAGGACAGTAAGTGGATGTTAGGCTACTTAAGTTCATGTTCTGCAAGGCACATCTATCACTATTTCAGTGTTGCTATAATTTCTGATGTTAATGTTTGAGATTTAACACTAGGTCCTGTGTTGGATAATGTGATAGTCACGAGGTTCAGTGTGCACAATGACAATTTCTCAACAAATCCGTAGCTGATCTCTCTTTCTGGCTTTTTTATGTGGTGCTGGAAGCTTTATTATATGTCAACAATATGGTTTCTTGAGGTGTCACCCATTTTAACTGTAATACAGTAAAAATTGAGTGATTTACTCTGTATTTATAATTAGGATAAAGTGATTATATAGTCTTTGAGAACCCAGTGTAGCCTTCCACTGAACAAATGATCTGACTCTACCAACTGAAAACTATGGAGGAATGATATATGAAATCTCTTCTGCATACTGTAAGAGAAACATGCTTAGGAGGCAAAGAAAGTAAAGTAATAGTTATAACTTCTTAACAGCAGGCTAAAGCATTGCTTGCTCAAAGTTGGAGTGTGTTTACAAACTGTACAGCGTATTTGCATTGGAAGAATCTTCAGTGACTCTGTGGTTTGATTCCTGCCTGTCATTACCCTTCTTATTTACTCATACACTTGCAAAATATTTGCTTTGTTCCTCAGGTTTTATTACCTGTCCACAGCACATCAGTGGGGAATAGAGAGGAATGTCTGCAGTGAGTCCTTTCACTGCTTATGTCATGGAGAGAGCTTCTTTGTAGTCACTGAAGTACATGAACACTCAAATGTGCCATAAATATCCAAACAAATCACAGAGCAGACATCATCAGAAACAGTCAGAGAAGGAAGTAAAGTAGGAGGCATCATTCAGAGCAGGATAAAAGAGGAAATCTTAATAGCAGTCACAAATTCTGGGTTAGTCATCATTTGCCTCCACGCTGGTAGAGGGACTTGGATTGCGTCACTTACAAATATTAGTCACTGTAGCCATTGTCTAAGCCTCTGAGTGAGGGGCAAGATTCTAAGAGAAAAATCTTTTAAAGAAACATGGGCTAGCAGGACTTAGTGATTGCAGGGTGTTCAGTATGTCCTTATTCACCCACTGGTTTATATGGATGCTGTCAACATAAACATCGCATGTCAGGCATCTTATAGAGAGTTACCATTTTCCATTAATTTTCTCTAATTATTTGTTAGGGGAAATTATTCTTTTCCCTAGTTTATTTTTTGTGTGATTTTGTTGCTTGATTGAATTAGGGTATTTTGAAGCAAATGGGTCGGTTCAAATTCACAGTTAAGTTCTAATACAGTGCTGGTGCACTGGCAGAGCATTGTGGAATTTGTTTGAAATTTCCTAACTGTTTGTGAAATGTATTCACTGCTTCATTTACACAGTCGCTGTTGCTGTTATTACATTATTTGTTACGTGGGACAGAGGCAGTTCTTATCACACATCTGCACTCTTTGTGTAGTGCAAATCCTATTGTGAAATTATTTACACTTAATGTTACAAACAGGCTAAAGAATGAACACAGAGGTAGTCCTTTATTTTGGCTCACAGCACAAAAGGAAGGAGAAGTGGTCCAAGCCTGGAGTATGGTCTGGGGTCACGGGAGACTGAGCAGGCTTGGAAGTAGATTGATAGAGCACATGTAGCGCCTGTATAGATTCTTTAGGCAAGTTAGCCCTAGGTGGAATTTTGGTGATAGCTGGTAGTCAAGACAAAAATACTGTTCTTGTTATAAAATACAAATCAATGGTGTTTGAAAATGAAAGAGCAATGTGTGTCTGTTAAGTGGTGTGTGTATATATCTCTATATATGTGTGTGTGTGTGTGTATGTGTATATTGATGCAAATAGAATTCTAATTTACAAGTTAATAGTATGAGAATGAGCAAATTTCAAGTGGAATATATTTTATGGTCATAGGATTGATAGTTACTTCTACTGGATTGAAGATATTTCATTAATTACACCGAGTGCATAGCTATCCTGTGCTAACTCTGAAACCACTAATGCTTTTGTATGTAAAGAACTGTAAGAAATGTTTGCTTGTATCTGTGGACAAAGCTAATGGAAAAACCCAATCCTCTCATCCACATATTTTTCTGAAAGATGTGTTGTATATCTGCAGTTGATTTTCTAGAATGCTGATTAGCTAATACCATTTTTGGCATGCAGCTTATCCATCATGTGGGAGAACACTATCTGAATTTCAATTTACTTTTCAAAATGATGTTGAACTGCTATTGCTTTAAAGGCTTTTCTGGCCATTTGGGGACCCACTGCAGACAGTGGAGCTGCAGTCTGGTCTCAAAATCTAATTGAATTGATACAAGGCAGCTGAAGCAGTGATTGTTGAAGAGTTCGAGATGAATTGCAAAAAAATACGTGCTTCTGAGCAACTTAGTGTCCTTGTTTGAAACCCTGCCCATGAGTTTACTTGGACTTTCAGTGCTAACAGACCTTTTTATGGTAAAAGCCCTGTGCTTTAATATAGTTAGAGAATTCATTTGTTCTGTGTGGTTTGATATGATCACATTGCTATTAAAGAAACGTCCTGCCTCTGAGAATACTAGGCTAATACTGAAGGAAGAGTGCAGAGTTAAAGTAATGTCAGACGTTAATTCCTTTGTCCCCACCAGCAATTTGCCACAGTTTAAACTTCCGAAATCTCACCCTCTTGAACATTTCTTTTTGCAGTGATGGGTCTTTCCCTTATGATTCTGTTCCCTGGCAACAAAATACCAACCAGCCTCCAGGCTCTTTATCAGTGGTCACCACAGTATGGGGTGTGACTAACACCTCTCAAAGCCAGGTAAGCTTCATTTTTATGCCTCCTTCCCTCTAGATATGCGTTTTTCCTAATGTTTGTAAAATGGGAGATATTTTGGAAAATCTTCTTGGGATCAATAGTAGTGTCTGTCTTCTTTGTTGTATATGATGCATTATTTTCCCAGTCATGTCCTCTTTGGTGGCATTGAACAGGAGGTGTCTGAGAGCTTGAATCAGTCACTCCTTTAGCTGCATGCAGATGTCAGGGTTGGGTTTACCTCATGTTTTGCACTGTGTGGTTTCAACACTAAAAGCATGGGTTTGAGGTAATCCCAAACCTCTTGGGAATTCAGATTGAATGTGAAAAGTTGTATTAAAACCAAAAATTTTAACCAGATTCACCAAATGGTAGTTGTTGATTTTACTTGGGGTTGTGTTGTACTTGTGGGCTGGTGAAATTCAGTACCAAGCCTACCCCCAAACTGAGTTGCTAACTACCAATTTTAGGCTGTGTTCTTTCCAGTCTCTCCTATTAGTGCTGTCTAACTTTGCAGAAATATTTCAATATGCATTGGAGCAGAAGCATGGGTTCTTGGCTCCCAGGTGAGAGCCATACTTCCTGGATTTTCATTTGGTTCTCTCCACTCTTAACTCTCTTTCTCTTCTGTGTTGTATATTGAATTATACTATACAAAAAGAAGCAGCTTTTATGAAGGAGTTACCAATTATTTGTGATAGTGTGCATTCCCAGGGATGTGGCACAAATTAAGTGCTCAGATAGTCTGGCCTTTACTTACACCATAGATGAAGGGCTCAAAACACATCACCATCTTTAATGAGTGCAAATGGTACATAAATCTAACCTGTCTTTTCTACCTCATTCAAACCAAGTGGCATTAGATCCCATACAAAATTTTCTGAGGATTTTTTTGTTACTATTTTGGTAAGAAAATTGAAAACAACATTGTAATGGAATGAGGCATTTGAAAAATAAATTATTCAAAGGCCAAGTTGTATAGATACTCACATGGCCGTTATGTAAGCAGTGGTTATGGCAAAATCTTTCTTCAATAAAATAAGAAGAGGAAACAGTTACAGGATCTATAACATGTTTCATTATTGTTAATTTCTTTTAACACCTTGAAAGAAAAGATATCCCATCTGGGAGAAAAATATCTGAGTAAACATGTTGGTCTATGTATTGGCCACAAAATGAAAATACCATTTCTTTCACACTTAAAAAGGCAAAAGGAAAGGATAAAAAAAAATACTCAGTGTTTTGTTCTATCCTAAGAATACTGTAATGTTATTTGAACTCTTCATGGTACTTCAGAGGAATGTGCAGTAGAAAGAAAAAAATGTCTTGCACAAAGAAAGAAAATGCCTCTTCAGAGTTACTGCAAGGGAGCAGTGAAACTCTGGAACATGAAGCTTGGTTATAGCTATTCAGAGCAGATTGAAATGAATGTCAGGATTTCCTGTAAGTCTTCATGCTCTTCGAGGGAATGAGCTGGGCTCACCAGTTCCTTTTCACAAATGCCTGAAGCTGTTGAGTTAGTCTTCTGCAAAAATCATGACCACTAAGTTTCTTCCCAAGTAGGAGACTTTTCAGGAATCTCATGCAGGTGATCCATCAACAGGCACACTTATATCTCCATGGAAATCATAGCAATTTGGAAAAAAAAATCCTTTAAACAAGCAAAACAAGTCCTTTTGTAAAGAGAATAGAGGACTCTTTTATAAGAAGCAATAAAAACTAATAGACTTTTGTGCACTTTAGAGATTCAAGAATAGATTAAGCTACTGAAATACGTTCTTTCAGAGTTTTCACATATGTAGTACCCTTTGCATGTGGGTGGGGGATTATTTGCATGCCAGTGGGACTGACTGCTTCCAAGTTACTTCAAAGTCCTGCATCAAAGCAAAAAACAAACAAAACCAAAACAAACAAAAAAACCCTCCCAACCTCCCCCTGTCAAAAAAAAAAACCCAACCATGTCCTTTCTTGTAGTCAGATGAGCAGTCAAAGCATGGTTGTAGCAGGTCTTTCTCAAACTTTTTTTATAAGCATATTAATTTGGGTTCCATCTAGTTGAAAATCTCCTGTTTGTTTGGAAATGGCAAAAGGAGAAATCACCAGGAATGTGCACCTAGACATCAATGAGGTCTGTACTCATTAGAGTTCAGAGTAAAGGGTGGTTATGTTTTAATTTAACAACTGCAGCAAATAAACTTAATTTGCTTGAAGTAGTTCAAGGTACACTCTTATTCTCATGTTTCTTCTTGCAGGTGCTGGGAAATCCAATGGCAAATGCAAACAACCCTATGAACCCAGCAGGAAATCCCATGGCTTCTGGGATGACAACCAGCAACCCTGGAATCAATTCCCCTCAGTTTGCTGGACAGCAGCAACAATTTTCAGCCAAGGCAGGCTCCACTCAGCCATACATACAGCAGGGCATGTATGGGCGACCCAATTATCCTGGAAGTGGAGGCTTTGGTGGCAGGTAAGATTTACTTCGGTGAGGTGGAAAATGGATGTAAATACTTGATGAAGCTTGTTTTAGTGACCTGGCAGAAGTGTCATGGGCTTATTTTAATTATATAAACTCTCAGTAGTTATTTTATGCCGGTTAACTGAAGCACATACTGCTTTTACGGCTTCGGAAATCAGCTACCCAAACTGCAAGGAAATTCATCACAGTAAATGGAAATTGCTTAGGTCAATCAATTAGCTCTAATAAACCCCCAAAATAAAGTTTTAATTAAGAGAGATTGTTAAACAGACCACAGGCTTAGGAATGATTAACATTTAATAAGGCCAGGATGTGAAAGGTATTGATGGTATAATTTCTTCGTGCATATGGAGGAGTAAGCTTGAGTATTGGGCAACGTAGTTTCCTATGCAACAGAATATTTCTTCCCAAAGACCAAATCCACAGCAAGAATTTGAAAATAATTGGGAATGAAGATGTTTGCTAAAAAAGATGGTCATGTTGTGTATTTATTTTGGGGAAATAAATGCTGCATTAGTCATATAATGCAATACTAATAGTCTGGGATTAGTTACGTTTTGACTTTCTGTGCCTATACTTTGTAAACAGGAGTGGTAAGGGCACTTAACTGAAACCACTATTTATGGTCCCACTGCAAAGGCTGCTGAAAAGACTGCTGCTGTTAGCATGGGCAGTCTAGTGTGAAGCACATAAGCCTGGGACTCAGAGAGTGAGCTTGTCTCTTCCTTCATCTCTGCCACTGATCTGCTGAGTGACCTTGAACAAGCCAAAAAGTTTCTTCAGCTTTGTATTAATATCTCTAAAATGGGCACAGTATATTGGCCCATATTTATAAAGGTATTTGAGAACTTGAAGTGGGATAGGCATGGTTTGGCTTGACTTTATCGTATGCTCAATAGAAGAGATGGGTAGGAACTGCAGAATACATTGTGTGAGATCCAGTAGAGTTGATTGCATTGGGTCTGTCCTGGCCTTTCTGCTAGGGTTCAGGGAGAAATGCTTTTATGATATCTGGAACATTCGCCGTAATTCACCACTGAGGCAGATGAATGTGCTGTCGTGGAAGAAGTTCACTGTTCCTGCTGCTGTGCATTTGCCCCTACACTACTGGGAAATGGAGCATTAACTTCCAGGAGTTCACTTCTACTTCGCAGGAAGCTACAGAGCTGCAAAGCAGTTCACTGCCCCCAAAACAAATGCTGGGAGTGCCTGGCAGTCCCAGTGGCAGCCCTATGACTGTTGCACCAGGGCAACAGGTGCAATCTGTAGCTGCAACCTGTATCTCCTGTACACACCTAATTACCTGGCCTGCTGACTTTCATTAGTCATTGATGTGTGGTTTTGGAGCAGTTTCAGGTGACGATCATACCAACATTCAAAACTAAATCTACCAGACACATCTTCATTCCCTCTTTCTTTTCTTCCCTGTTAGTTACCCTGGAGGCCCAAATACCCCCGCAGGAATGGGGATTCCCCCCCACACAAGGCCACCAGCTGATTTCACCCAGCCAGCTGCAGCTGCTGCCGCTGCTGCAGTTGCAGCTGCAGCTGCTACAGCAACAGCTACAGCTACAGCCACTGTGGCAGCCCTTCAGGAGACACAGAATAAGGACATGAACCAGTATGGACCGGTAAGAGAGTAACCCTTACATCTTCCTAACTGCCTGATCTGGACCATTACAGGAAATTGGGCTGTCCTTCTCACTGTTGTGTTTGTTAGGGTGCTTACTGTATTTATTTATTTATTTATTTTTTAGTGCATGAGCATGGTTAGAAATGCTTATGAGAAACTGCTGGAATGTGTGCCTGGAGGTATGAGTCAGTCTCACAAGTTTTTCCTGATAAATCTTTTGTATTTTCTAGTTTAGGGGTTGCCGCTTAAAAAAAATTAAAGGTTTCTCAAAGTTGCAGCTGGATCTGACGTGATACATTATTGCTGCTTTTACCAGCCTTCCATACTTGAGTACTTAGTGAAATGCTATACCATCTTGCAATAGGTTTTGTAGCTCTTGGACAATTGTTTGTTTTGCTAACTGCAGTTGATTGATTGGGTTATTTCCCTTCAAACAAGGAAACAACAATAGAAGAGAGATTTGCTTTTTAATAATGTTGTCTATAAGGGCAGCTATGTGAGACATGCGTTTCCAGTGATCCGTAACTTCTAGCATGTCATGACTTCATGGAATATTTTTTTTTCTTAAAATAAACAAGGGCTTGATCAATTCAGGTTTTTTTCCTTACGTATTTTACCTGTCTGAATTCTGAAGTATCTGGGTCCATATGCCAGGTGGTGGGAAGCACATTGTCTAAGAAACTGTAGTGTTGTGCTGTATTTACACAGCCAACATCCTAACTTGTTACCTTCCAGTACTAGACCAGCCAATAGAAATGATTTAATTTCTCACCTTAGACTTACATCTCTCTTCCACTCTTATGCATTTTACAATTCCAACTGGATTTTTATTATAAATAAAATCACCGCCCATCAAATGTTAGAGAACATTGAAGGAAAATGCGACATAAATCCTCCCCTTCTTCCCTTCCCCAAAAGCATGTTCAGCTCCCTCTTCCCATTTTATAAATGCATGTCGCATTTTATTCTTTTTTTTTTTTTCTTCTTCTTCCGTTGAAGGTTTGTTCCTCTTTCCAGATGGGTCCAACTCAGGCTTACAACAACCAGTTTATGAACCAGCCTGGTCCTCGTGGTCCTGCTTCTATGCCAGGCAACATGAACCCAGCAAGCATGGGAGCAGGGATGACACCTTCCAGCATGAGCGGGCCACCCATGGGTATGAACCAGCCTCGGCCTCCTGGAATGAGCCCCTTCAGCACCCACGGGCAGAGGATGCCTCAGCAGGCCTACCCAGGCCCACGCCCCCAGTCTTTGCCTATACAGGGCATAAAGAGACCATACCCAGGAGAGGTAATAAAATTAATTCTATTTTGTGTACACTGTTAGTTTGACTGCAAGCTGCAACATGAGGGGTTTTGTGTGGTGCACATCCCTTTCAGGCAGGTACATCTTTGTTCCAGCCTTGGTAAGAGTGCAGCCATTCAAATATAAGCTGCAGCAGCTCTTCCTTTGTAGCTTCTAAAGTATTCAGGTTGAGCCTTGCTGTGTTAGTCAAGATGACAGTTGTTAAATTCAAGAAAGGCCCCAAACCAGCTGAGCCCTCAGAATGTCACTCCAAGATTCTCATGGTGACTTCATAGATCTTAAGCAGACTTCCATCACAGGAGTGGAGTCTTTTAATGTGACAACTCAGAGGAGACTTTGAGGGTGAAATATGTCATTTGAGCCCAATGCATACCTGATCTGCATTTTCTTGGATGGTTTTATTTTTCTAAAGAAATACAGGACAGACATTGTATAAGCACCAATAGCAATAGCAGTCTTTTTTTTTAGAGAACAGTAGTCTTCTGAACTTCTGAGTGTTGATTTTCATAGTCACTAAGACGAATATAAATAATGTTGAACTCAAGTCCCTCTCTGTCAGCATTTATCTAGTACAAGTTTATTTAGAGTGTGATAAGGTCCCATGCTGCTACAAGAGTTCTGAATGGCTTCATAGGCAAAATTACATTGCCATTGACTTGTATTATGAACTTTGGCAAAACACTTAGTGTCAAATTTTTAGGGAAACTTGGACGACTGAAGATGCAGACAAATGATATTTTGGAATTAAAAAGCACCAGTGTGTTTTATTCTTCAAACTGGTATCAATTGGGCATTAGATGCTTTTTAGAATTCCAGCAACTCTCAGCACCTGTGTATGCCTGAATGTTTTTACAAATCCATCCATCACTTAGTAGTTCCAGAGATCATTTCTTAGTGAAATTCTGTATTCAACTGAGACTTCAACAACAGGTATAGAGCTTTGAATATTATACTGCCCTGACAATAATTTTGTTACTAAGGGTTTACAGAAGATGCACAGTGGAGAGTACCATGGCATGCAGAGCACATAGAAAACGTTTCTTACTGAGCTACATTTCTTTCCTGCTCTGCAAACTGTTTTTTTTTCCTAAATAAAAAACTATTGAGAAATAAAACAAAGGATTTGCTATAGCAGGAGTTGCTTCTCTGGGAAGGCTTTTCTCTCTGTAAATACTGCCACTTCTTTAAAATTCAGTTAAGAAAACACAAAATATGGCTTGCTCAGATGATTTCTGTCTTCAGATTTCATATTGTAAGCATGACTTTAAGTCTGTTTTTGCTGCTTCAGAATCACGCTTTTCATTAGAGGTGAATATGCTCATGTTTCCGATAAGTCGGTTCTGAACAGTGCCATAAACGTTGTATGTTTGTTGGGCTGGAATTTTGCAGATGATATTTGCCGGTTGTTTTTTGAAAGCTTTATTTATGGAAACTTCTTATCAATCAATTGATTTTTCAGATTGACATTCTACTACCTTTAGACTTCCAGTTTTCATTACTTCAATTCCAAAACCACAGCACAGTCTTAGCTAGCACTAGCAAAGTACTTACGGCTAAGAACTTCTCTTTAGTAGTCAAGATTTTGCTAAACACCCTAGCAAGGAGCTCGCAGAACAGTTGGGTTGAAAAGGCAGACATGGACAACACAGCTTCTATGCTCTTGCCCAGGGGGTTTATTTTGCTTTTTTTGTTGTTGTTTCTTTTATTATAATTATTTATTTATTTATTTAACATTTCTTTTTGTGTTTCCATTCTACATCTGGAAAAGGAGCCCCAGGCTTGGGCGTGGTAGCACTTGCAGAAACACAGAAATTTTGTGAACATTGCATGTGGTTCTAATTCTGGTTTCTTCAAACACAGTGCCCTTTGACAGCACTGCAAGGCTGAGTGCATGTGTATTGCCCCACTTTGGTTTGCAAGATTTTCATGCTTTTGAGAAATACTCACCTGAAGGGGTTTTTGTTTGTTTTGATTGTGCTGTTGAATGTATGCTAATAATACATACAAGAAAGCTGCTTGCATAAAACATGTCTTTGTCTTCTTGTATCCCTGTCCTGAAACAGCCGAATTATGGAAACCAGCAGTATGGACCAAATAGCCAGTTTCCAAACCAGCCTGGTCAGTACCCCACTCCCAACCCTCCAAGGCCCCTTACATCTCCCAACTATCCTGGACAGAGGATGCCAAGCCAGCAAAACACAGGGCAGTACCCTCCTCCAACAGTCAACATGGGGCAGTATTACAAGGTAAGAATTCTTACATTATCTTGTTATGTTCTGGTGGCCATTTTCTCATGAAGTCACAGTAATAGATGCGTAATTAAAGGAAAGAGGAAAAAAACCACTGAGTTTTTACTAATGTTTTGGGTATCACAGAATCAAGTCAATCAGCCAAGTTGTACTGCATCTTCAGAGCAGTTCATAAAGAAAATTGAATGTTGGTGCAGCTCATTAGAGGCTTTTACAAGAAAATGTTGGGTTTGCTTTAAAAATAGCTTGTAAAAAGAAGTACCTAATGGGATTCAGGTGTACTGTATCACCTACTTATGGTACCCTGCAAGAATGCAACTATGGAAATTTGTAATAAACAAGTTCCACATTGTAGCATTCCAGTTTCAGACCTACAGTGGTCACTGTTGGATTAAGCCAGGCCAAACTTAAAAGGTGTTCCAGCTGTAGGTTTCATGTTTGAACTGAAGTTTTCCTGACTTTTTCCAACCTCTTCCTCCATTTTTCTCCTTTTCCCTCTGTGCTGCTTGTTTTGGGCAAGAACTAGAGTTGTTAAAATGTTGCCTAAAACCTGTTTATGGATACATCTTGAGCACTGTGTATTCTCCAAACTAAGGTTTCACTGAGGGCTTGCTGAGGTTTACCACCTCTGAAATTCGCACTAAAGTGATTTATTGCACACAGGTACTTCAGTGAGTATAAAAATGGGGAAGACCATTGATGTTCTGACCTGCTTAAAGCATTAGCTGTTGAAGTATCTGGACTACATTCTGATTTTGAATGTAGGCTGAAAGAATCTAAGTTGTACATTGGTGTTGAATTGGAATTGGTTGGTGTGATTCACCCAGAAAACGCCATCGGAAAAAAAGGGAAAGCAAAACCCTTTTCTGTAGAGCATCTGTTCTGTGTGCAACCACACTGTCCACTGTGGTACCCAAAGGAATGCCTGTTGCATCATGGCAGCTTTTGCAGTTCACTGTCAGAAAGAACATGAGGAGCAGACAGATCCTCTCTATGATAATTCCTGTATCTGTACATAGATACAGGATATGCTGTAATAACTGCAGATCTCTGTCAAGTTTTTAAGTGACATATTTTAAAATACATTTTGTATGTGATTAGTTTAGATGGAGGTATAAGTTTTTTGTTTACCAGATAGTTCTGGCAGGGAATTTGTTGTCTTTCCAATGTATCCCCTATATTGTATTCAAATATTGACTGCTATGGAAACAGTTAGAAAAAAGATCTTGTTAAAAAGGCAGATTATCCTGGTTAGGAGGAAAATTTCAGCTTGCCACAGACAAAACCTGAATCTTTGAATTGCAGTGATTGTGCAGATAGTAACTATATGTGTCAAAGATAAAATCCAGAGATGGCTGGAAACTTAAATGTGTCATATTTGAGAAGGCACCCCTCTTCTTATGTACTCTCAAGTATCTTAGGTCAGCAGAGCAACATTTGGATACAGAATCATATTTGAAGTCACAGTGCTTGGGCTGTCTGTAAAGATTTTAGTCTTCTGACACTCTCCTGCATTTCTGCTTATGGTACATGAGCTATTGCAGGAGAGAGCCATGCAGCTGCAGTTTTGTTTAATGTCAGCTTCCTTCACATCAGGGTTATTGGTTTATTCTGTTGCCTGCAACCACCCCTTTAATCATAAAAAATTAAACCAAAGGTGTTTTAATATGTAGCTACTATTCATACTTTAACTATCCTTTTTCTATCAGTTTGTCTTATCTAGCATCAAACTGGGAACAGAATCACATTGTAGGTACACTGAATAAAAAACATCCCCTGACCCCCAGAGCTTTAATTCCAACTAGAGAAATTGAACAAGGGTAGAAGAAAGGATAGACGGAAGTAAAAAGGACACCAACTGTCTAATTGTGTGTCTTTGGAATTTGTTTTTCATGTAGGCTTCTGTGCGCTGGGGCTATTTTGGGAGGGAGGCAGAGAGATACAAAGGGCTGGGTGGGCTGTGGTGCGGTGGAAGAACTGAAGCGAATGGCTGGTTGGTTTTGGAAAGAGAGCATTCAGAGGAACACAGTAAACCTTCTAGCAGCTTTGTTTGTATCTGGTCATTACCTGAGTTAAGCTGACTGGTCTGCTGGTTTCAGTTCCTGCTTTGCTCTCCTAGTCTGCCTCTTCCCTGAGGGTCTCATGGGACATCCTGTGGTCTTTTCTCCAGAAACAGAGGGGCCTCCCTCCCTTGTCTGTTGTCTTTGCTATCTGATAGCAGTGCTGTTCACAAGGATTATTGTTCTTACTTCAAGACTGCAGTAACAATGTGATGTTATTTATTTTCTAGCCATCAAGGCCTGTACCTGTGGCAAATTACCCTCATTCACCTGTTCCAGGAAACCCCACGCCACCCATGACACCAGGGAGCAATATTCCTCCATACCTGTCACCTAACCAGGATGTCAAACCACCATTCCCACCTGACATTAAACCAAATATCAATGCTTTACCACCACCTCCAAGTGAGTAGCAAACAGAATGCCCATACAGTCATTTATTGTTCTTCTGGTCTCTGCCACATACATTTCAGAGTCTGGAAACTAGCTCTGATTGCTGCTCTGGGAGAGACTGGAGTTGTTGAGTTGTAATAGGTGGCATGCACAGTGTAGGCTCACTTGAGCCAGTGGACAGAAAAGAGAAAGACTGCTATGCTCTTCTAAAACAGAACATCAGAAAAGTTATTCCAGGTTAAACTTCTAAGGATTTTACTCCAGAATTATTCCATTGGTATGCTTCCTGAGGATAAAATACTTGATTTTGGGTTGTGTTCCATGTGTTTTGTAGGCTTGTTTGTTGTATGAACTTCCATTTGGTCGGTTTTGTTCAAGGGCAAAGCCATTCGTTGAACAACACTGCAGAGTAGGATAAAATGTGAATATTTATAGCGGTGTCTCTATTGTGATCCATACAGGCATCTTAGGAATATTCAGTACTGTGCCAGAAATTGATATATGTTCCTTTCAAAGCCACTCAACGTCACAGCTACACTTGGCTGGGAACAGGGCAGGAATAACAAGATCTCTCTGACTGGATAGCATGAGATGTTTGAGGTTTTGAAGTGACTGATGAACAATAGGAGCTATCATTTACTAGGGAGCTGGGAGAACCTTATGTTTTCTGTAAAATAACTGCTGCTGCATTAGCACTTTGCAGCTCTGTTTGGAGTTCAGGATAGCTGAAAAATCAAGTAGTAGAAGATGGGCTGCAATATTATTTGGGCAGGAACAGGATTTAAAGCCATTTGGACTTCATAGATCAGCTGTAAGTTACAACAAAACCTCATCTTACAGGCTCAGATAGTAATTGAATACCAGTGTCTTTGGCCATCACATAGTTTCAGTGATGAAACTGTTGAAACTAATTGGGTAATGTTGATCCCTGTTCAAAGCAAGGAAAACAAGCATTATCACAGTTTGACATAATTAAGAGATTTGTTTTCAGTCTTCTGCCAACAGAGTCTGGACACAGAACTTATCCTGTAATAAAAACCAAGAATTCTTGCCATGCCTGGTTTCTGTTTGTGGCTGGAATGCTAAGGTCCCAATGTGAAGTGTGTGACAATAGGAGACTGCTGTGTCATTGCTATCAGTTTGAGCCTTGTCATTTGTATCAGTTAGACGACAGAGTTACTTTTGATTGTCTTTTTTGTGTGTATGAGCCTGCTAAGTTAGACCCAGTAGCAGATCAGTGTGTCATTTGTTACTATTCTGTATAAATATACACATTATTATTGCACTGCAGATGCTAAAGGGAAAGTTCACGCTTTCTCTCCCTCTTCGATCCCAGCCAACCACAACGATGAGCTGCGCCTGACGTTCCCTGTGAGAGATGGGGTTGTCCTGGAACCTTTCCGGCTGGAGCACAACCTGGCAGTCAGTAACCACGTCTTTCACCTACGGCCCACTGTGCACCAGACACTGATGTGGAGGTAAGCTCAGCCTGCTGCAAGCAAGGTTTGCATCCCATGAGGGAGAGTGGCAGGCCAGAGGCACATCATTTAGATTTGCCAGGAATTTCACTTCAAAATTTGTAGCCTGGATAGGAAGAATGTCCTTTTAACTCACAGGTACTCTCACCTATCATTTTCCAGAGACAAGACGTTCTAAAATGTTTCACAGTATGTGTTGCATCTCCTTGCTGATAGCACATATTGTGCAGTGTCTGGAAAACCACTGCAACCATTCCATCCTTTCTGCTCTGGGTGGAATGAGAGTGCCCGACCCACACCACTACAGACATCCATTTGGGAGTCTCTGAAGTCCCAGGCTTTGTGGCCTCTGAAATACTCATTTCAGGAGTAGCTCTGCAGGCCTCTTAGAGTTTATGCCTAAATTAAATGGTGTAGAGTATCTGATAATGAAGAATAACCCACTAAGAGTAAGGATCCGATTTAGAGGCTTGGTAAAATCATTTGGAAAGACAAGTGCTTAAATCCTCCAAACTTCAGAAACTAACTTCCTAAATTCCCCCTGTTCTCTGACTCTACAAGTAAGCACAGCTCAGAAATGTGAGGGCATAACTTTCCTCACAGAAAGGCTCCTGGTTTTCACTTACAGTGAATTCTTATTTCCAGCATAGAGGAATAGTTTTCCTTGGTGGTACTTTCCTGTATTTAATGTAGATCTGTATATGTGTTTCCAGGGTATGTTTGGATTGCACCATGTTGATGGAAGTGCCTTAGATCAAATGACAATCAGAGCCTTAATTCTTTCTTAATTTTTATATTTTCAAATACTACAGAATAATTTTGTCTCCTTGTTCAGTTTCTCTCAGAAAATATTTCCGTGTTTATCCTGGCTACTGATTCCATTGTCTGAGCCTTTCTCTGTGCACTGTGGAGGCTGGTTGGTTGCTTGGGATCTTGCATAGAGGTTGCTTACAGGTCAAGTGTAGGTTCAGGTTTTTTTCCCTACGAGGATCTTCTTCCCATTCACTAGAATTCACTGGAGACTTGTGTTTTCCTGGTGTGGAGAGTGTGAGGTGGGCAGAGAGATGCATTCGCTTCCCTGCCCCCGGGACGGACTCTAGCTCTAAAGCTGAGGCTTGATGCAGGATGCAGGAGTCCTTGGTGCCACAGTGCCCCCTGCCCTGGGGGAGCCTGGGGGTTGGGAGGGAGGGAGATTGCAGGCAGACCACATCCAATAATTAACACCTACCTTTGAGGTCAGTTATTGCTTACTTGCATTTCATTATCGTGGAGTACTCGCAGCAGAGGGAGTTTTGGCAGTTATTTGCCAGTTCTTATTAATAAGTAATCACTACTGGGGATTGTGCTGGCTCATTCAGTAGATTTATAGTGCTGCACTGAGGCATGAGGCTGTTTCTTAATATCTGTTCTTTCTTTCTTCCTTCACTCACCAAACACATAGCCTTTATTTAAACTTATTTTAATGAAGACTCATAGGTAAACTGTGCTCAGGTCTGCTGTTTTGAAAAGCCTGTTAATAGCGGGGAGAACGGATAGTCCTGTAATGAAGTCATTTCACATTTAACTCAGGGCTGGATGGATGCCAGAAAAATGAATTAGTCACATGTGTGGATGGATTTTGGTTTTTATAGAGAATGGTGGAACCGAGCCAATTCTCAATATTTTTCTGCCAGTTAAAATATTCAGCAAAACCTTTCACGTGTACACACATAATGAATAGCAATGCAAGTATTTTTCTCCCCATGGGAACTTTTCATGGTTACGAGAAACAGAAAAGTTGAAGGCAGGGAAAATGTCTCCTTGAAGCTGGTTCAGTCTTCACACTGCCATGTTATTAATAACGTCCCACGGCTGAGACACTGTGTGCTGAGAACACGAGGCTCTCCTGAGGTCTGTCACCACCCTGTGACACTCAGCAGGCCTGCTCACCTCATCTGCTTGGGTTTTATAGCAGAGGTACCAAGCTTTGCTTCCCTCTGGGTTTGGATCACTGTGCTATGTTCTCATGAGGTGAGAAACTGAGTGGAACTTGCAGACAGAGCTTTCAGAAAATGGTTAATAAAATATTGAAAAAAAGCCTTAAAAGACTTCATGTAGATGGATTATGTTGAAAGGTCAGGTAACTTGTATTCTATAACTTTCTTTTTGAAAAACCCAGATGTTTGTGTCCAGTGCTAAATCTTAATGTTTTGAAATCCAGAAAAGATGATGTTGAGTCAACTGAAGTCTTTGTAAGGAAAATGACAGTTAGGATGATAATCTCCTGAATGAGCTGCTCCTCTTGGATTTTACAAAGATATCTTCTTTCAGGCAACATAGATTTTTCAGGCACATAGATTTTAAAGTTGGGACAATAAACTTTCAGCTCTCTTTTGCTGTCATGAACAGCAGAGTCCTGACATTTCAGTTCAGTTTTCTGTGTTCTTTTAAATTTCTTCTTGAAATTACTCAGTCCTAACACAAGGTTAACATACATTTATGAAACTAAAGTAATAGTCTCTACCCACTTAATTTGTGATTAACTTAATCTCAGCCTTTTCATTTTTTTGGAGGTGTCATAGAACTAATTTCTGAGGAGCTAAATAGTGAGTGGAAGTTATTACAGGAGAGGTGGGAGGAATTCATGCCCTGAAAGAAGGTCTTAATTGGGCAGATTTAATCCACAGCCATGTTCATTTAGAATCACAGAAGCTGATTTTGGTGGGGGGTGAGATATAGGAGTCATTTTATCTTAGTTGATTTACCTGTTCTAAGGCAGGATTAGCTGTACTTGTATTGTGTCTGACAAGTGTTCATTCAAATGCTTCTTTAAGTGCTCTGAGGTAGTGAAGAATCCAATCTTCCAGCACAACCCACTGCAGCATATTGCTTTCTCATTCTTAACTCCTAACACAGGAAGGACCTACCTGATTTTAACATTATTCTTCCTGCAGGATCACTCCACGGTCTGGGTTTGCAAAGAGATTTGAGATGTTTCCTTGAAAAGTCCTTTATAAGTGTAAAATATGAACAACTTTGGGGCATGCTTGCATCATTAATTCATCATTACTTGCTTCTGTTAAGGGCTTTTATGAAGGAAGTATGTTATATCCTTAATGGCAATAACATTTCAAGAAAAATAATCTGATTGATAAAGAAAAATGTTCCTAGCATAAAAATGACCTCCCTCTGCAATATGAAAGCAAAGTTAAAGGAAGATTTATTGGTTGTTGTGCAGGTCTGACTTGGAATTGCAGTTTAAGTGCTATCACCATGAAGACAGACAAATGAACACAAACTGGCCAGCTTCAGTCCAGGTCAGCGTTAATGCAACCCCACTTACCATCGAGCGTGGTGACAACAAGACATCTCATAAACCTCTGCACCTAAAGCACGTCTGCCAGCCCGGGAGGAACACCATTCAGATTACAGTCACAGCGTGTTGTTGCGTAAGTACGCTGAGCTCACGGCTGCAGCTGCTGATGCTGAGTTTGCTTTTGACAACAGTTTGCAAATGTTGCCTTAGCTGAAAGTGCCTTACTCTCGGTTTTTTCCATGCTTTTTGCTGGTAAGGTTTTTACTTAATGGTGTTGACACAGTCAGAGTGCTAATATGGAAATTTTTGCTGCTTAATTGTTGCACAATGTAGTGGTGTCCTTTCAATGTCTCTGACAAGATTCATGGTCTGGGGAGGAAGGGAGTGTGATCTCCTAGCATCTCGTGTGCCTGTGTAACAAGGTGGCTGAAGTCTATTGATGTAGAAGTAGATTACTGGGAGGAAGAACTGTTAATGGTACTAATTTCATTTACACAGGGTATTAAATGGTCTTTGGTTTGTCATGAAAACATCAGCATCATAATCGTTGGAGCTGGTGATGATTTTTCAAATACCTTTTCAGATGAAAAACTCATATTCAGTGATCCAGTCTAGACCGTTCAGCTTTCCCCTTTCTCCTTTTCCATGGTTAGATACTCTTGGGGACGCATACTGTATTTTTAATGCAGACTTCTGCAAATCCAGTCTGAGCTTCTGACTGCTCTCTTGTCACTGACAATAAAGCAAGCTGCTAGCTCTCACAAGGTCACAGTGTGAGGCACTTTGACAAGAAGCCATCCACCCATTTTGCTTTACTTCACATGGATGTTTCCCTGCATAATGTCATTTATCTGGTGGCTAAGACCAGGGGGCAGCATCCAGTCAATCCACAACGAGCTCTGTGTTGGGTAAGAAGATTCAGCTGATTCCAGGCACATCAGTTGCAAATTGTTTTTGCAACTTCCAGCATAGTCTGAGGGCAGGCAGGTAGGCTAGACTGTGTCAGACAGTCCAGCATTGTAAAAATAAACCCTGATGTCAGAGATTAATATGTCAGCCATATGTATGCTGAATATTAAGGAGGGAGGAAATGCAGAAAATCCTTGCTTTTTTAAAGCCCTTTGTATACATTAAGTGTGGAGCAACTGCACAGTGTGCAGAATATCCATATGGGAGCATGTGTGCTCAGCAGAGCAGAACCAGCTTTTATGTTAAGGCCTCAGGCTCTCACAGAAACCAAGTGTCCAAGGGAAGAGTGCAGCTCTGTTCAGGACAGTATTTAACATGTGTGTTTGGTTCTCTTCCTAACAAAATGTGTTTTCTTGCAGTCACACTTGTTCGTGTTGCAGTTGGTGCACCGGCCATCGGTTCGCTCCGTACTCCAAGGTCTACTAAAGAAACGCCTCCTCCCAGCAGAACATTGTATCACTAAGAGTGAGTTTGCATTTTGTGTGGGTGATGACTTTTCAGAATGCCTATGTTCAGCTGTGATAAGCTATCTCTACACCAGCTTTGCTTGTTTAGTGATAACCTTAAGCTGTACTTAAAGGAATTTCCAGAACATGGTGTGGGTAGATGAATCCTTTGTATTCTCAAATGTTAAGGGCTGTTTGGGTGGAGGTAACAAAGTTCCAACGACACAAGCTTAGTTCCTAAAGAGGACTCTCCTGTTCCAGAGAATCTCTCTGGCTTTCCCCCCATATTTGTTTCTGACTCACCTAAAAGAAAGATTTATTCTTTATTTATCTAGGGCTGCTTTCAGAGCTTGTATGACACTTAATTTGGTTAAGGGTATAACTGATAGGCATGTGAGATGGTTTGGCTGTTCAGGAGAATGTTCTAAATTACAAAGAAGACACCTATGTGGGTATATGGTTCATTCAATTGCCCCTTAAATGTTGAAGTGTTGGTCTTTCAGATTTCAGCTTTAGAATTTACAGTACACTTGTGCTTTCCCACATCTGTACACACCTTCTTTCTAAACAGTTAAGAGGAACTTCAGCAGCGTAGCAGCTTCCTCTGGCAATGCAACACTAAATGGGGAAGATGGAGTAGAGCAGACTGCTATTAAAGTGTCTCTGAAGTGTCCGATCACATTCCGGCGGATTCAGCTCCCAGCGAGGGGTCACGACTGCAAGCATGTACAAGTGAGTAGATGCAGTGCCTGAGAGTGTTCCCTCAGTTGGGTGTTGTTACACTACCTTCAGCTTGGTTATCTATCCTATGAGAGTACCTAATGAAATGGCATTTATGTCTGTCAGCATAAATAATTAACTGGATATATGTTCAATGTAGAGGGGAAAAGTAAGCTGTTTGCTTTAGTTTTCAGAGCTAGTATGCTTTTTTTCATGTCAGTTTTACTTTTGTCTAACTGATTCATTTAATACCGAATTTTCCCTTTGTTTCCTTTTGTTTGGTTTGGTTTGGTTTTTTCCTTTTTTGTTTCTTTCGGATACCTAGTGCTTTGATCTGGAATCTTACTTGCAACTGAACTGTGAAAGAGGAACTTGGCGGTGTCCAGTATGCAAGTAAGTGCAACCATACTGCATAAAATGCAATTGTACACAATTTGACCAAAATCAGATGATATTTAAGGTCATGAAGGGGAGAAGAAGGAAGTGCTAGGAAATAAGATTTATATATCACATTTACTTAAGTGCATACAGTCCAGTGAGAATTCTTACAATATTTTACCACCCTGGATTATTAGAAATTTAAAAACATATAATGAGATATTGTCTCACAAGCTTTCATTACAGATTGTCAATGGGTTGTGTAGGGTTCAAAAGAGACTCAAATATCTACAATCCAGAATAGGGCTAATTTTAAAAAAAGTAAAAAATTTCCAAGGAGCAATAACTGGAGGTGTTGCCTAGGGGAGAAGAGTGATGGTTACCTTGACATAATTCCAAGCTTGTGTTTTGACCAGAGAGCTAGTATACTGCAGAAAAAAAATGGAAGAAAAACTTGGAAGTGGTTACAGACTGTCCATCCTTATGTTGAACTGGGCAGAAAAACCAGCAGAACATCTGCAGGCCATTCAGTGTCTGTAACCTGCTGTGCTCAGTGCACAGGGTTGGGAGTGTGTTCCAGGCTCAGCTGAGGAGCAAGGGCTCTTCAGCTCCGGCAGCTGGAGCTGTGACAGCTGTGCTTGGTCTCCACAAGACTCCAGTTGGGTCCCTGCTCTGCCAGCCAGTGTTAGGTGCAAAGAGCAGTGGGGATTGCCCATTCTGGCTGTTCTGTGGACATGGCAGGCTGGAGACGAGCTTGTTTCGATGACTGTCCGTGGCTGATCCATGTCCTAACACACAAGTGCTTTCTCCAAACTGCCCAAATCTTTTATTTCTTCTAAATTTGGCTTAAAATATCACAAGAATTTGATATCTTTCTTTCTTAATTCATGTATTCATACATCCAGGCTAAATCTGTGTCCTGTTTCTCTGAACATGAGCACCTGCATTCAGATCTAAGTGTCTACATAGCTAAATCATTTCCGGTTTTGTTTTGTTCTGTTCCCATCTGTGTTGATCTTAAGTAAAATAGCTGTAATACATAGTTGCTTTGAAGCCATAGTACTGTGGAGCTAAAAAAAAAGAGAAGGATCTAATTAAAAAAAAAAAAAGTGCTAACTGATGTTCACAGGAGAGATCTGCTATGTTTGAAAATACTTTAACTTTGCAATGTATTTCACTGACAAAAAATACTTAAAGAATGTGAACAGCTTGTGGACACACACAAGTAGATATATCCTTATCTCATCTGATGTAAATATCCTGGTAATGTAGATGTAGAACTAAAACGGTCTGCCCCAAATCATTCTTTCCCTAACAATATTCTAACTTGAATTTTGGGGTTTTTTTTTCTTTCCTTTCTAGTAAAACTGCTCTCTTGGAGGGCTTGGAGGTTGACCAGTATATGTGGGGTATTCTGAACGCTATACAAAAGTAAGTGATCTCACTCCTGATATTCAAGACTAAGAAACTAGGAGATATGTTAGTGAATACTGAGACAGTCACGCCAAAATAGATTTTGGTGATTGAACTTGAATATTCTATTGCATGGCTCCTTGGTGGAGCAGGTGATAGAGTGAATAATTTTCCATCTGCTTCATAGATTTTGTTTGGGTTATCTCTTAATGGCAGCCTCACCAATGAAGCAGAGGGAAGAGCCAGAGAGGAAGATTCAATGCTTTCTTGTATTTACAAGCAGTCCCTCTGATTCACGGGTGGCAAACCACATCTATATGTTTGGATTTCATTGTGTGGATAAACACAGAAATGTGCTCTCATGGTTGCCTTTTTTAAAATTTGCTTTCAGCATATGCTTGAGGAGTAAAAGATCTTATTAGGGTATTATACCAGAGCATTTCAGAACATTGGTTACCATGCAAATTCTTATGGAAACTTCAGCAGAATTGATTTTTAAAAATTCAGCTGATATGCTAAATTTTTCACGTTATTTTACAGCTCCGAGTTTGAAGAAGTTACCATTGATCCAACTTGCAGTTGGAGGCCGGTCCCTATAAAGTCAGATATTCACATCAAAGATGACCCAGATGGCATTCCCTCAAAAAGGTTTAAGACCATGAGTCCAAGCCAGATGATCATGCCAAATGTCATGGAGATGATTGCAGCTTTGGGTCCTGGCCCATCACCTTACCCATCCCTACCCCCTCCTCCAGGAGGCAACAACTCCACCGAATATGGTAACCAAGGTTAGTTTTACAGCTTTGTGCACCCAGCTGCTCCCTCTAGAGCTCAGTGATTCAGTCAGCCTTGTGATTCAGGTGTGTCAGTGCATCTTTCAGAGTGATGCATGAGGAAAACAAATCATATGGCTGCAATTCTGAAATTCTGCATAAGGCTTTTCAGTTTAGATTCGTCTCTTCAATGGAAAATATATTTTAGTAATATGTTGTAGTATTTAGTTATTTTATTTAATATTTTAAGCATTTGGTGCTTGTCATACTCATAGTTATGCAGCCCTCCCTGAATCAACAAACATTGTATGTTACCTTCTATATTCATGGCCTGCCAAAATAGACATATTTCTGCATTTTTTATTGTGTGTTTTCCTTCTGTTCCACTCTCAAGTGAAAACACTTAGTACTCTGTAAGCAGAGAACCTGACCCATTAGCCCTGCCAGTTGGGCCACTAGGTTAACTTGTGGCCAGGTGAGTGACATGTGGTAGGCCACCAGAACAGGGATGACTTTCAAAAAGTGTTTAGCTGCTTTGCTAACACCTTTGCATTAGAAAATTACTTTTGAGTTCCTCTGCCCATGTGCTACCAGATTGAGGAACAGGGAACTAAATACATGCAACGGAGATAGGTTTTCAAATTACTGGTATGTTGTGAATAACTCAATTATAGTGACAATCCCAAAAACATGAAACCAGAGACTGTTTCTTTTGCAAGTAACATGATATGAGTCAGTTCAGCTCTGGGAAAAGACCAACTGTTCACACTATCAGAATCCCCAAATTGATTACAAGGTGATACATGTGCTTTTTGCAGGCGTTGAAGAAAAATATAGATGGCATGCAAAATACAGTTAATTTGCTCCAGTGACTGCAAAACTGATGACAGATGATAAAACTTCTGAGGTTTTCAAACAGATGAATGATTACTATAACAAAGCCAAGAGCACTGAATCACAATTTTTTTGCTCGTTTAGTAGGAGTGAAGTGCAGTCAGAGTCTGAGAAGAGAGCTCTCTACTCTTCACCATATTTCCAGCTCACACTCAGGAGCAGACAGGGTAGTCACGTCAAGCGTGGGGTGTTAGGCTTTGTGTGAGCATTGCTGCCTGGATTGTTATTTTGCTGCCTTCCCCTATGGGTCCTGTAGCAGAGGTAGTCACTGCTCCTTGGAACCCTGACTCATCACTGGCTGGTGAAACCCACACTCTCCTGCTTCCCCTGCAATAGGGGTATCAGTGCAGTGCTCCAGATTATCCAAAATGTCTGACTGGTCTCTCCCTCAGCACACAGCTCAACTCCTGCTGCAGAGAGGGGCCTGCTGCTGCATGGCTGTAACTCCCCAGGCATGCTGGCTTGTATCTTTATTCTCCATCAATATGTGCACTGAAACTTAGTGATTGCAATTACATAATGTCCTCTGATTAACCGTAGTTTATAGCAATGTGGTAATATTTTTACTACTGTGGTTTATGTTTGTTTATTTGGGTTTGACAAAGGAAGCATACTGAAGTTTAATTTGGAAATAGAACAAATATTCAGTAGTACAAGTCCACATTCCAGCTGCCTGCTCATTAATTATTCCTGATGCAAGGCAAGACCAGTTACGTTCTGTGAGACTCTTCCAGTTTGCAGATTAACAAAATGAGAATTAGTAAGGCTCTGCAGTATTTACATGATAGATCAAAGTCCTGACGTCTTTGAGAAGTACTCTTACATGGCTAATGACTTCTATTCCTTCAAGATTAAACTTCTGCTTGTGAAGCTGTGCTAAAGAGCAAATGATGCAACTACTTCAGTTTGTCAAACTCCCTTCTTGAGTTGAATATTTAAAACCACTGTACTTCAACTGACAAACTGCAGGCTCTGTATGCAAGCTCCAAAGCTATTCTGTTATTTCAGAGCTCAGTATCATTCAGTTCAGTTGCTTGTATGAAATATGTGAGTGGTTTTAGTTCATTTTTTTGCTGTTCTTAGCAAATAAGCCACTAGAACTGATATCTGAGTTGGGAGTGTTAAGAGAGGAATCTTGACAAAAAATGGAGAGTAAAATCCTTGTATTGGGATACACACTTGCTGTAGAATTCAGATGAAGATCATTGGGCTGAGGTGAGCTGGATTCATAGGGACAGTGGTCATACAGTAGTTGTCCTGCAGAGCAGCAGGGGACTCCAGTTCTGCTTCAATATGTCTGTGTAAATCCAGTCAGTCAAGTGAATTTTATTAGGTTTTGTGGGAGCAAGGAGAATGACATCACAAACTCCAATTAGATATGAACACCTCTTCTATGCCTTTTATGAAGGTGTAAAATAGATGCTGTGCTATGAACTGGTATTGTGGCATCTTCCAAATTCACTTCTGTCAATTAGTTTCATCAGAAACTGAAGCAATGCTGTAATCTTACTGAGTGTGTCGAAGCACAGACATAAATAACACAGTTGTCCTATAAATAATTTGGGACTTGGGCAGTCAGTCTCAGTTGCACTGAGATGATTCCAGATACAAATATCCCATAGAATTTAATATCCCATTTACTTCTCGGCACGGGCAAGTTTATGTGGTGACTTGGCAGTAGTTTTTCAAAATGTCAGCAGTTTTCAATTAGTTCCAACGCATAAGTGAATTATTGCAGCAGCCAGTGTTTGGAAGCCGAGTGCTCTGTCCCCACTTGCTCGGCAGTGGGAGCACAGTGTTGTCACGTTCAGTGTCACAGCTCCCTGTGCTGTGCAGGGAGAGCATCACATCACTCAGCTCCTGCAAGATACTCGGAGAGATCAATGTTGGGGAAAAAAATCACATCTGTTTCTCTTTCAGGCAACAGTTACCAAGGTCATGGCAATTTTGACTTCCCGCACGGGAATCCTGGTGGCACATCTATGAATGACTTCATGCATGGGCCACAGCTGTCACATCCCCCAGACATGCCAAGCAGCATGGCAGCTCTCGACAAACCTCTCAGTCACCCCATGCAGGAATCTGTAAGTAATGGTGCTGGGTATGTAGATTCTCATTTGTGGGGGTAAGGAGCTCTCATCCAGCTGATGGACTTGCCTTATTAACTGCTTTTACTTTTTGTGGATTCCTCTCTTGGGAAGTTCGTGAAATAGAGTGGTCCTGAGAAATGCCGGAAATGCCATTTTTGGTTTCTGACCATTTTGAGTTTTTGGAGAAGCATTTCTGCACTTCTTCAATTGTCATTTAAGCTTGTTTATCTGAAAGAAAAAATCTGGCTCAGTGTGCTTGTATTAATCATTGTGCTTTGCTCTGACACATGAAAAAAAAAGAAATGTACTTAATTCTCTAGGCCAGCAGGACTGTGAATATCCATCTCCTAAGAGACAGCTTGTTAAAGCAAGATATTTGATGACTTTAGAGCAGGGACAATATCTTCCCTGGCTTTTTCTCTGAGGGCAAAATTTGCATCAAAGCATTTTGAGGGAGAATTCTACTCAAGTAGCATGAAAGGCACCTTTAAACTTTCGGTAATAGGACAAGCCTGTAGATTTCAGGGAGAGACACTGCCACTGGTCTGAGAGTATTAATGTAAGAGACTGAAAAACAGAGGTTCCTTGGGTCTCAGATGGTGAGGCAAAACTGTGCATTGGAAAAGCAGCTTGCTCAGAGCACTGAGTTTTCTATACAGAACTTT
This sequence comes from Entomyzon cyanotis, assembly GCA_024500445.1. Taxonomy (NCBI): domain Eukaryota; kingdom Metazoa; phylum Chordata; class Aves; order Passeriformes; family Meliphagidae; genus Entomyzon; species Entomyzon cyanotis. The sequence goes on from JAKEPQ010001000.1 coordinate 24,036,024, forward strand.
ATATATCTCCAGAAAATGCAGTGCTGCAGCAGCTAGGTGATCGAAAAGCTACCAGCAGCATTTAGCTCTTAGGCATGGCTAGTCATCTATTTTAGCTCTGTGTGGGGGGTGTGTATACATCCTTTTATGTTCATTTAAGTTGCAGGGCAGGGGGTTTAAAGTGTGCTGTTACTGCACAGGAAGGATGTTTAACTTGACAAGTCATATGTGCTGTGTCTTTAGTGAATCCTAGAAAGTACAATTTCAGAATGTAATGAGGAAATGTGGTAGCAGATGCTCAGCAAAAGCCTACTCAGTCAATGTCTCCTCTAGCTGGCAGTGGGTTTTCCAAGGAGGATGGTGAGAAACAGAATGGGGAAAGAGTTCTTAGTATAGTTTGGAGAGAGTCCAAGTACCAAGACTATCTGCAAAGGAAGAGTCCAGAGACTGTAATGACTTTACCACTTCACAGGCTAATAAAGGAGAGCAAGCATGCTGTAAACATAGTTTTGCATTGGCAAATTCCACATACACGGCTTAAAGAGTGCTCAGAATTCTCTGCATCAGAACCAACAATGCAGTATTAGAATACAGTAGTGAGAGGAAATAATACCAGCCTGAACCACTCACAGCTGCTTTTCTTTGTATCAAAGTCACAGGGAATTACTCTTTGCTTCCCATTACCTGACACCTACCTCTTGACTTCATCAGTTAACAGCTATACCTTTGCTGTAGTAGTTGCCCTGGTGAAATTTCTAAAGTGGTAGGATATGAAGTAGTTGAATATAAAAGTGAAAAATTTGTAGCTTTCTGCAAATGGGACTGCTTACATATGATAGCAGAGGTGGAAGTTTCTCAAGGCTATGCATGTTCCAGAGCTGTGGGAGTGTATTTGGGCAAATGTCAATGGACTTTGGTTCTGTGGGCCATTCTGTAGCAAATCTAATACTTGCTTATGATAGCTGCCAATTAAAATAAACCTTTGCCTCTCTTTTCCCTCATCTATCATGATACTCATGCAATACCACTTGGGAATAGGAGGCAGTGTTAAAGCAGATTCCACCTACATCATGCCAATGGCTGTTTTTCTGTAATGAGAATCAGTGTTCAGGTCTTTTAGCACAGGAGAGTTAGATTAACCTTTTCAGTGTGACTGTGCAGTCTTTAGTCCACATTTGAGGACTCATAGTGCTCCCACACGGCCTCCTCAGTGTTATCAAATCTCTGCTTTCCTCTTTGTCTGTTACACTCTTTCTTTTGTTCTTTTCTCTCTATGAACTGTTTGTCAGTAGCAGGCGCTCAAGAAAGGCATCTTTAAAATTACTGCTTGTAGACAAATACATGCCTTTAACACATTCCTAAATTGTGTACTGCATGTCTTTGGAGAGACACTTCATACAAAAACAACTATAAACCTGTTGTGTGATTGAACCAAGGTTTTAAGATGTTGCCTGTGCTCTTCTCTGGTTTTCTGTCTTTCCTTTTTACACAATTAGTAGGTTTCAGTAGTTTGCACATACTATTCACTTTGGCCATTACACGTTTACAAGGTGAGATGGGATTGGATGTTTAGTCCTTTTAGGCCTGAGGTCTGTCTTACTGGAGCTGAATGCTACTGAGGAAGTTTCTGGCATTCCTATTTTGAAGATTTATGTGGTGGCCCTTACATACTGCTAGGCAGAGAAAGTTAATCCCTCCAGACATACTCTGTAGGTCACTCCAAGAAACGCAAATAATTGCCCAGTGTAGGTAGGGCTGGGTAACCAAGGCTGAATCAATCAGAATTTCCTTCCCTCAACACTGCTGTTCCACTCCTATGGAAGAAGATAAAAATCAGGACCTGAAACATGACCAGAAGTAATACCTCTTCCCCAGCAGAGTGTTGTGAGAACTATGGAACAGATGCTACATTGCAACAGTGCAAGATTGCTACAGAGCAGCTGCCACAATTGCATCATGTTTGTTTTCAGAAATTGTAAACGAGTTAGACGAGAAGGAGAATTAAAGGAGAATTCAGTCAGCTCTAGTTTAGTGCTTCTTGCAGGCAGTGTAAGGAATGACTGAGCAATGGGTAATCACACTAGAGATCCATATGCACAGTGTGGTGATATGAGCTGGTACCACTGTAAAAAGTCATCGCTCTTGTTTCTATTTTCACTTTCCCTCACTCTCACACCAGCAAAAGTATTACTGCAGCCATTAAGTGATCTGGACCCAGGTACTGAGGTGATTGGAAACAAATTCAGTGGCAGGGTGGGGAAATAGAGTGCATGTCTACAAGATTTCACCTTGCAGACAAAGGGGCGGATGGGAAAAGTCAGAAGAGTCAGAAGCACAGGCAGGATGGCATCTTTTAGTAGTTCCAGTAGCTAACACAGCAAAAGAGTTGGTAAAACTGTGGCCCTGCTAATGGAGAGAGATATAAACCATTGACTTAACCTGGTGATTTTTATTTTTCCCCACTAATGATTTTCTCCAGAGACAGAAGGAATAATTCTGTGCAGCTGGCAGGTCCTGTTGCCCCACAGCTGTACATCTCAGCACTCCTAGAGGTCACTGTTGGGCTGTACAGTTGTGTTGCTCTGTGCTATTAAGCTGAAGATGTAGTTGCCTGCTATAAGCTTTTATTTTATGTAATACTGTAAATGCTTTAAGAGTGCTGAAGTTTATGCCTCTAAAATCAACTCTGGAATTGTCTTGCTATGCAAGCAAAGGCAACTTTGTTATTCATTTTTGCATTCATAGTGTGGGGTTAGTGCTTTCAAAATAAAGTTGTGGGAGTTGCAGGTGCAAGCTAAACATATCCAAAGTGTGTTACTTACAGTGTGTTTGCACCATAGCAAGCTTATCATTAGGTAGCTGAATGCAAATAGAGATTATTGCAGTCCCGAGCATTTTCCATTCTTGCTGGGAGCCTGATGGAGTCAGTGGCCTAAGTCAGATGGATTTTGAACCTCTTCAAAGAACATGGTGGCCCTCAGTCTTACAATAAACAATTGCTCCCTATACAACAGTTGTCTAAGGACCCAAGTGACTGTCTTATCAACCAAAAAATAAATCAATATGTATTTAAATCCTTGCCTGTATAAACGTAATGTAAAATTTCTAACCTGCTTACTTGTTTTGAAATTTGTCTGAGAACATATGAATGCCTCCCTTGGTTTAAATAATTATTGATATAAACATGCCAGTATAACCCTTGCTTTTATGCATTCAGGGATAAATTTAAGAGACTATTCCATATAATCCTGTTTGGTTTTGGTTCTTAAAACTGATTTCCCACTCTAACAACACTGTCATAAATTGCTTTTTACTTTTTTTTATTGTACTAAGCTTTCTAATTTCCACACTTTCTGTAGCACAGGTCCTCAATGAGTGAGGAAGGAAACAGTACTATTAAGACAGACATCTACTTACACTTGGACTTTTGCAAAGTTTTTAGGCTGCAAAGTCGTTTACATTAAAGTGTGGTCTGTGGGCAGATTTTGTACAAACTCACCCCTAAGGTAACAACAATGTTGTAGAATGTTTTCCAAGTAGTCAAATAGTGATCCCAATGGTGAGATGTGCATCAGTACTTTTGACCAGTTACTTGAAACTCTCCTATGGGAAAGAGGGCCAGATGTCATGTTGCAGGTAGAATCCTTTCCACAAACCTTCATAATACCAAAGTACTGAAAAGGACCTCCATGCAGCTGAGTATGACTGTCCAATGGATCAGTATTCAAGTTTCAGTTTTCCTAAGAGTGGTGAAAAGTTTTTTTTTTTAAATATTTGTTTAATTTTTTAATGGGAATATTTTCATTAACTTTTGTAATAGCCTCCATTTTGCTTTCCAAAGCTGAAGGCTGAGGTTAAGATAACTTGCAGTTTATGTAATATGAAGGGGTGAATACTGACATAGCATTTTGCTGGTTTCTTTTGGCTTGGCTGAATGAATTTCATGCTGTTGTTGTATGTATTTGTTCTTTTACTTCAGCTTCACTTTGTCCAATATGTAGCATTCCTCAAAAAATGTTTACATTTTTTGTTTCTCCATATACCAAATTAACACGAGATATCTGATTCTGAAGCATTTAGACACTTCTTTCTCGTGGCACCAAGGTCAAGCCCCAGAGAATCCACTAGCATTAAATGTGACATACGCAGCAGAAGGAAGAATTGGACTTGTGCATTTTTATTGCTTCTCTGTCATGTGTGAAAGATTTTTCCCCCATTCAGTAATAGGGTTAAGAAGATACATGTGGATTGGTAGTTTATTCCCCACAGAAAACATAAAAAACCACTAAGCTCTTGCTAGAGAACTCATCCACAGCATGAATACAAAGCAGAGTGTGATCGTTGGCTTAGTTGAAGCTAAGGCAGTGTACTTTGCAGTCAGCAGGTGTGCAGCCACCCACAGCAGCTCAGCTCATGGGGGGAATGCACTTTCTGAGGCGCCTTGGTTCTGTCAGCCATCAGAACCCAGGAATATCAGTAAGGAAAACCTTCAGCCTTTATCAGGGGCGTTGCATTCTGAGAAGAAAAGGAGGGAAGGAGTGGGGAAGAGGCGGTGTTTGCAAGACGTTGGTAATGAGCTGAAACAGGAATAGGCTGCGGTGTCGGGAAGTTACCGAGCAGAGCAGCTGAGCAGAAATTATGCATTTTCTCAGTTAATGAGTTTTCTGGTATAGGGATCACTGTTCAACAAATTTTCCATTCATTCATAAAATTTTTTGGGGCAAAAGCATCTGCCTTGCTAATGCTGAGCAGCATCCATAAGCCTCCTTCCCTCCTCTTTGTGATGCATTGTTTTGCATCTTCACGCACAGTTTTCCGCATTACAAGGAAGCAAACCGACAGCACAAGTCCAGCGTGTTTTCCCCCCTGCAGACAACCTTGAAAAAGCTGAAACACTTCCTCAAGCATTGGGATATGGAGTTTTCTTCTCCGACAGCGCTTTTTTATTTCTGTTTTTTTTTGTTTGTTGTTTGGTTTTGTTGGGGTTTTTTTGTTGTGTGTGTCATTTTTTAATTTATTTCGTTTTATAACATGCAGTGACAGAGTCAGGCACCGCGAGCACTGTACCTTGTGGCCTCACTTTCTTTTCCTGCTTTTTTCCTCCTCCGCAGATCCCTCATCCCGGCAGCACTGATCAGTCCCATACTTCCATGCAGCAAGGTTTGCACGTCCCTCACCCCAGCAGCCAGTCAGGGCAGCCATTACATCACAGCGGGCCTCCTACCCAGCAGTCCCGGCAGCCACCCCCGGCCGCTTCTAGCAACCATCCACACAGTGACCTGACCTTTAATCCCTCCTCAGCCTTAGAGGGTCAGGCTGGTGGACAGGGAGCACCCGACATGCCGGAGCCCTCGCTGGATGTAAGTCTGTGTCATACTCTCATCTGCCTGCCATAGCGTGTGCTTTGCATCGCGGCGGGAGGGTGGGGAGGGCAGGGGACGGGGAGCTGCTTCCACAGCACATGCCATCCTTTCATGCTTTGGTACATGGGCACAGGTGCTGCAGCCAAGGTGACAGGGCACTCCTGGCATGCTGGGAGAATGAATGGTTCTGGTTGGAGCAGCTGCGTGGTGTGTGTGAGCCGTAAGCGTCTTCCTAGCACCAAGCCAGGCATTTCTTCAGGCAGCAGCTCAGGCACCAGGCTGGGATCCATGTCCTCCTTTCCCACCTCGGTGCTGGCTGGGCTGTGCTCTCCTAGACTCTGGAGCAGTCGCAGTGCCTGGATAAGAGCAGGGACACAGCTGTGTGTGGTTCTGACTGTGCCATTGCTGTGGTGTCATTGCTGTGGCATAGCTCTGTGGCATGTCCTGGCCAGTAGGAGGGGGATCTGTGTTGGCCCAGCCTGTGACACTGCCCCTGTAGCCAAAAACTGTCTGTGCCCATCCATACCTGCCCCTGTGGGTGGCTCAGCAGCACAAGTTCTTCCTCCCAGTACACCACACAGGGAAGGAAACAACAAGGACAGCTTCGGCCTCCTTAGCTGCCATGGGAGGCAGCTCACAGCTAAACAAAGTCTAGTTTTAAGGCCAAAAGTAGTCTTCCATCTCTTAACATCGCTTCAGTGGAGTGGGAAGTGAATTATCTGAGGTATAGCTCTCTGGTTAGCCATCTACCTCCCAAAATATAAATTCCTCAGCACTAGGATTGGATTTTTGTTTGAGTCATGCATTCCCGTATGTGTATCTTCTGTCTGTTCCAAAGTCTGCCACTGCACAGTGAATTTTCTTAGAGACTTGTTCGCTTCTGTGCCTTGGATTTATATCTGTATTTACTGTTGCTGTATGCTTACATCTTCCCTGTCACACAGGAGCACTGGGCTGGCAGGTAGCCTCAAGGGGGAGGGACGGGGTTAGGGGACAGATAGAGGCTCCGGGATGATACAGGAACATTGTGCAATGAGGCAACTTCTGCTGCTTCACACAACATGGTTGTGCACACATCCTTTGGGAACAATAATTCATGTGGCAGTTGGAGTTCTGAACCCCTGTATGAGCAATACTAAAAGGTGAAATAAGCAAGTCTTTTTTTTTTCTTCTAATATCTCAAAAACATATAGTATGCTGTTATGGGTCAGGTACCCATTCCTGGGTGAGGAGCAAAGTACAAAAATCTGCACACTTACCACTGTACTGTGGTTATCACTGATGGAGGATTCCGGGTTTCTTGATGGGAGGCAAGTGCTGTACACTGTGGGAAATTAACTTACTGGAAATACCTGTGATCCTGATCAGATGGATTATTTAAATGTGTGTGCTGTGGAATAAAGTCCCATGCAGCAAAGCAAACAGGGCACTGTACTATGGGCTACTTGGTCTGCTCCCTACTGACACAGTCACGGTCATTCTGCAGGAATTCAGTGTGATGCAGTCTGAGGTTTAACATGGGTTAAAGGATCTACCTCATCCAGATGCAGACACAGACAGGGGAGATCTGTACTGGTACTTCAGACAGCAGAGGCTCAAGACTGAAATCAGTGGTTAGACCTCGCAATTTGCACTTGAGGAGCACAGGGTACAGCTCTCCAAACTGCCCCAAGTCTGGCATGTTCCTGTAGCTTCTGTCCCCATCATCCCCTCACAGGCCCTGGCACTCCTCTGTCTTTTGCCCCTGCTCCAGCACAGCACTCTCAGCTCCCAGCACATCCTTCCTGAGGTCTCTGGTTTTCACACCAGTGGGGCAGGGGGCTGGCTGTGGCTGACACCTCTGACTGCGGGAAGCTGAGGTCACCCTCACAACTCAGAAGAGTTCTACTTCACAGATACTGAGGATATTGTTTGAAACTTCCACTTTTCTTTTAAAAAAAATCTTTTAAAAAATCCCCTGTGTACAAGAGATGTATACTCAGAGATGAGGTGTTAAATTTTTAAGAATGAGTTGTAAAACTCTAGGACAAATTCAGTAATTTTTTTTCTCCACACTTGGTGAGGCTGCCATTTTCTTTCGGACTTGTGTCCTAGATATTCATAAAAAATTATGATAGGAGGTGAAGTATATTTAAAAGTCTTACATCTCCAGTACTACAACAATAGCATTTTTACCGCAAGTAAAAGGAGGTGGTAATTTAAGAAAAACATTCCTTCTGGGAGATTCTGTTTATGTAAACTTGACATTGCAGTTTTTTCAAAATGCTTAGAAAGCCATAAACTTTTTTCTGCATTTCATGTTTAGCTTATTGAAAAATACATTCATCCATATAATTTTAGAACATGAAGTTGCATTTGCACAAGCATAATAGAAGCATATAAATATAATATTTATATGTTAGATGTGACGCACTCAAGCTTTTGGTTTTATAATATTTGAAAACATAAAAATACATAAAATTAATTTCTCATTCCTACTATTAAGTTTGTTAAAGCAGTCCGTATTTTTCTGTCTTTAACACAATACAGAACATAAAAGGGGTTTATTACAAACTTCCCAGCAATTTTTTATATGTGACACTTTTATTTTTGCCTAGGAAAGGGCAAGATGCATTATAGAGCAGAAGACATTGCCTGGTGCACAACCCAGGAGTTGCAATGTGCTTGTCATTTGTCAGATCAAAAAGAATCTGTTATGGTGGTTTGACAAAAAAAATTTTATACTTGGAATACAGTCTTAATGGAGATAAAAATTAAGCCCCGCAACTATTCCTTTTGATACTTTAAAGGACTGTGTAGATTAGGGCATCTTCTGTTGGATGGAATGTTATACCTGCAACCCTTTAAAATATCTGGAATTGCATGTATTTCTCTAGTGAAGTAAGTATTTCCAACCACTGTAAATTGATGCCACAGAAAGCAGAGGGACTTGCCCAGCTGCCTTGCCATTCCTCTCTCTATACTCCTCCTCATTTGGTCTTTTTTCCTCTCCCTGATTTGCTGGCTATTTTAACCCTGGGTGAGTTCCTTTCTGCAAGTCACTGCCCCAGAGCTTACCTCAGTGCACTGAGGTGTTACTGAGGGTGAGGAAAGGACTGGGCTGCCTCCTCCTGTAGAGATGCAGGTTTTGGGTGGTCATCACACTAATGTGTGAGAGCCAGACCAGCCTTGGCTGATCCACCTTAGAGCTCAAATATGTATTACTCAAACTGCATGTTTCAAGTCTTTATGCAGTGTTTCATATGAAATATCCACAATGAGCATTTATCCAGAAGTTTTTGTCAGCATCATGAGCCAGGCAATATGACGGGGAGGATGATTGAGAAACCGTAACTGAGATGATCCTGTAATTCACAGGTGAAAACTGAGTCACAGAGACTTTCACAAGCAGGTGGATACTGCATCATCTTAGGGTGTTAGGCTTGTGACGCTGCCTTCGGATTTATTTGGATATATTGTTAGGAAAACCAGATTCCAGGAATGTGTGGTGTTTAATCCCTTTTTTTTTCTCAATTGTGTTTCTGTTATCTGTAATTTTCCTTTTATTTTTGTATTTTATAGCTGCTTCCAGAACTCACAAATCCAGATGAGCTGCTTTCATACCTGGATCCTCCTGATTTGCCAAGCAATAGCAATGATGACCTTCTGTCTCTCTTTGAGAACAACTGAAACCATATGTATTCTCCCATCCTTTTCACTTGTTCACACGTGTGTGGCTGCACAGCGAGGAATCTTAACACTCCTTTACCACAAGAGAAGAAAAAAAACCTCACAACTTGATCCAATGGTGCACTCCCTGCTTTCTTCATCTCAGAACTGCTTTTGTTAGCTTCAAAGACTGCGAAAGTGACGGGAGAAAATAACACAAAAGTTAAATAAATGCAGTAATCGCCGAGTCTGCCATGCTACATGTGAGAAAGAAGCATAGACAGTTGTGCAGCTATTGGAAACCCCATTTGGTGTTCATCCTCTAGAGAGAGAGTTCTGTGATAAACATAGTGTGAAGTATCTTGGCAAAACCGAATCTTGGCAAGGGAAGAAAAATCAACAGAATGGAACTGTCTTTAATTGACCCGTCTCAGAGTGTCTTTACAATGCTTGTTCTTCCATTTTTTTGAAACTGTATCTCCCTCTGCCCCACCTCTCCTCTGCCCCGCTCCAGCCATGGGTTTGCCTTGGAATGATTGTCCTGGCCACACAAAAATGAAAAAAAAACCAACCCCAAACCATCTACAAAGCTCAAAAAAGCACAAATCCTATAGTCAAGTGGCAAAGATAGGGAAGACACACAGGGCTGTCAGAGGGAGCCAGCAGTATAGCTAATGCGACTTCAGTAACAGTCCTGAGATCTTCAGGCTGCAGCCATGGGTGTCGGGATTTCTGCAGGCGCAGGGATCTTAACCACCTCTTTGCAGAGGATTCCTCTGGCCCAGCACACAGATTGGAAACACCCAGGAAAAATTTTAAAAGTGTTTGCAATGTTTAGGAATTTTTTGTGGTTCTGGTTTCAAATCAGTACTGTTTCTGGCTGCGTTAACATCCAGCTGTAGAGGTTGCTGTAATAAATCTTTTTGCCATATATGCCATGCATAATGGAAAAGAGAGGGAGGGGGGATGCAAACCAAACTGTTCCTGATTATTACCTACAGCCTTCGGTGCCCCAAGAGTTTGTGTCACTGTCTGTACTGCACAATGCATAGTAAGACAAGCTGGGTTGAAGGCAGCGAGGAAATCATTGCAGGATGGAGGGAGAGTAACATCACTATCTGCATAATTATTTTTAATAATCAGCTTGAGAAGGGGCATTAACATTGGACAGACGTCTTACAGCTTCATTTTAGTTTTGCTTTGCATTCTGTTTTCGTGACTGTTACAGATACTTCAGGCTTTTCCTTTTCTCCTCCTTCAGTTTCTTATTTTAAACTTTGGCTGCTGGGATGAGCTCTTTCTCCTGAAGGACCGAGCATGGGGAGAATAAGTACTTGTCAGTAGATTGCTACTGCCCTCAAGAGACCCTGCTGCCACAATTACTGTCTTGCCCCTGTGATCTTTGCTTCTCGTGTAGTTGCTGCTCCTGCATGAGCTTCCTATTGCTTCTGTGCCCATTTCTGTGCTCTTTGTCTCTCTCTCTCTCTTATAAATGATGTACAGTAGCTGTGTAAGAAGTGCATGTGTGCCAACCTTGCCCTCGTGGTGCAACATTTCAGCTTTTGCCCACTGTACAGTTATTGGTTTTGTTTCTTTTTGATACTAAAGCATATTTGACCCTACTCCTTTTCCTCTTCCCAAATCCAATCAAACACCCTTCGTTTGCTCGCCACAATGCATTTTAAACTGAAGTGCCAGGCAAAATTTTGTTTGTTCCTGTCAGTTTGACTAGATAGCTTCCTTAGCCCTCTGTGTTTAGTTTGCAATGCTGTAAATGGCATGCTCTGTGCTTACGACTCTGGATTTGCTTTCCTCACCAAAGTCATATTTGTAAATTCTCTGCATTTTTTGTTTTATTTTGCTCTTTTTGTTAACATTTCCCACTACTGCTGTACATGCGTCGTGGTATATATATGCTAGTCAGCAGCACCTTGCTGTAGATATTAAAGGAAATGGCGGTTTAGTTCTTTTATTTTCCAGTAGGAGTATTGAATCTGTCAAACGTATTATGTAGAAATGGTCCCACACTTATATTTTTCCTCTTTCAAGTTTTTTTAAGAAAGGCGCTGTTCATTATGCAAAATCAATTATTTTAAGAATTGCTATTGTAAATATCTTTGTGAATATTTTAGTATCGTCTTTGATAATATTCAACATTTTCATGATCTGGTTATACTTTTGCTGGTGTTTTTAAATACCTTGTCTGAAAAAAATATGGGTCCTTTTTTAAAAAAGAAAATTGAGGGTTCTTTAACAGAATAAGGGAGTTGGGTTTTGGTTTTTTTCCCCCTATTTTCTTTTGGTAAGTTAGCCCAAATTTCATATCCATTTATGTGATGAATGAATTGATACATCAGGCAGTACCTGGATAATCAGGGCCCAGCTCTGTCATGGAAACATAATTGTGTTTGCCTAGGGAAAAAGTGATTGCCTAGGGAAAAAGAAACCCCAACTGATTGACCAGTGCATTGACTGTGGGTGCTTGTGAGCTGGTAATGGCAGAGTTTGCTCGTTTGCCCAAGTGAGCAGAACACGTAGGACCAGCTGTCTGACCAGGTAAAGATGCACTAAGGCAAGCAGCAAATCTGTATGGTACCATATTTATATCGCTGTACTGATGCTCCAGTCTCTGAAACTGGGGCAAAGACACTTAGGGATGTTGGTGGGTGGGGGAGGGAAACAGTATAGTATATTTTATTCTGCTTAGAAGTGTCTTTTTTCTTATGTAGGCTTGACAACCTGTAACGGATCTCTGCAGAATATTAAAGATACCTTGGTGTAATACATGGTAACATGGTTGTGGTGTGGTGCTGCTATCACACAATTCCTAGGAAAGACCGTTGTTCAGTTACGGATACAGATGTGTTTTGTAGCCATTTTACTGTAGTAGTTTCCCCCTGGTTTTTTGCTGCAATTTTTAAATAGGTCTGAAAGTCATGTGCAGAGGTGGCTAATGATAAAGTGACTTTATGCCCTTAGAGTTTGTTTTTTTCTGTTTGGGGGGTAAGTTTCTTAAGCCATAGGTTTGGGAGTAAAGAAGATTTCTCACTATTAGTTGAAACTGGTTGCTCTGATTTTTTTAATTGATTATATTTAATGTTCCATTCTCCACTGATTCCTGAGCAGCTAAGTTAATCACCTGAAATTAATTTTCTCTTAAGCAAAACATTAGTATTTAAAACCAGGTATGTTAAGGATTGACCTTTTGCTAACTGATAGTATTTAAAATGTATCATTTAAAAGTACCTGTTGGAAAGCATAAAGGGAAAAAAAGCCCCGTAGATATTAGCAATATGTTTGGAGCAGTGTTGGCATCTGCTTTGTACAGTAATAGATAATTAAAGCGGACAATTGACACCTTTAAACTTACAGAAACATTTGGTTTCTAAGCAGAACTTAAAAAAAAAAAATACCATTTTTACCCATCACCCAAATGTTGGTCATTTGAAACAGTTTTAAAATTTATCTGTCAGCTAAAATCAGGTACTGTATAGTAAAGTCAGTATGAAAAAGCTTCTGAAAATTTAGTTATTTTTTTATCTGTTCACTGCCGTATTAAAATTTAGAGAAAAAAACCTAGCAAATAGGGTAATCACAGTCATTTCTTTTAAAGCTTAATTATTATATGAGATTCCAGTAGTATTTTTCTTCTTCTTTTTTTGTTTGTTTACCTTTTAATCGTTTCCCTATGGAAGTTCATCTGGGAAAGAACCCACAGAGATCTACAGTTCTGCTGCCAAGACATTATTATAGGACTGACAGATACACACCAGTGTCTGCAGCAGAGACTCAAGGGACAGCTGTACATATGTAAATGACAAATAGAGACATGTTAACAGAAATGCATTCATTTTCCTTGGAATGTGCATTGTTTTTATTTCGCAGGAAAAAAAAAGCTTGAAGCTCCATCTTATGTGGAAAATGAATCCTGTTTGTTAGCGTTTGTGGAGTCTCAGCATTTGTTCCACTTTCACTTCTGTAATATACTCTGATCCTTTGTTTTGTTTTGTTTTATCTACATGTAATATTTAGCTTACGTGTACTAGTCTATCACCTGTGTATTTTTAGGGTGCTACAGAAATAATGAAGAAAAATACGGGGATTAAAAAAAAAATTGTAACCAAATTGATACTTTGTACAATTTTTGATATCACGATCAGAGGAGAATTAAAAAAAAAAAAAGTACAATCTGAGGTAACATGCAAAAATGGCCATTGTCTTTGTTTGTACATTGTATGTACAGTACAATGCAATCATTTCATACTTTAAACTGGTCAGAAAAAATAATTGTGATTTTTAGTCTTGCAAAACTGTATGTAGTTAGATGATGTGACAACCTAATATTTATCTAATAAATATGTATTCAGATGAAACCTGTATATTAGGTGTTCATGTGGTTATTTTGTATTTAAAGATCAAATTATTTGACTATTGCTAGACATTTATATACTCTGTTGTAACACTGAAGTATTCTCATTTGCTCATGTTAAATTTTTTTTCCTAAATAAATTTGCAAAATTAAGGTCTGACTAATTGGCAGCTGCTTTGTAAATTTTGAGTTTCTTCTTGAAACCATGAACTTCCCCTTTGCCCTCCCTGGTTTGAGTTAATGTGGAAGTCAGTTGCACAAGGTGTACCTTTTTCAGAGAGCAGGACTGAGTTCAGGAAGGGAGAGATGTGAACCACCCTGGAAGAAACAGAAGACATAAAAAAGATTATAAATGCAAACATGGGATCACACAGAAAAAAGTCCTTGCCAAGCAAGGTATTGGTTACTTGCTATTCAGTATGCAGGGCACTGCCTCTGTCCCAAACAAGTAATAATTACTTTGAAATGAAATCTTTATGTGATATGAATAACAGGAAAGGATGGCTTCTCTCTGGCATTGGCACATGTGGAGGTATTAAACATCCAGCACCTTTGTTTCAAATTCTTTCTAGTTTGATACTTTTCTTTCAGTTGGAACCTGTCATTAAAGTGACATTAGACAATTTTTTCTTAATGCATCTCCATCTTAAAGTAGAAGCATTTGGTTTCTAAATGCAGCCTTTGAGTTACGAATCTGCTTAATTTTATCTCCCTGTTCAACTGTGAGCAGCCTGAATGGTGACACAAGGAGTACACAGGATATCAACAGCCATGGCATGCACAGGTCCTGTCCTGGCAGAGTTCTGCACTGAACAGAGCCAATGGCCACAGACACCAGACACTGCATCTGAGAACTTGTAACAGATCTACTGAGCATCTCTCTATTTGTATATTGCATTTGTGGAAGCCTTTAGGCTGAACCCACCTTTGAAATTCATTCAAATACCTGGGAACAACCCAACCATTTCCCAATAGGAATATCTATGCAAGCACGTATAGCAATTATTCCACACCTCCACAAGGGCACAAGTCTTTGTTGTTGATTGAGATACACACAGTGTGTGTGTGTGTATGTACATACATACGTACACATACATACATACATACATATAAATCTAGAGTAGGGATTGATTTTCTCAAAATTGGGAAAAATCATTTGTTTCTAACTCTCAATTTCTGCCTTCCTTGGTGGCACTGCCCATTACAGTGGAGTTTTTAGGATAACATAATAAAACTGAGTTACAGTGTACACAGTAGTGAAACAAAAAATATTTATCCATTCCAGCCAATAATTAATAACTATTTTGGTTTTGGTATTCTGTTTTCCTGGAAGCTCCCCAGAAGTGTCAGCAAGACATAGTGCAAACTGACTTTGGCATTGTACAAGTGGAGGAAAGCACAAAGAGCTCAAGTGATGTCCTTAAGTGCTGTACATTTTTCAAGCTTACTTTGAAGCCTGAGGAGGCTGCAACAATCCTGAAAGTGGTATTTCTCCCAGATGTCACCTGAGGACCCCAGGATAGGTAAGGTATGTGTATACAGTTGGTGCTGGTGTCTCCTGTCCCATGTCTTGGCAATGTGTTCTGTGTGTCGTGTACTCTGTGTGTCCTTCCAGAGAGCCACCTACACGAGTAACCTAACGATTAACCTTCATTAATCCATGTGCTAATCAATTGTGGAACAACTTCAGAACAAGCTTATTTCCTTGCATTTCTTCTCTGCTCTGCCTCATCAATATGGATCTCTGAATTATGTTGGTTTGTGCACATTGTATCCTGTTGCCATGCACTTGATCATGCTTTTTACAGGAGTAACACGTTGAAAACACTTAGAAACATGGAAGGGGGATGGAGCCCTTGTCTCTTTTCTGCTTGGACAATAGGGATGGGAGTCCTGTGCATGGAACTGTTTGCTTTCATTTGAAATAAGCTAGTCAGCACATAAAACAGCTGTACAACTCTCACCAGATATTCTATATATAATTCTTTAATTTGTTGTTCTTCTCTGTTTCCCTTTAAAATTAAAGAGTGTAGTTTTACATTTCTATACCTAGTCTTATATTTGTATGTGTAATTAACCAGAACTCACTTCTTTGTTACTTGCTTAAATTCCACATCTGTACAAATCTTCCTGCATTGTGAACTTCCAGTCTTGAACTATTATCTTTCTTTTTTACATTTTGAATTATTACCAGTATGTCACCTTATTACAGTTTTCCACTTTGTGTCACTGAAATCCTACTGACTCTTATGTAGGATATTGCTCCTAATGTCTGTCATTGTCTCAATGCCTATTCATATTTGTTCTGTCTAAAAAGAACATGGGCTTTTTCTTGTATCAGACTGAAAGCTTCTGCTGAGATACCTTGTTTCCATCAGTCTACAGAATTTTCCAGGGGAATATAGAAAGAAGTGGCCCCCAAGGAATATAATCAATGATGCAATTTTGTTTATAAAGCAAGCAGACAGTAATTAGGTCATGACTCCTGCAGGTGTTTAGCACACAACATGGCACAGGTGGGCTGACAGGTTTGTTTGCCACGTAGTCCATCCACATTTCCAGAAACTCCTTGCCTAGACCATAATTGGTTTTCTACTATTTAAGTATAGCCTTCTGTTCAAATCCTTCCCTTTTGTGGACTGGATGAGATAACGCTCTTTTCCCTGTCTGCTGAAGATGTCTGCCTGGTTTGTCCAGAATCTTTCCAAATACTGAACTCACTGTACTTTTTGATAGATCCAATTACACAAAGCAAAGTTAACACCAGTATTTACCACTTCTAAATACACTGGCTTCTCTACACCTTTTTGCCTCTATTAGACATCCCAAGAGGTAGATTTAGGATTATCAATTATGGTTTTCCTCTAGGTCAGAGTTATGACCAGTTTAATTTTTAATTGAATTTTACAGTTTAGGCTTTCCAGTTTGTTCATAGCTGTTTCATGATGTTGGTTGTTTAAGATTTTGTTAAGAATGTTGTGGCACATTAATTTGTCACCTTGGTCTCATATGAACACATTGGTTATTGTGAACATAGAGACAGGTTGCTAATTTTAATAAACATTCAATAGTTACACGCTAGAAAAAGACAAATACGTTTTAAAAATAATTTTGTTTGCAAAAACAATTGAAATTCTCCACTTATTTAATGAATGCTGGAGTTGAAGTCTTAGTGTGTTTTTAATGCATATTTATTCACATTTTTTAAATTCCTAATTTATAATCAGTGCTCCCTTTCCTTACTTTCATGTTTCTAAGAATGTACATTTTTAAGACATAGAAAATCAGTGAATTTTACCCATTTACCCATCTGATGAGCTTCCTAGTTAGTGACTGGCTGTAACACCCAGTTCATAAAGTTATTCAGAATATGTTCCTTCACAAGAAATCCTAGCAGTTTTCCTTTCCAAGTTGTGAATGATGGTCCCTCTGGGAACACGCATGGTTTCCATATTGCCACTATCAAACGGATGGCAAAATGTGCTGAAGTGGCACTGAGTCAGAGTCAAAAGCTAAGGAAAGCTAGACTCCTCTGAATGCTGAGAATTTCTTACCCTTAGCTTTGAAATATTTCACTGAATGCTTTGTTATCCAGAGATTATGTTCTTTGACTGTGAATGAGACATGCCTGAATTTGCATCTGATGAGAGCTCAGTTGGTGGCACATCGTGTATTCAGGTGATGGTCACATGCAGCTATGTCATGTAATTATGTCATAACGTTCCACCCTACCTTAAGTAGCACTGCTGTTACATGCTGAAGGGAAGCTATCCTTTCTGTAGGGAAATTGCAAAAAAGCAGAGAGGAATCTGAGATTCTGTGTGGTGAGGTTGCTTCCAGCAGAGCTGTTCATTACACAATAACTGGTAGAAATTTTTTAGTCTTGTTACATCTGTAAAGGTTTAATTTCTAGGTGATTCTTGTTCAAACTGATGCTATCTGTCCATTTTTAGCTTTCAGCTGTGAAGTTCCACAACTAAAAACGTGTCTCAAAACTATCATTAGCATTAGATTTGAGCAGACAGGATAATTCATCTTGTACAAGGTACAGAGGCAACTGTTACCTCAAAGATATGCTATGTATAATATCTATCATTTTTATGTATTTATATCTATATTATTTATAATATATATCTATATTATTTATAATATATCTATATTATAAAGATGATGATAGTAGAAGATAGATAGATAGATAGATAGATAGATGGATGGATGATAGATTTGGACAGAAGACAAACCCAAGGAAAGAAGACAAACCAAGGCAAGAAGGAAAACCCAAGTCTTTACCCGGCAGCCATTTAAGCTGAGCTCTCAAGAAACACACAGAGCAGAAAGGTCATGAAGACCATGACAATGTGAGGAAAATAATTGTGTAGGAAATTGCCAAATATTGGGCAGGGAAAAAGATCAGAAAAGGGACCAAAATTGAGCCAAAGTCACATGAGAAAATAATTTTAAAAAATCTAGTACTACAGCAGGGATAGAGAATGCAAAACATATATCTGTAAATCTGGGGTGCTGCTGGTGACATGCATGTGGGATCAGGAGTCCCACGTGGCCCTGTGTCTCTGTGAACACTGCTACCATTTCCCACTTGAGTTACAACTAAAATTAATTTCTAAAATTCATCTCAACCTAGAATGTCTTCTTACCACACTGTCAGTCTCAAAGGCTAAAGGTATTATGTTCTTCACCTGTTTGCATTTTCTAGTGTTCTTAACAGTGATTATAGGAAGTGTCTGGTGCACCTCTGGTTTTGGCTTCATCAGTTATATATTTGTTATATCAGAGAAACAAGACCTGGCCAAGGGAATCACCCAGGGAGAGAACAGATGAGGCACAGCAAGGGCTGGTAGTGGTGAGAGAACAGTTTTTGGCTTCCATGCAAGTGGGTGTTGCAACAGCCTCTTGGGATGGACAGGAGGGCAATGCACTGACTCCCACTCCCTGGGAAGGAGCTGCTAAGAGTCTCCTTTAATAAGTAGCTCCTACGCAATTCCATTTTCAGTATGATCATCCCAAACTCCACTCTCATCTCACTCATACAAGATGAAGTATCATGACTAATCAATTCTATAAGTATTTCTGATACTATTACCTTATTACTTATTCCACAGACCAGAGGTGGTAAATTAACTGAACTGATCCCTGTAAATTCCAAGTTGTGTTATAATGGAAATTTCTGTGGTTTAAAAGGTAGAAGGGCTCATGTAACTCTTGCTGTGTCTTAATACTGTTTTGTAAGTATGCAATGCCTTTCCCACCCACGGACAAATCCTGAATGTCCTGAAGATTTATGAGGCCGCTGGGAGTAGTAGCTGCATTTAGATGAAACCTGAAAACATGCATTTTCAATGTCCTGCATGCTTTGCCAGGCTGTTGTGATCTACCTGTAGGCAACTGTAGCGGTGTATGGACGAAGTTCTGGGAAGCTGCAGGCAGCTGCAGGGTGCCCTGGGCACTGCATAGAGGCACTGAGACACATCAGCAGTGGGTTGCCATGCATTATGCAGAGAGATTGAGTAATGAATTCCGGGCAAGCGATGTCACTCAGAAGTTCTGAAACAAAAATGCTAATCACAGCTGTAAAGAGCATGAGTGGATTGAGATTTTTCTTGTATGACTATTTGTAGGTAATTAGTATGAAGTCATGTGGGGAAACTCCTCCTCTATGCACAGTGTGTGCTGGAGAGAATGTTCACATAGTGAGCTGAGTTACTACAAGCTCCTAAGAGGAATCCTTGATTGGGGAAAATATTTATTAGCATTTTTTCTTTTTATCCCTAAATGTACCTATGTGGCCACTCTATGCCCTTTGAGCTCTTGTATAGTTTAATTTCACACTTCAATCACTTAGTGTAATGGAAAGGTCTTTCACCATCTCCCCCAACTCCAGTCCCCATTCATAAATAAATGCATATCACAGATACAGATCACAGAGTTCCTTTCCAGCTCTTCACTCATCTCCTAGCTTAGCCAAAACCTTGAAGAAAAAATTAGGCTGAGTCTTTTGAAGTGCAGCATATCCAGGCTCTGCAGGTGGAGGGTGGGAATGCCCACTGCAAATTCCTGCTCTCCTCACTTAAAATCAAGCTAAGTACCTGTATGACCTCTCCTTATTCTAACAGTCCTGATTAGCAGAGTCCTTGAGGTAACCATGTCCCAGATGTGCAAGTGTTCCTATAATGAATGTCAAAATCAATATTGCAGGAATTCCCTGTATCACAGTATCAAGTGGTGTTCCTATGCAATGCACTTAATGGTAGATTGTTGCAGCCTATATTTGAGTTTTTTATTTGCCTGGTCCAAGCACACAGCCCAAGGAAGAGCATATCAAAATGGGCCACAGACCATTCTGAGTTCCATGGAGTTGCATTCTTGCAGTTGGTAGGTTGCAAAAAGCGATCTTATCACATGTGCCAATAGCATCAGTCCAAGACTAACAATTAACCTACATTCCTGTGTCACAAATGAGTAGACATGCAGTTGGACAGTTAGAATAAGGAGTGCATCTCACCTTTTTACCAGTGCACTGTCTGTCTGCTGGGGTAACCCCATTGCAAGACCCTTGAAATCAAAATTCCTACATTTTAGGTCACCTTTCAAGCATTTATTCCTTCTGTTTCTTTGGAAAAGCTCCTTGACCGCTGTTGTTTCCTGTCTGTCTTGGCACAGTGGTGGTAATATTTCATCAGTTACTGAATAGTCTTTATGAAGACTTTTAAGTTATAAGTAATACATCAGCATGAAATTCTGTTATTGTATCATTCAAGGTTCTTCTTCCTGTGCAGAAATTTCTCTGTGACAACATAAGAAGGGTCCTTTAGTAGGTGGTTTCTAAAAATATCTATTTAGAAACTAATTTCAAAAGGGCCCTCCTTGTTTATCCATCTGTAACTTCTGTATAATTTTGGGGGAAGGGAGAGGGATGATGAAATCTCTAACGGCAGGTACCCATACCCCTGATAGCTCTGCTGAAGCACCTCTCTTGACTTTTGTCTGCACCTGTGTCCTGTTGCCTATATAGTTTGGCACTTGTTTTCCAGGCAAATGTACTTAACTCCCTGCCAGATGTTGCAGAATTTTAACGATGGACATGTCTACAAATGGGTGTGTTCAGAGCACCCCTAAAGTCATTTCAGTTTGCTGAGCTAGCTCTGAGCCTCATTTGGCAGTGATATGAGCCTTTGACAGTTTTTGGAGACCTTTTTCTGTCCTTCTTGGAAAGTGACCTCTGTAATTCACAAGTTTCTAGTCAAGCTGTCTGCATGAGTTGTAATTCATCTGACTCTGCAGGAGTAGACCATAACAAGTGATTTAGTAGCTTTATTGCATAAACCTGGAAATAGTAATTCAGTCCATATTCTCAAATAAATAAATCACCACTGTTTTGTCTTCTCACCAAGGTCTGCAAATGAGGAAAACTGCATTGTTTGCTCTACCAAAGACATCCGTGAACTCTTAGCAGAATAGTTCAATGCTTTTGTTCCACCTGTGTTTCCCAAGTGTGAAACAAGATGGTATTTTCTTTTGCTCATCTTTTGTCTTGTTTATTAAATAATAAATCCTTCAGAGCCAGAGCTGTCTGTTGTTATAGGTGTAAACAGAACATCTAATTTTGATTTGGGCTTCTAGTGGCTACTGCAATTAAAACATTATTAAAAAGGAGTGTGAGGTTTTTTATGGTCACTAGATAATTGGTTGATTATTAGATTAACAGAAGTCAAAATTTACCAAAAATGGACTTGAAGTTGAGAAGATATGACAAGCTAAGTAGAAGGGCTCATTTAGCTCCTATTAAAAAAAAAAAAAAATCACCTTTAGATTATTGGGAAAGAAATGGAAAATGCCAGCATGGCACTGTATGCATAAAGTAAGTCATTATTCATCCTTATTTTGAATACTGTGCGAAGATCCCCTTATCCCAAAAACCCATAAAAGTGGAACAGCTCAGAGAGGGATAATAAAGATGATCCAAAGACATGGAAGAGCTTTGTTATAAATAATAATTGAGTTGGCTGTGACTCTTCAATCTTGAAATGAGAGGAGAAGAGCTGTAGGTCTGTATGACAAAGATAGGTACCAAACAATTTGTCTCTTCCAGCACAAGAAGTAAGGCACACTAGATGAAGGTAACTGGAGCAATATTCAAAGCAAACAGATTGTTGATGCTCTGGGCAGCAGGCCTGTGGAAGGGCAGCTTCCAGTTCATTGCCAAGGAAGCTGCTGATTTAAGGCTGGTCCAATGAGTGGATAAGATTGCTACATACCAAAGTCACATCCAACTCAGGAAGTTCTCTGGAGTGAAAGCAGTAGGAGGTTGAAAGTATACTGGCCTATAATACACCCCTCCCCTATTTTCATTCCTCCTTAGGCATTCCTTTGAACCTTCAGGACAACATGGACCTTTTGACACAGCTTAATATGGTCTTCTAGTTACAAAACATGGCACCTCCTATAGTCATCCCTACAGCATCAGCAGTTAAGGGTCTCTCTGGAGTGTGTGCCTGAAAAATTGTGTTCATCCAGGATTTCTCAGTGGTTTGTAATTGCACGTTATAGTTCTGCCCTGGTATCTGTGGTCAGAGCAGTGCCTTGATTGACAGCTTTGTGTTGATTCAGTGAATGTCACTGATGAAGGCACTTTTAGCTGCTTGACACAAACAACTTGGGTGGGATCAAAAGTTTACTATTCCTCACACAGGGGCTGTCTTTGATTCTGTTATATTGTATTGCATGGTTGTATTATTCTAACCTTCGTTAGAATAACATAATTTGTAATACAATAAATGTGAAAATGATTATTAAAATCACACTTGATTTTCTTTTTTCTTTTTTTTAAGACAGGGCATTAAGAATTTGAAAAACTTTTGTAAGTATATAGGGAATCAGAATGGAAACGAGAAGATTTTATAGTATCTGAATATGACTGACATATGTGCTTTAAGTGCTTTCATCTAAGTTGCTAAGTTAGGAAAACTTAAAATTACATGTGTTGTTGTTTTCCTATAGAACATGAACAATGTTTCACTACATTAAACCTGGACTGCTGCTGCTCTCCTTTGCAATCCCTCGGGCAGGTTTCTCAAGCGCAGGTGAGGCTCTGGAGCGATGCTGCGGGGCTGCGCTGCGGGCTGACTCAGGAGCAGCCGCCTGTTTCGAGAGCGTCAGTGCCGAAACTCCGGGCTGCTGGCGGCGAGTGACGGGCACCCGTGACTCCCGTTTCCCGCTGATCCCAATTATCCCGCACCCGTGACAGTGCACCGCCTGCCCGTCGAGGTGCTCATCAAGGAGGCGGTGTGTGCAATGATGAAATTTTAGAAACTTCTCCGTCTCTGTTGGTCCCTGGGGTAAGGGGCTGTGAGGAAATGTGCAAAAAAACCCTAAAAAACCCCACACGCAGACAGGCAAACGAACCACCCGGCAGCCCCTCACAATGGCCATGCAATGGTGGGGGGGCAGCACTGAGGGCAGCCGGGGCCCGCACGGCCCGCTGCCGACGGGAGCCCGGGCTGTTCCCGGCGCTGGCCGCCGGTTGCCCGCCTTCAGCCCCTTTGACACCGCCCGAGCCCCGCGTTCAGCCCGTTTGACACAACCCGAGCCCCGCGTTCAGCCCGTTTGACACAGCCCGGGCTCCGCGTTCAGCCCGCTCGGCAGCCCCGGGGCGCCTCAGCCCGCGCCGTCCCGGCCGCCATCTCGCCCTGCGCTGCTGCTGCTGCCGCTGGCGCCGCCAGCGGGCGCTGCGGCGCCGCGGCGGAGCCCATAAAGGCCGCGGGGCAGGCACGGCATGTCCTTGTGTGTGTCGGTGTCTGTCCGCGTGTCAGTGACTGTCGCAGCGCTCGCCCTGCCTGCCCGCGGGATGATGGCGCTGAGCGCCGCCCGCCGCTTGCTTCGCCCGCCCGGGGACCTGCTGCCGCCGCCGGGGCTCGCCTGCATGTGGGCGGCCGGCGCCCGCGGCTGCAGTGGGTCCGGCGCCGGCTCGCAGAACCCGGTGGTGTACTTGGACGTGGGCGCCGACAACGAGCCGCTGGGACGCGTCGTGTTGGAGGTAGGGGCGCGGGGGCTGCGGGCAGCTCGCCCGGCGCGGGGCCCAGGGGACGGTGCCCGCGGAGCCGAGGGCGGCCTGGCCCCGGGCATGGCGGCCGGGGAGCGTGCAAGGTCAGGGCGGGCGGGCGCCCAGCGCCGGCTCCACGGGCCGCGGCGAGGGCACAGCACCCCTGGTGCAGGCGGGAGAGCGGCCGGGAGCATGGCGCTACTCACCCGCCTGCCGGAGCCGCTGCACGCCGCCCTCGGGGCTCCTCTCCCGGGGCCAGAGGGCGGTGGTACGATCCCTCCAGGCGGGGCGGGCAGAGCTCGGAGTGGGGCTGGAGCGGGCAGTGCGGTTGCTGTGGCGCGGCAGTGCCCGCCCCTGCCGGCGGCCAGTCCCTAAAGGCATCCCGCGGGCCGGCCGGGGAGAGGAGCAGAGCAGGGCCCTGGTGTGGCTGGGAGCCTCGAAGGAAGGTTACTTGCATAGTGTGTAAGTTGAAATAGTGAATAAGAATAAACTTACTGCTGTCGTGTACCGCTGGCTTGAGAGGAGCGAGCCGGGGTCCCAGAGATGCTGGGGTCTCTCGCCTTCCCGCCGGGGTGTGCTGCTCTTGTGGCAGCCGGCCCGTGGAGCCCCTCGACCGCACCTCCACTTCATCCTGTTCGTTGCTGGGTGCTCGGTGTGTGATTCCTGGGTGTCCTGAGGCGCTGCCTGCTCCTCGAGCCTCCCGCTCCACGTGCAGTGAAAGGCACCGCGCTGCTCCGGCGGGCAGCAAGCGCAAAAGCTGCGTACCTGCTGGCTCCCTCCTTAAAAATCCAGTTTCTGAAATACAGCCGTGAAAGAAGGCCTGAACAGGAAAACTTGTGTAATCTCGGCGCTTAAAAAAAGCACAGTGAGCACTGTCATGTTGTATAGATGCGTCCGTAGGCCGGGCATGTGCCTCAGGTAGA
Source organism: Entomyzon cyanotis (assembly GCA_024500445.1). Classification (NCBI taxonomy): domain Eukaryota; kingdom Metazoa; phylum Chordata; class Aves; order Passeriformes; family Meliphagidae; genus Entomyzon; species Entomyzon cyanotis. The sequence goes on from JAKEPQ010001000.1 coordinate 24,060,363, forward strand.
TGCGCTGTGTATGGGAAGGAGTAAGGGCTGTGCTCCAGAACCGCGCACTGAAGAGGGAATAAAGCTTTTACGAATGCTGCCTGCTCAGAAAAGTCATTGTGGCCTTCTGCCTCCAGCACCCACTTTGGGTCTGTATTTGCAGAATTTCTTTTTTTATGTAGTTCATAGGAGTTCTGTCTAAAAGGGGTCCCATCGAGGCTAGAGCCCAGTATATTTTTATTCATTGAAAGTGTCAGCATATGAATCAATTGGATTCTTCCAGCTCTTGTGCTCTCGGTAGCGTTTCACGGAGTCATAGGTAAAAATATTACTGTGCAAGTTCCTTATTCATTAATGAAAAATCTGGATTAAAAAAAATAGCATTAATGTTCCTGAATTTCTTGTGGCAGCATTTAATTTCTATACTAAAGATTAGTGTGCCTAGTTTACAGAAAATCTGAATGTATTGCAGCATCACCTTGAATCCTTGGCTAAGTTGTGGTGATCTTCAGCTGTAAATTATAGCCATCTGAGGAGAGTATCCTAGGGAAGGAATATTAAAATCTTGCTGCAGCCAGGCTGTTTCTAGGTGTCTGTTGCTGGCCACTGTTAGGATGTGCAGCAAGATAAAACTTCAGTCTGACTGGTAAGGCCACTTCTATGTCCTTTTTTAAGATTAGTAAAAAGATGTACAGTAATCAAAATCATAAATTTTCATTGGTTGCAAATATGTATGTAACATCATAAGTTGATTTTGATGTACAGTTTCTGTTCTTCTATTTTCTTTGCCTTTTCTGTCATTTTCGTCAGCTAGTTCTGTGGTGGGGTGGAAGACTGGTCTCTCTAGTTGTATCCAAACTTACTTTGATCCTTGGGATCCATAGTGAAAATTCTTCTTAGTGCGCAATTATATGTTGATCCATGAAATCATCAGATGCTGCTCAAGTCACTCTTCATTAACTGGCACTGATGGTATATTTTTAATTGCTGGCCAAATGCTTAGAAAGTTTTGAGGTATTCATGGACTTTTGGATGGCTTGTGATTTCAGATAACTCACCACTTTGGGAAGAGGGTTCAGTTGTACCAGTCTCCCATGTAAATGCTTTTCTATGTGCATATGAAAAAGCTGACTTATGAATTTGTTGGTTTATTTTTCTTTAACAGCTGAAAGCTGACGTGGTTCCAAAGACAGCAGGTAAGGCAGCATATCCATAATTTTGTACTTAAAGTTTCAGATTGTGATTTGCAGGAATGAGAATGTTCTTTTACCCTTTAGAACTAGTTTTTTCATCTTCCATCTCCATTTGTTATTTAGAGAGAGATGACAGGAAGAGCTAGTGAGGAGATGGAATTTGTTATTTTTCAAAATCCTTTAATTTAGTAATTTGCACCAAGATAGTATGATTCATATATTGGGTTAACAGTGGTGAATAAATAGGTTTAAAATCACACTAGTTGGCATTAAAATCAAACCCCAGAGCCGATGGGGAAGGACAAATCAAAGGGGTGGTCTTTAACCTTAGAGTTTCCAAGGAGGATGTGAGGTTTTATTTTATTGGTTGCTAGCTGATTAGTGCATTCATTTTACAAAGTTCTTGTGGTTTATCATTTGTTTCCTTCCGCATCTGCTTATTTAGTAGTTCTGTAAAGAAACTTGCACTTTTTAGTTCCTAGTAGACAAATATCCTTAAAAAAAAAAAAAAGGCAGCATCCTCACAGTTGCTACAATGAACAGAGGCATAAAAGTCAGAAAATGAAACCTTTGACTGCCAGCAAAGGTGGGGGAAGTTGGGGAATTGGAGTCACAGCAAAATAAAAGGGAGATGAGATGGAAAAGATTATGTTTGTACCCCATTCTGAGGCTAAACAAGCTTTGTTTTCTTGGCTTTATAACAGAGGTTTTGTAAAGTATGAAAATAACTAATAGATTGATAATACGACAAAGTTTTTGAAGTGTATGATCTTGAGACATTGTTAGTCTAGTTGTGTTTGGTTGTATTGCTATATACAGTACAAAATATAATACTTTATGCCTTGTTTCCACAGAAAACTTTAGAGCTCTTTGTACTGGTGAAAAAGGATTTGGATATAAAGGATCCACTTTTCACAGAGTGATTCCTTCATTTATGTGCCAGGTAATGTTTTGGGGTTTTTTTAAATTTTGTTATTAAATTTATTTTTATATTATTTACATGTTTCTAGAAACAGACTAATGGTAACATTTTCAATGGCTCTGCTCTAACCTTTGCTAACAACACAACAAAGAAGTGACAGCATAACTTGTGTTTCTGATCTTTTTGCAATGGCTGTCACCTAGCTCATCTTCTGTACAAATAAATGTAAGTTATGCTTAGGTGGTCAAAAAAAGCCTGGCTGGAGGCTTTCTGCGGTTGTATAGCAGTGTACTTTAGTGTGGGGCATAGCTGACAAAATGGCACTTGCTTGGGAGAAGCAATTGTGGGTAGAATGACAATCAGCTTACTGTTCTAAGTGAGCTAAGCAAGCAATGTGTCCATTCCTTATTCCTAGTAGAATAATCTGTTCACAATAGACAATGTGGGGTTTTTTTGTTTTTTTTTAATTTCTCCCTAATATGAAGGGGATGAGGAAATCCAAAAGGTTGAGTTGGAGTTGATTTTTGGGATGACACACCTAAGATGGATTTTGTTTGGATTTAAAGGATGAATCTTTTGAAATTCTGGATAAGAGCCCATGCACATTAACAATGTTTTTTTCTTAAACAGCAGCAATAAAAATAACAACAAACCTTTCTGAAAGCCTCTTTCTCTAATGTGTTTGGCAGATGAGCAGGATGCAGCTGCTGTAGTGCACTGGATTGTATGATTCCTGGTGGTCCTCTCTTACCTTAAAAAAGGCTGCATTTCAACAACATTGCGTTGTTGAAAGGCTTTATAAAAATTTGAGAAAACGTTAAGAAAATTTGAAGGTTATAGTAAGCGTGCTTTGTTTATTAACTGATGACTGTGATGGTCTCCCATCCTCAGTTATTTTTTTAAGTGAAAAACATCTGTTGGAACAAGAGGCCCTAGTTGTATGACCTATTTCTAAGAAGAAAAAGGGGACTGGTGTGCTGTAAAGGACCTATTTTTGTGCCTTTTAAATGCAAACTAAGGTTTTGTAATACTGATAGAGGGACAGAGTTTAGAAGTCTTTCTGGGATCAGAAATACATAAACATAAAAAAAATTAGAAATCCTACTTTGCATTCTGTCACTAATTTGTGAAGTTCTGTGTAAGTCTGTTCTCCTTGCCCTCCCTGCTGTGTCCCCCCAAATGGTCTGGAAATCGGGATACTAGATGATTGACTGGTACGGTGAGATAATGAATTGATGTTTAGGAGTTACTCAGAGGTCATTGCTGAAGTAGAAGCACTGTCATGAGTTTCAGCAATTTTCAAGTGAGAGAAAACAGTAGAGACCTCTGCACTTGTTGGGATGGAATGTTAATATGATTCAGGTAATTGGTATGGCCTAATTGAAGGCCATCATATCCGGGACTTGGCAATTCCATGTCTTCCCATGGCATGCAGCATGCAGAACATAGTTTGGGACTGTGTAGGAGTGGCTGTGACACCACCTGTGACAGATGAGTCAAGGTGAGAAGGGGAAGCTGAAGGGCACGTGCAGTACCTGTTGGGTGTGAGTTCTCTGCCAGCACAGGTGGTGTCACTCCTGGAGAGGACATGGCAGGTGGCTGGAAGCAGTGGTTAGGAGCCACCTGTGCGAGTCACCCTGGTTGCATTTTTTGTTTGAACCGGTTTTTTGTGTTAAACCTGAGACAGCTGGTCACATCTCTTCTGGCAAGCAGCATGTAGACAGCTAACATAAGCTCAACATAGCTGTGTTGTAACAAGGAACAAAATGTAGAAATAGCAAAGGGTAATAATGGAGATCTTGATCAATGTTTATACCTGTTGGAAGAAAGGAAGGGGGAAAAAGAGTTTGGATGTTTTGCCTATGGTAATGAACTTGGGTGATTTGGTTTTGAGGCCTTTGAGGTGTTTCCTAAAATTATTGCTGTTTGTTGCATCACATTTGGGAGAAACACAGAGAGGTGGTTGTTGGAGTTATGGATGACAGTTGGCAAATATCAGCAATATCTGAAGCAGAAATTTACTGATTTTAGCCTGATTGTACCTTCATCTAGTTACATGGTTTTAAATTGAGTGGCCATGCTCGTCCTTAACCTGAAGAAAATTTGTTGATGTTGTAATTTTTAACTTAGAGCAAGTGTGTATATTTTCAGTAGCATCACTTTTGATGTAAAATAGTCAATGTGTGCTAATAGTGTTAATACCCATTTCTGTTTCAGGGTGGTGACTTTACAAACCATAATGGAACAGGTGGAAAATCCATTTATGGCAGTAGATTTCCAGATGAAAATTTCATACTTAAGCATGTAGGACCTGGTAAATAAACATATTCTTTTTACCTTCTGATGACTATAACCTATAATGAAGTATTGTTTATGAAGATGTGTTTTTTAAGAAAATGAAGTTTCTTAGATTTGTGGGTCACTTGGTAATTACAGAAGTATCAAAGAAATTTAGCAATGTGTTGTCCCTGGCATGTGCTTACTTGTGTGGACGGCTCTACAAGTGTATGTCAGCCCATAAGGGGCTTAAAAATTCTCCGAAGGTGAAATTACTTATTTTTATTTTCCTCTTTCGTAAGTCATAGACGTCAATTTTTACTTAGTTGATTATTGCAGAAGTAAAACAAAGTGATTTGGGATTTCTTATTTACTAGGTAACACAGGTATGTCATTTTAAGCTCTAATTAAAGCCAGGAAAAGCAAAGGAAAGGCCATACAGAAGATTATCTGATTGAATTCTATAGTATGGTTTTTGCATTGTTACTTCCTCATCCCAGGAGGCTGCTACTGTTGAACCACAGGAGACTTAGCTGATGTTAATTGAGTTCAGGGTGTGTACAACTAATTACATTGCTAACACTCTTGCTGGGGAACAAAGGGAGGCTGAGCAGGAGGAAATATTCAAATGCAAGAAGTTGGCATTAGAAATAATTTGGATATACTGTGAGACCATCACATCTTCTGTCTGTCGACTTTTAGAATAAATGTGCAGAGGAAACTTGTCTTCTCCACTGCATACTTGTTACACCAATCTAACAAGCTGCTGCTGCTGTTCCAGGTGTTCTTTCAATGGCCAATGCAGGACCTAACACAAATGGATCCCAGTTCTTCATTTGCACTGCAAAAACAGACTGGTAGGTTCTCAGCTCTGCAGATTAATCTCATTAATTGATGCCTGAATCTGGAGAGTTTAGGGTTTTCTTAGTGTTTTTCTGTGTTGTTTGTGGGTTGACGGGGTTTTTCTTCGTTGGTCGGTTGTTTCTTTGTTTTGTTGTTATTTCAAAATTACTTGGTTCAAATGGAAAATAAATTGGTTTTGTTACTTGAGGGAGGAAGGGCTGTGACAGCAACAAGGCTGCTATCCCTCAGAATGTTTCTGAGGTCCAGAGCTAAAAGTATTTCATGTCACTTGAAGAGCAGTTGTGCCTTTGCCATAAAATTGGTCAGCAGGTGAGAGCTATGAAGATCTGCTAACCCTGTCTTTATGTTGTTTTAAGTAAAACTGCCTTTTGTGTGTTTGTTTTGCAGGCTAGATGGAAAGCATGTTGTTTTTGGGCACGTAAAGGAAGGAATGGATGTTGTGAAAAAAATCGAGAGCTTTGGTTCCAAGAGTGGAAAGCCCTCCAAAAAGATTGTCATTACTGACTGTGGCCAGCTGTCCTAATCTTTTGCCCTACCCTTCATGACACTTTTGATGCTGTGAAAAATTAATCATAAAAACACCCAAACATTTCTTATCCCACAAGCAGCACCTATGCAACCATGTATTTTAAATAACTTGGTCCAACTTTTATAATTATATTGAATAATGTTTATTAAAACCATAATATACTAACTGAGGCATGTTGTAACTGCACCACCATGGTAGTCACACTGATTTGGTGGAGTCCCCTTGTGTTTTGCAAGAAGTGCTAAGGTCACCCAGAGTATATCTGACTGCAGTGATCCTGTCCTTAGTATTTGGATGTTTCAGGTGTTAGAATGGGCAGTGAAGTTGACAGCAGGGGTTCTGCAGTTGGGGGTTAGGTATAAATTGAGAGATGGCATGTTACCTTTGGTGCTAATAAATGCTTATTCTGTTGTTCCTCTCATCGTTTTGAAACAGTATTACTGACCAGTGCTCTCAAGGCTGTCTGCAACAAGACTGGCATTTTATTTGTGTCTCAGTTAAGGTGTGTCCAATAGTTTTAATGAGGGACTGTGGTTTTTTTAAAAATTAATTCTGGTTTAATCTTCTTTTCTTATAGTCTCAGACTACTTTTTAAAAATGAACTTTACCTGCTTCAGTGGAGCAATTTGATTTTTGGGTAAATTGCTTTAGGTTGAGTTAGGCTACTACTGAAGCTGTACCTGCAATAAGACCTCAATCCAGCCAAAGGATCTCAGGAATTTTTATTACGGAACTGTGAAGTGTGCTTCTGCTCTGTGATCTGGTTCTGTGAGGAATATGGTTCAGTTCTCAAGATATGGCCTATTTTTGCACTTTGAGAATATAATCAGTATAGTGAACTTGCTTGAATGAGAAATAGGTTTGATTATCTTTTTGTCATGTCAATCCTGTGAAGTTACCCCAACTTGGGTATTACTTGGATTATGATTTCTTCTTATGCATCATCATCATCATAAGTCAGAATTGGTCACCACAGAATGACAAGGCCTAATCAGCACAACAAAATCATTATTGTTGGGGTTTATGCATGAGAAGGAAAGAATTCAGCTGATGAGCTAAAGACATTTCATTTGTATAAAGCAGTATGTATGTTCTATGTGGCATGCTTGAGTAGCAACAAATCTTGAAACCTCACACCATTGCCTTTGGAATCACTAAGGCTGTAAATGTCAGTGATTGTAGGAAAAAGCACGATTGTTTTGTGCAATAATCTCATTACTGAAGAGAAAAAATGTGATTGCTTTCTTCCAATGTGAATTTATTTTCATTGCAGGGTGGTAGTATATGGGTTTAAAACTATTTTGTACAGGATTTTTTTACACTGAGGGCTGCACTTGTATGTGCAAGGTAATATTTAGAATGTAATTTTGAAAAATATTGAAAAGCTTTTTATTCTTTCCACTGTAGCTGCTTCATCTTTGTAGTATTTTTTAAATACCAAGTTGTGTTGGTTTGGCTTATTTCACTTGGATACAATAATTTTTTTGTGCCTTCTCTTAATTTGTATATGAAAATCAATTAAATACACTTCTGCCACAAAAAGAAATTGTCTGTTCCATTCTTGAAAGCAGGAAATATATGAGAAGCTGAAACTTCTTGGACTTAATAAAACCTGGGCTGTTCTATTTTGTCGACATTGTGATGGGTCTGATCTGTTGCTGAGAAGCTGTGGTGTCATTCAGGTATGGCCAGCAAGAAAGGGAGTGATGGTGCGTTGCTTTGCCTCTCACTACTGAGCTAAAATACTTGTCCTGCCGGGTCACAGCTCTGTCCTCTCTCCCTGCCCCTCACACACTCGGTGTCCCGCTCGGTCCCTGTCCTGGCCCTTACACACTCGGTGTCCCGCTCGGTCCCTGCCTGTCCCTGTCCTGCCCCTCACACACTCGGTGTCCCGCTCGGTCCCTGCCTGTCCCTGTCCTGCCCCTCACACACTCGGTGTCCCGCTCGGGCCCTGCCTGTCCCTGTCCTGCCCCTCACACACTCGGCGGGCCCCGCTGCCCGCTAGGTGGCGCCCCGCGCCCGCGCAGCCCCCTCAGCGCCGCCCAGAGCCGCGGGGTCAGCGGCCGAGCGCCCTCAGCCTCCTGTGCCGCTTGGGGTATCATCCAGAACAGTTTTTGGGGGAGCTAGTGCTTAGAAACCCTCTAATCGGTCGCAGAAGAGAGAGGTACTTGCTGTGGAGCTGTGGCTCTGAGGAGATCTGAGGGATGGTAGGTGTGCTAGTGCCATTTTTCACCTGGATGTTTCGAATACAAGTTTGTACACTGGCAGAGAGATTGGCACATCCAGACTGCCTCTGGAATGAGGCAGGGGCACTCCAGGAAAAGAGCCTGCTGAGAGCTTCACGTGGCTACCACTGATGTGCTTCCAGATGCAACACAAGTAAGAAAGCACACCCTTAGGTAAAGTGCAAGTAAATATACACAGAAAAAATGAGTTTATATTTCAAAGTTGTTTCAACAAACTCACAAATGTTTTTGTTTAGTCTCATGTTTTAATTATTTGTTCCAGACTTTCTGCTTACATAAATTGCTTTCTTTGGTGCTAGACTGAGGCTATGTCTCTGTGTTTATAAAGTTTAAATGCTTTGAAGTCAAGACATTTGAGGTACAAAGTGTTGTTCTCTTTTGTAATGCTGTATACTCTGCTGGTAGTAATATATCAACAATCAGAACCTCAAAGAAGTGAATTACTGAGACTACAAATCATTTTATGTGACATTTCAAGGCCAATCTGCATGTCCTGCTGCTAGCTGAGAATTTGTAGTTGGACAGGCACACTCTACCCAATTTAGAAGTAACCAGGCTAAAAAGACATTGACCTTCAAGTGGAAAGCTTTCAAATCTTGAACTGTAGATTTCTTAATTGGGTCTGACTCTGCTTAAAGACATTGTATAGACCAGCTCATCACAGGTGCATTTTTGCCCTGGATTTTCACAGCCCAAAATATCAATTTGTTGCACTATTGAACTGAAAACTGAACCTTGGGAACAATTGTCCTGAGCCTTGACATTCCTTCTCCAGTACCACCTCTGATTTTTTTAACAGCTCTGGATATGCCTTTTCCTTGCTCTCCTTTCCCCATGTGGTCCCTACATCTGCCATGGGGCACTGTGGCCAGCCAGAGCCTGCACACTGCATTAGCCAAGGGTGAGCTGCCAGAGGTAGGAGAGAAAAGAGCCACAGCATCAGGAAGGCACAAGTACGTCCCTCATGTAACTTCTTTCCCCTTGCCGTGATTGAGGTCTGGGAGCCCCACATCAGGGCTGTGCTGTGCTGCAGGCTGGCTTTGCCTCTGCGTCACTCCCCAACACAGAATTTCCATCCTCAGGGGACTGAGGACACTTTGCTTCTTGTGAGCAAAACTGGTTTCCCAGCAGTAGCCAGCTGGGTGAGGGCAGACAGAGGCACATGGATAGCAGCAATGGTTTTTTCTTCTCCCCAAATCCTCCAAGAGAAGGAGCTCCAGCTCCAGCACAAGGTCAGCTATGGTGCCCTGGCACAGTGGAGAGGAAGGCTTGGGGAAGCTGTAGGACAGAAAGGCTGCTCCAGGAGAGGCAGGTGCTTCACTGCTTTGGGAGGCAGATGGAAGTAAAGAGGTGCTTTTTCTACTTTTGTCAGAGCTGAGGTGTCAGGAATTGACAAGGGTGTGATTCAAGAGCTGGGTTGCAGGAGGACCTTCACTGCGAGGTATAAACAGTGGAAGGTGAAGGGACTTGATGGTGACTGTGTGAGGTGGGAGGCCTCCCTGTGGCAGGAGAGGGAGCTGATTTTGTTACAGGGGATTTGAATGAGGATAAGCTTGTTTGACTGCAGATGCCATGCCTAAATGAGAAGATTTGAGGGACCTTGCTGCAGAAGGTTGTCAGTACCTGTTGCTTGCTCTGTCAGTGGTGAAGATGTCCTGCAGCATAGCTGGAAATAACATTGCTGGTGGTTTTGGCTTGAGTTCAGTGCAGTCATATCAGAGGATAATGCTGACTCCAAAGTATTCGTTATTTATTAGCTGGTAAAAACCCCTAAAATTCAGTTATTGTTGGGACTGAGGGAGTTTGAGAAGAATGGAAGATAACTTAGTCAGCAGCACACCTTATCCTCTCTCAGGAATTCAGCAAAATGTTCAGTTCCTGAAGGCCCCAGGAAAGAACAGTATAAATGTGCAGGTAACCAAGCTTCAAGTTCTAAAACTGCTGCTTCAGTCTACCTCTCCCCACTGAGGGGGCAATTCTTCATCTGGATTGGTAGCACTCCATGCACTTTGCTTGGCATCCACCTGTGTTCCCTATGCACATATACATATTTTTGAGGATTAAAACACAGGTTGTGTATAAATGTCACCTCACTTCCCGCAGCCCTTGCAGTGAGTGTGTTCACGTGTGTATGTTTCAGCAGAGCACCTGCTTCACCGCAGGACTCCCAGAGGGCTTCTCCAGGTGTTCTCCCCCATCCTCTCCAAACTCAGCCACTGCACCTGTGAGTGAGCAGGTGTAGGGTGAGGGGACAGTGACCTCCTTGTGCTGGTGCTCCTTGGGGTCACCTCCATGCTGAGGCAGGGCACTGCTGGGACCCACCGTGGCACATGCTGGAGAAAAACCCTCCCTCACCCATGTGGGATGGAGCAATGGCTTCATGGTATTTCATATTAACTAGGAAGTCACATTTCTTTTCACAACCCCACCTTGGCCCTGGAGGTCTGAGGGGTGCAGGGGTGGACCAGAGATATTGTGTCACTCCATCCTTCCCTGACAGATCAATATGTTTAACCACCCTTGAGAAACATGGGTGTGAATTTTTGTTCCTTTTTACCAACCAGGACAAAAAGCACTTAACTAGGGAAAATAACTGACTGTGTCTTTAAGGTGGGATCAAGGGGAAGTTAAAAATGTGCAGACACAGAGGTTGAGGAGGGGAATTTTGTCACCGTTCTTATTTTCACTCACCTCCTACTTAAAATTCATCCAGGAAGGTAGGCAGAACAACACAACAGCTGCTAAAATTACTAGGTGGGAATCATTTTTAGCAGGCACAAGTGTCTTGTGGTTTTCCTGCTCATGCTCTCCCCCTCCACTCCTACCTCATCCCCAGCTGGCTGCACTTTCCTCCCGAGAGGCTTTCGTGTCGCTGGTGTCTCTCTAATAGCAGCCAGCCAAAGGCAATCTGTCAGTGATGTGTGGCAGCTGCCACGCCAGCCCCCACCGGGACTAGCCCGAGGAGGAGCCCTGGCCTCGGCTCCTTGGCCCTTAAGGGATTCACTGCTGCGGCCCCACCACTGGCACAGCTGACACGAGATCCTTGGAGATGCAGAGGAGTGCGAGGAGGAGGCAGCAGCTGCTAATGTTTAGGTTTTGCCAGAGCAATAAATTTTGCATTAGTACTAAACAGTGTGCGCTCCAAATGATGCAGTGTCTTAGGGTTTCTCTTCCTGCCAAAAGTCAGTGTTTGGTTAGAATTTTATTTTTTGGAGGCAGCTTTGCTATTAACTTGATGGTTGCCAAGGCCAAACAAAGTGCAAAGTGTCCTTTAAAAAAGCTGCGTGATTCTGTACATTAAAAGCTGGGGGATGCCAGCACGCAGTCTCAGCTTGCCGCCTCTCACATCCTTTGCTGATATTGCCAGGATCCTATAAACGCTTTTCTGCATTTTTTAAAGAACATTTCCTTGCCTAAACTGCAGAAGCTCAAGCTTTGCACTCTTTGGTCTGATGCTTGCTTGGTAGGGCACTGTACAGCTCCTGGGCGGAGCGTGCAGCGGCACCAAGGCGGGCTGACTGGACGGGGGGAAGGGTCAGAGCTGGAGCCAGCACAGAGCTACACCCAAACGCTGGCTGCAGCCCGGGTCCCCCACCCGGAGCGCACCATGACGTTACAGAGCTGTTAACCCACTAACCCTGGGCCCCCTGACTCACTGGTGAGTGCAAACAATGGGCTGGCCCTGAGCAGTCGGGAAACAACGCCGATTGCTGCCCGGGTGGGTCCCGGCAGAGTTGTTTACTGGGGGCTGACAAGAGAGGTCTTTGAGATTACTCTTGGATCTGCAGCACCTCGGATTGAGAGCTGGGGCCAGTTTTGCAGGGCACAGTGTGTGTACTCCAGATCAAGCAGTTCCTGGCCCAAAGCCGCCTGAAAAAATATCCCTTGGCTTGGATGCCTCCCTCGTTGCTCTTGCCACCACCCTCTCTCGTCTGTGTACAGCTGGTGATATCAAGCAATAGACTAAGGGAGCTGCAGAGAGAACTCTGCCTTGACTCCTGCTGTGAGGCCACACAGATCAGTCCCCTGAGATACCTACTCCCTCCACCCCACAGCAGAAACCTGGAGAAAGCTGAAATTTAGTTCACTGCTAGAACATGGAGCCATGACTGTAGCTCCCCTGGGTCAGTCGGTTGCAGGCAGAGCTTTGTCGTGCCCTGTGAGGAGGAAGTGTGGCTCTCTGAAAGTGTGGCTGTCCTCCACCACCTCTGGAGCAGTAGCTCACAGCCTCAGCACCAACAGCCAAGAGGTTCTGAAGGTAGGACAGGATCGGGGCTGCAGGCTCTCGGCCCTGCAGGTGTTGCTCCCCATGGAGTGATGCAAGATGCAGGTTGTGGCCATTGCTGCCTGTCCTTCCCCAGCTGTGGGCTGGCAGTGGGGCCAGGCAGCGTGGTGTGGTCCGGGGGATGTTACGGTGGCAATGGTGTCACTGCTGCAGGTTGTCACATGTGCTGCTTCTTGTGCTTTCCTTACTTGGGCAATGGGATGCCTGAAGATGCACTCCCTCTGATATCCAGCTGGATCTTGCCCAGTACTGAAGTAACTCCCCCAGTCTGCAGCAAGAGCACACCTTCCTCTGACTGCCTGTAAGTTGCCTGCCTAAAATCACATCTTAATACCATCTTCTTTCCAGTCAACCTATCAGTGAAAGGCACATGTTGCTGGGTAACTGAGCTCCAGGCATGCACAGTGTTTGCTGACCATCACCAGTTTGTGCCCCTCATGCAGTAGCTGTGCCCCCAGCTGGGGAGGCCGGGGGGCTCAGGGTGTCTGCCTTCAGCCTGCGCTGTTCCCACCTGCCTCTGCAGGGAGTCTCTTGTCATGGTTGCAGTTCTCGGGCTCTTGTCACTGGCACATCTTTGGAGGGCAAAGGTGGACACAGCTGCCCTGGCTCCAAGCTGTGCTCCCACATCCCTTTGGGCTGCAGGCTTGCTCCCATCTGTGGGAGGGTGGTCTGTCTGTCTGAAAGCATCAATCCCAAATCACTTAAGCTGAAAAACGTGCAGGGATTTAATATATGGGGGAGAAAAACATCCACTCTCTGTTAAATGTTTTCCTTTGACTGCAGGGTGAGCAGGATCTCACAGAGGTTGAGGACTCCAAGTATGAGACACCAAATGGGAGACCACCAGTGGATTGGCTATCTCTGGTGTAGCTGCTGTTACCAACTACTTGTGGGGACTCAATGTGTCATGTTGGGTCAAGTCAGAGCAATTCATTTTTCTAGTGCTTTTATTCATTCTCTTTCTTTGGCTGTTGTTTTGAAATTCATTGGAAAAGTGGTTTAATGCCCCTGTATTTTGGATAATAGTATTCATGTGCACAGATGCAGGAGTCCATAAAAAAGGAAAACTAGATATTTCTTTTAGTTGTAAGGATGACTTCATTTCTGGGGTGAACTGGAGGATTGTATGATGGTTAGTTACAAAAAGCATAGAAACTGGTGTGGAACAGTGGGCAAGATAATTCCATCATGCTCTTCTCCACCTTTTCAGCATAATTCCCTTTATGACAAAATGAAAGGAAATTATTTTTTCTCTTCACAATAATATGAAATAATTTTCTAGAAACTATCAGGGCCCAGATTGCCTTAAGCAGAGTTATAAAACTGCATCTGGTTCAGCACACAATTCACAAGAGAGGACGGCCAAACTGTACCCTGACAGCTGGCTGACATGCCCTTCCTGTGGGATCCTGCTGCATGCAAACCCGAAGCTGTGGCCAGCCCCTGTTTGCACAAACCCCCTGCTTGGCCATGCTCAGAAATGTCTTTTGCAGTTTGCAGCTAATGCTTCTCTCTGCCGTTATGATCTGACTCCTGACAAAGGTGGAGGAGGCGGAGGGAGGCAGGGGCTGCTTACCTTTGCGGGAGGACAGCACAGCAGCATTTCCCAGATGCTGTTGATATTTTTAGTCCCATTTAATTACTTGCCTCAGTTAATGAAGTTTATGTCATCTCCTTCCATAGCTGTTTCAGAAGGTGTCTGAGGAGTAGGGTCAGGGGGGCACCTCCACCCATCAGCTGCGCAGGAGGGAATGTCCTTTGCTGCCAGTGTCACACCTGAGGTCTGACATCAGCATCCTGTGTTGCGGGGGCAAAATAACATTTTCCTTCTAGTTTCTATTTCATTGCTTTCTAAACTCAAAACACAGGTGAAAGAGCAAGGGTGTCAGATTGAAGCAAGATAACATGTATGTAGTAACATACACCAGAGAGCCAGATGGGTCAGTGAAACAAACTTGGAAACTGGGGGTTCAGTATGGATGCAATACATTAGAATATAGAAGAAAATATTTTATATCCCTAGAGAAGAGTTGACGCATTATTTAAGAATAAAAAATTCAGATAAGCCAAACCTAAATTTAAGGAGCCACAAAAATTAAAAAATTAAAGTAGTGATGCATTAGCTGGGAGATCAGCTGTGCCACCTTTGTCTGTCCAGAAGCTGCTTGTGTGCCTCAGGAATGATGCTGACAGTTTTTCAATGTCTACTTACAGCTGCAGATAACAAAGGTTTGTACCCTGTTGTTCTTTGAGAGCAGGGCCCCTCAAAGAGCAGGCTGAACTCTGTATCAAGGAGTCAAAGGGTTAAAATAATATTGCCCAAGTGTGTCATTGCTGACTAAGGTCCTAGGCTTAACAAAATCCCAAATTGTTCCTGTTCCACTGATGTAATTTGTTATCCTGAATTTTCCCCTATTTTATTATTTCAGTATTCCTGTGTCACAGTCACAGCTTCAACATGTATTCTTCAGTTGTTCTCTCAAAAACCTGGCAGAAGTATGAGTTGGATGATAAACCAGTTCTGATCTTGTGTGTATTTGACATCATTGATCTGGTGAGCCAGTTTCCTGCTGATCAGGGTGCTGAGGTGGATTCTGTCCTCTCTCCAGGTGTCTCTAGCTCATTCCGTCCTGTCTAGTTGTATAAGTGGGATATGCTGGGAAATGGCAGTGGTTCCAAAGGGGGAAAAACACCACGAAAAATTACTTGAAAAATCACAATGAGTGTGGTGAGGCATTGGGCCACGCTGTCCTGAGTAGTTGTGGATGCCCCCTCCTTGAAGATGCTCAAGGCAAAGCTGGATGGGGCCCTGAGCACGCTGGTCTAGTGGAAGGTGTCCCTGCCCTTGGACAGGGGGGGTGGAACGAGATGGTCTTTAAGGTCTCTTCCAACCCAAAGCATTCTGATTCTATGATTCTCTGACTTGTGGCCATGTGGTATGATCCTTAAGCTGCTGTAGACTCTCAATAATCAGTGAAATTTTTACCCAATTCCAATCCAGTGTAACTTATTAGGACAAAACTCTCTCCACCTGGTAAAGCACGTAATTTGTACCCAGTTATTTCTTAGGTTTTTTTCAATAGTCTTACAGCTGGGGCATCTCAGTGTTAGGGTCTCAATCCTGAGGTGGTTTCATTGATACCAACATTGACCCGCAGCATAAATGAGGACAGAGAGTATTTTACATGTATTTTGTACTACCTGGCACAAAGTGATGGAAAACTGGAAAAACAAAACCACAGACTACAGAGCAGAATGAATAAAACCAAAAAAATAACTAGGTCCTTTATTTTAGGAAACTCTCCAACAACCTCTAGTATGCATTAGTGAGATATCAACTTTCTGCCTTGCAGAAAAAACGATAAAATATTATATCTTAGTCCTGCACACTTTAAAGTTCCTTGTCCTTTATTACAGCCACTGGTTTATTAAAACTGGAAATGGACCTAGACTAAACCTCTGCCCAACTATGTCTGAATGGCTGCATCCAAGCCCTGCATCTTTTGAAAACTGTCTCTAAAGTTTGAAACAAACCCAAGCCCAATACAACAGCAAACAGCTTCTCATTTCTCCTCTCTCAGCTTCTTCCCTGAACAAAAATCCTTGCACCTGGACACACAAGGCCATTAGGTTCATAGGATAATTCTTTACCCACTACTGTTAAAGGCAAAATACCCAGTGTGGTTAGTAGTGTCTCAGGATTAAAACTCAATCCACTTGAAACTCTTCCCAAGCATATGTGATCAATGTTGAAAGTATATACATATTTATTTTAGGTCTCCTGATGTGATTTGTTCTGTTTGTAAGACTAACTGGCAGTAAAAGGTATTAATTTCCTATCACATTTTTCCATATTGTCCTTCTCTTGTCCTTGTAGTTTATGGCCTCTGTTAAGGAATGTTGTCCTCTGGATAATTTTTATCGGCTTTGCTTTTTAATAATCAGTATTCATGCTTAATACAGCATTTTTTTTTTTTTGTAACAAATTTCATAACTAAAAAAACCAAAGCAGCCCCTCTTTCCCTTGGACAGATTTAAAATGTGATTACTTTTATAAGTTATAAATAAAGGCCTAGTAGTTGATGTTTAGTGGGAAACTCTCCCAGTGTATTTCAGAGCCCTGTTTTTCAGTCTCCTCTGATAAGAAAACTGCTGACTTGGCATTTTGGAGAGCTGTTTCTTGTGCTTTGTGTTTCTGCTGTAGCTGCCAGGAGTTAGCCAAGCTCCAGACTGCAATGTGGCCAACCCAGGAGCTGCCTGAGCTGCTCAGCTGCCTTCTAATGGTAACACCACACTGGTGGCTGCTAGGTTCTGCCCATGAGCTTCTGGATCAGGCAAGCTTCGGGTCACCAGGTTGTTGTCCCCAGGATCCCGCTCTTGGTGGCACCTCCACCAAGACCTGGGAGGGGGGTCTGTGACAGCCTTTACTGCACCTGGGCACAGCTCATACTCTCACCATTAGATCATCCAGGGTAGCACGTAATGACGGCAGATTTTTGTGTTTATGGCTCCTGTGGAAGGTTTGTTTCAGAGGAGATAATGCAGCTCCACACTGTTATATAGTGTTATTTTCCCCCCATGGTAAGACACTGAGATAAGTGTCAGGCTCAGAGGATGTAGTCCCTGGGTGAGCAGGGGCTGGCCAGATCTTCCCACAGATACTCTACTGCTGGCTTTGTCTCCAGGCTGGCTACTTATGGTGGTTTGGGGAGAGATAGAAATCTTTAGTGATAAATGAATGGGGAGAGATAGGATTCTCTACTGACAAATGAGTGGGATAGAAATCTCTACTGGTGAATGAGTTGCTTCAACTAAAAGCAGCCACTGACAGATATGACTGAATTACTGCATGAGTTTTGTAAAGCCAAGGGAAGGGGTTGAAGCAGCACCTAAAAGCCTTGATTTCCAATACCAATGTGTTCTCTTGACCTCGTTTCGTGAGATCCTTTTGTACCAAAGACCATTCATGGTCCCAAAGGTTTCCTGAAGGGTTTGTAATTTGGCAAAAGTGCTTCTAAATGACCTGGCAGAACTACTTGCTTTTGAGAAAAATGTGCTGGTCTGTTCTTGGGGTTCCCTGCCAGCCTGTGCTAGGTATTTCTTTTTTTTTTCCTTCTCCATAGTCTGCTCCAACAGAGGCGCATTCCCCCAAGAGTTTGGTGGGGAAGTAAAGTAACCCTTGTCAGAAAAAAAAAGCTGTAAAAACAATCTCTCTGATACTAGTGGGTGAGGGCCCAGTAAAAGAGATGACGATCCAACTCAGAGCCTGCTTCAGTTAACTAAAAAGAAATAATAAGAAATCTAGTATTTAAAACTGAATTAATTTTCACTTTGGACTGCGGTCAGATTAGAATCAAGTTTAATTCCTTCAAGCTATGCTTTCCCTCAAATCCCATTAGTATTTAGAAGCTTTCCTAGGGGAAGCCAGTTCATTTGTCTTAGAGCACATCGTGCTGCTGGACTTTGTCTCAGTGGAGAAGGAAGGCTGGGCTGTAACTGCAGTCTCTCCTTATGAACTCATACTTGTCACACATCCAGGACTAGATGGGCTTGTCTGCCCCTCACACCCACCCAAAATATAGCTGTGTCCTAGGGAAATGACCTCCACCCTGGGCCCCTCAAGGCCTGGGCGATGCTGAGGTATGCGCAGGCTGATGCATCCCTGCCCTGAGACTGCTGGGACCTACAGGGATTGTGCAGTAAGAGGCATTTTACAAGGACTGGGATATCTAACCCAATTCCCAATCACTTCTTTTCATCAATATCAATATGAAATCACTGCTAAAAAAACTTATGGACAGAATGATGATAAACAGGTAATGACAGGAGGAAAATCAGGGACAATAAGAAGAGTGACTTGATGTTTTTCATACAGCCAGCTGTAAAGCTGTACTTCTGCAAGCATGGAGGCAGCATATATTAAGTGAGCATAGCATCCGAAAATCTGCATGTCCGACAGAGTTAAGGGCTGCTGTGCAGACAGAACCCAGCACAAGCTTCCATTATGGTGCTGTGGCAAAAGACCCACTGAAATTGCTGGGGGTAGGAAGCAGAAAGAGGGGAAATATAAACAGGAGAGACAAACAAAGGTAAGCTCTTTGTGGTTCAGGGACTGCTTTCAAAAGATGTTGAAAAATTAGGCAAGTTACAGAAAAGAGCAACAGAAATTATTTGGAATAGCAGATAATGACTTAATGAGACTCTTTAGCTTAAAGGAAAATAAAATGGGAGGGAGGGAAAGAAATATCTGAGAGTGACACTATACAGGTGGAATGTGGGAAAAAATTACTAGGTACTTAATTTACTGTATGAAAGCACAAAAAGACATACCTGGAATCTGAGGTGTGCAAATTTGTATAGGAAATGGGGATAAGCACCTCTCTTTGAAGATGTTCTGGAAGGGTTATTAGGCTATATATTATAAGAGTCACTGGCTGAGATATAATGAGTGACATGTGGCATATAGGCTGTCACAATAGATGCTTTAATGCTCCATTTTGGCCTCTGACTGAATGTAAACCCCCCTTTCCTGATGTGAATCTTGGCTTCCCAGCACTCCTTATCATTTCTTTCAACTCTTGTTCTCAGTCTGTTCTTGGAGGAGTTTCCCTCTTTCTCTCTCTCCACTTCTGTTTTTATTATACCACTGCAGACAAAAACTGGCAGTTTGAAAGGTCCTGAAGGGATTTAGTCTCCCAGCTTCATCTGAATTCAAAGGGATCTGGTTGCCAAACACAGACCTTGTGAAAACCTCAACCCAGGGCCCTGAAATTTGGTGTAGCTTTGAAAACCTCATAAAAAGCAAGCTTGCTGATAGTGGGCTGTCTTGAGTTTTACTCCTTCATCTTAAGCATTTTTCTGGTGGGGGTTCTATATATATACACACTGATGACTAGAAATAAGAAAATACATGTCTGGCTGTCACACACCAATTTTCTGCAAGGAAAATCATTGCAGTTTTTTAACTGGCTCTTTATCTCAAAGCAGCAAGTATCCAGACGGTTGTCTCCAACTGTTGTTATTAAATTCAGCAGGAAATCCATCCTGTCCAAAAGAATTATTAGTTTCCATTGCTCCTGGAAATGTTCGGAGATGTTAATTTGTGTGTGTTTGTGTTGCCCAAGTAGCCAACCACTGAGCAGGGCTGTGGTTTGATCTTGTCCTCAAGCTCTGGGAGTTAGGTGGCAGCTGTAAAACTGAAGTCAACATCTAACCCAGGGGGTTATTTACAAAGGCAAATCATCCCAAAACACCCCAATTCCTTCAGCTGTGATATGTTTCACATCAGAGGGCAGTATTTGAAATTAGTAGTTTAGCATGTCAAAGAGGTGTCCAGATGCCATTAGCAGCAGTTTTTGCCATGAAGAAATTGGTATTTGTCAGCTATTTCTGCCCAGAGGTGCGTGAGATTCCACAGTTTCCCTTTTTACATACAGGAGGAAATAACTGTGGTGGCAATCTGGTCTTTGTCAGAGCTGTAGGTGCTCAACCACAAAGCACTCCCTTATTTATACCACAAGGCCCATTGGGAGTGGGAATTGTCTACCAAAGGAAGCACCAAGCAAAAGCAGAATGGGAGGGGATTTTGCCTTGGCCGGCTGCCCAGAGCAGAGTCCCCCCTGGCCAGTGTCACCTCAGTGCCAGCAAAGAGGGACCACCTGGGCACCTGACCCCTCACTGTGCGGGGTCCTGAGCTGCCAGGATCCCAGCAGCCCCCCTGCAAGCATGCTGGGGAAGTCCTCACCTGCTGCCTGTGATGCTGTGCTTCCAGCCACCCTTGTTGCTGCCTCACTGTGAAGGTGACCAGATACAAGGCAGCCATCAGAGCTAAATCCTGGTGCTCTGCCAGACAGCAGCATACAGGTTTCCCTCTCCTCCTTTCTACAGTGCAGGACCTCTTTCCTTGGTCTGCAGACAGCTGATGGGATGGAGAAACCAGCATACTCAGCCTTGGCTGGACCCCATGCTGCAGTGTTACTTCTTGGGTCATGTCAGCCATCCCAAAATGATGGATGTTATTCTGGCGTAAGCCAGGCAGCCTGTCAGTGTAGTTGCGGTCCTCAACCACCAACCCATGTTTGTTTTTCAGGAGAAAAGCTCTAACATGTTGAGAAAAGTCCAGATTTATCTTTAAAACTTTGGTTCAGCTTGAAAATCATTGCTTTTCTGGCAAACTAAATACATTAACTTTTTAAAGGGGCTTCTGCATGAGGTCTTCATTTAGCTCTCAGTAACAGCACAGCCTTGTATAGCCATCTGGCAAAAGCCTTTGGAGAAATATGACAGACAGCACAGAGATGCTGCCACAGCCTTCAGAAATAACTAAGCAGCACTGACATAGTTCAGATGTTTGATTTTACAGAAGATCCTTCTGGACATACATAAAATAGGCCTCAGTGAACACACACACCCTCCGCAACAGGCTCACTGCCAGTGCTGCAGTGAATAACAGCTGCAGTCGGTGGTGCAGGATGTCCCAAGATACCAGCAGTGGAAAGGGTGGAAATGCAGTTGGCCAGGGAGCACTGCAGTCCCCCAGAACCAGCACAAGCTGCTGACACAGTCCTGAGGACTTGTGGGAATCACACTGGGTGCATGACAGTGAGTTTTGCCTCAGCCAGAAGGTGAATCCCTGGGCTGGCCTTGGAGGCAGCAGGTGGAGTTTCTCAGAAATTATCAACATTTCACTGTGTCCTTTCCATCTTGTCCTGGATGCGTAACAGCATACCCAAGGAGCATTTACCTGGCTTGGCTCACCCTGAAGTCAGTGAAATCTCTACAACTTCCTTCCCAGCGTAGAACTGGTTTGCAGGGCTCAAAAATAGGGGTTGTCCGTGCCCTTCATCTGGATAAAACAATTGATAGCCAACGAGCTTTATGTGCTGAGATGATAGCTGCATTGAAGCTAACATTTGAGGAACAATTTTGAATATATGTGTAATTTTAGGATGGAAATGGGTTACTATGCTGCAGTCAGCCCCCCACATACTTTCTAATCACTACATAAATGTACAACCAACTCCAAGGGCTTTGGATCTTATCAATTGTGCTTTACTGTCACCATTCCATAGGCTGGGATGCCTGTGTCCAAGGAGCCAAGGAGCACTTCTCTAAAGGCTGACAAAAAACCCTTTTTTTTTGTCAGGGATTCTGCAGATGGTAAGGGTATCTTCCCAAACGCTGCCCAAATGCCTCTGCAGGCACCAGGCTGCCTGCAGCTTGTACTTCTCTCTATATTATGCTGTCAGGTTAGTGGGGCTGGCACTGAACCAAAGCAAATGGTTATTTATTAAGCCTTCAGGTCAAGATTTGACAGAAAACAGATATAGAAGAAGAAAGATGTAGAAAATACAACACAGAACACAAAGATTTGAATATCAGCAGTAGATTTGTTCTCCTACTTCCAGAGGATATTTTTGAGCTCCAGAAATATTCACACATGTTTGGTGTTCAGAACTTCTTCATCTTTTGGCCTTCTCTTTTCCCATCTCTCTGCCTCCGAGCAGGTAGCTTAGGTACCTAGGAATTTTGCACAAAACCAGTCAGTCAGTGTCATCAGTGCTTAGATCACTCATGGCTAGTTGGGAATCCCTAAGTTTCTAGTCAGCTTTTTTACCTTCTCTGAGTAGTTTGCTCTTCCTTCATAGAGTTTTCCACAGATTTATAGGTTTCACTTATAGAATATTAATTGTAAACTCATGAACTTTTGTACATTTGTAAATTCTCATTGAGAAAAAACAAAACAAAAAAAAAGGCGTGTGTTGTCCAGCTGTCTCTGGGGCAGGATGCCCTTATCATCTTCTCTAGCTCTGGGAACATCATGCCACATGCACTCTTCATCAGGGCCCCACAAATAAGGCAGGGCTTTGGCAACTAGTAACAAAACTAAAATACTGCCATTCAAAAGAACATTGCTAGAACCACACATATAGGCTAAAAGCACTTTTCTAGTGATGAGTTCAAGATGGATAAAAACTTTACATGTTGCAGGGTTCCAAACAAGGAAGAATTTGAAGAGTCAACCCTAACATTTCCTATCTTTCAAATGCCGTTTTACTATCTAATGGCTTAGTGCTGTCAGCTCTTGATTATCTGGTGTAGTGAAGAATTAAGATGACCAGGACAAAGTAAAAACAAAGATAATACAAAGCATATGGCAGTTAAATGATAGGAAAATAAAATAAGAGCAGTGTGGAAAGCTGAGTAGCACTGGCCTGGGCAAGGGTTGATGTTTAGGACCATGTGATGGAAAAAGGGCGCAGCTGATCCAAGCCCTTTTGTAACTCACTGTGGGTTCCCTGTTCCCAGTATGATTAATGCCCAGTTTTGTTAATCTGCCTGTGAGTGGCTGAGGACTGTTTTCTTTTCCTTTGTGGCCATACACTCCAAAATATCATTTTACCCTCTGTGTGTTAATGGTGAATACTCAAGGTGAGGTCAGCACAAGGGAATGGTGAGCAGTTCACACTGTCAGCCACACCTGCAGGTCCCTGCCAACCCTGGTAGGAGGAGTTGGCCATTCTGGCCAGTGCTGATGCCCTCCTAGCCCTGGTCCTAAGTAGGCAGTGGAGGCTGGCTTTCCACAGCAAACTGGCTGCAAATTGAGCTCAATACAGGTGTATGCAAGGAAGTGATTCAGGAATTGTTCCCAGATGTTGTAAAATGTCTCCAGCTTCCAGCCAAGCTGCTGGGGGCTTTCAAAACAGCTTACCACTAGCTGGAAAATGTTTATAGAGGGAACCAAAAGGCCAGAACATTCATTCACGTTTGATTGCTCAGTGTGAGACTGAATCCCTTCCTTGGTCTCGGGCTATTGGGGCAGGTAGGCTGCAAGAAAGATGTGCAAACCCTTATCAGGAAGCTCATTCAGAAGTGCTTATGACTTTTTCAGAACTACTTTCTGACCGGCTTTTTTCCAAAGTAACCATCCTCGCTCTCTCCCTCTGGCACTGTGACCCTGGAACAAGCGCATCACAATTTTGGCATGTGTGGGACATGCTACCACGGTACAGCAATATTATATGGCAAGCACAACATATGTTTTGGAAGAGAGTTCAGTTTATTTTAGCTGCTCCAAATTTACTTGACCTGTTTAATCCAGCTTTCACACTACATCATTTCAATGACTGGATCTGCTTTTAGGTCATGCCCCACAGAACATATGCAGCCAGTTGGCCTTTCATCTGTATGCTTAATTGTCCAAAATGATTTCCTTGTGATTAATATAAACCCCCAACATCCATGATAGGCCAGGCCACTCCATCATCCATGTTATGTTTGGCAGGTGCAGGGTCTGTCCCACTGAGAAAGGAGTAGTGTGAACATGGCCTGCTGGGGAGTCCAGACAGCTTCCTAGCTGGGAGTTATCTGATTGCTCCCTATCTAGGCTGGATGTGAGTTAATATTCACTCAGGCACCTACAGGAAACGAGTGAGGGGCAAAGCCCATGGCACAGACAGCCCCATCCTGCTCTGGATGGTGAGCCATGGTGTTGCATGGCTCTTTGCTGGTCTGCATATGGAAACAGCAGCTTGGGCTAGTTCTGGTGTGGGAGCTGCTGCCATCCTCAGTGACAAGCAGGCACACCTCTTCTTTTGGAACCCACAGCGCAGCACTGCAGCTGCAAGAGTTGCTGTGGTCCTGAGGCTGAGGTGAAGGTGCAGGGCCAAGTGAATCCCGTGACTGCTGTAGGTGGTCTCTGGCACGTGCTACGCTGGGGGATGGGACAGCTGACAGTGCCCTGCTCATGGATCACACCAGAAGCACCACAGGTGTCATCAAGGGATGAATATCCACAATGGCTACACTCTCATGCTGCTGCCTGACACACCTGTGCTGCAGCTATTAGATGTGTCTTCTGTATTGCATTGAATTTAGTTTGAATTTGAATGGGGTCCATGGCCCATACAAAATGAGGTGATTGCTATGACATCATTTCTTTACAAGAAAGCTTCTCTGTCCCCTCTTCTACCCTCTGTTTTTTTCCTGTCAACAGTAACAACCCTCATACCTGCCTGGCAGCCACTCCCTCGCCAGCCAACTGAATCATCCTGGAGACAGGAGGCTTTTTTGGGTGCTAAAACTTTACAAGGCAAAGACTTACAGAATACACCCATATGCCCTGCCTGGAAACTGGCTCCCACGTCTGCGGAAAAAGCCAGACAGTCTCAATTAGGCATTCGTGGAAAGTGGGGACAAGCTGGGGTTGGAGCCAGAAGCTGTAAAAGTTTCCACGTTTGCCAGCACCGATCCTGCAGACCCGTCTGCTCCTTCCATCTCGGCCTCCTTCTCACTAGGCAACAAAATGTGCGAAAAGGAGAAATCAAGAAGATCATTTTCATACCCAGCCTTGTCTGGTTGGGATGATTTTTGCTGTGCTGTTAAACCACTGCGCTGTGTCGCTTATCTTCCCTAATGCTGAGGGGAGCAAAAGTGCTCCCCCAGCAGTGTGTGTTCCACCCCAAGGAGCTGTGCAGTGGCTCCACCGAAACAAGCAAAGAGGCTTCAACCAGGCCATTCATGGGATAGAAAAATCAGATTCATGCCTGATGGGAATTCCATCCAAATGCACTGAGGACTGACACAAGGAGCTTTGGGAAGAAGAAAATGCCAGGGCTATTTGGCTGTAATCCAGCTGCAGTTGGCCACACCTGGGGACTAATGGAGCAAGCAAGAACTCAGCTCACACCCCTTAGAAAGCAGTGCTGTCTGCCTCATCTGAGGCTTTTTTGGCTCTCTGCTAAGCCAGTGACTGGGAGTGTATGAGAAAGACCAGAAACCATAATTGTGGCTGGAATACAGAGACCTGGATTTGCTTCCTGTGAGGGCAGGGAAATGGCTGTGGTCACTTACTTGCATCCTTCTGCAGAACAAATATGTTTCTTAAGAGAATGACTGGCCATGGAGAGCAACAGGGTGTTTGCCTGTGCCACAGGTGGTGTGGGGCAAGGGCTGGCAGAATGTGTGTGGCAACACAATTGAGGATGTTTGGAGTGGACAGCATGTTATTGTAATCCCAAATATGCTTTTGAAATACCAGGAGCAGTGCAAAGCACGTAATACAATTTTAGACTTGAAATGAGCAACAACTGTAAAATACAGGCAGTGGGGAGGAGTTGAGAGAGATAAGAGAAAGTAGGGAGGTAGGAGGCACAGAGGGACTTGAAATTTACAGTTCCAGTTATTTTAGGCACAATCACTTCCAAACTACATCTGTAGGTGAAGGAGCCTCTGATGAGGTTCACCAACTTTATAATCTAAACATACATGTCTCATTCCAGCCACCAAACAGATTTTAATCAGCTGGGTTTTTAGGAAATTAGTTTTGGGGATTTTTTTGTTTGTTTGCTTGCTTGTTCTGGGTAACAGGACACAGCCTTGGAGTGAATTAGTAGCAGATGTCTTTTTCTTTTTTTTCTTAGGTATTCCTGAAAGGGATTGGTTTTATGCTGGAGACCAGACAGTACCTGCGCTAAGAAAAAAAAGCCATTTGTAACTCTTAAGAAAACCAGGATACATGCCAGTGGTGAAAGTGAGGTTTACATGCCCATCACTACCCCCTCTATTGTCTACCTTTACAAAAAGAACCCAGGTGACAGTTTTCCCCTATTTTTCATATTTAGAAAGCTGTTCAAAATCAGCCAGATTTGCTGGTAAGGTGTTGAAGGGAAGATCATGTTTATGAAGTGTATTGAATTCTCATTTTAAAAAAATCCAATATTTACTTCACACATACAATCCTTGAGAGAGTAAATTACACATACCTCAGGCTGAACTTCACCTTTGGAGGGACTGTAAAGCCTTATTTGAGACCGTATTGTTTCTCCTGTTGTGTTAAATTCTTGCAAAGAGGTGCACAGGGCTCAGTGCAAGAAGAAAATCAGGGGAGAAAAAGGTCACTTTCTTCTCTTGGCTATATTTATTTCACAAAAGCCTCCTGATGTATCCTTCTTTGGTCTGAATATTTCTGTCTACCTCAGACTAACTTTTCTTCCACTCAGAGAGAGATGGACAGAGATTTTTATAGCAGAAAAGATAAAGTGTTTCTCAATCCAGAAATGCATGTCTCATGCCTTCCCTGGAGCTCCTGCGTGTGAAGCTGCACCCTTAGAGTAAAAAAATCTATTTAAAATCAGTAGATAGGGAGACATGGGTGCAGGCTAACTAGCCTCCATTTTAATTCAGGGTGTCCTTGGCTGTGGCTCAGTGCTGGCCAGAAGGGCTTAGCACAGCACAGCTGAAACCACTATGGAAGCCCAACACAGCTTGGCTGCCTCCCATTGTGACATGGTGCGTGGCTCAGCCAGAGCCTATAACCTCATTGTTATGAGCTCCATTTACTGGACCTTTTGGATTCCAAGAGGTGCTTAAACACCTCTTAGAATTTTTCCTTGACTCAGTAAATTCCTTTGTGACCCCAGAAAACCATATGGTAAGGCTAACCAAGGGCTAAACCCTGTCGTGCCACTTGCAGAGCAAGAGTGGGCAGTGTGGCCCAGCAAACAGTAATGCAGTGTATAGAAGCATTTAAAATAACTTTAAACATAGCTAATTAGGAGCAGCTTTTTAAACAAAAGTATATGCAAGGAATTTAAAAAAAAAATTAAACCCAAACTAAAAGAATTGTTACAGTAGTGCAATATTCTGTTGGAGACTACAAATTCTGGTGGTGTTTCAATTAGTTTCCTACGAACTAGCCCAACCAAGCATGAGCATAGGTGAGTTGCAAGGTCTTCTTCCAAAGCATGAATGCTGGGGAACTAAAGGGTATTTCCCTGGGCATGTCTGTTTGAGTCTTGCCCAGCAGTTCTCAGGTGCCCGTTGGGTGCCACTATTTCCTTACATACAGGGCTGAAGTAATTTTACATTCACATACTGCAGCTTCTGATGTCACACAAAAAATAGTCCTTGGGCCAGAACAACAATCAGAGTAGCACCTACTCAGGTATCTTCTGTCCTACAGCAGTTAGGCAAAAGATATGAACCACAGGCAGTCAACCTTCTGTTGGTGTCATCTCTCACTGCTGGCAGCTTCTGTGCTTTGGGACTTCCTGAGCAGGGTCACAGCTTCGTGGTTAATAACCCTTGCAGAGTTTAATTTTATTTTTTAAATGTGGTTTTGTAGTTGCTTTTGATCTCATTTCTTCTTTTGACAGCTAGAATATCCTATGACTATGCATTTCAGTCTGCTGTGTGAAATTTTCGTTTTAATCATATTACCTCAGATGTTTCTATCCAAAACTCCTTTCTTCCAGGAGAGCATTGTAGAAGCAATTAATATTTCTTCCTTTATTTGTGTCATTTATTACATTATGGGATACTAACATATCTGCCCTTAATGATCTCTTTTCCAGAAGATGGAGGCCCAGTGCACATTGTCCTTTCACAGGGAAATAATTTCTTTCATTTCATCATTCCTGAATTTTTTTATTTCTGTTTTTCCTTTTAAATTAATAAGGATCATATAATTATGTTTTCTCTTTAGTTTCTTGTTCCTACTTCCAAATCCTCTGTTTGTCTCTTTTTTGAAACTATTATGACATTGAGTTGAACAGTCCAAAATTACACAATGCACTTATTCCTGATTATTACTAGCTAATTTAAAATCTGTTATTCAGTATACACCATTGTGGGTGTCTTTCATTGAGCATCAAGGACTCTGTCAGCTGCTACTTGTGTTTGGTTTTGCTTTTGCTCCTCTGAATCAGTGCATTACTGTTTACCTCCCAACTTAATAAACCTGGTTTCATTTCTTCAAATCGTGGAACATGCTGGTGTGAGTGGTTGGCTTTATTTAACTCAGAAACATTTACTTCAGTTTAATTGAAGAAATGCAAAAACTTTCGCTAGCCAAGTATCCAAAGAAGTAACCACACCGTAGTAGCTGGGCAAGGTATTAGTTGCAATGTGTAATTGCTTTGTATTCAACAATGGTCCAAGACATTCAGAAACTTTAGCAGGCTATGTTGGAAGGCAGTTTTAATTGGTTGATTTCAATGTGTGCTATTTAAGCTTCTGTCCAGTGAAGTTTACTTGCATATATCCCTTAGTGAAATTTCTGCAGCTGCTGAAGTTTTAACTGTGTTGATCTTTCAGTTACTGTGAACATTAAAATTAGAGTTATTCATCTCTCCTAGATGCAACTGTCCTATCCTTTGCCTCCCAGCAGCCTTTGAAGACTCCTGTTTGTGGCACTGATATCTGTGCTCTTTTTTCTTGTAGCACTGTTGGACAAGGCTGTGGGCTTTGTGCTGCAGCAGGCACAGACAGGCAGGAAGTCACTGCACCTGTGGAGGAGCTGGTGCCCACCCCCTATTCCCCTCCATCTCCTTCTCACCCCCCACACAGCTGGCCAGCACAGATGGAGCCCTCAGAATCAGGGCCAGTAGCCAATTTAAGTGAGGCAGAGAAAAAGGAGGCCCTTTCTAGGGGCTGTGGATTTCCACTCTCTGAATTTTGATCTGAGGCTATGCAGCAAAGTTATTTTTTTTTCCTGTGCCAGTAGTATTTGTCTGTTTATCATTGTTTTATTTGCAAGCAGGGAGTTTTGAGGTCTCGCTTCCTATTACTTCTGCTGTGGTTTCCTGCATTATTCCTGCAAGTTTTGCTGGGTGAAATCAAATGGGGCATAAGTATGTCTGGCTCCTTGAAAATTCTTTGAGTTGTATCTCCTTATGTTGCAAAACTGTAAGGAAATTTCCATGAAAGCCCGCTAGTGTTAGATTTCCCATACCTGCTGCTTTGATGTATTCAGAAATTGTGTAAGAGAAAGCTTTCTTACGGCGTTCTGGCATTCTCTTTCCTGGTGTCAGCTGATGAAGAGACCTTCTTACACCCTACTGTCCTTAAAACATAAAGTTTTTGGCTATGATTTGCTTTCTCTGCAGGCATGGGGTTTGGTTGGGTTAGCTGGGCATGCAAGGGTCCATTTTTACTTCTTACTAATAAAAAAAGAAAAAAGTTAATAATAACTGTATTTTTATTTAATCAAGTTCATGGTATTGAAATAAAGTCTTTAAAGAATGCCCAGGTCTCCTGCTGCTCCTGGTCTCCTCATGGCCATGGAGCCATGTGCCTGGGCAGTGCTTTACTACTGGCTAGCTCACGGTGCTCTGTTCTCTTGCACAGCAGTGCTGGCTGTCTCTGCCACCCTGGGCTGCATGTCAGTGATGCTCTAACACCTCACAGCGGTGATTGCCTCCACTTCCGTTTTGGCCCTTTGGACAAAGACCCAATAAAGGCTGACTGAGGCAGGTGTTTCTCAGCATGTTCAGTTACTAAAAAGGTCTCATGAAGTTTGCAAAAGGATTATGAGAGGTATTAATCTGTGTTATTTGAATGAAGTTTTGCAGTTTTGGTATCATGACCAGTTTTCTAGGTTTGGTTATCTGAAATGTGTTTGAGATACAGATGGTGAGGAAGAGCGGTTGCATTACTTTCAATAAAACAAAAGTGCTCGGTGAATAGGAGTGGGTACCAGAGCTGGTTGTCCCCACACAGGAGGTGACAAATTATCTGCTTCTCTAAATCCAGAAGGTGAACACTAGAGAAAAGCAAAGCTGAATGTTGCATTCTATTTCTTCGGGATCACAAACTACATACTTATCAAGAATAAAGATTTTATATGTTTTAGTTAAGAAGTTTCTTTAGTTCTTAGAGGAAAGACCTGACTGTGAACATTCAACCCTTGGTGTTTTAGGTTCCTGTTTCTTTGCCAGTGTCTCTCGTGTATGGACTTTTTCAGAGGGGTATAGAGACAGGAGCAGCCTTCTTAACATTTGACTCTGTTATAAGGCAGTGAATATTCCATGTCTGAGGGTCCTGAGTGAGATTACACAAGTGTAACATGCAGACTGTTTCCCCTTCCTAGCTGGGATTTAAGGTCTTGTTTGTATGCCTGCTATACAGTGGGAGGATCCAAGGAGGGGCTTATGGTGTGATGTGACTAACTTGTGGAGCAGTAGCCTTGGCATGCTGTTCAAATTGGTTTTCATTTAAGAGTAATGAAACAGCTTTGTATTTCCAAGTATCAGTGTTATATGAAATCCCTTTTATGAAAGCCCTATTATTTTTCCTGTAGTGGGAATCATTTGGCCCTTCTATTACAAGTGGGTTGCTCCATTGTCTCTTGGCCTCATTCATACAGAGCTGGAAGGCAAAGTGCTTGGCAATGAAAAATGAGGGAAGTTTGATTGTTTTTGTTGATACCATGTTGTTTGTGTTACTCTATTTTTGTTTTAAATATGGAAAAGTTATTTCTTTGAGGAATCATAGAAAATGTGGTAATAGGGAACTAGGACTTTGCAGTTGTTCTACTCAGCATGTTTTCTTGTCTCAGTTGAGTGCTAAATCTGAGGTGTTTGTGGGTTTTTCAGGAAGCCCTCGGCCTTCTGTAAAAAAGAAAGATGTATTTCAGTTCTGTGCCTGGCTTTGTGGCTTCTGTTTGCTATGGGAACAGTGCTGTAGCCAAATTTAAAATGAAGAGCCGTATGTTTTGTTTTTCAAACAAAAATTTATCAGCTGGTTCTCAATATATGCTTTCCCTTTCCATGGGGCTTGGCTGGGGGTGTCTTTCATCATTTCACAAACAGTCACTGTTTTCAAGGCTTCAGAACTGTACAATTCCTTGTCAACCTCTTCTTCCACCATTGCATACCAATGCACAAACGTGTGGATGTGGTTTTGATCTCTCTCATGTGGACTGAATAAGGACTCAAATATTTCCAGAAGTCAGACTTGCTCTGTGAGACAAATGGTGTCAATGTGGTAAAGATCTCCAAGTGGCAAATATGAACTGTGTTGGTAGGGATGATGAGGCATAGAAAAAACTGAGTGCTGTAATGTCTGATAAATGTTTTCTGCTTATTTTAAATGAAGATCATCTCTTGTGCTAGAGGCAGGATACCTAAAATCCAAAGTTAATTTCTTGACACCCCTATTTTAACTTCCAATCACTACAGTATTGTCAGTCTCAGTAGAAAAATGACATGCCACTCAACTTTGACTGGGAATGTAAGAAGAGCATTGCTAATACACGAGTATTTAGCAGGTTTAGTTCTTGCCGCTTCTAGTGTTTTCAAAGAATGATAAATCTTATTTTTCATTACAGCAACTTTCTGGCACCTAAGCTTTCCTATCCAACCAAAGGCTGCAAGTGTACTTTGATTATAGAAGGTTTTCATTGAGAAGGAATGTTAGCCAACACCAGGCTGTTAAAAACTAGGAGCTGACACCATTAACCCAAGGTGTCCCACTAGCAGTGAAGAGCTGTCACCCTGGATGTCACCAGGCTCATTGCAGCACAGGAACTCACTGCAGTGGAGAAACTCTTCTTGCCATGGTCTGGGTCATGGCTGTGGTAGGGCAGGTTTGCTCTGCGAGCACCAGACTCTGGCTGGCCAGGCCATAACCAGGAACCCACTGCAGCTGGGAGTAAATTGTCAAAGGAAGGAATGTTCAAGAAAACCATGCCACTCTCTTGTTGGTTTTTTTGCAATACTTTAATACAGCATTAAAATGCTAGAATACTAGAGGAAAGCTGTATACTATCCAGCAAATAAGGCACATGTCGGAATGCCATTTTATGGACAATCCACAACAGAGGTTTTACAGTCTCTTTAGCAACACAGTCACCAGATGAGCAAGCTGTCATCTTGATTGCTGAAACAGAACTGGTACCCCTGAGGCCTTTGTCCATTGGTTTTGTTTGTTTTAGCTGTACAAGTTTATTAACAGTTACAGAAAAAGAAATTATACAAATTGCCAACTGAATCTGACAAGGTCAGTGGGTACAGCTAAACAAATATAATAATCGTTAGGTTAATTTTTTTAAAGCTGAAGAAATTCATAAGATAGTGTTAGTTTTAGCACTATTACACAATGCAGTGAGTGCTGTACTAAATAACCTTTTAAAGGAAACAAGAATCCAGTATAGGGTTGGGCAGACTTCCCATTTTTAGCATGGTAACATATCAAACTAAAAACTCAATCCTTCATAATATAATCAAACTACATGAAATGTAAAGTGTAAAATGTTTTGAATACGTGCACATGCATATTCTATATTGCTATGAGTTCTAATTAAAATAAACATAAACCCCTACAATAATCTACTTCAATCCTTTTCTCTTACATCCTTTGATTGATATTATTGCTGTAGATGATACTGCATAGCTGAGCTCACAGTCTGCAAAGAGTTGTGAAAGTCAAGTTAAACAGCGTCCCAACCAACTTTCTTCCCCTCTAGTTATAGGGAAAGAAAGAACCACCATTTGAAACCCACCACTTGTGCTTCGGAGTTTCTGAAAGACAAGTCTCCACGGTGCTTTCAACATCTTGTGTGTCTCTCACAATGCCATAAAGTGACAGTATACTGTTATTTGCTCCTCACTTGCTACATGTCTAGTGATAGCTTTTCTAGCACTCCTTCCCCAAATACACATAAATAAACCGTATAAGCATTTTCATATAAGTCTAAGCACTTGAATAATATACTGGTTACTTAATACTGATATTTTCATCCAAGGATAACAAAAACAATATGGCTTAAAGAATTGCAAGGTTTTTTGTCAGAATTATGTACCAACTTTCATATAATATTTTATGTAGACAATATTTCCTTCTTAATGTAGTTCTGTTGCATACTTTATACAGACAAAAGCATTGTAAAAAAAAAAAGTAAATTATTTCCATAAATATTTTCTTGAGGATACATCCTTAGTTCTGCAAAATACTGCAAAATACTTAAGAAAACTCTTACCTCTGTTAGTATCCTAGTTGAGAGGAAGGCCCTTCTGAAAGCTTCCCAATTGTAAAAACTTTGCCCAAAAAACAAACAATACTTTTTTAAAAAGGCCCTCAAATATATACAAAAAAGTTACTGCAAAGAGTTTCCAGATAACAATTCAGTATTATAAGAAATATTTGTAGCCATTCAAAAATTTTAACATCTAAAAAGGTTTCCAAAATACACACATAGTATTAAAAAAAAAAATTGAAAGAAACTCTATGTCAAGTATAACTCAAGATAAATACACATCTGCAAGTAAAACTGTAAAATACTTCATACAGGGGTAAACATTTATATCAATCATCTATAGCTAGTAACTGCACACGATTGTCCCTTTGAAATTCATCCTAGAAACACAATCCATCATCCCTATATCTAAGATCTCAAACAGCCCTCTGAGCACTTGAGCGATATAGCAAACTGAATGGACAGCACTGGTTTTGCAGATAAGAAAGAGATATGGGTTGAAGCCCAGTTGGGAGTGGAGTGATATCTGAAAGAATGATTTTTCTATGGGGATAGTTCCATCACATTTTAAAGTATGTTGGCAAAGGCAAGTGGAAAATATATGTCCATCTACTTAACTTGAAAAACACGTGTTGATGATTTATTGCTTATTGTTCAGTGGACAACTCTTAGGATCCAGAATAGGAAAAAAAATCTTCTGTGTGACTGCAGGACAAAGAGCACTAATCTATGAAGTCTGACATTTCCAAAAGCTCTAAACTTTGAATCTTTTAAGTAGGTTTCTGTTTTTTAAAAAATGCTAGAGTGTCACAGGTATACAACCCCTGCATAATCTAAATTTCACATTATACAAAATGTGAAATGTAGATAATACTTCTAGGTATAAGGCTTCTCTCAGACATCGGTAACTTCACATTTTTAGTTTAAAAACTAAGTCCCATATAATGGGGAACTTCAAAATACACCTATTTTCAGAAATAATATATACTCTTGTGTATTTATCTGAAATTAAATAGCAACTTTGAGACAAAAAGGCCTCAAACTTTGCTTTTGTGGCATGATTTTACATCTGTGGTAGCAGCAGTAGAAACTGGCTAAAATGGGGCCATCCTTTAAACTACTAGGATTTTTCTTCATCACCTTTAAGTGAAATATTTGTATTAACTCCATTGTAGCCTCATTAAGTTAAAGCAGCTAAAAACCTACAAACACACATGTCAAATTACTCAAACA
Source organism: Entomyzon cyanotis (assembly GCA_024500445.1). Lineage (NCBI taxonomy): Eukaryota > Metazoa > Chordata > Aves > Passeriformes > Meliphagidae > Entomyzon > Entomyzon cyanotis. The sequence goes on from JAKEPQ010001000.1 coordinate 24,094,646, forward strand.
TTTTTCCAGAGCAGTGCCAATGCCAAATTTGATATGAAATGTTATTACCAACTCATGAAACAAATTGTGGGGTGTTTTTTTGTTAGTTTGTTGTTTTTTACAAAACAAATGGAAGTTTAAAGAATCCCCAAAAGGGTGAGAAAATGAAAAAAAAAATAGTGTGTGCTGGATATATTGGTAGGCTGTCAATGGCAAGCATCTGAGGTTAAAAATCCAGTTTGCCAAATAACTGCACAGAGACAAACTGCTCTCAGGTACACTCCTAAAGAATACTTGGTTTAGGGAGGCCTATATTGATTTAAAAATCTTTTTCTTGATGCTTGCTTCACTTCTGCCAATACTGTCTACTAATGCCTTCAAGGATTGCTAGCTGATGCTCTAAATGCAGAGCTAGTTAAAGAACATCAGAAAGCAGTCACAAAAATTTAAAAGATAAATAAATTCCTCATTTTTCCAGTAAAAAATCTGCACATTTATTTTTTTTCCTGATTTGGAAAGAGTTGGTTACCTCTACATGTGAATTACCTTTGTGTGGGGAGTGAGGGAATAGAAGAAATCTACACTTTGTAATCAATCTTCCTTTCTTTCCTTTGAAATAAAAATTCAGAAATGTCCCTTCTGTGTCACTAACTAAAAGCCAATGGTCATAAGCTGCTATACATTACTGATGTGGATGTGTTTTTGCAGCAACTCCAACTGCACAGACTCAAGTGTGGAGCAAACGCCTCGGGCCAACACTCCAATCCTATGAGCAAAGGCATGCAGGGAGGGACAGAGGAAACCTCCCTTTGCCCAAGCTTGGTGCTCCTGCCTTCCCCAGGCCCCAGCTTTTAGGGAGACAGGTTTCAGCCCTGTGGAGGGAGGAGGTGCCCAGCGCCTGATGCCATCCGCATCCTGCACTGGCGTGGATCTGTGGCCTCTGGCTTAGGCAGTACAAACTACGGCAGTGTTGCTTCTTGCTGTTCCACACGTGTTCTTCATCTGCTTTTCCCCAGTGTGAGTGTAGGGGGAAATCTGCTCTCCTCTTTATTACAAATATGCTAAGTATTACTTAAATACTTTATATGTCTTCTGCCTAGGAACACATCAATAATATAAATACTGAACTCTTGTAAGTATGCTCTTAAGAATTATTATGCTACATCTATAGACATTAATTGTGTTAAAGTAGATCACATGTATTTTTAGTACAATCTAAAAATCCATAAGCTAAAGGCATTGCCTTGCAGTGTTGAATCTGGATAAACAATTCTTAATAGGGCACTGTCATGAAAATACCAATGCTTATAATGGCATCTTGTAGTCAGCTTTTTGTCAGAACCTGGTGGTGTGTGATATAATGATACAACTATACCAAGAGTTGTGCTATTTTACTGATTTAGTGGTTATCATAACATGGAGATTATTTCAATACAGAACAAAATGTTTGATAGCAACATTTTAGTTTCAAGAAGAAAATAAAATAACGTTTTCCCTTATCTTTATCTAAGGGGTTTCTCTACATGTTCTTTAGCTAGATGTGAATCATCTAGGTGATTTTTTTGTTCATGAACTATTAAGTGCTCAAGAGGAAAAAATAGATCTGGTTTAGAATGCTGCTCTTTCAAAATTACTCATGCTTGAAACAAACTATTGAGATTAATCCTGGAGGTCAAGCTTAGAAAATCCACCCCTAGATTTGCTTGTGTATTTTCTTATTTGTATAGACAGATTACTATCTTTGTTGAGAGAATTTGTCTCTAAGGTAATTTGTGAATCTGTGCAAAAGAATGTGTTTGCATTTGAAAATGCTAAAACGGCATATCTTCACTGAGGCAACTGAACTGTTTATTAGTGTTACTTTCAATAATATTATTCTCAGCTATTTCAGTTGGAGTTGCCAACTGGGGAAAAGTAGTTTCCAAGTGATTAATTTAGTTAATTCTATTTTAGCATTACATAGCGCTTTTCATCCAGTGATGCCAAAACACTTAAGAGATATTAAGTAAACCTCACAACTCTCCTGTGAGGTAGGTACACTAAAGTATTATTACCCCCATTTTGCAGTTGGGGAAACTGAGGTCTAGAAGGATCTTGTGACTTGCCCAAAATCAGGATGGAAGAGCTGTGGTCAGAAGCCAGGAGTCAGGATGCTTATCCATCGCTCCGACCAGCAGGCTGGGTCACTTGGGCTGCCCATAAATAATGGAGTTTGCAAGATACATACATGCCAACTCCCACTGAGCAAGCACATGCAATTTTGCCCTGCTTATAGCAAAGCAGGGAAATGGCAAGATTCACCCTGGAGCAAATTTGTCAAGAGCTTTGCATTTCCTATATGAATGCTTATGATAAGATTTCAACTTGCTTTATAAGAGCTTGTCTTGACATACTGGTAACATCCTGCTATCACTTGGCATAAAACACCCGCTGTCTTTGCATTATGGAACTAGTCCTCAGAACAAATTTAGTTTGCATCAAGTTATTTAGGATTTAAAGTATTTTCTCTAAGTATCATTCACACAAATGAATCTCCCCAAAGGAAACTTCATAAAGATATAAATTGTTGGTGTAAAAAAAGCCCAACCTCAAACATTATCCCTGTAATTTTTTTAGTGAATGCTACAAATTAATTGCTTGTTGTGTCCTTCCAATGTACTCTTACATAGACGGACAAACAGATGTACCTGTCTCAAGGTACTTTCAGTTCATATTTGCCAATCCCTGATGAGATTTTCTTTGCAGCAGGGTGTCCCTGTGCAAAGTTCTACCTGAAATGGGATAATGAGACATAACTCCTACATTTCTCCCCAGGTATGTAGGTGCTTCAGGAAGACTTAAAGAAAGAGGGTTATATAGAGTGTTCTCCATGCCTCAAAACACCCCTATGGCTAACAAGTTTCATATTGTAACAAATTTCTATAGTAAAAAACTGGACATAAAAATATTTCCAGGAAGTGGCTATAAAACTACTATAAATAGTAAGTTTGGCTAATCTTTTAATTAAGGGTTTTGGGGTCATTTTAAAGTATTTTTATCCCCTCATTCATAGTAAATTTAGTGTGCTTGCGGCCTAATGAACACACCATGTACATACAAGGGCCATGTCAGTGGGATTATATGACAAGAGAAGGATCTGTTAGTTGCATAAGCGAGCCAATTTTGTCTCCTCCAAAAACCTCTTGGAATCCTTTCTGACGATCTGGGTCCCATTATGGCACTCCCTTTCTACCCAACCCACACCCTCAAACAATTATTCACTTTTTTTGCCAAGTCCTGCAAAAATTATTTTGCCTAAGCCCTGCCCAAGAGATGGTAACAAATAGAAAAAGTCAAATCAGCAGCACAAATCTTAAGACTTTCTAAAACTGGGAAAGCAGTAATTCTCCTTTTATGCTGTAGCTTGTTTCGTCTTCCTTTGTCTTGTCATATAAAAAGAACAGTGTTCATGTTGTGGGTGAGTGCTTGCAATTAATGGCCCCACAGTTACTGAACCTCTGCAAAAGCCATACATATAATATATATTCCTTGTGAATATTATTCCTTGCCTTTTGAATAGTACTTCATTTCACCTGGGTGTGACATAGGGTCTGTGTAAACAATCAGCAGAACCTGTAACTGTAGTTCTGTTGTGAACACCATTAGTAACACTTTGTGTGTACATATATAAATTTGCATATATATGTATACAAATCATAGTCCTGTAAATACCTATTGCATGCATGCACATGCAAAGGAGAAATGTTACATTCTATTAATGGTAAGGCATATTATTAGATAGGCAATATTGGCAATTATTTTAGCTTTTATGTTGATCTGTTGTGTTGCTGTTGATCGCGTGCTGCCAGAGAATCTTTAAGGATGACAGGGATGGGAAGAGGCCACTTTGAAGGTTTATTGCACACGGCGGCAGTAGTAGCCCAAAACTTTGCACTTCTCACACAGATGCTGAGGATGTTCTTTGCTCTGATCTGAAACATCCAGGCCATCCGGCTTTTCCAGCGGTCTCTGCAGTGGAGGGAAGGAAATCAGATTAGATCCAAGATTTTATCCTTGTTACCATTTATTAAGCATGCGAAGTTAATTTTTACACCCTGAATGAGCTTTCTCCTGGTGATTAAAAAGTTACTATGTTTCTTTCCTGAAGGTATGGAGTGCTTTTTTTCAGCTCTTCAGCTCTACCTACATTGGTTCAGAGTGGCCTCAGAATTTAATGTCATTCATAAAGGTGGTGTTAACTTTGTTGTGGACGAATTACTAAAATACTGAATTGAGGACTTCTTTTATAAAAGCAGTAACACAAAAGAGTTCATTTGCTTTGCTCCAGTAACTTAGATGTCCCAAAGGCATTAACACCTCAAGCATGGGAATCCCATTTACCCAGCAATGCCAGCAGGGATTACCAATGTTAGGATTAGCTGCTACATGAAGAAAACTGTTTTAACTATGCACAGATACTACATAGCTAAATGGTGTTTTCCTGATATGCAGTCCCATGTTTTGAGGCTGAAATTTTTGAAGAAGAGCAGCTGCAAAGCTAATCATAAAATAAAAAAATTTTCAAACTAATACAAAACCAAAACAAAATCCAACCTCATCACACAATCCTTTGCCCTGAATCTGAGTAATAAGTATGTATTTTTAATAATATTTGTGAAATCACAGGGTTGGAGGAAATGAAGCTGATTTGTTGTTAGTAGATATTTGTGCTTTCATTTTCCATGGCACATAAAAGGCTTTACAGTCCTTCTGAAAATAAAATACCCACATAAAATATTACAACAAAGTTAAATGTTTAGAAAGCCTAATAGGTAGGCAGGTGATAGAGATGTGAGGTAGAACTTAATAAAGTGCACCATTTGCTTGGCAAAAAAACCCAAGTTCTCTGAGCCATAATTTATCTATTTTCATGAAATGGATCCAAAAGACTGTTTCATCGCACAGTGCCATGAAGGCAGCAGTTCTTCCATGGGACTGTGGTAGACACAGCATGTGGTGTGGGATCTGAAAACTAGCCATAAGCTTCTCACTGTTTTTAGAGGGATATTAGACTCTTGCTTACATCTTCAAAATGTGATTCTTGGAGCAGTGAGTGGTAAATATAAATTACACCATCTTGGCCATTTATCTCTTAACACCATTCTTAGTGTTAAAGACTTTTCTTTATCTGTAAGATCTTAAAGTACACCTGATCGTCTAAGATTTCATTTAGAAGTTGTTCATCAAGCCACCTACCTGAAACTCTGTGGATAGGAAGAGAGATATTTAAAGCTTTTTATTTTTGCTATGTAATACTGCAAGAACTGTTCATAAACCAGGAAGCAGAAGGGTTTCTCAGCTCTCTGAATAGCTAAAATGACGCAAAATATATTCTATCATCCTGAACAAGGGATGTCTGTAAGTTCTTGCTTGATTTTACTGGATTATAAGTGCAACACTCTTATTATGTTGCACAGCTAGTCCAAACAATATATAGGAGCAATTCAGTAGTGATTGTCAATGGTTTGTTTCTGATTCAGTGTTTTGAACCATGATATTGTCCTGCACCACATATGTCTTCGAGTCTAACTTCATTTACATTTCAACTACAAATTGGATTTCCTGTCTCAAACAAGGAAGGTAGATGGACTCTTCATCTCCAAAGGCCCTGCAACCCCATTGAGCTTTAAATGACTTGTTGGATGTCACTATGTTGAGATTTGAGATCAGAACCAGCAATTCTGTTTCTAGGCTTGCAGTCCAAGCACTGGTGCAGATACTGCATCTGCCACAAGACAGGCAAGTTGAATAAATGTGTTTGGTCAGAAACACTGCCTTTCTGCCTCATCTACCACTTATTCCACCAACATCTGCCCACAAATATTCTTCAAGAATTCACATTACATAAATATACAAAGAGGAAGCCCAGGTTCAGGAATCCCAGGGGTTAATTTACACTCTTCAACAGTGAATGAGAGTTTTGAAATGCTACACTTAAAGCAGGCTATTTGACTCAGCTCTGATTGCTTCTACATGCTAGCTGTGCTCTGATTAAAGAGAAAAATACAGCAGTTATCATGTTTATTGATATAAGCCAGATTTTTTTTTTAATATGCAAGGCCTTGGGAATCATTTTTCCTGGAAATAGTGCAAAGGACATTGGGAATGCCTTGAAGCGCCAAGAGTTTTTGGATGGTTTTCAGAAACAATAGCTCTCCATGGTTTGCTTTCCCCCTGCGTTGATTGAGCTCAGCTTTTTGGCCCGCAAAGCATTTTGGTTTCAGAAATGTTATTGTTACCAGTGTGTTACGACACAGGCTGGGGAGAGAGGGGTTACAAATGCAGGAAAGCAGGTTGCCAAGGGTCAGCTGGAAGGAACAAAGCCATGCAGAGCCCAGACTGCATTTCTGGTGAGGTGGTGGAGGGCTGAGGCTTTGAAATTGGTGGTGTGCTTGCATGGTTTGTGTCTCAAAACCACTTCAACCCCACTTGTGCATAAAATGAAATCCTAGCTTATCTCTGTTTGCCATTTTCTCTTCATGGATTTCTTGTGAAGGCAAAAAAGAACCCTTCAATCACCCTGGGTAGCAAGTGTTCTTGTCCTGGGGCTGTCTGTTACTTATTGAGGAGAACTTAAAAGTAATAACCTTACACCCTTGGAACCTTTCTTACACCATGCTAGAAGTGTAGGATGTTGGTCAAAGAGCTGTGTGTCCATCAAGGCTGGACTCCTTGGAATAGGCTGGGCAATTCTCCCCACCTCTGGTGTGGTGGAAGCAGAGGAGAAGAAGACATTGGCACAAGAGGGGTGTGGAGGGTCAGGCTGTGGCAAGCTGTGTTAGTTCTGGGGACTGCCTGAATTCTGCAGGAGATACCAATAATTGAGGAGGCTGCAAGAGCTCTGTGCTGCTGATGACAACTCAGCCATGCATTTGGAGAGGGTGTGGAGAAGGGGACAGGCTATTTGGCTGAAAAGTTAATTCCTTTATTTAGAAAGAGGTGAAATGGGGCTTGTAGAACAGCAGTAAGTCCTGCCATATTCCTCAGAGGAAAGGTATGCTTTCTTTCCATTAAACGGAGAGTTTAACTGTAATGGTTTAATTTTGTCCTTTTTTTTTGGGGTTTTTTTTTTTTTTTAATGCAAGCATCCACAATGGCATTCTTCTGGACTTCATTTTTGTGCATCTTTCTTTAATTTTCTCCTGCTAGTTCACAGGGTGGAAATAATTTTGTGCAGCTCCACCAGGAAAGCATTTGGTGGTGGTGAATAAAGCTATTGCCTCAGGGGAATAAAGCTGAAATAAATTTAAATTTATATATCAATTCCTGACCTGCAAATTAACTTTTGATTGTGAATTATTGCTGTCTCAATCTACATGTACTGAATGACCTCTGCATTCCCCAACAGTCAGCTGAAACCCCAAACCCCCCTCAAACAAAAAAGCTCACCCTTATGAAGTGTTAGGTGTTAAAGAATGCATCACTAGGACATCTTGAGGGAAACTGCTTCCACTAAGATGTAGAATAGAATAATGTGCCTGTTTATGTTTGTATTAGAAGACTGACTTTTTTCTGCTGTAGAATGGAAAAATTCTACAGCACCACTGACAGATAGAGGATCAGAATTCAAATGTGAGAAAACAGTTTAAAATAATTTTCTGGACTCATTTGCATCAAGTTTTAATGCAGCAAATAAGATGATTAAATGTCAGATTAGAGATGTGAACAGAAAGATTCTGCAGCTATTGCTGGCAGGATAATTGCTATGCTAACAGTCCTAAGGAGCCATGCTTCCCTCAAGAAACACATTCTATCATGAATTTGTAAATTTTTAGTCCAATTAAAAAATTATGCACTGGGGAAAGAAAGATTAAATGCATTGTACATTCTTGAGCAGCAGACCCTCTGCTTTTCTGTCTGCCTGGAGGAAGAGGGACATTAACAAGGCCCTGGGCTGTCGCCGTGAATCCAAGAGGCAGTGATAAGAAGGCTGCAGATCAGAGGCATGATGCTTAGAGAGAGCAAGCAGCCTCTGTCAGCAGCATGCCTCTGGGACAGGCCAGCTAGGAATGAATGATAACAGCATGAGGTAAATGGTGAACTTCTCTTTTTAGAGTTCAGAAAAGCAGGAGTCTGGGGTGAACTGTATTCCCATAGCTGGAGTACACAAGTATGGGCATGCTGGAGAGGATTTATTAAATCTAAAGAGTCAAAAGATCATACTTGTAGGCTTGAAACTGTTGAAAAGTTTATTGGGCATGAGTGACCATACCCACTCCTCCCCATACTGAGGGAAGAGACGTGGCTGTGGTTGCACTCAGATATGGGAATTATGATGAGACCATTGAATTGCCTATGGAAGTAATAACTTGCACATCATGAAGTATGTATTTACATACCAAATTATTTCCAGTTCAACAGTAAATTCCTGACAGCTGGAAGAAAATAGTGTCCAAGAGGACAAGTCAGTCACCAGATGGCTGGTTCTGCACCAGTGCAACAGCTGTCATCACAAGCAGCACTGGCGTTAGCCACAAAGTCAGAGAAGAAGCCTTGATAAGAGGCCAGCCAGGAAGTAACCATGGGCGCAGATGTTGCTGCTACAATATGTAGGACAAGAAAATGAGAATTCAGAGCTGGGCATCTGGGCTGTTACACTGCCAAGAATGCTGGTAAATAAAAACTGGCTCCGTTGCTGGAGCAGGGTAAGAAGAAGTATAAACAATCACAAAATCCAAATTCCTTGGAAGAGAGAGGTTTAAGTCTCATCTGAGATTCCCATTTATGTTTAGAGTAACTAAAGTAACTGCCCAGGAAACTATTTCTGAAATTTAAAGCAGCTAAATTTCATAGAGCAGCTTTGTCAGGATAGTTCTTTAGCCTTCAGTAAGGGTAGAGCTCAATGGGCTATAGCTTTTGTCCCATGTTCTGTGCATTCCTGTAAGCACTCCCATGGGAAGGTTTGTCACTTGAGGGAGTGGTGAAAATGCAAAAGGAGGAACGCAGTGGAACAATTTAGCAAAACTTCCTTGAGGAGCAGTTTTGCAGCTCAGGTGTGACAGCCACCTGACTCCATACTCGGTGGATGAGTTGGGGAATGAATGGCAGCAGCCCTGCCAGCAGGCCTTTGTGTTACTTCTTGTAATACATGCTCCACCATCTCTTTTAAATGCAGAGATTTAGACCTGTATTTATAGAGCACTCTAAAGTATATACACAGCTGTGAAAGTGTTGAGAAGACTTTTCCTGCCCCAGAGAGTTTAAAACCTCATTCTCACAGATAGGCCATGTGGACTAAGAGCATAGGGCTGAATTGAGACATTTCTTGTGGGGAATTGGCACAGGATAGTTTCCTGGAGTAAAACGAGCCTCCAGGAACAATGAGCAGGTGGCAGGAAAGTGTGGCTGCTCTCCTCTCCAGGGACTCACTAATGAAAGGTATGCATAGGAAATCAGGATTTGAGCATAGCTGCACAAGCCATTCACAGAGCTGACACGTGCTTGAATGGCTACCCAGAGCTATCCAGAGCGGAGATTATTATCTTCAGTACTCTGATATTGTTGCCAGAGCCAGTTACATGGGAGTACTTCAGCACCAAACCATCCCTTTGTGAGAGACATGGGCAAACCCTACAGTACTGGGAAGTCCATGGATTGGGAAAGCAACAGGGGAAGATGAAATTCAGCTATGGAGATGAGGATGGGAGAAAAGGGCAAGCCTGGCAATTGAGAAGGAATTCCTAATTCACTGTAATGAATATTGAGCAGTCCTGAAATAAGGATTTCAATTATTTTTTGTCCTAAATGGGGCACAAGCATCCTACTTTCCAACAGTGAGGATGACACAGCAAGGCTTGGTGGCCCATGTGGCTGGATTTCAGCTATTTAATAGAGTCTACAAGGTTTGCTCTGTTTGGTGACAAACCAGGAGAATGCAGAGATATTCACTAGGCCATACAAGAGGATGGGAAAGTATCCTTGGAGGTGATTGCTGTGTCTTGTCTATATACACACCTTTCTGTAAGTGTCCTCCACTATTTAGGACCAGGTGTGGAACAGGGGAGGTTGGCTTGACCTGGCATAAGTTTTCATGTTGTATATACTATGGTGAATAGAAACTTTCTATAATATGCCCTCACCAAGGAAATGTGGCCCAACTGTTTTAGATATGGGCTGAGATTTTACCTGTTTTTATAGTTTTGGAAGTCTTGTAACTTGACAAAAGTTTAGTTCATGTTGAGGGACCAGCAGTGATTTTCATCTGCTGATAAAATGACTGTTTTTTTTTTAAATAATGCTCCAGGATATCTTTTTTCCTGTTAGGTTACAATTATATGTATACCAAATGGTAGGGCATGGAGTAAGAACAGGAGATGATGAATTCCAACACATCGCTGAAGAGAAATATTGACAAGGTTGTTTGAAAGTAGAAATAATTTATTTCACTGAAAGTAAGTACTGTATCATCTTGAAAGGAGGTCAGACTTCTCCAGTTCATCTGTTTTTTGTTAAACTGAAGAAAAAAAGTCAATGTATTGATTATTTGTACGATGGTCACATCACATATTGTGGTGACTTTGCTATTTTGTAGTGTCTATTCTTTCACTGCAACACATTCCTTTTTTTGAATGGACTTAAAATGACACAAGAGAATCATGGTGTGTAGGGGGAGGAAAGATATTTTCTTAGGTGAATTATTTAAATTGGAAAAACTGTCCAATGGATGACTCACATAAGAGTGCAAATACTCTGATCCCATATAATAAATGCAGAAGGAGAATGTAAGTAGCTGAGGACATCCTCCGAGAGGGAAGTGAGGGCTTAAAAACTTCTAGAAATGCATAGGAAATCAAACATCAATGAGGACTGCTGTGGTAGGTGCCAACAAAATAATGAAAACCTAAAGAATAAACAGGAAATATATATATAAAATGTTAAGGTGGTGTAGCAGTGCTATTAAAAGAAATACTAAAACCATAATGTGCACAAGAAGACTTTTTTGTCCTCTAACTCTCAAACTAGAAATACTGGACTTTTACTTAAGTCTTTCACTGTGCTTTTACAAAATATAGTTCTTACTGTAAGAGTACTGGTGATTGGGTATATCATATCTTCCAAAATGGTGCAGAATAGCACCCCACTGATAAATGCTGATAAATGTTTAGAGAGCCTGGTGTGGGGCTGGATGCTTCAGCAAAAACCATGTATGGGGTGGCAGACAGGAAGCTGTTAAGATGCAGCATGGACCTCCTGCAGCCTCTTAGCTCTCCTCTGCTGCTGGCTCTGTGCATGAGCTGATGCTGTTCCCTTCACAGTCTGCCTATTGCTGTTACGCTTAATCAGAAGTAGCACAGGGCACCTCTGGAAGAATGAAAAGGACTAGAAAGGATGACAACAGTAACATTGAGAAATAGAAGCAGGAGGAGATGAGGCAGTGATAGAAGGATGTAGAATCTTTCAGCTTGAGGTTCAAAGTTCCCCCATATTTTGGGGAAGAGCACTAGTGACTGGCTGCAAGTTATTTATACCGGGAGGCCTGGTTGAAACGCATTCTTGTCCTGAAAAATCTCAAATTAACTGCAATACCTGCTTCTGGGACATGACCACATGGATAGACAGGAAGAGCAAAGCTCTTCCACATCCATGATGTGTGGTGTCCTTAGGGAATAGCATGGGAACACTGATAGGGGTCAACCATGGAAAGCTGCACTGCATATGCTGTGATTATTCCCCAGCAAATATCATGTACGTGGCTTGATGGCAAGCACAGCTTACAGAAGCTCGGTAGATTGCAACCCTCCCACAGTGTGTCTCTGACTTTAGCACTACTGTGCAGATTGGACTCCTCTAGCCCTGCCATGAGGGGCAACTCTGCACAGTGGACTACTTGCAAAACTTTACTACAAAAATGTACTTGTCTAAGTCTATAATGCCTCCTGTACAGTGTGGATGGGATACTTCTTAATGATTTCTTGACCCTTTGAATATCACCATAAATGATGGAAAGAATTTTGAAGAAGAAGGTGAATATTTATAAACTCGTGTTATAAATCAATGGTCTTGTAATTTCTCTCACCTTAAAGACTGTACTTCTACACATGTGATAAGTGACTCAGCCTGGATTTTGGATTTTTTAGACAAGCTGTCTAAACAGAGGTAAGGAATAAGAGGCCTTGGAAACTTCGATATTCTCATGTTAAGTAATTGTCATTAACCAAGGAATTTTGTAGGCAGGAGTAATCTTAAGTATTGTTCTGCTTTATCACTACTCTTTGTAAGCAGAGATAGCCCCTTGAGTAAATCCAACAAGTGAAAAAAGCAGTACACGTGGGAAATAACTCGGCTGACACCAGTAGAATGGAACAATAAATTGGTGTAAATATGAAGAGAATCAGAAGAAAGAGGAGGCCCATTGCTATTGCTGAACCTTTTTTACTCTATCTCAGAATAAAAAGCCCCACAGCCTGCTTCTATGAGAAAGAAAGGTGGAGATTTTGGGTTTGAGATATTTATATTGAAAGAACGAACATTCAAATTTTGCAACTCTGATGACATCTATCCAGATTTCCAGGACTCAGACAGCTGAGCTGGGAAACCATTCTCTCTGGTGTGTTTGTAGCCCATGTCACATTCTCTTAAAGTCTTACCCATGCTTTATAAAGTCAAGAGCATTCCTAGTTCCAAGCCTGTTGCCATCAGGTCTGCACTTCTCCTACCTGTTTGTGAGGATAAACATTAATGTGGCACTTGATACATTCTTGTCCCATGTTAGCCCAGGAGTTTCCACTCATCCATTTTCTCTTGCATTTGGGGCACTTATATTCACCAAAGCAGCGTTTCTTGCCCTGGTAGGGTGTCAGGCCTTCTCCTTTTGGACGAGCCTACAAAACAAAGGGAAGTAGCAATGAATGACTGAAAATGTGTGTGTGTGTGTGTATAGTATAAAAGTAAAGATTTTTGAAAATTAGGAAACGGGCAGAAGATACTGGAGGCAGACATGAAGGTCACATCCCCTTGATGAAGAGTTCATATGTTGAAGCTAGAGTTTAACAGTTCTGAGAGTTGTTTCTGTAAGAAGTATTCAAAAGCTCAAGAAAACTTGTAATGTTTGTTAGTGACACTGAACACAGTATTTAGAAATATGCCTGTGCACTTTTTGAATAAATAGTTGTAATGTTTGTTTCATTATGATAAAGTCAACTGTATTGAGTACATATTGCTGGTAATACATATATAGCATTAGGAGGAGTAGCTCATTAGTAATAAAGGAATACTTTTTAACTAGAAATGCCAGTTAAGAAATCTAGTCTATTTTCCACTAAAACCTATAATTAAGAAGATTTTAAATAATTCTGCTTTTTGCAGCCTATAAGGAATTAAATATTGGCACTTCATTAGTATTCTTAATTCAGTGATATTAGATATGTACTATCATATGGGAGTGCACAAACTGGGATTGAGTATGAAGGAAAGACATTCTGATTAGCAGAAATATTAATTTTATTAATTAATTCTGGTTTCTTACTCTGGATGAATGGTTTCACTGATTTCTGCCTTTTGAAAGAAATAGGAAAGGATTCTGAAATGGTGTGTTGTGATGTCTGAATGTTAAATGTCCCTTAAAGAAAGCCTTTTTATCTCAGGAAGCCAGTAGAGTTGACAATGACCGTACGCAAATACCAGGTTTATTTTTTGTGCATACGTTCACTCACTAAAACTGTGTGTTGTACTTAACAAAATATGGTAAAGTATGTGAAGATGAGGGTATTACATCCAGCTGTGGTAGGAGAGCTGTAAAGATAAAGCCATTTTCCCAGAGTCCCTAGCAGGTGTTGAAACACTGTCCATGTATTTATTCACTGTGTTTGGTTTGTTGGTGCCTAGAGGGAAGTACTTTGCCTGCATAGTGGCAGAATAGTATGATCACCTATCAAAGGGTTCTTTGTCACTTACTTACATGTCAGGCCTAAGCAGCTTTTCTTTTTAAGGCTTCCAGATAAAGTTTACAAAAGTGAAATGAGCCATCATGCTGGGAAGGGATTTGTTTTTGCTTTGGGAGCTTATGTGATTTCTCAGTGTATAGGTCCAAATAGCTTTCTATGTGAAAACAGGGGTTGCAAAAGCAGGTGGTTGGCAGAAGACCTGAGCTTGGCAGGAGCTCTGAGACTCAGGCTCCAGTGGCCAATGGAGATGGTGAACACTGTGTTACCTCCTGGGTCGCATGTGGGAGCAAGAGGGAAAGGAACACTGAGTGCGTTCTCCCCTGCATGCTGTGGGTGGAAGAGCAGGAGACACCAAACCTACTCCAGTCTTTTTTTTTCTTTCTGTAGTGTCAGTAAACAATGTTCTCTGCTTTTTCTATGTTTATTCCTCAGCATAACAATATTCTTTAGAAGATCAAATCATTAGCAACCCCCATTACAAATAGGCAAACATCTATAATAATTTGCTCCTGACAAGCCACTGTAAATATTCTGGCTCATAGCAAAGATGAAACTGACCAGGACACACATATTTACAGTACTATTGTACAGAAGAAAAAAAAAAGTGCATTGGTATAGTGAGAAACTTTGAGACTTCCACAACTAAATGAGTACTGGCAGGCACCCAGAGTGTAGCTCTCTGACCCAGGGTGCCCCTTGATAAGGATGAGAGATTGCAACTGAATACAGTGCAGGAAAATGTCAATTTATAGAGACATCCTTGTTCTAGATACTTAATTTGGTTCTGCCTCTGAGGAGTTCATAGCACAACTCAGTGTAAGAAGGAGCCACATGCTCTCTTTGTTTAGAAATTCTCATGGAATTGAGTAGAAACCTTGTGTCCAGAGAGCTCCTGTGATTGAAAGACATTCCCTCTCTCCTCCTGAGGCATCACAGATTGTTTTATTTGCAGTTTCTGTTGGAGGGCTGTTATTGCATGGAAGACAAGTTATTTTTGATTCTCTGGTTGAGTCACCCTCTACTTAAACTTCTTTTGCAGCCAGACTTGAAAATGCAGCTCAACACCCCTCCTAAGCAGTGGTCCTTTCAGAAAACATCCAGGCCACAGGATTCATTATTTCCAAAAGTAACAGCACTGACTTTGGAGACAGAGTGTGTCTTGGAAGTCTTCTAAATGTTTACAAAGAGTATTTAAACATAACACTCCCACAGCAATATGTTATGCCAGCCATAAAGAGCATTTAAACATCAGACTCCCACAGCAATATGTTGTGCCAACCACAACTCCCAGACAGGAAGCTTTCAGAGAGGGCCACTGTGGGCAGCCAGTGACTATGGGTTTGTCCAGGTCACATAGGTGACTTTATAGACACCAATGCCCTGAAATGCTCTGCCCTCACAAATGCACAGGGAGGCACTGAAGATGCTGGTCTGTGGAGTTTTCTATGTGTACAGCTAGGCATCACAAATGGAGGCTTTCCAAATTAGAAGCTACTTTTAAAATCTGGTTTCTCCAACTTTTTCAGTAAATCGGAAGCAGAACCAGGAAAAGAATGTAGGAGCTCTGACTCTGACTCTGTTGGTAATTTCCTGTTATAATTGCTAGACTACACTTTTGATTTATTTTTATTTAACTTTTCAGCTGTCACAGCTCCCTCCTCAGTCAGTGACTCTAATTAGTTTGCTGGCAAAGTTACAACATTCTCTGTAGGTGTTTTGCTATTCTGCTTTATGGATGTTTATGTGTTGTCCTAACAGATATTATTTTCCTTCCCATATCTTCAGTTTCCCAAACTGTGCCCCACAGGGAATTTGGATTCGCAAACAAGCAAGCTCATTTTCTGTAGTGAGAAACATCATTGGGAACCACTGACAGCAGTGAAGGCAACCCTCCAACTCCCTCCACCCTGCAGAACCAAACAAAACAAATATTTGACAGTATTTGGTAGAAGGCAAAACCTGAGCGAGATACACTAAATTGCCTGAGAGATCTGAGACTGGGTGTTTTGTTGTTGGGGGAGGATTTTTTGTTGTTGCTGGGTTTTGTTGGTTTTTTTTTTAATTTAAAGTGTCTGGCTCGAGCAGGAACACAGCTGAATTGCATAAACATTTCCAAGAAACAGCCTGCTCCTTGGCACAGAAGCAGCCAGCCCTGCCCACAGGGTGCTCAAGCACCCGGTCACTCTGCAACAGAGGTATCTCAGTGCGCATTCAGCTGGAGGGCAAGAACTATTTTCACCAGAGGTTTTTCCTTAACTGAGTGCCAAAAAAGAGCAAGAAGATACATTCTGTCATTCAGTATTAACCTAAAACCCACTACTTTACAGAATGTGGGATTTACCTTTGAACCATTAGACTCCTATTCTCTCCCCACCCCAACTACATTTGAATGGTGCTTAATAATAGGCTTTGGTTGGTGTTTGGGTCCTGCAATTCCTGCAATGAGTGTTCTCTTCTTACTCTTTCTGCAGATAGGGATTTATTTATATCCAGAGTTAATCTGGAAAAGTTACGCTCTTTTCATAATGGCACAATATTTTGTTGTTACCATATTAACATACACTGTCCCATTGCCTGCAAGTCAAGGTAGTCTTTGGCCTTGTTTCTATCCTTGGCTGCAAAAGCTTGGTGTGTCTTCATTCAGATGTTTCAAGGATTTGTTGCATCCTGGACAGGTAGGGCTTTGGGGAGGATCAAAACCAAACAGATTTTTCTACAAGGACCAGAAACTAGACCTTACTTGAAGTGTGTCTCAATGTCATGATCTAGGTATTAGGGAATGGATCATTTGTGATGTTCTGACTTTGGACAAGCACTGAAACAACTGACATGACCTTTGCAGGTGTACCTAGTCAGTGTGCGTGTTTGCCTTAGCTGGATCCAACCAATCTACAAAGCCAACAAATTTTGTGTGGCACAGTAAGAAAAATTACCTCAATATTCCATCCTTCACTGACACCCAGCTGTCTCTATTTTTCATCCTCTTTCTTTCTTGAGCCAAAACCACAAATTTGCCATCATAAGATTTTAAAAGTGTTTAAGTTGAGCTCTTCTGCTGGTAACTGGCCAGTCCAGCTCTCTCTCAACCTCTCAGAGAGTGCATCTCATAGAGGCATCTGCCAAATCACTTCGCAGTGACGTACATAATAAAGGAGTCTCTGCTTTCCCTAAACAATTCCCTCAAAGTATCAGTTTGCAGAGTCAGCAAAAATAAAACATGCTCCCCTCCCCTAACATGCCCTGCTTAGAACTAGATTCATTATAAACAACATGAGACTGAGTTTCCTCAAAGCAAAATGCAGAGGCACAATGTATTTAATGCTTTTCTTCTCCTCGTCCCCTCCCAAGTTTGTTTTACCCAGCTGAAAGGCCTCTCTGTACAGTACAGGAAAAGATGAAATCACCATAACATTGGTAGGTGGATCCCCTTCATAGAAGAACTCCGTGAGGGTCTGCTTGTACGCATGCTTCATCAAATGAAGAGAAAAGTAATAACAGCAAACAACAGCTCGATGTGCTGACTGGGTCCCAAGTGGTTTGTGGGAATGGGAGGGTCAGAGCTGTATGATAGCATTAAAAAAGCCCTAGCACTCTTATTTTGTACTACTGTACATGCATAGTTTTAATAAAGACATTATGATAACACATACTCAAAAGATTCAATTGGAAAATGAAAAAGAAAACATAAGGACTGATTTAGTGTACTGGGTGTTGGGGTATTCTAGTCCTTACTCTAGGAGTGTCATATAGTGTGCTCTTGCGATTAATATATTCTGTCACCTTATGTGGACAATAATTTCACAGGCAAGTACATAGAGAAGTTTGCTCCTTTCCCATTTATTTTGCCTTTATACATGTACCACTACTGAGTGTAAATATAGTGCTCTACTTTCTTGGCCCTGCTGTCAGTATCTTTCTAGCAGGGTGATGTTCAGAATGGAATTCAATTCTCCAGGAGCAGAGCATTAAGAAAACATGCAAGTTTGTGCAGTGTGCAATACCAAACAGCATAGTTTTTTTATTTTGCTTGAAGAAATACCCTATTTCTGCTGTTACAAACATTTTCAGTCCCCAAGTCCTAATCTTTGGGAAACATTTAAAAGCATATTGATTAAGCTGTGTCAATGAAATTTTACAGGTAAATTTTGATATGGCAGAAGCCCAGTTTTATGTTTGTCACTTTGAGTACATATCTCTTGGTTGCTTTGAAAAATCAGTGTTGTCAGCTGTGTTGTGTATGTTAACTCTGATTTTGATCTAGTATCCCCAAAAAAACCCCAAGAGTTAAGATTTAGCAGTATTTGTTACTAATAACACACAATATGGTTTCTGATGATGATTAAATCAATAGGCATAGTTGTCATGGACATGTGGATCAAAGTCTGGAAATCCAAGAAGCTGGCTTGGCAAACATTCCAACAGTTAAATAAAAATCTGGTTTTGCAGATTTTTCAGAGTCCTAGCCATGCTGTTAGGAGCAAAGGCTTTCCTTCTGCTACGAAATGCCTATTTGAGCTGATCATTAGAACCACCCTTGGGTCAAAGATATGATATCATTACTATGCTAAGTTAGTTGGAAGCAGAATAGTTGCTAATTGGCAATTCTGCAATTACCTAATGTGTCAATTACTCAACACTGAATGGTCTGAGAAGTTGATAGTATGGGTTTTCTTTGCCAGTCCTAGTCATCATTCCACAGCTAGTACAGAGATAGGAAACATGTCAAAGCTTAGTACCATCTAGTCTGAGTAAACAAATCTATGAATAGCATGCTGCTTTCACAGGCCTCTGTCCAGATAAAAACATACTGACCTATTGATGGACATATTGATGCAAGCTAACAGTAGAAGACAAAAGTATTTGGTAGAATGGTAACATGGTGATGGGACTGGTGTTGGACTTCCAGCACCTGGACTGAGTATATAGCCCTAAGAAATTTTCTCTCTGTTGGTGGTCAGATTGTACCTCAGCTCTTCATTTGTAGTTGGGAAAGGTCCTTTTGCTGTTTCCTGCCACTTCTGCAGTCCTTGTGGCATTGTAAAAATCACTCACGGCTACCTATGGTAATGTAGCTTGTATACCATAGTGCAACCTTGAACTTCATCTCAGCTATCTAAGCACTGTTATGAAAAAACCAAACAACACTCAATTTTCAGTCAATACTTTTCATAGAAGAACATTTGAGTGCATACTGAATTTCACAGAAATGTGTTCTCCCTAGATGAAGCTTGTTAGTGGAGCCTTAATAGAAGGTTAAATTCCCCTTGCATTCAGAATTCTAACTAATCTCAGATATACGTCTGCTTTTCGTAAATGCTCACAGGAATTTTCCAGGTATGCTTACATATTTAGCATGTGTTATATACAGGGCAACAGGCAGTGATCAAGTGTTTAATGGGTTTGGTAGATTTTCAGAGTCACAGAACTCTGCCAACCCTACCCAAATCTTCAGTTAAGGAAAGCTGCAAATAATTATCTTGGTTAACTGTACTTCAAGGATTCGTTTTACCTGCACATGCTACCCTTGGCTTATTGAATGCCCATGAAAGAGCTCCCAAATGGGCTGTCTATCTTGCAGCCAATCGCAGCTTTAACGTGCTTGTTCCCGTAGGACCTTGAAAACAATGAAATTACTTGAGCATATAAATAGCTGCCTAATGAATCTTCTTTTGAAAGTATTGCATAACTCAGTCTAACCCAGAACCTAAAGTTTCAAGAACAGGTCCTTATGCATGTGAAGGTAACCATTAAAATCTGAACTAAATGTTAACTTGTGCAACAAAGCTAGCGTACTGTGGCTAGCACAGGTCTTTCTCATGAGAACATTTTGCTACATTTAATAAACAAAGATAAAGTTTGGATGTTTTGCAAACAACGTCTCCGGATTAGGTCAGTTCAGCCTTGGCCAATTGGGCCTAGGGGGAGGTCTCAGGCTGACCAATCTGGGTGACCTCTGAAAACTCTATATATATGCAAATCAAAATAATAAAGACACCTTTTCTCTTTCCTTGTCTGAGAACCTGGGTCATTTCTCAGCTAGCGGCTCAACAGCAACATCGTACTGAATAAAACTCGCTAAGGAAACTGCATAGTGAAAACTGTTTTCAAAGTATTGTTTAATGCAGGACAAAGTAAAAAAGGGGATGGAGCTAGAAAGTGGGGATGGAGTGTGCCTAAGCAAACCTGGGTCTTTGCTGTATAATTTAAGAATTGTATGTCATACAGAAAATAGGGATTTGCATATCAAATTAGGCATGTGGAAGAGTTAAAATTACACTTGCCTGCTGGCATGCAGTGAGGCACTTCTTTTCAGCATTACAAGATCATATTCTTCCAAACAGCTTGAGATAAAAGGAAGTGGTCAAAATCTTTCCTTTCCCTTCTCTGATACAAAATTGGACATGTTGAATTAATTAGGAAGAAAATAGGAATGTATTCATTTAAATAGTTTCCTGATGTTTGGACTCTTTTGTCCCTCTTCATCCGTTGCTTGAGAACATACAATGGCAATACTCTCCTTCTCCCCCTCCCCCTCTGGTAGCACACTGTATTTAATATGTTCATATTTATTTAGTAGTTGGAATCAGGGTTTTGGAGAAGGGAGGGTCAAACCCTTATTATATTCAAGCATTACCTCTTTCAAACAGAGGTCAAGACTCCTATTTTTGGACTTGTTTAATTGTTTTACCTCAGATGCCTTCATGTGGATTTCACAATTCTCCTAAGGCTAATATGGCACAGCTGGGGCAGTGATCTAGTGTGAACCTGACAGGTCTAAAGATTATGACCTGTTCTTTGCAAAGCAGTGGAGTAATTCTGATAGACTCATTGCCTCCCCATAGGTCATGAGACACTTCAGAACAGATGGGAAGGCAGACAGATGTCACTGAAGGTAATTCTATTCCAAATCTAAGTGAGTAACAGGTGCTTTTGGAGCCAAATTCAACACCTGGGATGCTACTTTCTGCTTCATTGCTGTTCTGAGATGTGTTTATGCAAAGTTTCTACCTGAAGAAAAGATCTGGATTAAATTACGATGCTGAGATAAAGCTACAGATAACCAGTTGGTTCTGTGGTGGTATTTCTTTCCTTATTAAGTGTCCAGGTCAAGAAACTGCACAAGAAGACTCTGTCCAGGCTAGAGTGGGTACGCCACTATTTGGTCAAAGCAAATTTTCAAGAGTATTTGGATCAGAAAATTTTCCAAATTATGGGGTGATCATAGAGTTTATGTTGCTTTTTGGTATGTTACAGCTGAGAATCTGGGTCTTTTCTCTCTTCCAACTATATGCAGAATAATTGTGTTGTTCTTACTATTTGAACTATTTGAAAGCTACATTGGAACTTTAATTGCAGACATGGCAATTTGCAAAACATTTAGTACTTGCTCTTCATGAACTGCTGTAGCTTAATCTTATACTGGGTGCAGCTTGATATAACTTTGGTGTCAATTTAGAGAGGGGAGTAGAGAAAAGGCCTGTAGTAAAGAGGTCTGCAGGTGCTATGGGGAAATACGTTTCTCTGCTTCTTGAGTGGCACTGTAAAATCCTGCTTTATGACAAGCCATAGCTTTTGGTGCCTTTATCTTTTTGTAAATCTAGATCTGTTGAGGCTTTCCTCCAAGCAAAATATCTGCTGGGTTACACTTGCTGGAAGTCCTCGGGGAGTGACTTTAATATGTCACTGATCTTAAGAAATGTCAGCTTGGGAATCTGCTACTTTGACTTGTTCTCTTTAGAAACATAGGGTGTTAATATCTAAGGATATCTGGGGAGAAGACTGCTTTGTGCTAAGGTACTTCTTCATTTGAGGTATGGTAGTTTGTAAGACTTGGATGACATTAATAAGGACATTACAATAAATAAGAATTTAATTACATTTAGAGACTTTGATGTTCATATATCTAAAAATAACATTGTTTGCTTAGTTTTTAAATGAAACTGTGTTATCCCAAAACATTATTTTTCCCATACTAACAATTTGTAGCCCATAAGTTTAACCTCATACAACAGATACTTTAATATCCTTAATAGAAAAAAAAATTAAGAACTATATCCAGTTTGTATGCAGTTTCCTGAATAGCCATTGTCCTCGGCTCTGGCAGTGACCAAAAGATGAGTGCTTTGTACTCTACAGGTTGGGTTCGGGGTGTGCAGGGAAAAGCATTGCATTGGGAGGTGGGAAGGAGAAGGAAGTGGCAAAGCAGTGAATATTTTAATTCAGTGCAATATTAAATGCAACTTCAGCAATGTTACCACTCAGGAAATGGCTTGTTTTGCTCTGATTTTTTTATGTTGTTTGTTGCACCCTCTGCACTGGCACACTTTTTTTTTTGTTCCATTCACTTGTGTAGGAATTATTATAATGCTGGATTTCTTTTAGCCTGAATTAGAAATGCTTTCACTTATGTAAAGGTTTTATCTCTTCAAAACAACTCTTGGAAAGTAAAGGAAATATTGTTAAGATGATAAGGGCAAATTTCAGGGGAAAGGATGTTTCTAGGAGAACTCAGCCTTCTTCCTTCCTTCTGTTCTGAAAGGAACAGGATTTCTTTTAACTACCCACTAAATCCTTAAGGATTCGAGACCTGGTTCATGGCATATCCCATACGCGGTTTGCGAATAGGTATAACTACAGCAAGAAGATTCCAGCAGGAGAGTGCAGGATCATGAGAGTAATGTGATCTTGTGGTTAAGGCACAGGACTGGGCCTCAGCAAGCCCAGGGTTTCATTCCTGTCTTGACTACAGGCTCTTTCTGTTGGTTTGTGGACAAGTTACTTGATCTCTCCATGCTTGAATTTTTTATCTAGAGTATAGGCAGTGCTAGTGTAGCTCACGTTCTGGGAATTTAATCAATGTTTGTTACTGCAAAAGTGAGCAGTATGCATGAATCTTGTGATACAATTCTCAGGCAGGGTTTTGAACAAGGACTGCTATAAGCCTGTCACTGGTGACCCTGGCCTCACCCCTTTAAGCCACTTTTTATAAAGTCTCTGCTTATGGATGTTTCTGTTCATAGAGTTTGTTTTCCCTACAACCTGATCGGTTAAAGTAGTCAGAATTGTTATGTTCAATTAACTGCTTGTGGCATCTTCGTGAATACATTATTAAAAAAAAGTAAACAAAATCAACAGAAGGTAAGGCAAGTACAATACAGAGTTGTTAAAAGGATTTCCAGCTAGGAAATTCTTTATGCAAATGATGAAGCTTGGGCCCTCTTAGAAATCTTCCCCCTGTACCAGCGTAAGGACTACCCCTGGAACCTTCCCAGCCCAGAGCGGGTGCAGGCTCCCAGGACACCAGCACCCAGGGCAGCCTGTGGCCTGTCCTCCTGCAAGATGAAATACCACAGCAAGAGTGCCATTGCTTCTGGCTGGAATGAGCCCCTTGCTTGAACTATTAAGAAACAGGGAAAGGAAATAAAAGACCAGATGAGCAACCACCCTCCTTTTCTCCACCTCAGACTCTTCCCCTCCACCTTCCCCCCCACCACGCTGACTACAAGATGACAAACAAAACACCAATTGAGTCAACCTCCTTTAATTACAGCATTCCTTTTGAGCCTGGAAAAAGACATGCTACGCATAGCCCAAAAATGAAACATGACTTCAGATGCTGATATGTAAACTGCATAAATGTGAAGGGGACTTTTCTTGTCCCAGTATTCTTTCCTCTAGAAATATTGCACCAGGCCATACATGAGCATATTGCATAGAAGTTTTAGAAAGCCACCCTTTCTGCCCAGAGCAGCCATGTGTTTGTTCATCTACCTCAAGAGCCATCAAATTCCAGCTACCTGACTTAGTTCATGTGTGTGACACTGCTTGAGTGCTTCTTGCTTGCTCTGGCCACCTGTGCCTGTAGAGGTGTGGGGAGGAACTCCCAGATAGTTTTCTTCTATGTTAGGCTTGTTCTCCCCATGATGAAAGAGCAAGCTTTTAACATCTTAACTGAAATGCATCAGAAAGGTCTCTGTTTTAAATATAGCCACGAGTTTGCAGAAAGCCTATCAGTATATTCACCCATACTTTTAGATGACCCAAAGGCAGCCATCCTTTGCTGTGCAGTTTTTGATAATACAGTAGGAATCTGCACCTCTGATCTCTTCCATCCTTCCCTTCTCAGTCCATCCTGTTCCTGCAGTTGTATTTGTATTTTCCACTGGGTTCCTTGACTGTTTTTTTTTCCTACTTTATGCAAAGCTAACTTGAACCATCTGAAGAATCACTTTGTCATTCCCCAAGAACAGCATCAGCAGCTGCCAGACTTCATTAACGATTCTGTAAGATTCAAAGTTCATGTTTGTAGTGTTACAAGAACTGCGAGCATTTTACTGAAATTCTCATGAAAGCAAGCTAAAGCAAACTAGTTCCCTCTGTAATGTCTTTCTTAGTCACATACAGAAATATATAGTACCCTGAAAGTGAGGAAGGATGGACTGCAATCAGTAAGTACAGAGTGAGAATACTAACAGGTATGTGAAGAGTAAGGGAACAATATAGGTAGTGTCAGGTGAAGAGCACTCTCACATCAGAGTTTTTGCTAGAATGAATGGAGAAAAGTGGCATTTAGAAGGTGACTGTTACACAACAAAAAGGAATAAAATTTATAGCTGTTTCAACTATTCAGATTCTGCCTTCTGCTAGTTAACTGACTCTTTGTCTTTTCATAAATAATTATTTTGTTTTTCTATTGTCATAAAATAAGCCAGGAGGACATTTATCTGAAACTGCCTGGGTAACAAAGAGGTCATAGGTTGTATCAGGCCATGGATGTTGTGTGACTTTTTGAGAGAAAATAAAACCTTCTCTGTGTTGAAATAGGAAACTTCTATCTGACTCCTCAGGCTGCCTGGCTATACAGTCAGAAATTAAGTCTTTTGAACACCTATGTTTTAGGTCGATTCTGTATAGGTAATAATTGCTGTTAAAAATTTTGAGCAGAAACTGTTTTGACCAGAATATAGTCAGAAAACTGAAACAAAATGGGAGCTGTCTAAACAAGTGAGCTGTAATTGCCTTTTCCTTGCATGCAAGTAGATGACATTTCTATTCTAA
This sequence comes from Entomyzon cyanotis, assembly GCA_024500445.1. NCBI lineage: Eukaryota > Metazoa > Chordata > Aves > Passeriformes > Meliphagidae > Entomyzon > Entomyzon cyanotis. Next base: position 24,119,605 of record JAKEPQ010001000.1, read on the forward strand.
TTTTTTTTATTACCTCTTTGCCCGTTCCTTCTTTAAAAAGCAAAATTAATCAACCATTTGCAACCTTCACAACATGTTTGTCCCGTGGCCCCAGTGGTATTTCCTATATTTAAGAATTTATTGTCAAAGACACTTGCACACAGCATTTCCTTATCATGGATACCTAAAATCTCACTTCCTGAAAGTCAACACTTTTCTTGCCTGTGTACACAGAAGTAGCTGCTACCATAGGACGCATTTCACCATAATTTCACACTGGACAGCTTGGAGCATACGATGTTGGCAGTACCCCAGACCTCTTGCTAGCAGCTGAACCAAAATAGGGGAGTGGCCTGAGGCCAACTGATAGTTCTGTATTCTTTGACATGGATTGGCACATGAACACACCTTACAGAGTAAATCTTTCTCCCCAGAGGAAGAATTTTTTTTCAAGAATAAACTAGCCAACACCATACCCCAGTACCAAGTTTGGTATCTCTTTTACTAGCAAATAACACACTGCACCAGAAAGCACATGGGAAGGACGGCTGTTCAGCTAGTGTACATGTCTAGGAGCAGTTTTTCCTAAGGTTCTAGTTCTATTTTAGAAATTCATCACCCTGTTCAAAATATATGATTCCACTTTTGTACTTTTCTAGCAGATAATTTCAATATCCACAAGCCAGTGAAGTGAAAAGCTCATTATTAAACAATAGAAAGGAAGAATACATGTTCTAATTGAAATCTCATGGGAGCAGAGGATCCACCAAAGGGCTGGAGGGCACAGAAGGCATGGCAAGGCTTTGTGCTATGTTCAGTGCTTATCAAGGGAACATGTTTGTGACCAAGGCCATCTTCAGTGTTTCTAAAGTCTAAGGCAGTCTTCCTGACACAGACAGTGAACACACAAAATATCTTTACCTGATGCTGTCTCACTGTTGTTTGCTTAAGGCTAAGAAACTATTCATTTTAGAAAAGGTATTGTGCAAGAAGCATCTGGTGTAAAGTGCTTGTCATGATGTTTGCTGTAGAAGATGATTGGAGAGGTTGGATGAAGATTTGGGGAAGGGAGATGTGCAGTTCTTTATCCCATTTGCAACTGTTTCCCCTTTCCTGTTTCACCCTGATAACTCTTTCCATTGCCAGATGCTAGTCTAAGGATAGATTCATGCCTGCTTTGCTTGCAGGGATGTAGTACAAGTGAATTTGCCTTGATCTTGGAGGGGAAAAATTTTTAAACCATTGAGAAAACCTTATCAGGAGTCCTTGATTTTTTTTTTTTTCATATTAAGGCACTCTTCTCTGTTACATGGGATTATTTTAGCAGTGTAACTGATTTAAGAAAATAAATTTCAATGTGGAATGGTAAAATAGAACACAAACAGAAACAAGTCAGAAACACCTGACGTGTAATAAGGTCTCTGAGTGTTATTTTTCCAAATCAAGGAGTATTGTTAAGGTTGTGCTGGTCTGGTAAGCCACAGATTCAGACTCTTATGAGGAGACTGGCACAACAGCAAAAGTCTTCCAGCCCCTTGACTGATTTTTTTCAGTCTTTCCAAGGACCAGTTAATTTTATCTGCTCTGCATTTCGGGGGGATGTGCAGTTCAGTGTGTGCCTGGTGAGAGGCTCATTATCCTCCGCAGGCTCCAAACAAATCCTCAATTTTGAAAAGGCAACAAAAGAGGTGGCTGGTCCTAGTTTCCGGTGGCCCTGGCCAGGCCAGCACGGCGAGCTCCCGGCCCAGCGCAGCTGGCTCTTTGTGCGCTCGGGCATAATGAGCAGGGCTCGGGAGGAAGCTGACACAGGTGTGCCACGAGGCCGGGGACTTGGCTGGGGACACTGCCCCGGCTGTGCGCGCACGTCTTCCCACACACAGGTCTTGTGTTCGCTCTTGGCCGCGGCCTTCAAGGGCCTCCTTGTCGCAGCACAAACAACGGCGTCGCGCAGCCTCCCTTGTGCGCTGCATCCTGGCCCAAACTGCCCGGAATAATCCCCTTTCTCAGTCATAATACCACGGCAGAAATGTCATCCTTATTCTGCAGTGCTGGCATTTGTCAACTCGGTGGGTACAAAGACAGCATTCATTGAGCAGGAGACAGGCAAAGGGCCCTAGGAAAAGCCCTTCGAGGGTACAGAAAATGGTCTTCTGTCAAACTTTGAACTCTACAGGAGCTGTTGTTTGTCTTCAGGTCTGGCAGAACTGGAGAAAGGGCTGTCTTGTGTTGACCACATCTTCAGCTGGGGTTGCAGGGCAAGTTCAGGTTTAGTTTTTAGGACAGCTGACTAGCAACAAATGGCCTTTCTTCTGAGGCAGTGCCATCTTTAACAATTGTACAATCTACTCTGTTCAGCTCTGTTCACTCCTGGACAAAATTAAACCTACAAGAAATGGATTTATCTTCACTCTTACTTTACACATAGATGCATCTATTCTAATAACAGATACATTTATCTCCTGTGCAACACTTAGAAATAAAAGGTTCTTGCCAGCCCCAGGCGACACTTGAGCTTCCCAAAAGGTACCAGTGAAAGGCAGCAATACAAAAGAGGCGAAGCCTTCTCTTCCTTGGACATCCTAGTAAGCCCTGATATATGCTGAGGGACAGTAGACATTTCCACTGCTGACAAATACATCAACAACCTATGATGGAAGAGATAGAGCCCTTTTGACAGTTTGCTCAATGAGTCAGCAGACTCCTCACAAACAGCATTGGTTCCTCTTGCCCTTACTGCTGAGTTAAAGTAGATGGCTCAGGGTAGCATGATGTAATTAAGAACATTCCACTTTATTGAAAACAGATCCACTGGTTTTGTAAATACTGTAAATACCACTATCTGAACACAAGCACTGAGCTCACTTAAAACTCTCTATACTGGGGGCAATCCAAAGAGGTGATTAACCCTGGGGTATTTGTGTTATGAAGACAACTACAATGCAGGTCTGGGAAGGCTTGATTTCAGGCAATCTCATTTTTCTATTTTAAATTGTCCCCTAATGAGACTGGTAAAACATACCTCACAAAAGAAATCGCTGTGTTTTAGTGAAACGTTAAACTAATTTTGTGGGCCATTAAAAACATGCCCTGGGCTATTTCCCACTTGCTACCATTACAGAGTACTCTAAAATTATAGAGTATATCTGCTGGTATGGAGATGCAGCTGCCTTTGGGGTGGAAACCAGTACCAGCCTGGGCTTTGCAGTTTGCTAACTTTTCAGTGTAGTAAATCTTCTGTGTGAGAGCACTGGGGTACACTCAGTAGGTCTTCAGGAAGAGAAACTACCAAATAGCTTCCAATATGTGAGGTATTGGAAAAGACAATAGGGTTTGAATCAGTTTTGAGAAACTGAAACAATTTAATCGTCATACACAATTACTCTAAATGTGGGGTTAATAAGAGCAGCAATAAGAAAAAGATGTGGAAAGAGAAGAATACTCATTAGGCATTTAACTTCCATGGGTAAACAGAAACAAGAGTATGTGTTATGTACATTTAGCATAAGGTATACAATTCACTCAGAAAATATAGGTAATTTTCCTTATAATGGTGAATGTAACCATTCACTTTGACATAATGTTGTTAGGTGGCTCATCTGTAAAGCACCATAATACTGAGATTTAATGGAAATTGACAGACAAGACTGGGATAGTGCCTCAGGTGACCCCTTCCTAAATGCTGGAGCAGCCAAGCCAGCTTTGGAGGAGGAATTGTGTTCTAAGACATTCCACATGCTTCTTGAAAATAAAAGGAAGAAATATATGTCAAGCATGTCACTATTAATCCATTCTGATAGTTGTGGGGGGTGCTTAGGTTGTACAACAAGATGCTACAGCTGTTGGATTGGGCTGTGGGCAGCACATTCTGTGCTACCAGGATGCAATCAGGGAAACATGCGCAAGAAATAATTTTAGAGACTGCCCACCACCCACTTCTTTTTAAGGATGTGGTTCTGCACATGAAACTGGGATATAAACAGGAGAGGCCTCCTCATTCTTCTTGTTATCTGAAAAAGCAGTATAAAGAGAATTTCCCTAAATTATCTGTTGATAATTGCCTTATTCATAAATCATCTCTTAGGACTTGAGTTTAAACAGCACGAACTAAAGTAATGTCTTTAACATCAGCTAAAGGAGTATTTAAGAATCCCTTACCTTGCCTGTCCTTTATTCCCCACTAGGTATACAACAGCGGACAAGATATTTTTCTGCTTAGAAATATGTCAAGAATGGGTAAAGAGAAGTCTTCAGAGTGTGTGGGCAGACAATTTAAAGACTATAAACATAATCTGTAATAAACATAATCTGTAGTGAACAGACACAATGAACTAAAACAGAAACGTAACAGTGTGCTATGAAGGAGAGAGATGTGAGAAAAAAGTGTGGAATTACACATTCACTGTAATTTGCAGTGTGACAAGGAAGTGTAGTGTTAATACCAAATAGACTTGCACAGACATAGATGTGCCCAGCAGTCAGAATTTCATATCTGTGCTATCTCAGCAGGTTCTCCAACAATCAAAACAGTTTCCAGCTCTTTCACTATTTTTTTTCAGTGGACAATATATTCTTAAAATGCTACATATTAAAATAGTTGTCTTCTCTAGAACAGGGGGTGAGACAACAGTGTTTTAAAGTAAAAACAGTAGTTATGTCTGTGTGTGTGGTTTTTAATTTTCTGCTTTTTCTGTTTAATTTGTGAAATGGCAAAAAATTCGTTGTGTTGTATCATGTGATATTAGTAAACTTAAACATATTAATACTTCTGAAAAACTTTAAGAACAGCCTCCAGCCATCAGTGATGACATGATGTTATCCAATTTAAGTTCATGATCTAGTAGCCGATTCAGAATATCAAGGTAGATGCATGGGAAGTGGAATGGAGCTCATTTTTTACTATGCCTATCCTGTCCTTCTGCTATTTTCCTCAGGCTTTATCAAATTATTCAACACAGTGTTATTTTATATAAAATGTATAAAGTGTAAAACATGTAACTATTTCCTGTAAGCAGGAGTAGGTAGGGAAATACAAAAGAACTTATCTGAACTTTTTATTTTAAAAAATTGAGTCCTTAAATTGGGATTGTCTCCCAATTAATTTCTATCTGTGACATCTTGCAGTTTGTGCCAATTAAATTATATGTTATTAGTAAATCTGTCAAACCAGAGGCGTTAAAAAAACATCTTGATACCAGAAAACTGTAACCACACAGGGACTCTCTTTCAGTTCTCTTATGAGACTGTTGTTTCATTGCTTCGTATACAGGACATGAAGGTCAGCTAATTACCTCACAGGCTGGCCTGAGACTGAGCATGTTGCTCCTCATTAATTTGAGAAATGTTTTAGAAATGCATGGTTTGACTTGGGAAAAGGGCAGCAGTGAATAACCAGCTTGGAGTGGTACTTGGCAAGAAGGTTGTGATGACAGTATATTTTTGAAGGCTCCATGAAGCAAAGAAGTGTTTCCAAAAAGGAGATATGCACAACAAATTCCAGGGCAGAACAACAGCTGCAAAAATCTTTTCTGCCTTTGAACTCTGTGTTTTAACTGAACTGCTTTGTTTCAAGGGAACAAACAACTGGAGCACTTCCAACGTCAGTATTCATACCTGTTAGTAGAAGAGTTGCAGCTATTTGCAGCCATCTCAGGGTGTAGATGGATCTGCATTTAACAGGACTTTTTTGACCCAGCAGAAGAGCTGTTTAAAATTATTAGATTTTACAAGTGTGATCTCTGCAGGCTGCACAGACACTGTCAGCAGGAAGCACGGCTCTGCAGGCAGAAGGGCTCACCAGGGCTGGCGTGGTGCATAAGGGTAGTGTGGAGGACACAAAGATTAGGGGTGCTGCTTTTAGGTGTCCACAGAAATCTGTCACAGATAACTCGCAGGTATCTGTCTGCCTAGACTGGAGGTCCTGACATGTCCCTGGATATGGCCCCATCACCTTGGGGGTGCAGAGAGAGGCCCAGCTTTGTTGGGTGCCAGGCACACGGCAGGAGCACACACTGCTGGAGACGCCTCTGCAGCTTCTGCTCAGGTGACTGCTGTGGGCTGTGGCATGCTCAAGTGATGTTATAAAAGCTGGGTGGTCTGCCCTGGCTAACAAAATCATAACTTCTCAGATTTTGGTTAGGATGGTGCTTTGGAAAACATTCTCACTGTCTGTATTCACTGGGAGCTGTTTTGGAACTGTATGTTTGTTCAAGCATACATTTAACACTATATATGGAGAGCTGTGCTGAAAACGTAAGGCAGTGATGTTACAGCAAAGTCAGTTTGGTAAACTTGCAGAAGAAATTGCTTTCAACTGCAACATAGCAATAGTCTGCTGAAGTGTGTGGGGCCAATTTAGGATTTGCATTTCCCTCTTTCAAATAATTAATTCAGAAAAAAGTAGGTTATACTACAAGTGTTTAACCAAAAGAAAACATGTAATGACTCTTCTGTTAACCAGCATTATGGATGAACAAAGAAAAGTAGTAGAACTGCATATGAAGCTCCTGCTCAGCAGTGAGTTTTTCAAACTACAGTTCAAAATGTCTCCCTAGAAAAGCAGAGATGGAGACTGCCTGCATTTGATCCTGCAGTGCCTGTGTTGTACACAGTAACAGCTGTTGGTTCCTGGCAGGGGGAAGGGGACAGTGTGGGGTTTCCAACAGCTGGGAGCAGGTTGTTTTAGTATTTGCACTAGTAAATAGGAAGGACAAAAGGAAAAGGTTGGATCTTGCCAGTAAAAGGGCATATAAATAAAGAATGGAGAACTTTTCTTTTGTCCAGGAAATAGAGACTATTCACAAACCTGTTTGCTGCAATAAATAAATAAAAGCCTTAGAGCACTGAATTTTGCACTAATTTGAATATTGTAATTATCTTCAGACCATTCAGATATAAACTAATATTCCCATAAAGAAAAGGATATTTTCATTCCCTTATATGATCCAAGGTAGAGTTTGCAAAAGAAAGTAAGAACCCAAGGCATACTGACGTCCTGTGGCTGGCTTGAAATTCCTGGACTAATGGTGTACTACCATAGCAAGATATAAGGTAAGAGGAAAGGGCCTGTGGCCATTTTGGCCAGTGTGAAGATGAACTTCCCTTTGAACCATCTGTACTGTTTGCACATGTGCTTTGCTTTCCCTAACCCAAGTGCTTAGTCATGTAAACAGGTATTTGAAAGCAAACAAGTCCAGGTGTTAGCTGAACCAGTTACCAGGTGGCACTGTCTAAACCCTAAATTCCAGTATCTTGTGCTACCTGACTACAGAAGCAGCAAACTGAATGCCATTTCCTCCCATATTACATACAATGTGTTCTTTGGTCCCTTCCTATTAGAAATTGTAGTGTTCATCATCAGATTTTGAAAGAAATACTCTGAAAACTTGTGTTGCAGACCTGATGTCACAAAATAGACACAAAATGTACACTTGTAAACTGTGGAAAATTTGGTCAGTTAAATGGAAGTAAAAACGTTCGTGTATTACATCTGACTGAGAATCAGGTTCTGAAATGCTGACTAGTGCTGATAGCAGGTATGACTTTGGTGCCTTGTTTCCCCTCAGCAGAAACAGTGTGAGCAATACAATCAGTTCTTTCAGCCTTGCCTACACACACATTCGTCTTGATGATCAGCTGCCTGTAGTCAGTTCTCTTCCAGAACACAGGAGAGTGAGGTGAAATGACCATCACAGAGTCTGAACTAACTGGTAGTTAATCAACAGAGTATTCTATTTGCCTATTTTTTTTTCTTTTCAGCTGTAACTTTCATGTTCTTCTGTATTCTCTTCTTCTGTATTATCTTCTTCTGTTCTTCTGTTTTCTTAGCATCAGTGTTACTAATGTTTAAAAACTTGAACAGTGGAGGAAAAACAGGATGTGTAAAATCTCCTCCAAGTCATTCCTCTCTGCAGAAAAGCAGCGCACCGTCATCTACAAATTAAGCTTTCTTTCCAGTTACACCTCTCCCTCCTCTGTGGTTAGCACAGGTTCTTTTCGTGGGAACATTTTGCTATATTTCATAAACAAGATAAAGTTTGGATGTTTTGCAAACAACTTCTCCGGATTGGGTCAGTTCGGGCTTGGCCAATTGGGCTTAGGGGGAGGTCTCGGGCTGACCAATCTGGGGCACCTCTGTAGACTCTATATATATGGAATTCAAAACAATAAAGCTCTTTTCTCCTCTCTTTCCTTGTCTGAGAACTTGGGTCATTCCTCAGCTAGCCGCTCAACAGCGACACTCCTCAGCACTCTTTTCCATGCTGACTATTTGCTCTTTTTAGTCACATTATGATAGACTCATCTCTGTGGAGCTTGGTGGTTAGTAATAACTCAGCCCCATGAGGCAGAAATATAACTTTATAGTCTGTGATCTGTCAGAAGTGGTGATATGTAGGACTGTACTGTAAGGAGTTGCAGGAAATGCGGCTTATGGACCTATTTATTAAAATCTATTGTAGAAACAGATGCACAAGCTGTAGCAATTAATGAAAAAACTCACAGAAATCTGACTGTATGCAACTTGCAAATTATTTTTATACACAAAATTGCACTAGTAAACTGTTTTCACTTAATGATTTACCAGTTCCATTTAAAAATAAGCAGAAGATCACAACAGAGTGTAGAAACTGGAAGAGATGGAACAATATTGCACATTGGCTTGGGTTCTTCTGGATATCAAACCAAAAATGAGCGTAGATGATGTTTTTTGTTTTAATTCTGACAATTTTCTGGAAACTTGAAAATTGACCTTTTTATCTCTAGTACAACGTCAGAATTGCAATTGCGTCCTTACACTTGACTGGAAATAAAAATGTTCTTGACTGATGGAAAAAGAGGTTCCTTCAAGTAGGGAGCAACCACAGACAAACATTAACTCCTTTTAAATATGTTACTTAATACATGTAAAGACACCACAGGACCTGAAGTGTTTTCCATGTTGTGCTGATTCAAAAATGGCAATAAGATATGCATTCTTTAAATGGCCAGAAAGATGGAAGAAAGTATCCCAAAAAAGTTTTCTATTCCAGTATAATCAGCTTTAAGACCAAAGCACTTCCAGTGGTACATCTCTCTCCCTCTCATTTAGCGCAGTGGAAATCTTGCTCTAAACAGGACTTGTAATTTTTTACTACATTCTAAACATATATATTTCAATACATGTTTATTTGACCTTAAGCTGAAAATGTGCGCACTGTGTACTTGGGGAGCCTTGTGGGAATCCTCAGCTCTTGAGCTGCCCTTGTTCCTGAAGATAAAGGGAACTTTCCATCGAAAAGGTTTTTGCCCTTGGTGACAGGTGCTCATTAAATTCTTGGTGATACTAATGGGTGGGTACCCTCAGGTAATATGTCCCTGTTCAGGTCCCTGTTCATCCTCAAAGATGAAGATTTTGTGGACCAAATAATCAAAGATGTTTAGAATATCCCATGAACTCAGTGCAAATGTCTGTAGGATCTCAATATGAGATTCATGCTGCACTATACTTGCATACCTTAATCTTCCTAAGAGGTGTAGGCATCATAGTCGGGTACACAGGATAGCACTCAAGCAGTGAGGTGAGGAAAATGCTAGTAAAGCAGCCTCAGCAAAGAGTGGATAACTGCAGTATTTTGGAGACAGAAAAACGTTCCTTGAGAATTAGGACAAGTTAGACTTGGGGAGTAATACCACAACAGCCCTAAAAGAGTGACTGAATTTGATCAATCTTCAGATTGCATTAGTCCTAAAACATTTCCAAAAGCTCTGTCCTTTGGCTGCCAGTGTCAGCTCTTGCTCTTGTTCACCTTCAGGCAGCTGTTTTTCATCCATGTAGTCAATTCACCCCACTGAACGTGGGCTCACTACATAGAAGTGATACAGTTGCAGGCAGTGAAAACCAGCTAGTGCTGTGTGTGTCACACAGACATATTGCTGGTATTTAAATGCAACTTCCCTGCCTAGCAAATGCAAACGCATAAATACTGCAAGAGACCAGACGGAAACTGATTCTTGTGGAATGTCACAAAACTGAGATAGGGAAGGGGGACAAATAATGGAAGTGCTGTTCTTGTTGAAAAAGACTGAAACTATCTTAACACATCACTCTGGTTTTCTGTCACCTCTTCCTGGTGGAACAGCTGTATCTTGTGGACAGTAGTGTCAAATGCTAAAGAGGTGCAGGATGAAGAGAATGGATGTGGTGTCTCCTCATTACCAGAACGAGGTCATCCATCAGTGCCATTATAGTGGTTTCATTTGTGCCCTGGCTTGCATTCAAGTTGTACTGGGACCGCTTCAGTTAGTTAAGGTAGGCTCCCTTAACTCTTGTAAGACATATTTTATTGCTCCAGGCAGAACTTTCCTTCAAAGAACTGCGGCTATACTTTCGTGAATATCTGTCAGCCAGACAAGAAGCTGACAAAGATGCTCACATAGGGAAGTAGTAAATTGATTTAAACTTTTGCCATACATTTAACCAGTCCTTTCATAAATATTAAAACATTAAGCACGTAATGTGCTGCTTAAATTGCTACTGCATAGTCCTAACCTTCCCTTTTCCTCTACTACCTCTGCCCTTTCAGTATCATGTTCATCAATTTCACAGACACTTGGGATCAAAAAGTACCGTCAGAAAAGGGAAAAAAGCTTCCCTAGTATTACTGCTGAGCTATAGGCTGGACCTGGGATTTAAAAAAAAAAAAAAAAACTGGCTACAAAATGGCTTAATCCCTGGGTCCTGCAGCAGAAATTCCTTCAGCTAATCCATTTAATGACTCATCTTCATCTCTTTTAAAAGAAATATAAGTATAAAAGTGTACATAAAATACATATTGCACTTTATGGAAAGGGGACAAACAAGATTGCACCAATTCCACGCACCCATCTCATTAGTTTTAGGCTCAGCAGCATATCTTTAACAAGCTGGTAGGTAAGGTTTTAAAGCATTCCTTGTGTTCAGCGTATCCAAGCAGTCTCCTGGTTTGTCTACCTTCTAGGTTTAAAATTGTCAGCTTTCATGATTATCGTTGGTGTTTGTAACTCACAGCAGATACATATATATTATAATTCTGTTTCATTTTGTTTGTGTTAGTTGGGTTGTGTTTTAATGTGAGGTCATTACAGTAGAGAAGTTTTATATATAAATCCAAAGAGGCTGAAAAAAATATTATAAAGGAACTCCACTGTTAGCTCTAAACGGAAATAACCTGGCAGGGTCCTAAGATTCTACAGCTTTCTGTAACCTTAATTAGGCAGTGCAGTTCCATGCAGCATCCTGGTAATGAATAAGGTGTGTAGTGCTCAGTGTACAACCAAGATGTCAGGACTTGAACAGCGAAGGCCTAGAAAAGCCCTCCTGTATCAGGAGGCAAGGCCAGCCTCAACAAGCAGCCTGTGGAGAAAGTCTGGACCCAGTCAGTGTGACAGCCCTGTCACTCTGGGATATGGATCTGATGGACATAGCTGCCACTGTGAATCTGGTTACCCTGTACAAGGCTCCTGACTCCACTGGTGCCAACTCCCTGACCTTTGCAAACTGACTGAGCTGCCTTTGCACAGCAGATAAGCAATCACCTATTTGAGGTGAAAGATGCTGAAGCTGAGTCCCAGAACACAGGTAAAGCCCCATCTCTGAGTGCACTGCCAGCTGCGAAGATCCAACTGCATGGCCCATCCTTGTTTTTTCCTGTCTTCTAGGCATAGCATTGCATATATGCCTATCTTTCTTCCAGAAATAAAACAGTCAATCTAGGAGCATGTATGACTGATTATTTATACATGAAATGTCAGCTGCTTTTCTTCAGTATGTGCTAGGGATGTTCACCAACTTCAAAGGTGACTTAAAGGTAAAGTCCTAAATCTCTTACACAAGTCCATTCCATTCAACATCCTCACTCATTGGAGAAAGTTAATGTAAGTAAACCACACATACAAGTTGACGCATATAAATATAGTATATATAGTACTAAATACAGTATAGAAGTCTTGGCTTGTGTGTGGTCAGTAACATTGAACTGTTTCACACAGTTCAAAGATTGTCTTCTGAAACAGAAGGCTGGGAAGAACAGGAACCTGTCAGCCTCTGCTTTGTGAACACTAGCTTTAGTGCTGGAACAAGTATGGCTAATCCAGAGCAAAGTTTATTTCGCAGCACTGGAAGGGGGTGGCCCCCTTAACTGCCTTTGGCTTTGAGATGACTTTAGCTCTTTGCAATTGCCAATACAGCACCTGCACTAGGAACAAATTTTAAAAAGTAGGTCACAACTGCACATGCAATTACTGATTGCACAAAACAGGCAGGCTATAAAAGTGTCCTGGTGTATCTGCTTTAAGTACTGGCATGCAATGTCAGGAAACCCAGAAAACACAGGACCACCTGTGGAGTCCTCACTGCAGTATGATCCTGTTAAGTTAATACTCTCGAGCCTCTCTGCTGACTAATACAGGCAAACATTACAGCCAGCCAGGATTTTAATAAGCAGGACACTTCTACCTAGGGTACGTGCCAACCCTAAGCTTGCTGCGGAAAGCAAGAACAAAAGTAAGCAAGAGGTTAAAAAAGAAAACGTCTGGCTTTTTCAACAGCTGGGTTCCATTGTGAAAGGGTCATGTGGTGCCAAGGAAAACAGAAAATAGGAAGGCACACAGATTTGTTAGTTTGAAGTAATTGACCACATGGTGTCCAATGGTTTGTGTTCTCATGTTCTCCAGAGTGAAGTCCCACGGGAGCTGAGGCAGGGGTTCCAGTTCCTAGCACTCTATTGTTTACCCTGATGGTTTCCAGATGCTGGAGACAAGGACAGTGAAATCTTTGGGATGCTGCCAAAGAATGAAAAAGACTAAAGAAAACACTGAGGGTATTTTTTAAATTTTATTTTTAAAGAGACAGTACTTAGCAAAAAGACAACCTTCTTTTCCTTGCTGCCTCAAATACACATGCCTGCACTGCTTCTCTCTTTTTCTGCCCCCTTCTTCCCCATCTGTTTTTCTTTCTTGGGTTTTTTTTTTTTTGGGGGGGGGGGAGGGTTTTTTTTGTTGTTGTATTTGCATTTAAGCAGCTCTGTAACTAACCAAGGGAAAGCAATGTAGGGTTTTGGGTTTTTTTTCCTTGGCATCCATAGCTCATTTAGCTGTTCCACACTGGATGTGCAAAAATGGTCAGAAAACACCAGCAAAAACTTCATAGCAGGCAGATCACCAAGAGAGTGTCAGCAGTGATGGGAAAGCCTCAGAAGGCTGAGAGTTCAAGTTTGCTTTGGCATAGGTGGACGAAGCTTGCAGAATTCTACAAAGTATTTTCAAACATCTGAACCAGGGACATTAGGGAAGGGGAGCAAGCATGGGAGAGCAGTACACACTTTCACCAGCAAAGCCAGAAAGCAGAGAAGAGCAAGGGAATGTAAAATAAGGAAAAAGGTCACAAACCCCTCCTAGTAATTCATTCTTCCAGAAGGATGAGGTCCAAGAGCAGGACTTCAGTGTTTGAAGGCCTCTATTTTAGTGAAGTTTGGCTGCCAGCACTCTCAGTTAGAGCAAGTTTCTACATTGCACCTACGTGTATGTATGTACTTGGGGTTAGGCTGAGACTCTGGAAATTTACAAAAGAGTTCCTGTTGTTGCTATCAAAATGTGGTAGATGAGATAGTTCTCCTGTTCACTCATGAGAAATACCAGGTTGTGCCTTGCCTTTTCTTTTCTTGAAGGATATCTGCTATAGTAATTTCTTTGCTGCAGTCTTCATGTCTCCTGAGAGGGATGAATGGGTGTTTTGTAGACAAAAAATCCTCCTCTAAAGTAGTCTTGGTAGAGTTTAGTTTGCTACAATTAAACTTCAGCAAAATCTGCTGTTCAAGAAGAAGCAAACAATAAGCTTGATTCTAGATTCACTATGAAGTCTAAAATCTACTTACATCATAGCTCAAAATTCACCTATACTCAGAACCTTAGACAACCTGCTGGCCAGATTTCAGACCCTCTGACATGGCCTTCTTCTGCTTATTCATTGTCTCTCAAGAAGCCTCTCACCAAACCCAGTGATGCTGAAGCCTGATGTTCGAAGGCATGATGAAAGGACATAAGTGCCTTTGCTTTTTCTCCTTCCTGTCTCCTGGACAGACTCACAGAGCTCTCATGCCCCTTCCCTCTGTGATTTAGTAGTCTGTGTATGTAGGACTGATAAAAATGCATCATTCAAAGAGGAGCACTGGTTTGTTTCTAGTGTACATTTAAAAGACTTTTAATGCTAAATTACTCCTATCTTTTTCTTACTGTATGTATTAGCATTAACACAGAAGAGCTGAATTCAGACAGCACTGAAATTAAAAAGTGCTTAAGAAAGACTTCTCATCAGATGCTGTAAACAGGACTTTCAGTGTGAGCCAATACTTCAGAAAGCGAGTGGTGGGTATGTTTGTACATTGCCCTGTACATGCCCAAATATTCTGTATGTTGGACAAATAAAGGACACTGCTGACATGCAGCTCAATGCACACACCTGGTAAATCCAGTCAGAGACAAAATGAGGCACATGATGTTTAAGTTTATCTATCTGTTTGATGACATGCTAGAAATATTAACCGTGTTATTTTGACACAGAATTTCTAATTTGTGCTGCTTTCTAACTCTAAAACCAGATCAGACCATGCTGAAGGCTAAAACAATGCAACATTTTTATCACCCTTAAAGTGATGAAGCACAGACTCAACCTTAATTTTTTACCTCTTTAAAAAAGCAATAAAATCTAATCTGTATTTGAAAATAAAAGATTCCCTCTTTCCTTGTTCCCAAATAATATGGAATAAATGAGCTGCAAGCCTATTTCCCTCTCCCCAAACTGAAATGAATTTTTAAGGTTGTTACTATGTAGTACTTGAGTTACATCCTGAATGGTGCCTGACATCAGCAGTCAGGTGGTTCTATGTCACAATTTTGTTTTATTGTACAGCATGACCAATACTTTAATATTTTATAAATGAAGATCTAATAGTTGCTATTGTAACTGTATTGCTGTCTTTGAAGTTGGACCTTTTTTATTTTTATTGTAACTACATGTGGTTATTTCCTTCACTGAGCAGTATCATTTAATATAGGCATGTTAATACATGTTAATACAGCATGCCAGAATGGCTGTACTGAGCCAGACAAAGTGCTACCCCAGTCCTTGGTAGGTCCAGCCATGCATGTCAGAGGAGACTACAACACCAAGCTAGGCATAAAATGGTTTTACACCAGTAAGCTCCTCCAGACTCCACCAATTTGCAATTGAGGGATGCCCTGAGCCAGTTGGTGGTATCTTTACCCAAACTCTGCTCTGATCCTGATGCTCAGGAATATAATCCAAAAGTACTGTATCTGATAGAGCATATCTTATCAAAGAATAAGTTAATAACCATGTCATGAATGTGCTAACCAAGTGGCAGTGTCGGATCATAATTTACTTCCACTGAAGAAATCACAAGAGACTAAATGTTCCACATTTCTTATTTTGAATGGAGATGATGAACAATGATACTGTCAAATGCTGTATGTTCCCCACACTTTGCTTCTAACTTGAAAGACACAGAATCAAAATTACTTATAGTCAGCATATGAAAGATATGCTTGTTTTCAGCCTGGCACTTTTTGGAGGCTCAAATGGTATCAAATAGAATAGCAAGAGTGTTTTTATAAAAGGCTCTGTTTTCCCTGTTGAAGTGTCTTGGTTCAAACACGGTGCTTGTGTTGGACCTACCAAGATATGTTTTTCAGTCTAGTTCCTGAAAGACAAACTCCTGCAGACCAAAGCCATTACCCCACGCTCTTCCTGATCTTACAAGGGCAGAGAGAGAACTGCAGACAAGGCTGACAGTTTGCACTGGCTCCCCTGCACTTGTGCTCAGCTGGGGATTGCATGGTCTCTGCAAACAAGCAGAAGAGCTTTCCCCGGGACTGTCCCATGAAAATTTAAACCTCAACCAATTTTTTATGTTGTTACTATGATGTAAACAGATAAAACATGGGGGAATTACTTTGAGATGGAAAATGTAACTATTATTGCACTACATTCGTTTATTGCAGTATCCTTACTTTTCTTCCAAGACTTTGTTTACTGCAAAGGACACAGACTTGTAGAGAGCCTGCATCCATCTCTGAGTATACATTCCCTCCTTAACGTCTTCTGTCAGCAGACTTGAAAAGAATAGGTGCAAAGCTGAAATTAGTTCTTGGTATACATGGAAAGAATAAAGTGTATTAGATGACGGAGGGTAAAGTGGACAGAACTTAAAAGGGCTGTTAATACATGATGATTTTTCCTGTTTATTTTCATAAGACTAGATTTGGTGGAGATGGGCAACGACTGAACCTTAGCTAAACAGATACCAATATATGGATAAATGCTGCTTGGTGGCTTTATACTGGCTGTGAATCCAGCTCCTAGCAACTCCCTCCTAAAGTCTGTTATAGACATGAGCTGTATAGAAGGATTTTTACTGCAATTCCCTAGATAAAGGTCCTGCAATTTTGACTGGTATACTTTTAGTTGTTCCCTGAGGGATATGTTACCAATTTCCTTGTACCTTCTGCTTTTTCAGGCACCTGAATGAGAGATTCAAAAGCTTGATAGAAATTAGTGTGCTTGGGGCTGCAGGTCTGTGCCAAAGCACTGTGAATATCTAACATGCTGTGTTAAAGCTTAGCAGCGAGATGGAAACCTTTCAATTCCATTGCACTTTCAACTGCTGCCAACCTGGCACTCCAGTGTGCAAGTTTTGAATCAAGCCTGGTGTATTTTTTTTCCAGACAGATTTTTTTCCTTACTGTAAACTGACTGTTCTATTTCCGAATAACACTTCATTTAGGGCATAAAAGGTGGCTTGAAGGAGCTCTAGGGTAAGCCTTTGCTGACTTAAAAAGAAGAAACAATTTCTTACTAACTACATTTTTTATGTATACACATTTTTTATATTGGAGAGATGAACACTAATACTGAATATTTATTTGCCTTTTTCTTACATCTGTTACTGAAATAACTGAAATGTTTTAAATAATGAATATAACAAGGGGCACCAAGTGCCTCATATGCAGCTAATGCTTTGGAGAGTCTCTGGATTTGAATGTTGAGTTTCAGACAGCAAAAGGAGTTTTATTTTCACGAAGTATAGCTCATCAACCTATTTTTCAGGTATTCCACACAGTAAATTAGGGGCTTTTTGGTATCTTCTATGATTTTTCAGAAAGTTTACAGTACAGGGCAAATGAAATACCTAGCACCAGAAATGAAGAGAGTAGTTTGTTTCGTGATTTTTTTTCTATAATTATTCTAGCTGATTATTCAGACATTTAAGAGCTCAAACTAATGCTCTGTATTGGCATTGGAACTAGATCTCTGATCAAGACAAGAAAATTTAAATACAATATATGGATATATGTGATTCTGCATTTGTTAGAGAGATGGAAAAAGAGACCCTCAGCATTTGTCTGTGACTCCAGTGTGCTAATAATGTGCAGGTTGCAAGCAGCTGATTCTCTTCAAGTATGTCTGATCTAGCATCTGTCTTGAAGTTAGGGAGCTATGACCTCAAGCACTGGCTCATGGAGAGGTTGGCTCCCAAAGAGGAGCTCCCAACGAGGCACTCAGAGAGAAAAAAATAAGAAAGAAAAATGGTTTTATTTGTTGCATCCGGTTAACCGGTAACAAAACAAGCAGAAAAACATACACAATTATATCCTGAGTTTCAAGAGCTTCAGTTCCAAACTTTGTTTGACCTGGTTACTCTGGGCTGGCTTTAGAAAATGAAATGCTGTCTTTCCTCCTTAGACTTGAAGACTGTTTCCTGCCTGGGATTTATGGCTAGTGGTGGACCTCAAAGGACTGCATAATGTTCAGTATCAGAGGAAATGTAGTAGATTGAGCTGCAAACACAAACCGAAAAGGGGATTATCAGCAGATTTCTGCAGTGCTTGTGTGTCTCAAGTGTAGCAGACTCCATCGAATTTTCTCCCTTCTTCTTCTGGCTTGTTTATACTCAGTACATTGCATATCTGGGGATTTTATGCTGTGGTCAAAATATCATCAGTTAAAATTTGAGCAGTTTTAAGCTGGTTATATTGCTCTAAAATATTCCACATTGATACTATCTTGTTTCCATACAAAATATGGACATTGGCTATTTCTGCTGCAGCTCTTTAATGTTTTGGGGGTTTTGGATTGGTTTAGGTTTTTGGGGGTTTGTTTGTTTGTTTTTTGGTTTTTTGTTAGTTTGGTTGGGTTTTGGGGTTTTTTTGTTGGCTTTTTTTTTAGGTTTAGGCCTAAAGTAGTGCTTTCTGCTATAGGCATTTTGAGCTTGCATTTTCTTGTCAGAATGTGTGAACATATTATGGTACAGGCAAAACCTGCTGCTCATAATGCACAGGAAAATCAGGTAGCACAGCACTGAATGACCCCTGTGGTTTCAAACTGGGCTTAACAAATGGCAGGAGAAGTTGTGCTGAAGTCACTGGGAATAAGACACAGTCACCATTGAGATTAATATAAATAGAGGAGTGGTAACATTTTTTCACTTGCAATTGGTGTCTGGTTTGAGATTTGAATATAAAGTGCTAAAAGATTGTGAGTTTTAAAATTTGTTTTAGTGAAGGCCTCATAACTGATGCAGAACTTATGACAACAAGAAATATTTTGAATTTGTTGTTATTGTGCTTTCCTTGAAGTGCTATACAGGTACCACTTTGAATTCCCAATTTGCCTGTGCACACTGGAATAAGCCTGGATGCCAGTGCCTTACCTCCTAGGCACCCTGTTTTCAGCCCCCAAAATAAGCCAGATTATTTTTTGGAAATCACTGAGCATTCTTCCCCAGTCCACCTTAAATATGTATACAGCAGGTCACTTTGCAGTAATCACTGGGAAATTTTGGTCCCTGTACATTTTTAAGATGCTGGCTGCTGCCAGGAAGGAGAATACACAGCTGATGCACTGCAGTTGCTTGGGTGGAACCCCACAGAAGAGTCCAAGTTTTAGACCCTCCAGAAAAGTTGTGCCTGTGGTCTTGTTACATCTTGAGCACTTTGGCTGCCTCTTTCTTTTGTTTTTGTATATTCTATAGGAATAGGAAGCCACTATTGTTTCTCAGATTATATCACAAAACAAAAACCAAAACTTCTACTGAGTAGGCATAATTTTCTGGTTCTCACAGTAAGCCTCTGCCTACCTGTAGTTTTTGGATATAAAGCACAAAATATGGCTGAAGGAGAACCTGTGTTAAGGGGAAAACAACTTTTCCAGATGTAGAACAGGACCTCAAGGGGAAGAGGGTTTAATTCCAAATGCCACATAGGACATATGGTTGCCCTTCTTATTCCTCACACCTCCCCATCGATTACTAGTTATTCTTGCCTAAAAGGAACATGGCAAGGCAAAGTTAATAATTTTAGACTCTTCCTGTTATAACAATGTGGCTCAAACAGAATAAAAAGTGTGTAAGAGGGAAAATGGGTCAAGTTTTACTACTGATCAAGAAAAGCTCTCTTTGAACTTAAGGATTAAGGACTGCAGAATATGGCAAAATAGTTGAGAACGTAAAGGCTGTGTCTTTGGCACTTGATACTTAAAGCTCTCAGCATGAAAACTGAGATAACAGAATCCCCCAAATTTAGGTGTTTGCCTGCATCTTCTGTCACAAGCCTAATCACCTAAGCAAGCAAGTTCTTAAATACATATTTAACTTTAAAAGCACATGAAAAATTATACTGAAATCAGGTAAATTTTGCTGGATTGTGGATTTAGGATTGCAATAGTAAACTTAATTTGAAGAAACCTGAACTTTACTTGGGTTTTTTCTTAGGAAAAAAGTATTCTTATCTCAACCCAGTTTCATTCCTCTGTGTGAGTAATGTATGTGGGGAAAAGTTCAGTGCTTGTTACTCTTCCTAACACTCAGACTATTTTAGAGCAGACAAAAAAAGAAAAGAACCATTGCTGAATGAGACTCTGTGTCTGTTGCTTAGGATGGCTCTCCTCGTGCTGTGGAAATACGTGTGAAAGCAAAAGAGACATCTGCGCCAAAGAGCCCAGTAACCCAGAAATTTCCTGTCCCATTCTTTCTTATGGAGAATGCAGGGATTTGGGAGCTCTCAAGACAAACATGCATCTATATTCCCATGTAGGACAACTGTACAGCTGCCAGGAGTGATGTAAGATGCCACAGAGAGTAATTTTTTTGCAATCAAACTGTGCTAGGAATGGATAATCCTCTCTTTTATATATACATAAAAAATATATTTGAAAAAAAATCCATTGGGTGATCCATTAAAGTCAGATAGATGTAAACAAACAAATAAAACAAATAAACATGAAAATGCAGCAAATAAACATGAAAATGGCTATTTCCTACGCTCTGTGATTGAAACTAAGAATTTGTGACAGTTTTTGATGCAGTGCTTTATAATGCTTGCTCATATTTACACTACAAGAAAAGACTGATTGGTGAGAGTGGGTGTTCTCCTTTTCTTCTGGTGATGATACAGGGTTCCATAAAACTGGAAGTAAACAGTTGTCTATCACTCAGGACAAAGATGTTTTTCTGCTGAGTTAACTTCAGATGCAATTAAAGCCAGAGCTGTGATACAGACTAGGATGAATGGTCGTAGGAGACCTATGGAATTACTGATGTAACACAAACGTTCCTGGCAGCTGTGGAAGTTACAGACTGTATACCTATGGCTTTGCTCCCATTCGGTTTGAGAACTGGCAGACATCCCATTTTTGGCCTACACAGCACCCTGATGCCAACTGTGGGTTGTCCTCTAATGCAGCCACTGTTCTTCCTTGGGAGCATTGCTCTCCGGAAACAGTGCCTGTGCAAAAACTGACCAATTTGCTTTTCTACGTTATCTTGTTTCTTCAACTGTGAAGAAATAACAGCAAGTACAGAAAGCCTGTTTCCAAGTGACATTTACCCTTTTACTGGGGAGCACTAGGACATTGCTTTCTGGATTCTGACTAGAGGTAAAACCTTGTATGCAAGATTAGCCAGAAGAACTCTTAGAACGCACCTCGTTGGACTAGCCAAGGAAATATGCTCCTCCTTTCTCTTTTCTTCTCTTCCTCCTCCCCCTCCACCTCTTTCATTGTACAGCAGTGGTGGAAAGAAGGAAAGTGAAAGACAGGAATAAAATAAAAGACCAAGGAAGTTGATATGATCAGATTAAGCAACTGATTTTTCCCATTGTATTTAAAATCCATGCATTAAAAAATGCATGAAAGTGTAGGTGTGCAAACACATTATCTGGCTGCATTGATGTGCACTGAGCTACTGTGCTGTGACTTGCTGTCAGTGTCTGCATGAGAATACTCCATCCCTAGCAGGGACCAGTTCAGTAACTAGTTCTGAGAAAACAGTGTTTTAAATAGCACCTTATTAATACCTTGTACTTCTCTTCATAGTTTGGGGATTTTTTTCTTTTCTTTTCTTGGCAATAGATCTGCACACATTTCTGTTAAAGAGTACTTAAGATTCTGTGATGGAACTGTATTCTCTTACAGAAGTTAAAATCAGTCAGCTAGAGTTTTTGTGTGGAAAAAATAATAATCTTAAGTTCCAGTCTTACAACTGGATTCATGCAGGATGACCTGTAACACAGCTAGAAATTCCCTGAAGTTTAAGGAAAATCTTTATACAAACAAGTATCTGACTGAAAATTCAAGACTTGGTATGCTTTGCCACTTACTCTAAGACCTGAGCTGTAGTCAAATGTCTTGCTATTTGAAAAGGAGCATATTAAAAATTCAGTCATTTATCCTTAATGGTGTATCTATTAATTTTTTAATTAGAATTAAATATCAGCCTTTCCTCATGAAAGTACTGAAGCAAACACATATGTTCAGAAAGACAAAAAAAGGATAAAGAAATTTGCTGTATATTGGCTTGGGATCATTTGTATCAGTTGAAGTCCAACAAAAAAGATTCCTTCTGCCATGTCTCCAAGAAGCAGGCATGAATCCGATAGCAACATCTGTGACTGGAAAATGTGCCAATGACAGCTCTGGCCAAGCTGTCATTGCAGAGTGAAATACGGGGTAAGTGAAAGGACTGCCCGGAAAAGCGAGTAGTAGTAAAGCTATACAGATGTGAGAGAGAGGCTTCTCTTCTGCTCAGTGATACCTCCTGCCAATGTAGGCCAGGGAAAGAGAGGAGAGGACAAGAAATGCTCAGGGCTGAAAGGAAAATAAGGAGGAAAGAGAACGAAGTCAAGTGGCAAGTGAGGGACTGCAAAAACCACTATGAAAAAAAGAACAAAAATAGTTTTGTCAACATTCAGGGTTTTTTTCTTACATTTCTCACAACACATTGCCAACTCACCCTGATAGGTCAGCCAGCCAGCTGGCACCCTGTCCTGCAGTATGCTAGCTGACAAAAAGAGGAAAGCAATGCATTTTAGGAATGACTGAACCAAGCATGCTATCTGTATGCAAAACTCTAAGGTCACCTTCAGGAGCTCATCTGGTCTACAAGTTAAACAAATGCAACTAACGTTCCTTCAGATGTATGACTGACTGAGTTGTCCAGCACAGATTTTCCTCTAATCTGGCAATATATTTCTGGCCACTTCATTCTGACAGGGCTAAAATCTGCCTTGGTTATTCTGCCTTTGTAGGTAAGTCCTGTAAAGACCCTGCTACCTGTTTAGATTTGGGCTGTGAGGAGGTCAAAAGGGTAATCTGTGAAAATAAAGGCTGATCAGCCTCTCTTCAAACAATTCCCGTTTATACACCGCAAGTGAAGGAGCACACAATAGAAGTGCAGTGTGGGTAAACTGGAAGTTCTCCTAGCTCTTTAACAGATTAAGATATTAAACTGAATTAGAAAATAACACACTGAAAAGATTTAAAGGAAATAGGCATCATATAATGCATAGTTCCAATCCTTGGCACTCACTGAGACTGGGAACTGAACTGCATTCAAAACCAGAATCAAGGATTTATAAAGAGTGAGAACAATCACTTAGGCATGGTAAAAAGTCATCTGCAATTAATAAAAAATGGTATTCATCAGGACATGTGGCAACTGCAACTCACAAAACAATGTGACAAAGATACACTTAAAGATTTTACATCCATTAGAAGGTTTTTTTAAATTTCTAGAAGTATCTGTTCAGTCACTGCGTTTTACTAAGAGTGATCTCTCCTTTGAGGCCATTTCTGTCTAATAGTCTGAGAAAAGGTGCTGGGTATCTCCAGACTCTTGGCAGTATTGGCGGAACTTACACAGCCATTTTTTCTCTGATGGTGGAAGATGATGCCTCTGTGGAGAGGGTTGGAAACATGAATCAAGAGTGCAGGATGCCATGAGAGCATAGCTGCAAAGAGGAGCTAGTGAAGGACTTGGTGAAAACCATGGTGCTCACAGGAAGAGGACACTGACAATTATGCTAGTGTTGGGGGAGAGACAGAGGGGGATAGAATCAGAATAAGGGAGAAATCTGAACTTAAGTGGCGTTGCGCTGCAGGCGTGCTGCTATTTTAGTCAATCTTCTGAAACTGCAGGGTTATTTACTGGAAATCTAGCCTGAAAATGCATTCTTTGTGTAATGCTCTAAGTAGGAAGCCACCCCAAGAGATGTGAATTACTAAATACTGTGACAAGATGCTGTGGAAGATAAACCCAAACAAACCATGAATCTCAAAGGCATATAGCTAAATATTTATTTCAGAGTCAATTAAAAAAAAAAAGCATTTTCATCCAGCAAGAGCACACAGTAATCCTGCAGGTCTAACTTGGCTCTGCTGTTTGCTAATGCTCTGTTCCTACACAGGACAGATGCAATGTTCATAGATTTGAGGTCTGCAGTGGGGTCAGTCCTGCCTGAGTCAGGTAACAGAAAGGGCACTTTGCACAGCACTTAACAGTGCAACACCTATTCAAGACACATAATGGAAACCATAACCCAAGTTTATTCAAAAATTATGTGGAACAGACAGGATTTATAATTTACACTAGATTTACACAGGTGTTTAATAATTAAAGTACAATTTAATTCTTCAACCAGTCTCAAATTAAAGTTCATTGGAATTCATCCAGTCCATTGCCAAGTAATGTGGCAAACTTGCTTTTCATGAATTTGAGACTTACCAGAAATCAATCTGTTACTGACAAACAAATTTTGGAACATTTGGATTTCTTCAGGGAACTTTTGTGAACATTTATTCCTCTCACTGAATGTTTTCATTCATGAATAACCACAAGGATGCAAATGCAGTTATATTTTGAGCATGTGGTCCTCCTGAGTGAATAAATGTCTCAGCATTTATCTTCATCTGTGGATACCTAGATAACTGGTCATTCCATTTTATTTTCTTATACTTCACAGAAACTTTGTGTGTTATATAAGATGCTATGATAGCCTAACAGATGAATTAAAATTCTTGGCTACCAAAGGAACAGTAGTGCAAACTTCTATTTGTGTAACTTGCTATTTACACATGTTGAATTCTTGCTATAAAAGGGTGATTTTTTTTAGGCATAGCAGTTCAAAGATGAGCAGATTTTATGAATTTAACCATGGAAGTCTGTTATCAATTTTCAACATAAAAAATAAAAGGAGATACTAGGATCACAGTCAGTTCCTCAACACTGGCTGTGAGTTTTTGGTCACAAGCTTAATGCGTTTAACTGGCTGCCAAGGCAAGTCAGCTCTAAGTAGCAGTTACTCAGTTTCAATAATTTTTATTCTGATGAAAAGCTTTAGAAAGGTATGGCTGAGAGGATGGTGTATGGAAAGGTTTTTTGTTTAGTGTTATAATGCGTTTACAGAGACCCACAGGTTTTAGAGAGGTGAATGCCATGATGCCAGCATTACAGATGAGAAAAAAGTTGCTGCTTATGCATATGTTGTCATTTTTAATGCAACCAACCCTGAGGCACGACAGTTTAGTGCAAAAAGGATGTTTCTCTAAGTGTCTTAGGTTTGGGGACTGATTTATTTGCTATGAAGCAATCATTTCTGTCTTCCTGTTAGGGCTGCTGCCATGGGGCCCCTGACGCTGCTGAATCATCCCCTCACGCTCATGCACCCTGGTAATATTTATTAAATGAAACACTTATGTCAACAATCACTGCTTGGTAGTGGAGAATATATGGCAGGAGATATCTTTAGTATCAAAAGGGTTGTTACCCAGCAGGATACATCACTGCTTGAAAACAGAAATTTATGGCTATTGAGCTGGCTGTTTACTGATCGGCACCTAGAAAAAAACCCTGGGCTACTGGTAAGGGGCCAGTTGGTGTGTTAACATCCCACTCTACCCTACCTCTTTAAAGTTCTGCAATTTGTTGCAATACTATCCAGAACGAAGAGGTTCTGATATAAAATCAGAAGCAATTGCAAAACCACATGTACTGTTTTGGTTGCTAGTAGGAATAGTGCAGTACTAGAAAACCAAGAGGTATTGGTGAACACAAAGAATAAGACACAGATGTGGCATGCCATGTAAACCAGAGGAACTGCAAGCTGAAAGCAAGACAAGCTTTGTCAGAAATAGTGGAACTCCAGTGTCCAGTTTCCTAAAGTTCCTTTGAATTTTAGCGAAGAATGGAACGTTTATTGCATTCATGTACTCATTCTGAGACCCAGCACCTCTTGGAGGCTTTGTGGGGAATAAAGAGTGCTCAGGTGTCTAAAAACCAAGAGCTACGGGATTTGGATCAGGATCTGTTTTGCAGTCTTGATGTCTACAGGAAAAAAGGAAGGGCCCCAAACCACATCATTATCAACTTTATAAATGGCTGTAGATGAAGTTTCCTCTGGAAGCTCTGCCCTGTGCCATTAACCAACATGACTTCCTGCTCAAAATTCCTTCTTTTCAAGAAGCCATGAAGCAGGCACTGACAAGAGAGAGAGAAAAGGCTATTTTAGCTACTTTAGGGCTTGGGTTTCCATGAGGGAATTGGACTTAACTAGAAAATAAATGCCTTGTTTGAAGGGGTAAAAAAATCCCTGTAACTCTCTTGAAATCTCACTCCTTGAACATGAAGCTTTTCTGTTCCTGTCATACTAAGCTTCAGTTTCTGTTTTGCTGTCCTTGAGTCACCAAGTGACCAGAGTTCAAGCTCTTCTACATACACTCACATACTCTTCTGCTCTGCTTGCCTCCCACTTTGTTCCACTGGGATAAAGAACTGTTATTTTGCTGAGAGGGAAGAATCTCAATCATTTTGTGCAAGATCAATTCAGAACCTGTGTACTGGAGGTGCATGTTTTAAATATAAGCATTCTCTAATTTTAAGTCCCAGAACTGCCTTTTTTTTTTTTTTTTTTTTTGAGCCTGCACTTAGAATTTGTGGAGGGAATCTCTGGGTGCTCTGATCAAGACTCACTACTCACAACTTTGCTTAGTAGGCATTACAAATATTTAATAGCATTCTGGCATTTTAAGTAAGTGCATGTGAGGAAAAAGCCAACCAAACAAACCAAAAGATTCAGAGATGTTTTATATAACTAATTAGGAGAGGGTTCAGGATAAAAAAAAGAATCCAGAAATACAGAATGTTTAGGAGTTTAGAAGCATCCAGGTCCATGGTTTGGATTCTGTCCCTTTCACAGCTGCAAATCCAGTGTTGGGCTGGGCTCAGACACTGAACAGTTTGCTCAGGCAGGTTCAAAGATTCTCTGGTCTGGAGCTGGGATCCAAATTATTTCCAAGAATAACTTAACATTTACATTTTTTTCCCCTTGTCCTTCAAGGCCCTAACTATTCTGCTCATTGCTTATGAAATCTGAATGGACATCAAAGGGGATCTTCTATATTAAGGCAACGTGTATCAGACCCTACATAAAAACAGAGAAGAAAAAAGTCCTTTGTATGTTTTGAAACAAAGATCTAAATTTTAGAGCAAATTCTCTGGATGTCAAGGGCTGGTGCTGCTTACTGCTCCATGCAGCAGTGAGAAATGAGTGAGTATCATGTTATGTTTTCTCTGTCCTTACGTACCATAATTCATGGTTTCAAACACTATTTCCTGAAGCTAGAAACCTAGCAGAATAGATGGGACAAACTCCAGAAACAACATACCAGTCATTATGAGCCATGGTTTTCTCTCAACATACCTACATTTCTTTGGTCTTTATTCTAATTTTTAGCTTAACCGGGCTGAGGTGATAGTGGTGAAGTGTTGTGAGACCGCAGAATTATTTTTCTTAGCTGCTAAGATATGGTGGATATGTGTTAGGCAGAACATATATCCTTCCAGGCATGTCTCAAAGGGCCTGGTCATAGAAGTCTTTACGTGGAAACCACAACTCCCTGAGGAAAACAAAATTAGGGAGGAAAATTTCTGTCCACTTGCTAGAATTTACTATAACCTCTGGCACCAGCTTATGTTCCAGAAAGAGCTTGATTTATATTTTTTTATGATATATTATAAGCTAGAGAAAGGTGTGCATTGAAAGTACATAATCCTGGGCTAACCAGGGTTTCAGCTAGACTGCAAAAGGAGAGTGTTCATCTGTTGGAATATATCCAACAGACTTGTACTCCTTTGGGGTATATCTAACTGAAAGAAGACACATAATGAACGCGGCAAAAAAAAATACTCCAGTGAAGACGCATTTTAGCTGAAGATGCCAGCCACCTTGCTGACATAAGTCAGGGCTATGCAGCTGCTCAAAGAATAGTTAGCTAAGGTGTCTTTGCACAAGGGAGGCCTCAAAACTTAGCCATCCCAGTTATATTTTTCCATGCTGTGGAAAGAAAGGAAGAGAGAGAGGAAATCTCTCTTCCTTTTTCCTTCTCTCTCTGGATATGTGTAGGATGAAACAATTCTCTCTGGAACTGGTAGGAAAGCACAGGCAGGAGCAGATGCTCAGGGGAAGGTCCTGGATTTTAGGGAAGAGAGTGGTGAAGTGTAGTTCAGGGACATCTAATGCCTCCCCATCCCTTACAATAAAAGGTACAACAGAAGAACAAATAAAAAGATGGAGCAAAGCTGTGTCTGCTAGAACAACACTGGCATGATGGCAGTTATAGTATTTCAGATAGTGAGCAGCAAGAAGCTCGACTGCAGTTACAGGAGGGTAACACACATTATAACAGCTGGCAGTTTGGAACATGGCTTACAAAACATACTAAAACGGTGAGTCCCTTCAAATTCCACTCAGGCATTTTGTTTGTCTCTGTACCCATAGCATGTTGTTTGCTGTCTCACACTTTCCCCTCTGCCACAAAAAGAGAGCCCAATTCAGTTTACCTTTGTAATAAACTTACATATTTCCGCATCGAAAGTGATGGGAAAAGGCTAAAAGCCTTCTACAAACACAAGACTAAACTGAGATGCCTCTCCCAAGGGTCCAAGGAACACATTGTGAACAGCACATCTTGCCAGGCTTAGACTGCTGATCTTCCAGGGCTCTGAAACCTGAGCCTGGGTAAACTACAGTGAGACTTAGAGCCTGCGCACTGAACAAGGACCTGCTCTTCTGAAGCTCTTTCTTTCTCTCCTGGTTTTAATACATTTCCAGTTCTAGTTACA
This sequence comes from Entomyzon cyanotis, assembly GCA_024500445.1. NCBI lineage: Eukaryota > Metazoa > Chordata > Aves > Passeriformes > Meliphagidae > Entomyzon > Entomyzon cyanotis. Next base: position 24,148,065 of record JAKEPQ010001000.1, read on the forward strand.
ATTAGAGCCCTCTTTTTCTTCCTGTCAGGTTCTCCCCCTTGATATACACAGATTAGATTTACTCCTTGATGCCTGGGAATACACAGTCGTATCTGTATCTTTAGATAGACAGGAAAGAAAAGGCCCAAGTAATAAAACCCAAATCCATCTTGAAAGCTCAATTTCAACGAAAACAGTGGTTTAGCCATTAATAATGAGATCCTTAAGCTAGAAAATTTATAAAGGTGAGAGCCATTGTTCTTATTTTGTAAGAACTAATATGAAAAAAATTGAGTGGAGGTTCCATGCTTACAGAGAGTTTAAAAAAAATTCAAGACAGTATATTTCCTCATGATATAGTACAAAAGATAAATTTGTCTAACCAAAATATCAATAGGAGAGAAATCTTTGGAAAGGAAGATACAAACTTGGTCTTATCATGTAGAGCTCTCGGTTCCAATTCTTTATGTGACTGCTATAATCATAATGATAAAACAGAACCCAGGAAAGTCCTCATTATATGAAAGAGACATTGTAGAATGCTGTTTCCTGGAGCTGGCTTCAAACCAGAATCTCATGTGTGGGTGAGACTTTAAGGATTTCTTTAAACATGACTTGGATTGCAAGGCATCTGCACAGCATTACTGTTCAGATCCCTGGACCACCACTTCTGCATATGGATAGCTTCAACACATCTATTGGCTTTTTGAGGGTTTTCTTTTCCCCTGATTTAATGTTGTACCATCTTCTCTTCACCGAGGGAGTGGCTTCCTCATTTGTGATGTGGTAGCTTTTGCTAGTTTTGGAATTCCATCTTAGAAAAAACCTCATATCAGCATCTACAACATGTTGTAGTAATTATGTCTGATCCAAAAATCATTTGCATTATCTAGTCAGAGGGGAGTTATTCCTCTGATCTGTGACTGAACTTTACAACTTGACTGGCCTGCTTTTTGTGCTGCTTTTATATGCTAACAACTTCTACGAGAAATAAAAGATATCTGACATGAGATAAATGTTGATGGAGCTAACTGTATGTAAGTTGGTATTAGCAATTTATTTAAATGTGCTTTCAGTCTTGACCCAGCCCCAGAAAAATGAGGCATTAAGCTGCCCATGCCACCACGTTCATCTGCATGTTTGCAAGCAGGCTTCCTTTCCTAGGGCGTCCGCACGAGCTATGGAAAGAATCCCCTGGCTGGCAGCAGCCTGGAAGGCAGCAGGAAAACACAGACCAGAGGCACTCTTGGCTGCACAGCCCCTGCAAGGGCTGTTCATCACAGAGTTAAAGTTCAGAGCCGTGAGGTTTCGCAACTGGGTTCACAGTGGGGACTGCTGTTGTTTACTTTAGGGGAAGATGGAGGCATGAAAGGGAGGAGGGAGTCACTCCCCCATGTGCTCCCAACTGCTCGACACCCCGCTGCAGCCCTGTTCCCAATGATTTATGCAGCTGCTGGATGGGGTCTGGTTTCAGAGGATGTGAGCTGCAGGAGCAGGTGGGACTCCCAGGCAAAGACTCCAGACCCGGGACAAAACATAAAGAGAAATCCGTCCTCTTCCCAGGGTGGTGAGGGATCTGACAAGGAAGTACTTTGTGAGCTTAACTTTCCCCTATGACGCCAGCCCCCAAGGATCCCTGCAAAGCCACCTGCCACTCCCAAGGTAATAGGAGCCTGTGGAAAAATTCAGGGCAACTAGTCCAAAATATAACAGCAAATTTTGGTGCACTGCTCAACATCTAAGGCCACTAACTGCAGTAATTTTTCTGTGTGTTAGAAGTTCTTTGTTTGGGTCTCTGTACATGCACATCCTTTCAACTCATTAACTCTGACATGTAGCACTTGCCAAGCTAGGATTTTAAATTGCCTCCCACATTAGCCATGGCATAAACAGGGACAGGATGCTCTTTATTTACTGCCATTCTGGGGATTCTTCTCCAGGGCTTGCTATGGATGTTTTTACAGTTTAAAGTAATTTGTAGTTTAAAGCCACAATATCCAGGCCAACGATAACAACAGTTTTTCTACTGAGTTCTGTGGAAGTTCACATCCTCTGCTTTGTATTCCCCTTCTCCCTTGCCTGCACTTGATGTGTTTTGCCAGTAGGCTGATATCAGATGTAATTTTCAAAGAACAGAAGCTTCTGAGATATTAATTTCAAATGCTGGTTTTTTACACTGAAGTGTGTACACAGGCAGATCATTCAGGGGCAAAAGCCATGTGGTTGAGGAGAGGGCTGGGAAGAGCTGCCTTCCTGAGAGATGCCTGGGACAGAATCTAGCTTTTCTCCATTCACGCCTTACTCCTCTGCATGCCAGGTAATAGTCTGTGGCAGGGACAATGTGCTGCCCACCTCAGGCAGGGGCTGTGATGAAGGTCAACACAGATGGAAAGCCCTGTGCCTCAGCTTGGCTGGGGTTAGTGGGACCCTCACATACATTTCAGGCTTATCAAAAGATCTGTTGGTATCAGTTTGATCACTTTAGAAGAAATATATCATTATTCATTTTCCACTTCGGTTATAACTTTAATGTATGATATATGTCTATGTATGATATATATATTTCTATGTATGATATATTTCCATGTATGATATATATAAAGATGGAGGGTTTGACTGTTTCTCTTGGTAGATGAAAGGTTATTGGAAGGAAGTCTGGACTCAGAAGAGGAGAAAGAGGGGGAAAAAAGTTTTAGACCACAATTTCAAATTGATCTTATTAGCACCTCTAAGTGAGCAGTTCTCCAAGTCATGGCAGTGACAGACCATAAGACATGTCAGGTCTGCCTGGCCCTGCATGCTTGGATATATTTTTCCCACGGCCTTCTTTGCACTGTTGCCAGGCCAAGATTTGTGTCCGTGAAAAGTTCTCAGGACAACTGGAGTCTCCTTTAGTCCAGCTCTGAGCTCCTCTCTGCTCTGTTAGTTTTGCTGACGCAGATGCTGGAGAAAAGCTGGCGTGAAGTTACTGAATGAACCTTGTGAAAGGAGAGTGTGACACTGAGCAATCGTCACCTGTGTATGAAGAGAAGGTGTAGCTCCTTTGGCTGCGCTTTATGCCGAGGACATAGAGAAAATTGTCAGCTTTATGTATTCGTTTTTGTCATCTATATGCACAGGTACAGGTCGGTTTCTCACTCTAAACCACTTCAAAGAACTGAATTTTTTTGTTTCTTGTGGGTGAATGCATGCTTGGTAACTGGTCCTATCAACACTTAGGAACTGTAACAGTTTTGAAAACTCTGTTTTAAAAACCATGTCTGCATGTTATTCTGTTTTATCACTCCCCACTGGCACCCAGCTCTCTAGCAAAAGGGATATGATGTTGGTAGCAGAGTCTGCAAAACTGCTCAGTCCTGAGCTGTCTGCAGGAATCTACATACCTCCATGCTCACATTTCTCTGTTCAAAAGGGGAAATAAATGGGACATGGAGGGCAGAAAATTTCTGCCTCCAACTAGCCCACATTTGTATCATATCAGCTCTGAGAAGTAAAAATCTACCCTGTTATTATCAAGCTATTATATTGGTGTTTTCAAAACTGCAACCTAAAGGATGGGATCTCCACTTCCTTTTCTGTACAAATGAACTGAACTCCTGTCTCTTCTCGACGATCCTTTAAAGAACTTAGTGCCGAAGAAGACCTGAAGGGGATGTGTCTGAGCTTTGTTTTCCAAAATAAGAAACACCTTTTGGAAACTTAGGTTTCTGTTTGCATGACACCCCCATTGTGACCTTCTGCCCTTTGTCATTCTTCCAAAGTCAGGCAGTTCCACAAAAAGCAGAAGTTCCTTGCAGGCATCTTCTGTGGGATAGGTGATTGGGTTGATGGCTTTTCAATCAGTTCTTTGAATGCACCTGGATTTCCTAGCAGAACTCTGACTTTCAGGTAGTGTATTTTGGGAAGGGAATATATAGCAACAATCAATTAATAGTTATTTCAATGAACTAAGCACCTACCCTACATTTTCAGTACTTAGTTACATCATGTGTAAGTAAACAGTTTTGAGATGGTATTTCTAAACAGACTCAGCAGTGTGTAAGCCTGGTTGCTGAAATTGTTCTTAGTTTAGTTCAATGACCCTCAACAGCAGTTTTTGTTATTCTGGTCTGTATGGTGATTATCTCTTCCTGCTAACTTTGGAGTCCTTAGCATTCAGTTTGAAGAGGACAGAAATGTTTGTTTAAAGGACAGTCTCATAAAAAACAGAAATGGAAGAAAACAGAAGAGTGGTCATTATCTGAAGACTTTACATACTTGGGCCTTTGTTATGCTATGTCTGATTCTGATTTCTTTATATACAATGTCAGAAACACCATCTGAAAATTTAAAAATGTTACTTCTTGGGAATTTCAAGGATAATATCTTCATTGAGTACCCTGGAAAATGAGGGCTTGCTTTATAGTTTAATTCCTTTTTAGTTTTCCTGGCAAGAAACACACAAATCTGTTTTGCCTGTTTGCCAGGAAGAAAAGTCTACAACCTCACCTTTATAGAAAACCCCTTGCTACTCATCTCTTTCCATATAACACAAGCCATCTGAACCCCTCTCATCAGTAATATAAAAATAGTGCTAGATTCATCCCAAAAGCATCTTTTCCTGGATTAATGCTTGCTTTTCCCTTAGTGTCCATCCAGCTGCTGGCCAGCCTGCTGCCTCCCTGTATGCTCAGCACATCAAATGGTGCAGAGCTCCATTAGTCACTGGCTGGGTCAGCCTGGCATGGCACTGACCTGGGCAGGCAGGGAGGACACTATTGCTGGAGGACAAAGCTATACATCTTTTTATAAATTGTTTTTTAGTACACTGAAGCCTATGATTAATAAGGGTTTAATTCTCCCCCTTGCTATACTCTGCATATAGCCAGTGATCTTGTACCTTTCTGGTGATTTTTGCTTTCTATCTCTCAACATATACATAATCTCTGTAGTTGATCATCTCCACATCTTCTCTTGAGGCCTCATCATGCTAACCCATATTTCAGGATTTTCTTCAAGAAAAACACAAAAAGCAGGTCTTATCTCCTGGTACCTCCATGTGTTTTAGTTTTGCAAATAAACTTGTTCTCATTATTACTTGCTTAGACCAAGATGAACAGTAAAACCAATACTTTCTGCTGTAGCTGAAGCCAAAGTATAAACACAATGAGCATTTCCAAGGTTCCTAAGATTATGGGATAAACAATATGACCAATCAGGTAATTTCCAAAAGGCCTATTTCCCATTTTTATTGCTTTTCAGAATTTTCCATCCTTAACACAACAGAAATCTTGCTCTTGTGTTTGCTAGACCAAGCGTCAAACAAAGGCAGAGGTACAGATTGATCTAAATGTTTTTAAACCAACTCTTGTTAGTGTTAGCACAGAAGTCCAGCCATGATGAAAAGACTGTGCTCCAGTGCTAGCAGGGGGAGTGCAACAGCAGTGTTTAAAGGCAGGTGCTGGCAGCTTTAGCTGGCAACTAACACCATAGTTCTGCTTACAGTTTCCTTTGAAATTCAGGGTTCAGGTGTGCTGGGACAAATAAGCAGCATGAACATGAATAATACTGATAGAAGTAAACATGAAGCATTTTATTCAAGGACACATGCCAAACACAGCCTCAGAAGCATAGTCCAGGGTACAGTAATGATGTCTTAGCCTGTATAAAACATCTCTTCACTCAGCTGGGGCTTCAGATCCAATTCTGAATTGAAAACATTTAGCTCTGATATTTACAAATGAACCATGAGGCCAACACATGTCAAGAGAAAAAGCTGGTCAGCTTGTTCTTCACTATGCTGGCAAAAGTGTATTTCATTCTGAATCACTGAGACTCACAGTCTTCCATAAGTTGTTCTCAGAAATGTGGATTGTAGATCTTTCAGCTCACCAGAAATTCTCACAAGCAGTTTAGTGTGTATTTAGTGGGAGAATAGGGAGTGAGGCATACCTGGAGAATCACTGTTATAAGGGCAGCTTCCACTTTATCTGCAGCATTTTTGTTACATGCTAATTGACTTTATTACAATAAAAACTAATGTTAGGCTTGGGATGATATCACGATCATGCCATTCAAAGACAAAGAAAGTACTTCTAACCCATATCAAGCTCCTGAACTTCTTTCAACAACAGCAGCAGAAACCTGTATTTATCTAGCATCATTCAGACAGTATTGTTTTTAGATAACATATAACTTAACATTACAAGGTAAACTCTTTCTAAATTATTGTGTTGAAGATGATGCACTTTATTTAAAGGAAGGTAATTTCTCACTTTTTTTTTAGTAAGCTTTGTGGTTTGTCTGTGATATCTGATCTGATCCCTTATAGCATTCAAGCCTTAAGAATATTGATTGTTTTTCAATGTGGCTAAAACAATAGATTTGTAAGGGCTAACATGATGAATAGAAGTAATTCATTTTATGTACTTAGCTTAGACTATTTGAACATAATATTTTACATCTTGCAACACTGTTCACCAAAGTATGACTGTATTATAACAAACACAGATGCAAAAATTTAGTATGTCTGGCCCATTTAGGCTCATTTCAAAGCTTGGTGGAAGACAATGGGATTTCCTTTGCCCTCAGTTAGACTTGGCCTATTCATTACTGGTCATTTAGAGGAGTATGTGACTACGTTTGTACACAGGGTAAGAAGTAAACTCCATGGGTACTGCTTTATAATGACAAGCCAACAGATTTAGGATAATAGGGATTTGGATTACATCCTTTCTGGTAAATCAACAATACTGATCCTGATTTGTTTCCTTAGAATGGGTCTTTGGCTAAAAACATAAATAGTCGCAATCCTTCTAGGTGGCACAAGCTAATTAAGTGCAATTTTCCTTTCTTCCAAGAAAGCCTGATAGTTAACACTTTCCTGCCTAATCTCAAACTGACTAATGTATTCCTGAGCTCCAAATGGGGCTACTGCATAGCTGACAACCTGTGCAATGCTGTCAGGGTCAGCTGGGATGGTTTCTGAGGACATGGCCTCTAGCAAACCCTGAGGGTCTGTCTTGTAGCAGCATCCCCTGCATACAGACACCTCCTGATGGGCTCTTGCACATGTTGAGCCAGTAAAACCCAGTGGCCAGGCAGCCCTCTTCTGTTTGTAGCAAAAGAAAGAGGGGAATGTGCTTTTACATCACCCTTTTATAACTTGCCAGATTAATATTAGTAGTTGAAGAAATAGTGGTCAGATCCATGATCCAGGGAGGGATCCTTGTACCCTGCTAACATAGACCTTGAAATGGAATTGCAGCTAAGGAGGAGACAGGTGCAAAGAAAGATGCTCCAAGATGCTGTACTATCTTGAAACTGCAAGTTCCTCACAGACTCTGGTTTTCACTTGTGGTTTGCTCTTTATACTAATGCAATAAAAAATATCTGTACATGATGGTGGGGCTTGCAGTGTCTGCATTCAAGATCCAAGGACTTGTTTGCCTGACCATCCTGAAGAGAGGAAGCTCTCTCTTACCCCCAGCTTTGATATCACACGTCACATCACTAGATTTAGAAGGTAGTCTGTTGAGCTACAAGCAGGAAAGGATTATGATATAAGAACACAAGTGGCTGCTTTGGGCTTCACGATTGTGGGGAATCTGTAGTTTTGTGTGACAGTGCAAGGGAGCCTGGTTCAGTTTGCTGACAACAGTGCTCTCAGCAGAAGTAGCTGCTGCCCAGACCTCTGCAAATTGAAAGGCCAGACTTAGCCATGCTGTTTCTTAAAAGTGACATAGCCACAGGAATGGATTTGTGACAAGATGGCAAAAGAACAAATCCCACCATAAAAGAACAACAATGAAAGGCTGTAAGGGGGGAAAAATGAATTCCAGAGTGGGCTGATGTGCTTACGCAAGACAATTTACACAATCACAGCATTGTACAAAGAAACAAAGATATGGCCTTGGGGAAGCCACTGCCATTTTGTAAGTAATAGTTAAAAAATGGTTGCACTGACTGTACCAAGAAATGCCTGTAGAGCCAGGGGCCCTAATAAGGAGCAGCAGGCAGCACCCCCATGGGTAAACAAAAAGACATGGCTCCCTGAGCAAGAGACTGGCCCCTCGTAAACACAAAGGGCTTTATGCAGAGTTGCATGCTCTGGCTGTACCTCCATGCTGTGCAGCCTCACACCCGTCTTCACGTAAAGCCTTCTGGGCTAGACATATTCTCAGAGATGCACGACAACAAGAGATTTCACAGCAAGAGCTTCCATCCTCACTTTACATTATTGTTTGCGTCTCTGGAGCACTGGGAACTCAGCATGCTCAGCTGTGTTTTTAGAGCAAAGTTCTTCCAGCATGGCTTCTTTGTTCCTGTTCTGCTCCAATCTGCTTGTATTTAGGCTTCCCTGGCAGGATGGGAAAGTTCCACAAGTGTCAGTAAAAATTAGGTTTTGTTTTCGTCTTTCAAGCTAAGAATCTAGCAAATGCTAAAAATGCTTAGGCAATCAAGTGTTGGGTGAAAAAGGTGCTTTAACAGCTAGAAATATAGATTATTGATGACTGATTCGGAAATCTGGTAGCTGACATTTAAAAAAGCAGTACCTCCTCAAGGTCATTGAAGCAGAGTGCCTGACTGGATGAGGTGGCTTTGAAGTGCTGCACGGAGTTTTTAAAATGCTGGAGATTAGGATTTCAGATCACGGGAATCCTAGCTTGCTGAGGTGACTTATGTTTGTGTTAGCATAGATTAGGATGTAAGCAAAAAGTTATTTTTATAAAGTAACGAATAAAACTTGGGAAAATAATCCATAAGGAAGTAACTAAACTTACCAGGTTTTCTAAAGGAACCTTAATGTATCAAGTACTCAGCTTCATAAAAATTGCAGTAAGATTTTGTGGCAAAATCCCAATCTATATGATGTTTTGCTAGTAAATATCCTGTAGATTTCAGAAGCAGAATGACACTTCTGTAGATGCATCAAACACAAATTCCAAGGGAGTAAAGAATTACTGTGAGCAGTTTTAAGTGAAGATTGTCAGGCTGTTATAAAGTGGTGGTAGGTGTTGCTGCTCATATTCTTCCTAGTATTAGATGGGAGACTTCAGTTTAAATGTCTAAGAAGAAAATTCAGTATAGGAAGAAGAAATTCAGTATAGGAAGAAGAAAATTCTAGCAGTAAGGTATAGCTGTCAGATTAGGAAGTGGCAGACACTCCACTGTTTCAGCTATTTGGAGTCACACTGCAGAGAACACTTGAGAATTTACAGCCTGAAATGCAGCATCAGCTGAGGAAATTACAAGGTTCACTCAGCAGGCTATTCCATTTTGGGCTGTGATTGTTGCGTCCTCCAAGCTTCCAACACTACCCTTCCTCTCCATCTGCTCATACTTTCACTTGTAGCTAGAACTAGCAGAAATATCTACTACAGTCAACTAGTGTGAGATTTCATGTGTCTCTAGTTTCTGATTTCTTCATTTTCCAGTCAGACTAGACAAAGAGTTGCCAAAGATGACACAGCAATCCTGCTCATGTCCCTAGCTGGACAAGCTATAGAGCTGTGCTTCAGTTTCCAAGTCAGAAAGTTCAGCATCAGAGAGGAGCAAACCATCTTGGCACAGATGCAAAGGTTAGGTGCGATTTAGGTCTGTGGCCAAGTAAAATGGACCACTGATGCTGCCAATAGCATTTCAGATAAGTTTACTCATGGCTTCTTAGGTGCCTAGGCAGTTTTCCAACAGCTCTCAATATAGCAAGTGTCTAAATTTAAGCCACCACTTTGCCACAGTGTCATCTTCAGCAAAGAATTTGCTGGCACAGTGCACACCAGGAGGAAGACCACTGCTCTCCTGGTGCTTCAATCTCCATTATCCTAAGATTCTTCTGTACTAATAGGATAATACTCTCTTTCAAACAGATTTAGCCAAAACCTTGAAAATGTTTTTTCTCCTCCACCGTGTTTTTTTAAACAATACTGTAGATGGATATTCGTGTATGTGAGAGGTTATGCCAATTTGTTATTCGACTGGCTGATAAGATACTCCAAATTGTACTAGTGACCAGTGATTACAAATGGTTGTTTTGTCTCAGTTTTTGTTTCAGTTGAATATAAATCTTCTAGCATCAAAGGGCTCTAAAATCAGAAAGATGTTATGAAAGAAATGTTTCCATCTCCTCCTGCCACGTGCCTTAAGGGTACAAAAGCAGTTCTCTTTCAACCCTGAAAAGAAACAGTAATAAAAAAGCAAACCATCAATTAGAATCTGGAATTGTCTTCAGTGTGAAACTTCATTGCTGAGTCATGTAAAATGGGACAGCAAGAGATGGAAAACACTGCTTTCAGGAAAGCAGAGATAATCTAGATGACTGAGGTGTTCTCTGGCAGAATTTCTAGAGGTCTGCTGCACAGCAGAGCAGCAGTAAACCCAGGAGGCTGTTGTATCAGCTGAACCATGAATATGTTGAAACAGATTACATCCTCTGAAATGAAACCTTTTTGGGGGTTGCAATTATTTGTAATTCTGGAATGAGAATTTCTAGTTTGTTTATAAACAATGGGAAAAGTGAACCAAGCAATGCAAACTACTATTTTACTTACTTTTGAGAATTCTGTTGTAGAACTTGAAGTTTACATGACAGTTAGCACTGTCCTCCTGCCAGAAGATATTGAAAAGGAAGGAAATGAACTGTGCAGTCATTTACACCCCATGAAAAGACATTTGATAGCTTAGAAAGATTTCTTGGTTTCTCTTGTGACTTGTTTGTAATGTAAGCTTGCTGTCTTTATATTCTGGTCACGTACAGTGTCAAGCAAAAGCAGCACTGGGAAAAAAAAAAAGAAACTGTAGGGCCAAATCCATTCTAATGCAGCTTCACCACAGTTGGTGGAGTTAAGCCAGGAGATAATTTGTCCCAAAGATTTTGGAGCAACAAAGTATTAAAGTGAAGCTTAATAGAGCATTAGAACTGACAGGAGTAGCAGGAATTTATTTGCAATTAATTTTCACTCAGAATATAAAGAAAAATGGTAAAAGGAAAACTTTCTAAAGCTGTAATGAGTATGCACAACCTCTGTCTTCTCTGAAAAGGAAGCTGGCCTTTCCCATAGGTTTCCATAAACATATCTTCCTATAAATATATACTATTATCTCCTGGTTTTGATCTGTTCTCTTGTCCAGTTAGGTCCATGCAACTGCTAACTTTTAAAGCTGAGTCCTTGCCAAAGCTGTCTGTGCTCTCAAAGTAAAACAAAACATTGCACATATAAAGAAAAAAAAAAAGCGTGTTGCTGATGAAGACAGTGATAAGAATGACCTACTAGGACAGATGCACACCACATCACATAATAAATACATTGTTACTGCATATGGTATGACATCACAGATGTGCCTGAACACACTTGATGATTTAGCACCTTTTGCTGTGAGATAAAGCTGTGCCAGATTATGGCAGAAAACAATCCAGGCAGCTGAACTATGAAATGCTTTCACAAAGGCCATAAGTAAATAATTTAATAAAGTGTTCCATTCTTTTCAATATTGCATGTTTGATTCTAAAGGACAACAGGTGCTCCATGATCAAAGATCTCCAATTACAAAGACGTGTAGGATAGAGAAGCAACACTCTGGGGTGGTGGGAGTTGTGTGGCTTTTTTCTTTGATTTTCTTTTTTCTCTTGTAGCCTATCAAGGGGCTCTGGGCATTTAGAATAATTCCTTTCCACACAATCCAAGCCATTTTCTTTTCTAGAGTAAGGATCCAAGAAACTTTTGGTTAAGCCCGTTCAGGGCTAGTAGTTAACCTGATATTCTTCACTTTGATCTGGGCTACATTATTTCTCTTTTCTAATCCTCTTTGATAATGGCAGAATTCTCAGAGTTTCAGATGAACTTTTCCAGGTTTGGATTCCTATCAAAAACGTTCCAGGTCTGCTAAAGTGAATTGGATATACCTAGATTAAAGACCACTCTAATGACCTCTTAAAGAGAGTAACACCTGTACTAGCTAGAGATCTTTGAGATCAAGTATAATACTGCTAGTGGAACTAAAAATCATCTGAAATCTTAGTTTCAACATCTTCTTTTGAAGGTATTAATGCAAGGTTTCTAAAACAGTGCAAAAAGGCCTGTAAGGATATTTTCTTTGTAAAGGAAATTCATCCGTACTGAACTAAGAGGGCACCGTAAAGAGTATTTGGCTCTGCTCTGAGGGTAGGTGATATTATGTACTCTTCAGGCTGGGTTCACCACCATTTCTGTCCAGACTTAACTCTTGCTACAATGCAGTACCAAACTATGGAACTTTTCTCCATCCTACTCCATTCCAGTTCTGTCCATTCTGAAGCTGGCTCTGAATGCATGGAAATTCTTTTACTCTTGCTTGGTGCAATAATTTGAGAGAAGCACAGACTTTGGGGACACTACCATTTGCATCAGTTGAAAGTGACTGCTTTGGCGAGTCTACCTGAAGCCCAACACAGTGATCACTTTCCTGGTAACTGCTGCCCAGATTCCAATCCTTAATTCCTCCTTTGGCATGCTGACAGTGATCAAGAACTATGCTGGATTATTCTGTGCTTGTCACAGGAACAAGCAACTGTTGACTTCACCTGGGTTAATGGTTTAGTCATGGCAAGTACCTTTCTTCTACTAATATGTACACAACAAATTAAGGTGCTAAGAAAATGGCAATATTGTGTTCCTACCCAGTGCAATTTGCAACTAAACGGGAATTAGTTGTCTGTTTCTTGCTTGCTCATTTTCCTCTCCCTTTCCTCCATAACTTTGCTAGAAAGAAAACTTTGTTTCACCATTCCCTTATGCTGGATCATATGGATCAGAACAGGATCTTGTTGTGCATCTTGTTTTAATCAAAATAGGCAGCAATAGCACTAGCACAGGAGCCAGTTTTTGTCATCTGAGAAACAGCTGTAGTTGAATCAAGAAATAAATTGCAGGGTGAATGAAATTTCAGTGGTCCAGAGTATGGTTATCACCTGTCTCCAGAACACAGTTCAAGAACACATGCCATAGGTCCTAATACACATACACGTGTTCTGGGGTGAGATTGATTAGGTGAGGACAACACTCTGAGCCACACTGAAGAAAGACTGAAAGGCTCAGTTTATTCATCTCCTATTCCCTCCTGTTCTCCACTCTAGAAAAAAACACAAGGTGTCTTACTACAAATTCCCCAAATTTCAGCTTTCGGTTTTGGCAGGTAACTTTGGCAAGTGTTTGCTGGTAAACAGGGTGAGAGAGAAACCAGGCAGGCATGCTGGCACAAATGACTCTGTATTTAGAGGAATGCTGCAGATAGCCATAAACAGATCAGCTAAGGAGTTCATTGGAATAATGTCTTCTGAAAAATTGAGGGGAGGGAGAAGCATGAGTTTAACTTTTTTTCTGATTGCTATCTGTAGTCATGATCATCTCCTTTGTCAAAGGGAGGCTGTAGAGACCCTCTGTTCATTTGGGTAGAAGCAAAGCTTCTTGGTAAAAGGGCTAGAGAGATACTTTGCTATTAACCCTTGTGTATTCCATGATTCACTACATTATATGGAGAATAAATGCTCCAAAGAAGAAAGGTCTGGTATTAATAGTATTATTCACTATTTGTAAGGCATTGTCTGTCACAACACACCTGGTAGAAACTCATGTATAGAGGCAGTCTCTGCCCCAATGCGTTTATCCTCTAGATGATGACATAGACTGAGGATCGGAAAACAACGCAGGATTACTTTTGGGTTGAGGTTATGTGGAGTACATTCTAGCAGCTCTTGTAGTCTTGTTTGTTAATGACTACAATGGCTACATCAAGTCCCCACCAAAGTGAGCCACACTGCTCTGACATCAAGTGGGGAAGTTCTCAGGTAAAGTAGACAGTGGTGTTAAGGTAGTTTGAAGGTTGGCTTCAAGGACAGCACATTCTTCTCCTTAATTCAAAGTCATCTCCTCTAAGAATAAGACTTCATCTTATGCTTTCGGTTTCTTCTTGTGAAGAAGGATTAAGCTGTATGTGAGGCTGCAAATTTACAGCAGCAAAAGAAGGAGGCATGAGTTAAAAAACATTTAAACCTGAAAGTAACAGCTGGACAGAGATAAAGTATGAGAACATGAATCTTTCAGGCTGTAGCTGAAGATCAAATGCACTGAGAAAAGTTGCTTTTTCCATCAGTATTTTCATATGGCTCTGCCTCCAGGCGTCAGGCAAGACCAGAAGAAAAAGTGCCAAAATATCATGAGAAAAGCTGCTCTTGCAAAATTTCTGGCCTGACCAGAAGTAGGAAAATCTCATGAAAGACTGTTCTCGTTTGCTTTCCAGCCTGCTTGGCACGTCCAGGAGGCTAAACCAGGTTCCACTTGGTTTTGAACCATATTTAAATTCTTCTTTGGTTTCTCATGTCTTTTGTAAATAGTACTCTGTAAACCTGTGGTATGTCAGCTGTGCTGACTTGACACACTGATCCACAGACTGGTGCAGATCAGCAGACATTAAGTGTTTTTCAAACCTTGTCTAAAAATTATTTATCATTTATTACTAAGTGGCGATCCTGAGTCTATTGCAGTAGGAGCTACACAAAATGACAGAAAAATACTTTGGCCACAAGAACTGGTTCTAGTAGGTAAGGTGGGGTTTTGCCACAGTTCCTCACGTATAAAACACAGATATATAGTATTGCTAATATCACTAATCCAAGTGTATACAACTAGTCAGAATTCAACCTACATGTTTTCGAATCTCAGTCCAGATCTTAAACCACAAGACCATTCACTCACTTCCAAATTAATGTGTTACACATTACAAGAAGTCTAAATGCAAACAAAAATATCTGAAAAGCATGTTGTGCAGGAAACTGGCTGGGATTCAGTCTGTTGCCTCAGTGAGTTCACAGTCAGCCTGACTCTGACCATGTAAGTCTGTATGTTCTATTGTTGTGCCTGTGGTAGACAATAAGCAGAACTGATTTTAAGGTCAATATGCACAACAGCTGTGCTTACTGAAAGAAAGAAAAAAAATCTAACTCCCACATTCTGAAACTAGTAAAACTAAAGATGACCTACAGAAGAAAAAGATACATTTTTAAAAGACATGATTTAGAGAATACATGACTGTAAAGTTGAGTACTGTCACTAAAGGAAAGAAAGTTGGGAGAGCTTGCTGACTCAGCAAGCCTCTGTGGAATCAAGTTCACGAGGAATTTTTCCATTAATGTAGTGTCAGTTACTCAAAGCCACGTACTTTTGCTCTCTTTAGAGATTGCTATTTTAGTTGCTACAATATAATTGAAATAAGAATGTACTTCTCATTAAACAATCCCTTTCCTCCATTGAAAAGGCAATATGATTGATTTCAATGAACTACAGGCACACAGTCCAGTTTCTCTTTATATTAAAGAAATGAGACAAAAGCCCCATGCTGTTTTCAATCTATATTTTATAGTTATGACATGTAGCCAATAGCAATGTCCCTGCACTGAAGGTCCATGGACACACACATTTACCAAAGAGGATGCGGCTAGGATTTCGAAAAGCATGAATTCCCTGGGCAGAATCTGTGGGCCTCTGCTGTGCCTCAGGGCAGACTGGTAGAGCCAAGGAATATATTTCTGACTGTGCTAGAAATATGCCCCAAGCAAAGTCCATTAGGCAGAACAAACACAGTTCTGTTTTACATGATACGAATGAATTCTAAGGGCACATTACCGCCTTCTTGTAAAAAAGGATCTTCTTTGTGATTGAAATTCCTGAGTATAGTGCACACTGCAGCTAAACTGGGGAGGTCTGCACACAATCTCTCTGTTGTATTTCTGTGGTGAGTATGTGGTACTGCAGAAGACAATAGCAGATGGGTCAGCTCAGTCCTCACTGAACAGTGTGTAGGATTTTCTTTTGGTTTATAATATGTTTATAACTTAGCAGAATTGAACTGTCTGGGATTTAATACATGAAGCAGTATCAAAGAGCAGCTTCTGGACCAAAAGTATTTAGAAGTAGTCCATTATTTGGCCTAAAGATGCTGTGATGCAAAGCTTAAAACTGATATGGTACAAAGACAAAGCATTACTAGTGGATGTTGCATCCAAGATGCTATGAGAAAGACCAGAGTGTATCATAGAAAACCTCATATACTTTACAAAGGTTTCCAACTTCTTCTTCTGTATTTATTTTGTATAAAGTTGCTGTCTCTTCCACTATTAATATTAGTTCATAAATAATAGTCAAGAAAACTCACTTTCTAGTTTTTCCATTTCTGTGGGACTAGGCACCTTTGTGACTATGTAGAAGAACAATGCCTAGTGGAGTGAATCCAAGACAAGTGACCATACTATAAATTACTAATAGTCTTGCTTCACTTCTAAATAAAAGCAGATAGTGGCTGCAACTTATTAGAAAAGAAAAAAAAAAAAAGGGTGATTAGATTTTGTTAGGTGACCAATGCATTCCTTCCTCAGGGTACCACTATGTTTTTAATTTCATCTAGTGCCTGAGAATTACAATTTTCCTCCAAAGAAGTAACAAATTAAGATCTAACTTTGATTGCAAAATAACAAACCATTGCCTCCCAGAACTTCTCTGTTGGTTAACCATCCCCAAGTGCTTTAAGCACACATTCTCTGAACAAGCGGAGTTTTGATTGAGGAATATTTTCCATAGACCCATCATAGTTATCTGCTAGCTGTGCTGGTTTTCTTTTCAGAAGTTCACCATTAACTAAACCAACATGATCACCACTAAAACAAACTACTATTTGCTATGTGTTTAACTTCTCCTTCTTGGGTAGCCTTCTCCAGAGTGAAACAGTGTTAGTTAAAGGTGAGAAGATGATAGACATAAATGCTCTCATAAATGGCTCTAGAAGGAATCACCACCATGATACAACTCTCTCACTAAAATGATATGCCAAAAGCATGGATGTCCAGTGTAACTAGTTCTTATTCTTTTCTAGTCCTTAGTTCCTGTCTTGACTAGCTTAAGCCACAGCCCTGAAAATATAAAGTTGAAAGAGAAATCAATACTGGGTTGATTTAATAGTGAGACAGAAATCAGAACAATGACAATAACTTATGCTGGCATTTAGAAACCATTAGTTTGAGCGATGATGTATATTTATGCATGTAGAAGGTGTTCAGGATTGATTTGTAGGCCTTCAAAATAAGTAACTGGCCTTAGAGCAAGCCCACAAAGTGTGATTGAAAGTGTCAAAAGCAAATGGGGAGGGAGAAAATATATTTCAGAGAAACTTCTGTACCAGAATAGCAAAATGATTAGCATCACAAATTCAAACATCATTGGGCAATCATGAAAGCCAGTTAAATAACTTTTCTCCAAAACTATCTGAATTAATAAAAAAGTTCAGAAAATAATATTTGAGTTTATTTATAAGCTTCTATTAGTTTGATAAAATAAGAAGCTATGGTGTTTCAACTGGTTTTTTTATGTTTTGTGATTTTCATCGGGACACAAAAAATTCATAATTTTTCATCAAATGTAATTTAGAAGTGCTGTTCTTCTAAAACCTTTTCTGCAGAGGTTTTCTAGGATTTTTATCTATTAGTCTTTATAGATAAACATTTAAGATGTGATATTACCTGCTTGTAATTATACAATATTCCTATAGGGCAAGGAACCATAAGTAGAATTATAATTACACAATGCAAACAATTATATAAATACAGTTCAAAGCCAAACATTCAAAACTAGAAAGGCTTTTATATTTTGGAAAAATACTAGAACAGCATTGACTCTTACTCATAGTGATGACTTAGTAATTCAGTGTCACAAATTCACCATTCCCTGAATCATCCCCATAGTTGAATTGGGTGTAACAAGTGCTTTTCAGTGCCAAAAGCAGTGTAGGGGTGAGTTGAATCTGAATATAAAAATTCGTTATTTTTAACATATGGATGCTGATGCAAACCTTTCTTTCATTTCACTTAGATATTACTATCTGGATTTTTAGCCAAATAGAGGAATGTAGGTAATAAGGATTAATAAAGTGTGTGGAGTGCCTGGGATATGGTAAATAATGAAGAGATCAGCTGATACAATGATCTCAATCACTGTTTAAGTGGCATAGGACCATGTTTTACCATAGGCAAATGTAACACTTAAGGGCTACAACTTGTTACTGTAAGTAGAGGTTTCTTCTCGGGAGAGCCATTCAGAACCAGCTAAACTTTGAGTTTCTAGTATGACACTATGAAAATAATTAACCTTTTTCTTCATCACTGATGATCTTGTGCATTACAGCACTGGATTTTTTGGTTTGGTTGTTTTTAATCAAGGCTAGTCATTAAAAAGAAAAAGAAAAGCCTATTCTAATTTAGTTCTCTGAGCAATTAGGTCAGCTGTGCAGAAACAAGCAGAAAGTTTACTACTTCCAAGGATCTGAGTGGGTAGTAAAACGCTGGCAACAGAGCATGCCTCTGCCTCAGCCCAGCTCTGCAGCACTGCCTGACATCTGAGGCAAGGGTCTTGGTGTCAGCTGAGATGCAGGTATTCAAAGCTTGTATCACCAGCCTTGGATCAGAAAGAAGCAGATAGGTTTCTAGGGAGTAGCACTGAACAAAGGGAGAAATGTTTGGTTTATGTGGAAATGCCAGTAGAAGTACAAGGCATAGTAATTGTTCAAGGAAATTGACTTGCCACTTCTGATGACTCAAGATTGGCATAATCATTGTGATTTTGAGTGCTTTCCATCACGTGAACATGACAGCTGTATAAAGTCAGAGTGCCACACCAGCTGAAATTCTCAGCTAACAGTATCTTTTCCTGTTTGATACTGTGGATCAGATAATCCGATTTTACAAACAGATGCATCCTAACAGACTTGAACAGAACCATACTCATTTGTCTTTGAGGGCTGACCGTGTTAGGCTTGCCTGCCTTGACCTTTAATGCCTAACACACAAAACACTGCTGCAAGTTCATGGGAGGTGGTGAGGTAAAACCCAGCAAAGATGGAGAAGAGAGAGTGAAGATCTTGAAAATCCTGGTCCTGTAGTTATGTTTAAAATGGAGAACTAATAGCAAACTGTCTAACTGTAACATAAAATCTGCCGTACAAAGAACATTCTCTGTCAAGAAGTTGACGAAAACACTAAAGCTAGAGCAGATATTCTGGCTTTAAATGGAGTTCTGCTTTAGTTTTTCTTTCTTTCCATTCTCTCATATTAAATTGGGACAGAGAAAAAGACATTTGAGGTGGTCAAAATGTGTACTGTCTCATTGTTTCTGCATGTGTTAATCCAATGCATACAGAACTTCATCGCCCCCAGCATTTGAAATGCACTGTCTGCCTTGAGAAGTTTCCATGTCAACTACTTAGATGGGCAAAATTCTCTCAATTCATTGACTTGACTGGTTTTTTTTCCAAAGTGTATTTGAGGAAAAAAATACTGCTGATTATCTGTCATGACTATTCCGCTTACTTCTATTTTATGGGACTGGTAGGGTGGTAGCTCTGAAGAAGCTACTTCCAGAAGTGGAAATTGCCTGCTGCAATGCATGCAACCCTAATTCTCTACATGACAGTGCACTGTGTTGTGGAAAGTGCAACTGTTTTAAGCACAGCCAGAGTTTAGGTCCAAGTGACTTCTAACATCCTATGAATCAGATATTTTAGCATCCACCTTGTCAGACTTTCGATCTCAGATGGCAAAAAGGTGGCTACCCCATCTTTCAACTCAGTGAAAACCTGTTCAGCATGACTAATACTGAATTCCAAAGGCTCCCCAGATTCTGTCTTGTGTAGCTGATATGTAGCATGGGAGACATTGAAGAAGACACAGTTAGACACTTTTCACTGGTTTTCAGTGGCAGAGGTGATGAGATCTAAAAAGCAATGGTCACAAATCGAAATACCAGAAATTCCCTTTAAATATAAGAGCTGTTTTAGGGTGAGGGTGGCTGAGCATGACCAAAGGGGTTCTGGTTTCTTTATTCTTGGAGATAGTCAGCACCTGAGTAGTATTGAGCAGGGGGTTGGATTAGCTGATTTTCCCAGATCCCTGCCAACCTCTGCAGGTTTGTTGCTTTTGTGATTTGATATTTCAGAGTCATGTGGAAAGTTTCCTGTAACATACCTGTGTTTTGAAGTGTAACAGGGAGAAGGAAAGTGGTATTTATTATGAAGAGTGTGGAGAGGTTTGCAAACACCAAGGGTTTTTCAAATTTAGAAGTTTAATATGGATGTGCTGAGCACCTCATTTCTTGATTTATTTATGAATGCAAATGTACATTAGACTAGATTTTGAAGAGGACTGAGTGCATGACAATTTCTTCTTTAAATATCTACTGATCTTGAGTGAATTGTCTTCAGCTGTCTTCACTTTTTACAAAAATTTGAGCAAACATATTTCCTGGTCCCATATTTCTGGAAAAGTAAAAATGCTATTTTTGTTGTAAAGAACTGTATCATGTGAATTTAGTAACCAGCCAGAGTTAAGCAAAAAGCCTGGATGTCAGAATACTGGTAACCCAGCTGAAGGTTAAAACTGTACCAGACTGTTCAGATCCAACTAAAACCAGACTCCTTTCCCACAAATCATAAATGAAATTAAAATAGATATATTGTTCTATAGGCTAGATGTCTAGTTCTACCTTTATAAAGTGACACTACATTAGCAGAAAAGGCTCAGCTTATATGTGGTGGAACACAAGTTCTCCCAGTTCTGTATTCTGTAGGATGTTTATCTGATCAGTCTGCATAATTTTCTCCAACAGAAAACGAGGGAATCAGGGAGGGCTTGAAAGAAAAATCAGCTGACAGATGATCTGTCTTCTGGACATATACAGTATGATACTTTTTACAGTGTCCAGATTCAGTTATTTATCTCTACCTTAAGTAAGAAGGAATCGGGAATTTTTTTTTAAGAATCAATTTGAAATAAATCAACTTTACAACGAGGCAGTGAATATTTACTGCTGGTTATTCAACTGCTGACTAAGTCTGACATGGAGTCCTACTAAAACCTAGTCTGGAATTTTTCAAGAACTTCAAATTGCTTTTTCATAGATCTGAATCTGTACATTTAACTAGTTATGCTCACTGCAGTTTGGCTATGTTCCTTGCTGTAACATAACCACCCAAGGTATGCTAAAATATCCAGAGAAGAAACCACTGTGTCTAAACTTGCAAGATGTACTAAGCAGATAAACAGCATCTTTTCTAGCGTGATTAATAAAATGGCAGTGATGAATGACATGACAGCCACTGGAGATTAAAAGAGAAAATAATGGAAAAAAGGTCAAGTTTGGAAAAGCTAGATAAGGCCTGTGTTTCTGAGAACTGTACACAAGGAATACAAGAGCTGTGCCTTCCATTCCCCATTACATCTGTTATGGTGTGCTAAATATCCATTCTTCAGCCTTAATTCTCTCACATCAATGGAAGGCACCTTGGAAAGGAGACCGAATGGGTCAAAATATTGATCTTAGATACTCTGGAAAATAAATGAGTGATTTAACTTTAGCAGCTGGATAAGGAGAAGAATTGATTGGGAAAGAATCTCAAGAATGGAGCTAAGATAAAGAGAAGGTATGACATGATGCAGAACGTGGGGTCAGCAGGGTCAGACCCTCTATATGTGCTCTGATAATTCTGCTGGAGTGAGGCAACAGCCTGTTTCTAAAGGCTGACCATCCAAAGTTGCTTGTACCTCTCTTTAGTTCCTACTGGAACAAGTAGGTTTTCTACACAGACAGAGATGGGAGTTAAAGTCACTGTTTAAGTAACCTTAGGGTGATGCTGTACAGTGCCCTCTGATTATTTTTCAACAGCTGGTAGTCTTCAGGCAACAGCTGTCTTCTCACTTCTCTCACTTCCCTGGCTCTTATCTCTACTAGCTTCTGCTTTTGGCCCTTATCAGACATCAAATGTATCAGGAGCTTGTAACAGAGAAGACTATGAGGCAGAAAGAAAAGACATGATAAGAAATGTTTATGAAGAGTGATGCTTTCATAAGATACTGCTCTTCCTCATGTAAAAGAATGGCAAGGTCCAAGGGATGGCACTGAGGTGGTTTGCATCGTTCATGGAAAGGATCATTTAGCCTGCCCCCCTCAAGAGCAGTGACTGATTACAGCTCTGCCACTGGTCCCCACTGTGGTTTCTGTGCACAGTCTTCCTGTTGAATCTCTGTGTACAACTACCGGAGGAGCTGGTTAAAATAACACAGGCTCTAATGCAAAGTCTGCACACTGCACCCAACTCTTAACCATCTATCATCACAAGTTATGACCACTGTGAACTGCAGTTCAGATAAGAGCAGCTCATGAATAATGAATAGCTTGATAACCTGGGCCAAATACATAGTAATGAATGTGTACTTTGAAGTGTCTCTAGTTAGAGCAGTTCCCTCTGTAGGAGGCACAAATTTCAACAGCTCTGTTCAGTCTGACAGCAGAGAGCTCTGGAGCCTGTGCAGATGCTGAACTACTACTGAGCAGCATCCATGAGTAACTGTGCCAATTGGCAGTTGCAAGATTTACCTCCATCATAATAGGTCTAATCACAGTGTTCCATGGAAAAGAGTGCAATACTGAAAGATGTGAAGCTGTGGCATTTAAAAATCCTCAATCCACAGATTGCATCTCAACAAGTAGGGTTACAGAACTTTTGCATCAGAAGTAGCCTAGTCAGTGGCCTGCAGCAGAGGCAGAACTTGCCCATGTCTGCAAGCACCATGGTCAGACAGATCAGGGAGACGTGCAGTTGCTGGGAGGAGACTTCTGCCGACCACTCTTCTTTCAGTCAAAAATGAAACTTCTTGCAGCAAAGCAGCACTTTGTGACTTGGCTTTAGTCAAATATAATTGAAATGAGGAAAGCTTGCAATGCCTCACATATGCCTATGGAAAGATGCCTCTTGGACTCAAACGCTGATGAATCCTACTGTTATTGGAAGTACAGAAGACACCACTTTTAATTATTTGTTATTAATTAATTATTTCATTATTCAGCAATTCTTCAGTAGCACCACAGATTTTGGGATATACTAGATCTGTTTAAGGCCCAGAGTAACTGATAACATAATCACTCAATTACTTCTAACATTTCCACCAAGAATCTTGACTTACTATCAATTTTACCTTCAAACCATCCCCCTGCTGCCCTCTGCTCTCTGAAAACACACTGAAATCTAAAGTTTCAGACATTCTAGGAATCTTTCCTGATTCTTTTTTTCCATTCTCTGAGAAACCCGATCCACCAGAAGGGTGGGAGAGCTTATTGTTTTTTCGTCTGACATCTGGATTTCATTAACATACTCATGGCGTGCTGAATCAGGAATGGGAGCTCAGAAGAAAGCAGATGAGAGTTAAAATTACGTTAATGCTAAAAAAAATGCCCCTTCTCTTCTCCAACTTTGCAAACAAACACGTGAGTCATGTAAAGTCTCAGCATAAACACTACAGCCATATTAGCTGTACCCAGTAATACTGGATATATTGCACCTCAAGCAGCAATAGAGGAGAACATTGTATTATTTACTTATAGATGTCAATATGTAAAAAGAACCCAACAAAACCTTTCCAGTAGTTTCATGTTAATACCGTTACTTTGCAGGCTTGTAGTAAGTGTCTCTTGTATTCTATATTTAAAAAGTCAGTATAGTATGAAAGGAAATCATTTATCACAAACCAACCATAAAATTACAGTTGACTTGCTGCTTAGGAGACTTCTGTAAACAATAGCAGCAAGACAGACCACTTCTTTTAAGTTTAACAGGAGTGTTAGCAGTGGCTGAAAAGTCAGACTGTTACTAATCAGCATGGCTTTCACTGCAGAACAGCAGAAATAGTAATACAAGCAGTAACTTGGTGTCAGTGCTGTACACAGTGCTGTGCTAACAACCTCTGGGTGACTGAGAGAGCTCATCTTACTTGCTAAGGCTGATAGTTGCTGGCAGACAATATCCACCTTCACAACCCACTTTGCCCTTCTTCTCCTTCCCAGTGCAGAAGGACATCTGGCTCCCAGACCTCAAGTGACATACCATCTAGTCAGACAGCCCTGTCTCCTATGGGCTCTAAGAGAATGAGGAGAATCAAAGTATCATTTGTGTCTGGGTCACACAGAGAGAAAGAGGGATCAACAAGAAGCTTTTGGCCATGTTTTAGAACATCAGATGAGTCTAGGATAAGAAATCTAGCAAAATTACAAAATAGTAAAAAGCTGAGAGGGCAGTTTAATTACAGATACTGTAGAAAAGCTGAAAGAAAAAAAGCTGGAGAAAAACAAGGAAGTCAGGCTTTGACACTCCCCTGCAAGTCATCTCAAGAATACTTCAGACAGCATTGAGAGAGATCTCTATCCCCTCTTGAGGGCTTCACCTACACATTTGAGGACCACACGATATCACATAGGATACAACTGTGTAATATACTTAAATTAGCCAAAAATTGATAGAAATTTTGAGTCACCAATGCAAAAATGACTAGCATGCTGTAAAACCGCAATATGGTTAGTTTCATATGTGTAACAGCACGCTATGCTACCTCAGGAGATATGGATACCACCTTTCCTGAGAACGGTACATGGCTGTGGCAGGTGATATGCAGCTAAATATGTATTTCCCAGCACACACCTCACGATAGGGATGAGGCCCTTTATTTATACAAGTAATTATTTTCAAAGAAACTGGAAAATTCATGGGCTTGATTTGATTTTCCGCTTTCTCGTGTTTTGTGCAAACACTTTGACTAGTGGCAAGTGCAGCACAAAAGCCATTGCAGCCATTTTGGTGCTAGTTTGCCCTCACATGAAGTGCACAGAGATTCTGGCCTGGAGACACCTGACATAACAGGAGGATTTTTGTCATGATTTTTGAGAAAACTTATGAAGACAGCAGTGAGGTTTTTGCTCTAATCTATTAAACCTCCTTAACTGGACTTCACAGAAATCTGTTTTAACTAGCAGAGCTTTAACTTGCTGTAAAATAAATAGAAAAATGAAGTAATACAAAATGCAGATCTAGAATGACTACTATTACATTTTGTGTTTTAAAACAATTTAAACCAAAGCCATCTTTCTACTTAAATGCTGAATCTCCTTTGATTTTCTAGGAAAGCCTTTTTGTTTGCCATTTATTTGAAAGAAGCCTTTCTCTTGCCCACTTTTTGCTCTCCTAATTTCTTCAACTGTGTAATCAGGAGTTTGGGAATAAGACAAACATAACTTCTATACAAAATCATCTCAGAATCGACCTTTCCTCTCATGAAGCCTTCTGAGGGTCTCCTTTCCTTAAAGTCCCCACATAGGACTGACAGGGCAGCATTTGGGAGGGCTGAGTGTGCACTTGGGCTGGGTGTTCTTGGCTGCCAGATGGTGTGGGCAGCCTGGCTCAGGTGCAAGTATTGATTTGTCTGGGCTGTTGCAGAGTTTTAACTATAGTTGCACACCTGCAATGTGGTTTCAAGTTAGAAATGGACTTGAAACCAGTATTTTGTACATGCAACCTTTGAACCTGGGAAATGTTCAGGGTTAACTCTGAACTCATGTCCAAGATTATAACTTGAGACTGTGTCAAAGACTACCTGAAATGTGTTATTCCTCTGCAGAATGAAAAAATATTTATTTACAGGGCTCAATAATATGGAAGATCTCAAAAGGTGCTGGTGTACTATGCACATTTCTGCACAGTCAGGGAATGAGTTAGAAACAAAGAGCAGCAAGATTCTTGTGGAAAATCAGTCACAAATCTGAGGATAAACTAGTTACCAGGATTATGTAATTTCCAAAATGTTTCCTGTTGCTGCTAAAATCCCCAAATGTTTTAACTTACGTACCTGTATGTGGGCTTTATTGCTTTAGCTAATAATTTGGCACTGACCAAGCTCTGAAATAAAAGGCTTTTTCTCTGTTTTCTCTAATTACTCTACAAACATTTTAGCTTTCCCGCCAAATGAAGGACCTTTGGAAGAAAATTGTCTTAAAACCTTTCTTCTCAATATTTTTCATCTTGAAAAAACAAGCTTCTACAAACCTGGGAAATGCCTCCTTAAATAACAAGCTTCTATCAGTAACATGACTGATCATTTATAGTATGAAATATAACATGTTAAGGAATGAAGCTTACACTAAGTTTACCCCAAGCTTGATGTTAATGAGGTTGACATTCCCTGTATCAGTATAGCACAGAGTTGTGTTCCTGATCCTTCTCTCCTGCTTCTGTCTCTCTCTTGGCCAGTCTGAAGGGTATCTACAATCCTACCAGGCATAGATGACAATAGTTACCTGAGAAACTCTCTTCACATCTCACAGTAGACCTTTCTATAGCTATGAAAGGAGCCATATCCAAATACATAAGGCTCTTCTACATTTCTTGATAGAAGCTAGATACAGTAGAATACCACCAGTATTTGTGCTATACCAGGGAAATGGAATAGGGATTAACTTCCATTTAGAATCTTAATTTCTTGAGGGAAATGATACAATGGGAGGGACAGGCACGACTGACTGGTACATGCTGACAGCAGGAAAATAAGAGGGGCCTGCTGGCTTGGATTTGTGCCCTCACAATCTACTGACTGTCCTGGGACAACCAGGAAAGCAAGGAGGGGCTGAGCTGCCACTGTTGGCTGCTGCCAGCAGAAACTGCTGATCTGCCTTTAGCCATTTGCCCTTATTCACTGCTTTTGCTGTTTGCCAGCTTCCTCCTCTGTACAGTAATTTAAAGGGAAAAGGGAGGGAGAGACAAGGCAGTTCACACCGCTGACAGTCACTTTCTCCTCAATAGCCAGAGCGTTTCCTATTTCCATGACACCATCCCAGCCTCTGCTCAGACCTTGAAGGCCTTCTGTAATTCAGCATGTGGTTTATCAGAAAATGTATTTTCATTTTTGAGAAACAGGGAAACAAGGTTCTGTTAAAACTGGGAAAGAGACTTGAAATATTGATACATTTGGCAGATGTGAAAATTTTTGTCATTTCAAACCAGAAACACCAAGATATAAATGTTCATTTTGGGTAAATCAAGCTTTTGAAACATTTCCAAACAAATTCTTGCAAAATACATTCAAACTATTGCAAAGTGAAAAGCATTCACTTCAGGTGCTTGCTTCAACTTTTGCTTTTTCAGCTGAATGGCTTGTTGAAACATATTCTTCTAGAGACAATTCCGGGGGGAAAAAAATTGTTTGATTCTTTTTTTTAAATATAGATTAAATGAAGCTACCTTTTTACAGAAAGTGTTTTTGCATTTGGACATTTTGACAGGTGGTACGTTTAGGGGGGCCTTTTTCTGTATTTGATGTAATAAATGCCTGCTTGCTTCTACTTTTATGTTTCAGCAGTACCGTATTTTGCAACAGTATTTTATTTAAAACCACAATGAGGAAGGATTATGGTAGATATTAGAGCTGGGAGATAGAGATCTTGAAAAACAGTGATCTCTTATTGCAGAGCATGAAAATTTAGTTAGTTTTCATAAATCACATTAGGATTAAATTTGATGGGGACATTGGGAAGTCACCAAGTCCAACCTCCTGCTGAAAGCAGGACCAACAGTGAGTTCAGGTCAGGTTTATTATGACTTTGTCCTGTCACATCTTGAATGCTTCCAAGCATAAATAGAAATTCCACAACCTATATTTCACACTAAACCAACATACTTTTATGAAGTGAGAAAACATGATTCACTTAATTTTCCATTATTCAGTTCTTATCAGTGTGAATGAGGAGCTGATAAACCAGTGTGGTTTGACCTGCTAGTTCTCTCTTTACCTTATCTATAAATCTGCTTGTGGAGGGCTGGAAACCAGACCTTACTTTCCCCCTGAAGAGGAATGCTCTCAGTACTAATTTCCAAGTTAAACACCTAATTAAGGTTTATCAGGAGTTTTACTTCAAACTATGCAAATACCAAATTGTTAGTAAACAGAGTTCAGATTTAGACCAATGCAATAGGTATGTTCAGTCTACTTCAAAGGAGTTTATAAAAGTCTATCAGTGACTTGCACAGGATTTGGATCTGATTTATTGTGCATGGTTTTTAGATATAAATTATGCATGTTTAAGACAGTGAATTGTAATATTAGCATACAGATATGCAATAGCAGAAACATAAGGCTGGGAGGTGCTTTGGGATGTTCTCCTCACTTGTGCCTGGACAGGATCACCAGTGCAAATCTTGATGTATGTTTATGTACACTATCCTGAAAGCTTTCCAATCATCAAGAGCCTTCCCAGGCACACTACTTCAAGGCCTCACAGTTAGAGCAGCCTAGCTGAAGCCCAGTACTGGACTCATCAGCTGAAGATATGGAAAACAAACTGTGCCCTTCATGTGAGGCTTTCTACATATTTGTGAGTTTTTAATGTGACTTTTTGTGGGAACAAACAACACTGGTTCTTCAATCTTTCAACATAAGTCATGTTTCAGGGACCCCAAATTTATTTTTCTCCTCTCCACTTTACCCTGAATTTCTGTGCCTAACCTGGAGCCAGATGAGGCTTTATCAGTGCTGAAACCTTATTCAGTTTAAAGGCCAGGTATCCTTATGGTTTTGCATTTAAACAGCATTCTTTTCCTGCTATCCACCTTGTTGCCAGTTGGCTTGAAATTATCTAGATAGTGAAGATGCAAATAAGATTCAAATGTGAATAAAAAGTAGTTGGAAAACCTCAATGAAATGAAATCACATTCTGTGGTGGATGACCTGTCACACAGCCCATTGGTAATTATCACACAGGACCTGGGACTCCACTCCAAGGCCACTGCAAAGACCAAGCAAGCATTGCCCTCTTACAGTATTTGCTTTTATCACCTCTGTTTGCATTGTATTTCCCACAGGGATTAAAAAAAATTGTTTGAACTTGTATTAGTATAGAAAGACTGAGCCACAGTAGTAACAGCTTAGTCATGGGCCTGAAGGAGGAGTTTGGTTTTGGCTGGTCTTTCAGACTTTTGGGAATGTAATGTCAAGTACTGTGCTAGACAGGAAAGGGACACAGACACAGTTTACTAGGTGTTTTCTGTTTTCCTTTTCACTATCTAACTGCTCTTACTTTGGTATGTTAGGGTTTGGATCTTCTTTTCAAGTACTCAGTTTATCACACAACTGGACATAAATGCCACATACTATAGACACAGCTTTAAAACAAGAATTTTGGGAACATGCTCTCAAAACAGAGCTCTTTGGATGCCCTCTACTCATGTACAGCTGCTTGAGTTATTTGCCTCTGATAAATGGTTTGAATCCACGATATGCACAGCTTATTGAGAATTTCCAAAACAGTGCAAAATGGGTATTTTTTGATCTTTTTGGACTCTTAAACAGTTTACATTTCCAGAGGTAAGATGGATATGACCAAATTATAGCCCATTATACTTTGGTTACAAGATTTCTGCAAGTCCTCACAATAAAAGTAGAAATTATCTGTGAAAATATATTCAGCTAATCTCAGAAATGCTGAGAAAACTTGGCAGAGCTCAGTGCAAGCATATGAGAACAAAAAATAACAGCCTGCAATAAATTTTGTAGTATATTTGATATCATGGAGTTGTCAAAGTGGCTCCATGTGAGAAAAAAAATTAAAAATCTTAGCCAAGTCCAAATAATGTACAATAATTTAATGCAGATTCTGAATGGAAAAATAGGAATAAATTAAAGTAGTATGTTGTGTATAAATAGGACTTTTGAGAGCCTCACATTCTTCCAGTATCTTGTAATATGGAATTTTAGTATTTACATAAGTATTTGCAGAATGAACACCTAAAAACTACAATTTCTTACAGACCTGTATGTAGGTGAAGAAAAGTGCACTATACAAAATGGAGTAATGTATCTAGATGTATTCCAAAGCTAGAGAATGAAGGGGCTGGATATATAGGGGGTTTTTTTCTGGAGTGCCACACATGGTTTGGAAACAATTATGTATAGCAGGGATTTAACACCTTCTTCCTCCTTGTAAAACAGGCTAACAGCTTCTCTCTCAGCACTGATCTTACTAACGTCAGTGCTACTGCACCAGCTATAAGTTTTGCTGTTGTTTCCTTTTATTATGTGTCCCATATTTGCATCTTTACCTCTGCAAGAAGAACACTAATTTTGGTGATTCAAATACTGCTTTATTCATATCAGGGATAACACTGTCAGGACTTTAGTAACTCTCTAGGCCAACAGAATTGGAGCATCAACAGGAGAGGCCTGTACAGCGCCAGATGAAATGCCAGCAAGTATACTATGATCAAAAAACTATCATGGAACCTGAAAAATTGAGTGTCAGATTGAACCATACAGAGTGTCAGATTCCTCCAAGAATGGGGAGATTAACCTCTCATCCTGGAACTGAGTAACAATAAGGATATTTCACTCAGTTCAATAGAAAAAAGACACATTTATCTGGAGGCCGTCACACAATATCCAAAAACCTAGTGTAAAATGTAGCAACTGTCCAAAACTCTTATTTTCAGACTGAATTTTAAGATTTTCTAAGGTCTGTGATCTCCTTTAATTCCAGAGCTTGTTGAAACATCTCTTTTACTTTAAAAGAAAGATAAATTTCAAGAGGTTTGTGTTTGTTTTGCTTAAAAAAAAAAAAAAAAAAAATTTAAGATTTCTAAGCTAAAAGCAGAAAGGTAAATTTTTTTTTCCATCTTTGTAGAGATGCTAGCTTGTTTCTCACTGCCATCTTAGCCAGCCTTGGTACCTGAAGTAATCACAGCTGTGAATTCCTTGAATGTTATGCACTTCTGAGCTCTTGCACAACCAAAAGGCACAAGACAAATCAGATGAATGTTTCAGGCATGAGAGTTGCTCCAGTCTTGCAGCCAAATAGCTGCCTGCTGAGCCAGCTCTGCTGCCAAAGATCCACTATATCTGACCACAGGGAGGGACAGCTTCAGGGCAGCATGATCTGGCATACCAAGCTATGCACTAAGAAGAAAGGACTAAGCTCAGCTTGACACTGATTTCTTCCACATCCTGCACGAAACCACAAAAGCAAATCTATGCGAACTCAAGCAGCCACAGCAATTACCTACTGCTCCCATTGACTTGAATATGTGTTCTCAAGGCACTTCAGTTTTACAGGATTTGCTTCAAAGATCACTGTTGGCAGTGGAAAGACTCCCACTGTTGACCACATTAATATGCCATGCATTTCAGTCACAGATTTAAACATGCAGTGCAAAAAGAGACTAATAGTTTCCCATTACCTATATGTCTGCAAAGTATGTCTGCATTTCTGTGAACATGCACATGCATTTTCCTCTGTAAGTACAATGTAAAATTAGGAAACGCACTGTGCAATATTTCTCTGTCTCCCAGAAACTGGGATAAATAGTGGCAGTGCACAGGAATTTGACTGCAGAGCAGTGGTATTTGCCCATTTTATTTCCCCACCAAGTCACCATGAGGTAAGGGTTCCTTGCTTGTGCAGAAATTTACAGGAATTGTCAGAAAGCTTTTTTCAATTATCTTGGCACTAGCACAGTATTTGAGTACAGTTATGACAGAGACACCAGTAGATGGAACTGGCGCTTGGCAGAAACGTCAGGTAGAGCAGTTTGAAAATTCTGAATACTGAGATGCTTTGCTGGAGCTCCGAACTTAGACTTCCATTGCTGCCTTTTCTGCCCAAATTAACAACAGGAATGAGATAAGCAATAAATGACTTCTAGGATCTGTGTATTTACTCTTCCAAGAATATTTTTGAAAAATGGCAAAGGTTCAATCACTCAGCAACATCTTAGAATGTGAACTGGGCATTTTATTTACAAATGTCCATATAGACTGTGTCTAACACCATACCCCATTACTCTACACTTTCTGCCTATTAAACTTATATGATAGGTCTGAGTTTAGGTGGATGACATCATGGAAGAGTAGTCATGTATATAACATTCTTACAATTGAAAGGAGCAAGATTCATAGCATTTTGTATAGGCCACACTTGATACAAAGGAACTCACTGTTTATATTTTGTAGGATTTAAAAAAAAAGATACAATGATAATGGGTGAAAAGAGACAATGTAACTTCTTTTAAAAGGTCTTCTAATAATTTCTACCCCTATATGAAAAAATTACATAAAGAACCATATATCTTTAACATTACTGGCCCAGAACTCATTGGGTTTTGTCCTGATAAGGCAAAAAAACCCCTGTTGTTACCATGCATATGTACAGTATCTTTGAGTACACAAATAAGTATGCAAAGTTTTGACAGATCTAGATACATATATATTTATATATCCTGCAATCAACCACTAGTAAACCAGATAGGAAAAGTACTCTCATTCCTTACCTTCCTTGCTATTTAAAGACAAATATCTCGTTTATTTTTTATGGCACTGTCAATGATAATTTAAGAGCACTGCTATATTAAGAACACTGCTTTTAACCTTTATTCTCTACACATTTTTCAGTTCATTCAAGTCAATGAGAATTCTGTATGTGCAACAACATCAGAGAGGTATGAGTAAGATGTTACTGTCTAAGCCACCGAAACTCACAAATTAGTTTTGGAAAAAATGTAAGTATGCTGTAAAGATGATACTAAAGGTAAGTTCTGGGTTTTATATAGACATAATTATTGCAACAAACAGCTTTTTGCAAATGTCGGCAAATGGGAAATGATGAATTGCAGTCATAACATTGCTCTTATTTTTGGTAGCATCTTAAACAGAAGAAAACCACTTCCACTCTATATGACACAAACTACATGTTAAAATAATAGAAGTTTGATAAATTCCATTAAATTTTTTTAACAGATAATTGTGGACACAATATTAGACAAATTGCAGATACCTGAAGTACTTAAATACAAAAGTTAGAAATTTTTGTTTGTAATTATTTAACGTCCTGGAATATGATCATCCTTAAGATATAAATCTGAACTGATATGTGCATTTTCATCAACTTTTACAACAACAGAGAAAGAACTTATCTTTTCAGTGGTAATAACTGGCAAAATTAAGGGAGGATATTAAGTCCTAAAGTTGTTACACAATTTCTTTGCTATGCAGGAAAAACTTCATAATGTGTTTCTTATTAGGCAGCTTCATAAAAACAAAAGAAAAATACTGTATGATTTACTGATATGCATTTTGTCCAGATCAGATTAACTTCTCTTTTCTCTATCCAGGTTTAAGTACTTCAAAAACACATAGCAACAGCCCCTTTTTTTTGGTAGGATTTGCTAAACAACTTTTATTTTGGACAGCACTAGCAAAACTAAGCATCAAAACCTAAGATATTAAGCAGCGCATATAATGCTCAAATTAGGAAATCAGTTATTCTCAAAAGCAGTGGTAACAAATGAGGACTTTATGGCAAAAGCCTGACCCTGCCATTGGTGCTCCCTTCTTGAGCACAGTGTTTTCAAGGTTTTGAACATAATTTGTGTACACAGGGTCACCCTCTTAAGAACTGTCCTCAAACTTAGATAACACAAGGAAAGTGTGTATGTTTCTGTAAATGCTTAACTTTAAACCACGTGCTGATTAGACCATAAAGCACTTGCTTGTGTTAGAAGAACTCTCCAGTTAACCAGAATCAATTTCATATCAACTGTTCCTTCACTAACATAAACAAACATGCACACACAGCAGAAGGCCCTGCCAAGCTCTGTTCTGGGATGCCACCTGCACATGTAGTGATGCATGTGCAAGGAGATGAAAAGCACAGGAGCACAGCCATGAAAAGGACAGGCGAATAGAGGGTCTGTATATTTTTGTGAAGAGACTGAGAAAACCTGGCTTGTTTAGTCCTACAGACTGAATGCTAAGAGAGGGTATGATTGAATGCTGAGAGAGGATATGATTGCAGTCTATTAATACATCCTGAGATAAACACCAGGGAGGGATAAGAGCTATTTCAGTGGAGGACAATGTTGGCAGAAGAACAAATGACTATAAAGTGGCCATGAGTTACACTCATCCCAGAAATTGGAAGATTTCTAGTTAGGAGACGACTGAGGTTCTGAAGCAGCTTCCCACACCAGCAGTAGCAAGGTAAAATACTGAAATGCTTCCCAAGTAAAACACGATCACTTTCCAAAAGGGGCTATATGATATGGCTGCCTGTAACCATAGACTGCATGTGGTGAGCGAGCAGATGTTTCCCTGTCCTGTGTGCCTTTACTCATTTCTCCCGAGCTCATAGGACAGTCACAGAGTATGCCAGTAGGAAGTCTTTCCATTTCCTGCTTCACAGAGAAATTGAAGACTTTACAAATGAAATATGAAAAAAAAATTATACAGGATGTGCAATTTCAGAGAATTCCTACACAACCCTTAATTGTTGATATCTCCTGGATTTCTCTGTGTGTGTCTTCAATTTTCACTAACATGTTTAATCGCTAGTGCCTCAAGCCATAAAAATACCTATGGAATAAACAATGCATTAATGCTCCAAACACTGACAAATTCACTTGGGACCATTTGCATGAGCTGCAGCTTGCACATACTGATTGTCAGGAGACCTGTTGCATTAATTTGGTTTCTCACACAGTGCGGCAAAGCACAGCCATCCACCCCTAGTCCAGCAGTTTGTCACTCTGACACATATTTAGTAGTTGGAGTTTCAATCCTCGTGCTAAGTAATGTTTGCTATTACCTGGTCCTATCTTTACATTTTTCTGTAACATGCCAAATTAAGTATAGTAAACACAGAAGTATATAAACCAGAGTACTTTTGATCTCCTAGCAAAGAAAATTTCATAGCTTTCTCCTAAAGAAAATTCTTACTCAATCTATATCAAAAAAAGAACAAGTAAAAATATTTTCAAGTGCCACACCCAAGACTGCAAATGTACTTTAATTACAGAGCTTTCATTAGAATTAATGAAAGACATACAGCAAAAGTAATAGTTAGTCTATGCATAACAGCTTAAGGAATACACTCAGTTAAAGCTCATCTGATGTTAGACTTGATTTCATACTGACATTGCTCTGCTGGCAGATGCTTTTCTGCCTGTGTTTTGGTTTATAAATGTCTGACATCCTCAACAGCTAATTAACTGTAGTTAATTTTACGCAGATTAATTCTGCTGGAAGTCACACAATAAGAGGATAGGAGGTTAAAGTCATAATGAAATGGATGCTGGTAATGTCCACATCTGTGTTTTTAGAATATTGGCAGCATTTTAATTTCCTTGGGACTCCACATAGGATGTTGTTGAAATTGTGAAAGTTTAAGCCAGCAACACAACTGCATCCAGCTGAAACTTGAGAAAATTAAGAAATGTGGTATAGTGTGGCTTGGGAGCCTCAAGAAAAAAAAATAATAAATTGCAGATTGGCAAGTGGTTTTAGTGCACAGTGGTTTATACCACTTTTTGAAGGAAATAAATATTGCCAGCTTTGCCACTCCAGAAAAGTTCTAGAAGTCAAAGACCATCACATTTTGCAAAGTATAGCAAGGCTCTTCTGTGAGACAAAAAAGATTTTTCGACCAAAATACCCAGAGCCTGTATTACTGCAATACTGATTCAAAGTCCTCTACGAATGTAACATCTTCTCCCTTAGCATATGTAACTTGTTATATTATTGTTAAGTGCCATTGCCAAACTGAGTACACAGAGGGCTGCCTGATAGAAAATTAGAGAGTAACCATTTTCAAAGTTACCAGACTACATGCTTGTGTGCCTAGATTAATGTCCTCTGTAATACTCATGAGGCAAATGAAACATTGTACTTTTTCCATCGGCAATGTGATAAAGAATAGATTAAAAGAACACATGGCTAGCTTGGCACTTTGTCAAGATACTTCTTCAGTGTTACTCACTCTAAAGTATTTTAGTCGAATTCTGTGTTGCTTAATCAAGGAATGGGGAAAATTTTGATGAAGATTTTCTCAGAATATTATATATTCCTTACCTGGGGGCAGTCTTTGATGTAATGTCCCTTGTTAAAGCAGAGATGGCACAGGTAGTTAGGAGGTGGCCTCTTGCTGGGTTTTCTGGCTTCTGAAGAAAGGGATAGGTCAGAGAAATGCTCAGTGAGGGAGCTTAACCCATCCACAATGTTATTAAGCGAGCCATAAGGTGATGCACTCTTGTAGAGACTGCTGCTCAGAGCCTGCAAAAGAAAACAACTAAGTCACATGCAACATAGTACGGTATTAAGGATTGTTCTGAATACAGGATGGATAAAAATTGCAGGGAAAAAAAGTGATTTATTTTTTCCAGCCGCATATTTGAAGGGAGCAATATTCAGGCTATTAATAAAGATGTTTCATGAAGGCAGTGCAATGGAGCTGGTCCCCCCACTGCTGAGGAAACTATTGAGCTTGCCATGGTTCTCTCAGTCCAACCTTTCCACAACGCAATGATTGCTTTCTTGTGTTTGACCATAATGCATTCATAGTACAGCTAGATTATGCAGGCAAAAAGCTGAAAGAACAACTCACAAAACAGAACCCTTTTGTGTCCATAACTACTTACACAAAGAATATTGAAGTCAGGGAAAGGAAAAGAACGCCAAGAAAAATGCAAAGTAACTTTTAATTTCCAATCTGGTTAATCAGACAGTCAATACAGAGTCCCATGTTCAAATAATAACAAGAAGCATTAAGATCTACATCTGGTTTGGATTTTCTATGGGGGAACCTGCTGTGATTTAAACATTTCCTGATAAACAGTAAATACTTAGGTTTTCTACTTCACCTCAATAGGATCTTCACGCTCTCAATTTGCAAATCAAAATCAGTAGCTCCTAATTTGCTATTCAGTAGTTTTAGAACAGCAGGAAACCCATCAACACCTAAATAGGTATTCTCCCTAATGGAGATAACAAGGATTAATTTGGCTTCAACCTTTTGACGTTCAAAAGAAACTTCGTAGTGGAGTTTAAAAAGTAAATAAAAACTCGTAAAAAATTAACATAATAATAATGAATCGCTATAGAAACAGGACCAACTATTGACTGTCCTTTCCATCCTCACATGATGGGACCCATTTCACATGGTGTTTCCACCTTAGCTCTGCAATGCTATGCTCATGTAATTCTCCTGGCATCAGAGAATTACTGATGGCTTATGGGAAAATGAGGTAAGAAGAGGTCCAATCTGTGCCTCTGTGCTTTAATTCTATTGAATTCAAATATTTCAATAGAGACCTTATACATGTTTTCATATGTTTATACATGTTATGTATATTTTGAATGCATTTACTGCAATTCATTTAGAGTGTGTGAAATAACTCTGAAATTGAAGTGAAATTTATTTCAGAGATCTCAAACATTCAGGATGTCAGCACAGGGAGTGTTTTCCGGGTGACAATCACATACCAAAAAAGTCATATTGAAGCTCTAGGCACAAGTACTTGGGTGAGTCACAACTATCCCTGAGTCCCATCCCACCACAGATGGTGTACATTGTGCAGAAAAATTCAGCCTAATAATCTGCTTTGCCCACTTGCACTATAGTCAAACACAACATGCTGAGCTCCACTGACCCCTTTTGCAAAGCTGAAGCTGGTGCACAGCAGCAGGATCAATTCAAGGGGCCCCAGAGTTGAATCTGATCTCACAGGGGATTTCACATACATCCTGGCACTTAAACATCCTGTGTAGCATAGCTCTGTGCTGGTGCAAGATAATGTGGCTGAGAGGAGAATCAGCCACTTTTTTTCAGAGGTTAAAGCCAATGATTTTAAAAGGAAAAGATATTTCAAAAAGCAATAAAAAGATTTTAGCTGCTTTAGCCATCAAGCAACCAAAGACACCTCTAATGGTCACTGGAATTTATTTTCTAGGATTTATTGGATGCTATTGAAATGAGAAATTCTTGGCAACACATTTTTAAAAGGAAGGGGAAGTGCTGTGGATGCCCAAATAGTATTAATTAAGGGTCTTCAAGAAGTTCTTGTCTCCCTATGAGCCACTTTCTCTTATATACACTTGGAAAAATATAAAAGTCTTTCTTTTTATGAGATCCTCTTGCCAAGAGATTCTTAACGTACTGCACCTGCATTACACCCATCAGTAACTTTGCAAATTCCTTATTATCTGATTTTATAGAAGGGTAAAAGTATGGACACAGAATGCGTGAAGTCACAAATTCTTACCTATTGCCTGAATCTGGAATATCTTCTGGGGATGTAGAATAACTCCTGCCCATCAGGAGGTTGCTATTTTTGCCCCCAGGGCCAACTCAGTAACAAACCAAAACATATCTATCTGCTGCCTACAGTGGGCTTTGAATTGGATATATGGCAGGCAGTCGTGAGAATTTTCTTTCCTACACATCCTTTACACTGAGCTATTGCCCTCATTAAAATGGAGCAATTTGGAACCACAGCTGGATATTATGTAACTCACTCCTCCACCAACCCTTTCTCGCACCTCTCAGGACAACACTGAAAAACAAGGCAGCTCACTCTGGCAGCAAACTTCCACAAACTTTTGTTTCAGCCAGAAGCTATGTCAAAGGCTAGGATCCCATCGGACTGCGGGCTGCACTGGCACTAAATCATAACCTTAGCAGCCACCTGTGGTTCTGTGGCCCAAGTGTGGCACAGGGCTCTAAAAGCAGCCACCTGGTTCAGCTGGCAGGGCATTTGTGCAATACATGCCACAGCTGGACACAGCAAAACATCCAGTCTACACATAGCACTGTGAAACACTTCCCTATAATCATCTTGAGGCCCAGAGTTTAAAAAAGGAAGAAACAAATATAACATCCCAGAAGATGACAGTAAAGGAGAAAATGGACATTGCTGATGTCATTGGTACTTTAAAGAACAATACATTCCTTTGGAAATGCCTAGACAATCTCAAGATGCAGGTGATCCCTCTGGGTATAGCCAGGCAAACCAATTCAGCAGTTCCTGCCAATCTGACCTGGAAAATGGTCTTAAATCTGTTTGACTTTGAGTCAATGTGAAAAACACATCAATCTGGCACTTGAAAGCTGCTATAAAGAGCACCAGCACAAATGGTGCTACATCCTCTTTCTAGCTCTGGCAATCTCCAGTTCTTCACAAGGAGATGAGGAAATAAGCCATTCCCAAAAGCCAAGTTATATAATAAGGTTGGTAACGGGAAAGTTCATCCTGGCCCCTGGAATCAAACAGTGAAAGCTTAGGGCTTGTAATGAATATGATGAAATGGTGATTGACTCCATTTTGTCATTGTAAAAGACAAGGGGTGAATGAATATTGCTGAGATACATAAAACAGTTTTGGTTGTTTTTTTTTTTTCTTTCTGGGACACTCAATTGAGCAGAACAGCAATTCAGCCCTTACTAAGTGTTTGCACTCCTGCAAAGGGGATTTTAAGAAGGGTTTTGAATAAAAACTTTGAATGAACTTCACACCAAAAGGGGATGTCTGGAGGGGGTGATTAGAGTGCCAGGGAGAATGTTGATGGTCTTGGTCAGAAATAGAGAGGAAGAAAGAAATGCATTCTGACTCACTCTGGCCTCAAGTGTATTAGTACTCATCTGGGAGGTGGCAGGGAGACTGCTCCTGTTATGAATTCCACCAAAAACAGTGACTGTTCTGTGTTCACAATGCACCACTAGGAAAGCCAACCTATTTCTTTAAAAGGTAGACAATAGTACCTCTGAAATAGTCTCAGTTCGAGCTCAAACAGGATAGAATGATTTGGCAGTGAAAGGGTTAATATTCTAAAGGCACTGAAAGACCACACCGCATGTCCTAATTACAAGGCTCATCAGCCCAGCTGCAATGAATTCGGGATTTCCTTATCTTGCCTTAGTGGGGGGATGGTGGTAAAACTTAGAAACTGCCTCGATGGGAGGTTCGAGCTGATAATGTAAGTTTGTCTGTTTGTTTGTTTTTTCCTTCCTATGAAACTTATTGATTTAATTGAACCAAACTGAAAATCCTGTGTTGTATTTTCCAAAGGTAACCTCTCTGCTGGGTAGATCTTTAAACTGTATCCGTTGGTGATGTTGGGAAGCAAATTTTCCTTTGTTTTTTGTTTGCCCAGTGTTTCCAGTTAAATGGCACGTAATCTGTAAGGTTGCAGTGTGCTCCTTTGTGCAAGAGGCAGCTATTGTCTTCTTTAGTTTCCTCACTCTGATTTCCAGTTGGGTAATATACATGAGTGACTCAAGAGTTCCAGTATCTAATTCACCTCTAAGAAATTCCTAGTTAAGTGAATGATTGGCAAATGCTCTTGATTCCCTTGGCTTTCTGCCTTTCAGAAACATTTTGAGATTGATGTGTCAAGAGGTAGAAAAGGAAACACCAAAACACTGGCTTTGTCTCTTCAACTTCTTTTTTTACCAATGGCATAATGTTGAAAAAAGATAACTGTTGGGAATATGCAATGAAACATTTAAGCAAGTAAGTGGTAAATCTTATTTTCCAAATTTCCCTTTGGTATGTATGGCTACTGCTTTACCTGTAAAGGTATTTTTTTTTAACAGGGACCAGAAAGCACAAAGAGCACAAGAGCCTCTCAATTATCACATTTAATTCTGAGCATCTACCAGGCCAGCTGTTGTTAATAAGCAATGGCAACCTGTTTATGTGAGAATGGTATCTTCTTATTAGGATTTAAGAAGCAAAGCTTTTAGGCATGGACTGGAAAAGCAGAGGCATATCTGGAAAAACCAATTTCTGCCCCAAGTTCAGTTTGTGGCTGCTGGACACTTAAAGCAGTGATAAAGGGATACATATCCACCAGTTCCCTGAAGCTAGAATGATTTGTGCTGGTTGATGGGGGCTGTATCTGGCCAGTACATCTGTTTGATGCTCTAGAAGTTAGTATGATTTGTACTCATGGCTCTCTCCACATTTGTTGTAATTGCACATACTGAAGTGAGGTCCCGTAGCACTTCAATATTCCTAAAACCTACTCTAGTCATCAATGTTTCCACAACATGAAATAGTCTGTAATTGAAAAACTATGAGCAAAGAAGTTTTGATTACTTATTTTTGCTTTAGCATGCTGCTGACCTCATAAAGCAAACAAAAATAAAGCAGTCTTAACAGACAGAGTTAAGTTTAAGTCAACAGATGCTATAGCTGTTTGAAGTTTCTAGGAAAAGGGAGTTGGGTTGCTCTCTCATCAGTGTGGAAAAGGTAAGGTTTCCATATACTGTAAATGTTAAATGTTTTCCTGCCTGTATGATGGTAACTAGACTAGATATGTGAATTATTAGCCCTGAACCGAAATAGCAAAAGGTGCTAAAGTTATCAGCTTGGATTTTCACAAAGATAAGAACTCAGGGGTCCCCATGCTGTGTCATGGATAAAACAGTGAGATAGACAAGTCAGTGCCCTCACTCAGTTGCTATTTTTGTGTTGGGAGGATAGGGAAATCTGAGCTACCCAAACAGTAATTCAGTGGCTTGTATGTGTAATATACAAAACCTGAAGGCCTATAGCTGCCTTCTTTGCTAGTATCCTATGGCTTGCTTTTGATGTGGGCTTTATCTGCAGTGCCATGCAATATGTGTGAAAGCACAACAGTTGCACCAGAAGAGAACCACGTTTGGAGAAGGGCACTTAAAATCTGTGACTTCTCTGTGTTTCAGCTCTTTGTAAGTGGTCAAAACAGCTCCCTGCTTTTGTCCCCAAAGAAAACATCCAATGCAAAATCATAGAATAGAATCATGGAATTGTTTAGATTGGAAAAGACCTTTAAGATCATCATCAATGTTTATGGCCAACCCCAAAGCCTTCTGAAAACAGAAGGATTAAATTAGAACACTGTAATAAATTTAGTTGTATTAATTTGAGCCAGAAGAAATAGAGAAGTTTAATTACCAAGGCTGAGCTGGAAAACCTCAAAAACTGCTCCTGTATGGCTTGTGTCTGCTTTAGCTCCTCTGATAAATTGGATCCTTTTACAAAAAAACAGCTTATGAGTTTGTTCAGTTACATTTTATCACTGGAAAACTGAAAGCCAAGCTCATCACTAAGTGAGTAAAATGTTTACCTAGAGGAAGGGGAAAAAAAGGACTTGGGTTTCTGTTTCCTTCTGTAGTCAACTTTTATGTCAGCTGTCAAAAAATCTAGTCTTTGGCCTGACTTCAGTAAAATCTGAATTACTCAAGTTCTCATATAAAAGCACAGATAAATGTAGATTAGCCAAGTAAAACTTAATGCATTCCTGGCTAGTTAGACTAGCCAAGTATACCTTAGTTCATCCTTCTTCTGTGGTGGGTTTTAGAAAAATACATGTTTATGTTAAACTGCTAACTCTAATGTCTACTTCTAAATATTTTCAGATAGATGGCACTTAACAACAATATCTTAAGAAGACAACTAGGAATGCAGTGTGACCTGCGAGTGGTTGTGAAGTGAGTCATTGAAGAGCAATGAATCTTTAATCCAGCAGATAGATCTCTCTAATCTAGTTATTCCAAATCTGACAGCTCAGCTGGCTGTGGCTTTTCAGGTTGTAATTGCTGGGACTCTGCAGAAGAGCAAGTGGGTGCAACACGCTCCTCTGTGCATGACTGGTGTGTACCTTCAATTCAAAGCAAGGCTGGAGAGCAACATACGCCACCAACTTGCCTTGCTTTAGATCTGCTGGTCTTTAAACTTGGATCCAAAGCTTTCAACGAGTATTATAGATCTTCAGATCTTATAAAAGTCCCACTCCCTGTGTACTATATAGTGGTAAAGTTACGTTGGCAGCTCAGGAATTGCTCAGTCACCACCTCCAGGCTTGCTGGAGCTCAGGTAGGCCTTTTGGCTTTCTGCTAGTAGTGTGATCCTCCTTACTACAGCCTCAGGGAAGGGTTTGCTGTGGATATCAGTGAGGACACCCGTCTTACACAATGTACAGACAGGGATGTCGTCAAAGGTCTTTAAAGGCAGACAAAGGAGGACAAAGATTTGCTCTGGTCAGAGGTGTGCAGTCTTGAAGGAACTTTCTACATCTTGCACCAAGCTCTGCAGGGTTCCTTTTCATCTGCTGAATGCCCAACAACTCCCCATTTATGTTAAAGAGAAGCTCTAACACATGAGTGCTATATTAGGGACAACAGAGACCATTCACGTTGCAAATTACTTTAACTCACCCCTGCAGGAGCCCTGGACTCCCTAGCTGTCCCCTGCCTGCCTGCAGCCAGGTCTCCCCCAGCCACCAACCTCCCTGACCTTTGGGAGGAGGGCTCCTGCCAGGCCCCTCCATCCCATTGCTGCCTCGTGCTGCCCCAAAACATGTCCCTTTGGTTGAGACAGGGTTCTCTGGTGAGGAGGAGGTTATGAAGGCTGTATAGCATGAAGTGAGGGGAGAAATGGATGGACATGTTTTGATCCCTGCACTTTCTGTTAACATCTCTGCTTCCTGCAGGAAATCTTGTCTCAATCTGACCTGCAGTCTGAAAAACAAGAGTCAGGTTTCCTCTCATTTGGTAGGTCTTTTGACACTCCAAACGTAAGAAAAATAACACCCGGAAATAGATATGTGCCTGTTCAAGACACACTTAGGAAAGCATTTACCTCCTGTGCAGCTCTTGCATGATGAAAGGTTTTGCTAAGAAATGTCCATTTTGGGTTAAACAGAACCCGAAGTCTGAGACGGTTTTGTTTATATCATTTACATTCAGTAATGCCTTCTTGGCACAGAAACTCCTGCGATGGCTGCCAAAGTTTAAAAGAGGCAAAGCTAAGGTCGCTGTCAGAGGTAGAAACAATACATCATCTGCCCAGAACGGGCCCCTCGCAATGCGCTGAGGGCCTCAGTTCCTGCACTCACAGCAAGACAAAA
The DNA here is from genome assembly GCA_024500445.1 of Entomyzon cyanotis. Lineage (NCBI taxonomy): Eukaryota > Metazoa > Chordata > Aves > Passeriformes > Meliphagidae > Entomyzon > Entomyzon cyanotis. The sequence goes on from JAKEPQ010001000.1 coordinate 24,191,617, forward strand.
ACTTGTATTAAATTGAATAGAGTGAGGAAAATAAATTATTTCTATGTGCTAAATGACAGGCTGGAAGTTTGTTTTGTGACTCCAGCATTTAGATCGTTTTATCTACACTTAAAGCTACCCTCTTAATCAACTGTGATACAGCACAACTTGAGGTGTGATTTGAGCAAGCAAACCTAAAACATCACAATCTGCTTCAGATAAATTATAAAATAACAATTGAGTAATCTGGTTTCTAAGTAGATTGGAGGCTTTTTTTTTGTTTTCTCCCCAAGCTGGGACTGTTAGAGGAATGAATCTATTATTCTACTGATTTCAGTTGTAATGTATGTTGGAGAAAGATGGTTATGTAAGCACACCTCTGTATTTCAAGGATCACTGATGCTCAAACCCTCTTAAAAACTCTTGCTAGTCCTCCATTTTTAGGATGCAATGACTGTACAATAGATCCCTTGCTTTCCTTTCAACCACAAGTCTCCACAGCCCTAATGACTTCTTACAAATAGTTGCCTAGCAGGCTCTCTTAAATGTCAAGAAATATAGGCTGCAACTGCCCTGCAAAAATCACTGAGATACCTGCAACTCCTGGCAGCAAGAGAAATCTATGAGAGTAAGCTGATCCCCTTAAAGTGTTTGCTTGGTTGGCAGTCAGCTGGATGAGATGTAAATACAGATTTCCAGGTAACCACAATCCTTCTGTGTAGGGTGATATATAGAAGGTATCTTTTTTCATTAAAAAGAGACACCAAATCCTGCCACATGCAGGGAGTAGGTGTGGGTGGCCATTTAATATAGGAGGAATTTATTTCTGCTTCACATATGAGCTCAAGTCCTGGATCATGAGGGCATTTGCTAATCTTCAAACTAAATTTGTCGAAACACAAAATGTATTTCTTAAGAAACAGGTTTGGAAGACCAGGCAGTTTTCCCATGAGCAGCAGTTGAAAGAGCTAAGAAAAAGGCTCCTTAAAACTCCTCTTCGTCAAAGTACTGGACTTGTTACTATTTGTATACACCAAGATATATCACAGAAAGTGATGGGCCAGGCTTGTGATATGCTAAAACTGAAAACCCACCAAAACTCCCCACAGCTGTGCTGGCCTGGCTAGACAATGAAGGACATGGAGAAAGCCCAGGACTTGTAACCCTGCATTTATTCTGCTTTCCTCAAGTGAATCTGTCTATAATTTTAGATTCTACTTTTAGTACATCACAAACTGTTTGCTATGGTTCTGAGAATATGAACTGACCTGCAGGAAAAATGAGGTGATCTAAGTTTTTACACTTATGAAATGCTGTCTGTTGAATTATATCAGCATTACTGTAAGAATTGAATAGCTTTGTAAAATTTAATTAGTTGCTTTGATTTATTATAATTACTCTGGAACCCACACAGAACCTAAGTAAAGCACAAGGAAAAGACTTATATTCTCCCTATTTAATTTAATCACTTCATTGTGGCTTTCTAAAAGAGGAAGAGCAGTTTTAAAGGGTAGCAAAATGGGCATCAGGCTGTTGGCAATTTTTCTGGGAAAAAGAAACTGGAGAGAGGTACAGGTGTTGATTGTGACATTTCATTAATGTGTTCAGAAACTGGAAGGTGATACTCAGTATCACTTTTTGGGTAGCATTTCTATGTATGCATCTAATTTGGGTAGCAGGACACAGTTGCTTTTGTTTCTATGCAAATACATTTTATTAGTATTGTATGATTTGTCTTTGTAATATCTGTGCCTGCAACTTTTTTCAACTGTGCTGTGTCATTATTTTTCATGCTTCTTAAAGCAGCATGGAAAAGATCCTCTGATATTAGATTCCAATTTCACTTAAATTGTGTTTCAGAGTCCTCTTATTCACTTAAACTCTGATCTAGAAAATTTTCCTCTGCATTAATCCTCACCTAGCATCTGTCAGTAAAATGCAATATTTTCTTCTTGTTGTCAGTTACCAAAGTAACAGGACTATTGCTGGAAGTTGTTTGTTATCCATCTTGTACAAGTATGGAAAATCCCCCAAACAAAACAAAAAAGGCCTGGGTGGGGGGGAAGAGGGGGATTTGCTTTGGGATGAAAGCAGTTTAGTACACATCTTAGTTATCCAATTCATTCCATACACTTGATAAATTAATATATTGGTTTAAGTCATACTTGGTTGTCTGATCATTTGTGCAGTTCACTGGAGAAGGATTTTTTTTTCCTCTTCTGAATAACTGAGTCTGTGTCTGCAGAGCAAAAGAGGAGTGGATGAAAAATCATTACCCAACACACAGTTACATCACCCCTTTGTTTGGGTGCTTTGGCATGGAAGACACTGTAAACGCATAAAATAACTGTAAAAGAAAGCTCTGTGTATAAAATATAATTGTGACAAGAATTCTACATGCCTTTGCCTCCAATTATAGGTTGGGGTGTTTTTCTTTTTATATACTACCTGACAAGTTTTTTCAAGATGTGAATGTATTTGTGAGGCAGAAAATGCATGCCAGCGCTTCTCTCAATGAGGAGTTCACATAAATACAAAATCCCAAGTGATTTAAAAGAGTTGGCAATGATTTTCAGCTAATCAGGAATAATAACTATAATTGGTCTATCTTCTATTGCTAGATTTTATTTTTCTTTTCAACCTATAGAAAATAAGACAATAGTAAAGCAGAAAACACATATCCCTCTTCTTGAAGACTTGATTTACTTTCAGCAATTAACATTTTAGCTCTTGCCAGCTTTCCAACCGTGGTTCTGATTTTGATGTGAAAGCAAGTAGCTGCAGATTATTATGGTGGTTAATACTCTTAACTGTGAATGAACTAAAGCCCAGGTGTAAGTCATGTTTGAATTAGTTAAAGCTCGAGGTAGGGCAGGTGTGCTGCAGAGCTACAGCAGCATTTGCGGGGAGCAGGGGCAGTTTGTGGGTAAGGAAGCAACACAAGAAGCTCTGGCTGCTGGAGTAAATTTCAACATATTTTCTTCTTACTTCTGGGAACTTTCTGCTGTTCTTAGTCAGGTAAGGAAGCCAGAGTAAAAGCAACATAATTATCTTTAGAACACTTTCTTTAGTGAACCAAATTTGGCTCCTGTGAATTTCCTCCTGCAATCAACTTGCTATTAGGTAATTCAGCTTAAGTGTCAAGAGTAAGACAAGCATCTGCTATGTGCAGTACCATGCACTTAAAACAACATACACAAACAAAACACTTAATCCTGGACAATAGAGAAGCCAAAAGCCATACCTAGGTGATACAAATGGAACAGTGTAATTTGGATGATAATTTGAGTTTCCTGCTTTTTATACAAGATATAGATCTTATTTTCACACTCTGCTTCCTATAGTACATTCACACATGGGGTTTTTATTTTCCTGGCAAATGTGGGTGCTTTCCAAAGACTACAGAAGCAGCAAAGCAGGAGGCCACGGCTGCAGAGATAAGAACAGGGAGCAAAAAAAAAAAAGCTTGTACACATGAACCCCTGAATTTTTGCATTTTAAAGCATATGTCCAATTGGAACTGGGAACAGAATATTTGTCAGCTCAAATACCTGTAATAGGATCTAAGATTTTGAGACCAGTTTACAGTGGGCTGTGAAAGCTGTGCTTCGTGTGCTGAGGCAGCATCATCAAAAGGGCTGTGGAGCTGGCTGTGTGGGAGGATGGAGGAGGCTGGTGTTGCCAAGATCTCCAAATGCATGTTGTCCTCTGATTAATATAAAAGATTCAGCTCCCTGGAATGTCTTACGAGGACCAATGTGAGAACTGACATTTAACTTCCTGAAAAGCAGTTTGAAATTACTTGACTGGCACTTTAAGTAGCCATAAAATACCTGTAGTGTACAGTCATCCTGAAGCAGAGAGCACAAGTTCCTGCAACACAGGAATTGTTGTGCTAGTGCCTTTTCAATAAAATGTGGAGAAGGATAAGGGCATTCAAATGTTGGTACTTGCACAAAGAATAGTGAGAAAAAATTAGAATTAGGAAATCAATCAAATCATAATTGCTATGATTAAAGGATACTTTCAGGTACTGCAGACTGTGCTACTCTGTCAATAACTATGCTGAATAAGAGGAGATAATACTGTGGTTGTTTAGCCTGTAGCTGAGAAAGCAAGAAGTCCTCACTGGAGTTCCTAGCACATTAATCAATCAGTGTGGATTAATTAATGTGCTAGGATCAAAAACATGCTCTGTGTTAGAATAGCTAATAATGTTATACAAAATTAAACAAATAGGGTGTGTTTTGGAGCATATGGCAATTTCTGATAAACCTGCATCTCTGTTGTGTTTGCCCTCAGACCATATTGGCTGTGAGCAGCCTCCTAAAAGGCATTTTGTTCTCTTTTAAATCTTTTAATCATGGCTGTTCTTAGAGATATTACACTTAATATAGTGGGTCAATGCCCTGATCGAGTATAGCAATCCTTGTACTCTTCTGATACTATGAGAATGGAGATGTTTAAAAATCTTATAATTATCGTGCAAATTAATTCATCTAGGCCAAGTAACAGATCTTTCTTCATCAAGTATCAGGATAGTGTGTATCCCTCTAATTCTATGAAAGGCAGACGGATAACAAGTTTGTCTGATGTAAAATATATTTCCTGTAGAACTGCCGACTTCCTTCCCTACATTTTTGTTCTTCCAGCGTTTCATCAGTTTTTGTTGCTAACTTATGAATGTTACTGTCTTCTTTGGGAAGCTATCTAATCTATCCCAGTGCTGCACACCTTCTCCTGTTTCACAGGGACTTGAAGGTTATTTTCCACAGCACACCATGAACATTTTTTGACTCCACACATTTTTATTTCCAAGCAAGTGATCCATACTTTACTGTAGCAAACCAAACTAGATTGTATTCTTTCATTCCCAGTTAGTTCTGCTCTTGCCTACAAGGACTGGATCTGGAAGTCCCTGAGTCAGAAACGTAAAAACGGTGATTATTTTCTCATCTAGTACATGAAGTTATTTGTGCTTAAACAAAATCTGGTTTAGATCCAGAAAGTGGCTGCCATGGAGGTTTCTAGAAGGAATTTTGCTCTTGAAAGACACACAGAATAGAGAAAAAAGTTTAACTATTATAATATGATAATTTCTAGTTACTGCTTGCTGTCTCTTCTTGACCAAAGACAGCATTGACCTGCTCGGATGCTTCCTGTTAGTACAGAAAAAATAACTTATGGGTCTCTTGCCCCTTTATTCTAGGTTTTTCAATTATACCCCTCAATGACAAAGCCACAGATACCTGGCTGTGTCTCAAAGGCGTTAAATTCCATGTAACCAGCCCCACAAAAAAGCCTTAAATACTTGGCTCTGATGGATGGTGTTATAATGAGGGTGGAGCTCAGTTCAGTGGCCAATTTATTGCATCTTAATGGTCTAACATGCTTTTATTTCATATCTAGGACAGCAAATGCTGCCATAAAGTTTGGTTTAAAGCAGGTCTGTTTTGCAAAATGAGTCTTGCATACAGAACAAAACACTCATTGTTGCTTTACTGTTTAAACCTTTATTATTGCTTTTTTTCTTGGTACAATGGGCTTTTATGCACCAAACAGCTGTGTTCATCATGTTTATTTAGAAGGCATCCATTGTAGTGGAAGAAGTCTGGAGGACAAAAATCTTGAAGTACAAGACTACTCTGTGGGTGCTGGCACTTTCATTTTTTTTTCTGTCCTGTTCCTTTGGTCAGTATGCAAGTCACATACACAGGCACTGCCATGCAGACTTGAAAACCCTGTATAATAGCAACTTTTCACAAGTGCTGTCTCTTATTCCAAGTGTTCTTCTCCAGAAATTTTCAATTGCAAGGCAACATACAGGACACACAACTATTTTACACCCTGTGATCCTATCATTTCTCAATCTGTTGCTATTTTGGACCCTCATTAGGTCACTTTCCAAATATTGTGTACAGCTATGTGTCAATCATTGTCACAGCTCGGCTCCAGGCTAAGCCAACCCAGGACAAAACCGGGAGGAAAAAAAAATGCCAACCAAAGCAAGCACTGTGCAGAAAACAGTCAACAGTTTAACTGTGGAAAGCTATGTGTTGTTCCAAAGATAGCATAAGCCCACTTGCTGCAGAAACAGCATACAGTACTAATGCTCTCCAAAATAATTTTACGCAGTTGAAATATGTAGTATATACCCAATGGCATCTGCAAATAAACAGATGTTACAATCTCAAGAATTAAGAGCATGACATTGTCGGAAACTCTCGGGCGACTCCTGCCAAAAAGCAGTCTAGTTTCCAGTTTCTGGCAAGAACAAAGCATCTGACATATTGACAGAACTTTTCCTGAGCAACAGTTTCTCTAGCACCTTCCAAACCCTTGAATGAAAACTCCTGTATAAGCAGGTAGTGTTAACCTGGGGAATTAAAGGGTTCCCTACTTCCTTCAGGGTATATCCAGCAGAGTAAATGCATTCCCATGCCTTATGAAATGGCTGTGCGCCTTTCCTTCTTTTCAGGTTACCACATACTAAGACATAGTTCAGGTAAATACTGGAAACACAGAAGTGTCTCCATCAGCCACATAGTCAATGCAACTACCACAGGCTGGAAAATGAATGGGAACAAACTAACATGCTTGATCTTTTAAAAATGTTAAAATATGTGTATAGAATGAAATGGCTTCTTATTTCCTGAATGGTGAATGCTCTTGGCTTTCTACAGAGCTGGCATTCTCAGTTGCTATTGCTGTTCATGTGCCTCAGGAAACTAATGAGGTTAAAAAGAGCAGAATAAAGTTACAGCTTGTGGATGATAGGAATCTACACAGAAATGCAGTGAGGGTGACTTCTGGGATCTGAAAACAGCACAGCTGGGGGGAGGCTGCACAGGGGCTGACTGCTTGGAGCTGGGGCAGAGACGGGGGCCTGAGGAAGGCCTGGTATACCAGGGAAATGATTTTCCAGAAGAAAGAAGAAAAGTTGGGGGGAAAAAAATGGAAAGAACTATGAGCCAAGTGGAAAGGGAGTGTGACAAAAGGATTGGCCCCTACTTGCACAGAGTATAGTAGAAGCCGAAAATGAACTCAGGGAACTGTCAGGGAAAGAAAACTGTTTCTCAGAGACTGTTTTAAAGGCTTCCTGAATGCAGTCTCCATTTACGTGTTTTTTTCCTTTTTCTCCCAGAAAGAAAAAGGACCTGCTGTGAGCAGAATGTATCCCGACTTGAACAAACACGGGCCTGAACAGAGTCCCAGTCTGGAGCCTATGCAGGCCAAACTCCTGGAGTCTTGCTGCTACCTGGGTACCAAAAAGCTTGTAAGCCAAGCAGAAAGGGGCAAAGTCTACAATTTGTCACCAACGGGTAGGTAGCTAATAGTTTAAATTGCACTGCCTGCTAATCTTTTTGCAAAATCAATGTGCTTATTAGGTCTATATGTTGTTAAACTGCCTATGTCGTATCATGCTTAACATCACTCAATCAGGTTGAACGTGTTTTCAACTACATACTCTCAAAAACAGTGCCTATTTTGACATTGTATGTGCTTTGTTAAATTCTTAAAGGAGAAAGAATTTCTATTTAAGGGGAAAAGCATGTGTCTAGATAACTCTGGCTTTTAACAGCAGCTATAATGTGAGAGCAGTTGGGGAATTTGATTTGGTTTTAATTAATAACTCCGTAAATTTTCTGATAGAACAGGCAAGTGTATTTTGACTGAGAATACCTTTTAAGTCAATGTTTAACATAAAAGGTGCTGGAAGGACTTTGAAATGTCATTCTGTGGGAAGTGTCAGAGCAGGTTGGGATGTATAGTCCATCTAACTCCCATCAAACAGAGCTGCTGTTGAATGCCTCCGGCAAGAGTCCCACAGTAGGGTGCCAAATTGTAGTTGGATCTTTTCTGGAGAGGCTGGGAGCTGTGGTGTGTGAGGTGCCACCTTGCAGTGTCTCCACACATGTGAAATCCCTTCAATGCAGAAGTGCTTGACCTCAACAACTTCCTGTGACAGGGAGTTCCACAGCGAATTGTCTTTGCATACCCTAGTTTTTTAGCTTCCTTCCCTTTGGTTGCATTTAGTCTTGTTCTTGAGTTATGAAACATGCACAAAACTTTTTTCGCTGTTTTTGTCACGTTCCTGTTTATATCTCTTCCTTTCAAATACTGCCTGCCTTTGATCTCTCGTAAGCCATATGTATTCTTGTACCAAGCTTTTTAAGTAAGGCTTTGGCGGGGGGGGAAGGGTTGGTGGCGGCGGTGGTGGTATTTTTGCACGTTATGACGGATGTAGCACTTTTTGCGTCTCCTGCCCCCCGTTCCTCCGGCCACGCACGGGAAATCGGTGTAACCATTCACCAGACTGTCAACACGGGCGCCCCGCGCCGCTGGCGGACGGCGGGAGGAGGCGGCGGCTGCGCCAATGCCGCGGCGGCGCCTCGCCCCGGCCCCGTTAGCGGGACGGGCAGCGAGGGAGCGCCCGGCGGGAAGGGGCCGGCCGGGCAGGAGGAGCAGGAGCCTGCGCAGCGGCCGAGCCGCCCCGGCGTGCGCGGCTGGGAGCGGGTCTGCCCCGCTTCGGGCGGGCTCGGTCCCGGCCCGGGGAAAGGGGGCAGGAGGCTGCCGAGGCATCATGGCGGTTGTGGCCCGGGGGGGCCGGGGGCTCCGCGCCGGGTGGCGCGGCGGACTCACCTCACTCCGCTGCAGCTGGAAGAAGCTGTTGAGATAGCTGGAGCTGATCGAGGAGCCCAGCTCCGGGGTGCTCTTAGTGTAGCCGAGGTCGGGGTGCTGGGACGAGGAGGGCTCGGGTCTGAAGGCATCGAAGGCGCTGGCCTGGTGCGTGTCTTGCAGCGAGAGATAGACCCAGTTGAGGAGCTGGGCGGGCTGGTACACGGACGCGGCGCTGGTGTCGATGGTTGACAACAAGCTCATCTTTCCCCCCGGCTCTGCCGGCGCGGCTGGCCCCGCGGTGCCGTTCCCCCTCCCCGCGCTCCGGCAGCGCCGCTCTCCCGTCTCTGCCCGGGGCGCTTCCTCCTGGCCGCCCGGAGGAGAGGACGGGCCGGGGGCTCGCTGCCGCGCCCCGCGCCGCTCTCGCTCCCCTAAGGCCGGCGGCGCCCGCGCAGCCCCAGCGCTCCGCGCAGCACGGACATCGCTGCCGCCGCCCGCGGGCTCCGCAGGAAACTTTGTGCGCGCTCCGTCCCGCCCGCCCGGCCGGTGCCTGCCCCGCTATCTGTCTTTATTCTCACTCCCGCAGGCAGCGGCGGGGAGGGGCTGCCGGCACTCCGGCGGCGGCGCCGCGCCCCCATAGGCCTCCTGGCCGCCGCGGGGGTGCAGGGGCGTCCCGGCGCCGCTCCGCCCCCGCCCTGCCCGCCCGAGCGCGGCGAGAGGAGCGTGTGCTGCGGAGGTCTCCGGACCGCTGCCCGCGGATGTCCCCGGACCGCTGGCCAGTCGCCCGCCTAGGTCGCGCCGGCTCCCTCGCTCGCTCTCCGGCCTTCCTTTTCCTCCTTCCTGAAGATTTTTGCGTCAAACACGCTCAAAGCCCTCCCGAGGGCTCCTCGCTGGGCCCTTTTGGGCTTGTTTTTAACTCAACAAATCTCGCTCGGCTTTCGTCAGCCCGCCCTCTCTTTTCACTCTCATTTCTGTTTCTTGCCGGTGCTGGGAGTTCATTGCAATCTGAGGTGCCCTCCCGTTAAATCTCTGTCAGAGCTCCAGGTTTACGAAGTCCTGCGCGGCCGCTGAGGTTGTGCCAAGCTGTGCAGAGTTAGGGTTTTCCAAATAAGGCAGGCAAGCGGCGCGATGTTCCCTTTGAAATCCATCTAGGTAGCCCTGGCGCGGGCTCTTGGGGAGCCTGGCTGTGGTGGGATACCCGGGAGTTAACGCTGAGTAGGCCTTTTAAGGAGTCGGTAGCACAAAAGAGGATGATGAATGATTCCTGTTTTAGGAAGGAGCCTGAGTGGGTAAGCGGGTAATTACAGTTCATAAACTCTTCCCTGCTGCCTTCCCTGTGATGAGTGGAACAGGGCAGCTATTTCTTGCTTTGGTACAGACACCATAGCAATCAAACTAGGAGTTTTCAAAGGAGCTCCCAGGAAGTAACTTTAAAACTCGAGCATAGCTTCTTGTGCCCTTTTCTGAGTGACAAAAGGGTAAAAAGTAATGTGTCTTCCCAGTATGGTTTTGGGGAAAAAATGCCTTCCTTTGAAAACAGAAAAAAAATCTGACCTTTGAAACATCAAAGTTGATATCTTGGTTTGCTGTAATAAGACATATGTCTCTGCCAAGCTGGAAGAAAAGTTGCTGTTCTGAAAAGGCATGGTTACAAGCAACAGAAAATGAGGGTCAGCATACACTCAGTAGAAAATGCTGTTCAATTGTCAGCTGCAAACACCAAAGATGGATGCATTCAACTTTTGAGAGCAGGTAGTTTCTTTCGTAAACTGTCTTGGTTTAGAAGCCCTTTGGGGCACATCTAAATGTATGTGCATCAACATGAGATGGAACAAACTTGCATCAGTGTAAAAGGTCTTTCTTTATACTCCATCTACAACATAGATCATAACAGAAGAATTCAATCAAATTGCATCCCAAACTCAAACAGTTGCATAATGTTTTAAAGAAGCAAAAAGGTGGATGAAGCTTAGTGACTTAATAAATTATGAGGAAGGATTTTCTATGATTTGCTGGTAAATGAAGAAAAAACCCCAAGAAGCAGATATCACATCTGAGGAACTTGCCTTTCTGGCAGATGGTATTAAGAAAGTCAGGATATAGTAGAAAGTCTAGAAGGGGGAACTAGTCTGAAGCTGCTTGTTTTGTTGTTGTGGAGTTGTTTGGGGCTTTTTGTAGGCATGCGAATTCCTTCCTTAAAGGCAATTTCTATTCTTATCACTTCTCTCTTTTACTTGATAAGTTAAACTGAAATACATATATTTTTATTTGGCAGCTCCACTGTTCACTCTATTTAGTAAGGTGCTGTGAAGAAAAGGGTATTTCTGGACAGGCAGAAAAGATAACACAACAGGGTTCTTGTAGCAATAGAGGTCAAAAGCAGAGGTCAAAATAAAGAGTGGTCAAGGTGATGAAATGTTTTGGATGAAGAGTTTTTGGTATATTTTGATCATTTTTCCCCACCTAAACTGAATATAGCTCTCATTGTAGGTGGTTGGATGGTTTTAGTTAGACAACACAGCAGAGACTGCAGTGGGGCAAGAGAAGGCAGAATTAGAATGCGTTTATTGCAGCAAGTGCATTCATAAATGCAGCAACCCCTTATGATGGGACTGGCACCATGTGCTCCACCAGATGCATTTGAGCACAGAAAGCTTTTGGCTGTCATTGCCCCTTGACAGTAGCCCTGGTGGCTTCTAGCAACCATACAGAGGAATGAATAAATTAAATAGATGCTTTGTTTGCATTCATTATGAGGAGCTTAACTGAAAAGCACCCACACTTTGAGGTTCAGTTGTCATTCTGGTCTCCTGTGAAGTTTCTTCGGGAAAAGTTTCAGGCAGTCCCTCACTGTTTCTGGAATTAATACTGCTCTTAGCTTAGCAAAAATCTACTGCCACCCCTGTTACAGTCCACTTAAGTTCAAGATAGCAATTTTTTCATTGGAAGTCCCCTCCTCACCTCTAGGAGTCATAGGTAAGTGAGAAGATGGATACAAATGGTCTGTTTAGCACGTACATGACAGTAGAGAAAAAGGTGTTAAGGTCAATTGCATATATTCTTCTCAGAAATACTTGAGACAAAAGTGCCCAACAAGGCAGTCTGGTGGCTGTGAAATATCTTCCAGACATGCACAATATTTTCCTATTGATTGTTTTGGGATGGAGTATAAGTGACAACAACTACATGGATTTTACATCAGCCTTACGGTGCCAAAACATCTATGAATCCTTTTGATTTTATTAATGAGTACTGCTAATGAAATAAAAAACCTGCTGGAATTCTAACATCAAACTTCAAATAAACTGAATGACTTCAGTGACTTGGAAAATAGAAGCTTTGAAACAAAGGCAATCACAGAGATAGGATTCAGCTGCATCAGTCCTGTTCCTTAAGTAGTGGGTGATCATGTAATTTATCCAAAATCTCCTTATAACTGCTCACTCAGCCTGTCCCCTTAGTGATCTGTGGCTGCACCTTTCCCACAGCATCTTTGCAAGAGTGAGGAATGTAAGTTTCCACTTCTGGCCAGGACTTGTTTCATAATCTAATGTATTTATGTTCTTGCTTGAATTGTTCATACCTTTAGATGACATCAGCCTTTAAACTATACATGTAATTTAAACTTTTTTTAAAAGAAAATGTTTATGGTTCTCCATATTTTAAAATTTAATCTGCCCTACTACAAATATCGTGGATTCTTGTGCTTTTAAATGTGTCTTGGTCTGAATTGCTGTCTTAGTCATCTTCTAGATTAGATTGAGCTCCAGCAGGAAAATAGAATGAATACCCAAAACTGCCAGTAAGACTAGAGAACATGGGTAACTTGAACCCAGCATTGTATTCTCCAGTTTCTGTAATCAGTATATACATAATGCAACAGGCCATTCATCTGCAGTGTAGCTGGAATATTCCAAATGAATGTTTTTCATCTGCTGCAGCAGAGATTCTTATCTTACTATGAAATAATTTTTTTATGCAGTGGAAACAGTGTGTAAGCACTCTTGGAATTATGAGAAGGCATTTCAGCAGAGTTGTAAACTGGAAAAGTACATCTGCATGAGACATTTGTGAGTTATGGGTGTTACAACCACTTGTGCTCGCTGCGTAGGTACAACAGTTCCACTGCCAGCAATGAAACATAGCATAAACCAAAGCTAGTGAAAGTAAGTCTAGGAGATGAATGGGCTTGGGTATGTTACACCATGGATTTTTGCACCTTATCTAAAGAATCAACTGCAACCCAGTGCTTAGGTACAAAAGTAAAAATTCCTGTTTTCTTCCTCTAAGCTACTCTTCCTCTTAGAGCTTTGACATAGAAAATTCTGGAAATATATGGATATGTACATATAGCTCATCCGTATGTAGAATGCTAATAAATACATACCATAAGCAGTAATGATTTGCTGTGGATAGTGAAATGCAATTCCTGCAAGACTGTCTCAAACCACCAAGTAGGTAATTGGTGTAACAGATCCTCTTGTAGCACGCAGATTTTGCACCTGGACAGTTTGTGGTTTCAAGTCTTAGGGCCTCCTCACTTACTCTGTGTTAAGATGTCAGTGCATTGCTGAGTAATTGCATGAAATATGCCCTGGATCTGAGTAGCTGTGTGAGAAATACTGGTTTGGTTTTGTTGGGTTTTTTGTATTGTTTTGCAAAGCTTCCTGTATGCTCTTCAGCTGCAGCACAGGTGTCTAAATTGTTCCATTATTTCAGTTTTAAAAGGCAGTACTTACCTTGTTCCTAGTACTGATCTTCAGCATCCATGTCCAAAACAGTAGCTGAGGTATCTTGTTCCTTTTACTCAGCCCATCCTAACCCCTTTTGCTTGCTTGATCCAGGAATCCAAGGAAAAGAGCAGAGGAGCAGAGCAATAGCAGTCAGGGGGATGTAGGCACAGGGGAGCCCACCTGCCTTACCTGGAAGTGTCTGCATTGGAACAGCTTGCTGATGCTTGCTTCTCCAGCCAGAGAGAAGTGGGGAGGGCCAGGGATTTTCTGTCACCTGAGAATCCCTCTAACCTACCTTATGCTGTGAGAGACCCTTCACTGAGGGTTAAATGGCCTCAATGTTTTGTAACTGGTTCCCAGCTAAAGAAGTAAGTTAGGTGCTGTTTATGGAGCCCCTTAAAGATCTTGGTCTTAAAGAATGCAATAAAAATCCTCAAGCAACTACCCAAGGAGGCAAAGGAGAACTCTTCATTTGATCTTTTTAGAAATGTATGGAGGGTTTCATTTGCATTTTCTTGTGTGTGCTTTTACTGCATATAGTATCTCTGCCCATCTACTTCTTTCATCAAATCCATGGTACAGCAAGCTCCAGGAGACAGAGACAGTGCCTAATTGTTTGCCACTTCTCTCCTCTTCCCTAGGAGCTCCACCAGATTTGCTCTTCCAATAACTATAAACCCTGCTTGCTGAGGTAGAACAAGTGTTTGAGTTAGAACAACAGCAGGAGACAAGAATGACAGAGATAAAGGTAGATGAAGTGGTGATTAGTGGATGGCACAGGCTGTAGTGGTTAATAGGAGATGAAGACGACAAGAGGGAACTGTTGAGACTTGTAAACAGAGTGGCTGTTGTGGGATTGGAAGCTGGGATTGTATCTACAATTATCTTTTGATTCATGGAGCATTTGACTGCTTTTTGTAATTGTCCTTAAGTCAGAAAAGGTCTGGAAGCATTATTTAATTCATGGAATGGGAATCTGCTGGTACCCCAGTCATCACAGAGGATACTGCTACTGCCTGGTTCAGCATTGCACTATCACTAATTTGTTCTTAGTACTTTCTTTACATACTCAGGATTGTCTGTGGGTTTGCTTTTTGGGTTTTATCCCTTCTTTCTGTTAGGCTGGATAACAGAATGACTATCTAATTTTTTCATTAGTATATACATCTTATCCATGCTGAGCTGCCATGTTAATTCTAAAGCAGCCTAGAATTAGTTGCCAATTTTAATTGGCACTAACCCTGTTGCAGGGAAGTTTGTTTCCTAGGTACTTTGAGTAAACATATCAGACTTAGAAACACTCCATGCAGGTTTTAGGCAATTCTTTACATAAAAGGAAGGAACTGCAGATGACTGAAGACACAAGGTTTTTATTTTCCAAAACTTGGACCTCTGTCTCACCAAAGGGCTCAATTCTTGCCTCAGTCAGCACACCTCACACACCTACAAAATTTGCCAGGACCATCTGCTTTTGAGCTGTCTGATGCAGGCAGTGAAATGATGGTAAGTACTGATCCATTTATAACTCTGTATGGGAAGGAGCTGTTGCCTGCTACCATCCCACCAAGGGCCTAAAAGTCATCAGCTTTTATAATACATATCTGCTGTACAGGTTTTGGATTAGATTAACTACATCAGCCCTGGTGTATAGTTTTCTGAGAACAATTATATTGGTGCAGACACAAATATGGACTAAACAATTCTAGTACAAAACTCCCTTCTTTATGTCAATCATAGATAAAAATCACAGTGATATTACATAAGTTAGCACTGCTAATGGAACACTAGAAACCGTACTTTAAAACATTAAAAACTGTCCTTGTCCTTTTTAATCCAGGCCTTTTTTTCACCTCAATTAATACAATTGACAGACATCACTCTTTCTCATATATATCTTGTTCAGTAGAAGCACTACATTCCAATCACTCACAAAGAAAAAGGAAACATTCACAAGGAAAAGAAGTGTTCTTCTAAAGCCTGTGTAAAACAGTTCTTGGTATAAAGTTGCTTGTCCCTGCTCAAATCCCCATTCATGTTAGCCCAATTTAATTCAACTGAAGGCAAAACATGAATTTCTAGCAAGACATTTTCTTTGTTTCCTCAGTACAATCCTAAATAAGAAAGATGAAGTTACAGTGAGGATTCCAGTAAATAAATTAACTAGAAGGGTATATGCAGCATGCCTTAGGGAAAAATATATTACACTTCTTGGTGTAAAACTGGATTATTCTGAACCATATAATCCTTATGGGAATTTTTCTTGCCTGCTAACCTGAAACTTTATTTTTACTCTCCATGTTGGCCTAGGCACTACTGCAGACCCTTACAATGAACCTCTCAAGTTAAGACTGGTGCCAGCCTGCAAGTGCTGACCTGACCCTTTCCCACGTAGTGAGACAAGTAACTTCTCCTGTAAAGGGCTGAACAAGCCTACCAGTGTCTCTATCTCAGACATAGCTGTTAATTTGGAAGTGTTAACATGTACCACCTGGCCCTGTGAGGATGGAATTAGCCAAGGGTATCATTAACACTAATAAGTTGTTGAATGAAAAATAAAAATGAAAGCTGAGGAAGTCTGCAAGGGTGTAATTGCTCCAAAATTAACTTTCCAATATTTCTACCTTGCGGAATGTCATATTTGCTCAGAAATGTAGACAGCCAATGAACAGATAATATGTTTATTGATGAACAAGTGAAAAAAAGTGTAGCATTTATTTTCCCACCTCTAATATTGGTTGCACCTTGTTTTCTTTCACTTGTCTCAGCCCAAACTGTAGGCCAGGGCCAGCTACAGAGCATGTGAGACTACGTAGCCACAGAAACACATATTCCAGTTGATGTGTGCTCACCTCACTGTTTCTGCCACAGTATCCCTGTCACTGAGTGAAAAACATTCATCCCAGCAACACTGTCAGCAACATTCCTTGAAAATGTGTCAAAAATGAATTGCTAGGTAGATAAGAACATGAAAGAATGGGTGGATGTCCCACTATAATCTTAGTTCTCACTTTGCAAACCATAGCAAAAGGTCTTGCACATTTTTACCCTGGGTAAGTATAGAAAATCATAGTTAAATCTTTTCTTGATGTCTTACTCCTATGCTGGTTGCCTTTCATGCCTTCAGGTGAAATGTCTTTCAGGTAAGTGGCTTCAGCTCACCAGGACAAACACCAGTGATGTCAAAGGTACTGTGTGTTCCTGTCATTGCCAAATTTCAGCTATTCTAATGAGACAGTTATGTATTGCATTCACCAAAAATATGTTTCCGTCCCTGAACAGTTTAACTTAAAAATGCTACAATGAAACTATATTCAGCAAGAATATATCCAGTTCTCTGTGGAAATGGGACAGTACTTGAGCGAACTGAGCTGGTTTTGTTACATTCTTTTTGAATTAGTGAAATTTCTACTAAAAATACTCTGATCCTTGATAATACTTTCAGAGAAAGACCTAAATGAAAATCATACCTGTTGAGTCTGTGGGTCCCCAAACCAGCTAGATTTTACAAAAACAAAAGAAAAAGTTGACATTTTAGACAGCAATTATGCATTTATCTTACATTTGTGCAATATGCAGTTTGTTTACTACCACTTCTAGTGGCACAGATTAAATTATTGAACATATGAAATTGTTGAACCTTTTCTCTGTAAGTCTAGCTTGTTTTTGCTTAGTTGGTAATGTATTTTGAATCAAGCACATGGCAGTGACTAGGAGTTCAACTGCTAGTCTGTGTTCATCTTTGCTGTCTTAGGTTCAAAGGAATGGAGAATTAATTTTAAAAACCCTTCAAATGTTAGAAATGAGTTATTATCTACCATTTTAAGAATTAGAACACTGTCATGTAGAGATTACTTCCAAAGAAACAGATGCAAGTTGGTTTTTTTGGTCTGAAAGTTGGTGTGGAGGGTGTTGCAACTCATTAGTGACAACCAGAGGGGTCCAGCGCATGACTGAAGGCTCTGCAGAAACAAATTCGTGTTCTGCTTTATGGCTGGTGTAATGCTATGCATGCTTGTCATTTTCTCTCTAGTGTAAGCATGTGTGTTTTGACTGTATCTGTATCAAAATATAGCAGAGTGGGGATGACAAATATTAACATCCAAAAGGAGGTACAGCAGAAGAAAGGATCACACTTTTCAGCCTGTTTCTTTCTAGGTCATGAATGACTTGCATGAAGATGTGAATATCCTGCATCTGTTTCCCTATTTTGCCAGATGTCTTGAGGTGAGATAAGAGGATTCATGCCGCTATGAAAAAAAAAAAACCAAAACCTCAACCACTTATCTGTATTGTGGTTTTTATTGTGTTAGCAGAAGAATATCAGGCATCCCTTGGCAAACTGAGTGTTACCAAAAAGTTTCACTTGTCTTAAGCTTACCTAAATTTAGTAAAGAATTCAACAATACATTAGAAATAAAATCCTTTAATTAAGTCCTTTTAAAATTTCCCCTTGCTGAACTGAAAATATGACTGTGTTGCAATTATTGCCAAAATTATGATTCTCTTTAAAAAGTCTTTCGGGAAGAGCTGACAGTGACAACTAATATCCCCACTAAAATGTTGTGGTTTGGCTTTGATTTGTGGTTAACTGTGGCTGGGGTGTCAGCTGGAGTAGCAATTTGCAGAAGTACTTCCAAAATCATGATTAATTTACAGCTGTATTTGAACAGTTTGAACGGGGTTCAGATTTGGTTCTATTCTCTATCTTAAAACACCTTTATTTTGTACTGTTCGTACACTTTAAAGATTCTCTTTTTCTTTCCACCATATCCGATTGTAATTCTTTCCTAAAGAATGGCTCTAGAAGACCAATAAATAGATAATTGATGCTAAATTATCCCCTAAAGATCTGCTTTCTGGGTGGCTTGGTGGCTGTATGGCAGCAGGAGACTTGGGTTACATTGGGACATTTTTAAATTGACAGTCACACTTTTAACATCAATAATTGCGTTTGATCATAATAGGAGCCAGTCTGCAAGGACTAATAAATTCCACTTAGTTACCAGAGATAGGGTATAGCCTCCTTGGGTTCTATAATGCATTTTTAATCAGGCTGATGTGGCTCTGTGGTACCTGCATATTCCATTGAAAGCTTGAAAATCACTCAGTTATAACTCGGTAGAAATTGAAAGAGTCATCCTGCCTAGGTGTCTTCAATTTTTGGCTTGTACTAATTCTCAAAGGTTGGGGAAAAGCCTAATTCTTTTCAACCTGCTTCTCTAATCATCCACTTTTCCTTACTGAATTATTCTATATGAGTAAATTTTTAGTTCTTTTTCTTGGCCTGTAATAGTTTGGGTGCTTATTGTTTTGAAAGTCTATTTGGAGAAGTAACAGTCCATCCCAAGTGGTGGATAGCATATAGGGTTATATCTGTGTTAGTGATTTAGGGTTTTTTTTAGAGGAGAATCAATGGATCTGGCATCCCCACTCCACATATCTTTCTGTTTTTTTCTCCTTAAGGCAAGACTATAGTCTTGCCATCTAGACCAAATGCCCTTCAGCAGTCAGGGCACAGATTTGTTTAGAGCATGCTATGGGTGCTCTGAGATGTGAATAAAAACAAGTGAGGAAAACAGCCCTAGCAATATTTATGACTGGAACCTGCTTCTGGTCTGGACATTGACATAATGTTCTCTTGGTGAGCCTACCTGAGACCAGAGCATGAACTACACTGTTGCTCTGGCTTTCTTCCTGTCGTTAAGAGAAGATGAAATATATTTCTGTTAGTTCTGTGCTGCTTCTGGGACTGAAAGCAAATTCCTGCCTTTCCCCTTCCCATCCACTTAGGATGGATTATAGTAGTTCTCCCCCTTGTGTGGGGTGTTGTTGTTGCTGGGTTTCTTTGTTTTAGCTCTCTGTTTGAGGGGGGTTTGTTTGTTTGTGGGGATTTTGTTTGGGTTTTTTGTTGTTGTTTTCCTCACCCAGTTATACAGCTTTTTGCTCTCTCTTCTGTAGAGGCATGAAAGAAGGCTCTCAACTGAGCATTTTTGTTAGCAAGAGTTTCAAAATGGTAAGATGACCCCCCTCTGTGTTTCTGAAGAGCACAGAATATTACATGAAAGCTTGCTATATTGGCATTTCAAGAATCACAAAATGTTTTCATGCTGTGATACCTTGAATAGTTTGTCTTTACTTGTACTATTTTTATGTTTCTTTCATTACATAGCCTATTTATCCTTTCTGTGCGGCTTAGTGGTCCAGTGTAGTACTGATCATTTATTTTCTTGGAATGGAATCAAAACCATTAGTTATTTGTCACAGGACACAAAACAGCCATTAAGTCAGGATTTTATCAGTGATGTGAGACAAGTTTCAGCCATCAAGAGAAAAAGAAAATGCCCCTATATAATTTTTTTCAGGTTCTAAAATAATTATTTTCTTCAGTGACCCTCAACTTAATGGTACTCTTGAATTGCTAAGTCCTTTATCAATATTAAATAAGGGTTAGTGCATCCATTTGATAAGTGTCATTAAAATATACTCTGTAGGTATATAAACTTGGACCAAGGAACTGATTTGAATGTGCATAAATGTGAACCCCTCGCAGGAAGAGACAGCCAAAGCCCTGACCTCTAATTTTTAACTCCAGTCACTAACCCACATAGCAGGGACTTAATGAGTGTTCTTTAACAGTGGATGTTCTTGAAATATATCCCCTTCCTTGGAAAAAAAGGGTCTATATTCAGGATGCAAAGTCTTATCTTGCTTTTTCCTCTGACATGAGAAAAAAGTTTAAGTTTAAAAAAAAATCCTAGTCGGGTAGTCTGCTTTCAGAATTTTTGTCCCACTGAATTCCAGTCCTTTTGACAGGGCTGACTAAAATCTGGACCCATGAAGAAAATATTTCTCCTTTATTTCTTAATTTTGTTTACCTTTGAACTAGTTTCTGCCCTTGCTAATGAGCTGACTTGGCTACTAAAGCTGCTGGCATCCCCCAGGACGTGAGACCAAGGAGGTTGTCTGGACCTTTCCTTTTAGGCTGCTTTGCAACATGCATTTCAGGGGAGTGGTTTCCACTGTTTATTGGAACAGGGATTAAGCATGGCTGTGTTTTGAGTGACAGAAGCTACTGGGGAACTCTAAAAGCCTTCATTTAACTTATTCCTTTCTTTTCACACCACTCAGACAGTGCTGTAAAATTGCACCACTGTTAAGGCAAACAGCCGCACCGCAAAGCAGTGACTTTAAAGCTCCCGACTGCCTTTTGGCACCTCGGCATTCGGGCTGGAAATGACTTTAAACGTCAACCCCACCCACTGCCTGTGGAATACTTGTGGGAAACAAAAAGAATGGTTTTTTCATTCTTCACATGATCAGTTTTGTCTGTTACAAACACTTCACCACACAATGTCACTACTGCTGATATCCCTTCAAGCTAAACTGATCGCCAAGTGAAGGCAATGAAACCCCAAACTTCCAGTGGTGGCTTTGGCTCCCTGCAGCAGTCAGGGTTTGTTTGGCCACCTGTGTGTTTGTGGCTTTTAAGTGCCTGCCCAGGCCCTGAAGTTTCAAGTGTAAGCTAAGAATTTATTATGAGCTTTGCACTTTAAACATTTTTTTCACCTGAAGTTCTACTGTTACTGTTTAATTTCTACTCATACAGCAAGATAGGTACAGGATAAACTGGGATATTGGTGTTTCTGGAGGACATTGTCTAGAATTAATACAAACCAAAACCCAAAAATAAACCTCTAGCTTGCAATGAGTACTTTGTTTAAAAACCACTTTTCCTCCATGTTGCCTGGAATATCTCCAGCTCCCTTTTTTCCCACTGGCTGATTGTGATTCCCAGAACTAATAAGCCACTATTTTCTGACAAGAGGAAAGCTCTGGGTCTGTCATAATCGCTCCTAGCATCCTGGCTGTACCTGGAATACTTCTACCTCCTGGGAGGAGTCCAGTGTCTGCTCTGCAAACCACAGTGCATAGTTTTGAATGTTATAAATACTTTCTCAAAGATTTAGTTTCTCAAATATATCTGTATAAATGTTCAAGACTTAACTGCTCTTACTGGCATATAAAGCGAAGTTATTTGGTTTTGACTCTACACTTGATACCCATTACATTTTTCTTGAAAAATCATATTTTACAATCATTTGTTTAATAATACTAAGCTCTGTCTTTTTGCATAATGAAATTTTAAGTATTTGTAGTGTATTTCAGTATAAGACAACACAGAATGTACTTTTCCTCTTGATCCCCCTTATTCTTCTACTTCTCTTTAGATAAGTGTTCCTTTGCCTATTTATTCAGAGCACCTTCATTTCCTGACTCATGTCTGCTTTCCAATCTTTAATAAATGTATCAATAATACAATTAACAAATAGAGATTGGGTTTTTCCAGTATTAGTTTTTCCTTCTCTGTTGAAGAACAGATTTACAAAATTTCTTCCCTAGCAGGAAGAGACATGGATGTCTCTGGTTACATATATGTGTGCCCACAGCTCTTTATTTTCCTTGTTAATATTTGTGAGACAACTCTTCACAATGCCTTGTGAAAAAACACATAAAACTGTATTATTGTCTATTCTCTTAACTAATTAGTGTAGTCAAATTGTTGAAGGAGGGAACAGATTTTCTTTAAAGAGACCACACTGCTTTGACTGAGCAGCTATTGCTTTTTATCTCAATGGTGGACTATGCTGTTTTCAATAACTTTTCACTAGTTTCCCAGTAAAATTTTTATGATTATTAAAAAGGAATTATTTATTATAGACTGTGATTAGAGAGTACTTTTTCAAGTATTATACACTTTAATTCATTGAATTGGCTGAAGCTATAGCTCTGGCAAACCTTCTCCAAGCAGACTTCCCACATCTATCTTTTTTTTTTTTTCTTTTTTTTTCTTTTTTCTTTTTAACACAGAAGGAACATGGAGAAAGAAGAGTTTGGTGTGGGGTAAATGTTTCAATCACCACTTGATAAAAAACGCATTTGATTATTCTAAATTTAACAAAATGAAACATATAGGATGCCAACATTTATTTCATGATGCTTCATGAAAAATTTGTGAATTAAAAATTTAAAGCAGCTACTAAATTTTAATGTGCAGTTTTAGCAGAGTTTTGGGCTTTTTTAAATGGTTATTTGCTTTCGTTAAAATCTTACAGAGTACCTTCTGCTTTGAAGATGTATATTTTGAAATACTTGAAATTTGCTGCCTCCTGCTTGAGGCTGTACCTGGCTTAAGGATAAAGTGACAATCACTCAGACTTTTTCCAGCAGCAATTATTATATTTATCAATTTATTTGTTTTCAGGCTTTAAAAGTGGCTATTGGAATGGTGCTTCCCAGTTGTTTATTTTAACCACTGGTTAATCAAGACCCAGTGATTGTTGCTTGCTCTACATGGAGAAAAATAGTACCTTGTCAGGGACAAATTTCTTTTATATTCTTTTTCTTCTTTGGCAACCTTGTCCAATATCTGATGCCTCTTATATTTTTGAGATTTAGCTTTAGCTAGATTGTCCTACAGAATTTGTTCAAATCCCCTGCAGTAACTGTAAACCTGGGGATCTCAAGGGATACATAAGAGAATTCATTATTCACGTGACTGTGCATGAACTAATTTTTTTTCTTTGCAGGTCTTGCTCTGCTGTCTTGAAAAAAATCACTGGTTAAAGCTCCTCAGTGCTACACAAAAGCCTGCAATTTTAGCTATAGGTTTGAGATATTGCTAAATTGCATGGCTTTTAAGATGAAGGGGGTGAGTTTAATTCAGCCTTTCAAGTGTACATGTCAATAGAGGCTATGTCTTGGCAGAATAGAAAACCATATATATTTATCCCTTGGCTAAGGGTTGACCGCAATGCAGCTTATATAGACAGTGACACAGCAGATCTTTCCCATCAGTAAACCACAAACCTTAGGCTTACTCTACAGGACCACACTTTTCCAGTCTAAAGAGAAAATCATGTAATCCTAACAGTGTTTGTCAAGCAGCATTTGTACAGCCTACAGTATGACTGAACCAGATGAATGCTTGAGCACTTGTCTTTTGGAGTTCTGACCACTTTTCTTAAAATATCTGTTCTTAACCTTAGCTATGGAAGAAAATAGTCAACAAATTTCTACATTTGAATAGTTTGCTTGTATCTTATTCTCTTCACTTGTTAAGCACACTGTGTAAAACAGAACGTTCTTGATGCAGTGTAACCTTCTTGTAATTACCTATTATGAATTGCTGATGTGTCCTTTATCTAAGAAAGAAGAAATTTCTCTTACTTTTTACTTTGCTGTAGAAATGCAAATTATGTTCATAAGCAAAGCCAGGGTGAGTATAAACCAATAGTTATATGTTGAGAACTGAATTTTGGTGTCATTACTACTACAATGGGCCTCTGATAAATAACTGTCAGTGTTTCTAAATGGCTGCCATAGAAAAAAAACCCCAAACCCTTTGCTCCGCTGCAGGGTGTTTAAAGCATTTTGTGTTAGTAAAGCCTGCTGTTTTGAACGAGTTCCACATCAAGACCAGGAAATATGTGACCTGGCTTTATTAGTTTTGCAGCAAGGCAGACTTTGCGAATGTTACCATTACCTTCTTTGTGCCTTGGATAACTAATCTGCAGGGAAAATACTATCTTTACCTGTTTCAGAAGATTGCTGTAACTATAGACGTGTTACTGTCTGTAAATGAATGTGAGATCTTGTAGGAACATCTATAGAAGTCTGAGTTTTCACAACTGATATTTTGACCAGTTTTGCACTTATTATTCAGTGCCCAAACTTCTCTTCTCTGGAGAATTTCTTTTCACTGCTGCACTTACCAATCTTTTGTTCCCTCCAGCCCCCTTAAAGATCTTGGCAAACTAAGACGTTTTAAACCTTTTAACTGCTGAAGTATTTTCTTGGAAATGAAACTTTGAAAAGTATGTTACTGTTTGGATTAAGAAGGGCTGCATTGTTGTTTAGAGAGCTCCCATAAATGCTGTGTGGAAGCATCTCATAGCAAACAATGGATACTGGGAAGGAAATTAACAGTGATCCATTGATTTCTTACTACATTTCTGAACTGTTTGTCTGTTTTCAGCTTCTAAATAGTGAATCAATACACAGTAAAGTCTTGATCTCATAGAATGATCACTGGTATGCAGCAGCACATCTTGTGGTTAGGGCAATAGAGGGGACTTGGGAAGAACTGTATTCCTATTACTTGGCATTAGAAAAACCCTTCACT
The DNA here is from genome assembly GCA_024500445.1 of Entomyzon cyanotis. Taxonomy (NCBI): domain Eukaryota; kingdom Metazoa; phylum Chordata; class Aves; order Passeriformes; family Meliphagidae; genus Entomyzon; species Entomyzon cyanotis. The sequence continues at coordinate 24,216,130 of JAKEPQ010001000.1, forward strand.
TCTTTCTGTGCACTTCCTTTGTCCTCTAGCTCTGCCATGTGGATTGCAAATACTTTTTAACAAAAAAAAACCCCAAAAAAGCAACAACAACTTAGCTATGGGGATTCTTCTCATCTGCAGTACTTGGAGCAGACATTTGCTAGTGGGATCATGAGTAGGAAAAGTTGTGATATGAAAAGCAGGCTAATAGGTTTTCCTCACAGTCATATTGGTTGTACTGCAGAAGGATAGAAGGCAAAAATTTTATGCTCTTTTAAATATTTTCAGGTTAATTCCTTGACTTGATAAATGTTGCTGAGTAATTTCATGGTGTTTGAAAAACAAAATCTATGGTGAAAAGCACAAAAAAGTCTAAAGTTCTCCTTGGAAAAAAACCCAAAACCAAATAAATCCCCCTAGCCAAAAAATAGAAGAATCAAGGTCAGAAATAGTAACTATAAAAATATGGTGAGCAAAAGAAAAATGGAATGCTATGTATTGTACCCAGAAAACACAGATGTAGGTATTTTGGTAGTCAAATGTAGGTGTTCAGGAGGTGGCCATCAGCCACATATCTCTTTCTTGCTTCTTATTTGTCTCTTCAATTTCTTAGAGAAGAGCATTTAAACCTGTAAAAAGGTTTCATGATGGAATTCTGCCTAGTTGCAATCTCAAACACATACTCATAATTTTTTCTTTTATTTTGCTCTATGTCTGCAGTAGTAAATCATTTTGTGCAGGCACAGAAAACCTGCTGATCAAGGTTTCAATAGTGAGTTTTCTCATGAGTGTTTTCTGGTGTATTTTATTGATTTATGTGTGATTTATTCTCATCCAATTTACTCAATTTTTCGTGGAATGGAATAGGAAAAAAATATCCCTGTTATATTGCTACCAGTTGTCTACAAAAAGACTTACCTAATTAGTTGACTACTCAGCCCAACAGACATGGCTGGGACATGGCTTGGTTCCCTTGAGTTTGCATTTTAGCACTGGGTTTAACAGCTTTGTTGTGTGTGCTCATATTTCTTCCCTTCTACTGCTGTGAAGTAGCAACCTTGTTAAAAATACAGTTGATGTTACTAGATACCTTAGTGGATGGCAGGAGTTCATGTAGAAAAATGAGTAAAAGCCTTTGCCTCAAAATGTTTTCAAGAAGGTCAAACTCTTCACAGAATTTAAAGCTGGAAAAGGCTATGGAAAGGTTTATCCTGACCAACCCTTGTAAGCAAGATAGCGTGTTTTGCCAAGAATTGTATAATCTTTCTAGTATCTTTGGCTAAAAATACCTTCTTGATCTGAAAAACACCCCTGCAACAGAAAGGGCATCAACTCCAGTGCTTAATCATTCTCCAAATTAAAGTTGTTCTCAGTTGCTAGTTATCAGATTTTTAGGGTTTTTTTATTTTTTTTTCCTGCTGCCACGCCCCCCTGCCACCCTGCCACCCTGCCACCCTTCAGGCAGATATGTTTGTGTTTCTAAAATTACACGGTGCTCTATTTCTATGGAGGTTCTTTTACTCCATAATCATATTGCCTTTTTGTTTTGCTCAATTAAATTGTTTGGGGCCCTTTATTACCAAGTAAAAAATTAATTCAAAATATGTTTTTATTTTAATTTTTGAAGTGTTTTCTTCCTGCTACCCTGCTCTCCAAACTTCTTCTAGTCTTATGAAAATGTGGATGTCATCTGTACACAGTATTCTAGTACTGATGCCATATAGAGAGATAAATCATTTTCCCGCTAAAAATCAACACATCTGCTTTTGTTTGTATATCCAAGAAATTTGATTGCCTGGAGCACAGGGAAGGATCATGGTTGTTCCAAACTCCTTTTAATATTAATTGCAGCTGCATTCCTTGCTTTTGGATATTATATTTTGTGTACCTTTTTCAACTTGCAGAAGTGTGGGGTTTTTTCTACAGGTAATTAAGGGATTTTTATCATCTGCCTTCTCAAAAAAAACCCCAACTTAAAGTAGAACTTCAAGTCTCTAGAACTGGAATCATTTAATGACTTCCATAATGACTTCCTTCTCTTTCCTGTTTCCCTGCACCCATTCTCTCAAACTTGAGGACAGACCTTCTCCATGTTACCAGTTTAAGGCCAGGTGGTAATAATATGTGTTGAATTCCGCACTGGCAAGAAGTGAGTGGAACTCTGGGAAGGTGAATGATGTACTGCAGTACATGCAGTTGTTAACATTTGGGATTGTTATGTTTATAATAGTTGTTGTGTTTATAACATTGTTATGTTTATAGAAGTTGAATTGGGGCAACTCTTAGAGAATAAATTGACCAAAATTGTACCTACATGGGTAACAGGACTTGAGGTTGAAGGCAGCAGTTGGAAAGCAGTAATGAAAGGCTCCCAGGGTAGAAGAGTGATATTCTACCCCTTACGGGAAGATCCTATCAAACACGTTCTCACTTTTCAAGATGCTTCCCCCTCACCCTACCTACTCCATTCCTCTTTGCCTTCGGTGCATATTACTTTTCATGGCAATTTAGCTCATGAGCAGTATCATTAGCTTGGTCCTTGCTCAAATTTTGAGGTGGCCTGAGTTTCCCTGTTTTTCCAATAAGACATTTTTACAAATTTCTGTTTGCAAGAAGAAAATGGGCTAGACTTTTCCAAGCCTGACTGTTGTTTTGTAGGTTTCCATTTGGAAAGTTCATCTATGCAACAATTATGCTGCTAAAAAACATAAAACAAAAGCAAGACCACAGATATCTAGTGACTAATTTGAATGTTTGAATATAGAATAACAAAGACTGATTTTTTTGCTTCTGTCTGCTTTTTAAATACAGTTTATTTGCTCCACAAATTCCATTTTTTTAGCTGAGAAAAAGCAGGAATGTATTTTCAAGTAATAAACTAGAAAGTGCAGAAATGTAGACCTATACTCTCCTGAATTTGATAGAAGAGATGTTTTAGTCAGAATAACACCTAGATATTATAAAGCTTCCTTAAAGGAGAAGTTAGGGTAAGTTTTAAAGCTGCACTAAGTCTCTTTAAAGCCTTTTAATTCTTTTGTTATAATCTTCGATGCTGCTTACACACAGAATGCAATTATTTGATGTATATGACAAAACTACAAAGCAAAATGTGTCAGGAAGCATTCCTGCTGTGACAGCACTCACTGCTGCTAAATGCTATAGGGGAGCTATGGAGGTATCTGGGGTACTACTGTACATCCTAGCAGCCTTGGTGAGGTGGTTTTCAGGAAAAACCCTAGTGAGAGACTAGTTCACATTTCTCTAAGCTGTCTGAGCCAATATCCATAGAAACAGGACTTTGCCTAGCTCTTATAATATTGGTTCTTAATGAATTATCAGAGGTAAGTTGTTTGGTATTTGTGGAGTATTTAACTGGTTGGGACAGGAGTACTGGAAAATGTAATGCAGGGGGAAAACATGACACCACAGCTGTGCAAACAATGCTAAGATGTTCTTCATACCCTCTCCTCACTGATTTGCACCCCCCTCCTCCCCTCATGTGGTCAGAGAACACTAAGTTTGATATACATGATGTGCAGAAAATAGATACACTTCTCATGTGGTTTATTATGGGCATAAGTTATTAATGATTGTTTAAAGAGCACACTGAGACTCATTCTGTTACAGCCCCTGGGGCATCAGCAGTAGTTGGAGTGTCCAAGAGGATTCTAAACTATGATCAGCACGACACATACCAGTAGGTGTATCTTCAACAGAGGAATTGCCATGGGGCTATTTTTAGTGTAGCTATCAGATATCTTAGGGTGGAAAATTGTAGAGCTCTCTTCCAAAAGATCCTACAAAGCCAGACAGGATGACCACAAAAAATATAAGTAGATTTTAAGACTGTAGCAACCATGAATAGGTTCTCAGAAAGATGAAGGGGAATTTTTGCTAGTTGTGCGGGAGAGAGAGGGACATGCCTTCCTTAAATTGTGATAAATCATGAATTCTTTAAATTTGTTTCACAATTTGTTTCTTTTTTTCATGCATCACAGGGTCAAGTCCTAATATCTGCCTAATTTACACCTGCGTCATGTAATCCCCTACCTATTTTAAGCCTTGGCTGTACAGACTGAGCTGGTACATTACTGCCACGTAGAGTTCAGTGCCAGCTACTAAATGGTTTTTTAATTGAAATTTATACAGTCTGAGGTAATCAAGAGATCCTTACACAGGACTGCTTTCACTAATCATGCAAACAAGTCAGTGCCACTTTTTCTTATTATTTTATATACATCTTCCAAATAATAAAGCCAGATACTGTTAGTCATGTGCAGCTAATGCTAAAATAATAACTCAAATAGCAGGTAAATTTGTTTGGAAATTAGCCACATTTGTTTGGAACATAGAATGCATATAGAAATACACAGACACATACTCTGTGTAACTACAGTGAATTTCATACTATTGAAGAAGTATATGCTAAAGATTGTAATGAGAGAAGTAACTACGCTGCAAAGCATGACATGTGGCTCCACGTTCTTAATTTTAGTAATATCTAATCTCTCCATGGCAGTAATGCAGCAGCTCAGTTTCCACAGTCAGGTGTAACTTCTTGTTAAAGTCAGGCCTGATTACATGAGAGCAGAAAAAACCCTGTAGATATTCCTTTGAGATTTCTTCCCAAACTCATGTAAAAGCATATGTGAGAATGCTTGCTGGAATGAAGAAAAATCACAGTTAATTTGAAGACGGAACTTAAGTAGTCTCTTGCTTCACCGGTGCTATGTCATTGGTTGTATTTTCTGGAAATGTGCTGGTGAAGGTTTCCTGAGGTTTTTCTACTCACCTTGGATATGGAGGAAAAAATTTGGGTTTACTTTTGAACTCATAATTATAACAATTGAGTGTCTGCAAGATTGTAGTCCTCCACAGGAGTTTTAGTTGCTTAGCCTTATCATTTTTATGCAACAATTGATACAAATTTCATTCTAACCGAGGAAATGATTGAACAAAGCTCAGATGTTAGTGAATGTCAGTGAAATGTTACCTGAAAATGTCTGTAGTCTGATGTGCCTGCATCCCTATTTAATAAGTGAAGAGTGTGACTATTTCCTGCTGTTTGCAGATGGTGATCCATAGCAGTTCTTGCAGGTTAGATGTTACATTTTTTGCTATTCAGAGTATTAAAAGCAGTTACAGGACTGTAACTGTTTGTTTTATTGTCTGTCTGGGCCCTCTCTGAAAATCAACCTTTTGAATGTTGATGGAAATGAGATCTCCCCTTTTTCTGTGCAAAATCTTTTATTGTGCTCCCCAGCTGGAATTTCTGCTCTTTCCTGTTTCAGGGTGTTCATGTACAGTGACTGTTGGTATTTGTAAGTTTGCCTTTCCTTACCCTAAAGATTTTTTTGATAAAATGTTAGCACTTTTCTGTTGCCTAATTTTCTTCCTTGTCCTTTGGCAACTTTCCCCCGCTTTTGGCAGTCCCAGCTCTTTGTCCAAGCTGTCCAGCAGGAGATATTCTCATTCTGCGTACATTTCTCAGAAAGGACAACTTTTGTTGCCTCTCACAGAAGCCTCATAGAAATCCACACAATGTTTCCTTTTCAACCAACAACCTACATAAATCTGTAGGTTCTAAAGGCATCTTCCTGCTATCGAACTGTAGCAGAGGTAAAAGTCATCTCTTTCACGTTACCCTCGACCTTTCATTACACATCATAGTAAGCAGTTAATTATCAATTTATTGCAATTACACTGAAGACTGAGAATATTTTATTTAATTTTTTTCTGCCAAAAGTGCTGTGCCCTAGTCTTGAACTGCAGACATCAGATGGCCTGTTGAATTGAAACTTCAGTGCTTTTGGAATTATTACACATATAGAGTGACTTTTGTACTTAACCAGTAATAGGATCAGTAGTTGTGTCAATTAAATGATAATTTATTAAGGACAGGATTAGTAAGAGTTCACTTGACTTTGGGAGTGGAGTTAGAACCTTGCTCAAAATCCTGTCTAAATCTTCTGTGACTTCTCTTTAGCCTGTCCTTGTTTCATTGTGTTCAGCTGATCATTCAGCAGAACTTAAAATTAAACACAGGACATTAGATACTGAATTAGAGGTTTTATTCTTATTTTTCTTAAGTTAGTAGGGCTTGCTAGTCCCTTGCAACTTTCAAGCTGTCCTGCAAGCACAAGTGCATTGCAGTCATAGTAGCAGCTGCTATTTTCTCTTGTTCTAAGCAGGCATTCTCTGCCACTCTATTCCTATCCCTCTGCATATTCAGTTTCCAATATATTCAGAGCCTGTTAAAGGGTTATCTTGAGGGGTAAGCTGCCCTACTTCACTGGGCCTTTCCTGACTAGAAATCCAAATGAATTTTGAATGTCAAGTTTCTTCAAACACATCAGGCAGCGTTTTGTGGAATATTCTGAAGGAAGTACTCTTACCCATGTAGGTTTTGTGTGATTTGCTCATGTCAATCTGTTAGATGCTAGTAGCTAATGTGAATACTAGATTACTTTAAAAATAAATCACATCTTACTCCTAATATACCTATAAGAAGGTACGTAATTCCTGTTAATAACTTGTATCTAGTAAAGTGGCTGCACTACTAAGCCTTCCCTCAACCTTTCCCCAAATCCTGGAAGAAAGATTTTAAAAATTACATTGCTCAGTTCTTCTATTTCTTATCAGAGAGGTAGAAGTGAGAGTCTAATTTGACACAGATGGTCAGGAAACCATTTCTTAAGCTTCCACCACTAGGACTGTAGAGTTTCAATTGATAAGCTTCAAACTAATATTAAAAGCCTAGAGTATAATGAATTTAGAGTTGAACTCCAGGTTGGAAGCAATAGATTGCAAATGCAAGGTATAGTGGGAGATAACACTGAACAAATGCTTATTCTGTTTTTTTTACTCTCATGTACATAGATGAACTACTGATTTAAATACACGAATTGAAAGTACATCATGAGCCTATTGTAAAAAAAAGTAGGAGCAGCATATTAGTAACATATTCAGATAATACCAGATTAAGAGGAACTGTAAATGTTAGAATGGGCTGAGAAATAACTGTGGAAATGGGATCCCTGAATAAGAAATTAACAAAATTGCTTTGCCATAGATCATGCAGTTTATATGTTGTCATTATTTTATGGAAGGATAGTTAGAAACAAAAAAATATGAGAGGGTGGCAATAATGTCATAGCATACACAGGTTTATTCAATGTTCTGGCAAGGAAATACATATAATGCAAGCTTGGGTTTGTAGGTGCAGAAGGTAGGGATCAAAACTGTCCATTGAATTGATATTCAGTACCCAGTTATTATACTTGAAAAATATGGACAGACTAGAAAATATATGCAGAGATAGCACTTCATATGGGACGTTAGTAGAGCCATGAATAGGGAATGTAGCTTTTTTCAAACCCTCAAAGAATTGAAGTCCCCCTGCAGAGAATTCAAGGTAAATGCCAGCAAATACTTGGTGAACTCAAACACTGGTGAGTGAAGTGAGTAATTACCCAGTGGCATAACAGAGACTATCAGGTTGTAGTCGGGAAAGAGAAACTCCCTTACTCTGTTGATTGTGAACACTATGAGACTGTAGACATGAAAGCAGTAGAATATTTTTTTCACATACAGAGTAGTTTGGCTGGAGCATGCATAAATGCACCAGTTGAGACCAGATTTGTTTAGGTATGAAATACAACTAGATGAATCAATGGTATGTCTTCCCCATTTATAGCATCTATAATCTCACTCCTTCAAAAATATTTCACTATAGGAAAATAGATAGAAATCTTTCCTTTGATGTACTTTTTCAGTGTACTCCAGGGGTGGAAAGCCACCATGCTGAGCTGTCAGAGTCCTGGATTAAGCTCCTCCTTTACCCTGAGTTGGCAGGCCATGACACAGGCTGCAATGGTAATTAGGGTGTATAGCATGTATATCTTTGCCTTTTTACAATCTATTGCCAGACTGTACTATTTTAAGAGGTGAGCATGTGCCTGTTGAGGCTTGATTTGAGCTCACTAGCTGGGGTCTTGCACGCTACCAACAGCTGACAGAACAGAGAATTCAGCTCCAGTTCTGTACTGAATTTCATACAAGCATCCCCTGCACAGTTTATGGATCTGCCTGCACAGAGCTCACTGAGGAATTCAAGCAGGCTTTAGATTGTTCTCTATACCTGTTTTTCATTGTGTGTGAAGTGGGATGGTCCATCTTTGAGGCTGGAACAGGTTACTGGCTTACTGATGAAATACTATGTTGCCAGGATCCTCAGAAACACCAGAAAGAAATGATGATGTTTCTATGTATTTTCTTAAATTCTTCCTTTGAATTGTTTTCCCAAATGTTAAGTTTAGATACTGATATCCTGTAGGACAATGCACTGGTTTTGGCTCATCTTTGTCAATGCTTTACTTTCCTGATTGCAGGAACAGGCAAGCCAGGCTCCTCCAAGGCAGAGCTTCCTTTGGGGTGAAAATAATGCAGAAATCACCGGGAGGAAGGGAGGGAGGACACAGCAGCCTCTATCCCAGTCCTGGTATGCCTGGGATTCCCTGCTGGCTGAAGCTCCCCAGAACGAAGGCTGCCTTGATCCCCTCCTGCTGTTCTGTCCCACATACTGCAAGCACTTTCTCACAGGAAAGTTCTGTGAACTATGAATAACAGTCCAAATTTTGAGGACTATTGGACTCTATTGTTTAGCCAAAAGTCCTCCTATATATTTGTTTCATGTATGGAGAACAGAGTTCTTTCAAGATCATGTCAGGACAAACCTGACCATTTCAGACAATTTCTTTCTTATCTTTGAGATACTCCAAAGTTGCTTTGTGGCCAGACAGCAAAAGAAATGTGCATAAGGGATGCATTTTTCTGGTTTGAACTCTGATTCCAACAGTCTTGGAAAAAGTGAGGTCTACGTAAAGTCTTCAGGTATAATGTCAGTCTTACCTAGCTGATAGAAACCATCTTAAAATTATAGCCCTCTCGTCAGTTTCATAGATCATCACCAGGACTTCAAATGGATGTCTATATTGCATCTCCATTTCAACTGATTAAGAAAACCCCAAAATTGTGGGTTAAAAATTTCTTGATAGTAATTTCCTTTACACTTTGCTTTGTAATTTCCATGCTTTTGCTGTTGTCATATCTTCAAAAAGATCCTTATACAATATAACATATTAACAGAAAACTCTTGCAGATATTAATTCCTTTGCCAACACTAAATGTATCTTCAATACAGCATAGTTACTGTAAATCACTTGACGTGGTTCAACCTCTAAATAACTGGGACTTTCAGAAAATTGTTTGGGCTAAGGAGCTATTTTAAGCATAGGTGAAGCAGTTCGTGAAAAAGGAACAGTGATGCCAGTTTTTATCAGCTGGCCCAGGAACTCCTGCCTGATTACCTCTGGGTTCATTAGAAAGGGTGCATCTGTTCTGAGTCTCAGGTAACTTCATGTTACCAGACTTGACAAGTACTAATGCAACTACTCTGACACAGTGAAAATTGACTTGCATAAGCAATGGACAAAAGACAAAACTTAAATGCTACATTTGATTACTTTACACTTAGGGATTTGAAAACCCAGTTTAAATCCTGAGGTGGTCACTCTTTGAATTCAAACTTGTTTGAGCAGTGTGCTTGAATTCAGGTTCTGAAAGGCTCGATAGAAAGATGGGAAAGGTTTCAGTCAAGAGTTCTTTCCTTTGTACTGCGTGACTCTTGCAATAGTACAGTAATAACTCTGCTCAGAAGGCTTATACACACAGCTTGGGTCTTTGAAAAAGCTTACTGTGTTGTCATGTGCAAAACAGGAAACGTGTAATGGTATGATCCCCAGAGGAGCTGATCCAGGGCAAACTCTTCTGACCTTGTGGAAAACACATCCAGCTGAAACTCTCAGTGAAATGGAAACATACAAGTTAACCACAGAAGTTAAGAAATACCCTCATCTGCATTGTGTTGCTTTAATGTGGAAAGTTTCTACGTGAGAAGCTGAGAAATGAATAACACAGCCTGCAAGCTGATGCCACTGTGCAACTCTTTTCATGTTTTTCCTCTTCTTAGAAGCAATATTGCACCCCAGCTTGTTTACATTTTGCAAGGAAAGTGGTATTTTCGAGTGAATGACATACTTTCAGATTTACACACTATTAGATATTGTTGCTGTCCCCAAAGAGTAAGAAAAATGTAAATACCAAAGAGTAAGAAAAATGTAAATACTAAAGAGTAAGAAAAATGTAAATACCAAAGAGAGAGAGACATGATTCAAATTAATCTCAGTAGGCGAAAGCTAGATGCTTATTTAAAACTGAGAAGAAATTTGATTGAGAACAGATATATTGGTCAAGAAATTATCTTTTCTGGACCAGAGAAGTTCTCTGCTCTATGTAGTTTTGCATGTGTCAGGGTAAACTATTGCCCTGCACAAGTACAATAATAGGATCCAAACCCTGTTACCAGCAATGTTCGAGGCCCTGTTCCTTGAAATACATGGCCAAGGATTTATTTGATATTAATTAGGGGAGGAACATACTATTTGAAACCCAAAAATCTACATTCTAGTTTTCATAGAAGCTAAAAGAGATAAAAATTCTTTTCAAAGGGTCTGTGAATAGGTTTCAAATTAGAAACACTAAACTGTGGCAGATTTATATATTCCAACTATAAAGCCTACTACATAGAGATGTATTAAATATTTATGGACACACTAGTATTAACATCTTCCTTTAAAATTTTGGTTATTGCAGTAGCATGTGTCTTCACCTACTGATTGAAACAATATTACTTTAGCAGTCTTCCTGTTAAATACAAAGATTAAGTTATTCAGTGCAACATAAACATTTAACTCTACAGTTTAGTCTGTAAACACTTAAAAGGTTGGAATGTTTATCTAAAATGGCCAGACATCCAAAACTTGCAAAGCTGATCTGTTTGCAGTGCTTCAACAAGAAGTAGAAAACAAAGAACTTTGAACTCATTTGAAAATGAAGGAGGAAAAAATCTCAATTTGACTCCCATCAACGATTAGGCTCAATTTTGTTGCAGTTCTGAGTTTTCTTGGCACTGGTTTACCTATCCTGAACTCATTTCAGAAGATAATTGGTTGAGGTTAGGACTGCTGCTGGAATCTCAGTGTAAGTCCAGGTCCTAGTAAAAGAAGGTGAGGGGGTGGAACTGATGCAGGTAATACGGGTTTGTATTTTTATTCTTCTAAAAGACTCGCTGTTATATATTAAGCTGAAACAACCCCAGATGTTTAGGAGTTACTTCATGAGCATTTTAGTCTTGACTACCATAAAAATGGTAATTTCTGTGAGAAGGGAGGAGCTACTGTCACACAGATGTGACTGTAACCTCATATTTTTGTCCTTATGCTACTGCTAGTAAATCACCAAACATCTAGACAAGTAAACATGATTGCTGCTCCATTCTTGGTTTGGTTATTTAATATTCCACTAAACTTCGTTAGTCCTGGCAATACATTGTAGTTGTAAAGTGTTTGCTTTGATGTAGTAAGTATAATGTTATTTGTGCTTTTTTTTTTTTTTTTCTTCCTTAAATGCACTAAGATGCTGAGTCCAAACTGAACTGGAACGTGATTCATGTCATCAGATTAGCTGTTGAAATCCTTTCATCAAGTCAGAAGGGAACTTGCCATTTCGCATAAGGGGTAAGCAGCAGAAACCATAGTTATCCAAACAGTGGCTGCAAAATACTAAATTGACATTTTCATAGCTCACAAGAAAGTTTGGTTTATGCTGTGATGAAAAAGCAAGTGAAATTCTGAGGGTCTTACTGTATGCAAGTTAGTTTGTTTGGGATTAAAATTACGTGATACTTTAACGAATGTAGAGGAAAGATTTTTTTTTTCCCTTTTCTTTTTTAAAAATTATTTTGTTTCCTAAAAACCACGGCCTGAGTAGCTGCTATTTGACAAGCTATAACTACAACAACAGGGAAGAACTCAAAGGAATTTTACAGTTAAACATTGATTTGCAGACATAGGGGAACTATATGTTTATCTGGCATAATTCTTCTCAATATATTTAAGAGTAATTACTCTCATAGATATTTCATAGCTCTGCCCATAGATATAATTGCTGTAATAACACAAACGGCCACTTGAATCCTCCAGTGCACTTCTAGTGATTGGATGTCTGATATTACCCCACGTTTTGATTTGCTAAATGCCCTGAGGTGACTCTATTTTGCAAGTCTTTTTCATCCTTGCTATTAGCGCGATGATAGCTGCACAGCAGGGACACCATCACTTCGACAAAGCTTTGATAGACAGTAAAAGGACTCCCTCTGTTGGCAAACCTATGGGTAACTGAGATAAATAAGAATTACTGTGTGCATGTATTTTCCTGGGATACTTGAATTTTGTGAAATCTCAGCAATTCGATTAATGATGTTGCGATCAAAAAAACAAACAAAACCAACTAGCCACAATCTGCAGCTGAACTGTAAACTCAGATACTTGCATAATTTGGGTCTATTTACATCTGAGCATCATTTTTAAATCTTTTCTCTTAATGCATTTTTGTGCTCCCTGCTGTGTAAGCAAATTAAAATTGGAGAAAGCAGGAATGTGAGAGGCCCATATTTATGAGTGTTAAGTATTTCTGAGGTGAAATAGCACAACTATTTAAAGAAAAGAAAAAATGCCTTTCCATAGTTCTAGGAGAGGGCTGTCACTCATCATGGAATGTATTAAAATAGACTGAAACTCTGAATCTCAAATGTTAGCACTGAGCTGTCATTCCTTTGTGCTTTGAGCCACCTCAGATAACAGGCTTTGCTGATGGCAGCTGCTTTGTAGAAAACAACAATTTCTTTTTTTTTTATTGCTTCTAAATATGAAAATGAATGTCTAGTTCAGGATGCAATGAGGCTCTCTCCCTTAAAACTTCAATCAAAAAAGGTTTGCAAAGTTCAAAATAAGGATAAGGGGTACAAAACAAAAAAACCAAAAGCAAACTAAAAAGCATTTGAGGCCTACTGTAATCACCTAGGACTGAGTTGGAGAGAGAAGGAAAGAGAGTTCCTTGGCAAGGGTGGATGAGCATCACAGCTGAGCCCGTGTTTTGCAGAGCTGCTGGGAATGGAGGCTGTTGTGGTGCGGGGTGCAGGGGGACCTGTGCCAGGAGGCCACCGAAGGCTGCACCGCTGTGCACTCCCAGCCACCAGGAGACTCTCGCTCCCTGCAACTGGAAGGCAGGGGAAGAAATATGTGCTGATTCAAAGTATCAGCTAAGTAGGCATTGCTTGTTGGAAAAACGCTTTCTCAGGTTTGAATTTACCTGCTTCCTTTTACACAAATGCTGCCTCATTGCTGTCAATACCAAGAACACAAACCTGTCTTTATTCAGTGTCAGTTAAATATTGTGTCATCCAGCTCTCTCAGGATCTGGTCCCTAGTCTGTGGTTAAGGTGCTTACCTGCAAGGCTGGGCTGGGACACCTGTGAAAGGCAATCGTTCAGTGCTTGCTTTTCTTAAGAGTTGCAAAATATTTTAAGCAATCTTGCTTAAAAGGTCATCTGTGCTAAAGATGGCTTGAATTACATGGTTTTCCCTAAATGTGGGAAAGGCTCCTGGTGAGTCAGGGCTGAGTCATGGGAAGATTATGCTACTTCTCTGTATGAGACCTAGTTTATTATGTTCCAAGAGTTATGCCCAAAAAAACTGTTTTGCCACAGCAGGACGCTGCAGCAGCTGGAGGCATGGTTTGAGGAGGTGCTGACCCTTATCATCAGTGAGGTGAAGAAGTCCCTCAGAGCTTGCTGTGCCCAGATGACCTCCACAGGCATTAATGATCAGAAGCTCTGACAAGTTACACTTCTAACTACAGTTTGAACTGTGTTTTTGTAGTCTTGAGAATTTTTATTAAGCCTTTCAATTTTGACTAATTACACAGAAACATTGTACATGTAGGATATTTATCTATGTAGTCCTCTTGGTTTTTATCATCACACTGAGGATAGATTAATGGTATTTATCTCCAGTATTAGGGAAGGAAATTTGAAGAATGGACAGGCTAAAGTTACATACTAGGCCTAGAGTAAACTAAAGTTACCCAGATCTTGATGTTTACTGAGTAGTCATATTTCCAGCTCCATGATTGTTTTGACATACTTAATATAGGTATAAGCTATAGGCACCCCTTTCCACACAGAATTACCATGCAAATATGAAAGAGGACCATATAGGAGATGTGGGAAAAGAAGAATAATTCAGTACTGTCTATTTGGACATAGGATTTAAAGGTGAGGAGAGCAGAACTGAAGATACAGGAGAGGGTTTAGTTCTAGTGAATAGGACAGCAAAGGTGAAAAGCTGTAGATTCATGTCCTGATGGGAGGAGGTAAAGGGTGTCAAAGCCAGAATCAAGGCTAAATGGAGCTTTGTGAGTAAGTGACTCCCATCTTTTTCTATTAGGAGTACAACAGAAACATTGCTGTAAGATGGAAGTATGAACAGTTACATCAGAGGTGAGGGGATATAAGAACTGAGATATTTCTTTTCCAAAATTCTTTCCCAAACTTTATGGTGTAATGGGCACACTTGCTTTGAGTCCGTGGTACACCATTTGTTGGCATCACCAACAAATGGGCTTGGCTGATGCCAGCCCTGCTGTGCAAACCTTGAGAAATTAATACTAAGCTGTATCTTTGCGGAAACCTAAAGAATTTGGGTCTTATTGGGAGTTAACTGGACCAGCCTGAACTGGAATCAGAAAAATCTAAAACTTCTATGGCTGCCACCAGGGAGGAATTTGACAAGAAGCTAATCACTTTACACTACAAATATCTGCAGCTCCAGAGCCTGTTGAGCTCTTCTGCACGGCAGTGACTGCACAGTGGTGATCTCTCCTTGAGCGGGGGTGCCTCCCAAGGCCACTCCTCGAGGTCAAGAGATTCCTTACCCGGCATCTGGCATCTACAGCAAGGTAAGTGACATTTTATGTTCGATCTAAAGCATACTGTACACAAACTAGCTTAATTATTGGTAGTGTGGTAAGTAGTAGAATGCGTGACCACCTTGTTGGCATTGTTTAGTACATTTAATGATGTTTAAACATCATCATTAAATTACTGTTTAATAAAACCTTTTGGTTAACCCTACAATAATGACTTGTCTTATTAGGTTGAAAACTCTTTGATACTGCTGAATGCCTGAGTGGCTTTACTCTCTACTTCCTGCAGGAGGAAAAAAAAAAAAAAAAAGAAGTAGGTGGGTAGCTATTTGTGTTTACGTCATAAGTTCCACCCAGAAACTTTGTGGGGCTGGAGCGTCATTTATAATAATGAAGCAAACAGCTCAGAATGGTATTACAAATTGCCACAGCTGACACACAGGGATAAATGGCTCATCCAGAATCCATTCAGATGAGGTTCCCAGTCAAGCAACTGAATTGCATTCAGCAGTACTTAAAAATACTAGCAGATATTTATCTATTTCCCCATACTGGGAAGTTAGACTCTGCAGTTGTAGGTGGAGTGTGTGCGTGCCAGGGCCAGCTCAGTTTTTTCTGGGCATTTCTTTTCCTGTTGGCTAATTATATTACTTAGAATTAAATGTTGATTGGAGTACAGAATTCAGTTTTACACAAGGTACAACCCAAAGCAGAAAATCCAAACAAATAGTAGAAAATCTGATCTGTAAAGGGGTGAACTAGTGATTTCTATGAGTGTGTGTGGCAAAGTGTCAGCCCACCAAAGTCAGCTGGGCTATACCCACCAAGCAGTAAAACACAGAGCTATGCAATTGGAATGCTTCAAGAGTTTAATGAGAAGTTTGTTAATGCAAAATGGAAACTAAAGCACTTCCATCTGTTACTCCTTGATGAAAATGTTTATTTCAAGGCTATATTCTGCTGCATGTTAAGGGTTTACATACAAATGCATGCTCAACACTCCAATCCACTCTTCCCTTAATTTGAATGCCTTTAGTAACAATGGCAGATGCTCAGATTGACAGCCTCACAGATCAAAGCTCACAGCATGATGGTTTGGGGGAAAATGCAAGATATATGCAAGAAAATTATTTCACCAAAAATCTTTTATGCTAAAGACCTACTCAGGTTGAAGGCAGATAAGGTAGTTTGTACAGTCCATCACAAGTTCTGGCCAATTTATGAAATGGCTGTAGTTTTGCATTCCTCAGCATACAGCAAGTTGAACCATAGGCTCTATTACCTTTATTCCAGACTAGTGGCAGTGCAGAGACATTAAACATTGCATTCTCCTATTGCAACACAAATGCACCAGGGAAATTAAGCTGGACGGCAGTCAGTTCAACTAAGCCTGCCTCTGAGCAATGGATTTTGAGCAGTAAAATTTTCTCAGGAATGTAACAAAGATTGAGGATGATGCTGTTACCTGAATATCATCAATACTAATATGCTGGCAGATAAAAAGAACCTGTGGAGGAACATGCAGACAAGACAAATCCAAGTACATGATATTGTCTCGTAAGGATCTGGTTTAACTGAAGGCCCAGTTATGAAGAAGGAAAACAGGTGCAGGAGAGTTGCAAGCTGATGGAATTAGAAACCACATGCAAAAGAAAGTAAGTATAAAACCTACAGAATGCTCAGGAGTAGTTAAAAACCAAGGAGGAAGATAAATGTCTTTTGTGGCTAAAGCAGAGTGAAAGCATTTGGGCAAATGTCTTTCTAAAATCGACCTAAATTAGCAGGAATGCACAAAAGTGATCTACAACCCAGCATGACAGTGAGAGAATCCCCTTTCTCATTAGAGAGCGAGTTGACAAATTATGCATATTGGTTCCTTAGGGCTCAAAACGAATGTAGGCTGTATGCATGTGTATCTTCAGAGATCTGAACCTGATCAAGTTCATGCAGGAAATCTGTGGGGTAACCCAGACCATTTGTGTTCCAGGCTAGAACTCCCAAAAATATACCACACACTGACTGGTAACTTGAAGTTTCTAAACTGTCTGAAAGACAGCGTTACAATGCTTGCAGATTTTATTTTATGTTTTCTTTAGTATTTTCTTCATGCTTTTACTGTGTAAACACTTAGGTTTTTCTTTTTGACTTTTCAACAATGGAATATTTTAGTGATGGAAATGAAATGCTGTAAAATGAATATGGAAAAATGAAGAAGACAGTATCTGTGAAATCAGGAGTGTGGATGTTTTGTTGTACTAGTTTCCACCACTTGGTTCTGGTTTGTGTGTTATAATGGTACAAATCCACTTGGAAAACTCCAAGGCTGTAACTTGTAAGCTTGGAAGGACCACTGGGAAAATGCAGTGCTTGCAGGAAATGCTGCTGTGATTTTTGTGAGTTCTCCCAAAAATTCTCCCACAAAGGCTTCTCCGTTTCAACTGGTCCTGGGTCAGTATTGGCACAATGTCAGAAAGCAGTATGACTGTGCTTGAGATGACAGGCAAACTCTCACCTATCCCAACATGAAGGATTCTGGGCCTCATTTCTGCTTCATATCTGACTGTGGCATCATTGTCTGTATGCATTTGGTTTGAAATCCCAATACAGAATGACAGGGGGTTTTTTATATGAGTAAAAGTAAACCTCTGTTCAATTGTACACCACATGGTGCTTGGAGGTTCTATCCTGTTTAAATACCAGCTTAAATATTAGAACCCAAGAGGCTGGGAAAAAACCACAGATATTAAAACTTGCTGGTAGTAGGCTTCCTGGAATTTTAAGTGGATGCTGACAAGTACATATGCTGCCCATAACAGTTTTTGAAGGAAACAGGATTTGGTCCAGCTAGAGGTCCCAAAAAGCGTGGGCTCAGGGGTTGCCATTCCTGTGGAAAAATTTCCAGAAATAAAATATGTTAATCAAATGTCTCAGTCCCTGACTGTCTGAAAATGGCAGGTAGTGAGGTTTCTATACAATGATTTCTTTGTCAGAAGAATATTCCATATGCTGCCATAGCTAGTCCAGTTTTCTGTTTATTAATGCAGCATCAAAGGTGTGGGACTTCCAGTCACTGAGGCTGGATAAAAAGAGGGATTCATAGAAGTGAGCCAAATCTAGACTTTGGTTAAACCCACGGAACATTGCAATTGACTTCAAAGTGAGCACAACCTAGTCTGGAATGAATACCAGGCTGGTTGCAGCAGTACAGGCTTCCTTATACATCCCTTCCAGCCTAGGCATGATACTCAAAGGGCTTTTTTACATGAAAAAATAGAAGTGCTAAAATTGTAGAAATAGGAGTTTGTTTTTTTTCAAAGCCTGCTGGAAGAAGAAATAGTGCTTTGTAGAAGTCCCTGTGTCTTCATCTGATGGGAGTAGCAGCTCCTCTGCATGGCTCCTAACCCATTTCAGTCAGTTACTGAGGTTAACAGAACTCGTGTTAGAGCTAATGTGGCCCCTTTTGGTTGACACAGGTGAAAGGAGTTCAATTCCCAAGACAAGCAATACCAGCAGACAGAGGACACACATCCCTTGCCTTGTTTATTGAATACTGATTTATGTTATTGCTGATATGGACATCAGGCTACACTGCATCAGAACCTGTGTTGAGGCTTAGCTTTGCCTATTAATCACAAATGCCTTTATCAGTGAGGCTTAAGATAATGTGGGTATAAATTTATAATTTGTGCTAAACCACAATAAGCTAATGTGCTGGTTTTGGCTGAGGTGGAGGTTATCTTCTTAACAGTGGCTAGTACGAGTTTTGGATTTGTGCTGAGCACAGTGGTGATAATACAGAGATGCTTCTGTTATTGCTGAGCAGGGCTTGCATAGAGCTGAGGCCCTTCTGCTTCTCACCCCACCAGTGAGGAGGCTGGGGGTACACAAGAAGTTGGGCAGGGACACAGCCAGGACAGCTGATTCCAAGGGATATTCCCAACTATATGACATTGTGCTCAGTATATGAAAGCAGGTTGGACATTTGGAGTGATGGCATTTATCTTTCCATGTAACTGTTAGGTGTGATGGCATCCTGCCCTCCTGGACATGGCTCAACACCTGCCTGCCCCTGGGAAATGGAGAATTGAGTGCTTTTGTGAATTTCTCTGCATGTGTGTATGGCTTTTGCTTTTCCTATTGGACTGTCTTTATCTCAACCCACAAGTTTTCTCGTTTTTACCTTTCTCATTCTCTCCCTGATCTTGCTGGCCAGGGAGTGAGCAAGGCTGTGTGGGGCTTGGCTGCTGGCTGGGGTTAAACTACCACAGACATTCTTATGTTCAAATATACCTATTCACCTGCTTTGCACTACTTTAAGTGTAGCTTTCTCCCAGGAGTGCAGCCTCTGCAGTGCCAATTAAAATTTTTATGAGGGAGGGGGAAAAAATGGCAATTTCTTTTCTTTAGTTCAGTCACAGCTGTTGTATTTCAATGATTGGCCATTTTCGTATGTAAAAGTTGTATCTAGGAGAAAAAACCTAGCCCCTCCACTGAAAGCTGTTGGTGGTTGAACAGGATGCTTTAAGAAGTGTGAACACATCTATCCAAATTAGTTTCATTGAAATGAAATTGCCTGTTACAAAGCAAATATATTAGGGAAGCAAGAGCTGGAAAGTAGGTTCTGGACCCCGTTCACAAAAATCCCAGCTACAAAGTCAAGTTCATTCCCCACCCAAGTTGTATAATGCTGTGAGTCAGTTAGATAATGCTGTGTTTGCTATTTTGATCAGAGTCTTGGCAAACGAAATTTAATTGGAAAATGCTAGCCCCTTTTATTTTTCCTTTTTATTATCTTGGTTTGTCTCTCTAAATGCTTCCATGTGAGCAGCTTCACTCATCTTTAAAGAATGCATGTAGGAAAAAAACCCGATGTTTATTGCAGCCTTTAGCTATTACTGCTTGTACTAGAAAAGGTCCACATGAACAAACTCCTTGATTGTTTTTGTGGAATTTTACTTAAGTAAAAGTATGTCATATACAAAATGGGGGTTTTTGTACAACTTGTGGGGAAAGCACATTTTCTGAAATTTCCTGGTGAGAACAATCGGGAGTTTGGGGTTTCAATCCGGTGTTGTGCTGAGCGCTTACAACCTCGACTCGAACGGTATCTTCCAGGATTTGGTTTTGCCGTGCCCGTGTGACCCGGTCGGTCCCTCAGCGATGCCGTGCCCTTGGGGAATGCCCAAGCTGCTCGCGTGACGGGTGGAGTTACTTCTTTTCCTGTGTGTTTTGTTTTTCATAAAATGGGCCTCTCGCCAAAGCCCCCTCTTGGTCAAACCCGTTCCGCGGTTTCCACCCGCGGCCGGCCCAAGGCGGTGCCCGCCGTCCCGCCGGAGTTCACCGCACTCCGCCGGCCCGGCCCGCCCCCGGCAGGTTTGGCACCGCCCGGCCCGCCGCGGCCTCGCTGCAAGGAAGGGCCGGGGCCGGGCCGAGTGAGCCGGGGCCGCACGGCTCCTCCTCCTGCCGCTCCCGGAGCCGCTCCCGGCACGGCCGCTCCCGGCACCGCCTCGCAGCGCTAGCGAGCACCTGGGACGGGCGGCGGCCGCAGGGGCTCCACAGGACCCTCGGTAGGCGCGATCCCCGGGACGGGACGGGGTCAGGGGCCAGGGCCACCTGGTGCGGCGGTGCCGGGCGGTGTTCCCGGGGGGATCCCGGGGCGGCGGGAGCCGGGGCGCCCGCGGGGTGACAGGCAGCGGCTCAAGGGCTTGCGGACGGGAGGTCGGGGCCTGCGGCAGCTCCGCGGTTGGGAGGAAGCAGCTCCTGTTTCCTGGGGAAATGTGGTTTCGGAGGAGAGGGCGTGTTTTGCTGTTGTAGTTGCAGTTCGGTCCTTTGCCTGTGCCCGTAGTTTATCTTGAGCTTGTAATTTTGATGTGTACAGTTGTACACAGCCTAAGATGGTAGGTTAGCCATTACGCAGTGCTTTTTTTCCCCCCCGAAGGCCCCTTTCCGTAAACTGCTTGTACCATACTTTACTTTTCCTTACACCATATGTACTTCAAATGTCTTTAGACTTTAAGACACTTAAGGGTCTAAGTGTCTTTCAAGTCACTTTAGTTGTCTTAAAACCCAAGCTCTTCAAATTCTTGCTATGCTGTAGCTATGTGTGTGACAGAAAAGAGTACAGACATCTCCATATACAGAAAAGCAGTTCCTTCCTGTCTCCATTCTTTTCCTGGGCACTAAGAGAGCATTTTTGTGGAATTTAATTTTCTTTTTTAATAGATTAATAGGAGTTCCTGGAAGCTTCTTGCTGTTAAGGAGGAACAGTCGAGAGATAAGGCTCTGAAGGGAGTGGCAGAAGCACAGAAGGCAGCTCAGCGTAGAACGGGGACAGATGCACTGGGGCAGAAAGTGTGGAGGCAAAGGTGTGGAGACAAAACAGACTGGAGAGAATGAAGGAAAGTGCTGGTGCTCTGTGTTTTGATGAAGGAGCTGATTATGAGGGTTATGCACCTGGAAAGCGTGGCTGCTGTAGGAGGTGGGAGGTTCTTTCCCTGACGCCTCCCCCAGCACATTTATAACAACAGTTGTTTTCTGTTGAGTGAGTCAGTGCTTTACTGGAACAGCCATAGTAACGTCAGAAACAATACAAAACTAGTGCGAGTGTATGGCTGCTGTAAAGCTTGAGTGTATGAATGCTTTCCCTGCAGCTTGGCTATTTCTATAATTTCCTGGTTTTTAAGTTGTTCTAAGAGTCATGTGGACCACTCACCTCCCACTGATGCAGCAGATAAGTTGTACTGAGCACTGCTTCCGTGTTTGCCTGTGGCCCTGTCCCCACTGCATTTCTGCTGAGTTTTTTCTTCCTGAAAGTGCCTGTATAGCTACTCTTGTGGCTTCTTTTCCCCCTGCTTCCAAAGCACTGTAAGGAGCATGTTGTATAGAATGCAATAAAGATTCAGCAAGATTTTCAAGGCCTAATGATTTTATGTCAACAGTATTTGTAATAGTTATGTTCCTTTCTCTTGCCTGATCTTAGTATGAGGTCAGAGGCCAAAATGTTTCTACTTAAAATTTATGGACTAGTCATCACATTCATTCATATGCCTTGTCACTTCTTTAGCTTGTTCTCTGTAGTCCCTAGAAGTTTTGAATTGTTAGACTGAAAATTCAGTGAAATGTCAAGAGCCACTAAATACATAACAAAAGCAGCAGTGAAATGGAGATATTTCATGGGAGCATTTATGTAGTCAAAACTGTGAAGACATGATATTAAGTAACAAAATATATAGCCTGATTTGCTACAAAAAGTCAAGCCAAGAAGGCTGCCTGATTTGAAGGTCAGAGGGGATGCTGTTTCCTAGACCTCTTGCAAGTTTTGGAGGATGGAGCTTCCATAGGGTCTGTTCAATAACACTGCATTAATCAGAGCCAAGATAGAGCTGACCTAGTTCTAGTTCTGTGATAGCAATGTGGGGATAAAAAAAAAAAAAGCAGCTGTAGTTAAAGCAGTTATATGATTTCAAACAGCAGATGATTTAATTGTGACTACAGAAATAGCAGGACTTTTGAACAAACTGAAAGTTTCCTCTATTTTTTGCCAAGTCTTTGTATAATCATTTGTAGAAACTTCTGTGTCAGCTTCAAATTGCAGTTGGAGGCTTCCTACATTAAATATACAACTGAATAATGGCACCAATGTAATTTCATTTGTTTATTTAATGCATTTATGTTTACTGACTTGAACCATGTTTGTTATTGGATGTATTTGAAAAGTGTATTATGTAAACTATTGGAAATAAGGACAGGGACTTGTCAGCTGTATGTAGTGAATTTTGTTTTGAGTTTCTCTTGAAGGTAGCAAAAGACTTTAAAAAAAGGAAAGGAGAAGGCTACATGTTTACCCCTCAGTGAGCAGCACTTTCACCTATTTGAAACTTGAATTGTCACGCACTAAACCTAAAGATGTCCCTTTCCTTTTGCCAGTTTATTTGAAAGTAGGTGTGTTTGATGTAAATGCTGAATTTCCCTCAGGCAGTTTCCCCAGCTGGGAAGTGTAAAGTAGATAAGCAAACCAAAGGGCAGGGCAGCAATAGGTATTTACTGTGTATTGCTTCTGGTGTTGCTCCCTGTTTGTTTCAGGTTTTATTAGAGCTCACTAGAAAACCTTGATAAGAGGTTAGATCCTGTATGGGGTAAACCTGGAGTCAGTTATGGGTCAGAGTTGAGACTCAGTGGTGTCCTTTTAAGAGACAATTCTATCACACTGTGTGGCATGCTAGTTTTTTGTTTGTATGTGAGAAATTGTATCCATACTATTCAGCTGTCACAGATTCTGAATATGAATCAGTGCCAGTCATTAGATTGTGGCAACTGAATAAAACAGACACAGCCCCACACAGCCCTACTACCTGGCTGTTCCCTGTACAGAGTGTTACTGTGTGGTCTGATCAGTAGCATTATTCTTGTCTAAGATCTCCAAAAAAAGGGAAACAAGTTCTTCCTAGATGTTCCCTCCTTTTTTTCCTAATGCATTGTCTGTTTCAGAGAGAATATACTGTCTTACTTGGTAAGGAAAGGTTAAAAGTATTTTGGTTTTTTTGTTTTGATTGTGTTGGGCTTTTTTTTTTTTTTCTTTTACTGCATATTGTGAGTGGGGAGGGTTTTTTGTGAGGGTATTGGAAAAGTATTCACCAGCAGGAGAGGTGGGCTTCCAATTCAGGCTTTAGGATCTGAACTTCTGGCTGGCTTAAGAGCTGTCAAATACATCAGTCCCACATGAAAGATCCAAATGAGTTTTAATGCTTCTGCATGTTTCTTGTTTGTGCTAAACTTTGCTATAGCCATATAGTCAACGTGTATGGTGAGTGATACTCACTGTGACTAACTCCTGCATCCCAAAGACTTCTGGCTTGAGTAAAAAGCATGTTTGATTTTGAACGTTGGCCTAGCAAGTTGCTCTAAATTAGGTGTTTAAGTTGCCTGAAGCAGACAGGGTGAACATCCCTTTTATTATTGCTAGAGATAACAACTTTGAGCTTGGGAATTTGCACTCATTTTATAAACAGTGTACTTATCTGTAGCCCAAGTAACTGGTTATTGGGTGTGCTTGGCAGTGTTTTAAAAAAAACTTGGTTTTCTGTTAGGTGGGAGAATAAATGCATCTTATAAATGTTAGGATTTAGTAGGGAATTACTTATTTTTCAGTAGTAAGCTTTAAGGACTAAAGTTTGCTGCTCTCAAGTGCAGACTAGATTTGAAGACTATAGCCTTGCTCTCTTTTTACATTCCTTATTTATGGTTATTTTGAAATACCTGTCTTTCTAGTTTACTACTCTGAATTGATTCTTGATGAATTCTGTTCCTGGAAAGAATCAATCAGCTGAAAATGAGTAATTCTTCGTAGTCTGGAATGAATGAAGGTGTGTCCATTTGCTCACTGAAGAATGGTAATTTTCCTAGTGTTGCTGGTCAGCTGAATGTGTAAACCTTCTCTGTCCAGAAAGTATGAAAGCCATCACCTTTAAGAAAAAGTTTATGTATTTGCACCTCTTATTCATCTGGGGAATCCCAAGGCTGTCAGCAGAGAGGTTTTGTCGCAGTGTGGAGTATGTCCATGCAGAGCTTAGCTAAGGTCCCATGCAGCTCCTGCCAGTGTGCCTGACTTTGGGGAATTGTCACTTGAACAGTTTGCTGTCATTTAGCCTCCTCTGCAGCCCAAACAGCTGCAGTCCTAATGGAAACCTTTTGTCATCCTTTTGTTCCTGTTGCTGCTTCTTTTGCACTGGGGCCACTCCCTGGCTCTGCACTTCAGGCTGGGGCACAGCAACTAATTAAAAACTGCTGGTGTGAAATGAACAATCAGATGTTTTTTGACTAACTATTTTAGAGTACTGAATATTACACTATTGCTTTAGTTCATGGAGTAATTGGCATTTACCTATTCTGACTTCCACTAATGATGTAAAAGTTTATTCTTTCATGGTGGAACTTAAAATAGAGGAGTATAAATCCCTTAGGCATTAGTCAGTTGAAAACATACTTCAGACTATTTATAGTATTTTTTTTTGCAGCAAATTATTTTCTATGACAAATTATGAGTTTGAAATAGAGCAACCTCATTCCATTACTTCTTCAAACATTGCATAAGCTTAATTTGGGTTTTTTCTTGCTTGCTTTGTTGTTTGCAAAGTGTTTATCTGTATTATCATAAATGTTTTGACTGTGTTTTTTATATATTTGACAGAGAGTATTGAAGAAGTGTGCTGCAAAAAGAAGCACTTGGATCAGGGCAGAGTAGGGATCCAAAGTGAAATTGACCTCTTGGAATTACCTCAAGTTTTTTCTGCACATAGATCTTGAAAGTCCTTGCAGCTCAGCTAAGTTCTTTGGCTTTTGTTGCCCTGAATATATGCGTAGGGCTTCTGTCACTGGAAAAGTTACATGAATGTTCGTAGTGATATTTTTACAGCTTGGTTGTGGCTTATGGGTGTGTCTTTCCATTCAGCTTTTCTTTGTTGGACGTGGCATCTCTTTTCACTTCTATTTTATTTTGACTAAAGCTTGCAAGTGCTACCTTTCTGGTGCTCTCCCCCCTGCCTTGCCCCAGCAGGTAAAAAAGTGCAAGATTATTTTCTGTAATAGTAAAGATTATGATGATATTGAATTAGAAGGAGCATCAAAACTGGCAGAGGTCCTCAGTTGTAATACTAGCAAGCAATTCAAATGGATAGTTTTTTTAAAAAACTCTCATATTTGAGTTTGTTTCTGTTCCACCACCTGTTCAGAGCTGTGAGTTGGTTTGGGTATTTTTTAAGGAAACGTTTTTTGTAGGAAGTGGATGATGTGTTAGCGCTCTTTAAATATACATTGTTGGATGAAGCCCAGTAAAGGTTTGGAAAGGTTAACAATGAGTGATAAGATCTGTGTAAAAGAGGTTTCCTGAGTTTTGGGTGGTATGAACTCAGCCCTGTTGGAAGATGAACCCGTTTTACTAAATTAGGTTTTTTCATGGTGAAAGGAAGGCTAGACAGGGAGTCACATACACAGAAGACTTAATGAAAAACCAAAATTGCAGGACTTTTTATCTGTCAGGATGAAAAATACTACAGCTGGTACAGGAGAGAACAACTGTATGCTGCAGTGCATGAGTCAAAGATAAATCTTGCTCAGGCTGGTAAAATAGCAGTTAGCTAGTTTGATGCTGACTGTGGTTTGTCCTTGTCTTGGAAAAGCACAGTGGTGGATGCCTCAGCTCATATCTGATGAAAAACGACAGCATGTTGTAAGGTGATAAATTCTGTTCTGCTGGTTTCACAATCAGGGATCAGTCTCAGAGCAGGTACTGTAATTTATAGCTTCAGGCTGCTTTGTCTACTATGTCCTGGTAATTAACCTTGTGGAGGAGTCAAGGCCAAGGGTTTAACTTTCTCAGTGTTCCCTGTGAAATGGGCGTAATTAAACAAATAATTTTGAACAAATAAAGGTCATGGGTTTTCATCCTTTTTTGTCCTCAAATTATTGTACCATGGTATAGCTGGAGCCTGACCAGCAGCCACTAAATAAATTCCAGGAATGGGTATGAATGCAGTGGCTGAGCTTATTGCTATTGTACCTTGAAATGGAAGTTTTCTGGCCTTGAAGTTTTCTTCACTTCTGCCATCATTAAGTAATTTGTATTTTTGTTATAAATTTCTTGAGTTGTAGTCCTTTTCTACTGTGCTGTATCTCAGAGGAGCATATTTTCAAGATTCCTGTTGAAAGTCTATCACAGATATAATCTCTTATGAACAGGTTTGTTCCCTTTTAGCTTTGCCAAGCAGCAGGAAAATTTTGCTCAGGAGCCTCAATGCAATAGCTTGCAGTGTGAAGCTCGATAGCGATGTTCACTGTGGGAGTAAAACCTCGGGTCTTTATTTAGAGTTCTGAGGTGGGCCTCTAGGATTGAACACAGGGAATGGGTAGTGGACCTTGACAGTATTTGTTCTGTAATTTCTTCAAGGCACTCCCTCTTTCCGTGTGTGGTTTGGTTGTTTGGATTTTTCCCTCGTCTTCTGCAGTACATTTTTTATGACTGAGCAAACAGAGACCTTGCTGTTCCTGTATCCTCCCACGCAGTATTTGTACAGCAGGGTGGGTTTCCATATCTTCTGTTCCCTGGCCTGTGTCACCCCTTTGTTGTCAGCAGGCTAGTGCTGCTCATCACAAACATTTTTAGTAAGATATTGTGGATTTAGCAGGAGTAAGTGTGGAAGATGAGATTAGAATATGAAATGGAGGCTAGATTGTGGGAATGGTTGGGAAAGTTAATTTTGTGTGGTAATATTTCTAAATTAGGGAACTGGCCAACAGAGGCTCGAATGAACTGCAGAAAAGGTGGTGACAGGGGAGTTTCTGAACACGAGAAGTTGGTGTGTTTGTAGATCTAGTTTGCCTGGAATCAAACCAGTCTGGGAAAATTTCCCCTTGGAAAAGCCCTGGATAAATACAGTGTTCAAAAGAAGCAAGTGGAACATTTTTATATAGAAAGTAACATTTATTTTCAGATTGCTGATGAAGTTAGCTGTTTTTTCTCAACCTCAGCTTTCATTGCCAAAAGTCTCTTTTAATCTTTTTTTTTTTTTTTCCTCTCCAATTTGAAATGAATGTTCTATATGGGATTAAAAGCAATCAAACAACCTTGCTAAGAAAAACAAGACCTATCCCATAGCTTCTCACCTTCTACCACAAGAAACGGCTTTTTGCCTTAAATTTATACCTAAAGCTTTATTGAAAAGGCATCTTACAATATTTTTGAATACCCTGTCTTTATTGTAGTAACATGTGAAACTTAAAAATTAATAAAAATATCATTATGGTTGCAACTGAAGAAGTAAAATTCATTTCAGTGCTGTAATAATTTGTATGTAAAAATGTATGCATTGACATTATGCATGCTAAGAATCTAGGTTGTGGGGGTTTTTTTGCTTGGTTTTTGAGTGACATGGTAATAGTTGTATTTTCTTATTAAAAAAACCAAACCACAAAAAAGATGTTTCTCCATTTCACTGTTGCTACGCAAAAGAGCCATGCAAACCAGGAGGGGAAGTTAATGTGATCATGCAAAATGAAAACAAGGACAGCACCCGTGCCAACTCAAACCAAATCCAAAACAAAATTCCACAGCTGAGATCCAAAACATAGCAAAACATACCAGATACAAAAGGTAGTGCTTTAGGGGAAAGAGGGGGAAAACTAAGAAGTAGATAATTTACACAGCAGTTCTAAAATTAGACTGGGATTTGTAATTAAAAATAACCTTCAAAAAGTTAACACTCAGTATGAATATTTTCTTCTTAGTTACTTTTGCCATTCTTCCTGGTTCTTCTGTTTAAAAAAAGGCCTTTATACTCTGGATGCCAGCTTTCATTTTGTCCTTCGTTTAGCTATTCTTCCATTTTGACCTCCACTTCTGTTTTGGATAGCTAATGACTTTGTGCACTTCTGTGCTGACAGAGGCACTATTCATTTTGAGAGATCCAATTTGTTCTAGTGATCTTATCCTATCAGTAAACCCTTCATATTTTATGGCAATGCTGTAAGCATGAAGGTGTATCCCTTCTGCTTCTTACTCTGACCTTGCACTTCTGCAGACGTTTGCATTTAGGTGCCTTCTATCAATTTCTCATAGTTACTCACTTGCAGGTGTAGATTCTTTGTCAGATGATTTTTTACTCTTGATTCATAAGACAGTTCTGTATAGGCTCAAAACTTCAAGACGTTTTAATAGCACAGTAAAGGAAGCATGTTCAAGTAATACATCCCTAATAATGTAATAGACAATGTAAGCAGTCAGTAGCAGCTGGAGCAAATAAGAAAAAGAGTGTTAGGAGTGACTCTGCAACTGCTTAGCTGTCTGAACATGTTTATTAGTTGAGCAAATGGAAATGGAAAGAGGTTTCTCAGGGAAAAGCCTGGGGAAAATGTGCAGTTTGTCTAAATTTTGGTAACTGGCTACTGCATGCATGTTGCCTCTTAGTGTTGTGAGGTGTAATGAGTGAAGCAATTCAGAAAATAACTGTGTCACACATACTTTTCAGGTCTTTGCAATGAGTTACCCGGGCTATCCCCCAGCCGGTGGATATCCACCAGCTGCCCCAGGTAAGTTGTTCAGATGAAATAAACTTTAAATGCAGTGGTGGTCCTATCTGAAGTGGAGAGGTGGCATGGATGAAGAACAAGACTGCAGAGGGTTTCCTTGAATCACTAAAGCTTTCTGTACTCTCTTGTTAAGCCCTTGTTTAATCTGGGCTTGGGATTCTGATTTGTCTAATATGTGTGCTCTGCCATGTGTTCATATAATGAGGTCCACTTTCATTCATCTCAAATAAAGCACAGAGCATTAGGAGATGGCCCTAATTTGACCAAATCCATTATATGACAAGGATCAGTGTCTGGTCAATACTGAGTCTTCAAAGTGGGTGGTGAGACAAATGAGTCCTGGGAGAAGTCAGTCATACAGCTTAAAACCATGTCCCACAAAGAATTATGAAATTATCCTTATTTGCTATTTTTAGGCAGGTGGTTCCATACAGAAGAGAGAGGGCTGTTAAAAAGGGTAGCAGTTATAATGATATAAAGCTGATGAAATACATTACCACTGCTTGGTTATCAAGTTGAATGTTGAAAGGTAGAAAGAAAGGACTTGGAGTCATGCGGATATGGTGAAATATGGTGAGCAGGCTAACTCAGGAAGGGGAAGCGATGTACAGTGAGAAGCCTAACTAGCCAGGAACATAAAACCTATTTCTCAGCAGAGCATTATGGCTTAAGTTATACTATACTGCTGTGTGCAGATAGGTTTTATGACTTGGATGTGTGAACGTACTGTTGTGCTCTGTGGACGTCTCTCAAATTAGCAAAGTAAGTGGAATTAATAATATCTTCCTACTGGAATACCCAGACAACTTTGTACTTTAAGTGCTCTCAAGTCAAAATATGGTGTTTACAGTCTTGAGTGCTAACCTTCAAATAGGTTTACAGTTATTTTAAGTGAGAACTTAATAGATTCAGTGATAAGTAACACGATTAGAAATGTCCAGTGAGGCTTCTTTTTTTATAGCAATTGCACTGCTACCCTGTACCTCTTCAGTTGATTTTCCTGGTAGTGTAGAAAATATGTTACATTAGAAATTTTAATTAATAAGAACTTCAGAAAGCATAGTTTCTTATTTCAGCACATCTGTGTTTGATTTCAGGTAGCAATCCTTGGGGTGGTGCTGCCTATCCACCGTCAAATCCACCTCCAATAGGTCTGGAAAATGTGACTGGCTATGCCAATCAGTTCAATCCCAACCAAATGGCTGGAATGGTGAGTGTGCTTTCATTTAATGTGTTTCATTGTGATGTCCTTAAGTGCAAAGTTGTGTTTCTGGCATTGTCACTGAGAGGTTCATCACTTGGATTCTGTGGCTTTATGTCTAATCTGTTCAGGTGTTGAGCATTCAATGTTGCCTGTTGAAGAAAATGGTTACTGCAAGCTATTTCTTGTTTTAGGAAAACAGAGCACTAGTTAAATGTTGTTAACAGTCTAACTTCAAAAGTTGTGGACATAAAACTAATATACCTTGCCATTTGCTATATAGAGGAATAGGGAGCTATTAACACAGACTATCCATTGTTAATGTATTCACATGGGCAAATACAGTCTGGACTTTGCCTATTACCTGAATTTTGACAAGTCAGAGTAAGGAAAAAGTCTGTGTAATTAGAAGTATCAATGATTTGTCCTTGAAAAGAATATGGGATCAACAGTCTCTTACAAACACTGATGTTTAACAGATGGAAGTAAAAACCTTTTACATTGACTGAAGAAAATGTAGACATTTCCAATGTGATTTTTTTTTTTTCATAGAGCAGAAGTGAGTGACACTTCTGACAACTTCAGTTTTCAGAAATCTGTTACACTGCATAACGAATGCAGTTTGTAGGAAGATATTTGCATTATAGATGTCTTTCTGAGGCAGTGATTAAATGAAGTGATTTGGCAGCCAGCAGGCAAATTGAGCAAAAAACTGTCTATGGTACACATAGCAATATCCACAGCAACCAGTTTCTGATAATGCTGCTGCAATCATCAGATGGCACTTCTGGCTCCTCTGTGGAAGAGGGTTTTGAGTGGTAAGATTTTGATGTGGAGTGTCTTTGTTGCAGTTTCTGCAGAAATCTTTCCAAATGTAGTCCAGGAATTCCTGCTAGTTGTAACCTACTAATACATCATAAAACAGCCGAAGGTTGCTCACAGTAAAATCCATGCACCCAGGTGATGCTGGGATCACGCAAGGCAGCTATGGACAAAGAAGGGATTAATTGTTGTAAGGTTTCAGGTAGATTTTTCCATCCTGCTGCTATCTTTTGTAGATGAGGAGCTGTCTATCTTGTTGGCAGGGAGGGAGGTTGTATGTTAAGCATGTTACTGAAACTCAGCTGTTTGTACCCTTTCCTGTCTCTTGCTTTATTGCGGTCATTGCAGGCGTCCAACCTGGCAGGGACCTTTGGAGGATCAGGTCTACCACAAAGCATGTATCCTTCCACACCTGGGGGTTACCCACCAGTTCCTCCAGGTGGCTTTGGGCAACCTCCACCAGGACAACAGCCCTCTTTTGGGGGGTATCCTCCACCAGGAGGAAATCCACCATCAGGAATGCCAGCTTACCCAGCATATCCAGGCAGTCCTGCACCAGGCCAGCCCACACCACCACCTGGTCAGCAGCCTATGAACTATCCAGGACCTCCAGCAACTTACCCAGGGCAGCAGCCCATGCCAAATTATCCACCAGGTCCAGCTGTGAATCCGTCTATGCCATCTTACCCAGGAACTACAGGGCCTGCAGTCACTCCTGTAACAGTAAGAGCATTCGCTGCTTTTGTTTTGAGGTGTGACTGTATATATGTTCCTCAGCATTTTCTTTGTGTGTATTAGTGTAAAACGATCATAAAATTGAACAGAAAGTTATGAAAAGAAGTTTGAGTGAAGAGAGAGGTGGAGCCTTTTCAAATGCAAGCAGTATGTCTCGTATGAGTATGTCACTCATATGTCCCGAAACAAGCTATGTTTTACCATGGTATCCAAGAAAAAAGATTTGACATTAATTCAAATTAGTGAATTTTGCCTTTCCTAACTTCAACAAGTATTGCCAGTCGTATATACAGTATCATCAAACTTTAATTAATTGGAAAGCAGATTTAATATCAGCAAACCTTCTTGACCTTGCATTTTCTTGTAATTTGCGTTTAGAAATGAACAAATTGCTTAAGGTAGGGTTGGTTTGAGTTTTCTCTATTACTTTCCTAACAAAAAGAAAATGGGTAACAGCGATCTTGTTTCCTAAGTAGTAAACTCCAGTATTGTACTGTTTAACACTAATAAGCTGTTAACACTAACACTGTTTAACGCTATTGATCTCATGTTAGCATGGAAACCGAGGTACGATCACTGATGCACCAGGTTTTGACCCTCTGAAGGATGCAGAAGTCTTAAGGAAGGCCATGAAGGGATTCGGTGAGCAGCCTGAGGATTTATATTTCAGTTAAAAGTAGAATTGCATCTCAGTTCAGCACTAATCTTTTCCTGTTGCTTATGTATACTGAGTGGGATAGTTCACATGTGTTTGTCCTTGGTTATCAGGAGTATTACTGGAAGTTCATGTAGGCATAAACAATGTCATGAGTTTGGTTTAGGTTTTCTTTGTATTCTTACTGTTGTTTGTGACTGGGAGTAGAGCTCAGTCTACTGAGTTGTATGCAAGAGTAGATACTGTAGATGAATTACAATCACAGATATCTTTCTGCTGGGTTTAAAAGAGATAGGATGAAATGGAGACAGAAAGCTGAATCCTCACTGAGGTGATCCTCATTCTGTGGTGTCTGTGTGCATGTGCAGGAACCGATGAGCAGGCGATCATCGATTGTCTTGGAAGTCGTTCCAACAAGCAACGTCAGCAGATAATGCTGTCCTTCAAAACAGCTTATGGAAAGGTAAATACATCATGAGAACACAAGGAAGAAGAAATAAAAGCATACATTCCTTCAATGGAAGTCAGAAAACTTAGTGGTAGGAAAAAAAGCTTGGAAGGTGTTTTAGGGGAAGATGGTTCTTAAGTCACAGCCAATTCAGGATCATACCTGTTAACCCCTGCTTGACTTCTTCATGCAGTGTTTCAGATGAAACATGTAAAACAGTTTGTCTGCTAAATACTTACTTTGACTCTTTGATCTGTGCAGTCTCTTTAACTGGACCTTAATGACCTCAGTGTACACATTCCGTTATGCTGGTGTTAGTATTAAGTGGAATAGCTTTACTTGGAACGTACATTACTTTGTATTACCAGGGCTTATGCATAAAGAATTTTAAGTAAAATGCATATTTTTGATGCTTGCTTTTGTCAAGTTTGGTCTTTATGCATTTTTCCCTTGTTTTTCCTTCTCATTAGGATTTGATCAAGGATCTCAAGTCTGAGCTATCAGGTA
Source organism: Entomyzon cyanotis (assembly GCA_024500445.1). Lineage (NCBI taxonomy): Eukaryota > Metazoa > Chordata > Aves > Passeriformes > Meliphagidae > Entomyzon > Entomyzon cyanotis. The sequence continues at coordinate 24,249,439 of JAKEPQ010001000.1, forward strand.
ACTTTGAGAGGACAATCTTGGCAATGATGAAGACACCTGTCATGTTTGATGCTTATGAAATCAAGGAAGCTATAAAGGTTTGTGTAGGAGATAAAAATTTATAAGATAGAGGAAATGGTTCAGCTGATAAAATATTTGGTTGCCATTTAAAAGTTTGGACTTACTTGGGATTACTTGCTTTGACTTCCTATACAAGGTTCTATTCTGAACTTTTTCCTATGTAATTTTATTACATTTCTTTTATACTAGGTTGTAGAAACAAGACAAGAATCTGAAATCTGTTTCTCCTTTGCTTGTTTTAGGGTGTTGGCACAGATGAAAATTGTCTCATTGAAATCTTAGCTTCCCGCAGTAACGAGCATATTCAGGAACTCAGCAGGGTCTATAAAGCAGGTTAGATTTGTTACATCAAAATGTTCTTCCTTTTCTTACTTAATCACTGACTGATAGTATGAATTTAGGAAATGAGCAGGGTTGTATGAGGATTCATGACTGTTTCTCTTTCCCAGAATTTAAGAAAACTCTGGAGGAAGCAATAAAAAGTGACACATCTGGACACTTTCAGAGGCTTTTAATTTCACTTGCTCAGGTACTTGCTTGCTGGGATTTTGGAATTTGGTTTTTGGGTGTTTGTAGGTGGTGTGGATTTGTTTGTTTGTTTTATTTTTGGTTGTTTGTTTTTTGGTTGGTTTTTAAAACAAATTATAAAAGCCCATCAAAGCCCATCAGTAACACTTCTGGATCTTCTAATTCTTTCAGGGAAACAGAGATGAAAGTACAAACGTTGACATGTCTCTTGTCCAAAGAGATGTGCAGGTCAGTAGAAATGCTTCATTATTTCTAAGTATAGTCAACTCAATATGCTGAAATTTGACTGTGTGGATTCTGCTGTGACTTTTGAACACCTTGTGACTTCTTCTGGTGTTAGTGCTTATGTTTCAGTGGATGGAAGTGATACAAAAAGCTGTGACAGACCATTAGAGTCATGTAGGTGCAATACAGAGATGAAGCTCTTGAAAATGCAGTCCATAGGATATTTTACCTCTCATTCTGTCAGGTCTTTGGCTTTTCCAGGTGTTGGGTGACTCCATTGTGCTGCTTAGTAAGGAAATTTTCCAGACATTTGAGATAATATGTTTGTGGATTAAATTTTAATGTATTCAACACCTATATTAGCCTTTGCACGTTGTCTAAGTCTGGATTTTTGCAGCAAATAAGGTACTTGGACTTAGTAATGCTTGCCCCATTTCTTTTTCTGCATGTTCCATTTTATCACACAGGGTAAAACCCTGGATTGTTTTAACATACTAGTGTAATTTAAAGAGTAATGTAATTAGCTTTCTACATAATATGCCTTAGCCAAAAGAGGAATGTGGCAGAACACACCTAGAAGGTAGAAAAAAAGCTAGATGTGAGCACTGTTAGGAAAAACAATGTTCAGGTACTTTTTGAACAATAACCCCTCCTTTAGTAATTTGGAGCTCTTGTGTTTGAGCACTTGTGCATCTGCAAGCTACAAAGACTGCAAGCATAACATATTATAGGAAGGTTGGAACTAATTGCTATTTATTGCTTGCTCCTGTTTTGCAGTAGTACATAGTCTAAGAAATAATTATAAAAGGAGGAGAGTCTGTAAGGAAGCAAGGGTGTAACTCAGCAGGTCAGCCTACTTTTCTGAGTAATGACGTGTGAATTCTCTTCTGTGTTTAGGAGTTGTATGCAGCTGGAGAGAACCGTCTAGGCACTGATGAATCCAAATTCAATGCCATTCTGTGTGCAAGGAGCAGGGCCCACCTTAGAGCAGGTAATGGTGTCTTACATAAACAGTAACTTGATTCTGTTGTGTGTAATGATGAAAATGTACAGCACTGCTCTGTGCCTGAATTTCCTCCATCTGTAAAATGAGCCCAATGCGATATCAGTGAAAAATAGGGTGAATGATGCTGACAAAAAGGAAAAGTCATCTTGCTTAAGTAGCAGGTAGAAGTTATACTTGTTCAAATGCTCCTCTGATGAAATAACTGAAAAACTAGAATTTGCATACTTGTGTGTGCAAGATGCTTGCAGTCCTCCTTTTTCTTGCTAGTGTAAGGTGTTACATCAGTCTGTCATGGTGGAAATGTTTTAATAACTACATAGAACTTTTACAATGTGCTATTGGGGTACACGGTACTTATATGGAGGAAAAGGGTGTTTTTCTGAATATTTTCTTTTTAATTTTATTGAGACCCAAAGCTTTCCTAGAAGAATTTCCACTCTTTCCCTTACAGTGGTTTCTTGGTCTAGCCCTTTAATGAAAAGGACAGATCTAGACAAGCTAGAAGGAGAATGATAATATGTAAATAGTTGATACCACAGTATTAATCCATGAGATGTTAAAACTTGTGTGAGTACACTGTAGTATCCAGCTGAGATGTGCCATTGAAATGAAGCCATCCAGCACATTTCAGCACCACCTCTTTCTGCAGAGCTGACTCCTAAAATCTTTCTTTTCCATTAACAGTCTTCAGCGAGTACCAGAGGATGTGTAACCGGGACATTGAAAGCAGCATCTGTCGTGAAATGTCTGGAGACCTGGAAAAGGGCATGCTGGCAGTAGGTAAGTTCCACCTTAGCAAGTTCATTCCTGCTATTCTGCTACTACTGGCTCAGATGGAGTCTGTGACTCCAGCTAAGGATGTTCTTATTAGAAATAATTCTAGTTTTCTGCTTTTTATGTTGAGCTTTCTGTGAAGTCACTTGTGATTAGTAAAGTGGGGCACTTAATTCACCTCAAAATGACAGATGAAGATTTTTTATTTCAGGCAATTGCAGAATTTAAATTTCACATGTTAAAATGGGGAGAGAATTATGAACTGTAATTGGCACTGTTTTAAGAAGTGAACTTGTACCAACTGCTGGGTCAGTGAGAATGGAGTATTTGGGACAATTTCAGAAATCCAGCAAAATACAGGCATTAACCCTCTAATTAGTTACCTCTATTTACTAGAAAGAAAACTTAAATTTGATTTTACAGTTTTGTTAAATCTTTGGTTTTTATTGCCCCAGTACTTCTGAGGAGTGAGAACTCTTACCTCAGGGTCTACTGTTGTCCCTTCAGAGGCAGTCATTCATTCCCATGAGGTTGAGACAATGCCTCAAGTTGCTGTGCAGTAGTTTCATTTAAAATGCTATATTATAGATATAATTGTGAACTGCTTTCCTGTCTTTTGTCTTTACATCTCCATTTCTTTTTCTGTGTATTACTGTAAATATACTGTGGTATCTAGAGCTCTTGCTTTAAAAGTGTTGTTCTTTGGTTTTGAATATGGTAGTGAAGTAACAAAAAAAACCCCTCCAACAACAGCATACACAAAACTCAAAAAACTCCTACAAAAAGAGGAAAAATGAACTTTGCATCACTTGGAAATGAGATAGGAAAGGATATTTGGTTCAACCACAAGATTTTTTTCATTGAAGTTTGTCACAAAATCTTGCAAAATGTATATCAATTTCAAAAGCTTCATTTTTTCACTCCTGTCTTGTGCATATGTGAACCATGTAACTATTGTTCTTATTCTACATGGCCACACTGTCACTCTGCTGATCTTTTAATGACCCAAACTGGATCTAGCTCACTGTGTCTGATTCGTTTGCAGACCTTTTCCAGGATTCAAACTTTCCACCTCAGAAAGTATTGTTAGAAAACCAAGCTTAAGGAAAAGAGATATATTCCAGTGTTTGTAGAAAAAGATTGCCTTGGTAAAGAAACTACTCAGAGTCTGGAAGCCATTTGACTTCATGGAGCTTCATAGTGACTTGACAGGTCTCCATGTAGATCCAGATTCAAAACTGAGACTGTAGCTTGCAAACAAGTCAATAGCCTTTTGAGCAAGGCTTGTCATTAATACTCACTGAATAACTCCCTTTATTAAATAGGTTCTGTAGGGTTTTTTATTTGTATGTATATACACTTATGAGAGTCAATGATGTTAACATCATTTGTTCTGTGAACCTTATTTGCAGGAAAAATGGGGTTTTCTAATTGAAAATATTTAATTTTGCTTTCTTTAAAGCTTTCTGGATTGTACAACTGGTAATTTACAATAACATCTTTAAACATCTTAGAATGCAAGTGTGTTGTGTTAACTACAGTGATACAGAAACATGCATTTCATTTTGTCATTTGTTTTTCAATAGTATTGTACATATCATTGACAGTTGTGTGGTGAACTGCTCTCTTTCATCTACATTTTCCTACTCAGAAAAGTGCTTCTTCCTATACAGAATGTGTGTTGTTATGAATTATATATCTAGGTTTACACCTTTGGTTCTGTATTGATTCTGTGTGATTGGTTTTGATACCTTACAGTACTATTAAATGTCAAGTATGGTCTGTTTTCTCTGTAGTTTGCCACAGTTTGCATGATTGTTTACTTGTAACCAAGATTGCATCAATATATAGATTTTAATTCTGATCAGTGATGGAGGATTCTTTCATTCTCCTAATTAATGTGACAGTAATTTGATTTAGATTTTGCACTTTCAGATTTCTAGTGAACTTTACTAATTAAATATAACATCCAGTCATTACTAAATGAGCATGTTAAAAACTTTTCAGGAGTCCGGATTAATTTTGTGGCTAAAATAAGGGTTGTGATGACTCACCCTGAAGGAGAAGGAAGCACCTTAGATTCTCTGCTATCATAGGTGGTTTCCCAATTTGTACTAGGGCAGGACTTGAATATGTCACACCTTGCAGATGCATGGCCTAAAAATTTGGAATTAAGAAGCCAGGAGTACCACTACCTGTGTGCTCCTTCAAGTTTTCTGCCCTCTCCCCATTCCCTCATTTCACTTCATAAACAAGAATCTGGTCATTAGAATTCAAAGGTTCATTATGGCTGCTTTTCGCTAGATGGTTTCTAGTGGCAGAAACATTTGCTTTGAGCCATGAAGTGTAGGTTCTTTAGCTGTATTGGAGCAACTGTTTGGATTAAAAATAATTTCAGTGACTAATGGAAGGAGTGGAAGCTGCATTATATCAAGTATATGTTTATGTAAAACTAAAGCATGTGGCTATGTAGGATAAGCTAAAAAAATTGTTGAGTTCTGATTAAGGAGGAATGCCTGATTTCTGTAATACTTGTTCCTTTTTGCAGTTAAGTGTCTCAAGAACACGCCAGCTTTTTTTGCAGAGAGATTACAGAAAGCAATGAAGGTAGGTATCTGTGACAAGTTACATAAACTTATAGCATGGGTTTTTTTAAATGCTAGTAGAGCTCTTGAGAAGGAACTGTTCAGCTGAAGGGATTACATTTTTCAGTGGGCAGATGACTAACAGGATGCAGTCATTATTATGAAAGGCTGGAAAAATCTAGCTAATTTGATCCAATTTAACAGAGAAATGAATACAACCATACATAAAACAAAAGTCTTCACTTGGTAAAACACATATATGCCTAAAACTCATTGAAATTGATACTTTTTAAAGTAGGGAAGTCTAGCAGAAATAAATAAATCGGCCAATAAACTCACCAAACTTTCTTGACCCCCTGTAGCTCTGTCAATCCCCCTCTTTTTTTTTTTTTTTTTTTTTTTTTTGAGCTGTCCTTGTGCAGAGGAATTACTTACTGGCCTGCCACTAAATTTAATTTCTTGAAGCATGATAGGCCAAATTCTGTTCAAGCTTATTGAAGTTGGTGGGATTATGCTAGTAAACAGGCATTTTATTTTTTTCCTAGTGCTGTATCATACAGCTTTTCAATACATTATACTGCTGCTTTGTTTGTTTCAGGGAGCGGGAACAAAGGACAGGACTCTGATCCGGATCATGGTATCGCGCAGCGAGGTTGACCTGCTGGACATCCGTGCAGAGTACAAGCGGATGTATGGCAGATCGCTCTACTCAGATATCACTGTAAGATCTGGAGATTTTATCTTCCCTAGCACGATACCCCTTATGCTGGCAGAACACAGACCCTTGTGCTGAACAGCTGTTACCTGCACTGAGTGTAGCTGGCTGTGTTGCATTGCTGCATTTGCTAGGAGTGTGGAGGCTGATGGCCCAGAGGATTGACAACATTTGGGTTTGCATGGGAGCTAGAGATGGGGAGGTGAGGGAAATTGGTCCAGAGGGGTTTCAGAGACCCCTCTATCCCAATCTCTTTATATGATCTTGTGGGAACCACTCAGTCCTCCGGTTAAGTAGCAGTGGTGCTCTACTTCATCCATGTGTTGGAAGACTATAAAGCTTGTAAAAATCTTCTAAAGGATTGCCTCCTCTTTTTCTTGAAAGTACAAGTTTCTGCAAGTAGACTAAACTTCAGATTCTTCAGCAGTTAATCCATCCTCCTATTGCTATGCCTGGCCAGTGGTAGGGTAAATAAGAGTTGGAGGAGAGTGAGTGGTGCCACTTTAATTTACCTTGTAATGAGGGTGCCAAAGCTGTTAAGCCCCTGTTTATTCCTTTTGCTGTGGACATTGAGGGGCTGTAACTTGATGGTGTTTGAAAAGAATCCTGTAAAGATTCTGAAGGATAGTATGTGCCAAATGTTTCCTCTGTGGTAGTTGCATGCCCTGTAACCACCAATGTATGAGTAAAAAGCAGTGAGACATTGGTGGAAAAGCTCTGTCTCGCTTCCTTTCCTCATTCCTCTTTTGAGCTGGCATTAAAATTTAGCATTCAGAAATAGAACAGGCCATACTTGTTTTAATGGACTGACTCGGTCAAAACTTGGCTTCAGTAAATATGGGGCATGCATGTGCACAGTTAGGTGTATGTAAACTCTGCTGTGTATTTCTGTAGAAGTAGAGCCAAAAATGTCCCTGGAAAGAGAGTTCCTTATCTGTGGCTTCATCTCTTTTGGTCATTCTTCAACTTTCCTTTTTCTGGGTTCCTTTTCAGGGTGATACTTCAGGAGACTACCGGAAAATCCTACTCAAGTTGTGTGGTGGAAATGACTAAATGGAGCATTGAGCTTTTCTTAAAAAAGCTGCTATTTTCATGTATTTGCTGCAAAGCATCTTTTTTCTCCATAAGTAAACATGTAATGACCTGTTTCTTCTAAAGCAATTGCATTTTAAAAGATAATACTGCCTATATCTTCAGTTCAAAAATAGTAGTTCAATAATAAATGCCAAAACTCCCCAAAATACCAAGTTTATCTGCCATCTGCTCAGGATTCTGTATAGCACCCTCAGCAGTCTGTGAGTGACAGGTCATTATTTCTTTTCTGCTTATATCATGCTGAAATAATGTTTGTTTTATGAAACAAAAATCACAGTTGTATGATTTAAGGTGGTATTTTGTATAAACATTGAGTGCCATTTTAATGCAAGTTTTATATCTATTGTATGCAGAGTTGGATTTGGGCTAGCCCACTTCCTGATATGTGGAGATAGCAGTCTTGAAGGTTTGTCTCTAGTTAAGACTGTTTTAAAGAAGTTTTGTCAAGTTCTGTTTTCTTTCCTTGATTCTTTTCAAGGAAGAGGTGTTTAACATTTCATTATTGCTACTGTCACAAGGCTGTAGTAATGTTGACAGTAGTAAAGATTCTATCGTTAATGTTTAAAGTTTTTGGATTGTGCCTTAAATATATGTATGTGAGAAGAGATTATGAAATTAAAGCTGTCTAAGTCTTTGCAGACTGTGCTTTTTGGTGTTCATGTTGATTTATGTGTGAGTGATGACTTAGTTTTTCTATGGAAGTTCTCTTCCACAGGATTATTCAGAAATTGTTGCATTGATGAGAGTTTGGGAGTTGTGTGCTGTTGATTAGCAAGTGTCTTTACATAATGTGTAATCTGTAGTTACTGCTCAGTATTTTCATTTTGCATGTTGTAATTTCTGTTACTCTTGGAACTCTGTATTTTTATTTCCTGCTGGCATGGATGACATCTCTTCAGCTTGCTGTTGTCAAAATAAAAACATGTAAAGGTGAAAAGTACAAGGGGAGGGGGGGGAGGGTTTTCTAACTAGGCCAGTGGAAATAGACTGCATGTTAATCAAGAAGGTGCAAACTCCTCTTTCTTCACACACATATAAGTGTGCTCCTTCTGTTGTGTAAGGGGCAGGCAGGTCCTTTTTCCTAGAAGTTTTATTGCTGCTTATCTTGAAAGAAAATGGCAATGGTCCTGGATTTAATTCTGGATTGCACTGTCACCATGGCAAGGGAGAGGAATGTAAAGATTACAGAGTATGGTAGCTGTGTGTTCAAATGATGAATTCTGACTGGGGCTTGCTGACAGGACTCCCATTTTGGTCAATGGCAGCAATGTGTCCTGTGTCCAAAGGCAGACCATACATTCATTTCTGTCTCAATATGAGCGTGTCTTGAGAGGAGTTAGCAGCTGGAAGTGTATCTTCATTGGCTGAAACCAATAGCAAGAGTTCATTTGTTTGCCAGGGAAGGAGGAAGCTTTTGAGTTAAGGAAAGTTTGTTAGTTGTGCTTTAGTCTCAGACTCCACCTGATCCTGTTTTCTTACTGACAATGCTGTATTGGAAATGCAGTTTTGATAAAGTAGGGCTGCTGAAAGATTTCGAATACGAAGTTTGAAACAGTGTCTAAAAGCAAATACCATTTTATTATAAAGCACAGCAACACAGAAGACAAACTACAGCTGAGGATTGTTCATCCCTGCATGAAGTCTGGAAACACAAGCTTATTAAATGATCAGAAGTGCAACTGTTTATGACAACCACACTGTTACATTCAGCTGTCTTCTGTCTTCAGTGCTCAGCTGGTATCTGTGTGGAGAAGACCTAATGTAATTATTTTTGGTTATGAGATTCGGATCAATCTTTGTGGATAAATCTCATTTAAAACATGAATCCTGCCACTCTAAAGTGGGGAATTGTCGCTTTCATTCATTAAATCATATAATTCGTGAGCAATTTGGCAGTTGTTGCAAGATCTAGCTGAGTAGTACTTGATACAGATGTGCTGCAAATGTACTGAGGTTGACTCGGGATTTCTGTTTTAAATTCACTGCAATGCTTTACTAGAATACTTTTCACTTTTACTGGAATACCCCCTTCCATTGCAGGGGTGTAACTTAATTGTTAACCTGTTAACTGCCCCGCACAGAAAACTGGAAACTTCAGTGGATAACACGGTTGGTGAGGACATTGTCAGTCATGGTGACCAGATCCATGCAGCCAACTGCAAGAATCAAAAACCAGCATAAACTCTACTGCTGTCTGCTTTGAGCCTGCTTCCATCATGTAAGTGCACTGTAGTGTGCAGTGTACAGCTGTCTTAAACTAACAAGCAGCCCAGCACTGGCAAAACAGACTTTATAAACATATCTGTGGATGCCTATATCTTTCCACAAGTGGTTTATTTTCCACAGGAAGTGTCTCACCTTGTTAAAAGCGCTTCTGATATTTGGGCAGAGAATGAAGAGCATAGAGCATTATAAGAAAGTGTGTAGAATAGGTGGTCTCATCCAACTAATTTCTGTTGTGGTTTAATTTGTTCCAGAAACGTTTATCCAGGAGCACATTTTGTGTGAGAGGCTTTCATATCAAATTTGGATTTAAGATCAAAATGGTAATACCTCCAATTTTTAAAAAATTTTATTGCCCTCCCTTACTTTGTTACACATGAAGCTAAAGAATCACAGCATCTTAAAACTGAAAGGGACCTTGAGATAACTTCATCTATCCTGCCATTCTAAGGTGGGTTGCTTTCTTTTCTTCCAGCCCTCTCTTTAGTGGTTGTTGAAACCTGATTTTCCAAACTGGACCCAGAATTGGAGTCCTGAGGGCCCCCAGTCCTGAGGCCTTAACTACCCTGAGCTGAATAAAGGAATTAGTTTACATCCTGGGGGAGAAAAGAAGGCATATTTGGTAATAATACATGTAACACTTTCTTCAGCTTAGGTTATAGCCAACCAGATACTGACCATCAAAAATGTCTATAAGTGGAGTTCCTGGAACAGTGGGGATATTCGATGTTGTCTCACTGATGATGTCGAGGAGTGATTTGACTTCTGATTCAAGGTGCTCCACTGTTTTTATTACCTTCTAATGGAAACAAGGGAGAAAGGAGGTAGTCAAAGGGTCAAGTGAAAGAAATTGCACCAGATGTGTTTGCAGAAATGCAAACCTACTGTCCTATAATGCTAACAGCTAATTTAGTCCATATTGCACATTGCAGGGTTAAACATTCCTGGTGTTCTGCTGGCCTCTAGTGGCACCAAGTATTAGCACTTCGTTTTGCGAGAGTTACATTTACAGCACCTGTATAAAGAATAACTTGTCATTTGGCTTCTTGAAGGAAGCTTTGCATTAATTTATTTTTAATTCTTTCTCATTCCTGAGCCACCATTACATCCAATAAAAGAATCTGCTTGGAAGATGAGAGGAGCTAATGGGGTGGAAAGAAGGTGGCTGGGACTAGAGCAGAAGAGACGTAATGTTGCCATTTGAGAACCACAGCATGGAGTTTGGGAACTCCCCAGCTGAGAATAGTTCACAGCTATCTTGTGAGTACTTAGAACACCAGGGAAAAAAAAATTCAAACTTTGCAACTTTCCTAGAATCCCAGTTATAGAGCTCATTTAGCTCTTAAATGTCAACAGGGATGAGCAGAAACTACATTAGTCTTGGAGTCACCTGCAGACCTCGTATCTAGCCATAAGCCAGTGTGAAACTACAAATATAAATTTTGAGATTGTTAGATTAAAGGCACGGTTCTAAACATTTCAGAAAAGGCTGATATATAATAGGGATTGATTGATCAGTTTTTTGGAATTTGTTGAGATTATATATTTCTGGTGATAATGGCTTTATGGATAGTTACAAACTATGACATCTGAAAAAAGTAGTCCAGTCTTGTCTAGAATACAGTCAAGAAGGGACACTGTCTAGAAACATTCTTGTTTTTCTTTGATCAAAGGATAGGGCAGAGGTCTGGTGAGGTTCAGGAGCCAGCACAATCCCTCTTACCTCTTCAATAATATCTAAGCGTTTGTGGATCATATGTTCATTACACCAGCTTTCTCTTTCCAAACTTCCAGGTACCATACTGACAGGATCTGCAGCAGCTGGAAAAACAGACACAGTTAATTAACAGGAGATTTTTAATAGCAGTCCTTGTCTTTCTGGTTTCTGAAGTGGTGTTTCACATGCTACACAGTATTGTTTATGAACCAAATGTAGGACTTGAACCTCATTTCCAATAACTACAGCTGTGCCCCAGTGCTGTGAATGTCTCCTTGCCTGCATGCATCACATTGGTTGGAACAGGGTGTTTTCTCTTGCCATGGGTGGTGTTTTTTTTGTTTGGCTTACATGTGTGTTTGTTTTACACAATCTGGTTTTTCCTACCTGTGTAGGGTAAGTTTATAGGCTGTAAGTCTTGGGTTTCTAAGTGTAAAACCTAACTTTTGGGAAGGTATGCCTTACACAACAGTTCTTAGACTTTCTTCAGAAGCAGCTGGTATGGTAAAACTTTGAAGAGTAGGTAAGCTTCTCTTCTTTCCAAATGGATGCTGATGATGGCTGATGATTCCTCTGTGCCAGAAAGCTGTCCCTGACAGTCTGACTTTGCAATGGGAAGAGAAACAAAGAAAGTGTCTACAGCTGATGTCATTTGCTAACCAAACCTCTTGTATATGCTGCTGTATACAAAGTCACAAATCTCTGTCAGATAACTGTGTTTACCTCTCAGTACTTAGGAGCTCTGGCTCTTTGAATGTTTCATTCTGCTGGCTGTGCTCCATGAAAGGTCAGTAGCTGCTGGTGTCCATGCTTTAGTGGAGGCAATTTCATAATTTCTGTGCAGCATTCAGCAACATTTAAATTTTAATACACCTGCAGAGAACTGTAGCAGAGTATTTTAAACTGTGCTAAAGTGATAATGTATCTTGCTCCATGTAAAGTTAGGTCTTGCTCTTGTTGGGGGCTTGAAGCAGCTATGATAATGGAGAAGCAGCAGTAACTCATTCTGTCATTGTTTGATTGTAACAAAGAGAAAACTGTGAGCATGTGTTATAATGAACAGTAAGACAAACAAGAGCAGTAAGTACTTTTCAGTGCTGCTATGCCAGAGCAGTAGTTTTGGAACTGCTGCAGTGCTTTATCTCAAGCCTGTGCCAAGATTTCTAGAGTGTAGGTGTCAGGTGATGGCAAATGTGTCAGTAAGGATCATTGCAGTTTGAGGTGGGTGAGAGATGTACTCCGAGTTGGAATGGCATCCTTGGAATTGGAAGATGGAGAGGAGGAGGGATTACAATGTGACCTGACTTACTGGGCATTATTTGGAAATTGGTTTGACAGAGATTTGGTTGGGGTTTTTTTAGTGCATTCACCAGAAGGTGGTGCTGCTAGGACAGAATCCCAAAGACTTCGTCTTCCTTTTTACAGAAGAGCGCTGAAATGCAGCAGGTACTTCAACATCAGCTGCTTTGCAGTTGCCCTTTTTCCCTCTTTGCTGTTAGTGGTAGTGGTTTATGAGTATTGTTACTGTCTTAGTCGTCAAGTGAACCATGCTATTTCTCAAAATTTTTGCTTCTTTACGTGTTTTTTCCCATCACGACTGGAATAGTGTGGAGACACCGAAATTGTGCTGGCTGGTTCTCTAAGCAGGTGCTTGTAGGTGGGAAGGTTAGATATGATGGATGACTGACATTTGTTCAAAGCAGGTGTGCTATTATAGGTATGTATAGGCAATGCAAGGTTGTTGCACCTCGCTGTGAGCTTAGCAAAACACTGCACAGCTTTGTGTGTATCTCGAGAACAAGGTAAAGGGGTTGCTATGAGGTGCAGGACTCAGTAATTCTTGGTTCCTTGGGGTGGTTTGCTCCTCTTGTGACAGAGGGAGACAGCTTTCCACCACTCGAAGCACATTGATGCATTATCAGCTGTCATGAGCATACTGAAGGAGGACAAAGTATCTCCTCCTAGTTTGGCAGGGCTATAAGATGTCACTCAGAACCACAGAATTAGTGCAGTGCCTAAAAACTTGATAAACAGGCCAAACCTAAGTGTCTCAGGAAGCACCTGACAGCTGATGTTCGCTAGGCTAAGGGTTAGTATAAGCCAAAGCGTGTCTAGTCATAGACCTCACAGTATGGAGTGCCTGAGGGCTGAGCTAGCAGAAACCTTCTCAGGACCTGCATATCCATGTTTCGTTAGTGACCTTCATACCACAACAGCGCTGCTCTTGAGATTTGCCCCTTCACCACCACACAAGAGCAGGGTATTTCAGGTGGGTGGTTGCTGCTGTTGGCTGGGCAGCCAGTGCTTTGTCAGTAGTGTAGATGTCTTCTGTTTTCTGAGTCCTGGCTTGAGGCTTTGGCTGCCCAAAACACTCACTGTTACATTGTTGTCTGGGTTTAGCTTGCAACCCAGAGCATTATCTCTGGGATGGGCTGTTCACAGGACACATACGGTCCCTTGTAAATACGGCACATATCTGGGTCACTGTGGTCAGAAAATTCAGCCAAAGCAGTAATTTCCATCTGCTCAAACAGAGCACATGGAATGTTGCTTATGAGCACTGCCCTTCTCTGTATTTCAGCTGGTGAAAGAAAGGGACACAATCAGCCTTTGGCACTGACCTTACTCCAGCAGCATCTCTACTTTCATGTAATAATAACAGTCACTCTGTAAAGGAACTAAAGGATGGAAGGCTGCAAACCATGTAAGCAAAAGACTAATGGCCTTTTAGGATACTTCCAGGTACTTGCTTTGTGATGTTACTGAAGAAACATTTTTTAAACATAAATTGGAATTTTTACTTGTCTGTGTTTCAAAGCATATACATAAATACAGAAAACTTTGGTAGTAAGTTTTGAAGCTAACTACTTTTAAAAGTGAGGTGGTTTTTGTATGCCATATAAATTACATGTTTAAAATGTGTGGGTGTTTGCAACTTCTGACAGCTTAGGCAAGTGTGTAGGAGGCATATTTCAATGTCTTAAATCTCTCATTTGAAACTTAATAGATTATTTCATGCAGACGCTCGTAACATTTCAGTATGGCAGAGAGACCATTACCTTTCACTTAATGTTCCATCTGCAAATTTCCACCTGATGTTTCTTGCAAGTGAGATATTAAGTTCTTGAAATCCATTTTATTTTATATGCAGGGTGGTTATTTTCCATCAAGAACCAGAACTCTCATGTTCCATGTAAGAAAATGACTCATGCCTTTTTTCCTCTGATTCAGTCCTCTGTGCTATATTGATGGTGCCCATAAATCTGGGTAGTTCTAACCACCCTGTGCTGTGATGCAGTCAGACACCAGCAGGGAAATGGAGCGTCTCTGAACTGGTTGCTAATAAGATTCTGTTTAATAGAAGAACATACTTAAAGTTTGAAAGAAGCAGCATGATGAAGAGTTACATCTGTGTATTATGGACAGCCTGACTGTACAAAACTTGATCTTATAGCAAGGGAGAGGAAGAACAATGAAGTAAGAATCAAAACAGCCTTACTAAACAGGTTAAGAGCAGAGGCCTTAGATTAAGAATATCTCTCAATTAAGCTCTTCTGCCTCCTGTACGTATTCTCCCAACCCCACAACATGTTGCTTCTCTGTGCTTCCTGAAGAAATTCCCTTCTAGGACTGTCAGAGTTCTTTTTATCCACATGCTGTTAAATGGTTCATTTTGATTATCCCAGTATTTGCTGATGGTAAGTATCAGCATAAACCTGAGCAACTGCATCTTTGCTGTCATTTCCTGCTGTTACTAGGACTGACAGAGCTGAAGTATGTGACCACGCAGAGCTGGTAGTATCTTTGTAAGTATCCTTCCTAATGACACACTGCTGGTCCAAATGAAGTTACAGGCTTGATCTAGAAATTGCTGGGTTGAGTTCTTTGGTCTGCATTACAGAGAAGGTCAAGGTGATTGACTGTGGCTAGCACAGGTTCTTCCCGTGGGAACATTTTGCTATATTTCATAAACAAGATAAAGTTTGGATGTTTTGCAAACAGTTTCTCCGGATTGAGTCAGTTCGGGCTTGGCCAATTGGGCCTAGGGGGAGGTCTCGGGCTGACCAATCTGGGGCACCTCTGTAGACTCTATATATATGGAATTCAAAACAATAAAGTGCCTTTTCTCCTCTCTTTCCTTGTCTGAGAACTTGGGTCAGTCCTCAGCTAGCCGCTCAACAGCGACAATTGACCACAATGTTCCCCAATTGGTCTTAAAAAACCTGTAAAATTCCTTTTGCCTCATTCTACGATCAGTGCAGTTTGGAAAGTTGACTGAGAGTTCTTGTGCTCAGTAGGGTGGGAGGGGTAAAACAAAGCAGGCCACAAGCCAAGTGAAAGACATGTGAGATTGAAACAGGAAACAGATGGCAAATAAGGAAGCCTAAAAACATGTGAGTGAGGGGAATAAAGGAGAACATGTCTAACTCTTCAAGAAAACATGCTGTGCTGTGTGTTTTTGTTTGCACTGCCTTAGGTTTGGCAGTATCATTTTATTCCTGGAGCATATAGCATAAGGTGTCCAGATACCTTTCAATGAGAAAATGATTGGGGGTAGTAATGATTTATGTTCCAACAGGAAAAAGGTCATGAACTGAAGGATCATGTTCAAATAGTGAATCCACTAACCAGTTTGGGAGGAATGCAACATACCTCTGAATGGATTTGCTGATCCTTGCTTAAATTATTTTCTCTCTACATATAAGTGCTGGATTCCACTTAAAAATTTGCATGTAACTTTGAAATACTAGATCAAGAAATCATATGCTTTTCAAAAGTGGTTGGTGAAGATAGCTTGCAGATGAATTCAGGAAAGCTTCAATTGCTTTGAACCTGAAGCGATACTAATAACTATTGGTACTAGTGCTTTCAGACCAAAGACTATATTAAGCTAAGACTGTTAGTCATATTTAATTTTGGGGGCTGTTCTTCAAGGTATCAAAGCTAGTTTCCAGTTATGTCAGCCCTTAATTAATTACATTGGCATCTTTAGATATGGAAGTGCTGAATTAACTTTCTGTGTCACTACCAGTTTCATTATCACAAGTGTGCCCAAATTAATTTTAAGCTGTCATATATAACTTGAGCCATATCAAATTTTATTGTTAGGACATCAAAAATAATTGATTTGGATAGCAAGTGTTCTGTTGAAAATGCTTTTTAAGGCACAGATTCCCTTCAAGTTCTTAGCCACTCAGAAGTGCGTATGTAACTGGACGTAGGGCATCTTTCTGGCTGTAATCCATAAAATGCTAATGCTTAGCATTTAGACACCTCTGAACCACTTTTTAGCATTTAATCTCTATTTTCTTAAAGATAAGGGAATTCTTACCTTTAGTGATTGCAATAAAGACTGCAGAAATTGTAATAAATATTATTAGCAACTTTTACACTGTCATAGGTTATTTTGCTTCACCCTGGAAGCAACGGCATGGATTTGCTGATATTTACATGCAAATACATACATATACATGTAAATATTTAAATGTACACACACCTTTATTGGGCTCTAGCTTTTATGGCAGAATGACAAGGCAAATTTCTTACATGGTAAATATGATCTATCCAAAGTGGGAGATGGAAAGCAGGCATTGTATATTAGAGAGCAAACTAACAGTGCAGGAAGATGTGAAATTTCGGGGTTTTGGCAAGATTGGTTTGTATCAGCTTTTTGTTGGTTTTTGGTTTTGTTTTTATTTCAAGAAGGTACATAGAGAGTTTTTAATGCCTTATTAGCGATTGATCTGCAATATACACATTCACTGAATACTTCAACTACTGCCTAAATGTCAAGTCTTTGAAAGATTTCAAACATGGAACAAAATCCAAGGAATTTCTCTGGTATTCAAGATTTATGAGCCTCTGATAAGGGAAACATCCTGAAGTAAGTTTCTTCCATTAAAACATTAATTTTAGAAGCTAAATAACCATATCAGAAAGTCAACTTCCAAAACTGCAGACCTGGTTCTGTACCTGGTACTCTGGTACTGTTTCTCAAGGTGTAGAACATGCTACTATTTCAGATTCCACATCAGTTAAGATTGTACTTGTTTTAAGTTTTTTTTTTTACCTGAAAGAGAAGGAGTAGAGAGGAGATCTCGTGGTTTGTGGAATGTATTAGTGAAGATGGGTCAGGTACCACATCTCTGCCTAGTCTGTCCTACCCACCTCTGTGTGGGACACCGTGTCACAGTGTGTTCTGGTCTGACATGCATCACTTGTGCTTGTGAGATGTACAAAACGAGAAAGGGGATCTCATAGAAATTGTCCCTGACTAGATGGTCAGCATATATTTCTGTGTAAAACTACTTCATTTGCAGGGAGCTTTTGCTATTGTGATCCATGTAATTCTCATTTCATAAGGAGATCCATCTCTCACCCAGCAGTGGAGACCAAGTACACAAGGCCAGGGATAATTCATGCTTGCACAGAAAAATCTGGTCCCCTGCCATGGCTACGTGCCAGAAGCAAAATTGCTACTTGAAAAACTACTTTCCTTTTTCTGCTCTTTGACCACATTTATGATTGTAAGAAGCACTTAAGTTTTGTGTATTTTCATTCAAAGGAAGAAGGATAGCAATTAAATGTTCCTGTGAGGGAGCTGTTGACTTGGAGCATGTTTCCAGCATTCTGGTCTTCTGAACAAACAGCCAGAGAATATCCTCTTGCACTTGCTGCTGCAATGGAAAATGACTACAGGGAATTGGACTGATAAGAGACACAAGCTACATAATTTGCAGGTGCGTTATTCTAATTAATGCTATATCTTACAATTATGCTTCGGGCTGCAGAAAAGTTTGTCTTTATTATGTAGGTTTTTTTGTGTGACTATGTATTTGTTATGGAAACTAAGGCTAAGTGTTAGGAGGATTATAGCTAGAAGCTGTATAGGACATAATTGTGTGTAGATAAGGGGAAGCTGTTTAGGAAGTAGAGGAGCTATGTCTTAGTATACATAAAGAATCCAAGTTGTGCTGAATTAGTGAGTTTAAGGCTGGCTTGAAAGTGGAGGATGTGAGATACATAAATAATGGATGCCGCCATCAATTTGAGGATAACCACTGGTATCGGGATAGAGAGTTTTTCAATTTTCCAAGAGCATGGCTTTTAGTCTGTGTTTAGTAACAGAAGCTGTGGTCATGAGCAGTGGGTGAGGTGAGTCTGTCACTTATTAGTGAGCTCTGTGATTGTGTAGTTTTCACATGTCTAAGTCATGAAAGTAGAAAGAAATAACTCCAATGAAAGACTATAATTTTAGGGTTTTTTCTAATACCTAAACAAATCTAAGAACTTGTTTGAAGATATATTTTCTCTTGGCAGACACTTCATACGTTCTGCAACAAGTCAGGAAATAGAATAGTGAGAGAAGGGGAGATACACATGCATATACATGCATACCTAAATACATAGTAGATCCTGACGTTCAGGGCCAGGACTCACAACTGCTTCAAGCAGAGCAGATCAGCTGCATTTATGAATAGAGGTACATCCTGCAGACGAAAAACAGGAGTCCTATATTTCTAAACTACTGATTTTTTGGGGGAGTTGATATTAACTTTTGCTTCAAACTTGGGGGTTACTAAGTCCACACAAGTTAAATTCCTTTTAACTAAACATAAGAAAACATAGAGCTTTACAGATATATAAAATCTCTTTATAAAAGGCTAATTTCTGTACTAAACCCTGATCTCCAGATGCCTCACAATCTTAAGAAACACACTTATTTCTGGGTACACTTTGTTGTTATAAACTTTATTTCTCCTTCCTTGTTGGAGCTCAGAGGTGGGTTTTGCAAAGACTGTAATCTTTGCATTAGAGACAATACTGCGGATAGGTTTCTATAAGAACAGAAAATACCTATAACATGGAGTACAGGTTAAACCACTAAAATAAACCATTGTTAGCAGAGAAATATGAGTCCAGGTCTGGTCTAAGATAGGATATCTATCATAAATTTTTATTGTGGCTTTAATTCTACAATGCACTGGTTTAATCTCCTAGAGAAAAAATGTTCTTCCGTGAGAACACAAATGGTCGATTTTTGGCAAAATCTGGCAGTTCTAAAAGGGGTTTTCCTTTCCAGTTTCTAAGCAATGGTCTAGCTTATAGATCTTCCCAGCTTTGATATTGCATGTGAGTATCAGAGAATTCAAAAGATTCTGAGAAGTGAAAACATGTTAGCTGAATGAAAAAACATTCATACACTTGGTCTACTTTAACTTGTAGTTAAAACCGAATGAAACTTCTGCTGTTTAAAAGCAAATCACGCCACAGTGTGGAGTTTTGAGCAGCAGTGCCTCCGCTGGAAGCTCTCCCTGGTAGAACGCTCAGCGTTTGGTGTGCTCAGCTAATGGCACACGTCAGGGGTGCCAGCCTGCTTGCTAGGTACTTGTTTGTCCAAGAACTCCAGGTCACCTCCCTGCCACGCATAAACGTGGAGCAAAATCTTTGCTGTTGGGAAGCTACACCCCTCAGAATGATTTGCCTGGATGTTGCTGTAGGAATGGAAACACGTTTAAATGGGGCAGGTATTGTGCTCCAGGCTACGTTGTGTGCTGCATTTGAGCAGCATCCCACAAATTAATCCAGCACCAGCAGCAAAGCACTATAAACTGAGGCAGGAGCACATGGTTGCATCCACAAGGAGCCCCATGCCATCCTCTCCTCCCGAATGATTTGGAGGCTGAGCTTTTGAATATCAGATAATTTGTATTAATGGCTGGATTAAAAGGTAAATTCTAGTCTGGCTGAATAATTTTTAGGAGGAACCCTCAGGAGTTAGGATGGGGGGGATCTGCAAAGAAATGAAAAGTTAGATTCCCCAACTTAAGAGTAGCAAAGGGAAAGTAAGGATTGCTTTCTTAAGTCTGTCAGTCAGGCAGGTTGCTCCCCTGGCCACAACAGACATAAAATTTCTTATCTTGCATAATATACACCATTAAGACAATAAACATGATTCACTGAGTAGCTACCACCTGGCATCATACTGGGTACTAGTCTTCACTGCAGTTGCTATTCAAGTGCTGTTCTATTTAACTGGATTTTATCTGAGTTTGCTAATGATTTGAGGTTAAAACCATAATTTTTTGGGGAATAGACAAAGCCTTTTTTTATTTTTCTTTAACTTCACATTTATTTTGGTGAAGCTGGCAAAACTCAAAAGAGGATACTGAATTCTTGTGGAGTGAAAACAAGTTAGAGTGCTCTTGCATTGATATTTCAGTTCATCACTGTGATAAACATCACAGAGCTAGTTAAGTTGAAGGGAGTCAGGGCAAGGCGGAGTGACTAGGACTTGGGGGCAGAAGGGGCTAACAGTTTTTCAGGAAATGTTTCGAATGTAATAGGATCTTACTACCCTGCCATGAAATACAACTATTGTGTTGTCAAGAAAGTAGGACCAGAGGGAAAATAAAGCTGAGCCTCAGCTAGCAGAAAAGATGTAGTACAAACAGGCTGGGAAGCCAGGTTTGTGGTTACACGGGGACTATAAACCCTTGAACTAGCCAAACTGAATAGCTTTCAGTCACACTACAATGTGATTACAGGTTATTCAGCACTAACTTCTTGTTAATGAAAGTAGAATTCAGATGCAGGGTTATCAGATGTACTCCATTTATGCTTTGTACAACCAAGGCTTTTGGAGAAGGCATTATGTACCTCAAAATCTCAGGAATAAGCAATCCAAAGCAGAAGAAATAAAAACGTTATGCTGTTACCAGGAAATTTTAAAAAGAAGGCTTTGAATAAAGAAAAATCTTTCTCTAATCACCTTGAACTTCAATCTCATTTCTGAGTGGATTAGTGTGATATTAATACAGCTGCCAGAACAGTAATTATGGGAATTCAGGGCACTGTCTGCAGCACCTCAATGTGGTTCTAAATTTCTGAAGATAGAGTGATAGTATCTCCTGTAAGAAATAAAAAATATCTACCAAAACAATATGCCTACAGGATAGACTTTAACGCCACAAAAACGGAGTTTTTCATGTTAAAAACAACATGCCCACAGAATTTTGACACATACCTGTGCCACCTTCACATGAAATCCATAGAGTAAGCAATTGTTTGCTTCCCCCTCCCACCCCATGCAAAGGCTTTGGCTGTACTACAATTAAGCTGAAGTTTCTGCTTTGCAAGTTCAGAGTCACTTACCTAAAAGATCTTGTTCCTGCAGGACTAGAACAAATGCCACTGCCCAAAGGAAAAGCATGGTTTCAGCCTGTCCAGGCTCTGCTGCAGTTGTGCTGGAGAGCCCCGCAGCCTCCCTCCCTCCCCGGCTTCACATCAACTCCTCGTCCAGCCCTTCGAGCTGAGGTTTAGCCAGAGTTAGGCGGAAATATGCCTAGGCTGAGCCAAGATTCTTAAGCTGTTCTCTTCTGCTTCCCTCCTTTTAAGAAGCACCCTTCCAGCTCCATGCAGAGCCCAGCTACTCAGGCAAGCTGGAAGTGGCCCAGGCTTCCCAAAGGTTTTTTTTTTTACCCTTGTATTTATTTACACAGACTACAATGGAATGTGATGAAAAGCTTTGGATCCTGTAAATACACAAGTGGGGCAAGGAAAGGGAGAAAGGAGGAGGAAGGGGTGCTGGATGTTTCTTTCCCTGTATAATTTCATCTAGGGCAGGCAAAGCAGGAGCATTGGAAAACACAGTATCTTTAGATCTTGTGAGCTTATAGGGCTTATTTCATTATATGCTCTTTTTGAAGAGTGCGGAAACAGCTTTAGTGGACAGTACAATGTGTGGCAGGCAGTGTTGTGGGAGGTGGCAACTGTCTGTGGTGCCTTATGCTTGGACAGGACCATAGGGTCTTCTGAGGAGCCATCTGAGCTCTTTTCAGTTTGGCAGCTTTTTAAAATTGGTTTGGCTTTGTAACATCATGTGCAAAAATAGCACTACTCATGGTAGCCTGGCAACGTGTGTGATTTTTAGCAGAATCTTGGTTGAACATTGTTTGTCTTGCAGGTTTCTGGGTGTTGACTGGGTAAGCATCAGTCTTTGACCCCTCTAGGCTGGTGTTCAAAGACTTAAGGTATCTCCTTCCTGGTATTGTTCCTCATATTCATTTGAGTTACCTTTTTTCAAACTATTGCAAGAAAAAAGTGAAAGGCTGCAGAGACATCCTACTTAATCCTAAAGACTGTTGTCCTGGAGAGATAGTGTTTTAACCATTGAAGATAAACCCCTGCAAACCAGAACAGATTTACTTCCTCCCTAGCAGTCAAAAACTTAAGTGATTTGAATATCTGAAAGTGAGCCTGTAGAGATGCTAGCTCAGAGTTCAAAGTATAATCATCCTCAATGACTTCCATATCAAGTTAGGTTGTAAGCTCGGTTGCAAGGCAAAAATAGCCTCAGTAAAAGAGATTCTGTGACTGGAATTTAGCTGGTAACTTTCATGAGGCATAGAACAACCTCAGTGCTTATAAAGCCCTCAGGGTTGATTTGAATAAGTTAACATTTTTATGTAATAAAAAGTAAATTAGCTATGAAAATTGGAGTGCCAGTGTTTTTCATCTCTATGTAGCATAGTGCAATTCTTACAAATTCTTGTTTTGAGGATAAATTTGATTATGCCTGTTGAAAACTTATATAAATCTTAATTTTGTTATAAACGGGACTTGAGAGGGGAACTACGAAAGGTAGCAGTGAGTCTACCCTCGGTTTTACCCCATGTTTGAATATGAGATGCTGATGTGGTAGGCTGTGATTTTTGAAGTGAGATGATATCTATGTGTTCTTTGTGCTTTGAAGATAGAGGACTAGGGAGCAGAAGAAGAGTATTTATGAACAGTTGGCTGCTCTTTGCTGAATGTGTTTGTCCTTTTCCTGTGTCCTTTTTTAAGCAGAATCACCCAATGCGTTCTCTGTGTTGCAAAGAGAGCCTTTCATGGATGATGTCTGCAAACTCTCTCTGCCATCCTCTATGTCTCACATTAAGAAGCGACAAACATTCATTGAAAGTTTTCCCTCCAACATACTGTAAAAAATATGGCAATTTCCATTCCAGACCACCTTTGCTGAGGCCACTCACCCCATTTACAGCACATTTCCTTGAGGTTCCTCTTGAGTTGAGCTCAGGCTCCTGGAACAGTTCAGCCCCTCTAAGGCACTTGCTGCATATTTTTGCATACTGTGTTATGTTTGACTATAGTGAGGTGCTGGTCTGATAGCCATGGAGAACTAAACAAAATAGTGTGGGTTTTCTCTTGTTTTATCCTCCAGGGGTTGTTTCTGTAATCAGAGAGAAGTTTTTTCCACTGTGCAGAAGTGCAGCCAGAAGGGATATTTCTGCCAAGTGGGATTTTGCTTTTCAGTAGGACTACCTGTCCTGAGATTTTTGGTCATCTTGGTTAATTACCTCAGATTACTTCTGTTATTTATAAGTACTCAGAAGGAAGCTGCCAGTTTGGACAACTTAACTGGCAACAAAAGTACAAAAAATCCGGGAGGTGTAGCAATACCCATCAAATTGTAAAGTAGATTTTTCAGAAGACAGAGGATTTGTGAGCAGAAGAAAAAATATGATGTAAACGTGTTTGTGTTCTGAAAAGTTAGTCAGTAACTGATTACCATCAGAGAAAGCATTCTTTAGCACATTCATCTTGGAAATGGCCATATGTGAGAACACAATGAGATCATATGAATATAGGTTTGCACGAAATCCAGCTGTTGAGATGTTCCCAAGATACCAGCAGCCAAAAAAAGCATAGCAGTGAACAGGGATGTGAATTTTTGCCAGCAAGCAGTTTGGTGAAAGGGAGTGCAAACATAAGGATTAAGTCTATTTTGGGAGATGGGGTTTTTTTGTTGTTTTTTTTGGTACGGTCTTTCTGTATCTCTTTGTTGGATGAGTTAAATGCTCGGCAAAAGCAATAAATAAGTGCAAGTGATCCCACAGAGTGCATAGGGAGAAGGAATGGAATAAATAAACGGTATGTGTCGACAGAAGACATATGTGCCATGTGAAAGAATCACATTGTTATTGGGCATGAAATCTTGCAGCATGGGCATAGCTGAGCAAACACTTGGGGAAAATTGGATTTTATGAGTGACCCAGAGAAAATTAAGTGGACATTACTTCAGGAAACAAAAATATGGTAGATAACCAATCCTTGTAGGGAGACGAAAGTGCCTTACCCTGAAGAGAAGGAATTGAAAGAGTATAATCTCCACCCTGGATTTGACACTGGTGGATGTTGAAATCAGTGCAAGTTTTGTGTGGTCTGCCTACCTGCTCCTGAGAGAAGATTTGTGTCCATTAGAGACTGTAGAGGTACCTTGGGCTCTCATCACAGGCTTAACTTCTGTCAGCTGCTCATGACCAGAAGTTCTTGCTACTTGGAAGCTGTTGAACACCTTATGTAAACTGAGACTTGTTTCATGATCCATTTAGAGAAGGTCAATTATTTTTCACTCTCTTAATTCACTCGGTTTCTGACTGCTGGGTTAGAACAGCTGTTGAACAGATGCAGAAGCAGAATTTTATTACCTGGAGAGGTAATACCTCAGAGCAGAGAAGAGCAGGTATACAGCTTTTGGGCTGCTTCTCAGGGAAGCAGAAGCTTGCTCTGCAACAGTACATCCCTTTGGTGAACAGAAGAAGGGCCTCTTGCAGTGGTGATTTCATTAGAATGAAGTAGACATTGCCATTTAAAGCTTTTGATAGTATTGATTCTTAGCACCACATCTCTGGCAGTCTCCACAGAGCCTCCATGCCTCTGTTTTTCTTGGAGCAGCTTCTGTTGGAGTTACAGATCTTATGGCTGCAGCCTTCAAATGTGTGAGTACCTTTATGTTCTGTGCCAGTGAAAGCCCCTCTCTGGTCTGTGGTATATCAACTTGTACTAGTGTTTATTATCTCGATTTGCAGGGGACGTCAAAAAGTGTCAAGTTCTCCTGCTATTGTCACAAAAGCATAGTCTTTGATACTATTAAAAAACCCATATCACATGGTTCATAGTGTGAAGCACTGTGAAGATCAGCCCTGTCTCTGCCTTCCCTGGAGAAGTTAACAAACGTATGTGTCACGGAGCAGACAACTCTGATCCAGCCTTCTCCAAAACAATACGTTCTGTGCTATGCCTAAAGCCAGCAGTGAGTCAGCTGCAGGAATTGACTCTCTGGTGTCATCTTGGTGCCAGCACACTAGGCTGGATTCTGTTCGCCAGCATTAGGTAAGCATCTAATGGCTTCAGGCTGTTTTCAGTCTGTGGCTTCAGCTTCCTGAGCAATGATTTGCAAGGAAACTGAATCAGAAAGCTGAAGGGAAAGGTGGGTCACATGGAATACTAGTGAATTATGTTGTTTGTTTTGTATTTTTAACTAGTTATTTCCTTTCATTTGACAGATTTCAGGCATTTTATGAAACCTGGCCATGCCTCAGGAACCCTATGAAATATGATATGCAGTATGCCCACCCGTTTTAATGAAAAGAAACATTTGTCTTTAGAACATTGGATTAACTATATTTCCAGCTAAACTGGTGACTCAGGAATAGACTCCTGACTCCCAGTCTAGTATTGCACACATGGTGACCTGATATTTGCTATATTTTTTTATTACAGAAGGTTGTGGTCCTTTGCTGTTGTGACTTTACATTGACCCATTTGTGTCACATAAAAATGAGAAATAGATCTTGAGTCTGTCGTGGATAATATTCGGGGAAAATAATATTCATGGGGGAAGTACTTGATTATTCCCAAATTAGGATTACTCAGCCAGTGTCTTTAGCAGATCAGTATTGTAAACCACACCAATTAAATGAGATAATTACTTGAAACTGAAGCCACAATTTCATGCCATGGAGTAACAGCTCATAGCTGAGAAGCTATTCATGGGTTGAATAGCACCTTGCTGAACACAAGTCATGACAATCAGCAGTATAGCAAAGGTCTGTTACTTAAGAGCTGTGTGCCTTTCTGCATTAGGGAAGGCATCAGCCATGTATGTAAAGCCTTTGAATATAGGTAATATTTGCTGTGTGAGTGGAGATACCTAAGAAAAGAGAGAAACAGCTGGAAATAAATCCTATTTTCGTTTGCTACTCAGCCTAGTCTCCTTTCCTCTTAATTACCACAAGGTCATGGAGACTTGGAAGGGGAAGAATGACTTGCCAGAGAGAGAAGCCAAGCTAATCACTCCACTGCCATTCCTCTGAAAATTTACAGTATGAGTATAATTTTAAAGCCAACGCAGTAAAAATCTCTGGTTAAAATTATTTTTAAAATATGTGTGTGAGTGAATATACAATACTGTAGCAGGATGATAGTAGTTCCTTTGTTATTACAGATCACTTACATCTTTAGCTGCAATTTTTCTTCAAACATGCTTCCAATACATGTTGCCAGGCAGAGAGTGAACAAGAATGTGTATTAATTTTTTCATCCTGCTGCCTTTGTAGTTAATCACATGATGGATCCTGTCCAACAAGATTCCCCAACAGTACAGCTAGTTATTACTGGATGGTATTGGCTTCTCAGCTCTTTAATTCCAGCTGCAAAACTGCATTAAAAGACAACTTAAATACTTTCATCATGCCACTACTTAATAGGAGAATTTGTGGTAGTTGCCTTAGGGAAATCGTGTAACCATAAGAAGGATGAGGAGTGCCCATGAAAAAATTTCTATCAAAAGTTCATCCAAGGCATGAAAAACCTTGTGAGCATATAACAAATGAACAGATTAGCACACTCCACAAACTCTGGAGGCAGGACATTAACTCCAATTGTTGGAAAACAGATGTGAACTCCACTGTTGTACTCCACCCTTTAAAATAATTTTTTTCTAATGAGTTCATTAAAGTGCAATGGGTTCCATATGTGTTTAGGGGGAGGCTGATGGTGGCTACACTTGCTATTAGTTTGCTGTATCTGCATGCATAGTTTAGATGGTGTTAAGGATGAAAGAAGTAGGAGTGAGAATTATCACCCAAAGCAGCATCCATGTAGGAAATCAGGATAGCATGGCTGATGTTTCCAATGTCAGATTTTAGGACATCCTTCCTTGCCTTAAGAGACCAGTTGGCTCAAAGTTGAACGATCTGTTACAATAGTCTGTCCAGATACAGTAAAATGCTTTAGATTATCTGTCCCAACTGTCCTTTAATTCAGACCCACCACTGGAACTCATTGTAAGAATAATAGAAATATTATGTCTTAATGCAGATATTAACCTATGTAATTCTGTATTTTTATTTCTGTGCTGTTTTTATCTTCTTGAATATCTCTTTTTGCCATTCTCACAATAATGAAGAATTGACTTTTTGTTTCACAGTGGTGACGATCTAATGTCTCTTCTCATTAACTCTGGGAAAAGTGGAAATAGTAGATTAGAGGATAAAAAACATGGAAGGGAAATGGAGGGCTCATTGCATGTGTTCGAGGAATAAGAAGCATCAGAGGTGAGGACAAGAGCCAATTGAATCATCAGGATGCTATAAATAATTCCAGAGTAATCTCTTTATCATTAGGAAAGTGAATTAGTAGAAGCTGATAGGGCAAAAGCCTATGGTTTGAATTTAGAAGAAATTATAGCAGTCCAGGATGCACAAAGTGTGACTTTGGGAGTGACTTGGCTGCACAGCTGTGATGGAGATGTTGGAAGGAGAGCATGGGAGCAGGCGGAGGTGAGGCGAGCTGGGGGCGCAGCCCAGCCGAAGGGCAGGGGAAGGGCCGTGGGGAGCGGGCTGGCAAACACGTGTGAATGGCCCCTGGCAGCTGGGGAGCTGTCTCACGGGTGGCACTGAGGTGACCTATTTCGGGCCACCAGGTTGTCCCAGGAGCCGCTTCGTCTCCTGCCCTCCTCTTTGGCTCAGGCGGCTTCTTCCTTCTCTTCCTCCCATAATAGCGCCGGGCAGAGCCCAGGTGAGCTGATCTCCAGCACAGCGTGAACTGCAACCGAGAGTTCAGCGTTTTAATTAGACACAGCGGGAGGGGAGGGAAGAGGATTTGGATCAATGAGTGTCTCGGACAAAGGAACTGCCCCCAACTGTTCAGTACTTGACCTTGAGTGTGCTTAGGCTGCTGGGGAAGCAGAGTTCAGTGGGTGCCGATGCTGAGGAGGCCGGAGGGTGGCACCCCGGCAAAGCATTGATTTACCTTCAGCAAAAAACAGTATCTGTCTGTTCTTCAGTGCTGAGCAAGGCCACGGCAAACACCTCCGAAGGCTTTTTAAGCCTCTGAAAGCATCATGTAGTAGTTATCTATAGGCTGTGGCAAACCAGAATCCCTTTGGGAGTAAGTCTGTTAAAAACCCCCCAAAACCAATTGTGTTTCAGCTCACGTTCACTTGCCATTTGAATACCTGGTGATCTCTGTTAGTGAGAATAAATTATTGCAGTAGTGCTTTGAAATTATATGGTGCCACCGTGATGTTCTAATGCATCTGGAAGAGCTGAAGTGAAGCTGCTGGTCACAGTTGCTGTGCTCTGCACAGAGAATCAAATGTGGATTTTCAGTGATTCCCTGCATGACTTTCAGCTGGTGCACTTCCACTCTGTGTGAACATAACTGCATGACCAGTGCTTGAGACCCAGATAGACAAAACCCCCGGAGTCAGTGATAACATAGGGGATCTCATGCTATTCAAAGATTACTGGATACAGTCTTTGTTCATTAATAGAATTTTTGAGGTGGCTTAGAATAGACTATTGAGGACTGTCATGAATCTGCAATGCTAATCTGCTGCCTCTGCATGTATTAGAAATGTTATCCTACCACTTGAAACTGAGATAAGCAGGATGTCACAATTAAATATCCCAAATAGCAGCACAAAATATTTTGCTGGTTCTTATCAGTTATTTAGTCTCAGTAGTAGAGAATGTACATTTTTTTGTAACAGCAAGGCACAAGCCTTGTGCTGGAGTTCCCAGTTTTTCCTCATCTGATGCCATTGGTTCAGCAGCTTAATATTGGACCTCTTACAGATATACATACTATTTTGAGGAGATAATTTTTGGACTCTAATGTAAACTTTTGCTCTTTGTCTTGAGAAATATCTCATCCTTTCTGCAAACTGTTTATATTAAACAGATACAGTCTGTCCCATAACTTTAGACAAAGCATATCCAGGCTTCCCTGTTGCCTCTTGCTCCAAATATGTTCTTTGAATTGATGCCTGCCCTTTCTTTCAGGCACTGTGAAATATAGCTTGAGGAGACCAAATCTGTTTCCACTGATTTCAATCTACCTTTTCTGAGCTCCCTAAAGATAACAAATGGGAATGCGACATTTTGCTGCCATGGGTCAGCTGCTATCTGACAAGTATAAACCCTGGTCTGCTCTATAAATATTGATTTATGAAGAATCTGAGATGGGAGGTAAATTAGTATTGTTAATTAGAAGGAAATGGGAAGCTTTTTGGTGCTTGTTTTTTTTTAATTGACAATTCTTTGTGAGTTGTCTTTATTTCATTATCCATACTGATTATCACAGTGGTTTACCACCACATTTGTATCAATATATTGCATAATCCTCAATTATCATTTTGGTTTTCTGAGTTGCTGTTGTCTGAGAAACTTCTATTGTTTTTTTTGGCTTAACTGTAGGCTGCCTCCACCCTTTTTCCTTCTGCAAATGATCAAATTCTGTAGAGAATTCTCTCTTTGGATAGACTATCGCTTCCCACCCATGCTGTTCTCACTGAGGTTGGAAATGTTTCTAATTTTATTTAGTAGGGAAAAGCTTGGCTAACCCTTCAAAACAATCTTTCAAGTCCTGTAATTCAATAAAGTCCTTATTTACAATGGCCATAGCTCTTTTTCTCAGTGCTGTCCAAATGGAGTTCTCTCTGGTTACAAGAGAATGAAGCATTGTTTTCCCTTTTGACAGCAAAATGGTTCTATTTTATTTTTCAGTTCAGGAAAAGTGCAGCATAACCTTGTTTAAAAGGTTTTCTAGAAAAAGAAGCAGCTGTTACTCTCCACATTATGCTATTTTTAATGGGTTTTGAGCCAAGGACTGAGGGAGGAAGGCTGGCAGTTGCATATGACCTGATGAGTGTAAAACTATTATTTTGAGACTTGGACTTTCCAATTATTTCCAGTCCTAATCATTGCTTCTTCTTACACACCAGCATGTGAGCACTGCATTTCAGTTCTGTCCATTGATTAAAGTGTGTACTTTATTTCTCTCTTTGGACTCAAAATTATTTTAGTACAAGATAATATTTTATCATGATGTAGATTAAAACACTTCCCAGTAACTTCCATTTCAGATGTATAGAGTGCCTCTGACTGAGGCTGGTTTTACTGAGGTCTCAGTTAGGTGTACCTGAAGCTGTGCAGGTATGAACGATGATTTCCTTGCACAAATGGATGAAGTGTGAGTGGTGGCAGTGAAAGTTGTAAATGAAACCTGTGGAAAGCTATACAACACTGAGGCTCTCTTCCCTCAGGACCCACAAAGAGCACCTGGGAAGGAAGTAAGAAACTCTAGATTCGAAGAGAAATGTCTTCTGGGGTGACCTGTAACTTAGTGTTGTCCTTGACAGTTTCATGGCAATTGTGTTATATATCACTTGACCATACCAGGAGTGCAATTATATCTTACTTAGCCCTTCCTTCCACCCACATAAAAGAAAAAAACAAAGCTGAAAGGTAGTTTTTCCTTCCTGCAGTAATTGTGGTGTTTTTCAAAGCACTCTGGACAAGTTTGAAAGCGGCAAGGGCTTGGAAAGAATGTTTGACATGGGCTGAAATCTACAGTAGAAATTTCCAAAGATCCTTTTTCCCTAGTGAACTGCTTGTTTGGGAGTGTTTTAGGATAGCAATTCAGTGCTTCATGTGCTTCTGTCCTGCAGCAGCTTGGTGAATTTTTTTCCAACTCCTTGACCAAATCATCCCAAAAGTCCTTTTACTCATTCTGCATGATCTGCAAGTGTCAATCACAGATCAGAGCCTCATTTGTGAGGAGCTGAATTAATGTCACGATTTGAGTGCATCAGTTTGGAACCCCAGACACCCAATAGCCAGGGACTGCCATTTTCACTGCTTTAATGTTTCATTTCCAGCCCACCATTGCAGTTCAAATGTGTAGTGAACAAGCTAGTAACTCCCCCTTCTCTCTGCGCTTCAAGGCACCAGTAAAGTTGGCCTGAAGGTAACTTGGCTGCAGGGCTGCAAGTGCTGGCAGCAGCTGAGTGCATTTTGTCTCATCACTCCTGGTGGCAGCATGCTGCTGGGCTGTGGCCACTTGTAGCACATGGCACCACCACAGCCTGCGCATTCACCACCAGGAAAGGGAAGAATAAAAGGGGTTTGTGTATGAGAAACTGGAAAAAATGGTGAATCTGGAGCTTCATCAGTGCTGATGAAGTCAAGAGTACATGGGCCTGCCTGCCACGCCAGTGTAGGGAAGGCTCCACCAGCCCAGCTCAGACTTTCCCAGAGATCCCAAAAGACTATTTGATCATTTATTGGGACTCTCCCGTATAAATCAGTTTATAGTATTTCTCACAATCTCCAGTGGGGAGGGTTAGGTCACAGCTTGGGTTAGATTTTATGATGTGTCTGTTCTCTGTCTTGGAGATCAAGATTTTATATGATCCCAGTAGAAAGCAGAGGTTACTGAGGGACCACTTATACTTGGAAATGGGCACCTGGTCCATCTCCAAGCAGCCTGGAGACTGCGCTCAATCAGAAATATATTCTAGAGGAGAGGTACCATGTCCCTGCTGCACAGCCATTCTGCATCTGGAACTGTGACTCTGCCTTTGCTAGTGCTCTCTCAGGGCAAAGAAAGATTTAGATGGAGTTTATATGTATATATACACATACATATATAAACCCCATAGATACATATAACCTATATCTATCTATATCTATCTATCTGTAGGTAACTGTTGCTATAGTCTTTCCCCTAGATGGTCTTTTCTTTATGATCTAGACACCTGTATTTTTCTGCTACCAGGACTTGTGCCAAGAGAAGACCTGAACAAATTGAGCAGTCTTCTCTGTGCCTCAGTCATAAGGACCTGGATGCCTTGGTGCTGCCTTAAAGGATCCCTGCAGTGACTCAGCCACCCCAAACCTGGCATCCCTTTGCTGCTGCTCTTCCTACCAGTGTCCTGCTTCTCAGCCCTGGGCCCTGCAGCAGGTTGGGATCATGCTCCACAGCTAAGCAGTAAGTAACTAAAGCTTCAAGTGTCCTGCTAACAGAGCGTCACCCAAGCATAATCCAGGCCCTGACTCAAATTGACAAGGACAGGTTGCGCTCTGAAATAATCTCTTTAAATAGCAGCAACCAGCTCTTTCAAAGGCACTTCCCCCCCAGCCAGTGCTGAGAGCCGCTTACAGCACGTCACCTGCTATTTCCCACCCAGGCAGTGCAGGGCTGACACTTCTCACAGGCAAGTGTGTCCCTGCCAGCAGTCTCCCAGCTTTTGCTTTGCACCAGGAATTACAATGAATTTTGCAGCACAGTTTATTTACTTCAGGGTGTTAAAAAACAGAAGTCCCAGGGACCGCTACAGGGAAGATGAAGACTACGACCCTTTCTGGCAAAGGTTGGAGAATATTGCTGTCTGACTTAGAGCTAGAGCGCTCCTTTATCCCCTCGGGGTCTACCCAGGGCCAGGCCCACGGACATGACAACCCCTGGACCCCTCCTGCCTCCTTATGGTGTTGTAGTTGGAGTTTTGCTTCACCTCGTTGTTTATTTAGTCGCTGTGCTGTATAGGTAATGCTATCTTTTTCTTTTCCTTACTTTCTTAAAAAAATTAAACCAAACAAAAAAACCTAGGAAATTGTTTGTAATTTTCCATAATCTCCCAGGGTTTTATGAATATGAGTTGCTCTTGGAATTATCCACTAGAAGAAGTGGAGATTTGAATATTTTTAGCCCACGGAGTTCAGCTTTTTTATTTCTTCATGAGTACAGTATCAGAAAAAACCCTAGACAGGCCAATGGACTGCTGAAAATTTATCTTGGGATAGCCCATGTCAGGTCCTGTTATTACAGTTCTGTGGTTGTCTTTGTTCTGGTGCTTATGGTGATCTTGAATTCCTGTTTTCACTCTTGGATGGTGCAGATGGAATTTAAGAGTCATCTAGTGTAGCTCTTGTGTACCATGAGCTGAGGCTGTGCACACACATGGCATGGTGGTGTTGTGCAACCTCATTCTTAACCTTTTCCATAGTTTTTTTCTCCCTCAGTTTTATTATCTGGACACCACTAGTGAGATCATGCTCTGGCTTTGCCAGATGTGGTACAAACAAGGGACAATTCTCATTTCCTGCATCTCCTTGTTGCAGATGTTGCTAACATTTAAAACTAATTGTTTCAGTGATCCTGATGCTGTTATTAAAAGGGAAGACAATGTCCCAGCTTGGCACTGCAAAAATGGCTTGCCCAAAGTCACCCATGATGTGACCTGTTCTGCAGTGCACTGTCAATCTCCTTTCAGTCCAGGACCACTCTTTCCTCTAGGTTTAGTCATGCTATTTGTTCCTAATTACAAGTGAATTATGGAGATGTGTAGGCACCAGAAAACCTCTAGACTCAGAATACATTAAACTTAGGAAAAAAGTTTAATTGCTTGAAGAGTTTCATCTGCCAAGCTGTGTGAAGTGTTGGATAGTGATCATTTGCCATTCACTGCTGTGAGTGTGTTACAAAGACTTTTGAGAGAGATAGGTTTGTTTGAGGGACAGTTGGTTACCTCTGCTTCAACACTTCCATGATGGGTGGATGGGTGGCCTTGTGAGTTCTTGCTTTCAGATTGGTTTTTCTAGTGTTGTCTATTTAGCAGCTGACACCCAGTTGCCATTGCCAGCAGTAAGCAATTACATTTGCATAGTGTGTGCAGAAGAATGGCAATAGATTATGACCAGGATGAACGCAGATATAGTGCTGGGCTCAGGCTCTGCTAAATCTGACTTACTAAAAGTAAGGAGAGATTTTATCAGAGGTGATAATACAGCTTGGCTGTTTCCTGCATGAGCTTGAGCTTTCTTTTTTGCTGGTGCAGCACCACATGGGTTTGTCAGACCTGTGTATGGTGAATCAAGTGAAAAAGGCCTGCTCAGTCTCAAGGCTGGGTTATTATGTACCCATCTGTGCTGGATGGTCACAGTGCTTACCCTTTTAACAGGCTGGTTACTAAGCCCTGATCTCTTTGTCTTTAAGACACTCTGATAAATAGCCCTGCGGAAGTCTTAGGCAAGTCACTGGATCTGTCTGTGTCCCAGTTTCTATCAATAAAGTTGAGCTAATATTTGCTGAACTTGTCTTTCTGTTTGGGGGAAGGTGTTGGTGGTTTCCTGTGGGATTTAGGAACAATCACTTTGTGTAGGGTTTAGGTATATAAATGTCAGATGTGCATTTTATATTTTTATCCTGTATGTGCCACTAGTTGGAGTGATACTGTCTCGAATGGGTGTTTCTAAGTACTAGAATTACACAAAACAGTGGTAATTCAAGACAGTCACTTTTGAGTGTAGTATTGTCTTTGATATGTTTTGGATGTATTCTCAAAGAGAGATCTAGTTTGTTCCTTCCCTGTGCCTGCAGGAGTTTACTTTTCACCCTGTAGTGGTGTGCAGGGCACTCAGACACCATACAATGCATAACCTGGAATTCCTGGCTCTGAAGATGACATCTATTATGATGCTTCTTGCCAATTTTATCTCAGAAAGCTTCTATTTTTCTACCATTTGTCTTTCATAAAGTCCTGCTTACACAAGTTGCTGAGACCCTTTAAAGAATTGCCGCTATTGCAATATTTGGATGTATTTGGGGATGAGTAAAAAAATAGAAGAAGAGTTGAGGTGGAACAGGAATGTTTAGGAGTGATTGGGAAATGGGATTGAGGAAAGTATCAGAAATGGGAAAACGAGGAAAGTATCAGAGAGGTCAGGAAGGCTCATCCAGGAGGGTCAGTGCTGGGACATGGAATTAGAAGGATTAATGGAGCTGGAGAGGTTCTGGGTAAAAGGGATTTGGATAAGGGAAAGGGCCCTCTCTGTCATATCCTGGGATTGCCTCTTTCTCATTCCTGTGAGAGGAGATCCCAGCCCCAGTCACATTGCAGTCATAAACTGAGCAGACTGCTGCCTGGAGCAGGCTGCTCCCCGTGCCTTGCCCTCTGTACATGACCCATCTCTGCTCACCACTTTGAGGAAAGAGGCAGAAGTGCATTTAAAGGGGTCACTTTTTGCTTTAATAAGTATTCTGAACTTGCAGGCATAAGATCTGAGCCTAGTTACCTGAAAGCAGATGACAAATAGGTCTAAAACTGTATCTTACCAGCATCTGTTGATCAGTGTGCTCCAGTTAAGTCTTCAGGGAGCCTGAAGATGATGGCAGCACATAGGTATGAGCTTAAGAAACCCCTACACCCAAAACATGAAAAAAGGACAAAATTTAAAATCCACATGTAGAGAACATGTGCATATAAGTTTGAAGTGATATTCAAGCTTAATGTTTTGCCACTGGGCATTGGAGTTGGAGCTTCTTGTCATGGCAAAGGCCTTTAAGGATACCAAAGTATTCAACAGAACTTGTGCTATACGGTTGTTGCCCACAAAAATCAGATTCCTTACCTGGTGTGCAACAAGCCAGTGATAACACACTCGAGAGAGCCATACATTATACTTGGGAGTTGAACAAGCCTGGGTGCGTGGTGTATTCCACAATGCAAGCACACCAACTATCAGGGCTTTTTACTATCTATGCATTTTAACAAACAAAGGAATTAGCTTTCATTTACTACAAGTTCTCTCATCAATTAGCACCTATCTTCTATTGGTTAATGATTCTCTTGTTTCTCATGCTAATTAGTCCTCATGCTCAGTATCCTTTTGGGTCAGTGGTTTCTTGGGCTGGTGGTCATGATCTGTCCCTGCCAGAAACCCCTTTTACCCAGAGTGCTGAATTCAGCACAGCTGCTGAGTTGGCTTTGTTAGTTTCTTCCTTATCTTGGGAATTCTGCCAAATGGCCTTGGGGGCCATAAATTCTGCATTTTTTTGTGTCCACTATCAGTGTCACATCCTTCTCCCCAAGCTTTGTTTACCTCCTCTGAAGTCTGAAAACATTGAAGCATGTCAAGCCCTAAACCTTACCGAGGCAATTCTACGGACAAATAATTTGCTTTTCTAACACATGGACATTGCTTAGAGCTTGTTAGCTGCTATTTCTTTCACAGGTCAAATGTCTCTTCTTGTTGATTAGGCTTGAAAGTATACAAAGATCAAACATCAAAGAGCATCCTTTCTTAAGAAAATTTTTACATCTCCACATTTTACAACACTGTCAGTCCCTCTTAATAGTGAATTTGTATCACTGTGAATGAAGATTATAAAAGCTGCTGTAGAAATTTCACAGAAATGCTGAGTTTTGTTCTTATACTAAAATTTTTTTCCTCTTGTGATAAATGAACTTCCACCTGTGAAGCAGTACGGTAATATGGAAATGTGTTTCCATAATTCCAACTTCATGTCTGCCTCAAAAGACGTTGTTGTGACTTGTTCTGAAAGTGTAAAAACTGCCAAATGGGCCAACTTCTGACATTGGGAACATCTGCAATCAAAATGGCAACAACTGGCCAGGCCAAAGAGCAGTCCTCCTCTGTGTCCACTCTCTGGTGGTGGTCAGTAAGAGGAGCTGGGAGAAAAATAAAAGCCACCTAAGATGCTTTCTCTCACATGCTTTCATGGAGTTTGCCAAGTAAGTGCTCAGGGGCTTCCTGAATCAAAGATTAATTATTGAATGATGTGTGTACTGGTCACTACTTCCATTTAGTTGTGCAATTTTTTAGGAGACAGTTTAAATTCTTTTTCTTCATAGACTACTCTGGCAATGAGTTCTGCCAGCTAATCATTTTCTGTAAGAAGACAACCTCTACATTTTCTACCCTCTACATGATTTGCCCCAACATTTATACTGGGTAAAACGACTATTCTTTCACAATTTGCTCTTCCCTGGACATCCATGGTTTTACAGATTTTGCTTCCTCAGTTTTAGGAGCTGAGGAGATCCAGTGCATCAGTTTAATCTGTTTAGTGTGTTTTGTGGATCCTAAGGGAGGCAATCTACATGGGCTTCACCTGATGGGGATGTGTCCATCATGGCAGGATAACTGCTTGGACATTTCTTTCTCTGTCTAATGAAAGCAACAGTTGTGGTCTTTAGGTATAGTATGCATTACTGCTTTTTGTCTTCCCCAAATTATTTTTGATGATTTTTATATTTTCTCAGTTTGTTAATATTATTATTTTTGAAAATTTGTTTCCCCTAGTGCTGTTTAACTTGATGAAAATTATCAGAATGTTCAAAAAACCAAACTAGAAATAGAAAAATTATTCATTCCAAGTTGTTGCCTTTTGTTATCCTAGGAGTGCATTTCAGTATACACTGTCTTTGCATTGACTTTGAGATTTTAAAATATGTAAAGCTATTTGCTTAAACAAATTTTTTCCCCCGTGCCTTAATTATTTATGGAATGTCTGCATACGGATCTTCTCTTTTTTTTTTTCCAGTTATGCTGAGCAGCTGTTCTTGAAAAAGTAGGTTTATAAACTGTATTTCCATGTTTGCTTTTACTAATCCCTTTAAAGGTAAAATGCTGTAATTTATAACCATATAACAAAGCTTGCCAGCTGGGTATTTGTTTTATGGCTGGAAATAAACAGACCTTTTAATGAAAACTTTTTAAAAACTCCAAAAAGGAGAAGCTCCATTTGAAAGGAACAGTGTTTTATAATCCTGGGATTTGTATTTATATTGGCTCAGATCTTCATCTGGTGGACATGATTGGTGGAATAGGGACTGTATTTTGTTACTGTGCATGAGAAGTCATGTTGCTGTGTTTTTGTGAGCACTTGCATGCTTTGCTGCCTGCTTTGGCTGTTCCTGCAAAAGAAATCCATACAGGTCTCTGCCAAGCATGTGGAATGCTTTTGAGCCAAGAAACAGTTTTGACCCAACAGGGTCATTAGTTGCCCATTTGTGATATGTCATCAAACCTCAGCCCACTGTTTAGCCTGGGAGTTTGAGAGCTCCAGGAGGGTCTGTGGCACACCCAGGTGGGCTCAATATGGGAAAATGTCATTTGCTAATGTAAATGAAACATGTGGCTGTAGAAGGAGAATTGAAATTATTCTGAAACAAATACATACAGTACTCATATATATACAATAGAATGATGATATCCCCTTCGTAAAGAGGCTGCAGACTTTTCAGATGCAAATGTATGTTAGTTTTCATATCAAGTATTGAGATGGTAATATTTCACATGTGCTTTAAACCCAGATCATGCTTGAAAAGCCTATATGTATTTTACAGCTGTTTAACTTTGTTTCCTCTTTTCCAATGATCCCAAGGTGTTGTCTCCATCAGGGTCCTGAGCAGATATTCACTGTTCATGAGAGTGGTGCTGCAGATCAAGGACTGAGAATCTGATTTACTTCCCTCCTTTCTTTCCTGCCAAAAAAAGGGAAACCTAAGACTAGGGCAAAAAATTGATATACCCTTTTGGTCTTTCTGTTTGCAGATACAAATATTTGATGGCATTAGTGTGGTGAGGCTTTACCATGCACTTGTACTTTCTCACAGAATCCTGATTCATCAATAAACTTCTTGTGGTCATCTTTGGCTGGGTTTTTTTATGGACTTTTTGTAGTTGATTGCAACAGATGCAATGAAAAATGAGAATTTTTCTTCCATCTCAATTTCCAGTCAGCTAAATAATTTGACCCAAAAAAATTACAAATTTTTGATCTGCCTATTTTTTTTTTACCCAACATATACCCTTTTAACCCACTTCCAGTGTAAGAAATATAATTCATTGCTAATGCTTGCTAAACATTTTAGATAGTAAAATATGTCGTATTCAGAAATACGTATTCAGAAATACGACATATCTGTTCTTCCTTTTGGAGTGGTTATGGACATCTGTGATATGGAAGGTATTTTATCAGAAAGGAGAGGTACAGAATGAACTCTAACAGCACTGTGGCCTCTTAGATGCTGTTGGTTTTGTTTTTGCTGGGGGGCTGTGCTCTGGCGAGTTCACAGGGAGGCAGTCTGATCTGGTTCTCAGCTTTGCATTAAGCAGACTAATGTGCAACCAAACTAACACTGGAAGTTTAGCATCTTTATTAAGTGTTCCAGCTGTCTAACTTCAATGGAGCAGAAATGCAGAAAAGTATAGAATAGAGCTATTTGATAAGTTTATTTGATTTGAAAGCAGAATACCTGATGTGAGACTGTATCAGCTTTAAGATACAGTGTTGGGAAAGTATTTTAAATCACAAGCTTCAACATAAACAGGTTACAAATGTGTATATACTGTATTTATTTATCTTAGAAAATTAATGTTCTCGTTAATTTTGGAGAGAGAAGACCTTGCTACAAAAATTGTCTCCTGTGAAGATATACAGAATGATTGATGTTACTGGTATATTGCTTGATTCTAATAATAAAACATTTTATGGTGCCCACATTGTTATGTGAATTCCTCAGTGGAAAAATTGGAAATGTAGTAGAAAGCAGAGCTACTGGCACAGATTATTGATACCATTAAGGAAATTAATGATGCTGCCCAAACTGGGGCAGTTGCTCAAAAACCAGATGTTTCTAAATATTTAAAAATTCTTTTTGGAAATTATTACAGAGCATATTACAGTGCTGATCACTGCTGTTAAACATGTGCTTTAGCCAGCCCTGCTGATGAATAACTGCATAACTTAGACCCAAATTATTTTAGGAAAAAGGTAAATATTTTTTGTTGGAGATAATGCTGAAATCTCTGACATAATTTAACATATTTGTTTTTAGAAAACTATTTCTGCCAAATAGATTAATAGTGAGTCATGTGGAGGAGCTTATACCGTCTGTGTAATCATAGCCACAGACCAGGGGTGATATCAGCTCTTTTCCAAATCACTGGTCTTCTGCTTGATGCTCCTTTGCCCCCATAATACTCTCTAAATTCCAAGAATTCTGAGAAGTTTTGTATTTATCTATTAATAGGAGTGCAAAATCCTACACTACAGTACATTGTTCCTTGTGAACTGAGTGATGTGGAGCATAGAGTCAGGCAGTTGAAGGCAGGAAAAATGGCAAATTTTTGTAGCTGTGTTGTCTCTCCTAAGTTCCTTGGGGAAGATGGTTTTTGTGCCACCACATTTCTGTCATATCTACACGTGTATTTACCGATAAAATGTTAACTCACAGATCAGGAGACCTAACTCTTTAGCTCTGTAGGAGGATATAATTGTTGTCCCTTATCAAAGTAATTTCCTTCCTGTCATGAGGCAGTTGATGGCTGTCAAGAGTATGCTTTGCAAGTATGCAAGGGCAGAGAGCAGACCTCTTGTATGCAATGTAGTGACATTTGTTACTCCTATTAATAGTTTATGGGAATGGTCTGCAGTAGATACTTGCCTTTTTTTGAAAAAGATAGAATTGCATAAAGAAAATACAATTCCAGTTATTCCAAAAGTTTCGGAAGCACTAAATTAGGATCATTTCTGGTTGAATACTGAGTACTAAGGATTGTCTGGCTGTCCAGGCAACACAAATTGCATATTTCTTATTTTCTTGGGTAGGACAGTTTCCCAGTTTGTCCACATCAGGTTATTTGTGGCTTTTCTAACAGCTGGAAGGTTACAGTAGCTTTCAGTGCACCTACAGATAGGTAATATGACAGTAGTAACTCAATCTGCCTGTTCAAGGCTTGCAAAGAGCAGCTGAGATGTGCATCCTTCTTAAATGCTAAATGTCAAGCTTTTAATCATCCAAGCTTGTCTAGCAAGTTTCTTTTATTTGTTTTCAGGGATGACAATAAAATAAAGAAACAAGATATCCCAGCACTTTGTGATCTTCACTGCTGTAAGGATGTGCCCATAAGAAATGGCCTTATTGGGCAGAAGCCACCCTCTATCAACCCTGAGAGACTGAAGGATTTTGGTGAGGAAGATTACCTGAATGGTGATGTGAAGACCTGGGAAATGAAGATAGTGAGCCGAAATGAGGAGTTACTTAGGGATGCACTTTCCTGCCTCCCTCAGCCAAGCAGTAGGACCAGCCTGGCAAGCTGTAACAAGCTGATTCGATTTGAAGACATTAGTGCAGCAGCCTTCAAAATCCAGTATGGTGTTCAGAAAACACCCTGCATGGTAGGGACTCTTTATGGTTTTACATTCTCCCAATGTTTCTTTTCTTTTTCCTTATTAAAGTTCATCAGAAATGAAGGAAGAGTATGTGTGAATTGCAGCAGATAGATCTATGTAAGACTCATGTTCTATTATTTGTATTTAACTGTCAATAATAATTTTCTTCCTACTTGTTTACACTAACCTAAATCCTCAAAGATTGCAGTGACCTGTAAACAAAGGATAAACCACATTAGGCATAGACTTAATGCACTGTGGTATTATGGTTCCAGTGAAAAACTCCTGCTACAAGGAACCTGAGTTGGAGGTGGCAGACTAGCAGTGTTTGGGTAAGCACTCTTGTGGGGGGGTATGGTTTGGAACCAGCCCTCATATTTGGAGAGTTTGAAGGTACAGATTTCCCTTCTCAGTCAGGCCAACAAGGAAGGGCTGGATATGTTCTGTAACCAGGTGCTTTTGCTACATGTCTTCAGCAAAATAAGGATGTTAAGAGAGACACTCGTGCAAAAACATGTGCACATGTCAATCAGTCTAGGTATAGAAATGACTGAGGCACTCCCACCAATGTACAAGCATCTGCTAAATCAAAAGAGAAGTACAGTGGCAAGCTGTACTCTATTTCCACACTTTTTCATAGTGTGTTTCTACTGTTGGGAGCTCTTCAAGAAGGCTACTTTGGGCACTCTGTGGCTAATCTCCTCTTTTCCTTTTGGTGGGTGAAAAGAATGTCTTTGCAAAATGGCAGTTCCTGGCAGCAGCCCCAAATAGCTTTCTCAGTGAATTCCTGTGGATTGTTTTTCAGGCATGCACAGGGAAAGGACCTTGCAATGGCAGTCCTGCTTGGGGTTAGCAGTCCCTGGAGTGAAGTGGTTGGGCCCTCCAGGTGCAGCAGTTGTCCTCAGCAGATGCCTGCTGATCCAGAGACATCATAACTACTTCCAGTGTGTGGGTTTTTTAGCCTAGAATTCCTAAAATAAGGATAACTGTGCTTTTTGTAGCATATTACTGAAGAAGTGTGTCTTATGTCAAAGGATGTGGTAAAAGACAGTTTGGGGCTGTAAGGTGGCTCAAAAATTTGGTTGGAATGCAGGGAAGTTTTGACTAGGGTAGAGTTAATTTTCTTTTTAGTAGCTGGTATGGGGCTGTGTTTTGGATTTGTGATGAAAATATTGTTGATAATACAGAGACGTTTTTGTTACTGCGGAGCAGCTCTTACACAGAGTCAAGGCCTTTTCTGTTCCCCACTCCACCCCACCAGAGAGAAGACTGGGGATGTACAAGGAGTTGGGAGGGGAGCTGCTGACCCCAGCTGACTCAAGGGGCATCCTATACCATATGATACCTTGCTCAGCAATAAAATTAGGGGCAAAGTCGGCTGGGGGGCCTGTGGCTCAGCATCTGGCTGGTCATCAGCTGGTTGGTGGTGAGCAATTGTTTTCAATTACATAAATTGTCTTTCTTGAGTCTTATTTAGCTCTCTTTTTTATTTTCCTTTTAATTACATTGTTGTTATTATTTTATTAATTATTATTATTATTAACTGTTCTTATCCCAACCCATGACATTTCTCACTTTTACCCTTGCATTTCTCATCTCCCCCAGAGGAGAGGAAAATGAGCAAGTGGCAGGATGGTGTTTAGTTGCCAGCTGAGGTAAAACCATGACACCTCTGAGCTTAAATAGTTCCTTTCTCCTGGGTGTCCCTGGCAGATTTATGTAACCCAGTTGTATCCCCTTTCTGCATTTACTGTGTCAGGCTAAACTGTCTCACTTGCTTTAGTCTCTTTTTACAGACTATGCTTTTAAAATTAGCTGAATGGTGGAAAACCTGTATCTGTAAAAAAACCTGTATGTTCAAGTGGGAAAATAGCCTATGACTATTGTTATTCAAAGTAATGTTCCTGCAGAAGTCATTAGTGCATTTCATGCATTGATTCAAAAACACAGAGTGGTGTCAAGAAAAACACAGATAACCTTTATTTTAACTCATCATTGAGAGGTAGGAGCCCATTTCATGGACATCTGTTTTGATTAAAAAAATGAGCATGATTATAATCCATTCAGTTAACTGAGGGGAGAAACACTTTGCAGGGTGATTCATAGTTTGCAAGTAAGACCATGGATGGAGATCCTGGTTCCTTAGGCAGGAGTTTGCCTTGGAGCTGAGATACGGCATCATGAGTGAGCTGTAACATGTCAAAGAGGCAGAGAGCATAAGAAAACAAGGAATTGACATTAAATTGGACACCTGGTTTGGCTACTGATGAAGGAGCTGTAAGGGTGGTTTGCGTTAGCTTTGTGGGTGCCAGAGGGAGGCTGTGTTGTGTGTTGTACATTAGACACAATATCTGTAGTCCACAGATTAGATCACAGTGACTAAAGGGAAATCTTTCAGGCTGGTTCAATGAGTCTTACAAGGTCACACATCAGGTCAGAACAGCTGAAAATAGCACTGACACCTGCTTTGCTAGAAGCAGTTGCTATATTTAGGCTATATGATAAAAGCCTCAGTTAAGGGAAGCAGACAAGGATAACCTAAATAATTAAAATATTGAGTTTCAAAATGAAAGAAAAGTATCAATCTCAAGTACAGCACCCCTGTGCTGAAGAGTGACTTAAGGACACATTTTTAAATGTAAGAGACTTAGCAACCTTATTATTCACAGAATTCATCCCCTTAAATCCTTTTTCTGATTGTTCACTCTAGAATCCAAAATTCTCTGCAAAAACAAGTATTGTTTGTGAAGAGCTACTAGTGTTTATTGTATGGTGTTCTTGTTCTATTTTGCACAGGCATTCTCCATAGATTAGGATGTTTAGGATATAAACTATTATCCTATTAGTGTGCTAAGCACTTTCCATTGTTTCAGTTCTGCAGCCAGATTTGCAAAGGAGCAGCAAGTGGTAGCTCTTAAGTCAGGATCTTCAGAAGCAAAATAGAGAATCTGGCCCCACCTATGGGTGAGGAACTTAACATACTTGTAAATCCACTGAAAAGCCTTGAAACATTCACCTGAAACATGTAGTTTAACTGTGTACTTTAAAGTAAGTGTCTGTTTCAGATATATTTGATTTATTTAAATTCACTTGGAAAGTCCCCCTGTCTGAAAAACACGTCAGTACATATTACAGTGTACACTATACATTGTATCTGTGACACCGCCAGATATTGCTTGAGATAAATATTTTGTCATACTGTT
This sequence comes from Entomyzon cyanotis, assembly GCA_024500445.1. NCBI lineage: Eukaryota > Metazoa > Chordata > Aves > Passeriformes > Meliphagidae > Entomyzon > Entomyzon cyanotis. The sequence goes on from JAKEPQ010001000.1 coordinate 24,293,684, forward strand.
TTTTTAATCTGTCTCTCTTTGTGACTTATCTTAAATAAGGACTTGATCCCCTAAATCGCCAGGGCCTCATTTGCTTTGGCAGTCAATAGAGGAAATGGAGCCAATTCTGAAATAGAGCTGCAGTAAGCCTGGAGAGTGGCACCCACAGGCTTACTGCAGCTGTGTTTCATAAGTTATCTCGTGTAAAACACTTGGTTAAGTGAATATGGTAATAGGGAATTAATATGTTGATGCATGCTGGGAGTGTCTTATTATAAAACCTAACAAATATTTGCCATTAAAAAATTTTGAAATCATGTACTTGGGCACTGAATCACATATTATGTGCTTGCTAATTTCCCTCTGCTCAGGCATCCTTTCTGTTCCAATCACTAAGCTTTTCCAAACAGCTGCTGCTTACACTTGCAGTCCTGGGAAATAGTTTTTTATTATTTCCATCATTCTTTGAGTAAGAAATGTCTTTACTAATGGTGTACTGGCCTTAGGATGCAAAATAAACAACATTCAGTAGTGAATCAGCAGCAGAAACCATAACAGAGCCATAATGGAGCTCAAGGAGGAATTTTCTGATGGCTTTTTTATCTATTAGATGATGACCTTATTTTTTGGGTATTCAATATCCAGTTCTGGCAAGTGCGGGAAGCACGGGTTTTGAGACAATTGAAAATATTACTTTTAATGCCTGTATTTGAGCAGTAAGACCCAAACAAGTGCTATTTTAAGAATTCTTAATGGCATATTGTCCATATTTCTCTGCTGTGAGTTTAAAAATAACTTCAATAAGCCAGAAGAATCTGGTAGGTAACAACAGACTGTCATGTATTTATAAAGAAACAGAAGATGAATTTTACTTTTTAGAGCTCATGAATAGCAGTGGAATTCATGCCTCAACAGGCAGCTGATGGGGTGTGGAAGATTTTTCTTAATAGTAGATATATTGCCATAATATCATTTATCTACTTCAGTATTCCAGGCTATCCAAGCAGTTTGGAATGGACATCTATCTGAAGAAGGAGTTCCTCCAGTACACAGGATCTGTGAAGGAACGAGGTGTACTTTACCTTCTGATGTCATTGCCTCAGGTATAGCAAAATGTCAATGTTCACTAAGGACTAGATTAGTTCTGCTTCAGAAAAATGCAGTGGAGTTGAAGATAAATTCACTCTAATCTCCATGTCATCTCAGTGTTTCTTGTCTTTAGAACCATTGTACTGAACACAGCATGTGAATACAGGTCTAAATGTAAAATACTACTTTATTTACAATTGGCTGACCTGCTGGTGAAATTCTTAAAAATGTTTGAAACAAAAGCTTGCAGAATGGAAATGTCAGAATTTTCCTGTGGCATTTAGATGCAAGTGTTTTTATATGTACTGTGGTTCTGATATGTTGAAACTACCAAACTCATGAGTGATGATGAAATTGAGTTACAACGAGTGATGACAAGGATCTAGATCACCAATTGATTTTGTAATGAATTTCGGTATTCTTACAGGAATAGCTTGTTTATCATTTGTCATAGGAGGTTATTGAGTCTCTGCAGCAATAATTGCTATAATAGGCATGAGACAGCAGCCCAGAGCAGTGGTTATTCCTGCCTTTCCTAATAACATAAATTAAATCTTCTATTAAAAGGAAGCCTTAAATGAAATAATTTCATACAGGCAGAGCAGAGATTCCAGCTCTGAGGGACCAGATATCAGCTCTTCTGTGATCAGCGGGAGTTTTGCAGCTCTTTCCAATGGAACAATAATTGAACCCAGAGAAGCACAGGCACAGGGATTGATCTTGTGCTGTTTTAGCTTTGTGTGTAAATCCTGAGATCTAGAGATGTGTATATTGTACCATAATATCATGATTCAATCAGATAGTAAAAAAGAACAAAGGAAGTCAGATCCTTAGAATGATCCAGGATCATATGCGACAACTATGTGACACTATATAATGTGCAATAAAGCAACCCTGTTTTTTAGGACCAGCAAAGAAAAGGGGTGATCGTGGCTTCGGACAGTAACTTTTCCATGGCTGTTGCTTACCACGCCTCAGAGCTCCGGATCCCCGTGTTTGTCATTATGTCAACCAGCACGGCTCCGGCCAGGGTGAAAATGTGCCGCGAGTACGGAGCCATGGTTATATCCTATGGCACCACAGCCAAGGATTCCCAGGTGCATGCAAGGAGGCTGGCACAGGAGAACGGTTACCTCTACCTCGAAGAGTAAGTGAAAGCCAGGCTCATTAGAAAGATCTGATTACATGCTTGCACAGCTCTGCAAAAACAATTAGTTTCATTAAAACCTTATCACGGGTTATCAAAATGCTGCTCTTACCTGGAATATGGACAGTTACACGTTCCCACACACAATTCATGACTTTCTGTAAGAGTTGGGGATGGAAACCAAAATGAAATACTCTTCCCACAAATCAGATGAACTTTTTGATTAGGGTTTTCTATGGGCTAGTATGATAATGGCTATCTGTTAATTCTTTAGGAGCTCTGTCAGAAAGCATTAAGACTAGTGTTTATTTTCAGTCTCTCTGGAGTTAGGTGGGTAGAAGTTAATCTTTAACACAAGGGGTCCAGTGGGATAATGTGGAGCAAAAGAAGGTTAATGCTCTAAGATTTTCACATATCTGGTGTGAAGAACAAAACTGACACTACCTTGAAAAAAAAGCTGATTAAGAAGCTACTTCACACATACATTTAAAGTAGCTAAGGATGAGCATAAATCTAAGTTTGAAGTATTTCAGGTCACTGGACAAGGCAGATCTAACAAAACCATTAATGAGATAAGACAGGCAAAAATGCCTAGAACTGATACATTTTCTCTTTTCTCTTTAATCTCTGCAGCCTCTTATGCCTTTCCTCCACCCCCCTTTTTGTTTTCAACCTTTCTTGAAGCAATATTTCCAAAAGCACAGAGGGATGAATCATTAACAGTGGTCCCTCTGATGCACTGAGCTACAATGTTGCTCTTCCCCGACCATTGCTGCTTCTGTGCAGGCTTCATCCTGCTCTTGATGTTTGCATGGCATCTCTTTCAGTGAATGCCCATTCCTCTCCAGCTCCCAGGCACTGCTGCCTTATACACAGTAATAATGAGTGATGTTGCTGGGAAAGAAGATCTCAGATTAGCAGAGCAGAGGAAGGCCTCACATCTTTCCCAGCTGGTGTATTGGGATGGCAATATTAAAAACTGTACTGTTCAACTCCTCTGTTAGCTCTGCCAGCAGCCAGTGACACACAGGGCTGGTTCGTGTGCCTTGTCTGTCACCTTGGGCACAGTCTTGTCTCAGACTGGGATTTTTGGTGGGGAATGAGGTACCCTAAATCCCAAAGAATTTTAAACCCTTTTAGGCTCCTTTGAAAAACACAGTTTTCCATAACTTTGTGATTTCCAAATTTCTGTCAGCTAGTTTTCATTTGATATGTTAAATTCCAGCTGGCTTGCATCAGCTATCACATTCACACATAAGAACTAAATTATTTTATTGTAATTTGATATTTAACCTTCCCTTCCTCCCCAAATAATGATTTATGTTACATAAGGTAGATATTCTCCAGGTTCATGAAGCTCCAGGGACAATGCATGTGTAGGACTTCAGCATCCAACACTGAGGAACTCGAAATGAACATGCTACCATTAATAATATTAAAGCACTCTGATTTATTCCAGGTTTCAGGTTACAAGAAGCAGAGTTATTCACTCTGTGACTATGTTTAATTAAAACCTCACAGATGCAATTTTTCACTGAAAAAGAAAAAAGGATTAAAAAAAAAAAAACACTGCAATTGTGAGCCTTTTCATAATGGGATGTCTGAAACATATTTTGTTAGGTGTAGACTGGGAGAGATTTCCCAGAGTAATGTATGTCTTTATGGACAGACTGTCTTCTCCAGTGTGGGTCTGACACACATTCTTTGCCACTTGCCAAAGCTGTTTGTAAAATACCAGCTGATCTCCCAAGTGTTAGAATGGAACTTCTGAAATGTCATTTCAATTTAATTCTAGCTTGCATAAAATCCCTGGCAATTTGGTCTCTGGGTCTCCTTACCCAGTAATTGATTCTCCCCTCCCTGAAGCAGACATTACATGACTGCCTTTGGCTGTACCTGCACGGGCAATGCCCTGCAGCTGGGTGTGTCATCGTCAGTTCTTCCCGTTTATTGACTGCAATTAAAATACTGTGTCATGAAAATGACCATGCGACAACTCAAATGGAGGAAGGGCACCTTTTATCCACCTGCAACTTCCGGGGAAATCCCAGGAAGGAAATGTGATTTTTCAAATTGGAATTCAATCATTTAGTCTGCCTAATTGCTGCCTAGGTGCCATGAAATTTTTACTAACTATAGGTGCTCAGGACCTCATTATAAATGCAATGTGACTATTGCCAATAACTAACTCAGTACCTCTGTGATGAGGTGAGAAAAATTTCTTTGTGGATCAGAGAGGAAAGAGTGCTGCAGATTGAATTACACACCTTTCTTCTTTGAAAGTCCCTTTTTTTCTTGTGTAATTCCATGTCTAAATGCTGATCAGACCTGATCATTTGCTGATCATAACTAGAGTTAGTCTGTTACTCTATCCAACAGCATCTGAACCCTTTATTTGGAACAGATAGGAACAGACCTTTCTAACTGCCACACCAAAATTTCATTGGGATACTGAAACCTGACAGCCCACCTTTGATTGCTGATGTATCACACATTTCAGAAGGCAAATATCCAAGTTTCTAGCTCTGGCTCAAAAATGCTTGTTTCAGTCTACGGTCTATAGATTTATCTGCCTAGTTCCTTCATTTTGCCTCAGTGGCGTATGATATTCAGTGATCTGTTTGCTTTCATAAAGCAAAAGCTATCAGTTACAATGCAAAGAAAATCAACTATTTTATTGTAAAAGCTGAAGCTTGATCAGTGAACTGATGTTTCAGCTGGATGTTAGCATGGAAAACATGATTATCTGAAATATTGATTCAAATTGCTAACAGCTCTCCATGCCCAGAGCAGTCTTAGTTGGACAGTTTTCAGTTGTTAGAGAAGCTTTATTCCTACATTGAATATCCCAAATCCTCATTCATTTCTGCAGGTCCATGTGGTTTCCCATGTAACCATGGCAGTGGTAGCTCCACAAACTCAGATCTGAATCTTATTTAGGAATAAGGCTCCAGAATTGTTCAGAAAGCCAGTGATATATTTTGTCACAAATAAGAAGGAGGAGAGAGCTCCTTCAGTATCTTGATAAATACAATAAATACAAGGGGTCAGTTACCCATCCCACTATGATTTCTTGCCTTTGTCTTTAACTGTGCTACAGGAGTGGAAGTTCATTAATTCCATCCTTTCTTATGTAGTTATATACACTCTTGCCTTGAGGAATTTTGTGTCTTGATGTATACATGTGGTAACTTCTCACGGGCTTTGATCTCCATCTTGTAGGCATTCTGTGCTCCTAAACTGAGCCTCTCTGTGTATGTCTAACAGTAATAAAAACTTTCCTAGTACCCAAACATCCTTGGGTCAATGAATCAAGTAAAGTCACTGGATCTATAATTCTGTTTGCCAGAAAAAGCAGAACATACAGACAGCTCATATTTCTTTTTTTATATATAGTTCTACATTTACGTCATTGCTAACTTGTAAATAAAATGCAAACCAGCTTTTAGAAATAGATCCAAGTCAGTCATGTGATTGTATAGTGGAGTTTTCTTCAATTTTTTCACTGTTTGTCCCTATTCTTTATATTACATTTGCCTGAAAGTATTTTACCAGTGAGTATTTTGGCCTGACTAAATGCTTCACTTACCCTTCCAGAGTCTTCCAGAGCAGTGTGAAGGTATCAGATGTTGGCCCTGGACTGTGGAAAGACAACTCTAGCAATCTGTTTGGTATTTGTGAGGTTGAACACACTGCTTAAATCTCATGAAAATTTCCATTCATGACAAACACTAAATCCACTGATAAGTAAAGAGATGGAGATTTCTTTTGAGGCTTTGCTTTTAGTTTGGACTGCAGCATTTAAAATTTATGAAGCTGAAGGAATTAATGGCAATGGAAACATGACTTCTCCCTGCCAGCTCTGTAAGCACCTGATAACGATGGGAGTTAAGTGCTGTTCAGTCTGCAGACTCTTTGAGGGGCTTGTCAACAGCACAAGTTTTCTCCCAGCAGGTAGCAGCATGCAATGGTCCATCTGATGGCACTGTCCTGTTGCATTACCTCCTTCCCTCATATGCTGCTGATTTGCTCTCATATTTATCTTTTTCTGCTGAACAATGTCTTGAAAGTAGTAGATTGAATTATTACTGCATTGACAACTATAACCCCTGCTGATCTGTGTCCTTCCTTCCCACAGGGAGGATAGTGCTGTCTACCTGTCAGGCCTGGGAACCATGGGGCTGGAGATATACGAGCAGGTGCCAAAGCTGGATGCAGTGATTTTCCCTGCAGGAGGCCACTGTGGCTTGCTGGCAGGGTCAGCTGCTGCACTCAAACACCTCAACCCACATATTTCTGTAATTGTAAGTTGCCTTTCACCTATTAAGTGTTGCATTTGGGTGGCTTTCACCACAGCTGTTTACAAAAGACACTGGTATCTAGTGATAGGCTTGCAGAGACTGCATATGCTGGGCACAGGAACTATCTGATCCTGTGGGCTTTGTCTCAGAGAAGACCCTGTAAGAAGCAGGGAAGTTCCTGTCCCTTGGCTGCTTGGCTGGATTTAAGAGAAAAATGTGAGAAGACTTTTCCAAAGCAAATGAAATCCAGTTCTGTGTTTTGAAATAAGTTCTTAAAAGAAAAATTTAGTCCTAAGTAAACCACAGAATAAGTTTACTGGTAACACAGTTGTTTTGCAACTTGAAATTAATTGTTAATTTGAAGAGGAAATTTTCTGTAGGTTTTGCTATCTACTTTGGTGGTAAATTCTGTTATAACTGGTTTAATGGAAAAGTGGCAACATCTCTCTTCCTCAGGGGGTTGAATCGGAAAGTTTCCCAGTATTGCAACAGTCTTTAAAAGCTGGCCACCCAACTGAAGACCAGGCCTGCAACAATCATCACTTCTATGGAGGTGAGAAAATGCATTATTCTTTTGGAGGTAAAATAAAGGTTGTAAGAGATTTCTCCATCTATGTAATTTACTTACTATTTCAGTTCAAACATATTTTAAGGGAATTCTCTGAAGAGTCAGAATTTAGTTCAAGCTTAAGAGCAACTTCTGCCACATTTTCCCCCACCACCCTCCTGGGGTACAATACTATTTCCAGTGCACAAGAATACTTAGAAATATGAGAGTATTTATCTGAACACTGTACTCACAAACAGCATATAAACCAGTGAAGTCAATGGGAAAGCTCTTATGTAAAAGACTGATTTGTAAAAAGGCAGGAAAATGATGCAGTACTTAAATATTTAGACACGAAACTGTTCTCAGAACAACTGTGTTTATAAATGGCACAGTTGTTTCCATACCATTTGCTCAAAAAGCCTCAAATGTTAAGCAATTTAAGAACATTCTGTTCGCCTGGTGTTCAAATCTCTGGAAGTTTTGGGTTAAATGGGCATTTTGTATGAAACTTCTAATTTCTCTGGGTAAGCTCTGCCTGTGTCTGCACTCTTAGCCAACTGTCCTGCTGTAGCTAACAAGCCCAAGTACTTGGATCTCCTTTCCTTCAAGCCTTGTTGAACAGTGAAAAGCACTGGGCTGTAGGGTCACTCTCACAGTGCAGCAATGCCAGTGAAGTATCAGAATTTTCTTGATGGGCTCCAACATGACAAAATCTTCCTGTGAGATTTGATCTCTCGTTACTAAACACATTTCTGTCAAATGAAAAAATCAAGCAACTTAAGGTCATGTAACAGCAGTGTGCTGCACTCATTAAGGACACAAACCAGCCAGTATTCTAAAAAATGTTGAATATGTCTAAAGCAGCCAACTTCATATTTTTGTCTTTTTAAATCTGCAGATGTGAGTGGAGTTTGCTTTGGCAGCAATTCCTTGCAGCTGACTGGGAAGCTTGTGGATAAAGTTGTTGCTGTGAGGTAGGTGAAGAAAAACAGTGAAATGAATAATACTGCATGAACAAGGCTGTGTATGCAAAATGTGCTGTGCCACCGGGGTATGGTGGTTCTGCATGTGCAGTGGAGAGCAGGAGCTGCCATCAAGCAGAGACTGTGGGAGCATGGGGATGAGGTCCCTTTCCTTCCAAGAGGGACACTGAAGACATTGAATGCAGACCCACACATCATAGAATCACAGAACATCCAAAATTGGAGGACACCCATGAAGGATCATCAAGTCCAACTCCCTGCTCCTTGCAGGAGTTGATGATATGACTAAAAGTGTCATCCAGACTGACCCTTTGGCCACAACTTCACCTGCCACCACTACCTGGTTGTCCTCTAGGTATAAAACTTGTTCTGTTCTACAACACTTGAAGTTAGCCCTTGACAAACCTCTTCTAAATCTTCACAAAAAGGCCAGATTTGTGGACTATACTTACTTCTAGGATTTAGGTAATATTTCTAGTAAAAAAAGCCATCCTGTCTTTCAGTTAACAGTGGGTATATCCCCCCACCCCCCCAGCAGAGCATTCTGTAACACCATCTTGGGGTCATATGTATCTGGGAGGACGGCAAGAACCCAGTTACACATAAATGTATTATCTTCTGCTCTCTGGAGCTCTTTTTATTTCATTTGTTTTGACCTAAATCTCTTGCTTTCAGGGAGGAGGACATCCTCATTTCAATGCTGAGATTGCTGGAGTATGAGCGAGCTACGGTTGATGCAGAAGGGGCCATTGGACTTGCAGCACTGGTGGCAGGGAAGCTGCCTGAGTTGAAGGGTAAAAGGTAGAGCAGCTATTGCAAACAGGGAACTGTGGCAAAAGCATGGGACTGGGCAACTTGGTCCCAGGAAATGGTGAAAAGCTGCTTGTTCTATGGGTGACATGGCAATTTCTGCCCCTGACCTGGCAATGGCTTATCGGTAGCAGAAACTTCAGACTGAATAGACCAGTCACAGGTGGTGAGATTGTGTTGAGCAAAACAAATGGCAGCCTGGAGACCTGACAAATCTCGTCCCTATCCCTGATTCCCAAATCTTTGGGGGAAAGGCAGTTACAGCTCCACGAGGCATGGTCACACCTGCCAGGGCAGTATCCTGCTTTTGCCAGCCTGTTGTCTCCTGTCATTCCACTTGTGGAATGCAGCCCTGTCTATGGTGGGACAGGAGCTACGTTGTCTACTGCAGTCAGCCAGTGCCACCTGCCTCTCCATCCTGAGGACTGTCCACACAGTCTGAGGGATTATCCTTGTGCTTACTGTTGAACGTGTGGCTAAGTGCTGTCTTGCCTCTCAGCTTGAGGACTCAGCACTTAAGTGGATTGAGCCTTGGCTCAGGTCATAGTCCAGAATGTATTTAAGCATACATGCCCTCAAGACAAAATAAAATTTCCAGTGTACAGCATTGGACACTAAAATACTGCTGAGGCAATTCTTCAGAAGAGGCTGACAGAGTACACACAGAGCAGCAATACGTTTCAGTATAGCTAAAATAAAAGGGAAAATGCAAAGGTTTGGTTCTAAGGAGGTTAGGTTTGACTCTGCAAAGAGATCTTCATAGACTAATCATATGGCGCTTCACCTGCTTTTCAAACATTTCTGCACTCGTTTTTCAGGGTTGAGATGAATTTAATTAATGGTTTCAGAAAGCCTTGAACACGCATATTGTCTGATCAGTAAGAGACTGAAACAGAGAACTTCCAGAGGAGAATTACGTCAAATTTTAAAACTTGGAACTTAGACCTACAATTCTCCAACTAGGTATCTCTAACAAAACTCTTATCTCCAGGAAATGCAATATGAAAACAACATTTCAGACCATCCAATGCAGCCAGGTCCTAGGCCTCCCCTGCCTGCTCACAATGGATATTGAGAGCCTGGAGCCCTCTGACATGTAACTCTTACTGAGGGGAGGTTCCAGCAGACCTTAGGCTGATATTGATACAGTGTTTATGATTTAAGTGCTAATCAAAAATCTTTCTTTTCTCTCTGCTTTTAGAGTGGCAGTTGTTATATGCAGTGGAAACCTGGAGTTACATTTGCTGCAACAGTGCATAGCTCGTGCCCTGACCCTCGACAACAGAGTGTGCAGATTTTCCCTTGTGATTTCCGACTGCCCAGGAGACATGTCAAAGCTACTGGAGATTTTGGCTCGGGAAGAAGCAAGGTAAATCAGATTAACAGTCAGGAAATATAATTACAGAATAGCAGAAAGATTATTAAAGATTGGGAAATATTTCCAAATTTCTCTGGAGCCAAGTCTCTAAGTAATTAATTAATCAAAGGTTTTTTCTTGTTATATTGCAGAAAAGTTTTTATTTCCTTCTTTTTTTCCCAATCTGAAAGCACCTTTGTAGCATAGAATTGTGTCTAGTTCAAAAAGAAGTGAAAATAGTTGGCCTCCAAACACCTACAAGAAACTGTTTTGCAGTGACAAGGGATTGCTGTGATCTCTAATTTGTCCCTTATTTGATCTAGAGTTTTGGATATCAAACAAGAACGCACATTTGTGACATCTGAGCTGTTCACTGTCGAGGTAAGATGAGACGCAATTTTAGTTTCTCTGGTAGTACTGGCCTCCCCTGGTTTATTCTGTTTTCCTGTGTCTCTTTATGCCTATGTTGAAGAAGTCCAACAGAGTGTGCAGAGTGAGAGATTATTTCCTCTGTGTTACACAGCGTCTTGCCAAACACTTAGCAGGCATATAAATAACACAGGACTAGTTTTACCTGCTGTTGCAACACCCTGGTGAAATACTCCAGGTGTTGCATTGTGCTGTTGCTGCTGTGAACCCTCCTGGACGTGCGTGGCAGGGCGCTGGAGGGGGTGAGCAAGCTGCAGCACCCATCCAGAACTTGAAGAGCCAGCTGTGTAGGCTGCCTGTAATTGTCTGACATGTTTGCCTTAAAGCAATGTAGAGAACACCTTTACTCTTAAGGAATCCTCCTTTTTAACTAGGGCATCAGTTTTGTTTCTTATCCACCAAGAGCACTGAGGATAGTCACTATTCCTTTGCTGAGTATTGGATGCAGTAACAGGGAAGAGGTGTTACCAGTTGATGGTGTCTCTTAAAAGGACCATTTGTCTCATGGTGTATCTCTTAATTCAGCTGGTTTGGCAAAGGTGTGGTCCTACTGATTTCATGCTATCGCTGTCCAAGTCCAACCTGACTCAGTTTGTGAAACCACAGGTGGAAGGCAAATTAGGGATCTTTGCCAAACAGGCCCATAACTGGGGTGCAGAAGTGTTACTGGGTAAGCAAGTTCTTCGATTTTGGCCTTCAATTTCCCACCTGGATGCACAAAGCTGCTCAATGTTTTCACTTGCAGATATAAAGAAGAGATAGATTGAAGATCACTATAGTACAATAAAGTTCATGAACATCTTTCAGAACATGATAACATCAGTTCTCTCAAGCATCTAGGGTAAACCCACATTGTTCTGCAGTGTGCCATAATGATAGGCCAGCTCACTGCTTTGGGTGACTTGGAGATAGTGTGACACTCACTGCACAAGGTGGATAAATCCCTCTGACTGAGTGACTAACTTAGCTCTGGAAACCCTTTTCACTGAAGGCTAGATTCAACAAACCCTGTAAACCTTCTAAAGTTTTCAATGCCATTTTCATGGAGTGAGGCTTGTAGTTTTTATCAAGGCCATTAAGCAAATTAAATGAACTCTACTGTCTTAGGTGTTGGGGGTGTTTTTTAGTTTTTAGTAAATACAGGCCCTCAATGAAAACAGTGTCATGTGCTGTTCTCTGCACTTTAAACATGATGTATTTTCATTGACTGTCCACTTCAAGAGTCTGACAGTGTTGTACTACAAGAAGGTTGAAGGGAAGAATTTGCATCCCTGAATATTTTAATTGGATGTTGGATTTGCATGATGGCTTTTAATCAGTCTGGGAGAGGCTATTGGATAATTAGATGTGAAGTACAAAGTAGTGACCCAGACGTATAGACCTCAGTGTCTTTGCAGGCAGCTTTAGCTGGTGACACCTAGTAAATTGTGAAGCTTTTCTTTGAAAATTAAAACACATGAAATTAAGAAGGGTAAAATACTGGGTTTATCTCTAAGCATCAAAATTAATTTGGTCTATCCAGATATAGGAAAAAAAAATACATATTTTCATAGTAAAGCTAATACATGTGAGGGATGTTTTGCTTTTTTCTCTGTTGTTTCTAAGAGCCAAAGACCTGTGTCATAAAAACATTTTAAGCATTTGTTACCACCATGTGTGAACTGGTGGTAATAAGAAAGGCACAGCAGCTATACGCGTTTCATTTTTACTTTAATGTGTACTTTTGACTGTGGATATAGATTAAGTGTTTGAGCAGTGAGTGTATATGCTTATTTGAAACACTAAATCTGTCCTGTTAAGATTATTGCCTCAGTATTTAGTCATCCTTTTAGATTTACCCCTTTATTTCCAAAGAAGATAAACTAGTCACTGCTTATCAGAATGATAGAGCTGCTTTGTTGTTTTGGCTTTTTTCATTCTCGTGAAATGCCTGTCTGGGTTAGTGTTTATTCATCTAGTCCACACTTGGAACACACTGTGGGAAGATCCTTGCTGATAGTCTGATTTCATGAAATAATAAGGACTTTGTAGAATGAAATTTTATGTTCAAACTACACTTCTGGAAAAAAAAAACCCCAACAACATTTGGAACATTTTACTGGCAAAAATAAGAGTTTTTTTTAACTAAAAAAAGGAAAGAATGTGTCTATATTAGATTAAGAAGTGCCTTGTGTAGAAGGATCAGCTGCTTGTGTTCCTTGGAACAATATGGGAGTTTCTTTAGGATTCTGCCTGCTCATCCCTCCAGTTTAGATTGTCTTCCCTTGTGACTCATTCTGGATTTCTTTCTGGCAGAGGATTACACCCTAATTCACTCTTACCTGAGTAGTTAAGAAACTACTTCTAAAACCCCTGTATTGAAATAGATAACTCTTAGCAAATCAGACAAATAACCGGTCTGGTAGGCTTCACCTTTTACAGCTATTGAAGGAGGTTAGATGACTGGGAATATCTGGACAGAACAGAAAAGATTTGCACTAATGAAAAAAATAATCCAGGTAACTGGATACAGAGATCTAAAGACTGCCCAGTTCATGGGAGGAAGCTGCAACTTGCTTCTGTGAACTTTCTCTGTTCTCTCTCAGTAATATTCCTCTGATTCAATTGGGACAATTTATCACTTAAAGAGGTTTACAGATGGAAGCAATTTAAAACCATTTAAGGCCCTTTAATTTCATATTGTTATTGACTCAGAGAGAAGTCAATGAGCAAAATCAATAAGCAATTTAATAAGGTAAGGGCATTCTTTGCTATGAAATAGATAGCAGCTCACCTGCTTAATAAGTATCTAATTTTTGGACTCAGGCAACCTAGTAAGAAAAAAATGTCTTTGAGCTCATCTCATCAATTTTCCAGGAAAGTCTTCTCCTCACCACTGAAACTACAGAATAATCAGACTGGCAGGTCCAGCAGGGTTCTGCAAGGTCTTGAATTGCCCCAGCAGCTTATCAGTAGGTGGATTTTTCACTGCAGTGGTGGCAGTATTCCCTCTGACCTCACTCCTGTCTGACATTATGGGTTGTCTGGTCTGTTCACTTCAAACCTCTTGAGAGCTTCACTATGCTGTGGTTTCACAGAACTTGGAAGAGACCAGCTGTAGAAAGAACATCCACTTCTCCCTCTTGTCTGCGCAAGAAAATGCAAAGTCATAAATCAAATGTTTCCTTTTTTTTTCAGTAACATTACACATTCTCCCGGTGGTGCTGGAATTCCTGGCTTTGTGTGGTGTAATACCTTTTTTCCACGTACAGTTCATTCACCTCAGGCCAGAACTCACTGAATTATTTTAGTCTCCTCTGGTCAATTTGAATAAATTCATTTGGGCCAATTTGCATTTTGTAAAGGCTGGAAGGGAATATTTTGGGTTAGTGTCCCCAGTTGCCAACATATTCCCTGTTATTGTTCTGTGAAGCAAATAGAGAGGAGCAGGCAGCTGTACAGCTAAGATGTGCAGAAGGATGCTATCATTGCTAAAGCATTTCCTGCATGACCCTGGGCAAGGCTCTGTTTCCATGTTCCATTCCCCAACTCCAAAGTGGAGACACTGCGAGTGGGAAGCTCAACACTCCATTTCTTCTGAGGCCCTCCAAAAGAATTCGGTCATGTTCTTTAATGGCATTCCATGGCAGACTGTGGGACAGAATGGCCTGCCCCAGCTGGAGAATTAGAGCCTAGCTCTGGGGAGGGTGCAAGTGTTCCTGCTGGATTATTACCTGATTTACGTAACGTGGCGGTAGCTTGTCTGTGCTCGTGCTCACTGACCTGAATGCTCGAATTGCCAAAGCATAAGGGCACAGGTTGCACAACCAGCTGACAGCTGCTGCACTCTTTCTCAAGCATTCCACTGCTCTGGCCTTGGGGACGATCTGGCAGCTGATCCCCAAACCATCAACTGAGCTGCTGTTACCAAATAATCTGTAATGCACAGTAATCTACATTGGGTGTTTACAGAATAATTCAGGAAATTGCCCTGTTGTTGATTTTTTAAATAGAAATTAAACCTGTTGTTTTAAATATAGAACTGAAGGCAGTGTAAATGAATAAGGTTTTCACTCTTAACTCCAGTGACTTTCATGCAAACAAAACTATAATGTTGCTAAACATGTTGTATCATGAATATTAAGTTATGTGAATCCAACAACGTCATCTTAGGGAAAGATGATGAATATGATTTCCAGAATTAAAGAAGCAGGACACAAAGGTTCAGTGGACGAGTCACAGACATAAAGAACTTCACTAGTTACTTAGGATTAGCTTTACATGGAGCCTGGAAAAGCACAAAAGACTGAAATCTCTTGATTCAGCAGTACTACTCACATTTCCTCTGCTCTGTAACATTGGCTCAGCATGTACACCCACTGCTTTTATTTGCACACACAACCTACAGATAGTAGGCATCAGGGAGCTGATGGCCAAATTAATTTTTAAAATCTAGGAAAATATGATCTAAAAGATGAAGTGCCTCCATGACTTGCAGTTAAAATGGAGTAGAGGTGTCCACCCTATTCAGCACAGAACTTTACAAACTTCTTCCTTTGGTGAAGTTACGAAATTTTCTCTCTCTGAAATCAATGTAATCCCTATGAGTATTTGAATTTATGCATCTGGATTTTGGTGTTGCCCAGTAATAACTTGTAATCAATTTTTTCCTTTATTTTTGTTTTTTACCCTTTGTCCTGCTCCCTCAATTATTTCCAGCCATTAAATAAAACCCACAAGCCATCAATATTCAGGGAAATCTCTTTTTTCTATAATTACTTGTAAGCCTGCTCTGAAAAAAACTTACAGGCTGACTAAACCCTTTGGCTGGAATCTATCTTAAAATACCTGTCACAGGGAGTGAAACTTTAAATACAGTAAAAAATCCATCTGGCTGGTTATTTATTTGTTTAATCCAGCAAGGATATGACATGTGGGAGAGAAATTCATAAAATGTGCTCTGTTGTTGTTGGTTTTGTGGGTTTTTTTGATACACAGGAAAGCAAGGCGTGCTGTGTATATGTGACCCTGCAGCCAATGAGAGCTCTGCAGGATCAAAAATCCCATGTATAGTTCTGAGGGCTTATCAGTATGAAATAAATTTAAAGTAAATTTTTCTCTAGTTGTTCTGTGTTATCTTGTGTGGTGTACAAGAAACATCAGGCAATAGGTTCTGTTTTTTTCTTAAATAAGACCATTTTGCAGCACTTACTCTTAGGTCATCGATATCTATACAACCTCCTATAGCAAGTAGTACTGGGGTGCTTCTTCATCCTACATAAAAATAACCTCATAAACCTCCTCAAGAACGTGAGGAGTGACCTGTTGGACACTCATGTCAATATACTTCCCAGGCAAAGCAAGCAAGAGAGAGCAGTTTGTGAAAGTACAACTGCAGTGTAAATCGGCTCAATCCAAGCAAGGAAGTAAATTCTTCCCTTGCTTACTGTTGAGACCTGTAGTTGCCCTGAGGTGTTGTGTGGTTCTCCTTTTCCTCCTGATGGGAGCAAATGTTCTCTATTCCTTTCTTTGTCAAGTGTGAAAAATCAGGTGAATTTCTGGAGTTGTTTGTTATCGCTGCTGTTACTACTTTTATGATGCGCTACAGTGTATTATCTCCCTTATCAGCTGTTGGATGTGGTGCATGCCCAGAACAAAAAGACAGTGCTTATCCAACCTGTTCACAAGCTCTCTGTCTAGTGAGGTCTGTCTGGCTTCAATCATGAGCAGAAAGGAAAGCACAGAGGGGATATTTAGCTATGAATCAAAATGCTTTCCCATGCTTGCTCCCAGGGCAGAGCAACTGCTTGCTGCCAGACATTCAAGGCTGAATCTGACAAGTCCAGACCGGTTCCAAGAGCAGCAATTGATTTATTTACTCAGGACAAACCAGGCATGATTGCTATGGAAAGGGAAAAATGTTGCTTTTTTAAATTACAGACTCCATGAGAGAGGAGTGTGTGTTCTTGAAGATATGATTGCAAAGCTTTAGGGGTTTTATATGAACCAGGGAATGGATAATGGGTGTTTGGTATATTGGTGCTCTTAGATACTTTTCCCAATCATTGTGTTCACTTCCCTTTCCTCATTATTATTGTCCTCTATGACCATCCTTCTCTTGAGGCTAAATCCCACTTTTTTTAAGAAGAAAGAAATTACTATCTAATTTGCATTGCAAAGAACCAGACAAATAGGACTATGTTTAGCACAAGATGCAAAGAATTACAAGACCAGATCAAAAATGTGGCTTATTTAGTGATGGATATTTGAGAAGCTGTAGCCAGTTCTCTAATTGAGTGAACTTATGGCTATTTAGAATAACTTGGAGTGTTAATGTTTTATATTTTCTTTCAACAGTTTTGCTGAAGGTTTATTGTTCTTTTAAGATAGTTCCAGAAAACATGAATTCGAAGTTCTTATTTGGAAATGTCCTTGTAGACATATTTGAGTATTTTTTGCCCTGCTTTTTTCTGCAAAGGATACAGCTCTGATAGGAACATTTTAACAGGACATGTCTGGAGCAGCCCACCATCAGGTTATCCTGGCTTGTTATTTCTCTGCTCTCTGTAGCTTTGCCTGTTACAATGAGCACTCTGTAGTTGTGGAAGCAAGTGAAGAATTAAAAACCAAAAAAACTATCAAGATGAGTTTTGCACGAGTTGTTTTATTTAGCAGCAGAACAACCATAGGAGAAAGCTATAAGTGTTGCAATAAGCAAACAAAAAACAGAATAAAGCAAGAAGGTGTGTGAGAAGTGAAACCAGCCAAAATACTGCAGAGATGATAAATAACTGGGAGACAACTCCATGAGAGAGAAGAGAAAGAGAATATAAAAAGCTTGAAGGATGGAGGTACTGGAACAAACACTTGCTAGAAATACAGAAATGTGCTGAGGTAAGAGTCAGAGGTGGGTGAGGTGGCAGCAGTGCCACGTACATACCCCAGGGAATGGAAAAGAGAAGTTAAGAAGTTACAAACAGATGTCTTCAGGGAGGCCAAAAACAGAGAAGTACCTTGCCCAGGAGCCAGCAAAGGATCAGCCTGTCTTATTTAAACTTTGAAGGCAATAAATTAGGGCTTTTGGAAGGCTTTGCAAGGTTTTTTTTTCCAGCTCTTCATGCAGAACGGCTGGAAAAGCCCCAGATGTCTGCAATGTCACTTTTCTTACCTGCACAGACAGGGGATGTGAGGTCCAGAGTTTTTATGTTGAACTGATTGTTTTTATGAGCGTATTTTAGGATTAAGTTGGAAATTACTTTGTCTGACGTTGCTGCCATGCCATCAGGAATGGTCCTAATTCTTTTTCCAGGTCACCTGCACTGTGGAGACCAGAGACAAGATCCACACAGCCCAGCTGAGGAATGCTCTCTTGGAACGCTACCCCACAACCGGCTGGACCGAGCGGTGATGGGCACAGCGCGGCAGGGGGAACCAGGGCCTCTCTCAAGGATTCTACAGAGCCCCAGCCTGGAGGCTTTCAGAACAAATATTATCTTGCAAAGCTGAACAGTTAGCAAATAGCTTCAGGATATTTATTTCCTGCTCAAAATGTAGCAAATGTCTTTGGAAAAGAAGTTAAACTCAAAACTTTAGTTTAGCGAAGAGAAACTTGTAGTCTCTGCTGGTGTTGGAATTCCATAATTCATTGTCAGCTGGCTGCCTGGATTTTAGCTAGTTTGTAGAATCCAATGATATTCTGCAAACAAACAAGGAGAAGGCATTTCTCTTTATATCTGAATATAGACCTCTCAAAGGTCTTTTGATTTTGATACCCCTTGTTAAAGTAATGTTGCTCCTTCTGGTGGACTTTGCCACACTTACAAGTACAGAAATTGTCTATTTTCATGCCAGAAGCAGTTTTCTGCTTGCTAAATCTGCTTCAGGAGATATGTGCATGTGTGTGGGTTTGAACACACTTCTGTTCTGATCTTTGCTACTATGTAAGGAAAACTTATGCTAATAGAACATGACTTAAAATAAACAACAACAAAAAAAACCCTAAACCCTTGGAAGATAAAAGCCAATAATATTTTTTTTCCCAAGGGAAAATGATCCTAATTGCAAAATAAAATTCCAAAATATTTTGTAAAAATTAAAAAGCCTGTTTACTGAATACTATTGTACCTCATACACAGAATACAAATTTTTTTCTTCCCTTTGCTTTTGGAGACTCAGTATAAAATGTAGCATATGAACTGGCTTATGTTTCTGTATAAAAAGGGGTCTCCCTACCCATGTGAATTTTGTAATTAGCCTTCCTCTGATCATCTTGGTCTGTCTAAAACAGACTCTATCCATCTCACCTGACAGATTGAGTACACTGTTAATGGTGACATATATTTAAAGACCACATGTTAATAGCCAAAGGCAGTGCAGGGAGAAGAGGAAGCCTAAGTCCTAGGCATATGGCTAATGCAATTAACAAAGAACACATTGACCTAAATACCATTTTTATCACTACAGGCAGAGACCAACTAATAGTATAACAGAGTGGGATGGCAAGAAAGGTAAGAGGAATTCAGGCCCTGTTCTGAATGTGCACATACTGCAGCTGTGCCTTTTCATTTGGGCAGAATTTAGTGTAAGCCCCAGGAAGATCTTATAGCACCTTCCAGTACCTAAAGGGGGCCTATAGGAAAGCTGCATGGAGGCATGGGACAAGGAGAAATGGCTTTAAAGTGAGACAGGACAGGTTTAGATTAGGTATTAGGAAGAAATTCTTTATTGTGTGGGTGGTGAGGCACCACAACAGGTTGCCCAGAAAAGTTATAGATGCCCCATCCCTGGAAGGATTCAAGGGCAGGTTGGATGGGGCTCTGAGCAATCTGGTCTTGTAAAAGGTCCCATGACAGGGAGGTTGGAACTAAAAGGTCTTTAAGGTCCCTTCCAGCCCAAGCCATTCTATGGTTCTGTGATCCATCTCTGTAGCTCAACTTGTACAGGCAAGGTGGGATGAGGAGGGCAGCGAACATGTGAGAAGATAGAGCAACCAAAAATCAGTGCACTTGAAAATCACTATATGATTTTGGAAATGTGTTTGGGGTGGGGGAAAGAAAGGTAATGTCCAGAAAGTACTTAAAATGTCAAACATGATATTTGCAGTTTGGTATTATTTTTATTGTTTTAAGTATAAGCATACTTAAAAGTGTAAATCACTCTTCAGTGATAAACACTTTATATGTGAATAAAATAATACCAGGGTTTTTTTTTTATTCTATACTGCCTTTATTCAAGTCCCATTGGCTTAAAAGATAAAATTAAGATCTTCCAAGGGAAAAAACCCTCAAAATTAAACATATAAGTGAATGTCTGCAATTGGAAAGATTAATGAACTACCTGTGCTGCTAATATTTTCCTGTTTGAATTATGAAGTATAATAAGATCTATGGCATTTCAAAGATCTAATAACATGGGTTTTAATGTTTCATTTAAAGAAGTATTTTTATATAGAGTGTTCTTATGTACCTTGAAAAATAACTTAAATTATCATCTTTAAAAAATTCAGAAATTGTTGAATCAGCAAAATATAAATCTAAGCATTGTATTTATTTGAAAAATAATTAAAATAATGCTACGCCACCTCAGCAATGAAAAATTTGTCATTCTCTTGTGTAGCTTATGAAATACTGATAGCAGCCTCACTTTAAAAATCAGATTTTTATTCCTTTATCTGTCTTTGACGTTGTCTTAAAATCCACATCATTTTTGCAAGGGAGGAGCTCTGTGCTGCCAGGGAGGAGAGTGCAGCTGGGCAGGATGGCTGTTCTGGCCCTCTGGACTGCTCCCCACCACAGTGCAAGCCCAGCATGAACTCTCCCCACTGGCTTGGGAAGAAGTGCTGTTCCTTGCTCTCGGCCTTGGCTGTCCTGGCTGTGTTCCTGGGCACTGGGCAGGGTCTGGGTGCAGGCTGGCCTGGCCTGGGCTCATGCGGGGCAGTGAAGTCCATGATATCTGCTGAGTTGGCTCTCAGGGATGCTCATCACAATTGTCATGAGCTTTGGTGCACAGTCCTTCAATCCCAGGCACAGCAAACCCCCAGCTAAAATGCACATTCTTGTCTCCAGTGGCAGAAGATGCCTTGACCCAGGCAGTTCCCCTGGGGCTAAGCCACTTGGCTTTGGGAGCAGTGCTAGGCACACAGCACTTGTCAGGGGCACAACTTCTTCCCAGGACCGATGCAAACAAGGTGTATCTTTAACTGAAACACAACCTCTTCCCACACTGATTCCATAATTTCTTCAACCAGATCCTGTTAGCTTGGGATTAATCTAAAGCTCTGCCAGTACATGTTTTTGCAGCATCAGGAGCAGTTCATCTCCCCATGCAGGTGGCATGTCCTCGCAGGCAGCACCTGCCTACTGCTTTTGGGAGATTCACAAACTCGCCACCCAACAATGCAGTAAGTGCATTTGACATGTGACTGTTAAACTTTTGCTAGACCCAAACGTAGGCATGTGGTTTACTGAGTGGGAAAGCAAATTGCAACACTCTGGGGTTGGGCTGTAATTCCTGCCAGTCATTTATTTGATGGCCTTGGTTCTCCAGTCCCTTTGTCTGCTATTTGTGTAACTGTAAGCAGTCTGCCATGTATAGGGTATTGAAGTTTGTAGAGTTTTCTTCTATTACAAACCTTTGCCTTCACGTGCTCCCAACGTTTTGCTATATCCCAGAGGAGGAGGAGGAATCATTCTGTACACTGTGCCCTCCTGAGCTGATGCATTTCCCATTGTTCAAAAGCACTTATTTATTTTTTAAAAAGCTGCAGCAAAAACTGGTGGCAAATGGAAAATATTCTAATAAAATAGGAATGTTTTGAAGTATGTCAATAACGATCAGCATCCCATACAGCTAAGCCCATACAGCTTGTCAGTCTGAAGAAAGGAAGAGTCCTTAAGGGGGAGAGCCAGATCAATCACACCTGAGTGCAGCCACACAAAGGATACAAGGGGCTTGTCCTGTGCTGCTGATGTCTGAAAGCTCCTCTCAATGCAGGTACTCTCATTTACTTCTGCTTTTCTTGCCTGGTGTGGGGCATTGTGGGGACAGATTACAATGAAAAAACCTCATCCTTCACATTTTTGAAATTTTGGAGAAGGACCTGGTTTTCTTTTTGATAAAAGGTCTAGAACATCTTTAGAAGGACATTTTAACTTGTGTGATTTCTAAAGTTGTTAAATTGGTCACCCTGTGTATTCCCTCAAGGGGCACCTGAGTGGTTTTTCTTTGTGAAAATGGTCTCAACAAATGCTGAGAAATGCTGCAATAATGTTCCCTACACCTCTCTTCCCTCTTCTCCCCTCCTTCCCCATCATGCATGTGCTGCATGTATGTTTGGAGTTGCAGGGGCCATGTAAGGTCTAGTACAGTATGTGGATTGTGCCATATCATTACTTTTCTGAGGAGCAGGAGTGAAGGAAATACGGAGGGATTTTTTGTTTTCTTTTGCTTTCAACAAACTATGGAAATTTCTTGAGCTGTTCCTGGATGTCTTGCATACAGAGACTGTACCAGAATGCCCACAACCAACACAGTGTGTGACCTCAGAGACCTTGCCTGGAGTGGTCAAATTTACTGCAAACTCCATGGCAGTGACCATGGAGGCCATTCCCCCAGCTTTACCCAGGCTCTGTGGCTCTTCAGGGCACCAGCTGCCTGGCCCCAGAGCCAATTAAATGTCCTTAATTAACCAACACTCGGGTATTTCCAAAGGCTGGCTCAGTTGACTCCTGTTGTGTTTAGAAAAATCTAGGTCAGCATGAAAAAGAGGCAAAGCAAGACAACACATTGAGATTCTGAGAAAAGTTTTTCATCACTCCCTCCCTCACAAAAATGAGCTAAAGCCCTGAAGGCTTTTGAAGTAGCTCTTGAAAATGGGTGGGAGACATCTCATTGCCTCTGCTCAGGCTCAGCAGTGTTTCTGAGCTGATGCTGCATATCCAGATCTCCTCAACAGAGCTTGATTTGAGCAGTGATTTGCCAAATATGCTGATCTGGATTACTTGCCTGCAAGGAGTAAATTACACCCATTTCCATTTATTATGATTTAAGGGTGACAGTGGATCTGGGTAGCTTTGTTTTCTTCTGCAACAAAGCTACCAAGCAGTCACAGCATAAAAGCACTGTTTTAAGTGACATTTGTTTGTGACTTGTGGGAAATAATTTCTTTTGATCACCAATACAGGTCAAATAAATAACGAATGGGGTGTTTTTTAATATGTCTGGAAAATCAGGCATGGTTGCTTTAAATTTTCTTGGTATCTGCTTTACGTTGTTAATAATTAATGCATACCCAGTCTTCCACACAGGCTTTCAGAACAAGGGTTGTTTTTTTTTCTCTTATTTCCAATTTGAAATGGATATCTAAAAAGCATTTATTTTTCAGTGCTCTCAACAGCCTAGTTGGCAGAAATATCCATGCTGAAAAACCTTTACTAATGTCAGCTTAGCTTTCTTGGTGATTTACCTTCTTATTTAGTGGTCGTTTTCAAAAGTAAAAGCTCTTTTGTATGTTTCATTGGGATCTCCTTTCAATGGGAAGAGATATTTTGAAATATTTTGTTAGTGAATTACTTCAATTTGCAAGTGTTTTCCTTTGGCAAGCAGGGTGGGTTGGGTGTTGATGATGGTTTGATAGCCAGCCCAGCCTTTGGGAACACAGGGTACACTTCTGATGCTCTGCCCTTCTGTTGTGGAAAAAGCATTTTGATTGCAGTGGAAAGAGTTGCTCTAAGTGATTAAGAGTAATCCTTTATTGTTGCTATTGGAATAGCCTGGAGAAATGCTTATGCCTGGTGTAACCAGCAGTGTTTCCAAAGAGACTGTTGTAGCCAGGAATGTGAGTCTTTGTGAGCTGAGTGAGGTGCTGACCTGGAATCATGCTTCTGCTGGCTTTTACACATTATTTTGTAAAGTATTAGGGTATGTTTGTCTTACTGTGACATTAGGGACACTATAAACACTTATTCACAAATGGTATCTCATTATTTTCAGTCTTGACATGCTGTGGGTTTCTTCCTTTTCCTCAAGGCCAATTAGCATTGCTTATCCCATGCTCCTCAGGTTTTCAGTTGGGATCTCTTTGTGAAGTCTCAAAAACTTCAGGAAACAGGCATCTGTGCAGTTTACAGCTTTGGGACACAGGCTGACAGCAAACAGTGGTTAGTTTTTGTTTGGATTTTTCTTTTTTGGCTTTTTTGTGGATTTTTTTAAACAGGTGTTAAAACGGAACTGCTGCCAAGCAAGGGTTGGGGAGAGCCAGTGTTTGAAGGTTGATGAATACCTGGTAGTCACATTTCTAAAAACTTTGGTAAGCGATGCCCAACAACCTCCACGCAGAAAGCTGCTGAAATCTGTCCTGCTAAACAAAAATCCCAGAGAGGCTTCAAAAAATGCTGCTGGTGCCAGTGTCTGGCTAAAGCTTGTTCTAATTTGGTCGTATTTTTTAACTAAGGCAGTACGTACCCTTTTTCTACTATAGCTTCCTATAGTAGCTTCCTTGGGCTGCACAGCTTTTGCCATTGCCTGTCTAAAAGGAAGCCCATCAGATTAGGTGGAGTCTGACAGGATGTGGTTCATTTCTCAGAGCTGTGATTTACCTGTAGCCACTCCAAAGCCCAGTGGAAGGGCTGTGAGGGTGACCTGACTAGGGCTGGGAGTGCAGACTGGCCATGGGAGGGGAAGGCAACGTAGTATCAGTGATGGGACTTACTCTGGAAAGCTGATCCTGCATGTTCCAGGTGTGAACACTGACATTGGTGTAAAGATGTCTATGTATTTTGTATGGGCATTTTATTTCTAGGATAAATTAGAAACAACTCCCTCACTTTTTTAAAATCTTTATTCCAGAGTCACAGACTAAGACAAAAGGTTACACAGTAAAACATCTCAGGCTCTTGACGTTCCTGTTGGATTTCTAGCCACTAAATGAGTTTCTACTTCTCTATAAAATGTTAAAGTTACAGTTTGCCATTAAACAACAACAACAACAAAAACCCAAACCACAAACAAGCCACCATTTCAAACCCTTCAGTTCTCCATGCTTGTAGTACCCACTGAAATCAAAAGCTTTATATACCTATGCTTGAAAAAGGCTTCTCACATCACAAGTGTTATGGTCTGTAGGTACTGCACAAGGTTATTTGTTAATGCCTTGTGGAGCTCTTAGAGGTTAGAGAAAGAACCTTTTCTTATCCTTTCTTCCAGAACAGTAGCATGGCAAGTGGCATGGCAAAACTTCTCCCCACACCAGTTAGTATTTTAAATAGTTAGTCCTTTTAAAAGTGTTAAAACTACACAGGCTAAATTCTTGTCCAAATACTCAGAAGACAATCTGATGGAAGACTCACTACACATACTCTGAGGGGTGCTTATGATGGTCTCTCAGCCTTAGGTTTCAGAAGACCAGCATTTCAGAAACAGTGGTATATATTTATTAAGCACATCTAATTTCATTCCTTTTCAGTTACATTTTTAAACGATTTTTTTTTTTCCCTTTGGACAATAAATTATTCTCAAAAAAGCTGCCCTCAAAGCTACTTTATACTATAACAACTCATAACTTAAAATCTTCATTCAAAATATGAGGTCATGCTGCATGAATTTTAAGGCACTTGTATTAAACCAAGTTAAAGTGCTTTATGTATCCAAGCTCACTGCACCTCAACCTGAGCTGAGACATGGTCTTTGCAATGTGCCTGCAGCAATACAGTGGTCTGTCCTTTGTGGAACAAAATAAACAGACAAAACTAAGTACAAAGACCAGGCTTTAACAACAACAACAACAACAACGCCAGTCCCGTAGAGAAAATCTAGGTAAATTTAAATCCTATTACACAACAGGTGAAAGCTGCCTCGTGTCAATAACCCTCCCTGTTGTAGAAGATCAATTCTCCTCGTGAAAAGGTAATTTATCAATCACTACTAGCAGCTGTCAGTGACAGAGTAGACATGCCAAAATCTGCAGAGGAGCAACTTCTGGCTTCTTGCATAATAAACAGGATTAAAATTTGGCAGTGCTGAGACTGAAGGGCTGATTTCCTACTCAATTATCCACAGGGCCCTGTGAATTGTAATTGTGTTGCTTAGTAAGAGGAGAGCTGCTTGGGTAGAAGGGCACTGCATCATGCAGCAGGAATGTCATTTAGCTAATTACAGCACCTAGACATGTATGTGGGGATCTTTTCAGAAAAATGAGGATGAGGAATGTGCGAAGTGACTTCTTTCATTGTCTTCTAGTACTGCTTCTTGGCTGAAGGCTTGTAAGACACCAGGAGACCAAAGGAAGCATATCCAAATAAAAGGGTCTGAACGAACCATTGAAACTGAACTGCTGGGTCAGTGATTCCTTTAGCTCTGTAACAGTAACAAAAACATAAAATGTGTCAAAAAACTTATGTTCCTGCAGGCTAAACTGGTACTTATAAAGTAAGGTTGGATCACCTACCCATCCTTGATATTCAGATTAGAACATTTCATCTTAGCATCACTAACTTCCATCTACTGAGACATTTCCTGTGCTAACTAAACATACCAGTTCTTGTGGTTTTAGGATTTTAAGCTAGCAGAACAAAAGTTCTTTCAGACACTCTATGCATACAATTTCCTCAACAGTATATAAATTGCAATCTCAGACTATGCTATTTAAAACTACTCATCCTAGAAGTTTGTGTACAAAGAACTAAGAAATTGGAGTGGCTTAATACTGATCTTAATACACAAGTCTGCATATAATTTCTTGTTGACTGTGTTAGGCAAGGTACTCTGCAAGCTCTGCCCTGCCAGTTACTGTGTGATGAGGGATGGAGAAGCACTGGTACCTGAATTTGTGGCTAGACAAAGACAGGGAACAGAGCTGAAGGCACTAATTGATGAAGACACCTTTCTATGTTAGTTTTAATTGAACATATGTGACTTTTTCTGTATATTAGAGAAAATGTCATTTTTTTCCTCCACTTCATTTTTCTTGAGAAGTACTCCTCAGAGGAACAAGTAGAAACATGACAGCAAATCCAAGAGATTTCACATTTCCAATAAACAATTCCATCAGGCATAGCTGTGCTTTTTTGTTTACAATCCCAGCTGCAGTACTATCATATTAGTGCAGAAACTGAAAAACAAGGGCTTAAGAGATTTACCTGTGGCTACAAAGCAAGCTTAATGAACAGACCATATGCAGCAATACAGGCCTACAGCCGATGACAGTACTACTGCTGATTAACAAATTTGTATCTGACTCCTCACAGTTTTTCCTTGTGCCTCCTTTGTGATGTTGCCAAGTAGACATCACTTTTACATCAGTAAAAATAAATGGTGTTTGGTGCTCATAGAAGTACAACAGTTAAGTAATCTAAAGCAGCACTCCTGATGAGATGATGATGTGCAGGCCATCTGTGCTCTTTTTTGTGTGCTTTAACACTATTCTGTAGAACTTCATTAGTTAACTACAATACACTCATTTGATATGTTCACTGGTAGCCAAGTTTCCTCATACTTAAAAGAATCACCTTAAGCCCAGATACCTATCTGCACACTCAAAGTTTTAAGTTTAAAGCTACCTAACTTGAAATGTGAGCCTGATAAAAACAAAATTATTACTCATTCTGAAGGCAGAAATTGTTCATCCATATTCTACTATATTGAAAAAAGCCCTTATACAGTATTCCATGAAACAAAATCCTGTTGCTTCCAAGAGCTGTTACCTGAGTAGCCTGGGACAGACTGCAGTGAATGACCCAAATCAAGTGGAAACCCATCATTTTTATGATGGCAAACACATTGGCCACCTACTCTGCAGAGCATGAGAACCAGTATCTACATTCTTCTCAATTACTGCAACCACAAGTCAAATGAACAGAAGGATCATGTGTTTGGACAGCACACCTTTCCAGGTAAATTGTTATCCTAATGTAAGACTTAGTTGGCCTTGCTTGTATAGTCTGATTAGTTCAAGTATTTCGTCCCACAAACCTGTAGATAAAAGCAGATCTTAAACAGTCCCCAAATGAAAGTGTCCAATTGAATTCTCACAATATGGATGCAATTGTTTAAGCATGTAATTAGCAGTATTGAAATCCTGATGAGGTAAGATCTGATAAAAGCATAAAACCTGAAGTTATCAGAATATTTCTACATTATCTATTGTTCCCTCTGCCTCCTGAGCAGCAGTGTCACCCAGTGAACAGGGAGTTCAGAGGCAGCCAAACAAGCTCTGGCAAACCTTGCTGCTGCCAGTTCTGCAAGTTGCCAGCCCTTGGTTTTGCTGCCCTGCACAACAGTAACCACTGGAAGAACTGGCAGCATGCAATTGTGGAGGACAGCAACTATCACTGCAGCAAGAATTTCATCAGTATCCTCTGAATTCATACTGCTGCTGAGAGCCACCAAAATCAGTCTGTAGCTTATGTCACTTGATTCAAAAATCCTTTTCAGAGAGCCTACATGGGAATGAGAGGAGGGAACAACTTACTGGCATAACTTAATACCGTAGAGGGCTTCCACGATGTGAATCAGCCAGGACACCCAGAACCTGGTGGAAAGAAAACATGGTTTATGTTGTTGAAAATCAGGGAGAAGACTTGTATCCAAGATGCATTATGCAGAGAATATAAAACTGGAAGCACTGAAGTGACATTTTAACCTAGAAAGGGAGGGGTGTTTTCATCTTAAAAAACCCCCATATGTGTTCACTTCAAAGAAACTAGAGTCCACTGAGAAAATCAGAGCAACTGTAACTTGTGCAATACGCTTTGACCTGCTATTTGAAGCATCCACTAAATACCTCCAAAACTTTCAGCACTTAGATTAAGCCAAAAAGCCAAATGCTTAGTGAAAGCAGTACAAGTTAATCTTAGTTAAGCATGCAAAATCTATCCTTTTACTTACACAAGTATTTTTAGTGGTCCTAAGGAGCTACTTAAGTTTTTACAGATTTAGTTCTATGGAAACAACTGTGTGTATACATTCAGAATATATAATGTGACTTGATAAGCCATGCTTGGCCTAGAAATTTCTATATTAGAAGCTTTTGTAGGAAAAAAAAACCAACCCAAACCAAAAAAGTTATGCAGGATATTCAGTCAGGATCAACTCAATACCTTGCTAAAGCAAAGGATACTCTGAGAAAAAGAGAGGGTTCTACATGATGCATAGTAAAATAAGAAAGCCCTACTGATTTATGTCTTTACAGGAAGTCAGTGAGCTCAAGGAAATATTTTCCAGCTCTTTTGTTAATTAAAGTCACAAAACCTAAGTTTTGAAACCCAGTAAAATTTAGCACTATGCAGTTTGTTCAGCAGGTTATTTCTCATGTGGACAGGATAAGGGTAAGTGAGTACCAGAGTTGAAAATGTTCTTTAATTGAAGCTGGAAGAAGAAGATTCCTGAAGAAAGAATTGGACTGCTCAAGTAATAACTTGAAGAAAAAACCACTTCAGTAGGTGGTACAAGTATAACTTTGGACTAATAACTGGCACCAAAAGTAGTATCTTACCATTTTTCCCTTTGATGCCAAATTCTAAGTCGAATTTTTAAACTATCAAACTGGTCTTGGCCTGTCTAGTCTTCTACATACTTATTACCCCACACCCTTAATCATAATGAGCTTGAAAGGAGAGCTCTTTAAATCTAATTAACAACTGGGTTACAGGAAAGCTCGTTAGCACAGAGTAAGTGTAAGAGTCAGAGAGGGGCAAAATAATTACACAGTCAAACATAACTTACCCGTAGCAGACCCACTTGTGGTGGTGTTCCACTAAATAATTAAGGAAGGTACCAAATAATCCCAAATAACTATAAGGTATAGTTGAAGGCCAAAGTGTTACCCACTAAAAAAAAACAAATTAGTTAGCTTACTTCAAGGTAGACGTGCTATCAATTTAACCTTTAAAATATCTTTATTTTTGCTCCCTCACCCCCCATGTCCAAGGTTTAGGACTCATTTATTCATCGTACTTAAATTCTTTCATTCCATTAACCTTGTCCAAGACCCATATTCTTCCAGTAGCCTTTGAAAGATTCCAACTATGAAATTTCTATTCCTTGACATACCAGATGCCAAGGTGATAAGTTTAAGGTTGCTGTCTGGGTACCAAGAGTGCATCTGCACGTTAAGTGGCATTTAAGTTGTAAGCTCATTAGCTATTAGACGTGGAAGCTGCAAAAAACACATTGTCTTTGTCCTATAGAAGTTAATCTGAGGCAACGGACCTGAAGAAGCCAAACAATGAATACACCATTTAGGAGGAATACCTACTTATCTAAAACTAGGGGATCAGTCAATCTTTCTTATTTTGTTCCTTAAAAAAGAAATTTTTAAGGGTTTTTTTTTGTTTGTTTTGTTTGTTTGTTTGTTTTTAACAGGGCACAGAAGATAACTGAGCACGCCTGCCAGGACCATAGATGGAAGTTTCCTTCCAGGTTTCTCTCCTGACCCGGAGCTGTCCACAGTGTTTCCCACTGTGCACCCTGGTTTCCACCAGCCGGGGAGGAGAAGCAGGCAGTGATGAGCTGTGCACTTCAGAGCCCATTGGGGACGGAAGGGGAATGCTACACCAGGCCAAAGGTCACACTGCCTGATCTTGTTTCTGCTATCAACGCTGCAGTTTCTCACTATACGTAAATTTAGCTATGCCAAAGGTGCGGCAAGATGATGGGTTTAAACAGAGAATCTGCTTGAAGCTCATTCTGTTTCTTGAAACAGTCCAAAAACCATTTTGTGAGCTGCCTGGCCTGCCTTGACCATCATTTTTTCAGTGGTGGTTCTTAAGTTTAGAAAACCGTGCAAACAGAAGGAAAATTGCAACATGTGGAAGTCAGTGGATGACTTCCATAAACTTTTCAGATACATCAAAACTGCCATTTATATCCCTGCTGCAGCAATCCAACGTATTTTAGCTGAAGTATTTTTTTTAGAAATTAAGACAACGTGATGAGTGAACTCGTTTGTTTTGCGCCAGCACCAGTTCGTACAGCCTGTGCCTAAAGCCTACCTGTGAATGCACCATAGTATGGACTGACACGCCCCGCAGCTGTCCCGGAGCGAGCCGTGCCGATGCTGAACGCCTCAGTTCCAGTTTGGGAATGCCGCAGCCCCGATCCCAGGGCACCTGCCCGCGAACCCCCGCTCGGTGCCGCGCCCAGGATGCTCCGACCGCCCGGCACTCAGCGCCACGGCCTCGCTTCCCTCCGCAGGCCGAGAGGCTTTGCATTCACTCTGGCCTTGCTGCACGGCTCTGTCCAGCCTCCTCCCTGCCTGGGCAAAGCAGCACCTCTACTTTCCTTTCCCTCCCGGTTTATTTTAGGGAGCGGCGTTCCCGCGGGCACCGGGACGCTCCAGGGAGCCTGCTCCGCGCACCCCGCGCCTCCTGAGCGACCTCCCTCCCTCCCTCGCTCCCTCCCCGCGGCGCTCCTTACGCCGAGGACGATCATGCCGAAGATGATGGCGACCATCCAGATGAGCCGGGAGCGCTGGAAGTGGCAGCTGCCATCGCGGCCGCGATCCGCCGCCGCCGCCATCCCGCCGGGCCGCGCTGTGTGCCCGGGCCGCGCCGCCGCCGCTAAGGCCGGGCTCGGGGGGCGGGCCGGGGCGGGGCCGGGCTGTGCCACCGAGCCGGGGGACCGGGGCGGGTGGCCTCGCCCAGCCCTGGGCGGGCACTGCCCCGAGCGGCGAGGGGCGCGGCCGGCACCGCCGTGCCCGGGGCTGCCAGAGCCGCGGCGTTACCGGTGCCGCTCCTGCGCTTTGGCCTCTGCCGGCCCGGGCAGAGGGGCTGGAAGGTGGCCCGGCCGAGAAAGACTGGAGGTGCAGGTCCACACTGGCTGAACGTGAACCAGCAGTGTGCCCGTGTGGCCACGAAGGCCGATGGCATCCTGGCCTGTATCAGCAATAGTGTGGCCAACAGGACCAGGGGAGAAATGAACCCTCTGTACTCGGCATGGTGAAGCTGCACCTCGAGTGCTGTGTGCAGCTGTGAGCCCCGCACTGCACGGAACGCTGTGAGCTGCTGGAGCTCTAGTGTCCTGAGACGGGCAACGGAGCTGGGGAAGCGTCTGGAACACGAGTGCTGCGAGGAGCAGGGAGGGAGCTGGGGGTGTTCAGCCTGGGGAAAAGGAGGCTCGGGAAGGACCGTATCAGGCTGTATAACCACCTGAAAGGAGGGTGTAACCAAGTGGGAATTGGTCTCTTGTCCCAGGCAGCCAGTGACAGGACAAGAGGACATAGTCTAAAACTGCACCAGGGGAGATTTCGGGTGATCAGACATTGGAATGTGCTGTCCAGGGAGGTGGTGGAGTCACCATCCCTGGGGGTATTTAAGAAAAGAATGGATGTGGCACTCAGTGCCATGGTCTAGTTGACAAAGTTGTGTTCGGTCATAGGTTGGACTTCATGATCTCAGAGGTCTTTTCCAACCTAATTGATTCTGTGATTCCGTACCAAACGCAGCAAAAAACCAGCACAGAAGTTGGAGTGAGCTTTCCACCTCGACTCCTTGCCACTCCACGGCAGCGCTCTGCTTAGGGCTGGAGGAAATGAGGGACTGTGACAGTGGCAGCGGGTGTGGCCCGGGGTGCTCCCGCTGCGCCAGGGCAGCCCTGCTCCCCAGCCCGGGCCGCGCACCGCAGCGCCCTCCCGTGGCACCGAGCGGGACTGCGGGGCGGAGGGAATGTCCCGGTGCCGGGAGGGAGCGGGATTGTCCCTGCGACACGCGGTGTCCCTGCCGCAGCACACCCGCGGGCACACTGCAGCAGCGTTCGCTACTGGCGGAAAATAAATAGCTATTGCTCTTCCTACTATGAGCAGTTCAGTCGTTATTGAAAATAGTGCCTTCCCTTTTGAAAACTACCGATTTAAAGCGTATTAAAGCCAGCATTTTCTAGTCTGTGCCCTTTTGGGACTGTGGTCTCGGTGATGAGTCAGCAGGGCCTTGGGAAAGGTGCTCAGGGGTAGAAACGCTGGGGGTGGCATGGGCGGGTTCATGCTGCCCTTTGAGCTTTGCTATCTGTTTGCTTGGCATGACTTTGACAGGGAGGCACAGTGGAGACACAGTGAGAAATGTTGACTGTGCTCTTCGCTCTCCTTGCCCGTTACACGCTGCTCTGTTAATTATGTGTTAACGACGTGCCTGCAAAGCTGTTGATCTCTGCAACAACTAATGCAGCAAGTCTTGACATTTCCCTAGCATGAGCCTTGCAGAAAATGGTCACTATAGAGGGGATTGACTTTGCGTTTCTTTGTTCTGTCCTGGGACTGGTTTGTTTCCCTGTCTCTATTTAATTCCCGTCTATTCCTGTCCAAGGCATTGTGCCTTTTTTTTTTTTTTTTTTTTGTTTGTTTGTTTGTTTTGTTTTCTATCCTCCTTTTTCTGGGGCGTTCTTTGGGGATTACAGGAGAGTTTGGTTAAAAAATTCCTGCAGTGGTAAAACTGTTGCTGGGAACCCATCTACAAACCTAGCAGGGATGGCTATGTAGAATTACACCTGCTTAATAAATTTCCCTGGGTTGCTTTGCAGGAAAGAATAGTGTGTGGCACCATTTATGTCTTAGTATCTGGGAAGACTTTCTAAAATTCAACTCGTTTGTTTTTTTCGGGGGATGGAGGGTGATGTTGATGGTTTGTTTGTGGAGGGTTTTTTTTTTTTTTGGTAGTCCATTACTAAAGTTCTTCCTCCTTAGAGCATTCTACACCATTGCTTCTGCCTGCCTGCAATGCCCTGTGTGAAGGTGGTGCTGAGATCCTGCGATGGGCCGAGCTTTGTGGTGGGAGTGCCTGGGACTGCCCAGCACCAGGAGAGCCCACCTTGCCCACGCAGCAGGAACCTCACCTAAGGCCACAGCAAGGCCACTGGTTTGGAATTGGTCCAGAAGCTGCTCTCGGGCCGTAGGGATGGATATGCTGCTGCGCGGCGGTGACTGCAGAGGGCACTGGATGCACAGGAAAGGCACCGCCAGCCAGCAACACGGCGCTGCTGCAGCATTTACCGCCTTAGGCTGGCTTCGGTGGCCAGAAGTGGCCAGGTGAGGTCAGAGACGGTGTCATGTCACCCGTGCTGCCCCACTCAAGTGAGGACCTCCCGCACTGTCACACTGTGGGCAGAGGGCAGGAAGCTGTCTTGCCTTTCTTTCTCTGTTGCCAAAAATATCTTTTTATTAAGTGATATTCTTCCATTTTCATGTGTGGCAGTAGCCCCCACTGGCTGCCAGCCCTGTTGACTGACACGGGTAGCTCTGCCAGCTCTGGGCATCTCAACAGCCGTGGACTTGAATGTGAAACAGCTCATGAAGACAACTCCCTGCTCAGACCTTTTGTGGGGGCTGGACTTTCAGAGGTTCCATTTCTAACCCGGGACAGTGTCTTTGACCTGACTTTTTAAAAAAGGCTATTTCTCTTGACAAAGAGAGGAGTCTTTAGAATATTTAAGAAGCTGAATAGAGTTCCAGTTTTAATAATTTAAAGCCAGGAGACTTGTAGCATCACCTAGTCTGGCAGTACAGGCCATTAAATATTACCTTGTTTCTCTGAATAGAGGTCAGTGAATTGCACCTACTTAAAGGATACTTTTCAAGCAGCATTTTGTCTTTCTCTGAAGGTCATAAAACAGAAAGTTCACTGCTTTCAGTGATTAATCTTTCTTGTGTTGTTAGATATACCTAACAACTAATTTTGTGGGAGTCATTTCCCAGAGTAGCTAAAAATCTTGCTTTATCATATTTTGCAAAGCTTTGTAATTTTGCCCTCATATTTTTGACTGACTAGCTATCTTTGTGGCTTCAACACTGGAAATGTTATTTGTCAGTGAATTGCATGTATTGACAGGTATAATCTAAACTGGAAACTACAAATCCCAAACACTGTCACGTGAATTACGGAAATGCAAAACAAATTCACTTTGCCAAGTTTACAGGAAATAGAACTATTTCACCTTAACTTCTGAGATTTCTACTTTGATTTCCTTTCCTTTTATCCTAATCAGTGCCAAAAAGTGAGTGAATAGCATGCTGTTATGAACTGGCAGCTCTCAACAGCAGGCTGCACCCCAGAACACCACCAAGGCTGCGTGCAGACAGCAGGCAGCTCTGACCATGCTTAGCAGAAGGCAGATTTAGATTTGTAGTTTGGAACACACACGTCAGTTGTGACAGGATTGCCACAGCTCCCTGTCCTTTCTCAGGCCTTTCCCTGTGCTAGAGAACATGCAGATATTGGAAAGTAGCAATCGACACAAGTGCCACCCCCATGACAGGGCTCTGTAAGCACTTGGAGAAGGTGAGCTAGCCTAGCTTAACCCTGCTGCAGGCTGCATAGATTGCTAAACTTGAGTCTGTTTCGGTAGCAGTCAAGGCTGTAGAAAAGGGGGAAAGCATAATATTTAAAAAAAAAAAAAAAAGTTGGAAAGCAAAAAAAGCATATTCCCTCATAATTGCATGCAAGCCTTTTTTCTTTCATTTGCATGACTTGGTTTAGATTTCAAATTAGTTTGATATTGAAGCCTCAAACACTAATTAAGAATCTAAAACTGAGAGAGATGTTCTTTATGAGATCAACATGTAAGGTAAACCACATAGTACTGTGAGAATGGGACATAGAATCTCTGAGATTTCAAAGACAGCTACATTAATTTTAATTTTTTTTTTCCAAAACTGTGTCCGGGGGGGCGTCCCAAAGTCTCCATGGTAACTGGGTGTGTACACTGAGATGGGTTGTTTCTACTGAAACAACCAGACAGACCTGTGCATTCTTTCTGCTAAACCCCTGAGACATAGCTGGCTCGTTTCAAATGCTGTTTATATCAATGCATCACTTTCTTCCATTTTCAAATATTAAACTGTCTGTTGCACCTACTAGTGGAGCAAATGGTTCCCTCGTCAGTTTAGAAACATTTGCTATCTCTAACTTAGAGATATTGACTATCTCACTTCCATCGGGAAGTACAAAGGGTATTTGCCAGGTAGTCGGCCTCTTTTGTTTGGTGTTCTCGGTGGATGCCAGAGAACAGATAGAGACACGTTAGCTCTTCTGTGTCTTTTAAAATTCCTGAAAAAAAAAAAAAAGAGGAGGAGGGGGAGGCAGGATTAGTCAAATTCAGAACAAATTTTATGGCGTGAGTCACCATGCTAGAGTCAGTAATGTGACTTGTTTAAACAACAACTTTCTGTATAAGTAAGGATTTAGGGATTGGGCTTTTCTTAGGAAGTTACTTGGAAATAAACTGGATTTGAAGCTGGTATAAAAGAGATGAGATGCATTCAGGGAAATTTACCTAAGGAAATAGAATTATCAACAGGACTTTTTTATTTTTTAATCAGAGTTAAATGATACAATGCTATAATGAAACCACTGCAAGCAATGTCTGATTCCTAATGTAGCTAGTTAACCTGACTATTTCCCTGTCATTTTTAATTTTTAATGGAGACTCAGAATTCTATCACCTTAATCTTAGTCTCTAAGACTAGAGAAGCTAGGGAAAAGTACAGTCTTTAAAGATATTTCATGTCGCAGTTTGACAGGCATTACATTTTTGAGGTTAATGGTCAAGATTTTCAGCAGATTCCCATACTTAAAGAAAATGTTAAGTGTAATGAGATGTGCATAAGAAGAAACAATGTGGTATAGTAATTCTGCTTGCTGCTGTAATGAATAGCAACTTGGAGTGAGTAAACCTTTGCATATATCTGCTGTATCCTTCTCATTTGTCATTGGATTCCTTGGATGTTTGATCAAACTAATTCTCATCGATCACATTTCAAACACAATTATGAGCATAATTCAAGTCTTGGAAATTGTCAGCTATAAAGATCCCAGCCAAATACTTTATTCTTTGTACAGACCAAGAACTAGGTAACAACTCTAAGTTATAAATATATTAAATTCTCTTTGATTTTACTACAAATTCAGTTTGTGCATTTTAGAGATGAATTTATGTCAGAGTTCCATATGCTCATCTTAACAATATCACTGTGGGGATATTGTTATTAAAAAGGAAAAGGAAGGTGAAACAGCAGCCTTTATCATGATGTGCTTCAGCCTTAATAAACCTTTGTAAAGAGACAACCAAGGCCCACCAGTTTGAAGTCCAGGTTGTACAGAGAACTTCAGCTTTGATCACAGTTGTGCACTTTACAGTTCTGTATTTGTTTTTACCCATATCTGCTGGAAGTCAGTAACTTGAGTCCTATTGAAAATATTTTGTGGACATCTCTGATGTATTTTTTTTTATTATGTGAGGTAACTTAAAAAAGTGAAATATTAACAAGTAACATCCGTTTGAAATCTCAGTTTATAAATGTTAGATTTATGCTACAAGGATTTGGTGGAATTTTAAAAACTGGGTATGAACTACAAGTATTTGACAAGATTTTTTTGAAGGTATGGGAGCACAAAAAGATTTTATGTCATTTGGGGAGGGTATTTAATAAAACTGAATGTACTTTGCAAGAATTAATTGTGACCAGACAGCCTTATTCACATTGGTCATGTTGGAAAAACCTGAGTAGCTTAGACTTTACAGAAGTGTATTTCATACAGTTACAGGGCCATGACTGCACACCAGCATCCTAGTGCATATATGGTGCTTATAACAGGATGAAGGAGTAAATCTCCAGCAAACCCTCAGCATTTTGATGCCTTTTTCTGTTGTTTAACCACTTCATGACAGTGCATGTGTATTTTAATATATAGTGTTTGGTATCTGACACTATTACTTCTTTCTCTCTGGAAGAATTCCTAACTGCTTCCTATTTTGAAAGACTCTGCCTTATGTTGCCAAAGTGGTATGGTAGCAAACACAGAGTGCAGTGTTGGGAAAAAGGAAAATATTAGTTCAAAGTTTTTGAGGGAGCATTGGAACCAACTAATGGACCTTTTTTGTGCTTCTCAGTTAATGAACAAGTCATGACTTGACAGTTTTCAAGTCCTGAGTCTTTTTTCCTATGTGTCTGGAATAGGAATATTGTGATGGACAAGCTAAGTGCAGTACAAAAAAGTAAGCATAGATCTAGCAAAGAAATGGGGTCACTCACTAGCAGATAGGGGAGATGGGTGGGAAGCATATTTCACTACAGTCACATGGGTGGAGGTGTTATTTGGGAGATGAGGAGGAATAGGACTGACAAGGGAGGTTAGAGCAATAGTTCTTTTAACAGGCAGGAGAAGACTGCAGACAACTTGTCTCCAGTCCCAGCAGACTAGCCTTAAGGCCAAATTCACTCATCTTTAGGTGACTGGTTATCATAATCAAGTTCAGCAGACTATGATGCTGAGAGCTGTTGTATTTCTATAGTATCATATGGGTGTGCTTGTATTCTGTCAGCACAAGAAAAAGATAGTCCTTTTCCTAAAGTGTCTGCAGCTCAGAGGTCCTGATCCTCTCAGGTGCTAAGAGTCCAGTAGTGTTTCTGGAGCTGATCAGTCACAGGGTATATCTGCAGTTAAACAAACAGCACGGGTGAGGACAATGACAGACACTTTCTTACAAAAGAAAGGAGACAGGGAAGGAGACAGCACGGAGTACAAGGAAAAGGATTACCATGAAGAAATGTAGCCTGTGAGCCTGACTGTACTGGACATGAAATACCACTACATTTAAATGAAATCGTATTTATTTCAGTGGTGCTGCAGCAAGCGAGGCCTTACCAGACTGAACTGTACTCAGTAATCCTCTAGAGGCCCAGGCTGGATTTCTGGAGGATATTTTATCCACAATTTTTGTTTGTTTCCTCAAGCAGGATTTCAGTGACCACATGACCACATGCAGTGACTACTGCATGAGTTCCAGTGTGGCTTTTCTACTGTGTGTTCAAAGAGGTCAAGAATACTGATAATCTATTCATTAGGCTTATTAAATAGGAAAATCCCACTCCAGCCCATTCCTGAATTGGTGGGGACACTGTTTTCCTAATTTGTCCTTCCCTGTGATCATCCTAACCCTTTACAGGGCCAGGCTCAGGCTGTCCAAATTGCAAATCAGTGTTCTGTGTGGCTGTGGGAGGCAGGTCTGCCCCACAGAACACAGATTTTCCCCCAACAGAACAGGAGATGTTGTACTCCACGAGACTGGGAGCACTAATCAGCACTTTCCCAGCTATCCTACATCCATCCTCTAAGACTTTTTTTCTACTGCCTAAAAAAAAAAAAAAAAATTCGTGCTGGGCACTACTAGGCTACAACTTAATAAAAGACACAAGGTTTACAAATACTTTGGCTTCAGTTTTACCTGGGGTCTTACTTCCTTTAAAATTTATGGCAGCCTTCTCTTTGACAGGGATGACAATTTCTTTCAAGATTGCCACAGGACTCAAAAACTCACCAGTAGGCAGCATAGTGACAGTACAAGTAAGGGACTGTTTTGAGGTTTCACAGCAGATTACCATTACAACCCAGAAATGAGATCTTGGAATCTGATAGATAATTCTATGAGAATGCAAGCTCAACGAGGGTCAAAAAGACAAAACAAATATTAGGAGCTATTAGGAAAGCACTGGAAACAAATCTACACACTATCTTCATAATCATTAAAACACCATGATTCCTCTACATCTTAAATTCTGAGAGTCACTCTATCTTCTTTTTTCAGTGCAGGTGACAGGTCTCTCAAGAGCCAGTTCTGGACTAGGACTAGGGAATGAATACTCTTGAAAAGCAAGGATTATCTTATATTTCACCCTTTTTTTTTTTTCTCAAGGTGAAAACGTGCCTCCCTCCTGCTTGCCCTGACTGCACACCATGGAATCGAACATGTCTGGACAGTGAACTGTTTTCCAAGCAAGAGGGGCTGCTGTAGATGCTCCTTTCCCTGAGAAGCAGGTGAGAGCACAACATCACTTGTCTGCTCATGTTCTCTGGAGGGTTCCTGGGCGCCCCTGGCCATGAGATCTTGGTGGATGAGAATCCATGTTACTTCGCTGAATTCCACTGTTTTCCATTTGAACATGGAATCTCATTGCAATTCTCCAGGGCTGCTTTGTAGCATTTTTATTTTAGTGATGTAAGAGCTGCTTGTTACTGCCAAGCCCATAATTAAAGCAGCGTTGACTGGTAAGTAATGGGCTGCAAAAGGTGTACCAAAAGATAATTAAAGACACATTCCAGATAAGCGGGGCATAAGCATCCTTTTTATGAGGTGTTAATGTCTGAAGACCAACTAGTGAAATTGATCTTGCCTCCTTCAGGATGAAAGTTCTGCTCAAACATCAATAGCATTGTACTGCCCTGGAAAATGTTTGATGTAGGGATTTCTGAAGGGTGTTTGTCCTAAGACTGCCCAGGCAGGCGCCTGGTGACAGAGCACTGCTGCACTGGGTAATTCAGCATACCATTCATGCTAGCATGATTTTGGGGCCACCTTTGCAACTCCTAACATGGGGGCTGCTTTGGAGGGGGAGAATAGAGGTGCTTCCAATGCCCTGCACAGGATAGGTGCAAACCTTTTCTTGAGAGCTATTTTAAAGAACTCCGTGGCTAGTCCTTGTCTAACAATTATGTTGTCTTTCCTAAATGCACTTTACTTACATATCTTTAATTTCTGTTCTATTTTCAGCATATCCCACATGTGATTTGTATTCCTCTGTAAATGCACTTGTACAACTGGCATAAAGGAACCTTGGTAGAGTGGGTTTCCACATCTGGACTTTACTTAAATCTATAGCAAAATTCCATGGATTTTTGTGGCAGTCTGAAGACAGTCTATGAACCAAAGAGACACTGGTTTTGTTAAGCATGCTGTGTTGGGTATTCCTGCTTCTTTTCCCACATTCTTCCCATGTCCTTATTTGTGGAATGAATCAAAAGTCGGGGTCAGAGCACTATTTTCCTGAAAGAATTTAGAGAGGAGATGCAGGAGCTCATAAACAGTTGTTTTGATTATCTCTGACATGCAACAGCATGATGATGCCAAGAGACTAGGGCCAGCAAGGGCTGGTCAATGGTCTTGATGTATTGGTGTATGGTCAAACTGCAGCTTGGCAGAAATTAGCTCTTATATTAGGCCAAGTCCATATGTCTCAGGAGAAAAGGAGGAAAAGGAGTGGGAGGCAACGATTGCCATCTTCTTTCCTGGAATCTGACTTAAAAACAAAACTCGCAATCTCTATCAATTAGCATTGCAAAGAAAATCTCTGAAAATGACGGGTGTAAAGAGGCTGCCTGGCAGAGTGCCTCAAACAATAACTCCGGGAAGTGTGAACTGCTCTCTCTATAGCTAGGGGATGTTGACAAAAGCCTGTTCTATTTGACCCGAGCTAGCAGTGATGGACAGTCACTATTAGCAAGCAGTGCAAGTCTGTGCAAGCCTCTGCTGGCTCCTTCTTATCTCTTCTGCACCGGCAGTGTCTATAAGGTGTGTATGTGTGTTGGAGGAGGTGGTTTCCCTGTTCTTTTGAGATCAATATTGGAAGCAGCCTCCAGGGGCAGCTTTCTGTTGTAGTTAGTCCCATGAGATGATGTTTTCTGCCATGAAAACTGGAAATCCAGAAATAAAAATTTAAGCATTTGTACTAGCCTTCCCGCTGTCCAGACTGAATGAATAATCTCTCTTTGTACCCTGCAAACGTCCTTGGTGTCCTTGACCCAGTGTATCATGTTCCCCATGGACAGATGTATTGGAATTCCAGAGAGATGGAAAGGTCATATACAATTCCATACTTTATTGTGCCAGTTCAAATTGAGGCTCCCCAATTCTCTCTTACCCTGTGCCCCTGTGCATCCCTGTCCTGTGCTGATGCTTGAATTAAGCTTGCCAAAACCTAAACTGGCCAAAAGAAAAAAGTGATCAGTTTGTTTTGTTTTTTTTAAAGGAGAAGCTGCATGAGCTTTTCTAGCCAAGTGTGCACTGGAGATGGCATGTGCACGACTGTGTACAAAGCCCTGTGGGGACTTCAAGGCAGCTAGAGCTGAATCCTGCACACTTAGAACAAGAATCAATAGCTGAAGCTGAGTTTGCTGCAGTGAACACTGTCAATATAACTATTATTAAACTGTCTTCTAAACTAATAATAAACTGTCTGCTTATTGCATCTGAACCTTCATCCACCCCTACCTTCATATGTATTGAATAATACAAGTGAAATAAACCTGAAGGGCTAGAAACACCCTTTGACTCTACCTAGAACTGCTAAATCACTTGCCACCTGACATATTTTTCCCTTTCTCCCAGGACAATTCTTGTCTAAATACAAATTTTACTGTTTACATGGACAAAAACCTCCAAACTATCCTGGGGCTGTGGAGGAGAAAAGAAGTTTTGTGGGATATGCTTTTTGTGCTATGACAGTTCAGGCTTATGGGGATGCTAAGGTAGAAGAAATGGGAGAAGTACTGAGAAATTGCTTCAAGTTCTTGTTTCCAGGTGTTTTGGACTACTTGCTGCTGTCATCCTCTGAAATTCTCACTGCCTTCATATGCACTCCTGTTTGAAAATATTATTTAGGTGAAGTGGTTTCTGAGGGCATTTACCCTGCCTTATGGACACAGCTGCTAAAGGAATCCAGTTTCTGGAGCATTAGACTCACAGGAGCTGACTGTCATACCTGTGTGGAAGGACATTAATTTTTTCTACTGAACCACTGTGATGGTGTGTGTAATGTTAAAATCCTCATTCAGCTCAACCTAAAAGTGGCTGCATGGATGCTGGTTGCACTGATCCCTACAGAATGCAGTGTGTAGCAGCTCACACACACTTTGTCCCTGTATCCTTCAGCTTCACAGCAAGCTGGAGTAGGTCCCAAATTTGAAAAATGAATGAGGACATGTTGAGATGAAAAACACATGATGTAATGATGCTGCTGTTCTTGAACACCTTCAGTGATAGCCATTAATGGCCTCATCTGACAAATCATTACACTGACTAATTGATTTGCTTCTCTTCGAACATCTAATCCTTTTCAGCATTGCAGCCCTTGTTCCCTATAAGTCCCTTATGTCACTCTTGGCACTCTTAAATGATATTTCTGGCCTCTCTTTTGGATTAATGTGTTCTTCATGATTTCACCTTGTGCTGATAGCACAGACCTTGCTTGTTCTGTACCTGACTTGGATGAGCAGTGCTGTCTGGAGGGGAAAAAAAGCTGTCCTAGGAAAGGAAGACTTTGTGCTGAGCTCTTCAGCATGCACTCGGGAGGGAGATGCTCTGTCTCACCTGGGTGACCTCAGTGTGCTGGGGGAGGCTCTGTCCTTTCCTCTGAACAGTGGGTGTTGATGCAATGTCTAGTAAGGCCACCAGCATTTTATTTGCTGCAGTAAAGTTGATGAGAAATGTTCCATGGATGGGATATGAGCAAGGTAACCAAAGGGAGAAGCCAAGGACTTGTCACCTGGGTGCACTAAGAGCTGGGATGGCTTCTCTTTGGGAAAAGGGTGGTATGGAGGCTTCCTTGCATTGGGGGAGCAGAGGGTTTCCAGCAGAGCTCCACGCC
The DNA here is from genome assembly GCA_024500445.1 of Entomyzon cyanotis. Classification (NCBI taxonomy): domain Eukaryota; kingdom Metazoa; phylum Chordata; class Aves; order Passeriformes; family Meliphagidae; genus Entomyzon; species Entomyzon cyanotis. Next base: position 24,336,706 of record JAKEPQ010001000.1, read on the forward strand.
TGCAGTGCAGAGAGGTGAGCCCCCTCAGAGGGCTGAGTCAAAGGTGGAATATTTATTCATTAAATTATCCATTCTCCATTTGAATTAAAGAAAGGTGGATGTGTTGGTGGCAGCAGCGGGGGCTTCGCTGGGAGACACTTTGGCTCCTTGGATGGGGCGAGCCCTCATTATGTGTATTTTGGTGATGGGATGACAATGGAGGTGTGGGAGACGGCTCTGAGTCACCCTCGGAGCCCCGGCGGGGCCGGGCCGGGTGGGTGGGTGGGGGTCACTAAGGGCGGGGGTGGAGGGCTCTTAAGGCACGGAGCAGCCCGGGCCGCCCCACCGCCAGTGGACCTCGGGCCGCATGGAGCTCGCCAGTCTGCCTCCCGACAGTCTGGTCTCTGCCAGCCTCCCCGCCGCCAGCCTGGCCCCCTCCAGCCTTGCCCCCAGCCCCGGAGCCGCCGGTGAGCCGCGCCGGGACGCGCAGGGCGGGCTGGTGGCGGGGGTCTTAGTGTCGGTGGCGGTGGCTATGTTGGTGGCTGTGTTGGTGGCTGTGTTGGTGGCTATGTCGGTAGTTGTGTTGGTGGCTGTGTTGGTAGCTGTGTTGGTGGCTGTGGTGGTGGCTGTGGTGGTGGCTGTGGTGGTGGCTGTGTTGGCATTGGCGTTGGCCGTGCTGGGGCAGGAGGATGCTGCCCAGCCCCGCTGACCGCCGCTTCTCGTTCTCTCCCCGCAGGCGAGCCCCGGGCGCGTCCCGCCGGCCCCGGCTCGGGACGGGAGGGCGGCCGGCGCAAGCGAACCACCTTCAGCAAGGCGCAGCTGGAGCTGCTGGTCCGCGCCTTCGAGAAGGAGCCGTACCCCGGCATCGCCCTGCGGGAGCAGCTCTCCGGCCTCACCGACATTCCCGAGTCCCGGATCCAGGTGAGACGGGCGGTCCGGAAGGGAGGACGGACGGGAGGGAGGACGGACGGGCGGGTGGCGGAGTGGCTTCCCCGGCGGCACGGGTGCTCAGTCTCTGTCGGTCCCGCAGGTGTGGTTCCAGAACAGGAGAGCCCGGCAGCTGAACCACAAAAAGAGCGAAGCCGCCGCCTACCCCAGGCCGAGCAAGCCGAAGCCGCCCCGGTGCGTCGGTCAGGAGCGGTCCCGATCCCAGCAGGGTCCGGGCACAGAGCGGAGCCTCCTCTGCCAACAGCCAGGCCTGCCAGGAGGGAGCCAGAGTTTCTGTGCTCAGCCGCCGTCCTACTCGGGGCAGCTGTACTCAAGGTTCGACATGCATTTCAGGAGCTTGGATAACGCTTTTGGAGCCCTGGGTCAGACCCCGGCTGACTGCGGTTTGGACTGTTGGGGAAGAGGGGTCCCACTAGGTGCGGGAAGCGTGGGGAGTGCCCCTCAGTTCTCGCTCCCTGTGCAGCAGGCACAGGAGTATCCGCAGCTGAAGAAATCTTTCCCTGAAAGCTTCTGCTCAGATGCAGATATTTTCCAGCCTTGTACAGATCATCAGTATCCAGCAGCTAAAGAGAACATGTACAGGAAGCCTGTCTTAAACTACTTCAATGCTAACCAGGGCCTGGGTGTTGAGAACTGTTTGTATGCCAAATCAAGCATTTCTCCCTTTAGGAAGGGCTCCACTTTCAATTATGATGGAGGGGAACCTAAGCTTGAGCCCGAGCAGATGAGGCACGGTTCACCTCTGCTTGCAGCTACTAATGTTAGTCCTCCTTCGGTACTTCCAAAGAATGACGGGGGGTATCAGGGGACACTTGCCACTCCAGCCCCATCATATGGGCAGCAGCTGCTGGAGACATTAAATGACTATGACCCTCATTGGCTGGGCATGAGAAATGACATTTTGGGAACAGAGTTAGATTTCCTGTTTGAGAATGAGAAAAATATGGAGCAAGGTCAGACAAAAAGTTACCTTTCTGCTTTTGGTGGCCAGAATTCAGTCTGTCATTTGGGTCAGACATGAAACTGGCAGTGGGTCTACTTGCCTGGTGAGAGATGAATGTGATTTTTTTTCTCAATTGGCAGTGGTGTCTGAAGTGGCTAGAGGTTTTGGAGGTTGAAGTGCAGAGTGCTTGCTCCGAATTTTGTGTCCTGTCTGGAAGGGAAAGAAAGACAAACCGTGTTAGTAAGGGCTACTGCTGAATATGAGCTGCCTCCCCACCCCAGGGGATCTGTCACCAGCTGCCTGCAGTATTCCTGCACATTTGGTTATGGGGAGCCTCACGTTAACCTGTGTGCACAGGCTGATCTTCACAAGTATGCCAGTACTGAAGAGTTTTCTGTGTTCAGGCTGTGCTGGATTAATTCTGATGGGAGGTTTAGGACTATGGTGTTCCTTTTTTGGCCTTAGTGCACTGATTTTGTTTCCATTCTGGTCATAATTTACTTACTTTAACTTCAGAAATCTTAGATAACAGACTTATTTATAGCTTTTAGTTGAGAGGGCATTAACACAAGAGGGGTACAAGCATGGGAAAAGCAGCCTTGGTGGTGGCAGGGGACATCTCACTGGGTGTGTTGGCATTTTAGGTGTGTTCCTGATAAAGAACACTGATGGTTTTTCCTGGGTACTTAATAGATAGTGTTTTCATTTAAAAATGACTACGCATGTAGCCTTTTAAAAGGCAATATTTTTTTTTATTTCATTTTGTGTAATTAGTTTGCAAATTGTATTTTTTAATTGTTATTTTCTATTTGACAAATTAAGGATTTCTACTTTCATGAACTTGTAGAATTGCACTCAGAGGAGATAAAAATATGTTTGATCTTTGCATTTGCACATTGAGCCTATTTTTAGAATTCTCAAGATCCATGGCTGTCTGGAAGACCACAATAATCATGGAAGGGTTCTCCATGTGTACCTCTGGAGAACTGCCATGATTGTGTGTTAAAGCAGTATTAGGCCTAGGATGCTGAAAACTCTACATGCAAACAATTTTTTATGTTTAAAATGTGGGTCTGGAATATTTTCCATGTGCTTAGATTGTAATACATTTGTTATTAATTATTTTGTTTATAGAACAAGAGAAACATTGAGAATAAAACTTAATCACAGACCATTATTTTATTAATACAGTTTATATCCCTGAAGAAACTGTCTATGGAGAGGTGTATACAAGAAATCCAGAAAATTAGTCCTGATTTTTGTCAGTAATTTTCAGCTGTGGCTGTGATTTTTCTGCCTTGACCTAAAGGATTGGAACAAACCCATGTATTGCAGAAGAACCGTGGCTTCAGACAATAGCTGCAAGGCACTTTGAACACATGAATTTGTATTTGGGAGTGAAGGACAAAGAGGTGGTTGTATTTATGATTGTATATATGACTCCTTCAGTAAATTTTTGGAAAAAAAAGTGATTGAGACTTATTTCTTTATTTACATATACCCTCCCCTTCATAATACTTCCTTAATGAGAAGTGAGACTTGTTCCTAGGCACAGAGAGAACAAGTATAATTTTATCCACGAAAAAGACAAGGAAATGGTGCTAAAAAGTGTGTAGCAAAACATCCTTGCTTCATAAAGAGTGAGTTAAACAGGAAGAGAAAAAAGGGACATTGAAATAATAGCACACACCACTAACCAACAAGGATGGGCTTTGCTTCCTCCCTGGACTCCGTGGGCACCTGGCAGGTAGCACAGGGCCTTCCTGGGGTATCCTCCCTGCTGCTCTCACTGTGGTAACCAGCACCCCTTGTCCTGGAGGGGTCTGAGGCAAACGAGGGGAAGGTCTCTGTTACAGGTCTCAAGTGATGCTGATCCCTGTTTCCCCCATCACCCTGTAGACATCCCATTGTGTCAGAGCTGCACTGAGGCAGCTGTGTTTGGTGTTGGGTGATGAGCTGTCAGTCCTGGCCACTCTAACAACACTGGGTATTCCATTACAACCCCTTCATTCAGTCTTGAGAACAGTTCCCTTATTAGCAAACCAACTGTGTGCTGTTTCCAACACTGAAGTCAAATAGGCTCTGAAAATTTCTTGTGAGCAACTACAAGGAAAAAGAATTCCCATTACTGAGCTACCTACTGCTCTTCTGTACAGAGCTCTTCTGTAAATTATTGTTTTTCTTTGTTGCAAGTTGCTTTTAACACACCTACCCAGCATATATTTCACAAAGAAATAAAATCTGTGCAGAGCTCCTGGATGCAACACTGCTGTGACATTTCTGTATACATTTTGTCCTTGCTATGAGCTGGAGAATGTCAGAGCACAAACCGAATACTTATTCAATATGTAGGAAGTACTTCCACAGCGATGATATTATAGTCTGCCCTGGCTTTCCATGCCAACAGCATCTCTGCTGTCATGTAAGTAGGTGATGCTGAGGAAGGACTGGGGCATGAACCAAATGTGTTCAGTACTTGGGCCACTCTTCTACTGCCTGTAAAATGCTGCTGTTTATAGAAGAATGGAGGATTTTGCATGCTAAATATTGAAAAATGTGTTTTCTTCTACATAACTTGTCAAAGAGAACCCAAATTCACCACTGTCACTTATAGTCAGCCTGGGCCTACTCCACTACATGGGTGTCTTGAGCTCTTCATTATGTGGGAGCCTGAAATTCACATTCCTTTCTTCACAGCCACCTCCTCCAGCAGCAGAGCAGTGTGACAGCCACAGCCCCTGCAGCTGCAAGTCCTCACTGGAAGCCACCGGCCTGGGAGGCAGGATGGGGCCAGCAGCACAGAGGGAGCAGTTCACGACCTGGACACCTCCTTAGCAGCCCTGCCCCTCGATGGCTCATGCCATAAGGCTAATTAACCCAAACAAGAGAGCTCTTCGCTTCATTAAGCAGGGCCTGCACCTATAATGAACTTCAGGGGAACTGACCTTCAGGCATGGGCACAGACCGGAGATAAAATAATGTCTCATTTCTCACCTCGGGTGCCTTCCCTGCTGCATGCCTGGTCATGTCCCTGCGGGTGCAAGGCCTGGTACCTGCAAAATGCCCCCACCTAAGTTGTATTAGACACAGGAGGAGAGCACATAGCGTTAAGCTGCACCAGGGGGGTTTCAGTTGGAAATCAGGAAGAATTTCTTCACAAAGTGATTAGACACTGGAATGGGCTGCCCAGGGAGGTGGTGGAGTCACCGTCCCAGCAGGCTTAAGGCAACATGGCACTCAGAGCCAGTCTGGCTGTCACGATGCTGCTCGGTCACACTCGGTGCCAGTCTGGCTGTCACGGTGCTGCTCGGTCACACTCAGTGCCAGGCTGGCTGTCATGGTGATGCTCGGTCACACTCAGTGCCAGGCTGGCTGTCACGGTGCTGCTCGGTCACACTCAGTGCCAGGCTGGCTGTCACGGCGCTGCTCGGTCACAGGCTGGGCTCCATCACCCCAGAGGGCTCAGGGGGCTGAAATCCCAATCCTTTCTGTGATTCTGTGATTACGTCCGAGTCCACTGCACTGAAAAGCCCTTCACAGGCTTCTACGCTCTGGCTCGCTCGACCTCCTATACTCCTTGGCAAGGATTTATTCTTTTATCTTTCTCACACTGATTACCGGGGCCCCAGCCAGCTCGTACGGGGCCAGCCCCGAACCCGGGGCAGCTGGAGGCCCCACGCCTCCTCCGCTCCGCTGCTGAGGGCCCGCCCCGCCGGGCAGCTACCGCGGGCTGCCACAGAGCTTGCGGGAAAGCCTTGTATTCCCAAACACGGGCATAAGGGCCGAGTCCCGGTTCCCGTTCCCGGCTCCCGTTCCCGACTCCCGGTTCCCGTTCCCGGCTCCCGGTGCCGGCAGCGCACGACCCTCACCACCGTCCCGCTGTGGGACAGCGTGTGCGCCGGCAATACCACTCCGCCGCGCCCGCCGCGCCCGGAACTCCGCGCGCAGCCGCTGTTTCCGGGGGGGCGGTTCTGCCACGGAGCGGTCGGTGGGACACACGTGGGTCGGGTGGCCGGAGCGGGTCGGGGGGACGGCACCGGACCCGGGGGACGGCACCGGACCCGGGGGACGGCACCGGGCCGGGGGGACGGCGCCGGACCCGGGGGACGGCACCGGGCCGGGGGGACGGCACCGGGCCCGGGGGACGGCACCGGACCCGGGGGACGGCACCGGGCCGGGGGGACGGCGCCGGACCGGGGGGACGGCACCGGGCCGGGGGGACGGCGCAGGACCGGGCGGCACAGGCCCCACGGCAGGGCACGGCAGGGCACAGGTGTGTGGGGGCTGCTCGTGGGGAGCGGCCCCGCGGGAGGATCCACTCCCGACCTGAGGCCCGCGGAGTGCCCAGCAGCTCCCTGCCGCGGGAGCTTTGCCCGTGGTATATTACCGGCCGCGTCCCAGCGCCGGCCGTACGCCGGGGCACTGCCGGCCTGCCCGGGGCCTGGGGCTGCCGTGTGCCTGCGTGCGGCCGGGCAGGGCGTGAATGAGCTGCCTGAGGTGGTCAGGCAGTGGCTGCACGGCGTTCTCCAGCTGGTGTGCTGTGTACCTGTGCTCTGTGTGCTAACTGTGCTCTCTTCCTGTGCCAGCAGCGCCCGGTGTAGCACGGAGGAACTCTGCGTCTTACTGATTATAAACAACTGGTGAAAGAGTAAGATGGAGGAAAAAGAAAAGAAGAAGCATCGTGCAAAGCATAGCGGGCCAAAGGCAGAGAAGAAAAGGAAGCGTTATCTCAATGAGCTGGGCATAGGAGATGAGGAGAATGCACGGAAGAGAAACCCCAAAGCATTCACAGTGCAGTCCGCTGTGCGGATGGCCAGGACTTTCCATCGGTAGGAAGTGTGAATTGGCTATAGAGCGCGCTGAGTCGGCCGGAGGGATGGGTGTTGGTTGGGTTTCTTTGTTACTTTGTGTGGAAATACAAAGAGTATACTTTTCACTGGTATGTCTGCATAGCTTTCATCCTTCACCAGGCCACATTGTCGTTTAGGTGTGTGTCAGAAGTGTGATGCTTTGTGCTTCTCTGGTACATTGAACACCGTGTTAATCATTGGAAAAAACCTCTGTAGCTCCTTAGACTCAGTGGGAGTTCCACATACATGTTGGTATCTGTGTTTGTGCTCAACCTTTGTGTTCAAGCTTTTGTAAATTTATTTATTAAACATTTCTTCTCAGAACTCAGGATTTGAAGACTAAAAAACATCACATTCCTGTGGTTGACCGGACTCCTTTGGAGCCACCTCCTGTGGTGGTGGTTGTGGTTGGCCCTCCCAAGGTTGGGAAGAGCACTGTAATAAAGTGTCTCATTAAGAACTTCACGAGGCAAAAGCTGGTTGAAATCCGGGGTCCTGTTACAATTGTTTCAGGTGAGAACAGAGATAAGAGAAATAGAAATGCTTATCTTGCACTCTTTATTTATCTTGCTTTGAGAGCTGGGATGTGGTAATGTTCTCAAAATTTTTGTTCATTGTGAAGAAATAATTTGGGTGTGTGATCTGGCATACTTACAGTAAAAGAAGATCTGATAATTTTAAATTAAAAAAATATATTTTAGCAGAATTGTAAACAGGTAAAAACAGACTCATCTACGGTGGTGCATGTTGAATGATTTACATGCTAGACCAGAATCTGAGTCCCAGATACCCTGGAGGAATTCCAGGAATGTGACCTGAAAACTGTACTGAATGGTTTCCCCCCTCTGTTTCAGTTTTTGATTCTGAATTCTGTTTTCAGGTAAAAAACGCCGGCTGACCATTATTGAATGCGGATGTGACATTAACACAATGATTGACCTGGCTAAAGTTGCTGATCTGGTAAGTTAACAATTGAATGTGATTTCTACTATAGTTTATATTGAAAATAGTACTTTTGGTTGGACTGCAGCAGTGTCTGATTTCTCTACACATTTTTTGCTATCAAAGGCAAAACTGCCTTTGGTTTCTGAGAGAACAGGACCTAAGCTCTTTGACACACCTCATGTTCTGGAACAACCCCAGGACTTTCCTCATCTTGGGGGTGGGGGAAGGTAAAGTGTGTGTGTGGTGGTGGTGAGGATGTGAAAGAAGGGAAATGCTGCTGAGCTTCGTTGCTAGTGCATCTGGTAAACTTCTTAGTTGGAAGATGTTACAACAAGCCAAGGTGACACAGTGACTTCTCATTAAGGAAATTGGTTCAACCGTATAAAATCTGAAAATGATGTTTAGTCAAGAAGTTTGCAACTAATGTTCAAAGTAGAGATATGTATTAGTTTATTAGTTGGGTTCTTCTATGCACTGTGAGGTCTCCTTGTATGAAGAACATCTTGTAGTAATACAACTGACTTTAGTGGAATGTGGTGACTGTTGAAATTTACTTGCAGCTCTTGAATCAGGGGATAACATCGACTGATCCTGGGGGTCTAATGCATAATCCATTTGTCTGTTCAGAATTTTACTTTACATGTGGATTTGGAGTATATTATTCACAGCTGATTAGGGATTGGGATCCTTGTCTAAGTATTAACTATATAAATACCTAAATACATGTGTGCCCTGATCTAGGTATTCTTCTGCTTGCATGTTTTCTCCTGACTGAGGGAGATGTACTAAACAATACAAATACCTCTGCTAGTGAATGTGGTGGATGTTGCATATTCTGTGTGCACATGGTGGTGCTGATAATCTGTTTGGGTTTATTGTTAGGGGCTGAGATTACATTAGAGCTTAAAGATCTGTCATCAGTTCCTGTGTGCTTTAAGTTCTTTATTTTTGAGACCCCAAACCAACTTTGCTTCCATTTTCCTGTGACTGTTGGCTGCTGTTTTCCTGTGTCAGTGCATTTTACTGATGAATAACAGCAATTGCAACAAGTGAAATAAGTTTGTCTCATTTTACTGAAAGACTTGGCCTTAGAGGCATTAGTGTATACAAAACACAGATATAAGAGTTTTATTAATTTTCTAAGATGTTCCTGAAAACATTGGAAGATATTTAAATTCACCAAGTAAACACTTGTTCAGATCTTACTATAATACTGAATGTTACTGCATTCCTAGAGCATCTAGAACTTCTTTAGCAGCTAAGTTCCATACTTTATGAAAAAGCCAAAGTTGGTTTTCAGGTTATATGAAAATAAAGTGCAGAACCTTTTGCAAAATTTTGGTTTCTGAGAAGCTTATGACTTTAAAGATGTCTTTGAAATTAGGTCAGGTGGGCACTGTGTTCCTGCTGTAGTCAAATGTGGATATTGTGTTTTCAGGTTCTAATGCTCATTGATGCCAGCTTTGGATTTGAGATGGAGACATTTGAATTCCTGAACATTTGCCAGGTACATGGCTTTCCCAAAATTATGGGAGTTCTTACCCACTTGGACACATTCAAGAACAACAAACAATTAAAGAAGACTAAAAAGAAATTAAAGCACAGATTCTGGACTGAAGTATATCCGGTATGACTTTCAGCATTAATTTTTTCATATGTTTTGCTTTATGGAAGCTGAATTAAAAGTGGGTCAATACTTAAGTGTTTATTATGTTCTTAGATCTTTTAAATAGACAAGTGAACAATGCTGATACTTTATCCGATTATGTAATTTTTCTTCTATTAGCTAAAATACTGGTGTGATTATTCTCTATCCCAGTGTGATAAGCTACTGAAATGCTACTAGGTCTCTTATGCAGGTGCTATGCAAGGAGGATCTGCTTGTAGGTCTGTATGAGGTCTTCAGGATATGAATGGTTTTCCTTTAAGATTTAGGGGGCAGTTTTCATGTTGAAGTGAACTGGCTAGTTTGATGTTTCAGAACCAATTGAATTGTACAATTTTCAGTTAATTGTACAGAATTGCATGACTTAATTTTCAGTTAATTTCAGAATTGCATGACTATTTTTTTCTTTTTTTTAGTTTTATGGGTATTAAATTGATGTTGAATGTTTTTATGTCTTTTTAATTGTGTTTAGGGTGCTAAGTTGTTTTATCTGTCTGGGATGGTTCATGGCGAGTATCAAAAGCAGGAAATTCACAATTTGGGGCGTTTTATCTCGGTTATGAAATTCCGGCCTCTCACTTGGCAAACGTCTCACCCGTATGTTCTTGCAGACAGGTGTGTGTTTTCTCTCTGTTCTTCAATCTCAGCGTAGATAGCACCTTGTTGTTTGAAAAGGCTGCAATATTAGCCCTCAGTGCTGTGTGTGAATGTGTGTTTGGTGTCCCTGGGTGGCTTTGGGAAGGGAAAGTGCCTCTGCAGATTTATGCCATCCATCCATTCAGTTTTCACTTGTGTCAGATCACGTACATACCTCTGGTATATTGTAAATACTTTTAAAACAAAGAATAATGACAATAATCCTGGTTGTTGTTGTTTATACTGAGTTTCTGTGGAAAAGAAACAGCATTTCAGTGATTAAACAACATCTGGTGAATTAGTCCTCTGAGCTCCCTGGAATATCCCTTCTGTTCCATCTCCCTGTATAGCATTTGATTCACAGTCTCTTTCAAACATGAAAGTAATCTTGATGGCAGCTGTGCCGACTTGAGAAATTACCTGACCTTTCATATTTTATTGCCAGAATGCTTACATTTGTGACTAAACTCCCACAATAATCCAAGGTGCTTTGAATGAGCCTCTTCTTCAGCTCTACTTCTTCAGGAAAAATTGTCAGAGAAGTAGATAAGCATCACGCAAAGTCCTGCAAAATACACAAAGCAAAGAGAGGCAAAGTGCAAATCCCATATTCTGTAGTTTTTCAGCACCATTGTTTCAGGTTGCTGGAACTGTTGCAGTTACTGTGATTGTTGGGTGAGCTTTAAGCTGATCTGCAGCCAGGACGTGTGTCCCATTCTCTTCATGGCCTCTGTGTTTGTGCTGCCTCCCATGTGCAGTGCAGAAAGGAGTTTTCCCCCTCCACCCCTTGCAAAAAGCCAGTCTTTTTTCTGTGGTAGCTTTTGTGTTGCTCACTGCTATTCTTAGGGAAAAGAAGGTGTGTTGTGGCTGCAGGGAATGTGACATTCACCTGCTTGCCCTCTAATGGCAAAATTGATTTGAGGAGGGTTGTGTGTGCAAAGCCTGTAAACAGTAGTTAAAATGTGCTAAGAAAGCAGTATGTTTTTGGTGAAATGTCAGTAAACCTTTTATAAATACATTGTTGAACACAATTATGCAGCTTTTAAAATACAATTTTAAAATGTTTTTAGAAGATCTTTTTTTCCCATGGATTTTTTTTTCTTATGATAATTCAGTTTTGATTATTAGAATGTGCTGAGCGTGCAGTTGCAGCAGTGATGTTGTCTTTTCTTAAACTACCTTTTCTCAAAAGTTACCCTTGGGACTGCTGGGTATGTTAACTGTAATTTTAAATGTTGGGTAGAATGGAAGAGCTGACAAACCCAGAGGATGTTCGAATCAATCCCAAATGTGACAGGAAGATATCACTGTATGGATACTTGAGAGGAGCACACCTAAAAAACAAAAGTCAAATTCATATGCCAGGTAATTTATGAGATTCTTAAAACTCTGTACTGATCCATGGAAAGCAACATAGCTGAAATGATTAGTATCTTTAAAATGTGTGTTATGCGATAGATTTTTGTAAATACCTGTTAGTTTTTGGAAAATATTTTTCATAATGCACATTTTTGTAAAAATAAATCTTGTTATAAATTAGTTTAATTTTTAATTGTGCAGTTTTGTTGCACTGATGAACACAATATTCACAGTATTTTAAGTTTTTCAAAGCTGTATCACTTCAAAAGGTGCTTAAAGTGCAAAACATACGAGCCCTAATAATGAAAAGTAAATTTGGCTTATGTAATATATTTCTTGTGCTCATTGAATAATTTAACATTTAAGTGAATGATTTAAGAGTTTGAATTAAGAAATACTTCAGTAATAAATTTACAGGCCTACTCAGAAAAGTGAGTTGCTGTTTTTCTCATTTAAAAACAAGCAAAGAAACAAACCCAAAGCTTTGCAGGATTGTGGTGAATTTATGTATGCTTCTCTAAGTTCAGTGGTCAGGCAGAGGAACTGGATGTTTGGTACAGAGCTTGCTGTTGATGAATCACTGAATGCCACAGTGTTTGGGTTTGGGGTTTTTTGTTTGTTTTTTTAAATCTCTTCTTGGCGAATTGCACAAATTTCAGAATCAAAGCTTTGTGCCAATGTTGTTGCTTCCTTTGTCACCCCAGGCGTAGGAGACTTCACTGTCAGTGATGTGAGTTTCCTACCAGACCCCTGTGCTCTCCCCGAGCAGCAGAAGAAGCGATCCTTAAATGAGAAAGAGAAACTCGTCTATGCCCCTCTTTCAGGAGTGGGGGGCATTGTGTATGATAAAGATGCTGTTTACATTGACCTTGGTGGAAGCCATGCTCATGAAAAAGAAGAGGTAAGAGAATGCTGTGGGTGATTTGAATTCTCTTGGAAAATGTAGTTTTTATCCTTAGAGCCAAAAGAAGTGTTTAAATGTAAGCTTCTGTAAAATAATCAATCCTTATCTATCCATAGTGGGTAATTACTTCTTTTCTCCTTCAGGGATTTCAGAGAATGGATATTTCTTTTATCTGCTATTGTGCAAAACATTGGAAGATCAGTTAATAATAAGTACCTAAAATTTCTGTAATAACGTCCCAAACATTGACCTAAGATTTATGAAAATGCCTCCTGCTAGAGTGTTATCACTCTTGTTTTGTAGGGCATAGTGATTGTTGGGAGAACACTTAAAGGATTTGACTGGTCAGAGGGAGAGAAAAAAGATTTGCCTACAAACAAATTTAATTCAGTTTTTTTTTTTTCCCTGTACTGTGCTAAATGTTAAATACCTTTGGGTCTGTGATAATGTGTGCTCGCTGGTATTTACTATAGTGGTTGCATACTGTGAAGTAGTCCCTCTAATTTTTCATGGGTTGTTATTATATGTATTCTTGAAATGTGAAGAGGGGAAGGGAGACCTTGCTATTCTGAGAAAATGTTTCTTTTAAATGCTATACAATCTTTTCTTGCTTATGCATATTTCTGCTGGTTTAGACTGATGGCTGTTTATTAGACGTTTGTTTGTTCAATTCAATTGAAAAGTAAAAAATCTTGTCTTTCCAGGAGGAAGTGAGACCAAATCATGAGCTTGTTCAGAGCCTCATCTCCACACACTCAGCCATTGATGTTAAGATGGCATCAAGCAAGGTCTCTCTCTTCATGGACTCTACACCCCTGGGTTCAGAAGATGTGGGACAAGAGTAAGTTCTGAATGCTGAGCAGTGTTAGAGCATGAATGAACCTCTAATTTAGGAGAAATTCTCAATAGAGCACAGTTAGTAGAATGACATTTTGTCTGGTTCTCCCCCTTCTGCGATTACTCATATGCCACACTGTATTTTGGGATAGAAATAGTTGGTACTAGAAAGTTTTGCAAGCAGTGTAGTCCTGCCTTGCAGGAATTTCTTGCTGATACAGCCCAAGTAACATTTCTGTTTTAATTCGTTCCATGCAAAATGAAGCAATTTCTTGGTATTATTTTTGGCTATAACATTCTATATTCTTGAGTTACGAGGCATTAAAGAGTGGCAGTGCCTTTCTGATGTTCTCAATAATCATGCTTTGTTTGAAAAAAAATTAGTAAGTTTGTTTAAAAATATTAACATGAAGTTGCATTGTTTCATTGAAATTTTCTTGTACTTTACCATCTTACCCAAATATGGTCTTTGGGCAAACAGGGTTGTGATGCCAAAAGAAGAGAGACAGATGGATTTGAAGACTGGAAGAGTTCGTCGGAAGGCTGTATTTGAAGATGAGGAGAAGGAAAATGATGATGTAGTAAGTGATGAGGAAGATGATGAAGAAGAAGAAGCAGTGTCTGAAGATGGAAGTGATGGTGACGATGAAAATGATGCTGAGGAAGAAAGTGAGAGAGAGCTCTTAAGGGAAGAGATGACTGTTAGGAGAGTCAAACGTGTGAAAACAGAGGTGGCTCGGGAAGAAGCTGTGAACGAACTACCAGCATTTGCAGACAGCGATGATGATCTGGAGATGAGCTCTGAAGAAGAAGGAGAAACTGCCCCTGAAGACAGTGAGGAGGAGGAAGAGAGGAGGAGGGAGAGGAGGAGGAGGAAGAGGAGGAGGAGGATGCACAAAGGACTTGCAAAGGTGAAAGGTCAGATAGTGAATTTGAGGCTGCAAACCAAAGAGCTCAGTCTAAGCAGTATGATACGAATAGTGAATGTACAGAAACGAAATCACAAACCTCAGATCACAGTCCAAAAAGAAAAGCAGTGCTCACTACAGATTCGGGAAACTGCACCGCAGAAGAGGCATCAGAATCTGAGGATGAGAACTCATTCCTTGAGGAGGGTGATGATGAAGGAGGATCACATGAAGAATTAGAAGCTGAAGAGTCAAATAGGAATGGATTTCAGCACAGTCAAGCAAAGAAAACCAGTAGTGTTAGACAGACTGAACTTAAAACTGTAGATACTGAGGATGATGATGTGGAGAATCTACTCAAAGAGGAAGAGGAGTATGAAGAAAAAATAGATCTTTCTGCTGACACCACAGGTAAACTATAAATAATTTACTTTTACTGTCCAGAAGTCCTTCCCAACCTTACCCATTCTGCGAGTCTGTGGAGACATGTATCATCATGAACATGATCAAATCTGTTACTGTTGTTAATAAGTTCTTAAAATTTTGCACTAAAAAAAAAAGAATTAGTGATATGATTTGTTATCCACTGTTTATGTTTCTGTGTATATATGGAGTATGAGAAAAAGAAGCTGTGGGTTGTGTCTACACTTCCTAAGCCTCTTGTCATGTCCTTATTCAAATTATTTTGTAGTTCCTGATTCTTGTTCGTTTTTGCAAATTTCTTTCCTTTTCAGGTGCACTTAAGTGGAAAGAGGACCTCACACAGAAAGCAGCTGAGGCCTTTCTAAGACAGCAGCGATCAACCCCCAATCTTCGTAAACTTGTCTATGGAACAGGTACTAATCTGTTTGGAAACTTGTCTCAATATATGGTGGCTTTTTAGCTATTACCAAGTTTTCAAGTCTGAATATTTGAGCACTGTCTTTTGGTGGGAGGCTTGAGGAGAGTTAATTGAATTCTTAATCGCTGATGCTCATTTTCACTAATAATTGTAACAAGAAGACTGTTTTAACTTTCCCAGTAAAAAGCATTTAGAGTTCATTTTCCAGACTACTCAGTGTTTACTCATATTTTCTGGTACAGTTATTTCTCCCAAACATTTAAAGCTTGATCATTTATATAATCATCTGGTAGATATTATGCCAATCCATTGTGGTAATTGTGCTTCATAAAGGGATGACGTTTGTTGGCTGTTTTCAGGAATTTCTTTCTCACAGCGACCATGGAGTAGTCTCTTAGACATGAATTAGTATCAGGTGTTAGTCAAGAAAAAAATAGTTGGCTAAAAAGGAAGAGAAAATTGCTGTGTACTCTGTACTTTGTCCTGTTTGATTCACAACTTTTCTAGTGATTGTCTGAGTGTACAAACCTCATCATGCAAAAACCTTTGTGGAACACAGTGAGAATTTGGCTTTTGTAAACCTTCCACAGTGCAGGTGTGGGAAGATTTTCTGACAGAATCTCCAGTCTGGTATTCTTAATTTACAAACAAGCTTAGTGTCCTTACTGTTCACAGATTATTTTGGTGTGGTTCCGATTTACGGTCTTGAATAAGCGCCCTGTGTTTACTTATTGGGCAATATTTTTTTTAGATTATTCCAGTTATGCAAAAATTGGATCAGTGTACCTTCAGGCTTTTACATTTAAAACCATTCCAGTTTGGTTCTTTTATTTTCACAAACTGCTGCGGCTATTGTGAAACATGAGAAGTGGTTAATGAATTTCATGCATGTACTGTGGGAGAAATCATCACAGCCTGTGTATTTGGTTTAGCTGTCGAGGATGAGGACCAGGAGAGTGAGGATGCAGATGATGAACTTGGAGGTTTGTTTCGTGTCAGCCGTCCAGACAAAGCATCCAAACAGAAGGCTAATGCTCTTGACTGCTCCAAATTTCTGATAGAAAAGCCTCAGGATTGGGATTTAGAAGAGGTAATGCTGTTGAATAATTGCTTCTGGATATCCTGTCTGGTTCTGTCCTGCCTATGTCTCATACAGTACAACTGATATGTTGTTGAAACAGATCTGTGGCAGTTATGGCCAGAGTGTCTTAAAATTCTGCCACTTGCTGTCACTATAAGTAACAGATTCCAAGGTTTGCTCTTTGAACAGTGGCAAGTTACAGTAAATCATTTAAGTGGTTCGTTCACTTGAATATCTGGTGGATAATAGTTTGCTCTTTATTTACCAAAAAGTAAAAAGCAGGGGGGAGACTCCAGTGAAAATACAATGTAGGGTAGAGACCTTGGTAATATAATGACCTTTGGGCAGGAGTTAAGTTGGGTTCACATTGCTGCTTTTGGTGAGGCATTGTGTAGTTTTGGTAATGATGTCTTGATGTGGAGCTGCAAGTGAGAATTGTCTCTGAGATGGTATCTGATGGGGGAGTGGGGAATGTCTTGGGGAATGTTTCTGTTGATGATAAACTGTAGATGTGTAAGGCAATGACACTACTATTTTGCAGGTTATGAGCAGCATTCGAGACTGCTTTGTTACTGGAAAGTGGGAAGATGATAAAGATGCAGCAAAGCTGTTAGAGGAAGATGGTATGTGTAAGACCTCTAAAAATGACTCATGTATACAGGAATTTTAAGAAAAGTGTGACTTTTTAGTTACATATGTAGAATATTTTGCCTTAGTGTTATACTTCCATTTTTTTTCAAACTGTTGTATAAATTATTATACAGATACTATACAAATACACACTGCTGCAAATCTACTGTAGAAACACTAGGCAAATACAACATTCTGGAAATTAACTTCCTGAAAAACAAGAGTATGTAATTTAAATTATGAAATGGAGTCCTTAGTCAACACTTGGACATGCCAGCTTTAAATTATGTAACTGAGTTCAGCTATTCATCATGTATGGTTTATTCTTTTAGATAGTCACAGTAGAAATAAACAGAAACTATTCTTTAATGGGAAGACAAACTTGCCATTCACGTTTGGCTGAACCATTTATTTTCAGATGTTTTGGAGGTGTTGTTTTTGGTTTGTTTTTTTTTTTTAAATTAGGAAATACTTTAAAATTTTTGATAATGTGGCTGTATCTTACATGTGTCATGATTGTGATTTGACTGGCTTCTATAAGCATTTGTTTTTAACTTAAAAATTATCAGCTATATTTAATTTTTTTAAAATTAAACATAAGAATTCAATTGCTCTGCTAGTGTCTTCTGTTGTTAGAGTGCAGACTAATGTACTGGCAGTCCTTTGGATTGGGCTAAATTTAATTTACATTTTTTAAATCATAAGGGTATTGAAAGGATAAAGGAGGAGCTGCTGGAGCTTAGCTGAGAGTTTTCAGCTGAAACTGCAGATAGGGCAGAACAAACTTATAAAACTTGATGGGAAGAAAAGATATTTGGACTGAAGCTAATCTACACAGCAGTACTGAGAAATGCACAGTACTGAGCATGTGAGAAATGTTATGGAGCAATACAGCAGAATGGTTAACTAATGGTCACATGTCTTGGGTGCTTCTTGCTGCAGAAGAGCTGTATGGAGATTTTGAAGATCTGGAAACCGGGGTTGTTCACAAAGGAAAGGCTGCTGCTGATGGAGAGGAGGTCTGATCTGCATTTTTATGTTCTTTAGCAACATATGTGTGTATGAGGTTCTGATTGAGTGATGGGCATACTGTGTAATCAATTCAGTGTTCATAGAATCGATGGGAAGGAAATCAGTGGGAACTAGGAAGAAAAGGTATGTGTATTACTGGCCTTGGAACTTATGGATATCTAGAATGGCTTATTTTTAGTCTGACTGAATTTTTGTTTGAAGTTAATTATGTAGAAGTCACCTCACTTATTTAACAGTAGGTGTCAGGCTTAATCAAGAGCTGGAGGATCTGGAGGCATGAGAGAAGTATTTTAAAACCAAATGTAATCATAACTGTTTGTACTATGTCATCTCATCTGATGCAGAAGATTATAGCACTCTGTTTAAACACAACAGATCGTGGAAACTTGACACAGTTTTCTATTTCATTCCTCTTATCTGCATGATGGAGGCTGGTGGAAGCAGTTTTATGCTGTGGCTTGGATACTTTCCAAGAGCAGAGCTGTACTTGTCTGTGACAATACAAACTGAGCAAATCAATTTTTTTTTGGACTGAGCAACTTGATGGCTTTGCATTTCATTATAAAATTGAGGCATAATTTTGTCAGTTTTCAAATGGTCTGTAAACAGACTTCCTCCTCTCTGGCCTCTGGAGTGCTGCCTTCCAGCACAGTATTGCTCAAAGCTTCCAACAACTACTTTTTTTTTCCTCCTGTATTATGTATGCTTATATTAGCTGTAGAATAACAGGTGGGTCAGTTCTAGGGTCTGTTCCCTTACATTAAAATGAATGTTTAGTCAAAAAAGTTTTCACAGTAGAAAGGAGTATGATCAGATAACGAGATCTTTTGGTCTCTGCTGAAGTTATGTCTCCTTGTATGAATAGCTTACTGATCTGTCTAAAATTGAAATATTTTTCAAGTGTCTAATAATTGGCACAAAAGTATTGTTCAATAATATCTATTAAACTGTTGATTAGAATGGGTTGTTTTCAGTGGACCACTTTACATGTTTGACAACTTACTGTTGATTAGTCTGGAAGTGAAGAAGAGGAGGAAGATGAAAAAATGTCCAAACCAGAACCTGAGGAGGAGGAAAAGAAAAAGGAACGCATGGACAAGAAGAGAAAACTTAAAGAAATGTTTGATGCAGAATATGATGAAGGGGACGCCACATACTTTGATGATCTTAAAGAAGAAATGCATAAACAAGCACAGGTACAATCTGTTAATTTAACCATTTATCTGGCTATATGTCTTCAAAAATACTCCACAGTTTGCTCCCCCAAAGATTTTTTTTTCCTGGAGACACAGGTGATGCTCAAGAGCTGTTTCAGGAAGGACACACAAAGAAAAACATGCCTGTGATTTTTTTAAGCTTGAACTTTTTGATTCTGTTAGCTGGAAAGGAAAACAAGCAAACAAGCCCAAAAAAAAAAAAAAAAGCAAGCTTAATTTAAACTGAGTGCAGTGGTTAACCATACTTTAAATCACTGAATAAGCCAGAATGTATTGACTACTTAAAAAGTTTTCAAATAGAAAAGGCACCCTTTTATGTGTAGGAAGTTGAAAGTCTTTCTCATATTAATTTGTGCCATATATTATCCCAGTGTTATTTTTGGTGTGAATTTTGCAGTGTTATTAATGGATCAGTAAATTCTGTGTGACAGTCTTTTTCATCCAACTGTGAAGTTATTTTCAGGAAAAAAAAATTGATGACCATTGCTCTGTACATGTAGTAGAAGTCTTCAGCATCACTGTATCCAGAATTTGAGGTGTTGATTTTATTCCAGGCCTATGTTTTTTTACATGACAACTTGTAAGCTTAAAAGTAGCTTCTTTATTTGACTGACTTGGGAGAACATTGCCTTACATTGCTAATAGCTTCACTGTCTTGTCTTCTGACAAAATTTTGCCCTGGATAGTTCTAAATTAATCCTTACCTGCTTGTATTAGCCTCTGTCATAAAGGATCATGATCTCTGGTGTGCTGATGTACTAAGAGCACTTCAAAGGGTAAAGAAGGACACTCCAGTAAAAGAATCAGAGTCTTATGGGTAGCTAAACATCAGGAGCTAGAACAGGAGGGTGAGGCTTCTGTTATTCATGAGGATATCTTAAATATTTTCACAATATCTACATTCTTACCATATGGTACAAAGAGCTTTTGATGATATACAATGTGAGGATGCACAAAAATACTTTTAAGCTGCTGAGTAAGACAGAAGTGCAGCATCCTCATAAAGTAACACCTTAAAGATCAGGATGTTAACTTTTAAAAGGTACTTGGGCTCCTAAATCAAAAATGTACATTTGACAGTTGTATTTTTAAAATCCAAAGTCACCATTTTGAATGGTGTATCAGAAGTCACTCAGTCATTTGCTTTTCTTGGGTACTTGTCTTTCAAGCAGACTTAACAGGCCCACTTGGGATTTCAAATTGGAAAGGCTTTGTGGTGGTAGAGATCTTGCTCTGAATAAAAGGTCACAAAACCTATTAGATCTTTCCCCAAAAGATTTATATAGATGTTAGCATGTTTTAAATAGAACTGGCCCTTCATGAACAAGTTGTTAATACTTGAATTTTGTGAAACATATGGTGGCTTTCTCTTTGTCACATATAGCTTAATCGAGCGGAATTTGAAGATCAAGATGATGAGACCAGAGTGCAGTATGAGGGATTCAGGCCTGGCATGTATGTTCGAATTGAGATTGAGAATGTGCCGTGTGAATTTGTCCTGAATTTTGATCCTCATTATCCTATCATCCTGGGTGGCTTAGGCAACAGTGAAGGAAATGTGGGCTATGTACAGGTATGTAGCCAAAGGGGTGAATGCGTTTTATGTCGGTACGGGTGTGCTTCAGAGTGTCCGGAGTTACTGTTCTCTGTTTACTGAAATACATTAAACACTGAGAGAAACTTCCATCCTTGTCTCTGGATAGGGGATTTGCTTTTGACACAAACTGTAATTCTACAGTGGCAGATTCTGGATCTTTACAGGCTTAATTGAATAACCAGAAAAGGTTACTATTGTTTAATGTTCAGCTGCAGAGGTGGCTCAGGATTAAGGTCTGATACTGTGATTGCTAAATTGCAAACATTAATTGTACTCTGACCTTCATGATCTATGTATGAGTGACTACAGCAAAGTTACTAGCACATACGTAGATGTGTTTTTCAATATAATACTTGCTTGTATGCATACAAACATGACTTCAAAGTGAGTGAAATGCTGATGAATCTTTCCAGTCAACCTGATCTTAATGAGAATGTTTGAAGATAAACAAAGATAAAGCAAGTGTATAAAAAATTCTAGTGTAGATAAAAGTTGCATTCAATCATTCCTGAAAAACTAAGTCTGGAATTTCAGAATCCCTGTTGCTATCCTGTAGTAGCGCTGCTCACCTTCTCTTCTAATTAGCTGCGGCTGAAGAAGCACCGGTGGTACAAGAAGATCCTGAAGACCCGCGATCCCTTAATCCTCTCGTTGGGGTGGCGGCGCTTCCAGACCATCCCCATGTTCTACATCGAGGACCACAACGGGCGCCACAGGCTGCTGAAGTATACACCGCAGCACATGCACTGCGGAGCCACTTTCTGGGGTGAGGGCATTCTGGAGCTGCTGTCCTGGATCACTTAGGCAGTGTAAAAGTCTCAAGCTTTGCAGGATGTGTCAGGAAATGCAGCTTTTGGAATGAGAAATCTTTAAGTTTCCCTGTGTAACGTAAAATAACATCTAATAGTATGGGAAAATAGGTAGTTGTCTAATATTTGTGAATTATATAAATGATTTGTGAATTGCTTGGATTTTAATCAAATTCTGAGCATTCTGCTAAGTTGTAGCATATCAAAGAGGAACCTGATTTGTTGGCTGTGTGCAGAGACTTTGCACACATTATGGGCCCAGCCCCTGCATGAGTAACTTCTTGTTAACCATTCCTTTGACTTTCACGGGGCTTTATATGGGAGTAATAGGTTGAGTACTTTAAACTTTGGTTTTCTTCATTGACTATATTTGTCATGTATTTCTAAGCTTTTGGAATTTAAATAGGGGCTAAATATTGTGTAGTAAAACTTTTCAGAAAATTTTTAATTGAATTTTCTTTTAGGGCCCATCACTCCTCAGGGGACAGGATTTTTGGCAGTTCAGTCTGTCAGTGGCACAACGGTAGGTTTGTTACCACAGAAATTTTGATTAATGCTTTCCATGGATATTTGGGTAAAATATATATATTTTGGGAAGAAGGTTTACATATGGTAAAGCAGTGTAGTTGTAGGAATTGAGAAAGTAGCTGGACTCAAGCTTTTGAAAGGTGTATTGTGTATGGAGAATATTTTCTAAAATTTTTATTTTATTTTATTTTTTAAATTTCAGGAAGAAATTGTTTAGTGTGAGGGTGGTGAGGCACTGGCTTAGGTTGCCCAGAGAAGCTGTGGCTGCTCCATCCCTGGAAGGATTCAAGTCCAGGTTGCATGGGGCCCTGAGCAGCCTTGTCTAGTGGAAGGTGGTGCCCATGGCAGAGGTGTCGGAACTAGATGATCTTTGAGGTCCTTTCAAAACCAAACCATTCCATTATTCTAATTTAGATAGTGTTAAAGCAGTATTTATCAGATACTATCTTTGTTAGATATATATTAATCAAAGGTAGATTCATGTTTGTAGTCAATTGATAACAAAAGCTTTGTATGGCATTGTAATGAGCTTGATAGTAACCAGAGTGGTGATTATTATTTCCTTCCTAAAATCTGCCTTCAAGTCCTATTGCACAGTTGTCTTTTTACATGTGTTAAAAGGCTATTTTTCCTCGCGCATTCCTAGCATAATATAGTGACTTAGAGCAGTGCACAAAGCACTTCTCCTTTGAGACTTTCTGTCTGAGTAAGATTCTGTTTCATAAAGAGAACATAATGATCACAAGGACTTTTAGATTGTGTCCAAGGTAATTAGAATGGCAGTTCTGAAAATCCCATTAGTGAATGGTAGGAATGTTATGTCAGCAGCACCTCCACTAGTCTGTACTAGTCAATCTGCATTTTTCATGCTGCTGTACTTCTGTAAAGGTTACAAATTCTGAGCTCTTAAAAGTGAAATGTGGAGTGCAGGTGCCACAGAACATCCTTCTCTCTAAGTTGGAAAGATTTCTGTTCAATGGGTGGACTGTTTAGTGGATGAGGAGTTGGTTGAATGGCCACATTTGGAGGGTAGTGGTCAACAGCTCAGTGTCCTGATGTGCAGTGGTGACAAGTGGTGTCCTTCAGGGGTCTGGTCCTTCTGGGCAGTGGATTTGAGTGCACCCTCAGCAAGTTTGCAGACACCACCAAGCTGAGTGGTGTGCAGACATGCCTGAGGAATGGAATGCTATCCAGGGGGACCTTGAGAAGTGGTCCTGTGGGAACCCCATAAGGTTCAACAAGGCCAAGGGCAAGGTCCTACACCAGAGCTGGGGCAACCCTCAGGGCCAGTACAGGCTGTGCAATGAAGGGGTTGAGAGCACTACCTGCTCAGAAGGACTTGGCGATTCTGATGGTTAAGAGGCTGGATGTTCCACAGCCATGGAAACTTACAGCCCAGAGAGCAAATCACATCCCGGGCTGCAAGGGCAGCATGAGCAACAGAGCAAGGGAGGGGATTCTGCCCCTCTGCTCTGGTGAAACCCCAGCTGGAGTACCCTGTCCAGCCTTGGGGCCCTTGGCACAGGAAAGACAGGCACCTGTTGGAACAGGTCCAGAGGGTGGCCACAAAGGTGATTGGAGGGATGGAGCACCTCTCCTATGAAAGAAGACTGAGAGAATTGGGGTTGTTCATCAGAGGAGAGAAAGCTCTGGGGAGACCTCATTGCAGCCTTTCAGTACTTAAAGGGGGCTTATAACAAAGATGGGGATAAACTTAGCAGGGCCTGCTGGGAAAGGATGAGGTGGAATGATTTTAAACTAAGAGGGTTAATTTAGACTAGATACGAGGAAGAAGTTTTTTACAACAAGGGTAGTAAGACACCAATGGGTTGATGAGAGAGGTTGGATGGATGCCCCATCCCTGGAAGTATTCAGGGTCAGATTAGATGGGGCTCTGAGCAATCTAGTCCTGTGCTCACTACAGATGTCTGTGCTCACTGCAGGGGGTGAAGTCATCTGGGTGACTTTCTAGTCCAAACTATTTTATGATTCTGTGATTCTAAATGGTGTCTTCACTGTTTGAGAAATACATGTTCAGCAGTCTTTTATCTCTGATATTTCAGCCTGACTTCCGGATTGCTGCGACAGGAGTTGTGCTCGATTTAGATAAGTCCATAACTATTGTAAAGAAATTAAAGCTAACTGGTTTCCCATTCAAAATTTTTAAGAACACCTGTTTTATTAAGGTAAGTTTGTAGGTATGTATACTGTAAAACCAGATGTAGTGATGTTAGAAAGGAATGCAACCTTAGATTGTCTTTTCTGAGGCAGAAGTTCTCAGTTACTGTTGCATGCTGTATTGGATCTAAGGAGCTGCTTGTGGTTTTTTGAGCTCCCTTCCATTCCCTTGCTCTCTAAAGGTACTGATTATTAGCCAAAGAATATGAATTACTGTTAACTATGCAAATATTCTGGAATAGTCTCCTCGTTCACGTTCAGTGGGATTTTTTTTCGTTCCCACCCCCTACGTCCTTCCTAAAACCCACTGATTAGCAGTGGCAGACACCTTTGGAGGACGTGACCCTGTGCCTGGTAGGTATCAGTTTGATCCCCCTAAATTTCAGCTCTGTAGTCAAAGGAGACTTCTAGCAGTGCTCAAGACTTCTCAGATACAGTTTCAAAAGTGTTTGGGGTAGGAAGTGTTGCAGAAGTGAACGCTCAGTGACCTTTACGCTGTGCTTAGCTGGGCTTTCAGGCTTGGGAAGAGGTTAGGTTATTCTGCATTTGAGGCAGCAACAGCTAAGCAGTGATCCCAACAGTGAAACACTCAAGTATTTACACTAGGAATAGACAGGGGTTTTTTTCTTGATTTTCTTGTCATAGATGAAAAAAGCACAAACCTTGAAGAACTGTATTGTATTAGAATCTCACAGCTAGCAACTTAAGGCAGCTTGCTTCCTTTTAAGGTATTCTGTGTTCCAGCAAATTACTTTAAAGGAGAGCTGTAGAGCTTGTGTAGATATGCTCTGTTTTGCAATTTTAAATGCATGTATTTAATGCTTAAAAACCTTGCCTGGGATATATGACTAAGTAGATGGCTTTCAGTAGCTCAGTTGGTTTTTGGTATGATCAGCACTTCTAGTCTAAAGACAGTGTTGTGCTCCTCCTGTTTCTTTATACTGTATACTTGTGGGAATTATGTTTTTGTGGCCTGCATAGGTCACAGAGAGAGACTTAGCATCTTGAATGATGGTGGGTAATTCACATTTTCAGGGAATGTTTAACTCCCAGTTGGAAGTGGCTAAATTCGAAGGTGCAGCAATCCGCAGTGTGAGTGGCATCCGAGGGCAGATCAAAAAGGCCCTCCGAACTCCTGTGGGTGCTTTCAGAGCAACATTTGAGGACAAGTTGCTGATGAGTGGTAAGTTGCACTTTCCATGTAAGTTGTCACACAACTTTGATCCTTCTTCACAGATTGCAAAGCCGTGTCTCAGAATTCTGGAATCTGATAATTGAGATGTGAATTCATGGAGTAAGAAATACCTTGTGAGATGCAGAGTGAAATTAAAAAGAAGTGTATTTTATGTTGGACTTCTTTCAGTTACACTGAGAAGTCATTTAGTATGCAGATGAAAAGGCTTGAATTGAAGACGTGTATCTTCAAGTGTTTTAGTCTTTTACGCAGCATGGTTTTAGTGTTTTACATGGCCTTTTTCCTTGAACATGATGGATTGAATTTAGTGGTACAAGTGCTAGAAGGACACTTTCCTGAGAAATCCAAGGACTGGCATTGTAACTCCAGTGAACTTTTTTCCATACCCTTTTAGGGAAATTATGCAGAGGATAGTTGTCTCCTATGTTTGCTGAGTGTCACTGTGATGTTGAGAATATGAGTTTATACTTATTTGGGTTTATATTTTGTTTTCCTAAACGCACCAGAATTATGGATAGTGCAAAATAAAAGCAAGTTAGTTCTTTTATAAAAATAGGCAAAGGAAAAGAAAATTGGTTTTGTCAGTAATATATAGGCACATGTACATACATGAACTCTGTTGCTTGTTCTTGAATATGAACGATGAATAGGATGGTATTCAGCTGCCTGCCCTTCAGGAATATGTGCTCTTCATGCCTTTATGGGGTTTTGCATTGCTGTTACCAAAAGCTGAAGACGTTTGGTCAATATGCCAAACACAATACTAGCATGTGGTGTAGTATCTGTTCAGGCAATCCTTGCTTACAGTGTGGATGTGATGAACGCTTGTTTTAGAGAAGCAACATTCCCTTTTCTTTCAGATATTGTTTTCGTGAGGACTTGGTATCCTGTTTCTATCCCAACGTTTTATAACCCTGTAACATCCTTGCTGAAACCAGCGGGTGAGAAAGATAGCTGGAGTGGAATGAAGACAACAGGCCAGCTGCGGTTTGAGCGAGGCATCAAGCTGAAACAAAACAAGGATTCTCTCTATAAGGTATATTTCTGTTTTCTCATTTTGTTTTTTTAAACCAGTCAGATTTGCACTGTGTCTCAAACCTGTGCAGACTGAGAGCAGTAGAAATTCATGTTCATACACATGCATATGTGACTTGAAATTTTTATCCACAAGGCACAGTTCTGGCATGAGATGGGAATAAAAAAGTTGAGAGCAGATTGTTGTGGGACACTTAAAGTTTATAAAGTAATCAGCAGGGTAGAAGTCTTCTCCAGAAGCTGAGACTTCTGCTGTAGTATTTGGGGTGAACATAACATTTACAGTTCAGTCCAAGGATGTCAGAGAATGTTGGTTTTTGACTTTTGGGTTGTGTTGTTTGTGGTTTGTTTGGTTTGGGGTTTTTTTGAGGGGTGTGTATTTCCTTTTTGTTTTGGGGTGTTATGTGGGGTTTTTTTCCCCACTGAAAGATGAAAAATTAAATAAAAAATTTTAAGTACATGAGTCTTACATGCGTTCTATATTCATTCTTCTAGCCTATTGTGAGGGAGAAGAGGCATTTCAATAAGCTCCACATTCCTAAAGCACTGCAGAAGGCACTGCCTTTTAAGAACAAGCCTAAGAATCTCGAGAAGAAAGGCAAGACTCCAAAAGACCAGTGGAGACCAGCTGTTATCAGGGAGCCTCATGAAAAGAAGGTAATTATCACTTACTCTGAAGCAAGGACTCCTGAAGGGTAAATGTGTTGTTGAAAGCTTTTCTAACTATTGTTTTGGCACTTGAATCTACTGCTAATGCTAAAGATATATATGTTCCTAGTGAAAAATGATCACTTGCAATTTGTTTTGCTCCTGTTTGGCACACAGTATGTATATGGAGCTGTCACTGAGTGGATGGTGTCTATTTTTTAGACTAGTAGGTCACCTCAAGCCTAAATATGACTTTTGTCCTTGTCACAGCACTTCCAAGGTATTTCACTTGGATTTAGTGCTCTCATATTATGGGTGACTTAAATTGGCAGCTGCAGTTTTTTATTTGACTTGTCATTGCCATGCATTATTAACACAGACAGGATTTGAAGCAAATCTCTGCTTCCAAAATTGAGAATTAGAGTGCTTGCAGAGGCAAGAAGATCCAAACTGCAGTTTAAGTGTTCTATAGTAGCAATTAGGCATAGCCTTTTAAAAGCTATCTAACCAAATCAGAGTTCACAAAAATGAAAGCTTTGATTAACTTCCTAACGGGATAAATAATTAAACCATTTTAGAAATTGGATAACAGGTGCAGAGATAATTAGGAACTTGCCTTGAATCTCTGATTCATTATGTGTGTCTCTGCCGAGGTTAAACTGTTTCTTGCTCACCAAAACTGAGCTGCATGTGTATTGATTGTCTGTTTTCTGTTTTAGATATCAGCCTTACTCAGTGCTTTGAGTACAGTGAATAATTACAAGATAAAGAAAGCCAAAGTAAAACATCGGGAACAGCTTAAAGAATATCTCAAAGTTAAGCAGAAGGAGGATGAACAGAAATTCAAGAGGCAAAAGGAGGCTAAGAAAAAAGTCTATCGCATACTGGGACAAAGGGAGAAGAAGAGGCAGAAGTCAAGCTTGAAAGGATCTGGGAAGGGAGAGAAGAGTGGGTAAAATTTCATCAGATTTCAGGCCAAAGGTGGAAGTAGGGTAGCTGTGCAATTTTCTCTTGAAGAAACAAAAAGGCCTTGGACTACACCAGATGTGCTTTCAGGAGAAGAAAGAAATGGAAATAGGAATTTATTCATGCTCTTGAATGCATTTGGCAATGTATATAAATAAGATGTAGAAGTATGGATTGTGGTTTTTATACAGGAGTATTCTGGAGGACTTTGTATTTCAGTATATTTCTATGCATACTGCATATTCTGTCTAGCCAATAAAGTATTTTAATGTCAATTACAGAATATTGTTTGTTTGTGTTTTGTCTTAGTACTTAGTGGACTTCAGTGGAAGAAAACCCCTCTGAATGTCTCCAAATATGGTTCTTACTTTGAGCTATTGCCTGAAGTTTGTCCTTGCCAAATCTTTTATTAAAAGGTGTGAAGATCAGCTGTTACTGGGTAGGAGTTTTGGAAATTCTCTCTCTTTGATGTGCTGGCATCAGAGTAGCTTGCTCCTGTGTTTAGATCATGTGGCCCTGCATAAAGAATCTCAGTTTTTTCCACTTCTCACTAGGTTATTAAGCAGATCTTCAAAATGGTGTTGCATCCAGGTCTTGTGTTACTTGGCCAGTTTTGGTACCCTGAGATTGTCAGTAGATCCCTCACTGACTGCAGCTTTCTGGGCAAATGGTAGCTGCAGTCAAGCTTTTGCATTCACATGTGACAAGTAGTTGTTTTTTTGAGTGCCTGGGAAGTTACCACTGCAACAATTGACTTTAGGTTTTTGTATTTGCTATTTGTATGTAATGAAAAATAACTTAGATCTGGTTTATCCCTAATAGCTCTACAAATGTGGGTAGCTACTCTCTGATTTTCTGTGGGGTAAACACCAAGAGGGTAACTTGCTTCCTTTGGGAACCTCTTCCTGTGTCCAGCCAGCTTGGTTTCATGGTGCATTGTTAGACTTTAACAGAGAGAAGAGGTGGTAGATGGTCTTTTAAATTAACAGAGACTTGAAGTCTTTCTCTGCATGACAGAAGGCTTTGAAAAATCATTCTGTTGGAAGAGCAGCAGAATTTATTTTTTATGCCATACATGGCATCAAGTAGTTGCTATGATATACCTATTTTTAATACTTCAACCTCAAACAGGCAGTGGGGCAGATAATATCAGTAATTTCTTGGCCTCCTTCTTGAATAAGTTTACTCTTTGTCATCAAGCTGAAATTCATTATTATTACACTGTAGTAATATTTGCTATCTCAGATGTAAGATCCCATGTGGGATCAGGCTGCCTCACACAAAAGCTTTTGGTTGAATTGGTCTAGATTTTTTTGTAATCATTTAATATTGGGATTTTCTTAATTAATCTCATAATGTTCGGTTTACTGATATTGAAATTCTAATGCATCCATCTTTGTCTATATGATATTAGGCTGATGCCTGACTCAAATTAGTTTGTCAGTAATTTTTTTTACCCCTGTGAGATTCAGATGAGGTCACGTGAATATGAAAACATGATTTATATTTGAATAATTGAAGAGTCTCTGCTGAACAGACAAACTGCTCCCTTCAGAGATTTTACAACAAAATTGTTGGCATTTTGCCCCACAGAATAGTACAGGATGGTTTGCCATGACTTTGTTTCTGCAGGGTTTCTGCTTCTGTCCTGCTATGCTAGGCCAGGTCTAACCTAAGCCATCAAGGAAGTGTTTCCTATTACCTATTTTGATGCTGTTGTTTGCATCCTCCATGCATTCACATGTGACAAGCAGTTGTTTTTTTGAGTGCCTGGGAAGTTACCACTGCAACAATTGACTTTAGGTTTGCTATTTGTATGTAATGAAAAATAACTTAGATCTGGTTTATCCCTAATAGCACTGCTAGTGACAAAAATGAGGGAAATGGTGGACTTCAGTCTTGTTTTCATTGTGGAGAGAAGCATTTGGATAGCCAACCGAGTGTGAAAATGTTTCACCTCAGAAGATGGTAGAAGATACTTGTTTTGGATTATACCTTTATATTTCCTTTTTTTATCCTGTTTAGGTAATCTTCTTCAGTGGGAGAGAAAACTAGGTAAGTATTTTTTTGGAATGACCAGTTTAATAAGCAGCAGGTTGTTGATGGGAGCTGGTGTGTGTTGTGAGGGGAAGGCAATGGCGCAGGGAGCCAGGGTGCGGCCTACCTCTGCTGGCTGCTCCTGCTCCCGGATCTACAATCACACAATCACAGAATCAACTAAGTTGGAAAGGACCTTTAAGTCCGACCTTATGATCTAACACCACTTCATCGACTAAACCAGGGTACTGAGTGCCATGTCCAGTCTTTTTTTAGGGAAGGCCCTGTGCAGCGTTTGCTCCAGTGCCAGGCTGAAAACAGCTACAGCCCCTGCATGGCTGGGAGAGATGTTAATGCTGCTTTTTGAGGAGAGCAACCACGTGCCTGCTAACAAAGGTACTTGGTTTTTGTCTCCAAACACTAAATAAGTCTTGGTTTTAGCAGTAACAGCAATCTCTCCCAGGGCTTTTGGCCTGGTTTTAGTGTGGAATGTTTCAGCTGTGCTCCCACCCCGGGCTCCACATCCCTCACCACAGCCTCCAAGTAAAACGGCCCTTGGAAAACAAACAATAATTACTGCTCCTCCTCAGCTGCTAAAACAGCCTGGGTTATCAGAGGGAATCGCTGGCAACCGTTCTGGGCTGGCAGGTGGTGGAACGAGGGGCTGAACTGTTCTTATCTTGGGTAAATCCAGTCAGCGCTGTGGGAGGTGCAAATAATTAGCAGTTGTGTTCATGACCAAGCCTGAGGCAAATATGAAAAACTCTAACAAAAGCAAAGTCGTTTGTACGGCGATTTCCATGTTAAAAAAAGTAAAGTGCCGCTAGAGGATGCCATACAGGTCCAGGCAGGGTAATATGAAATGAGCCATATGCCAAAGTATTTCACATGGAAGTGTATGCTGACTAATTGCCTGTGAGCAGGGGGATTTCAACGGCAACAGTTCAGCCTGTGAGGCTGCAGGAATGTGTAACTTGGAAGAGAAACAGAAACTGCAAGGAAACAGGCATTGGAATTAAAAATAGATGAGAGATGTGAGGGGTCGATGAGCAGCCAGGAGGGCAGCTGTGTTGCTGATGTTACCCATGGAGCTGTTTGTGCAAGTGGTTAGCAAAGGCTAATGCCAGGTGAAGGGCAGCTGGGAGCTCACTTTCAAATAAAACTCTGTCTTCCTCTAGCTTTACGCTTTCTAGGAAATCATCCATTTTGGGCCATGTATCCAGATTCACTTTACCAGGCCTCATTCCTCTTAACTCTTAGTGTCATTTCAATCTGCTTTCAGGCTGGAACTGGTGATACACCTCCTGGGGCAGATGTGGTCTCCTGCCCTGTCCTAGAAGCTGGGTTGTGGCGTGGGTATCTGGCAAATACCCATGCCTGGAGTTTGCAGTGTCAGGCATCCCACTCACCTGGCTCTGGTTGCTCAGTGTGTTTCAGGTGTTTACCCCCCCACAGTGTCAGGTCACCTTGTTCTTCAGCTGTGGCAGAAAACCCCTCTGACTGACTTAAGAAGTGATATAAAATGGATGTGAAGGTAACTATAGCTGTGAGGGGAGGCAGAAATGATACCAGGACTAACCAGCTTTGAGAAAATAATTTTATACTGTTTGCTATTTTTAAATGGAATGACATTTTTGTAATGGTTTGCAAATAAAAACTGCATTCACATTGTATTTCAAACTAAGTTAATGTGATATTGTGGCATAGCTATTGGATTCAATTGATATGATTAAAATAAATACGTTAGGCTCTCACAATACGTATGCACTGTTTGTAATGCTCAACACTGCTTGCATATACAAACCTAAGACCAGACTCCATCACCCAAACTAGGCTGTTTCTGTGCTGGGTGATGCAGCTAAATACAGAGGTCCTGTTTTTTCCACAACCACTTTGGACCCACAGCTCTAAGTGAATTCATTGACATCTACACATGTCCATTGCTGCTTCATATCAGGACTGTAATTTGTTCCTGGCCACCAAGAGGAGTCTCAGGGTGTTTAGCATTGGCGCAAATGAATGCAATTACACATATCAGATACTGGTTTCTCTGCAACCAATTCTGAACAGCGTCCTTGCTGTAACTTTAAAGGTCACTGTTGATGGGGTCTCACATTCACAAACACCAAGCTTAATTTGTTGTCTATTTTAATGTATTGTCCTGAAGTTATTGGGTTTTAAGAACATAGAATCTATTAAGAAGCTTAATAGAGCAGCTCATTCCAATTATAAGAAATGTATTGGTGGAGAAAATGGAAACGCATGGAAGATCAATGTATTAAGTAGTTGCCTGAATGGAGGAAATAGATGAAAATTAACTCTCTTCAGTACAAAAAAGATATGTTTCTATACCGTACTAAAAATGTTGGGTTGCTTATATTGTAGGGGATGATAAAGCATTTCTATGCTGACTGTATAAAATCAGATAAAGAGCTATCCACAACTTTTTCCTTCATTCATTTCTTTTTCCCAAGATGTTGCTGGTTATAGTTGAATTTATTTTGTCTTCACTTCCTCCTGCCCCACCTTCTTTCTTTCTGGGTTGTATTTTCCTCTTTTTGAGGTTCTTAAATTCCTACACTGGAAGACTGTTGTATTGAAAAGTTATTTGGCAGCAAGATAACTTAGCAGTGAACCTGAGATGGATCATCTGTGACGATGCAGTCTGGAGCAACTGGCTCTTTGGCTTTGAATTTCTGTTGCTAAATGCCAGGTTTCCTAAGTGAAAAATCCGGGTTTCAGAGTATGGCCTAAGGAGATGGGCATTTGGATAGTAATCCCAAGTGAATGCTGCCAGTTTCCTTTGTCGGTGGTGTCTAAAGAAAGAAAACAGGGGAGGTACTTTTGACTCTGATCAATTCTCTGCTCCAGTTTGCCATGTAGCACAGTTTGGTGTGTCATCTGCTTTGGCAAAAACTCATGGGGAGGCAGAGGAGGGGGAAAAGTCTTTAGCCAGTTTTTGCTTCTCCTACTTTTCTGCTGTAGTCCCTCCTGCTCAGTGCAGTCACCATTGAAATATGCTTGAAACATGTTTGAAAAATGCTATTGTAATTATTTTTTACTTACTCTTAAGGTCAGGTTTCATAGGAACTATGAAACAAACCTATGATCCATAGAAATTCAATATTAAAAGTTAGTTGAATTTTTTACAGTATCATCCATTTATTAACTTCACCTTTTGTGGTATAAACAGGTTGCCATTTTAATCCTAATTTCAAATTATCTGTGGATAATATCTGTGAAGGAGTTCTCAAGTTTTTTTAAGAAGTAGAAGACTATCTCCTGAATGTAAGCAAAATTAGGTAAAACTGGCTTACTCAAAAATTAACTCAAAGACAAATTGTATATTTGCAGTAGGTTTTTACTTTGAATTTCCTCAGCAAATATTTGTCTTGTTCTCCCATGAGAGGAACAGTCAGTAGGACCTGGAGACAGAAGTCCCACCACCATGTTGAGGGAAAGAGAGAAGAGTGATCAGAAACCCTTTAATCTGCATTGTTCCTTCCGTAGGAATGGGGGAAGGAATAAAACCACTGTGCCAGAGATGAAGCAGGTTAGGAAGTGGATGTATCATGGTTGGGACTGAACTGAAATGTGCTTGTATTTTCCCTCTGGCATTTCAGTGCCTGAGTAAGAACAAGAATTTTGGACCACAACAGGGTTAAGTGATACAGGCAAAGATAGGTTAAAACAACATTAGCTGTAGCTGAAAATCACTTCCAAGTCTCATGAGGCCTGCTAAGATTGTCTCAGGTCTTCTCTTTCTCAGTTTGGGCTTGTCATGGTTTTTCGACAGGACATTGCCAGGAGGACGCACGAAAAGAGGGCAACCAGGCTCCAAGCTTAAAGTTGCAAAAAGTGTTTAATTACCTAACAGAGTTGGAGGATAAATGCAGGCAAAAATAAACTTTTCATACAGTTTTGGTTCACTTCCCCCTCCCTCTTACGAACCTGTAGTATTCACCCCCTTTCCTCCTTTACTGTCAACAAGCCGGGTGGTGGGGGGGGCAGGGTGTGGGGTCTCTTTTCAGTCCACAGAGCAGATTCTCAAATTTACTCATCACCACAATTCTTCTACTACAAAAACTCTTTATCTCTACTTGTTTTCTCTCTCTCTCCAGACATTTTTCTTTCTGCTCTCACCCCCACCCTCTTAAGAAGCAGTCTCTGCACTCACCCCCCCCTTTTTCCCTCTTTCCAAACCAGCAACACAGATAGGGGGCAGGTTGAGGGGTCCTCTGGTCAGCCCAATCAGGAAAAGAGGTTCTCTACTTAGCCAGGGGGTCCTTCCCACGAGAGACAGTCCTTTGAGAACTTCTTTGGCGTGGGTCCAATCTCACGAGCAACATCCCGCCCGAAATGCTGCTGCAACATGAGTCTTTTTGTCCATAGGGTGCTGTGCAGACTCTCCTGAGCCGAGGCCAGACTGCTTCCATCCCAGGAGCAAGGAAAAGGCCTTTCTCTCCTTTGCAAGGCCTTTGCAGTTTTAACTCTTAGATGAGACTCCCACTGGTTCACAGTCTTTTCCAGGCATCCACCTGCTCTTCTGGCGTGGGCTGTGGGTGGATTTCTGCACTCCTGTGGACTCCATGGGCTGCAGGGGGACCTCCTGCCCCCCCATGGCCTTCACTGTGGCTAGCAGAGGGTTTTCAGCTCCAGCACTGGGTGCCCCTCCTCCCCCACCTTCCTCACTGACCTTGGCGTCTCCATGCTGTTCTCCCTCACATATTTTCACCTCCACCTCCTCCTCCTCCAACGACAAAGAAGTGAAAGAAGTGCGTGCCTGCTTTGTTTTGAATTTTTCTTAAATATGTTTTCACAGAGGCGTAACTAGCACCTCCAATTGGCCCAAACTTGTCCGGCAGCATGTCCATCACCTTCAGAGCCATCAGAGATTGGCTCTGCTGGACTTGATGTGAAAACTTCCAGAACTTGCACTCAGGACACACAGGAGCCATCTTTGTGCCACACCCCACCCCTCAGACACCTCCCCAGGCTTACCACAACAGCTTCTGAGGGGTCCAAATTTCTCCTAGATGTTAAAAACACTTCACTGATGTTTTGGGCCAGTCAAAACCACCACAGGGCTTAAGATCATAAGTTCCTTGTTTGGGCTCTGCTTTTTTGTGTTTGTTGGGGTTTTTTGAGTAATACGTATCTGATGCCAAAGAAAAATGCCGCTGTGTTTTAAGAATTTTCTTTTATGCTTGAATTTTCAGCATGTGTTTGTAGTGTTGTATGCCCTTTCAAAAATTATCAGGAGAGGCCTCAAATCTTACAAGACTGCATCCTGTTAAAGACTCAGAGGTCTTCAGATCATGTGATAGTTTCTAGGGTACATTGTTCATTACAGACAGTAACAACGCAGGGAACAAGATGGATTATTGAGAATCTTGATTGATGATTCTGTGATCTGAGCCTGGTCATAGCTTGAAAAGAAAGATACAGATCTTTATTCCTGAAAATAATAAACCCCTGACTTTTGATGGGATTGCTTGTATGATTTAAATGAGAAACCTTTTGGAAGAGGATTAATTTCTAGCCTACTGACAGGTGTGCATTTTAAAATTATTTTATCCAACTTTTTCTCCTTGATCATGTGTTTCCAAGATTCATTGCTTAAGCAATTAAAAAAAATCTAATTGCCAATAAGTTTATCCCAGTGCTATACAAAGCAATTTAATTCACTTGGATTTACAAAAAGTCTTTTTACAAAGTTCATTACAAAAGGCTCTTCAGGAAACAAACAGATCGTGAGTTCAGTCCTCCTCCCCCCATGATGCTCCATCTGTCTAGACAGTATCTGTTCTAGACACTTAATAACCTTTGGTCATGTCCAGGAAGGAACAGACTTTCAAAAATTATTCCCAGAGTTGAGCTGCATATGTTTTTGGCTAGTTTTCTATTCTGTAAGGGGTTCTTTCTGGCAAAAATGTGGTGAAAACATATGTAAATGTGTCAGGAACATTCCAATAAAATTTTTGCTTTGCAGAATTCCATTTACAAATGTTGGACATGGTGTTACTATTGACCTTACTTGTGTTGTAGCTTTTGGTTTATGAGGGTTGGTCCCTCAGGACGGGGTACCTCGTGTGTTTTAAGACTGATAACATCTGCTAGGTCTGTTCTGTCTCTTGACAGGTGGTCTCTACAAACCCGACAAAACTCAGAGCTTGGCTTAAAAGGCATCTTTCCAGAATGCAAAAATGTTTTCTATAACTTCAGCACCCGTGTTAATGAAGGAACAGCAAACACCTGGGAATTTCACCACTGAGTTTTGCCTTGCCCTGACTGGGAGAGTGTAAAACTGTTTCACCCGTGACTGTTTGGTTGGCTGTCCAGCAGATCAGAGCCCTCCTCCCACCTGTGCTGCAGAGGTGGTGACTGGAAGGAACAAGGTTCTGGTGAGGCCATAACTGTCCTGTTACTTCTCACACACTCATCTCTGCTCTGGCTGTGCTATCTTGCCTTGTACTTGGACAGTTTTGACTCTGTTGTAGTCTAAGGATTGTAAAGCAGATGCTGTAATAGCCCTGAGTGTGCCAGAAGCTTCACCACACACAACCAGCATTCAGGCTGTTAGTCTGATAGCACTGGGACTCAGACATGAAAAAGTACAGGATAGGCTTGTTGAGGTGGGTTGATTTTTTTTTTTTAA
Organism: Entomyzon cyanotis; assembly: GCA_024500445.1. Taxonomy (NCBI): domain Eukaryota; kingdom Metazoa; phylum Chordata; class Aves; order Passeriformes; family Meliphagidae; genus Entomyzon; species Entomyzon cyanotis. The sequence continues at coordinate 24,373,133 of JAKEPQ010001000.1, forward strand.
ATCTTTCTGTTGGTGAACTTGCTGTTTGTACAACCAGTGTAACTTTTCAATTCTAACATTTCCCAAAATAATGGGAAACACTCTGTGAAGAGCTCAGCAGCAAATTAATTGCTTCACTACCCACAGAAGCAGAAGTCTGCAGCTGCCTGTCTCTGACCATCATTCCTGATTCTTGCTATTAAATCTACCTGAGATACTAATGAGTCCTGTAGGGTTTTTGTACTGTGCAAGGGAATGTTTTGGAGGGAAGGGGGTGGAATGTGAGAAGGGCTAATGGCCAGACCTTAGAGAATCATTGCTGCTATGGAAGAGAAAGCCAAAATACCTACTTTTCTCTCAGGAGTCACGTTTTAATTCTGTCATTGGCATCTTAGCTGGTGTTTGAGTTTTCCTTTCTGTAATCCTGTGGGTGTGTATCTGCATACACAAAACCTGCATTGTCACAACTCTGCTTTGCCTCATTTGCCCTCACACCATGGGGCTGCAGGGCAGGTGGTGCTGCTCAGCTCTGTCACTGCAGGCAGAAGGTAAAGAGGACAAGGCATGGAGATGCACTGTGCTACGTGCCTGCTTCCACATCTGGTGTGAAGCTTTAAGCATTTTTTCAAAAGGCTTTAGGAGCTCTGGATGAGAGCTGGTCACTGTTGGAGGGACTGCATGAAGGCCATCAGTGACCTACAAGTGGCATTGCCAAATTGTAACAGCAGGTGTAGAAAAGCATAAATCTTTGGGCAGTGCAGCCAAGCCTTGTCCTAAGCTGAAGCAATTCTAAATTCATATATTTGGAAGGTCCCATGGTACTTTATAAACCCTGCAGAACACTCTCCAAAATCTGGAAGCTCTGTCTCCTCTTGCTTTGAAGCCAAGAACTCTTAGAGCTAATTCTCTCTTCTTTGCCCTTGCCATTGACCTCATTTATGGAGATGAAAGAAAGAAAAACAATTAGCTCACCGGGAAATTCTATTATGTGGAAGGGAGGTGGATGTTTGATCAATACTCTTGGGTTATGGTCTCAGCTGGAAGGGCAGATTTTTGTCTCCCAGATGGAGTGATGCCTGTTAGTCCCAGAGGCTTGTGAGTGGGAAAGATAGTGATCTAGCCTTTCACTTCTGGAAAACTAAAAGATGCCACTTTCATCTTCTCAAGAAATGAACTGGAATATATATTGGACACAATTCATCCTGTTGTTGTTGGGGTAAAAGGGCTCATTAGGGAAATGTGCCTTTCATTCAACTGTGCCTAATTTTGTAAAGCAGAACTGCCCTAGCCTCTTGCTCTCCCAGCCCAGAAGTGATTTCTCTTTGACTTTCACAGTATCAAGTAACTTACTTCATTCCAACCTGTGAGACATTCTCTGAGGTGCTCCCTTGCTCTTTCACTTTGCTGACACGAATGGGGCTCTGGGCTGGGGGATGCACACAGCATGCCCTGCTGAGGGCAGCCTCTGCCACTGGGCTTTCAGCTGTCACTCCAAAGCAGCCTCTCTGCTACACCAGAGCCGGTGAAGCAGATCTGGCTGCTCTTAAATGTTAATGTTCTCACTGAAACAAATTAGCATGTATTAGATGAGGAAAGGATAAGTGGACTTTTGCCTTTGAAGCTACTCTTGCATTATTTGAATCAGTGTTTTTTTCCTAACCACTGCAGAAAAGTATTAATTTATCTAATTTAAGGTTTGTTTTTATGAAAAGACAGGGATGTCAATATTTGTGAGCTCAAGGTTTAATTCCTAATGAGAGAGCTGTTGAGAAGCTTTAGTTATGTATGGCTAATTTACTGTAAAATTAAAAACATAAACTAGCACTGTTAATGGTAGGGAATTCTTACACTTCTGCTAATGTCCTCTAACAGACACATATTATTTTCCTGCCACTAGTTGCCTTTTGGAACGGATAATTTGCTAAAATAAGTAAAGCAATTAATCTGCTGAGCCTCCTATTTTCCTTCCAGCTATACCTAATATGGAGAGTTGATGTATTTTGCATTTTTATTCTACATCTACTCTAACAGTCTCAACGGTTTTTACTCATGTAAGTGTAAGAAGCCTCTAAGCTACTTTGATAGCAGACAGATCATAAATTATCTGCTTTTGCCAAGGTGGGAAACAGAGCAATGGCATGGCAAATGTCCTTTAGTGCTCCTGGTGCTGGATTTAGAACATTGTAGCTGTGAGTCACAAAGCGCTGATTCCATACATCTTTATCCAGTAAGTGAAAACGTGGGATTTAAAAAAAAATAGTGATGTAACTTCATTTTGGCAGGTTTTATTCCAGTTCATGTATCTTTTCCCCCCCTAATATGCAACCAGATTTTCCACCAATCTTTTATTGCCTCAGTTGGTCAGAGCACTGAGCTAATAATGTGAAGGACATTGGTTTAGGATGAACCCTGTATGGGTCATTCACTTAAGCAAGTTGGTTGATGATCCTTTTGGATCCTTGCCGATCCTTCCAACTCAGAATATTCTGTGATTCTGTGAAGTCACTTACTAGCTCTCCTGTACTTTTTTCCCCAGGGATCTCGGCTGTAGCACCTGCACTGCACCTCCCCCAGGCAAGCTCTGTGTGTCCCCAGCAGTCCCTTGGCTCCCCTCCCCACTGGCCTGCTAGCTGGATCCCAGAAACTTTGCTAGGGTTCTGTGATCTAGCAGATGACACACAGGCTTTTCTGATTAAGGTGCATGATAACTTATCTTCTACACCTTGTTTTGCAGGTGTTTCAGCATCAAATCTTCAATGCCAAGTGGCTGAAGTTGGCTCGTATAAAGGTTGAACACAGTCATGAAAGCTGATGTACTTGGAATAAGGTGGTGGAACCAGGTAAGGAGGAAGGATCTTTTACACTATTGATTCCTTAGCATTGCTGGAAATCTTCTTAGAAGACACTGACTAATGTAAGGAAGTAATTTTGTAAGCCAAGTATGTTGCTGTTTCTATGAATTTTCTATCAGTCCTGTTACTTGCTATATGTAGTGCAAGGGGCTGGGCTTAGCTGATGTTTTATAGGTTGTGCTGCTTTCTGAACATTGTGTTCTGGCATGGAGTCCAGCTGCTTGTGTGTCCCTTGGGGTGGCAAGGGCTGGAGTACCAGGTACTCTGTGCTGTGCTCTTGTGAGCCCTCCTAGAGAGGCCCTGGTCAAGACTTGCAGTCTCTGTCGATTTGTCTTCAGCCCTCGCCCCTGGAATTTTTTGCTGTCAGTTTTAAAGAAGATAAATAGCAATACAGAGCTGCCTGTGTGCAACAATAGTGGTGACTTGCTCCTGCCAGAAGTGAGGTTTCAGTGGGGAATCTGGTCTGGACCCTGCTGTGACTTCTCTCTGCTCATCAATGTAGATTAGGCATGTGACCTCTCCTGCTCTACAGTTGATTATTTCATTATTGTCTGGAGTAACAAAATTATCTCTTGCTAAATATAGCAACAGATCCCTCCCCGGGTAGTTTTTGGAATAAGGAATTTGTGTGCATTTAAGAGGTTCTACTTCCTGGTCAGATGACGCAGCACAAGATGCCCTCTACCCAGAAACAGCAGGGCTTTCTGAGGTTGCTCTGGGCTCATCTGGGCATGCTTCACTTTGTGGTCTGGCCCCAGCTGTGACCAGGAAGTGGGCATGAGCTGTTATCAAACTGGCTCAACAGGGGAGAAAGAGAGCTGGTCCATAAAGTTATGGCAGCAAGGAGAAGCTGATTTGGGCAGAAGCATGCACACCCTTTTGGAGTGGGGTTGCTCACTGTGGATCATGTCAAGGAGGAGTGCAGCTGCCTTCAGTGAGCGTAACTGGCATGAGAAAGTAATCCTGGTCATGAGGAGGAGTGCAGTGATGGGATCACTGGTCAGCCAGCAGGCTGAAGTGGTGTATAATTCTTACAGTGCAAATAAAGGTCTGAAGGAGCTGAGCAGCCTTTCTGTAAGACTGTTTCTTGGAAGTGTGGGTGACCTTGGAAACAGAAGGGCCCTCCCTCCAAGAGGGCTGCTCAGAAAGCCTTGCAGTATTGCAGAAGAGGCATTTTGCAATGCACCAGGTGGTGGGTACCAGCACAGGCTGGGATCAGTGCAATCTGGAATACCAGGTGGCATGCTGAAGCCTGGTGCCAGCACAGGCTTGCTATCATTCTCATCATATAATTCATTGGTGATCTTGCTAATTTGAAATCCGATCTGTGTTTTGTATTGACTTAAATATCTTCTGCCAAATGAGTGGTAGTGTGAAAATCTAGTATTAATTGTTTGTCAAGACACAGCTGAAGAAACAGTCGAAGTGAGTATGACTCACTTGAAAGAAGTGTTTTTCACCTCTATTTCCCCTCTTCCTTCCACCAAGTTCACCCCATCTCCCTTGTCTTTATAGAGTGATGCTTTCTTTAGATAAACACTAGGGCTTTGGCACTGAGGACTCTGCAAAAGTACTGCTCAGGCTGCTGGAGCTACTGAAATACTCTGAGTAGCAGATGACAGGTTTTCTGTCACTGCTGCATTTCTGGTGCTCTGGATCTTTTTCTGGATGTCTATAGTGGCATTTCACAGCGGAGTGAGATTCAGTGACCTTTTGCAGGGTCATCAGCATGGGGTTTATTCTCTCTTTTCTCTCAGTTGTGAAGCAAATGCTGCTGGCACAGTTGGCAGGTAAGACTGCACTGCAGATGAATCTGATGTGACGGGACTGCTGCAGTCTGGAGGGATGAATGTGTGGCAATCTCTAAAGCCAGGTAACTTCTCAAGTCTTACTTGTGATATGGCAAAATGAGGTGAAATATTTTTGAGTGTTTAGTTTAAATAGGTGGAGTATTGTGCCCTCTCCTTGCTAGTGCATTTTATATCTATCTTAAGGGGAAAAAAAAAGCTTTAAAAATGCGGGTATATCTATGGCAGAAGTAGCATTGAATAGAAACAGTGTGAAAAAACCAGTCGTGTTTGCAAGCTGTCGGACAAACTTGCCTCCTGATTGATCTTCCGGGTTAGCAGAATGTGACAGCCTATAGCAACAAAAGTGAACAAGCATAGGATAAAATGCAAGGTTTGATTAAAAATTTATTAAACTGAACTCCAAAACCTCAGAAGGGTATTTGTGTTGGGATTTTTCTTTTTTCTTAGCAGAGTTTCTAAACAATCTGGAGTGAATTAGCCCCCTACAATTAGAAATTTAATTTGGGGTCATCTTTAAATGAGCTCTGAAAGCATTAGACTCTGCTTGGCCAGGATCTCTGCTTTGGGCCTAAGCCCAGCATGTCATCTCCAAATCAATTCCAAGGTCCCTTTCCAGCCCAAGCTACTATTGATTATTTCTCCTTCCTTTTAACAAAAAAGTCATCTCTACGGTGATCACATTATATATCTTCGTCAGTAAATCAGTAAAGGCAATTTCAGAGCAAAGGAAGCTGCTGCCTGAGGAAGCACTGTGGCTTATCTCTGTCAGCAGTGCAGCAGCTGGTGTGTGTGCCTGGGCTAGCCACTGCTCCCCCAGCATGGCTGCCCCGGGCTCACAAGGCTGCAGCTGCTCAGGAGCAGTGCAAAAAGGAGTATGTATACAGATTTTAGGCACCTGCTCTTCCCATCTCGAGTTTTGGAGACAATTTTACCTTTTGATTAATTTTGGAAGTGGAGTGTAATCCTGGGGAGAGTGAGGTGCAGTTTGGTGGTGTTTGCTGCTGATGGGCTGGTGTGTACCAGAGGTGTTGGGGTGTGTGTTGTCACCTCTGTAGTGACAGGCTGCAACACGTGGCAGGAGGTCTCACTCTTGACCCAGCTGTTGTATTTTGGCAGAAGATAGGGAATACAGCATGGTGCTATGATAAGGTTGGAAGAGTACTTGTGTTTGTGCAGTATGACTTTTTAGAGGCTCAATTCAGACTTTTTAAGCGACACAGTTTTGGGTATTTTTTTCCAGGTGAAAATGCTCTTTTTTTAGTGGAGGCTGTCATGGGAACGCCATGGAAAATAACTGTAAATAAGGGACTGATGTGTATGTAGTTTGTGTCAAGGCATATGAAATTAGAACAAATCTCTTAAAATAAAGGCCAGGTGGCAATACAAGGCAGAGCAGTGATGCCCTGTGTGCTACTAACTTTGTTAGTGCAGTTACCAATAATTACCACATCCCTAAATGACCATATTGTATTCAGTAGTGTCAGTAAGGTCAATTCACAGTCATAGGATGAAAGGGGACACTCCAATAGCTCTTAATGTACATCAAAATGAGAAGATTGATATTGACAAGGTGACCTCAGCTCCAAAGGGGCAGTCTATTTTGAATGGCTGGAGTTTTCTTTTGCTTATGATTGACAACCTCAGTGGTATGACTATTTTCTTTCTTTCTGGGTTTTTTTTCTTGGCTTGAAGGAGCACCCCAGTTGATGTTAGCTATTTCATGCAAAACAGCTACAGTGCAAGTAAGTAAAGACCAGTAAGATTTTCTGTAGAAATTTGCTGCACCCCAGTGCCCAATGTCCCCCAAGTGCCCTTTGATCGTTCTCTGGATGACCCCAGCTCTGTGTTAATGTCTGGCATTCAGTTCCGCAATTAAAATGTGTGGCCTGACATTAGTTCCGAATTTGTCTTTCCTTCAATTTTTCATGTCCACCCAATCCATTCTTTTGTCCTCTTAACCTTCTCTGTGTCAGATAACTGTGTGTTTTGTGCTCCAGTTGCCATCAGTGGAAAGTTTGATGTAATTTGCTTTATAATTTCTCATATTTTTCTCTTTTTACATTGAGTTTTGTACTGAAAAGGAATTAAATAGATATTCTGTAAAATCTGGAATCATCAACACTCTTCTACTTACTCCATAACCTTTTTTTTCCAAAATAAAGTGATAAAAAGTTATGCTGTAAAGGTTTTGGAGGAAGAACTGCATATTCTTCTTCTTTGCCTGAAGAACATTTGGATGCATGCAAATTTGTAAACTTAGTTGGCTAAATGTAGGCCTTGAAGACTGTTCTCTGATTATATAGGGCAATTAAAAGTTCAGTCTTAGTGAGCACCGTTGCTATCAGCAGAATGAGAAAGCATTTTTAATAAACACAGTGAATATCTCCAGGATTTGACTGTTTGACAGCATTGGCTATGGAGGGAGGTTATGCTATTATTGCTTGAGTGATGAATGCAACTGTTCTGAGACATGTGGAGGAGAAACAGATATTACATAGTGTAGCAAACTTGTGAGAAAACACAACTTTCAGTAGAGGGCTCTTTAGCCTTAGCTTCCTTGGAGGTTGAGAATACTTGTACTGTATTTCTTCCTGAAGAATATGGTGCTGCAGCTGTAGAAAATGCTATGCACTGAATAAAATAAATTTTACAAACAGAAGGGTACACCCCCCCACCTCCCCAAGCCTCTTGGTTTGTTATTATATAGTGTAAGATATTTGTAAAACAGACAAAAAGGAAATACTCATCCTTGACATTTACAATATATAATGCAGCTCTGAAGCAATTTTTGGTGCAGAATTTGCTGCATTTGCCTTAGGTAAATAGATGGCAAAGGGATGCTTGTTAGGAGGAAAATCTAGAATAAGGGGCCAGGAGCAGTAACTGTTCTCAGAGATGTGAAATGTGAGGAGGTGGCTTGGCAGTCCTGGAGATGTGAGAGCAGGCAGGCAGACCTCAAATATCTGGGGTTTTCTCCTCTCTTTAGCTGATTGATGTCCCCTTTCCCCCACCAAAACTCTGGTGATCCCTGAGCAGCAGCATGGGGTGGCTGTTGCTTCTTGCCTGAGTGTTGAGGCAGGAATGATGCCTGACATGCTATGTGAAGTATAAAGGAAAAGCTATGGCTTATTTTTGTTCTTCCATCAGTACCGATGTTGCAATTTTAGCTGCATATCTAAGTCCATGAATATTTGGAGAGAATATTGTTACTAATAAATAGCAGATAAATATAACTCTTTTGTCTTAGTATAAAATAATACTGGTAATTTTTTTTCAAGATCCAGGGAATAGTTTGCTTTGAGGTCAGGAAGAAGGACGTACTCTTAAAACTAGCTCTTACTATCTTCTCTGACTTCCTGTTAGTCACATCACAGGGCAAAAAAAGGAAGAAAATGAAGAAAAACCTTGATACTTGACTAGCTTTTAAAAATAAGTTCATAAACTGTGCATTTGTGGTAAGTTTACGTTGTTTTTTTCCGTAGAGATTAAGATTTATTCTTCCTAGGGTGCAATAAATCTGAGGTGGAAACAGGCCAGTGTACACTCATTTGTTGCCTCTTGGGAAATGGTGTTTGCAGAGCGATGGCTGGCCTGGAGAATCAGCTCCTGAATGGGTTAAGAAGAGTGAGAGCAGAGCCAAGTCAGGGACTCCAGAGTGAGCTGCCCAGGAGAGGAGAGTGGAAGAGAGGTGTTTTTGTCAAATACTTGGAGAAATGGCTCTGACATCAGCAATCAGTTTTGGCTGAGTAGGTTGACATGGCTGAGCCCATTCATGCTATGTACTAGTTCTATTTGTATTTAGATGGGCAGTAATGGTTTGCTAAAATATTTTTTTAAGGGATGTCTGTTATAAACGATTCTTTTTACCTTGACACCCTTCATTGTCTCTGTTGCAGTTTTTTTTTTCCATGCAGCTGCATGGAAGCAGTTTGCTTCCGTGTGTTCCAGGCTTCAGCAACCTCCTGTTCTGTTCTCTGGCTTTTGAGCAAAGCCCTGATTAAGCATCTGAACTTGCCTGGGGAGTATTTTTCTGTGAAATAGACTGAAATCATCAACTGGTTTTACACATTCCCTAGAAAAATCTTGAGATCTGGATTACAGCTGGTTTATTACTGACAGTTACTTTGCTAGATTTTTGTGCAAACTGTTTTGAATCCTTTCTCTCTTCCTAAATTATCTGCATTACAAGGTAGCACAAATAGAAGTGATAGAGCTAAAATCCATGGCTTGCTACAGGACAGAGTATTAGGCTTTGTCCATGATACTCGGTCATGCTGGTGATAACAGATAATTTCTGTTAAAAGGCGTTTACCCTTAGCAGTATTTCATTAATGGAAAGAAATTAAGACATTGGACCTCCTGTTAGAAATTCTTCTGTTGGAAGCACAAGAACAGGGCCCCTAGAGGCAAAGGGCCTGTATTTTTGAGAGCAGTAGTTCAGTAATTGCTAGTCTTACTGTAATCCCAGGCTGCTTTCTTGATCTGAGGACAGAGAGGAGGAGTGCTATGACAAAGCAAGTGTGCCTTTTCTCATCTCTGTATTAAGAAAGGGGGGAAATTTTGCTGATTTTTTTGAATTGGCAGCTGAAGTCCCAGGTGTCTGTTTCCCTGCAACTGGGAGCAGTAACTGTCTGGTCACTAGATGTACATACAGTAAGCAAGCAGCAGTGGTTTGCTTGTTATTGCACTGAACCTTTAACTTCCTGTCAGGATGCTGTTGACAGCAACAAGGACCCTTTAGAGGTCATGTACAAATACTGGTTTAAGCTCCTATACAGAAAAATTTAAACTAATTACCCTTGTGTTTGCCAAGTAACATAATAAAGTGGTACCTTATTGAAGGGAGGAAAGGACAGGACATCAGGAAGAAAATTGGGTTTGTGCACACTTAAGTAGACTATTTCTTCCCTCAGATACTGCTGTTATGGGAACTTTCCTTCTCTGGTGTCCGAGGAGGCATTGTCCAGTTGCTGCCCATCCTGGAGCAGGAGCTGCTGGCAGCCCAGGATGCCCAGAGGCTCCTTGGCTGCTGCTGCACGTGGGGTACTGCCTAGAGAGGCTGACTTCTGCTGCTCAGTCCTCAGCATGGTTTTAGCTATTGCCTGCAACAGACAGACCGTTAAGGGACTTTTTGTGGCTGCTGTTTCCTTGTCCTGTGATCCAGCCTTCCTCAAAGCAGTTAGAGAAGTTAGGCTGGCTTTTCTGTGGAAAGTGTCTTGTTACCTGCTGGGCACTGAGAAGTAGATCTAGAAATACTCCTTGCAGAGGTTCTATACTAGTAATCTATATTTTGACTAATACTTGAGCAGGCAGTTGAGCCAAGTGGTTTTTTTTCTATGATGTATAACTGAATGCTGGTTTCATGCTTCACAAGTAAGCAAAACAAAGAGCAGCAATAATAAGCTCAGAATATCTACCTGCCAAAGTGTGTCCCTGGTCAGCAGGATTAAAGTGCAAAAAGGGCCAACAGAGGTCATCTTTTTATTCTGTGCTCTAGGAAATAATTTCATGGTATGAAATGACACATGGTAGATGTGAAAAATGGTCAGAGGCAGGAAGGGCAACTGAGCCTGGCTTATGCCACTGGCAAACCCTTTGGTGTGGGTCTTTCCTGGCTGTGCCTGGCTTCCCCCTGGTGATGTTTGCTCTCACTTGGGTCACTGTACCAGCATGCTGTGTTTTATTGATTTTGGTTCATTTTTATCATGTGACTGGAGAAGCAGTAAAGGTTTACATAATTCTTGCAAATACTACTGGAGTAATACGGGATCAGAGAACTTCCATTGTCTAAAACATGCTGGTGTTACACTTAAAATAGTAAGAAAGCACATGTGATCCATCAGTTCTAGCATGTTCTTAGTGTGTTTATTTTCTTATTGGGATAGGGTTTAATCTTTCTGGCATGTAAAAAAAGCCAAGACTGATTTCTTTCAACAAAGTTCATGCAAATATAGGCAGGAAATACAGAAAAAGTACAAAACCCTTTATATTCATGCCCACAAAATAATAATTGGAATATTTCAGTCTTTAGACATTCCATTATAATGCCACTTGATTGTAGAAATAAAATATCTCTTCTAAACGTACTCTTTGTTTTAATTTTTTTTCAATAATTTTTTATGTAGTATGGTTGTGTGTTGGTGATAAATACTACAAAAGGAACGGAAAAAAGATTTGATGCACTGGCAACCAACTATGAGATTTCTACAAATTCATGGTTTGAGTAAATTATAAGTGTAATTGTTCCTGAATGGTATAAAAAATACAGCTTTTAATTTAGCTGAGCAATCTGATTTTAGTGGGCTGGAGCTGAAAAGACTTTTACAAAGGTATTCTGCCTGTGCTGCTGGATTTAAGCTAATGTTTTGTAGGTGTTGAAGCTGATGATGTGTTTCTAGAGAAGTGGGTTCCAGACCACGAGGTTTTTGCCTTTGATTTTGGGGTTCACAGAGCCAACCTGTTCTGAGTGTGTGTGCTGTCGCAGTGCTGAGACACCCAGTTTGAGCTGTGCTTGCCAAGTCATAACTCATCATATCTGAGGCCATTCATGTCCACTGAGGATGAGCTGCACAGCTCTGAAACCCCACAGCAGGACATTTCACCTTTTTCAGCATGGCAAAGTTAGAGTTGAAAACGCTGTGTGGACTTTTTGTTCTCCATTTTTATTTTTGCTGTGGCAAACTGGACACTGTACACAAACACTGCAGTAACACCTGTTAATGCAGCTGAATGTCAGCTACAATAGGGAATGCTGCCTTGGGGTAGTTCTTCTGATGAAGAATTTATGCTGTAACAATATTTTGCATTATTGAGTCCTATAGCCACACACATTTATGTAGAAAGGGGAAAGAAAACACAAATATATATATAATCTTTCCATATGCAGCAAATTAGATTAATGTATCCTAATACTTATGGGTAGCTTTCTGCAGAATATTAGATAAAGTAATTTTTTTATTTTTAAGTATAGGTAGATAATAAAAATTACAGTCGTTGTCTAAAGTTCATAGCTGGGATATTTTTCTTCCATTTTCAAAAGACACTTGAGGTTTCCTTTTTGAGGTTATGTTTCAAAACTGGTAAAACTCAAGAGGGCTTTTTCTTGCTGCAGTATTAATTTAATTTATGAAGAAAGCCAGGAGATCAAATATTGACCTGACCCAGGGAAAATGTTGACAGTATAACTAGAAATTTTACTGGTGAAGGTGCAGATTGAGAACAGAAATCTCATACCCATGGTGCACTGAAAGTTTAGAAGCAGCTTGAAATTAATGTGAAAAGACAAGTTGTCTGGGTTAATACCAAATTGGGAAAGACTCTGTAAAACCAGAAGGGAAGAGGATGCATAATGCCTTTTTAAAATGTATTTGTCTTTGGGATATAGTCTTTATTTTATAATACGTAGCAAAGTGATTTACAGTCTTGTAATAAAAGAGTGTTTAGAGGATTAATAATCCTCTTACCCTTACAAACTTTAAGCCATCCATGTTGCTTTCAGAAGCCAACCTATGGCCTATTGTACAATTTGTTATATTTCATTGGTTTCTTTAAATATGCTTGACATTGTGACCAGCCAAGTCCTAGACAATTCTGTAACTTTATTTATTGAGCTTGTGTGTTAAAATGCTTGATGATTTCTAGGTTATTTCTATTTATTTATTTATTTTTTAAAATGTGCAACTATTCCAGTTTTTGCGGTACTGATGACTTCTTTTTGAAAGGACTGAGTCAGAGGGCATGGTAGTTGCTGCCTGTCATTTCCCTTTGTAAAGTATTAAACAGAAAGTGAACCACACAGGGCATCAGTTGTGATGCCACAGAAAGAGCACCAGATGAAGAGGGCTTCCTAGTCCAGTGAAAGGGGAAATGCCTGAAGACAGGATGATCTGGATGTTCCTCCTTGCTTGGTCAGTAGGTCTAGGGAAATCATATTTCTTGGATGTCTTTCTCACTTGCTGTCCACCCCCTCACTTTTTCTCCACGCTGTGCACGTATGTGGCACTCTGCAAACCAGGTCCAGGGTTTAGTCTTCTCCTTCCACTTTATATTTTCAGAAGGTCTGAGGCATCTTCTGTCTCATTTGTTACTAAACTGAAAGCAACATAAAATGGCTAACAGTACTGTGTGAGTATTGCATTACATGAGTTTTTGGCTACCAATTACTTGTAGTGCGTTAAGTGTTAAGTAAAACCGATCTGCCTGAGGTCACAAAGCCAGGAATAGAGCACATATCTCCTGACTTCTGATCCAGTGACGCAGCTGTTAATTCACTCAATTTCTACTTGAGTTCATTAAAAACCTTCTCCAACAGCTCTGCCTCCCTCAGCAGCCAAAATTTCTCCTTTTAATAGAAGAAAGGAGCTTCCTTTGGGACTGTAATTCCCCCCACAGTGAAAAACTTATCCAGCTGAGAGTATGCGCTATCTTTTGAAGTACTGTTAGCCCTTTCTGACCTGAGAAACAAGGAGAGGGACTAAACTCTTATATCTAAGCTTGGAAAGCACATCTAATACAGTCAGGGCATGTGTGCTAGACAGTTTTCATGTCTGAATGCTGTAGATAATGTGCTTTAAAAGTTACCCGAGATGAAAACTCAATTTATTCTAACAAAGATAATGTTCACTCCCCCTCCTAAGCCAACTAAACTCTTACATAGAACTACAGAATGGGAAAATGAGTCAGGTGTGGGGAGTGTGTGTGGTTTTGGTGATGTTTTTATTTGTGTGTATCTAGTTTTTGTGGGGTGGTGGTTTTGTTGTGGGTCCTTTGTTGTTTGTTTTTAATTTTGAGGAGTAGATATTGAGGGCAGCAGGGACCATTATGGCCTAGTCTGCTGTAGAAGTCAGTGATACAGAACTTCATCCTGTGATTTCTTCATTGAGCATATAATATGTGGTTGAATGTATTTTTTTAGGTAAATAGCCATTCTTGATCTACTTAAATTAGTCCCATGGGAAGACTAACCTTTTCACATGCCACATTGCTCCAACTCTTGCATACTAGTTTTAGTTCTAATGGCTAAGAAATGGAGGTGTATGTGCTCTCAGAAGACAGTAAATATACCTCACTACAATAAGTATGCTCAGAACATGAGCTCGATGCCATTTGGTAACAAGCTAGATTACACTTAAATCTCGCTTCAGATAACACACTAGTTTAGAACTATTTAAATTAGACTTTCATTATATTTATTTACTTCCATGCTTCCAATGCTTCAACAAATAATTTTGTGGAGAGTTGAGACGTTGTTTCAGCACACATCATTATTCACAAAAGATGAATCCTGTATGTTTCTGGATGAAGTCCTACCTATATTTTTAAAACAATCTCTTAAAATCTTAGACACAAATCTTTTCCCAGTGTAATGCATTAGTTAGGCAAATATAGAAAAGACTCTGTCTTATTGTTCTCAATTGCATATAACAAAACTTTCAATGGAAATGTGTGTTAGATATTTTCAGCTTAACTCTGGATCACCTTAAACCATTTGGGACTTTGATTTTATATTCTGTAGCCTTCTCCAAAGCTTTAATTGCAACCCTGAAAACTAGTCACATGTAATAAAATATTATGTGGATACTTTTCCTTACTCCTTGGGATCAAAAAAAATTTTTCTTTTTTCTAAGAGTTCTTCATATAATGCTTTGAAAAGCTGCTACAGAAACTTAGTGTTATGAGCTAATGAAATTAAAGTGGGACTCTGTGCTGTGAGATTTAAGTCAGTATTGTGTTATGGAGTATGCAAGGTATCACAAGGGTCTGTAGTTGTAAGCAGCTGAGAAGCTGGGAGAAAGGAGAGGTGAAAGAAGAGTAAATCCCCTCACTTCTGCAGGCATTTGAGCTATTGGATACAGTAGCACTTTAGCAGAGTGCTCTCCCCTCTGTTCCAGGAGCAATGCCAGTGCTTGCAGGAACAGAAAACTTGGCAGTCTCAGCTGTCTCTTTATTAGTGTGCTGCGTCTCTTAACCTTTGTCTCACCTACCTCAGGGGGCATCAGAATTGGGAAGTTCATCAGAAATTCAGGAATCTGGGTGCCCTGGAAACTGGACTGAGTAAGGGCAATGTGCATGTGTCTGTTTTGCTGCTGCCTCTCCTCAAGGCATTACATGTTAAACGATGTAAAATGTCAATGGTTAGTGATGTATAAACTATCAAAAAATGTATAACTATCAAAAACTTAAACCCTGTCTTATTCAGGTGCCTTTAACTTGGTGACTGTGAAATGCATAGAAAATGGCATACAATTGCCAGTGACACTCAAGTCTTTTATGTGTGTGCGTGTACTCCCATGCTCTAGCTAGCGAAGTATGTGGGCTTTTCAAATTTCTTTTTTTTTTTTTTTTTTTAAATTTTAAAATTCTATCTTCCAATCTCAAACCCATTTTTAAGGAGGTGAAAGAGTTCATAGTATGTGATTGGTTGTGCACAGAACCTGTAGAAGTCCAGTCCAAGTCAAGATCAAGCAAAATTCTTATTTCCCTGTGCTATTTAAACTGCTTAGATGAAGGACACAAACCCACATTTAACTTCAACCACAGAATTTAAATTAAACACACGCCATGGTGCATATGATGAACAGGAATTATACAGAATGGTGCCAGAGTAATTTCTGTGGAGCATATGTATGTATAAATGTATAGACACTACAAAATCATCAGTTTATTGATGATTGCAATATAGCACGAAGATTGTATACCATCTTCCTGAAACAATGTAACTCAAAGGAATCACTAAAGGAAAGGATATGCATGTAGATAATTTATAATATTGTTGCACTGACTATAACTTCTGATGATGGAAAATTTCTCTTCCTTGGGCATTTTATTGGTACTCTTGCTAACTTATTTTAAGACAGCAGTGATTAAATCTAACATTGCTACTACTTAGTGAATGGGAAATCCTGCTCTGGACCTTGAAACAGACATTTTTCTCTATATATGTCTGTACATTCTCTGTGTGGGAGTATATTTGTGTGTGTGTGTGTACCTATATCAGAAATTTATATATATATATGTTTTTATTTCTATATTAGCTCAATTCTGCTTCACTACTTTTCCTTTACAATTTGTCTTATGAAGCAGAATGGTGTTTTGATATTACAAAAGTCATCTTCATGAATTCTGCCAAGCATTGGTGGCATGTTTTACTGGAATATGCTTTTTATATATCTATATAGATATCTATAGCTATATAAAATCAAACAACACCTATATAATTGCTCACAGAGAGAGAATGAGGTTTATATAGTAATTTATCACAGATTTTGTCAGTGGAAAGGAGAGAGAGAGATGATCCTGCCTCCAGCCATGGCTCTAATCTTTTCATGAAGGGAACTGTCAGATGTGCTTTGATTCTTCCTATCTAATTGTGTCAAGGAGTTTGTATCCTGTTTCTGGCAAAGAAAGAATGAAAACTGTTAGTTTTTCTATAAATATATATGCATGAAAAAACCCCAGCCTGACTTATAAGGATTATTTTCTGCTTTTCTTCCTATTCTTCCTTGAAATGTTCAGAGATCCCTATCAGTGTTCTGAGATGTTAAATATTGAACATCAGCAAGTGCAGAACAGTAAGCCTCAAAATTGCTCAAAAATAAAAAAATATGGACAATGTAACTATTCTCATCTTACAGATCAGAAAGGTCTATCTTAAGGATTATGGATTTTACCTAAGGCTGTAGGGAATCCTGGCTGAGCCTGCAATTAAATGCAGTGCGTCTTGTGTATCTTGTTCTAATATCTTACCTATGAAATGATGCTCATTTTTAACTCACAGTTCACCTATGGGTACAGTACATTGTGGTTTGAGTAAGATCTTTGTGTGTATATGGTTTTTAACACTGTATGGTAGCAGGTTGGAAAGGCACATCAGAAAATGTGTGTGTGTGGGGGAGGAGAGACACATCTGTCTGTTGCAATGATACAGCATCCATGACAATGTGCATTATTTGGAAAAAGGATCCATTAAGAGCAGCAAGCTTGAAAGCCAAAACAAAGGACAGGATATGTGAAAGATTAGTTGGATAGAGTATCTGTTATTCATATTGAACAGTACTTTTTGAAAATGAAGGTGAAGATTTAGCACAGTGGTGAGAATTAATTTTAATGCCCTTCCATGAAACAAAGTATGAATTAGAGTCATGCTCTTCTTTATTTAGAAGTAATATTTTCAGTTCTTGCTTTATGTAAAGCCTGAATGCAATTTCAATCCTAAGTGGTGAAGCGCTGCCTGGAACGCTGGCTTTTTCTGATCCTCTAGAGGAGAGTGTGTCTGGTGTGGCACAGCAGATCCCTTATTTTAGGGGCAGTTAATGACATGCTTGATCAGGGAAAGGCTGCCTGGCTAATGCTCCTCTATTGAGTAGTAAGCAATGGAAAATTAGCAAGAAACTGTGTACATTTGGAGAGATTTATTGATCTGATTTCCCTGCAGAACTGATTTCTCCATGAAAGCAATCTACCTGTTCTCAGGACCCAAGGCATACAGACCTGAAGTATAATCGAGTCTGGCAATTGTGGTAAATACAGATTGTTCTCAGGTGGCTCCGAAGCACAAGCACACCACATTGTGATTACCACGTGTCTGTAGCGGACTGGGATTTGAAGGGTTTCTAGAGTACTTTTATTCAAAATCTGCCAAAATGATCCATTCCCTTTAAGAATTTATTTGTCAGTCGACAGTGTCAGTTGTGAATGTCACTGTTTATAACTGTAGTGAGCATTAAAAGTTGAGTAAATGTCATGCTGAGGTCTGTGCAGTTTGAAGTCAAGGAAAAACACAAGTTTACCACCTTGTGATGATGTAACTTCATCAACCTGAGATCGTGCACAGAAAGGTGCAAGCTTGGCTATACATAATAGAGATGTTCATTGCTACTGTGTGTACTCAGATGTCTCTCTATTCAACTCTGTAGCAGCAGCATTCATGGAAGGATCGTAGACCACAATGAATAAGCATATTTTATAGGTATACTTGAGTATATTTATTATTTATAAATACAAGCTGTACTATATATTGAATACACTGCAATACCTCTAGCCTTTTTATCTGTTTTGGACACACAGTGAGGGGGAAAGGATACATCTCTGCAGGAACACCAGAAACTGGCTTTCCCTTTTTATTGTGTCAAGGAACTCCCTTCCTCATCACTGTTTAGACTGAAAACTGGCACTAAGGAGGAAAGATGCCTTTCTGTGTTCTAATACTGAGGAAGGAGAGACAGGGATTTATGTCGTTTGCAACATAAGACTTCTCTGACCAAAAAAAAAAGACTAAACCCCCCATCATTCTGCTTGACTTTATGCCTTGCATCATTGAAATGCATTTGTAGATCACATTTGCTCAAGTCTCTGGCTGTCCTTCTGTGAAGTGAGCAGCAATTCTAACTTGTTAACTTCCAAGTGGAAAGGTCACTTCTCTGTTTCTGATTAGATGGCAGGTAAATGGGAAAGATGGATTGTTTGTGTGTGACAGGAAAGACCAAGTAGCATTTCTTAGCTGCTTGGAAGGCAGGCATATGTATATGCAGAGCCACTGCCTGTATTGCCTGGGTTAGGGCATATTGCTTGTGATTCTTACAACATGGCAAATTCCCACTTGCATTGAAGTCCCTGGATATATGAATCCAAATGAATTTGAGATTTTACTTAACAAAATTAATTCAAATAGTTTAAAGTCATATTCATATTGACAACTACATAGGCAATATAATGTTCTTTTCTTCATGGTCTAAAAATTCTTATCTGAAGACAGAAAATGTCTTAAGGACTAAAGTACCATAAACACCTTCTGAGGTTCTGTCTTTCCAACTATTACCTTGCAATGGTTTTTCTAGTTGAAACTCCAGTGAACAAATTATTTTGCAAAATTCTATCATTATTCATATGGATATTTTCACTTCCTGAAAGAGCAAGAATGGAAGAACTGTGGACTTTGTATTTTTGAATTGGTTAATTTGTATGGCTTGACAGAGTATGAAAACTTGCTTGCTTGTGCTGTCATTTTCAGTTGATACCAAGCTGCTATCAGACTGTGTGACATAGCACTAGCTGGCCAGAGTACAGGAACAAACAAACAACATTTTCTAATAAACTAGAGCTGAAATGGGATAAGCTGCAGATTCTTCTCTTCTGTTAATTGCTGGGCTTTAATAGTAGCCATGTAAGAAAGTACTACGCTGTGGCTAGCACAGGTTCTTCCCGTGGGAACATTTTGCTATATTTCATAAACAAGATAAAGTTTGGATGTTTTGCAAACAGTTTCTCCGGATTGAGTGAGTTCGGGCCTGGCCAATTGTGCCTAGGGGGAGGTCTCGGGCTGACCAATCTGGGGCACTTCTGTAAACTCTATATATATGGAATTCAAAACAATAAAGTGCTTTTCTCCTCTCTTCGCTTGTCTGAGAACTTGGGTCAGTCCTCAGCTAGCCGCTCAACAGCGACACTACACCTCCCCCCATCCCCCAAAGAAATAAGGTTTTTAGCTTCAATTATAAAATAGCAGATGAATATCTGCAATGATTTTTGATCTTAAAGCTACAGAATCCTCATCCATGAGATGAGAGGGGCTGGGTTTTCCTCTCTGGGGTATGGAGAGTGAAGAGCTGAGTGGCAGGAGTGTGTCCTAGTTACCCACTGCCTTGTGAGGAGGTGCAGTGCTCGGGTTACCCTGGTGCCCAAGGTCCTGAGTTAGACTTTTGATGAAGGACAAGAATGTTTTACATGGCCTTGTAGTCTCTGCCAGTCCTAACATGGCTAGATTAATTGGATGATGAGGAGAGTTTGTCCATTAATTGTTTCTTATGTGAGTAATCAGGGTGTACTACTGGATAGACTCCACGTGAAGATATGGCTGAGTGTTCTGTTAGTTAACACCTATCAGCTCAAGCCTAGAAATGCACACTGCATCTATGAATAGATTTTCTTAAGCAAAAGCACTAATATTTTCTGGTGTTCTCTAGAGCAGAGGAACAGGCAGTAGAAGAAAATTAGTCTGTTTTCTATCACAGTTGCATTACACTTGGAGTTTTTGAAAGTAAGACTGTAGAACTAATTTTTTCAAGTGAAAGTTATCACTAATATTTCCCTAAAATCCCATTTCTCTGTGCATGTGTCCCCTTGGGTTTTGTTTTTTGTTTTGTTTTTGGGGGTTTTTTTTTGTTTGGTTGGTTTGGTTTTTTGTTTTGTTTTGTTTTTTGTTTTGTTTGTTTGGGTTTTTTATCCTGTTTATAGGGTTTGTTCCAGTAAATCTTTGTGTTTCCACTGACTTTGCTAGGGTGTTCTGTATGGGAACTTTGCAGAATTGCACCCTTTATATCTTTTGAATTATAAACGAAGCAAATTGAAAATAGCATTCTTGCTTTTAAGCATTTCTCACACACTAGTTTTTCCTGTTGGCTAATTCTTGTGGTTAATTCTGCCACCAATTAAGAAATAAAAGCAGGCAGCAACTGTCACTTGTACAAAGAGGGATGTAAAAGCTGATTATTTCAGGATACGTTTAAAAAAATCAGCTAGTGTATTGATGTTATTTTGTATTGTAACGACTAGAACAAGGTTATTATAAAGTTATGTAAAGGAAAGACTAATTTCCTGTCTCAAAGAACTGTGTAATGGGGGCGTATGCTACTTTCCTAACGTCTCCACGTTGTTCTGTTGTCCACTCTTTATCATCTTGAAACCTTAAGACATGTTTCCCTGGGAATTTTCCTCTCTGTGAATATGTTTGAATAAAGTTGATTTATCTGCACCTCAGTTTCTGATATGTAGACTTTACAGCCCACATAGACCTGACAAGATTTTTTTTTTTCGACTGAGTCAGTTGTGACTGAATGTTGAAGGAGTAAGGATTTTTTACTTGCTAGGTGAGTAAGTATATTGAATCAGCAGGACAAAGTACATTTTAAATTAATTTTTAATTAATTTCCTATTCCCTAACATAATCTTTCAAGCAAAATCCTAAAAGCTGCTTTTTGAGTAACACATGGTGAGAGCAGTTAAGTGTGCTTATGAAAGATTTTTGTGAGGCAAAACCACTACTCTCCCAGCTGGGATCTGCTTTCAAAATATAAATATATCAGAGACACACAAAAAAAGCATTTCTTGTATGACAGCAGTAGCAAGCAGGGGGTCTCAGACCATTTGCTGGCGAACAAGATTACATATCATAAAGCTGTCATGAGTTGGCACTAATTTGACAGTTTGTTGGCTCAAGAGACTCCAGCACTGTGAATGCAGGGGATAGAAATGTCTCTGTGATGCCATGAGGTTCACGTGGAGGGCATTGATGAATGGCAGACAAATTGGATTCTAAAGTAAAGTTGTCTTGTGTTGGGGGTGGAGGGAGCATGTTAAACCTGACAAATTTTGGTTCCAAAATGTGTAATGGAAGACAATGGGAAAATAAAGATTCCTTAGAAGTTGAAATATCTGGATTTTTCTTATTCTGTATCTCTTGGTGGGCCAATTTAAAATATCTTAACCTTGAATTAGTCTGCATATTCTGCCGCTTTACAGAACTTGGTCTTTTATACTGGTCAAAACGTATTAGCTCTAAGCTGATAAATTTGGGCAATATGCAGGCTATTCTTTGTGTCTCAGAACAAATGGAGGGAGAGAGGGTGTGTGAGTGTGTCTGGGAAAGAAAGTACAATGAATAGAGATCAAGAGGTCTCTTCTGGGAAAAAATTGATGGGTAGACAACTAGGGGGATAAATGAGGGGAAGAAAGAGATGTCAATGGACAAACCTTTGAAAAACAAAACTTCTTTTATTAGGGCTGTGTTTTCAAGGAATATCAGTAGAATATTTCAAAAGCCATTTTACCATGCTTTCCTGACCCATTAGTGAAATAATCACTAACATATTTGCTAATGTATTTGTTGCACTTTCCTGCAAAGTGCCTCGTTCATGTTACTCTGGGGCTTACTCTCAGTCTTGCTGACTAATCTGTATGGAATACTGGGAATATTCAATGTGAATTTCTCAATATTTTGTAGGTGCAAACAGAACTGGAACTTACTTTTGAAAACAAAAAGTTATAGCTTTTGCATACCTTAACTAAAGTAATTCAGGTGATATTTTCACAGATAATATTTTCTTTGAGATCCACACACTTGAAGTTGCATGTAACGTAAGCTTAGCATAGCTGCAGACATTTTTAGCAAACACTGGAGATAGTGCTTGTTCACAGTTTGGTCATTTTTCTTTGCATGTATTGATTTTAAAATATTTTTGGTTAGTTGTTCAGTCAGACAAGGGAAGTAATGAAACTATCTGTTTTTAAAGAGGCGATATTTGTATTTTTTTTCCACTGTCTTCATGCTGTGCTATTTGGTACATAATTTGCCTACAACCACTGGGCAAGTAATCAGTCTGCTCTGTATTGTTGTCTGCTCTAAATTAAATATTGACTGAATGTGCTGGTTTAACAGCATAAACTTGCTCTGAGAATAAGACAATCTAATTTGCACACTGAAACACACTCTCACATAGTTTAAGGCACCTGTATGGAGTGTAATAACATATATGGACTCATTTTAGGCAAAAGTATTCCATGTACACCCTAAACAGCTTTGTAAGGCAATGTAATTCTAAGCCAAGATGTAGGCTTCGGTATATGAGTTGTTTTAGTGACCATATCTTGGTAGAATATTTATTTTCACCTCTTAGAGAATTAGCTAAAATTATTGCTGAGGTATTTCAAGGTCAGTGATTGTGTTCACTTTAAAATACAGTCAGTGTGAGCAACTGAATTTCTATAGTAAATCCATATGTTATTTCAAGAGTGGTTACATAACTGGAGCAAATGGAAAAGTTACTGAGTGACTGGAGAGGTCCAATGCAGATGCAAGGAAAGTTCATCTCCACCAAATCTTCGTTCCTAGCAACCTGAAATTGCATAAAAATAGAGACTGATGTTTGTAACCTAGGACAGATAAAGAAAACTTTATAAAATCTATTTAATCAGGTTTAGGAGGAAAGTATTTTGCCCATATCTGTCCATATCTATACATAATAAAATGGAGACTCCCTAGACTAGTCTCAGACAACCAAGCCTGGGGCATAGTCATTGCAACCTCTTTGTCGTTAGTCTCTGGTAGGAAGATTGCATTTCAAAGTGTTGGGGAGCTACAGAGCTCTGCATAGGTGAAGGTCTCTGCCTGACACTTGGATCAGAAGGAAGCCTCCAACCCAGGCACGTGTGTGTGGGTTGCCTATGTTCAGCAGGAAAGTTATATGCAGTTGTTATTGATTCTGTAGTGCTTTCAGTGTCTGATGTGCTAAGGTGAGGAACACAAAAAGGGCAATTGTTTCTGCCTGTTCAGTGCCTGAGAAAATCCGTGTCTAAGGTGCATTGTGTTGCTACCAAGACTAAGAAATAATGGAAGTTAAAAATCAATATTTTGCTTAATCTAAATTCCCCCTGCTTCCTCTGAATCACTGAAGTGAATGAAGGGACTGTTCTCCCATCAGGAGTGGTTGCTCACTTTAACTTTTCCCATCAGTTTGTACTGACTATTTGGTTTTGATAACCATGAGGTGAAGTTAGCTGTTACAATGCAACTAGTTAGTAATGCCAAAGGCTTTACTTTATGACTTGATTTATGTAGATAATTATTAGGAAAAGGCTAAAATGTAACCTGTATTTTGAGGCACCTAGACTCCTTCCAGAGTAAAGGAACAATGAAGAATAAGAACTGACTCTGTATCTGTTCTCACAGAACAGGTCTTACAGAGATACCTAATCTTAAACACAATATTGGCTCAGGTGTCTCTGCATTTAAACTTGAACAACAAAACCTCAAACCTGTAATAATAAAACAGTTCAGGACTATGGGTTCCAAGAGAAAAGACAAAAGAAGTTATACAATGTTTTCCAAGAGAATCTTGAAAAAAATAGATTGATTTTTTTTGTCACAATACAGGATGTCTTGTGCCAGAATTATTTTACTAACGAAAATAAATGCTTATGAGAAGTGAAACAATAGGTGTAAACTACCAAAGGCAGGCTGCTGCTTATTTGCCCACATGGTTATATCTCATTGTTTGTCTGTGTTGCAATATAGCTGAGCTTCAAATGGAAAAGCACAGTAGTTTCTAGGCAACGGCTTAAGTAAACAGGGCTACATGCTGGCAATTGGTCACTTGGTAGTAATAGGACATGAATGACACCCTGTGGAAAATGCCCTGTTATTTAGTTAGCTAAATGTTGTGAGCCATAAAAAAGGCAGAACAATCTATTGTAGACAATGCATGGAAAGTGACCTTCCTTTGAAAACAATTAGAGATAAAAATCCTTTTAATTCTCGAAAGGTACAGAGCTGGGATCAAGGGTGTTTGCCACCTTCACAAAGCCTGTGTTTGGTCTCTGCCTTCTGCAGTTTTGCAGATCTGCTTCCAGGTGGAGGCAGTTGTTTTAACACCATTTCTTTGCTTAAGTATCGGGATGAGGAGTTGAAATAAAACTGTGACAGCTGGGTATGGTGAATTCGTTCTCAAACTGGTAAGAGACTCTTGCTTGGAATATGGCAAGGTGGATACACTTATCTGTAACAAAATGTATAAGAATCTACCACAGAAGGAGCAGAAAAATAGTACTTGGAGGAAATGCCTGAAAATCAGTATACAAGCTTGAATATCCAGTTTTGAAACCTGTCCTTGTCTTGGATGTGTGCATGTGGGTCGCAGGTCCAGTGTCTTTGTGAGAGGAGATAAACAAGTTACTGAGAGCAAATAAGAGATAAGAATTAAACAACAAGTTGCTTTGGCCCTTCTTTTCCTACCAGGAAAATTGAGAGTCCAAACCATTCCATGCAAGCTTCCAGAAGAGACCTTGGTTTCTCAGCAAGACACAAAATTCAACAGATGGAGATGAGTACCTACTGAGCTACTCTATGAAGGGAGTTAGCAAGCCAAATGAGCTGCACAAATAAACACTAAAACTTATTTCTATCCCAGAAGATGCCCAAAATGTGAGTTTTTTGGACTGGAAATCTTTCAGTGGTTTTAATAATAATAATAATAATAATGAAAAACCCCAAACAAACAACCCCCCAACCACAGCCAACCAACCACCCAAGAAACCCTAATAAAACCCCACACCACTATATCAAAATACTAAGTTCTTTAATGATTTTCTTTTGTGGAACAGGATGGACTAGTCATGTGCACAGTATGCAGGTGGCTAGTGTTGTCTTCCTTGCCTCTGTCTGGCATGTTCTCTGCCCCCCATTCTCACTGGAGCTGTGTTGTGCATGATTGGAGGCTGTTTTGTGTGGAGGTATTACCCATCTCTGCTGCTGAAGTTGGTGTCTTTTCTGAGATTCAAATACAGTAAATGGAATAGGAATGGGGGCATTTCATGTGCTGTAGGAGGAAATCTGTTCTTGTACTTATGAGTCTCATAAAGTCACTTCTGAATATATTCAGAACAAGAACTTTTTTTTCTTTTTTGGTGAGTGCTCTCATGACTAGGATATCCTAAAAGTGAATGAATGGGCCACTGTCACTGGGGTTGAAGCTGATAAATAAACCTTACTTATATTACTGAGTTAAACTTGTTCAGTGTACTGTGGCAAAGTCTGCTAGGCCAGGACCTCAGTTAAAATATCTCAAAGTACTTTGCTTTATATGTTTTAATAAGATAGAAATGCTAAGTTCTGGATTCTTCAGCCTTCCTCACCTACCTGATGTGCATGTTCAGAAGCCAAGCTCTAAGCAGATGGGCAATTTGAAATGTTGAAAACCAACTTATAGAAGGAGTTTAGGCAGTAAGTGAACACGAGCCTATGATTATAATTTTGGCTTAGGTTCCTACACTGCAGCAACTCCAACTTTCAAAACAAAAATCCCCCTTGGATCTCAGACATGGTTTGTTTTGTACCTCAGTCTTCTGTTCGTGAAGAGGACATGAATGATGCAGATTTCATGGTGGTCAAACCATGCAAGGAAGCTGTGATAAGTATAAACATTTTGGCTGAAGAATTTTAAATGATGAAAAGGAATGGATTTTAAATGTTTTCTATAATGGCAAATCTTTGCAAGACCTTGGATACAATGGGGAATGGTTGATTCTATTATGCTCACCCACCCCAAACCCAAAATGAAGTAATGGAACTACAGCAGTAGCAACGCATCATTAAAATAAACTTTGGACTAACTGGTGACTTGCAACACAACTTTAAATTATACTTGTTATCTGGTTCCTTTGTGATTGAATAAAATCTTCACTGGCTCTGAGATGCAGTTCCTTAGAAGGAGCAGGGAATTATGCCATTATTAGAAAAAAAATGCATGGGTGGGGCATTGGGAGGAAGCAATTTTGCTTAATCTGCTGCTTATATTCTCATCTTCTTCTCAGTAAGTAACCATGCAGATCATCACCCCCCTCACTGTTCTTAGTTAGCTCTGCTTACATCTGTGCTTGGTGTTAAGCATCTCTTCTGGCTGTTATATCCTCTTAGGCTGAACAGGATCAAACCTTGAAAGTTCAAGGCATTCCATCTGCCTGCTGTTAATTACCATTTTTATTCCTTATGATTCTGCTTCTTTCTAGGGGAGGCTTTTAAATATTGCTGGTAAAGGACAATTTTCTCTAGTAAGATATGTAAGCACAAGGCATGTATTGATCTTTTCATGACCTTTTCTAGTAATAACATGTGAGATATACTGCTACCTTCAAAGACCAGAGTGCATTTTCTCAATATCATGGAAAATTAAATATTGCAGCGTGAAATGTATAGTTCATTTGAAGGTATGTGAATACTCCTTATGGAATACATTTAAGAACTTTAGACAAAGGTGTGGGGGTGGAAAGCAAAGGAAACACTGTAAATTTGAAAAAACCCCAGCCATGACAAGCCAACTAAACAATCCTACCAAAAATTCAACCCCCCATCATTTATAACACAATTTTGAGTGTGTTTGCCCATAAAATCCAACAGTAATGCTAATAAGTTTAGTAGGATTACAAATACTGTTCTACCACAAAATACATGCATATTTTTACTTATTATCCACTTATTTTTTGCGAGAAAACCAGGCACTGGCAAGGGAAGTGGCAGGCTAAGATCACTCATGAAATCTGCTCGGGTTGCTCTGTAAAGGCAGCATGAGCCTCTCTCCACATCTGATTGCTTTATTTCCGTTACTGCTGACTTCCTGGTGCCGAGGATCAGCACTGAATGCCAGATCATAAGGCAACTGTGGGCTTTCTACAGAACTGGAAAATCTCTGTGGGAAGCTGTGAGGCATGCCTGCACTTAGGCTTTGTTGGTGTGCTTTGTCATGTATTGTTGATGCTCCAGAACTAGATTACAGCTGCTGGGTTGTTGCAGGAGCACTGCATTCATCCTAGAAACCTGGTCTGAGTAGCTGAGCACTTTGCCTAGAGACTATCATCTGAATTTTCTTGCTTTAGCAGTGATGCAGCTTGCTTTTCTGCTCGGATTTGTTAGCTCCAGTTTCACAGGTGTTGTAGATGCAGCTGAGCAGGGGTAAAGAATAGACTTAAGTGTTGTAATTTTCCTACATGTCTGTTTTTCTTTGTTTTTTCTCTTTACTCCTGATTTTTATCTTTCCATCCACCAATCAAATGGATGAATTCAAAACTCAGAGCAATGAGCAAGCAGGAAGGTATAGTTCCTTAGAGACAGGTCTGGACTTTATATGAGAGTCTTCTGGGAAAGCTCATTATTTCTATGTGTGCAGGAAAGGAGGACAGTGCTTTCAGAAAAGAAAATTTCTAGAAACAACTTGTATTCTACTGCACTACTTCTAATCACACCCTACAACATGTTAAGACCTCAGAAAGCCAAGTATCATTTTACCCTGATTTGCATCTGGTTTCTCTTCAGGCAATTGACCAGAAAAATGCTAAAAAATATTCAGCTGATGAAATACACATTTCTCAGCCTGAGCACTTAGAGCTTCCTCTGAAAACAAACTAGGGAGAGCTGTCTTGGTGAGCAGACCTACTGCACAATAATCACTGCTGAAGAGATAGATCTAATTAGGATGTAGTTTTAATTAGAATGCATTGAAAAAGTTGACCATATGGTGATAAAGATGGATGAATTGTGAAACCTTCTTGCCTAGTGTAGAAAAAGACACTTTTTTTTTTTTTTAAACAATCTTTAGGGATTCATGGCTGTCAAAGACCTTTTTTGATTAGAAACATAAGAAAGTACCACATTTAAAAGCTGAGGACATGTAGTACTTGGGAACTGATGTAGATGTGCTGTTACAAAGCAAAGTTGAAGAAATTGTAGAAACATTTGTTTTTGTTTTGTTTCTAAGAGATGCTGTAACTGTCTGCACTTAACACAGAACCCGATACCAGTTCAGGCAGAATCATCATAAAGCCACTCCCACCTTTCCCATGCACATGTAAGTATTTTAAACAAAAATATTTTAAAGGTACCACCATTTTGGAATTCTCATTTTCAATTAGTTTGCACCTGCCACTCCCCTTCATCTTCCAGTATGATTTGTCTGCCTTGGAAAGTTGCAGCTTGTGTGTGACTTTATTCATGTTCACAGTGCTTTGCTTTTCTTAAAGCAGAAATAGCAGTGCAGTACAAAACATTGAGTAACGTCAAGATTAATGCCCAGGGTTTGCTAGAAATTATTACTTCTTTTCCCTGGTTTCTGTTAACCTGATGAGCCCTGTTTTTCTTGGGACACAGCTATAACTAGTCCAATAAAAACAATAGCCAGAAATATACAGGGAGGAATTATAGTATTTCACATTTGCACTAGAGAGCTGGAAGGAGCTTCAGACAGACCAATTTTATCCTTGCAGCTGCCTGCTGGCTGTTAGCTTTGAAAACACCCTTGTTACAGAAAATGTGGGTAACTGTCCTGAGATCAAGTTCATTTACTGTGCTCCTGAAAATGCAGTAGAAAATGCACTGTAGAGGCTATTAGAGGGGAAACCATCACCTACAGCAGCTATGTCAGACCTTCTGGTTGGTTGTCTTGATCTCAAGGGACGGAGAGGAGCAGTGAAGTGAAACCCACTGTTTGGGTTCTGTACCATTCTTTCTATCTTTGAGATAGAGACATAATTTTTCTGGTTGTAAAGAAATTTCTACATCAGATCAAGTTTTAGATGGTTGCTTAAGTTGGTCTCATTGTGTGTGAAATAATGGTATTTTAATCAGTGTAATTTTCTTGGTAAGTTAAAACAAAGGGATGAAGTTAGTTGGTGTGCCCCATTAGCATGCCCAGGATCCCCACAGAAGGGCTGTGGTAGAAACAAAAATGATAGTTGAAAAGTTGCAAGTAAGAGCCCAGGCAATTGCAGGTGTCTGGTATTATTTGCTTGCCTTCTCCCTGCCACCCTCCCTTCTTTCAGTACATTAACTTTTATTAGATATTTGATGCAACTACCAAAAGCTATCATTTCCAGTGACTTATTAAGGGTTTGGGGCTATTTTATACAAATATCCAATATTTGTGAAAATAAATATATCTGTAAACTGTATAAAATTGTTTTTAACTGTTATTCTGCATTACTAATAACATTTTAAAAAATTGAAATGTTAATTAACTAACTTGCTCTAACTCTAGACTTACTGGGCAAGTAAGTAGAATTGTCCTTTTCCTTCCCTTTGATTCTCCTGGACGAGTACATCTATCTTTCTTTTCATTTCCCTTAATGACACACTTAATGAAAATGAAAATACACCCTAAGCATTTATATTTTGAAAAATCATTCTCCCTGTTTATTTTCTTCTAAAACAGTCATAAACATGACTGAACTACGTGAGTGTCCTTCTGTAATAAATGAAGAAAAATAAATATCTGGCAAAGACTGACCCCAATTCATCTTTTCATAGCTCGCTCACTTCATTGACATTATTTCAGGGATTACAGTGATGTCCCTAGAAAACTCCATGATGGTTAGGTTATGGAATTTTTGCTAATATATTATCTGTGGACCTGTATTCGTTTTGTTTCAAATACATGTATTGATAACATTGTATTTTTAAGTATAGACTAGCATTTAAATGATAAATTTAACCACTTGATTATTCACCTTAATGCCAGACAAGTTTCTAAAAATTCTTTCTAATCTCATTGCATAAATTCTTGCCAAGAGCAGACAGTATTAATCTTTTGACTAATGCCTGTGTGAGTCCTTCAAATGTTTCTTTCCTCTTGCCAAAAAAGTGAGGAAAATATATGATGACAATAATTCAAAAACTTCTGTGGTCTAGATAGCTTAGGCAAACATTTAATTTGTAATGCAGACAGGATAGCTGATGCACAGTTAATCTTGGTTGTGGACATGAGCTGCTGCTTGTGTTTTGGCTTTCTCTAGGTACTTATACACTTCCCCTTCCGTACCCTGGATTATGTTCTCACCTTCCAACAGTCTTCACTTTATACCCAAGGACCCTTTTCTTATTTAATATACCCACAAAAAAATGGAGGATATGAGTAAGAAAATGTGAGTTTCTGGGAAAGAAATGTTTACCATGAATGTGTACATACATACTGTGAGAGTAGGTTGTCTGTAACGTGTGGCTATGGATAACTTCCAGACACATCTAGCTGAGTGCAGACTCAGGGCCTGGCACTAGCAGTCTGCTGTGAAAGCCGAAGTTAGTAGGTACTTGACACATCTCTGTTGTACATTAGATTGCTTTGAAGGCTTTCCATTTTCCTGCATGTCCTCAAATAAGTTTAAAGAGTTTCTAGTAAGGGATAAGTTCAGTTGCATGAGTCACATTCATTTTACATTTGAAAACATCACATATTCCTATCTCAGAAAGCAAGCAGGTATATAATGATTAGGAGACCTGTTATTACTCCCTTTGTCAGGCAAACAACCCAGAGATAAATTCTTCTGCCAAGGAAATGGTTTTTATAGGAATAGAGGTCTTGTGTTCAGGAGTTTTACTTAGATTAATTTAAAATTTATTGTTGATCATATCTGGCTTGACAGGTTCAAGTGTTTTATGCCATTTTTTTCTTTGTACCTTTGTTAAAACATACACACAAACAAAGAGAAAAGCAAAAGAACCCCTTTTGTCCCGATTCACTTCTTGTACCTTACTGAAGATGCAAGAAAGTTTGCTTTTTGTGGTTTTTTTATGTGCTGTAGAAGATGTTTTTAATATGAGGAAACTGAGCTTTAAAAGGATTGGAGACCGCTGCTAGTTGTAGGCTGTGGAGAGGAGTTGGTTAATGGAAATGATCTGTCTCAGCTCACTCAACCTTTCCATTATGAAACTTTTCATTAAATGCTTGTAATGTTGATTGATAGTAAATATTGGGTCTCTGCTCGCTGATTCGATGCATGGCCCAGCACGGGACTTCTACTGCAGCAGGCAATTAACACAAAAACTCAAGCTCCTTTTCAATTATTTTAACCTGTCAGTCTCTGATTCACCACAGCAGGCTTCAAATTATCTTGCCTCTGGAATTTTAGTGAAGATAAACAAGCTCCTGTCTGAAAAATTTCAATAGAGCTGTTAAATATTTTACTCCCTTTCGGTATCACTGATTTTCCTTTTACCCCTGGGGACAAAAATAAGTAATGGTGCCATGACTTGAGGAAGAGAGGTTCCTGGTACCACTTGAAATTCAAAGGTCATATAAATGCCTTCAGGAAGATGTCAGAGCTGATATCAGATACCAAACAGCCCTGCAGTTGAAAAAAAAGAGTGGGTGCTTGTTGTAATGTGTGTCGCAGGTGCTAAGGAAAACAAGGTGGAGAACATGAACTTTAGAAGAGCCCTTGAAGATTTTAGCTTTTTCCTTGAGAAGATGAGAAATCTGAGAAATATATGTGCTTTTAAATCAAAGTCAGTGCACTGGTTGTGCAGAACACACTGTGGGGTGAGAGAAGTTTTTTCATGGGTTTTGGAGATGCTAGCATGCTAATCAACACATTCTGTAATTTTCCTATGTACATTCAAATCAAGGAGAATTGTGTGTAATTCGTATTGAAGTTCTAGTTGTTCTATTTACTACTTACTTTTCTGTGGAGGAGTAATGGCTGTCAAGTCTGGTCTGATTGCAGATTTGCCAGATGATTGTTAGATACTCATTTGTTGACTGAAAATAAAAGAATGAAGCCTTTTTGGGGGAGGAATGGGAATAGTTAGACCTGAAACTTCACAGAAAAAAAGTGGATTGTTTTGAATATCACATTTTTCAAAACACTTCTCATAGCTGAAATGCTATTCCTGTATTTATTTAATTTTAGATGTACCTAGTTTCATATTCATAAAATATATTCATATACCCAGTGTTCCATATTGAATTGTTAAAAAAACATAAGATATATATGTTAAAAAAAATTGAGTCAAAATTATGCAGGACAATTTTAAGGATTTTTTTTTTTTTTTTACATTTTTGGTTTCATTTTTTTAAGATTTAATTCTACTGTTTTGATCATTGACTCCCCCTTCCAACCCCTGTTCAGTTTTTTTGATAGGAATAATAACTTCCAGCCAACAGAATTTGCAATTTAGTTCTTTGACAAGGTCAGTGTCTGAAGCCATCTCAGTTAGCTGATCCCAAAAAAAATATAACTATGCATATATTGTAAATATGCTTTTAAATATGTACATATGTGCATAAATTACCAGAGAGCTCATCATGCAATGAAAGATTAATTCCAATAACTAAATTTATGAAACCAATCACAAATAGTTTAGAATGTTGTCCAATAACCCACAGAGGTGGCTGGAAAATGAAACTTCCTCTCAGAAGTAACTTATTTGGCAACATCACAGGTGTATAGCTCAACTCTGTTATTGGTGCATATTAAGAATTAGAGCTGAATGAATATGCTAAAGAGTTCAAGGCAGCCCCTTGCTTTCCGAAGGTCCTCTTTATTGACTATTGCCCTTCTGACCTGTTCCATGGCAGGAAAAATGAGTGATCATTTGCAGTAAAATATGGTGAAAATACCTGCAATCCTCCTGTTCAATTTCACTTGGCCTTCTCAGTAAGACTGTGCTTTCATGCTACATTAATTCTGAACTTAATTGAGCGCTGTCATCTGTGTGCCATTTCACTGCAGGGATTGAGCCTGAAAAAAGAAAAGCCTTATTGATGGAGTAGGGGAATGTGTTGGCAATTACTTCTTGAAATGAAGGAGTGTGCTTCTGTAACAAGTGTGCCTGCATGCTACCTGATCAGACTAATTGTGAAAGTTGGAGTAAAAGTAACTAAAATTATTTTATATTGTTAATGGCATGGCTGAATTAAGTTTTCAAAATATTAACATATATGTGATGTAGAAAGCATTTGTAAGGCACATTTCTCTGAATTTCCAGACACTGCTCTATCTCTTCACATACTGATTGTAGGAATCAAGTTGTCAGGTACAGACGTGAGCATTTTGGAGCCTGAGTTGTGGATTTTGCTTAGGTTTTGGTTTTATTTTTTGTGTTTGTAATTTTCTTTCTTGATCCTGAGAATGTTTAAACTGAATATATATGTGTGTGTATATAAACTTTCTGATTGTTGAGAAGTCTGTAGGGTAACTTTAGGCAATGGTTCCTGACATGCTTTGCTTGAGAGATGCTGTGGAGTTTGTTGCAGAAATGGTTCCTGTCATACCTGGTGTGCTCAGTCACCCAGGGAAGCTCTCTCTTTGTTCACATGATGTGATTTGTGAACTCCTGTTCGGGAAGTAGGAAGCATTTTATTACCTTAGCTAGCAGGCGCAAAATACGTAAGCCTGTGAAATGTGGCAGACTGTGGCTTCTGTGCTACTGTGAACCGTAAAGGTTTTGTTTAAGTCACATCTAAGTCATGATGAAACTTGTATAGTGCAGGTATCACCTTGCCCTCCTAGAAAAAGTGTTGCAGAGACGGACATTTCAATAAACAAGGCTTTCTTGCTCTCGTCTCATTTTAAAAAAAAGGGGGAGGCACTTTTTGCAATGAGCTCACACTTGCTAGGGCCTAGACTGTAGTCTGTGTTAAAAGGGCATAGTAATTTTCTTTTGATTGCAAAATTTATTAAATTTGTTTCTAGACATGGCTAGTTAACAAGTTGGCAAATTGTACCCTCAATACAGATAAGGAAGCAAATGTCACTGTTCTTTTTCTAGAATAGTCTGAAATTCAACAAATCGTTATTGTTTGTGACTTTTAAAAAAAAACCACACAATTTAATAAATCTCTAATGCTAGCAAGCCTTTTTAAAGATACCTTTTGTTTAAGTAAAATTGTCCAGTGATGAACTATGTTATATAATATAATTTTATAGGATGGATCTCCTAATCATTATTTAAATGTGTGTCTCTCATGAAGACATATAGAATATTTTCACTGAATTACCTATGTTTAATGCACTTACTATAGTGTATGAGACTGGATATTCTGAAGAAGTTCTGTTCTGAACGAGAACAAAATATGCCACTTGATAACACAGATGTGTTTTCATAGGGAGAATATGTTTTATGTATACCTTTTAATCCTGAATTTACTGACTCGTTTCAATTCCTCTAGTTGCAAGCATGTTTTACACTTTATAAGCGCGAACTCTGAAGCCATTTGACAATAACCTGTTCTGATTTCCAGTCCTTTATTAAGCACTTCTTTCACTGATTCTTGTTGTGGTTTAACCCCAGCCAGCAAATAAGTGCCACACAGCTACTTGCTCCCTTCCCCTTTTGCCCACCAATGGGATGGGGAGGAGAATCAGGAAAGACAAGAAAATAGAACTCAGTTCATGTCAGCTGTGCTGCCTCCCAGTGTCTTGTGCACCTCCTCAGTGGAAAGCAGGGGAAGCTGAGATGTCCTTGATTTGGGTCAGCACCACTTAGCAACAACTAAAACATCAGTGTGTTATCAGCATTATTCTTACACTGAAGGCAAAAGAAAGCGCTGTACCAGCCACTGGGAAGAAAATCAAACCTATCCCAGCAAAAACCAGGACAAACTTTTGAGTGGCAATTGTGGTTTTCTTTATCCTAATGACAAAAGATTTAGTGATCAACTATGCACAGCATTGTAGGTCAGAACACTTAGTTTGGCTCTTCTCTGTATTTATTTAGTTATTTCTAGGCTCCTTCTCTTTACTGGGAATAAAACTGCCTGTGATGTTACTTCTCATCTGCCTTCTATGAAGACAGACCGTAAGTCCAAAGACTTGCAAGGTTCCACCTTTGCTAAAGCAGAGTCCAGCCTGAAATCAATCTCAGTGACAAAAGCGGAGTTTCTGCTGATGAGTTTAATTTTCTAGTGAGCAAAAATTACACAGAGAGTGGCTGAAAATTTGTCATTGTAGAGTAGAGCTTGGTTCCAGAAAGAACAGAATTATTTCTCCATTTCAATTCCAGCTAGAATTTTCAGCAGAGAACTATCCCCCTTGGTTACATGAACACTATCTCCCAGAATAGATTCTGCCAGCCCGTTTTAGGGATTGCGAGTCTTATAGGCTTGGAATAGGTAATTTTTCCTTTCATTTGTACCCAACAGAGCAGAAAATGCTGTAAAGCCATTGAATTAATAGATTATATAACAGCCTTTGTATGCTTCTTAAGCTTTGTTCTCATCCCATGGTCAGTGAGCATTGCCCACTTTCTGATTTCTATACACCCGTGGGATATACACTTCAATCCAAGAGCTTGTAACAGAATCCTTTACCAGTAAAATTCATGATACTCTTCAAGAAAACAAAATAACTCCCCTCATTCTTTTTTTGATCAAGAGTGCCACTAAAGAAAAATCTGGTTTTGAGGGCATTTTCTCTGCATAATAGGAGTGCCCAGGGAGGCAATTTTGTGTTTTACAAATTATAAGGCAAAAACCCCCCACAAACCCGGAAACTTTTAACTTTTTGATGCAGAAATGCACCAAGGTTAGAAACACTGCTTTAATATGTTTTTGTTAAGTTTGGGGGTTTTTACAGTGTGAAGAGAGATAGACAGGAGGCTTTGCAATTTCTGGTATCTGGTTCTAAAACCTCTCTGCTCAGCTCCCTTGCTATGAAGAGTGCAAACTGATATGAAATGTGTGTATTTCTTGGTTTCCTTGACTTCTCCTCAGTTTCCAGATTCTCATCTTTTGTCATTGTGGCTGTTGTGGGATTACAAATACGAGGATGAGAATGGGGGAATACAAGTGTACAGAACAACATTAGTGGTTATAAACACAGGCTACAGTCTCCTTTACGATGCCTTAAGACAACACCGACTGGTTGCTCAGTTAACAAGCAAAGAATATCCACCAGAGCCTGGGGCAATTGGTGTGTTGAATGGATTGTCTGAAAGACAAATGGGAAGATGGGTGACAGCATATGCAGAGAAATGTGCCTCATGAGATTATGTTCAGAGCAGTATCAGTCTAAAAATTACTTTTCCAGTAGGAGAATGGACTTCCATGGTAAACTCAAATGAGAATGACTTTTGGAATTAGCACATGAAACATAATTGAGATTCTCTTCAGATTCTTGTGCTTAAATCAGCTTTACTGTTTAAATGTCTTATTCATACACAGCATATGGAATTGTAACACTTGTACAACTGTGCTGCCTTGAAACCTCTCACACAGGTCGTCCATATGCCAGCATCTCCTTTGGGGAATTAAATGGTGATAGTCCACCCTGTGTTTTAGAGATTAAATTTTAGATAGGTTTCTGCTTGACTACTGGTACACTACAGCACTGGACAATGTTCTCTCTTAATGTCTGGTTATTTAAAAGTCCTCTGTGATGTGAATTGCACAGTTACAGTACACACTTTTATTTTTCGCAGGGTGTCTCACACACACACATGCTGAAAATAGTTATATTCCTAGAAACCAGTCTCACACTGATGCCTTTTTGCTCTTTTTCTTTAGTCTTTGCTCCTTCTGAATGATAGGAATTAGTTATTTAGGTATTTGTTGCTAGAAAACCTTTGTTTCTGATAGCTCAACTTGCTGTGTGCCTTCCCAGTGCAGAAGAAAAAGCTGTCTTTCACATATCTGGGCTTGATCTCTTTACTTAAACAGAAGGATTAGTCACAGAAAAGAAACTTAAATGCAAGATGCAAGTTTAACATTGAAATAATACCTATTCCCTTTGCGTGTGTATTTCCTGTAGAAAGATATGGGTATTGTATAAGGGTGTTTATTATGTTGCCTTTATAACACAATCTAATGACTAATACTATTGTTGGGATTGTTCTGGGTTATTGGATTCTGCACAAGTGTCACTTTAAGACATGGAGAGCTTCCTTAGAGGTATTAGGTCCATTGTTCTTCGTGTTAAAATTTCGCTTATCAGTTCTCCCCACACAGATCATTAAACAATCCTGGGGGAGGAGGAGGAGGAAAAAAAGTCAATAAAATGTTGAAAAAGCTAACTCCAAACCCTGTCTCTTGCAGAGTCTTTTGTGCATGGAATTGCTAGTAACTGTTGAAACCCTCTGGCAGATTACTAATTTCTGCTTTCTATAGCAAACGGGATCAGATCCTGTGGGCTGAACAGCATTGCCAGATTCCTGTAAATAACATAAAAAAGGGATAATCTAGTGATGTAGGGCTTACTTCCTCAAAAGTATTTGTGTTATAGGTATTTTATTCCATTTTCTATAACTTTCTACAAAGATGTGAAATAAAAAGCATGAAACTGCTTTCCTTCTTATAAACATCTTCGATTGAGTCTTCCCATTGCAAAATGAGATAAAAAAAGATGAAATTTATTTGATGGGGGGAAACTCTGCACAATCATGGTTGACTAGGCATCTTTGATAAATCAGCTTTTGGGAACTGTGGGTGAGAGGAGGACTTAGTCACTATATGGATAATTTTATCTTAATGGGCTGAAAGTCAGATGTTATATATGGCAGTAATTAAAATATTATGTTACAATTCTGAGAATGGCAATCTGTTTTCCTAATCAATAAACGGTGTCAAACAGCTGAAAAGCTGCAAGTTACAATTCCCCAATCACATGTATGGGGTTATTACATTGCAACTGCATAGTTAATCAATTGACTAACATCTGTGAAATGTTTCTTCTGTTAGATGCTGGGAGCTTTTCTGTTGGATAAATTCCTGAATAAGACTGAATGCTGGTAAGCTTCAGCAAGGCTCTGAGAAGTGCTAATACAGTTTCTGTTTTTTACCAGTCAGAAATTAAAGTCAAACAAGTGTCTGAATTGGTGTGGTTTTCTTGAGGCCAGTGTTGCATGGGATGGGATCTGGACTTTTCTAGAAGTGACATGCATGAATCTAGGGAAAGAGGAGAGGAAAATTACAATATTCAGTTGCTTCATAGCTTTTTCATCAAGGGTATGGCCAAGCAATTGTATCATTTGCATCGCTCTGTATTGCTTAGGAAGACAACATTGTGACTCAGTAACCAGTGCTTCTAAAACACATTGCCAAAGAGATTCACCTTCCAATGCAGTCCCTTGAAGTGAAGGAAAATCCTCCATTGATTCACTAATTAAGATATTTACATGGTAGCTGCTGAATTGTTCAAAGAGGCATTTATATTGTCCAGTTGAATTACTTAAAGTCAATTGAGATACTTGATGGTAAAAAG
The DNA here is from genome assembly GCA_024500445.1 of Entomyzon cyanotis. Lineage (NCBI taxonomy): Eukaryota > Metazoa > Chordata > Aves > Passeriformes > Meliphagidae > Entomyzon > Entomyzon cyanotis. The sequence continues at coordinate 24,411,282 of JAKEPQ010001000.1, forward strand.
TCTGTTCTTGAGGTATGGCTGCTGATGGGTAGAAAGCCAATTAGAGTCAAAGACCATGAAAATTGGAAAGAGAAATATGTTAAGGATGTTAGTATCTCTGCTTCCTACAGAAAGCAGAATACACAATGGATCTAAAATAGATGCAGGAAAAGATCATCGTCATAGTGTGGGAAATCAGCAAGGAATTGTGTTAGGAGTTTAAAAATAATAAAATAGGTATTTACAGAAAGTTCAGTTGTACCTTATTGCCCATGAATATTATAAGGGCAGATGAACTAAAACACCTTAAGGGGATGGGTGCTGCCTTGATAAAGTAGGCATCTTAGGAGCATGAGGAATGCTGGAAAACAAATGGCATCCTGTGACAGCTGGATCACAAACTGCCTTAAGTGAAAGGTGCTTTCCTCAAGGCCATTCACATGCTGTTTAGAAATGGAAATCACTGTTCAGTTGGCTACATTCTAGGCTGTGAGAAAATGAGTTTGTTTGCAGAGTAGTAGTGCCAATTTTCAGACTGGGAGAAGGTGGTGGAAGAGACTGCATGATAGAGAATGGTGGGTATTAGGCACGAAAATCTCACTGGCTCCTTACAGTGGGGCACCCCTGTGTGCTTATCCCATAACCCAGCCAAACGAAGCCCTCATGAAAGCTGGAAATGGTGGGAAACACCACAGCCTGTCACAGCAATCACCTCCTCGAGTGTTTCCTGCCACAGCCAGCGTGAGGGGAGGCTGCTCCCAGCTCCGCTCCGGGCAGGCTCTGTGCCTCTGCTGCCACTTTTACAGCCTGGTCGCGGTGCCCAGTGTGGGGACACTGGTATGGAAGCGCCGGCAGAGAGGTGACAAGGTGCAGCATGGGAGGGGCCCTGTCATGGCGGGTCACTGTTGGGCTGCTGGCCTTCCTGGTGTCAGGGTGCTGTCAAGGAGAGAGGCCGGGAAGGATGGGTGTGTCAGCACGGCTGAGCCATGAGGGCAGGAGGGGGCAGGGGTGGGAGCTCTCTGTGGAGCAGTGCCAGTGGAGCCATGGAAACTGCTCCAGGGGCCTGCAGGGCCTGTGCTGCCAAATCCTTTGTTTTGTGGAGGATTGTGTTCAATCTTGTGGTTTAATGTGCTGTTTAAGTATTGGAATAACCAGTTTTCTTAAATGTTTCTGGTAGACAGCTGCTCTCTGCTGCTGGAGGCAAAACATGCACGTAGCTTTAGCCCACTGGCAGCAGTGGGGTGTAATCCCCTCCAGAGCAATCACCCAGTGCCACGACAGAGAGAGACTGAACCAGGCTGAGCAGGCTCTCCCACTGCTCCTCAATGCCTGCTCCAGCAACACCAGGAATTGCTTTAGTGAATATTGGCTTTACACACAGGACATACCTCAGCAGAAAATATCACCTGAGTGAAAGAAGCTTGGGAAATAGATTTTATCACTAAATTAGGATAAAGGGCCTTTTAGATCTATTTGCAATTAGCTCAGCATCGTATTGTCCTTGTACTCTAGTGTTTGTGTTTTCATATAGTCTCCTGAGAACATCTTGCATTGAAGTTTTAATTAAATTAACCAATATATTATTTTGATATGGACTTAACAGCTGCAAGGTATCTGTGAACATTTTAGGCAGAAAGTAAGCATGGTACAGTATCACTATGACTGCAGATGAGATTGTTTCATGGTTGGCATTAAAAGCCCATTCTTATAATCTGGATATACCAGATGGGTTTACAATACATAATCTAATTCAGATAACTAACTGTGACATGCATAAACTCGAAAAGCCAAACCATGAAGACAGCGTGGTATCTAAGGTCCTATTTAAAAAGTGGTTTAAAAAGTGAATGCCTCTTCAAAGTTGATGGCTCTTTTTTGGTTTTTTTAGCTGACTTTTATAGATCATCTGAACAGCATTTATCCTGCCCTATACACTAGGACAGAGTCAAGTGAATTTTGTAGTTGACAGTTCCACCAAAGCTGTCTTCACAATTTTTTTGTTGGGAAGAGATGCACATGGCCTCATAATCTTTTGGCAGCTGCAGCATTTCAAAACATGAAGGCAAAATAAAGCAGGAAACTAAGGGGTGATTGTGCAGGCTGGCACCAAAGATAGAGGTGGAGGTTCATTCCTTCAAACTTACCTTGCCACTTTGGGTAATCATTTAGGCCTGATTCTCAAAAGAACAAAAGCCTGAACCCCCATGACTTTAGTCATCAATAAACCTTATGCTCCTAGGTACTTTCAGGTTTGGTCTTTAGTCTCTCCTTGTGTTTGTTCCTCACCTTATCTTACTGGGTTGTTAAATGCTCAAAGGACCCTGAGGCACTGTGACAATCAGGGAAAAGATGCTAATGCTACAGAAAGACCTCACCATCTGCTGTCCCATATCTCACACAGAAAGATTATTTGTTCATTTTCTGGGAATCTTCTGTCTACACATGCTGTATACATATGTGCTTCTCAGAATTCTTTTATATTTTTGGGGTGTGGTACATTACACACCTTCAAACTGATTCTTAGAATAACTGGACTTCCATCAGGCTATGTTTATATCATGAATAACTTGTAAATACTTGAAACCTGATCCAATACATTTCTGCAGGCATTCACAAAGGAAAAAACCCTGATACGGGTACTTTGATTCAATAAGATTTCATTCATTCTGAGACGCATCTAGCCTTTAGTGCATCTCCAGTACTCCTTAGGTTTTTACAGTAAAGGATGTTATTAAGATGGCATGATTGCTGGAAATTGCTTTAATATGCTGAAATCTTGTTTTAATTTTTTTAATGTGAACTTTTTTCCCTCCTGAAATGCTGTGTATTGAGTTAAAGCAATGTTGCAAGTTCTCATTACTTTTTCTTTGGCATATAGCGTGTGTATTGGTTAATCAAGGTCAGTTTAAGAAGCAAAGTGAAGTCTGTCAGAGGCAATATTTATGAATGGACTTTCACTCTGCTCTAATTGAAATTAATGTTGAGTCATTCTTTCCAGTAACTTCATGAACAGACAAATGTGAGTTGACAGAGGGATAAGAGGCTCTCCAAGAGATAGCTCAGAAAGTGGCCAGGGTTATATATCACTTCCTGCAATGATAATACCAATGCTAATTGAGCTAGAGACTCTCCTGGAAGTCATGTAGCAAAAGTGTGTTTTCATTTTTATCAGGAACTGATATTTGCAGAGAGTGAGTCAAAGAAAGCAGGTGGACAAGTTTAAGATACTTATTTCAAGGTTAAAGTGTACTTCCCATTTGAGTACACAGTCACTGTATAATCTTCATATAAAAGGTTAAGTCTGGGCTTCGATATTATCTGCGATAGGTCTTATAATGTGTCTTATGCATTTTCTTGTTATATTGAGTTACTTATTATGGTATATAGTGTATTTTGTGGGATCTGTTTGAAGTAGATCTCAGTAAAACAGCTGCACTCTGCTGGGACAAAATAGAATCACAGAGGATTAGGGAATACATGTGAATGTAACCTAGAACATTTTGGCCATGGGAATTGTTCAAAGGAGAAGATTTGGGATGCATTTTAATCCCTTTAAATTCTACACAGAGCCTGTGTAAAATAAGGAAAGGAGAAAATGAGATAAATGCTGCGAATTTAGTGTTCCTTTGGGCTTTTTGTTGGTTTGGTGGAGTTTTTTGTTGTTTTTATTTTGTTTGTTTGTTTTGGTTTCTTTTGAACCAGTAGAATTTCCAGACATCTAGGTTTGTTGAAACCTGATAAGCTTATATTTTTAATTTGAGCTAATTTAAAGTGATTGGAAAACTAATTTCCATTAAGAAATAGCAATAATGCTCTAGAACTACTTTTTACTTATGTCTGAGGCATGAAGTACACTGAACAATTTGTATTTGTAAAGTCTTTGGTGGGGAGTATATTGTTAAATAGACACTCCTCAGATAAACATAATAATTCTAGAAGATCCTGAAGTTCAACTTTCAATTCCTTTTAATTTTTTGGTCAGCTGATGTTTTTTTATCAGTGGGGTCTCTGGATTTATTTGGAGTTTTCAGAGAAATATTTCTTACTATATTTTCAGTTTTATTGAATGGGTTTTTTTGTTGCTGAACAAGTGCTATGAAATGCTTAGACTAATATTTGCAGTTACCTTGACTAAGGCATGCCAGAAACCTATGGAAGAATCATGAGGACTTAGTGTTAGGAGACAATAATAATAATAATAATAACAACAACAATTTTCCATTCCCTCAAACTTGATATTCTAGTCTTATTTTCTGATTTGTAATATTGCTTACTATATTTTTTTATCTCTGGATGCAGAAGAAAGGTTTTTGCTGAGCTATCATTCTGTGCTATGTCACTTCTTCTGGAAGTTAAAGTAGAAACCAGTAAGGTACCTGGAATTGGAAAAGAGCTGGTGTCCTCTCAGTTCTGGCAGCTGGGCATAGGCTAATGGTACATTTTGCTTACGAGTCTCTTGTTAGTCCGTCTGAGCTCTTTGAGGCTTTTCCGATTTAAACAGTGTCCTCTGCTTGCTTCTGTGGTTCACAGTCAAAAATCAACCACTCCTGCTTGGATGGGATTTAACCATGTATTTCCTCCTTGTTTTTCAACCTCTGGTAACTGTACAATACCAGTTATCCTGTAGCTCTCCAGTTATCTTTAGAATGTTTTTTGAGGAATTATCCTCTAAGTCTACCCATTATTTCAGTACCTACCTGACATTCTTGGAGGAGCACTGTTTCTTTTACAGGCTGACATGTCTTTGTGCCTTATGACCTTACTTGGTGATGTCTTTCCTTAATGGAAGGGGATCCACCTGGATTTTTCCAGGCTGCAAACAAATATCTCTCTACTTGTGTCTTATCTGCAGCTTCTTTGAAATTTGGCATAGGTGGGTACAAAATGTGACTGTGCCAAGAGCCTTTATGCCTGTATTGGGAGATGGTATAAGTAATCTTAATAGCACTGTTAGCATGTTTTATAGCTCTGTTAAGGAGCCTGTCATCAGATGCTATGTAGTGTGAGCAGGCTGAATCAAACAATCTTGTCCTACAGAAGAAGTCTTTCTATGGTTGTATCTTTTTCCATTTTTTTCCCTTTGCCTTTAAGTTAAATTAAATCAAAATGTGTTATTTAAAGGATGGGGGTTTTTTTCCAGTTTTGTCTTTTCCCTGTAGAAATTTGGATTCTTAAACTAATTAATGGAAAATGATGAGGCAAAATATTATGCCATCACATGTATGCTAACTATTTATACATATGATTGTTTCAAAAGCATATATCTTCCTGTAAATTCCTCAAAGGGAATATTTGGTTACAACCAGCATTGTGTAGATTTTAGGCTTGAAATAATTTTTTCCCTAAGTATAATATATCCAGAAAAGAAGATACAAATAGTACATTTTTGTTATCCTGTGCTTTGTGTTATCAAATACCTCACAAATTAAATTTTCTAGGTGAAGTAGGAAGCCATGCTTTTAAGCATTAGTAAGAGTCATATCAACCAAAGGGATAAAGCCCTTGCTCATTAGCTGTGGAATAGAAATGGCACACAGACTAATTTTTAAGAGATCTAACCATTTGCATGTGCACTTATTTCCTGTCAATGCTGGATTTACTAGTTCATTTCTAATTTATTGTAGTGTTGTTTTCATTAGCACATAAGTTTTCTCCTAGGAATTCAGACAGTTCTTCCATCTGCTGAAACAGAAGATTTTAGGCCTGTGAATGTCACTGGCTTTAAAACTTTTTGTGGTGACACAGGACCGTAAATGAATGATCATTTTTCACCTGCGATGAGTAACTTAGACTACAAGGAATCTGTGTGGCGATTTTGAAGTAATTTTTCTTAATGAGGGATTTTAGAGGTGTGTTAATTTAGATATTAATGGTTACAAATCTTATTGTAAATATGCATTTGCAGTGGCACACAAGTTTTGATCTGCTCAATATGGATAGAATATGAATAAGTTAGTACTTTGAGTAGCAAGATTATCACATGCCACCTCAAAAGCTGAGTATAAACATAAACCTGCAATGAGCAATATAGTTGAACATACACTAATTACTTAAGGAGAAGAGCTTACACATTTATCTTTTGGCTATGGCTGTGTCCATCTGTGTGTCTCATGAGCTACTTGATGGCCCTTGCTTTGGCTGCATCATGATGTGGTGTTTGCGAAGCATTTGGTTGTGTGTGATGGAAGTTATCTGTGATACTCCCTTGGGACACAGACTATCAATGCAAAGCCAAAAGCACTCCAGAAGCAGAGGATGTGTGAGTCGTAGTTGAGACTATAATTAGAAACCTTTTTATCTTGTGGGAAGTGTCCCAAGATATAACAGTAAACTTGAAATATAAACCTGATCCTGCAGCTCTGTACTTGACTTCAGCATTTTCTGAATTCTGGATCAAGACTGACATTGCAAGAGACGTGATTTTGAGCAAAAATAAATATGAACACTTCATTTTTCCACTTTAATGTGAATGCAGCTCAATTCTAGGAAAAAGCCATCAACAGTTATTTTTCAGAAAGAAAAAAAAAATGAAGTTCTAGATTGATATAGATTTTGATGATAAAATTCTGTGCATTAGGGGACTATTGTTTAGTTTCCTGGTTTGTTGTAATTACCTATTTTCCATATAATCATGAATGGGAAATCCTATTACCTCAGTTCTTAATTTGAAAAATGGTGATTTTCTGTCCCGAACTGCAGAAATGGCTGCACTGAATGCAGTTTTACTGCATTGTGAGGATGTTTGTAAAGTGACACATATAATTTACAAAATATGTAACATGGGCCCTAAATTTTTGTTGTAGTAGAAAATATTAGGAGAAAGGTTTGTGTAATGAGTCTTTATTGCCTTTTCATAGGATTGCGGTCATCAAGAACAGATTTTTTGGATTGTGCATGAATTTTAATTGCATAACAAAAAATCTTTTTTATATTAAGTCATTTGGATTGACAAGGGCTGTTTTTCCCATTGTCATGGAGTTCAGCATCATACCTCTCTAAGTTTCTTAGATCTTGTAAGTTTACCAACTATATGAGTTTGCACTGCTCCATTGCCTCAGGCACTGTGCATTTGCATTCCCCTACAAAGTGCAAAGTAGGTGTAGAACATTCCTACTTAGAGCTGAAGGACCTATAGTCCACTCAGCACGAATGCAAAGAGTTGCACCAATGTTCAAAACTTGCTGATGTCCAGTATTCAGAGGTGACACCAAACCACACTGTTGCATTCCATGGAAAAGGGCAAGTTCTTTCCATAGTATGTTTCTGTTTCTGTAGGACAGGGAGTTGCTTCAGCTTTAACTACAGAAATGAAAGAAAGAAAACCCCAGTTCAAGGCAGTGCATTTGTTCAAGGTCTTCGTTTAAGTCTGCTACTCTCATAGAGCCAAACCGCACGACAATCAGTAGCAAATGACAAGGAAATTCATTGCCATTCGGTCTATCACTATGGACTTTGCCAAAAGTATTTGTCTCTTAACTGTCTAATAATTTATAAAGGGCGATAAAGCTGTGTTGGAGAACTCTGTGGCTGTGACGTGTTATAGTTCCATGCTAGAGATGATATACTCCACTTGTCATACTGGAGTGCTGCTATAATATAGTACCCAGGCTGCTGCTAAAATATACATAAGCACCTACATCACATAGGGTGGTAAAATTACAACATGTAACTTTGGAAGCATCTGTGCAATTATAGACTGAAATAGGCTCCAGTATTCAACCCCAACTTTCAATAAATTCATTTGTTGGCCTGTAAGTGCTGAAAATTGGAAACTTGGCAATCCTGGGATTCTGTGAGAAACAAACTTTGTGCTCAGGGTCCTGTGCCCTTCAGCCTGCTGGCTACCATATGTCACGGGGGATTTTAGCTTTGCTAAAAGTTGTCCAGTGACATTATGTGTTTGTGCATGATGCAGTTGATGAACAGGCTTTGCTTTTTGACTGAGCTTGCTAGCAAGAAAACTCCACAGCTGATTATCTTTGTCCTCAGACTACAGGAAGTAGTTCCATACAACTTTCTTGAATGAAAAGAAAATAAGAACCTCTAATTATAGATGAGCTAAGTCCAAAGCACTCACCAAACTATGAAATAGAAAAATATCAGTATTGGGCTCTGGTCAAAACAAAGAAAAGAAAGACAGCTTATTTGGTGAGATCTTCCAAAGTATGTGATGTTTTTGTTTGCTGCTTAGCAACAAGGCTGACTTTAAGAGTAGGAAAGTATGTGCCTGCCTAATCTGTCAGGAGTAACTCAGAAAAAAGAAATAATTTCAATCCTTAGTAATGAATTATTAAGGGACATTAATTATTGTAGTAAGTTGCTTGCTGTTAATATTGGCACATTGACAAATGCTGAACCCTATACAGAAAGAGTAGCAAAAAGTTTATCTAATTTTATGGTGAAGGCAAGAAAAGTTGCCTAGAAGCAATCACTTCCCATATTGAGTAGGATTAATGTACTGCAATAAGACACATGAGCTAGATGTGACTCTACCCCTGGATGTAGAAGGTGTTCTTTTTATAATTAGTTTATATCACAGGTTATGTGACTGAATGGAAATGCATCATCTAGTCTGGTACTACAGTACTTCTTCCACAAAGGTGCAGGATTGTAGTTGCAGTAGAAAAACTTAGATGTCTCTGGATATTCAGGTTAAGTGGTACAAAATTACAATGTTGCTTGGTTTTACAGATGCACTTACTGCTCATCATTCTATATTTTATTTCATGTCATTAGAGGCAGAAGAAGGTTTTTACTTTAATGTATTAGCAATTCCCTGTGTGCTGTTCCATATTGCAGTTCCTGGAACTGCTTCTCTCACAACCGAAGTGCTCCCATTTCTGAGTTTTCAAGCTGCAGCTGCATATATCAGACAGTCAAACACTTGTATTTGTATTAATGTCTGTGGTATCTTCTAAAATTTTCCCTGTGAGTCAGTTCTACACAAGTTTTATAGCAGGCTCATAATTTAGTCAGCAGAGCTGGATAAGGGTGCCTAACTGTAGATGCTCACACTTCACTGTGTTGGGGATGCTCAAGAACATGGTCTGTTTTAAGCATATGCATTTGCTAGGCTGTGCTGACAGAAGAGAGATGCCATTTATTCCAATCTAAGTGCTTAATTTTCCTTTTTAATTGGGTAAATACAATAGTAGGGAAACAGGCAAACTGCACTTCTTATTTCCACGCATTTTTTCAGTGGTAAATGTAACACTGCAGTATTGCTGCAAGTAGACAGAAGGCTTTTCCTGATAACAGATGGGGAGGATCTTGACCTATCCTTTGTCAAATATCACATGAGTCAGGCTACCTGATTGCCATCAGGCTGCGTGCCTGGGTGGGCGCCAGGGTGGTCAGGTAGGGTATAACAATAGCCATTCATCACACCCAGCCTGTCTCTCCCCTCTGTCAGTAAGATAAAATGATCTAATATAATCAACTCCACAGGAGACACAAGGCTTGCTGGTGTTTTGTTCTTGGTGGAGAACCTTGTATAAACAAGCACACACATCTACAAACAGGCCAAGAAAACTCCCACAACATTTCTAGTGTGGTAACTGATAGCAGTCATATTCATGGACTAAGTTGCTTTGGGGCTCTTCTGGGTTTTTTTTGCTTTCCCCTGTAGTGGTGGTGTCAGAAAAAAAAAAAAAAAAAAGGGATGTTTGTTTGTTTGCTTATTGCTGTGTTTCTGCTGCAACAGATAATGATGTGGCAATGACAGTGGTGCCACATGGCTTCTGCCCTGGATAGTGACGGTAATGAACAGAAAAAAGGCAGGTAACAGTGAAATTATGTAAGATAGTAAGGGCCTGGACTAATCCTAGGAAAGATTAGTATTTGGATTAAACAGGCTTTGAATACTTTTCGCTGTAATGTTTCTGGTAAATTTTTGATTAGGTGTTAGCTGTTATGTTGGCTTTACACATGCTTGGCTTTGTTTCCTACAGGTTTTTTGTCAAAGAACTGCACTCGGCTCATGGGGACTTGCAGCACCCATGTCCAGTCAATCAGGACCCCGCATTTATTACTTGAAACGAGGAAGATAGATTAATGTAACCACACTTAATCTTAGTAGTCACAGTTTGATGCCCAGAAGCCCTGGATGGTCCTGCAGGCCTGATCCTATTATGTGAGCAGATTTTGTCATAGAGAGAGACTCTGAAAGAAAGCCTGCCATTAAGGATTTTTAATTAATGCAGATGGCCTATGAAAAAACATTTCTTCCATGTTTTCCGTACTGTGAATGCGGGACTGTCAGGTTTAGTGAGTTTCAGCAGCAGTGGTTGAAAATGTGTTTGCCACATGGATGAATACCCCACAGTGCCCCGGGTGGCAAAATGGGATTTTCTACTTTGAGTGGCAGAACACACAAATAATTTGTTTGAGCTCTCATTATTAGGTATTTATAGAAATATGAGCAGTGATAGGGCTCTTTTGTCCTATATTTTTATTTGTAGGACATGTATGAATTCTGCTCTAATTTCTTTTAAAATTCAATTAATTTTAAATTTTTTTATAGCACATTTCTTCTTCATACTGACTAATAAAACAGGGCAAAACATAGTTGATTTATGATACCTCACAGAACACAGTACCTTGTACTGAACCTTTTCATTAATATGGAAAACATTCAAAAAAGCATTACATAGCATTATACATATATATATAAAACACACAAATGTATATATAAGTGCACATGATATAGCTATATCTCTCATATCGCATTGCCAAATGAAAAGTGTATATGCTGGTTGTGTACCTGAGTGTGGTTTCTTCAGCTTCTGTGAAGCTTTGGCCATTTAGGCCATCTAAGAAGTGTATGTTTGCTGTGCCTAAATTTAATTTCCTAGACCTTGACTGCAATTCTTATCTCTTGATAATGTTTTAATAAATGCAAGTGTTTTAAGGCCAGTAGGTACCACTGCAATAATCTGTTATGGTTTTCGACAGAACAGCTGCTAGATAATTTTATCTACATGAAGTCCATAATTTCTAATTTTGTTCTGCTCTAGGCTTGTTCTTGTTGAAATTAAAGAAAAAAAATTGCCCTTGATTTGAGAACATCATCTGGATGAGAGCTGATAGACCTGGGCCTTGCTGTCATTGTGTAGCGTAGTAAAAGTGCTGAATGCATCTGAGAGTGCTTTATGCTTGCTCTGTTTCTGTTAGTTTTGTTATGCTTTGCTACCCAGATCGTACTTGGATTAATATAAGGTGTTTTCTGTATTTTTGGTGGTGTGCATCAGAAATCATCTGAGTGCAAAGAAAGTTGAATGGTGGGGGAGGGAGAAAGTATAAAGAAAAATGATCAGTCAAATGTAGTCAAGTGTACAGGAAATAAACCTTTCTTATATTTGGAAATAATCATTTGGGAGCTTCCCTCTTTACCAGTGAAATGTTTTTACATTGACATGAAAAGATTTAAAATGCAATGAAATCAATAGGATATTTATTTCAAATATTTAATCAAAAGCAGAATATTTTACATTAATTTTCAGGTGTTAAAACTGAAGCAAATTTGGCTTCAAAACAATGCATCAGTTTTTTATTTTAAAAATATTGCAGTAATAGTTTGATGACATCTCCTTTTTTCTTCCCTTTTTGAATAAAAAAAATTTGCCAGAGTGGTTGCAAATTTGAAATATGCTGATAAAAATAGGTTTTTTCTTCTGATGAAAAACTAATCTGCATTTATTTGAGCACCTAAATTTCTTTTAAAAAACTTTCAATGACATGGCTTTACAGCCTACAATGAACATGACAATGTATATTTAAGTTACTAGTACTTGAAGTGATCTATTTAAGAAGACAATAATTGTAAATATAATTAAATCTAGCTCATAATTTTAATTCTGGGTTCATGTTTTTAGCTTTTTTTCCTGTTTTTTAATTTTATCGCTTTCAGACTGTTAAGGCTTTAGTTCAGATACGTTGTTTTTTGAACTCAGGGTACACTCGCTTTTTGTGCTTTTTACTGGCTGCAGATGGATTTCTTCTCTGGTGTGTCAATAATATGAGTGTGGTTTAACCACTTTTTGTTGCACTGGGTGTGGTTGACTTAGAGAGCATGAAGACATTGATTTGCCTACATTTTTTCAGGCGCAAAAGGAAAAATCCTGCCCTCCTGCTTCTCAGCCAATTTTCCTGCCAGCACTCAGCAGTTTGCTACCTTCTTAGTTGTTTGCTTTCAAAGAGGTTTATATTGTTAGCTTTGCGGTCCTTTGCAACCCAGAAACCCTGTGGTGGTGCAGATGGGGTTAGCAGAGGGATGGGCGAGACTTGGGAAGCCCCACTGAGGGCACTGGAGCTGGTGTGGGAGCAGTAGTGGGGCCATGGGGAGCCCCACAGCCTGCCAGGAGAGAGCATCTCCCTCATTGCCTCCCACCAAGTGGATTAAAGAGGGTGTGTTTTAGGAAATGCAGACAGCCCTGTGTTTCCCAGTGAGGTGTTGTGCAGATGCTGATAAATAATGCAGTACAACTGACTTTGGTAATTGTATTAATGAAAGCTGCAGTACAGATGTTGAGCAATTGAGTTTGTTTTCAGGAGGGCATGTTGGAAGGGTTAGCTCAGTTCAACGGGAGCATATGGAAAGCTGTAACTTCCTTCTTTCTGCTGGAAAAAAATCATAGGAATTCTTGTTGTACAATAATCTTCATTTAGGTTATGTCGACGTTTTCGTGTACCTAATACTTTCCTCACTGTCAAATACCACACCTATGAAATACTGTCACAGTTACAAAAGCTTAATTAAGTATTGAAATATTATTTTCCGTAATAAACATTATTTATTCAAATATTTTAGATTTGCTGCTTCTAGATTTTAATTCTCTTCCTGCAGTACTAAACCAGCATTTGAATATTGTAGAAGGTGAAGCAATATTGACAATAAATTTATGTTGGATAATCTGTTTACACAGGGCTTGTTATCCTAAGTGGCTTTAATGGCACACTGCCGACCATGTGGAGATTCAGGGGAGATTGCTCCCACTGTGGGAAATATGATGTTTCTCAGTGTCTCCTCAGTAGGACAGTTCTGTCTGGCTGCAATGGGCAGACGGCACCGTCTTTTTTTTTTTTTTTTTTTTTGCCAGTGAGAGCCTGTGGAGCTAAATTCAGTCCTCTAGGAAACAGGCGTAACTTCTTCACTGAAGGAGTCAGTTGATTTTTGCCTGGTACCATCGGGTCTTAATCTGGCCTCTTGTGACATAATGAACTTTGAGGTAGAAATAAGAAAGGCGGTTCAGAGAAAATGTCAGAGCTGACCCTCTAACCTGAAAAAGAAAGATAAACAAATATAGATTTTATTAAATAATTTTTGAAATTGAGGTTTTTAATAAAATGTTTTCTCAAAGGTTTGGAAATATTTTGTCTAATTTTTGGCATACTTCTGCCAATGTATATCATAGCCTCTTTGTTCTAGGGTTGATACCAGAAAAAAAAAACTGGTTATGGGTTACTTAGGAGGGAGTCCAATTTCATCGTTTAAATCTTGTTAAAAGTGTCAGTACAGACAACTGGTTCAGGTTCAGAAGCTGATATATGCTTGAACTTCTGGGCATGTGCCAGATAAATTCTTCTTACTGCTACAAGGTTAATATATTCACATATCTGTAACCAGGTTGGGTGCTGACAGTGAGGACGCTCTATAAAAGAAAACGTAAAGAGGCAGAAGAGTATTTGACTCGTGGTATGTTTTATAGCCACCGCTGCATTGCTGTAGGATGCATTAAACCATGCAGGTGGTGTGGACAGCCTGGCTGTGTAGCATTATTCCAGCTCCTTGACAGGGCTGCATCTAACCAGCAGGAGAGTGCAGGGGGAAGATGGAGCCAGATGAGGGACAACAGACATAATGGCAATGAGGGAAAATTCTATGAGATATCAAAGAAAAAAATAGCCAGGCAACAAGCCAGTGTCCTCAGAGGTGGTAGAGCCTCCATCCACTGAGACACTCAGAACTTCACCAGACAGGAGCCTTCTCCAGTCTTAACTGTTCTCTGACCCTGCATTTCAAGGGGCTGACTTCCATGACATCAGTTTTTCTTTTTCTCTCTTCATGGTCATACAGGAGACCTTTTGTACCTCATTGCTTTCATTTGGTGGACATCACGAATAATTTCAAGCGAAACAGAAAAAGCCATGTATATATATAATTACACATCTGTATATAATAGATATTTAAACTGAGACCTTATTTTCATTAAATAAATGTTAAAGACAAGAGAATCCCAAGTATTCATGTTGATCAGGAGGCTTAGCCATTTGTTTTGGGTAAGCCTTGTGTGTCTCTCACACTGTTCAGCAACTGCTGTCCATGCCTGCTAATGCAAAAATACGTTATATTCAGGAAAAGATTACTGCACTTTCTCATTTGGGGCAATTCGGGGTATGCCAAGCTGCTGGTTTATGATAAACCATGTTTCATGAACATACTGCTTGGAAAGAAAAGGAGAAAGGTAATGAGAACAACAGGATTTGAGTGTTTGGGTGATTTTTAAAGTGTGATGCAGCCTGAATTTAATTCATAATGTTCATTCTCACAGTTTCATAAGGAGAATGGATCACAGTTTTGATCTGGTTTAAAATGAGCTTCAGTTGATCAGGTCAATATAATGATATAAAACTGAAATAAAGAAAGTGATAACATTCATCAAGAGAAGAAGGAATTGAGTTTACAGGGGATGCAGTTTGCCCTCTAGCTCAAGCACTCCATCTTGAAGGGAATTTATTTAATGCAATGTGATTGGTAATATGAGTCACAGCAGCATCCATTAGCTTTGTTTTGGAACTCTAAAAGATGCGTGAAATTCAAATCCAGATGCAGACTGGTCAAGAATTATGATTCATTCTTCTATTTAAGACACATAAAAAATATCACTCATAAACCTTAGATGTTGGATCAGGTTTTATCTCAACAAGTCTGGTCTGTTTATGCTGATCCAACTTCAGCACAAATAAATGAGAAAGCTGTGTATATTTTGGGGTTGCACTGATGGTAAACCTATCATTTTGTGTGTTTTTAAATGAAGCTCATTCAAGAAAAGCACAGTCTAGAAGTAAAGGGTATGTCATGTCCCATTATGAAATATTTGTGTTTCCTGCTTAATATGTGATGTTTGTGAAGGGGTTAACACACACAGAGCTACAGCTTTCATGGGTAGAAGGTGTCCTGGGGACAGAGATGGTTCAAGGGGGGTGATGATTTGCCAGTGTGAGCTTTTGGTGATATAGTGCTTTTAACATAATATATTTTGGAGGGTCTTGGCAGAGGATTCTCTTGTGGCATCTGACAGCGCAGGAGTTGTCTTCCTCCTGCTGCCAAGTGCTGTTTCACTTACACTTAGTCAAATTAATGTCTTCCATTTAATACAGTGAACTGGTTTTCTAATTTCTCTCTTGAAGTCTTTAACACTAGTACTGTAAGCAATAGACAAACCCTGGAATTTGTTCCAAGGATTGATCTGGAAACCAAAATGGAGACAAATAAAGGTGAAGACAACCTTTATGACCATTCAAGCTTTCTTCCTTTACCAGTGATAACTTTCTTCTTGTGGGACGTTGCATTTTCTTGCCTTTTGGGCACAGTACAGTGCTGTGACCAGCTTCAGCAGAACAATAATTACCTTTGAGTCCAGTGTCTGCTTGTGCATCTATCATGGAGGCCCTCACTAACACTGATGTGCTGTGCACGTATTTCAGATAAAATGCTGGTATTATCTTCTTTCATGGCAAAAATGCAAGTTTCCTGTTACTGCTTACAAATACCAAAGCAGAGCAGAGGCTGCAATTTACTTTAGGAATCATTTCCATTATCAATGAATCATCTCCTTTTTTTTTTTTTTTTTTTTAAATTAGATGCAGAAAGACAGGCATGCCAAGTCCCAGTGCACTAGCGCATTACAGAAAACTTGTAATAAAGATGTGTACTTTTCCACTGAAGTACTCAGTGAATCTCTTTGCAGAACAGATGACCAAATTATTGAAAATATTACAATATTACAGCCAATGAATTCCTACTTTCTTGTGATATATTACTGTAGGACTGTGATTACTGTAGGACTTACGGTTGTTCCATTTCTTGGCCCTTCAGCAAATACACTGTTGTTAATTTGCTCTGTTAATTTGTTAATATAGCTCTGTAGTTAAAAATGGTTATATTTTAGTTGAATATAATTGAATAGCATTTCTAATGACAGATGTAAGATTCCTCTTGCTTTTGGATAATATGATCTGAATAAATATGGGGACTAGGAAAATAAACACAATTGCTGTCTTTTACCATGTTTTGTAAAGTGTTGGGAGTCCTTACTGGTCTTCCCTCGGGACCAATGTCATATACTTGTCTATCAGATGCTCAGACTAGTCTCAATCTGTGAAATGATGCTGCCTTTTGCTTTCTGTTTGTGTGAATTGCCAGAATCTCTCAGTAAAATACATGTCTAAAAATTTCCCATATGCATTTTAAGTCAAAACAAATCTCTGGAATATGTAAACAGATATTGCTTTTCTGAAAACTAATAATTCTTTGCCTGTATCTATTCTCCTTCATCTGGCTACATATTCCCTCCTTCGTGCTAGAAACAACATGTGTGTGGCCACATGTTCATCTGTACTACAAAACCCATCCAGAGAAGCTAATTAAAACAAAAGAAGAAAAAAACCCAGAAAAACCAACTTATCTGCACTGTGGGGCTTAAAGAGGTCTAGCTAAGTGTAAGGTTGAAACTTGGGAGTTCTTTTGATGTGTTTTATCTCAGATGTTTTATCACAGGTTCAGGATCCCATAGAGGATGCTGACTGACCTCATTGACGGATTTTTTTCTTGAAGATGAAATTGTGTATTTCAAGAGTTGAAATCATCACAAATGGATTAGGGCAGAACACATTTTTTCATTCAGATCAGTTTTTCTAGCTTGTACAACTAGCCTCATTTGAAATGACTGAATGATTTAAAGTAAGGAAAGGTTAAATTTCCATTAATATTCTCCTTTACACTTTACCATAAAATCCCTCAACAACCTCCTCCCCAAATTGTCCAAAGTCTAAGAAAGGATTAAGAAGTCATTAAATAAAATTACTCTGCAGAGCACAAGGCCATCTTTTTCTTCCTTTGGAGATCACCCAGCCAGTGTTGCTCTCCTGTGCTTCCATACTTAGTCTCAAAGCTTGGCCATTGTGCGAGCTCTGTCTGCTGAGCCTCTCGTGGCTGATGTGGCTCCACCAGGATTGTGAGCAGCTGTCTGAGCTCCAATTGCAATGGTGAGAATCCCAAAAAAGTGGGAATAGAAGAAAGTAGATTTGATCTATTTCTCTTTTTGTCTAGTTCATGCACCCTGCTTCATGTTTATCCACTCATGTCTATCCACTGTTAGGGATAAAATCTCCTTTCCAGTCTTAAACTAGAGCAGTTGCATGTTCCAGCTGTTCCTAAGGCATTTCAGGAGACAGTAATGTATTTCAAATCAGCAAGATTTTCATCCTGTGTTCCCTCTGCCCCCCAGCTGCAAATTCCCAATCTGATTCCTGGTTAACAGTCTGACTGTTGCATGATAATTATCTTAAGGAATTAAAAATATATTTGGGGAAATTAAGGCTTTATTAAGACATAGTCAATAAATTTACTTATAATAAGATTTCTCAAGGATAGAAACTAAAAAATTGAACAAGGGTGGGAGGTGGTCATAACTAGATTCTCAGCTTTAGCCTGGGAAAACTGCTTCTGTCTCTCTACAGAAATACCAGACTTTGTCTCTGAAGTGTTTTGAGATGCTTGAAAATTCCTCAGTGAGGATTAGATATGATTATTTCAATAACTTCTAGGTTATACAAAACTTGTCAAATGTGAGTAACACTGACCTTACCTCTAGAGGGCCTGTGCAGTTTACTATTTCCTCTCTTTTGTGTGTTTATCACGTGGGAAAGGTCCTGTGCAAGAGCAACAAGTTGTTATTGTAGCAGTGTATCAGAATTATCTGAGGCTTCCTTGCACTGCTTATTGCTATATTGCTCAAGAAGTTATAGCAGAATAGCAGCCTGTTACCAACTGCCTGAATACTCCTGAAACCTTCTGCCTTTGGGGTTTTTTTTTTTTTTTTTTTGGGGGGGGTTTTTTGTGACTTAGTATACTAGAAGACAGAATGTAGGGGGGAGAATTTGCAGGCTTTTTGCTGTATGTCTGAGGTGCAGTAGTTCAATATTGGGGCTGGTGTTGCATTACTTTAGCTGATAGCTTTGTGTGTAGACGTATGTTGGCTAAAGTCTGGTTTATATACTTTCAGCTTGCACCTGATAAATTGCAGAAAGTAAAAGCCCCCTAAAAATACTGAATATGGATAAGTGAAAACAAGCCATGAATTTGTTCCGTTAATGGGCTCCACATGTTCTCAGATCTGCCTCTGTATTTTGTCTATTTTTTCCTAATCAGCAATTTGAGTGTTGTACAGCAAATTAAGAGAAGAGCTTTCAACAACCATAGCTGAACATGAAACAGTTATGATAATGAAGTGCCTTTGGATCCCCTCAGATTCAGAGAGAATGGAAAAAACTAATTTCCTGAGGACTTTTCCCATTCATTCTGCATAATCTCTGCTAAACCTTCTTCCTATTCTCATAGGATGATTCCCCAGCCAGCACATCTGCAGAGGTGTGTGGTTACTCAGCTGTGTTACAGCCCAGAGCACCTTCAGCTGTGACTTCCACTTCATCTCACCCAATTTAACTCTCTCCAAGTACAGAATGCTAATAATGAGCAGGTTGCCATAAGTTTTTAAAGAAGCAGCAGGAAACATCTTAATGCAACTGTCAGTCTGTGCGCGTACTGTGGGCGCTTGCTCTCTCTGATAGCCTGGAGCTTAAAAGCGCTGTTCTCTGCCAAGGGAGAGGCGGCTATCTTCAATCTGGCATCTGAAAATGACAAAGTGATCTATCAAGCAGAATTAGGAGCACAGATCCTTCCTGTTCTGTTTAGCTTTGTAATTCAATCTGAGTCAAACCAGAGGCCTGGCCTGAGGAGAAGTGCTCCTTCAAATCTAATGAAGCAGTCCTCCGATTTACCATCATGCAAACATTAATATGTAAACTTCCTATGTATATAAAAGATAAAAAGGCATATTGTATCTGACAGAAGTTACTTCTCAAGGTATTCTTAATCTGAAACTCTTCTTCTATTGGATTCATCTTCACACTCTCTGTAGGCTTTCACAGCTACCTTTCTATTTTTCCATGCCACTCCAGAGATCCTGGCTGAATTCCTACCCTATGCCTAGGCATATTCCTGAAAATGGAAGTGTCACTTAAAGCTTGTGAAAAACTTCTCTGGGCTGCCAGTAACTTGGAAGATTTGAAAAATCTGCTTATGACCTCATTGATTTTTTTTGTCATGACCATTTTCTTTATATACTTTTGTCTGGGGAATGAACTTCATGTTTTCTGAACTAGATGAATGTGGTCTGTAATAAGACTACCCAGACATTCTGATTGGGTTTTTTTTTGTTTGGGTTGGGGTTTTTTTTTGTTTGTTTGTTTTTGTTAAACTTTATGTGTGTGTTCCCAGCTTGATAAAATACTTTGAGGTTACACTGACAGAATGCATATATGTAAGATATGATAGGTAAAGATGCAATATAATGTGCTCATAAAGGAGGAACTCGGAATTCCTCAGCTCAGCATAATTTTTTACCATGCCCTATTCCTCTTCCTGGAATGCTGTTTCATACCTGTTGTGCAGTGCTGGTATAACTATTAATGTATTTATGATACACATTTACTTTAGAGACTAGAGGTACTGTTATTAAAATACAGCATTTGATATTTTCTCCTAAAATGGCTCATGAAAAAAATCATTGACCAAAGATACTTTCATGTGACTTCAATGGCTTTATTTTTCATTCTGCCTTGCTTCTCTTCCACTCTTGTTTGTGTCATTTCTGGTGTTTTGATTGTAAGTTCTCTGGTGGAAGCTGTCTATCATATCTATCTAGCATGTCACAAAAGGACAGTGGGCTTTCTCGGTGAAACTGTTAAAAACGTAGAAATCTTTCTGAAGAATAGTAAAATGAGTACGTTTCTCTTGCTCAGGATCTGGTAAGAGATCAACCAAAGAATAGGAGCCTAAACATGTGACTTCCTCATGTGGACCTTTTTAGAAGATTAAACTTACTATCAGGCCTCTTGCATTTGTTAACTGCACAAGAAAGTTTAAAGATGAAGACATAACAAGTCATTAAAGATGCTAAAACATTAAAAAATGTTCCATAGCAATGCAGTGGAAATAATGACAAATAATGGAGTAGAAACGCTTTAAAAACAGCACCACTGATGAAAGAAGTTGTAAGCGCTTTCTAAAAAGGGGATGATTTGGCTGAAATCTTAGGCTGGTAGAATCTTCTTAGAGTTGTGCATTCTTAAGAGAAAGATCACTTAATTGTTCCACAGGAGTTCAATATTGGTGCACAGCCTTAAACCAAGCTAACTCAACAAATCTCTCTTTGGGCCATTTGAGTTCAATAACCTAACTTTGCTGAGAAGATTTTTTCACAAAAGTTCAGGCTGGATTGCCTGAGGCATGTGTTCCATTCCCTACTTTAACCTGTGCTAGTTTCCCAGATCCTTGGGAAATTCTGAAAGCTGAGTTTCCACTTGGAATGAAACTGGATGGAGGCAAACAGCACAAGCAATAAAGTGCAGCACAGTAGTGTACACATTTAGTGCAAACTTCATGTTTCTTTAGCTCACTTGTGGCAGTCTTCAGCAATTTCCTTTTTTCATCTTTTTAATTGCATAAGAGCTATTAAAAACTGATACGCAAATGAGGTGATGTCAGTTAATTTAATTTCTTTAGCAGAGAACACAGATAGCAATGGAATATTCCTTTTCATCTGTGATGGGGGAAGTTCTGGGATTCTCTCTTTTATCCCCACGCAATTTTGCCAAGTAATTTTCCAGTAATTCAGGAGTTGGCAGCCATGAAGGGCTGTAGCAGGAGCAGCATGATGCTCTGACAGCTGGATGACTCCAGCATAGGCAGGAGGCCAGTAAAGGCATTGCAAAAGTGTCCTGATTATTCTCCTGAACGGGGACAGCAGGCTGGTCTTTCCTCTGTAGATTCCTGTCAGCCTGACGGGATATAGAAAGCACTTGACATGCCTTTGCATCCCTGGTTTTATTCCATACTGCTCATGCCTGTAAAGTCATGTACTGACTAAGTTACCCAGAAGTTTGGTATGTTTGGGGCTGTAGTGGTTTTCTGTATAATTCCTCTAGTTATGTCTATTTGCCCATCTCTTGGAAACAAAGCAAGAGATAGCAACTTAAAAGAAAACTGCTTAACTATTTTTCTTTGCTAGAGTTTCCCTTGGAGATAGCTTTTGCAATCTGAAGTCAATGTTAGAGAGCTGTGGTGTTTGACACTTAGCATTTCCTATGGGGAGTGCACGTGTACAGATCACTTTTTCCTTCCAGGTATCAAAGGCAGCAGAGCTGTGATTGCACTGGAACATTGATTCACATTACCAAAACACTGCATAAGGAATCACAACTCATTCCCTTTTGCTTCCCCAGATGGATTGGATCTTTTAGTTGTTTTGCCCTCTACAGTGTTTATGCCAGGAACTATTTCTTATGTTTCTACATATGCCTGACATGCAAAATGAGACTTGCTTGTCATCAGTAGATTCTAAGCATGAACATGTTTTGTATATCAAATCTGCAACATTTTTACTGTACCCTCTTCAGTGTAGGATGAGAAAAATGTCTCAGGTTGCTGTTGGCACTTTCATTCCTTATTGTTGTTGAAACCAACAATTGTATAATTGTTCCAGGCTGAAAGAATGTGTTAATTAACCCAAAGCCCAGAAGTGCTCAGGGTACAAGCAGCAGATAACACAGAGGCTTTTCACTGTCAGTAGGCAAATTGACATCACCACTGAAAACAGTGGCACAGCATTAGTAGTGCCTTGCTGTTCCCGGTCTCATGCAATGGGCTCAAGTGCAGGCCTACTTTAACTTGTTTCCTTTGGACCCCAAAGAACAGCCATTCCAGGAGGGAAAACCAAGCCTTTCCCCATTCTCCATAGCCTTGGGCTAGAACATGTATTCCTATTAGGAAGTAATGTTTCATATATAGATAGCAACTCTTCACTGGTAGTGGAGTCTTCAGTAGTTTGGTGGTTTTTGGTATTCTTTTTTCCGTTTGTATGAAAAATGTGTTCTTTTGTTTGGTGGTGGTTTTATTTTTCTCCCCCTTCATGTGCTCATAAATTTGCCATATTTGAGAGATTTTCTTACGTGCAAACAAAAAATGTGCTCTGTTCAGCTGGAGTTCAAGTTCTTGCAGAATAAGAGATAATGAAAAATTTCAGTGAGGTTTCCAGATTCCTGTAAAACGTGAACAAAACATTGTGTTTCTCAATAATCTTGCTCCTGAAAGGGTTGAACTTTCAACAAGCATTGTTGGAGACAGGCATCAGTATGCAAAATTCATTCCAGGTGGCAAAGGTATAAAAAGACTGAAACCAGGGGTCACAGAATAGGAAGTATTGAGCAACCTTAATAATAGGTGGTGCTATCAGAATTGCCTATAAATAATCCATGTTGTCAGGAAACTAATGGATATTCTGCATTCAACATTCCTGTGAGTCAAGAGTAAGTGGTTCACCAGATTTTCATTATTGATGTGTCTGCAGCTTTGTTTAAATATTATGCCTGCATTTGGGACCAGGGAAAGTTGTAAGAATTCTTTCACCACTGGTGCTCTGCGATAGCCACCTTGCCTTGCACAAACAGCTGAAATCCTCTAAGTATGTTTTCAGAAGAGTAGTTGCCACAGCTGGGGAAATGGGGGCAATCAAAATGTTTTAGAACTTTTAGGGAATGAAGGATCTCCACAAAAGATTGAGAGAATTGATGTTTGTTTCAAAAATAATTTAAGAAAGTAGGGGTGGATTTTGCAAGTTTTTTTTTCAAATGCAGGGAGAGTTTCTACCACTTGCTGGCAGAGGGGGCTATCTATCCATGGTTGGCAAAACATCCTCCAGTCAGGAAACAAAGCAGGGGGACCAAAGTCACTCTCAAGAGTTATGTGGTACACAGGATAAGGAAGCAAAAAACCCCATGAGTGAAAAGTGTTTCAGTGATTTTGATGAATATAACGGACACTATTCCCTAAAATCTAAGGGGGCAATGGGCAATATTTGACCTCTTAGAGCGCTAAATATATTTATTAATACTTTTGCCCAAACAAAACATTTGTTAAACGCAGATACACACAACAGCCAACAAACTAACAGAAAGTGTCAGAATAACATTTCAGCCATTGTAAAAAAGGTAAACAGGAGCCGTGAAGGAGAAATTCTGATGCCAATTTGGTTTTAAGGCTGTTACCTGTAGACTTTGGTAGACTTATTTGATTTTTCAAGCATATTCTTGAATTATGCTGATGAGGCCAATTTAAAAGCAAAAGACTAGATTCTTAAGTTTCTCCTTTAAGATTCCAGGAGGAATGAAAGATATATCAAAGAAACTGGACCAGAATAGTCAGTAAACAATCAGAACTCTTGTTAGAGGAGTGCTGTGGAAAGTGAAAATGTTAATTTGGTGTGTGCCTCTGTGTTACTTTGTAAATACAGAGGGAGAAAATAATAGATTTGTAAACAGCAAAAATAAATACCTTGTAAGATGTCTTAATAATGAGAGAAGCAAGGTGAAACTTGCCATAAACAACCCTACTTCAGCAGAAAGCCTTCTGTGGCTTCAGCAGAAAGCCTTCTGAAAGTATTGAAATGGCTGTCATTTGAATACAGTGCTTTGTTTGGGCTTATCTATCCATTCATTCACCCTCATATATAAACTAGTTCAGTCTGAATCTAAGAATGAAAAGAAATACCAACACCTTCTATCAGGAAATAAAATAGTTGGAGAGACTTTAAATGACTTACTGAAGACTTAGGTGGGATTTGACCGTGCATCCTAGCTATGCTGCAGCACCAGAGTGCTCAGCATGAGCTGGTTCAACTAGTTGCCCACATACTTTCCTTTCAGGTGTTTCTTTCCCTGCTGCTGCTGCTGCTGCTGTGTGATCTACCTAGGCTCAAGTGTGCTTAGGTGTGTGTGCAGGATGCTGTAGCCACAGCAGGGGTGGTGCAATTAGGCTGTTCTTGGCTGGCAACCAGAGCACTGCAGTTTGAAAATAAGCACTATTGAATTTATGTAGGGTACACATTTCAGAAGTAAGATCCAAGATCTGTACATTTGAATACACAGTCTGTATTTCTTCTATGTGGGGTGTAAACTCCCCCTTTCCTGCCCCACATGTCTACATTAACTAAAGGCCACAGGGAAACCCACATAATTAAAAGGCACTGAGGTCATGAGCTGGTTATGAGGCAATTTAGGTTTCTTGCGCAGGCCTGCTGGGTCGATAGAGATACAAGTCTGCTCTCGATAGGAACAATGATCTTCTTTTGTAAAACATGAAGAAAAAAAAACATGATTTAGGAAAGTCTAATGCCTCACTGAGGCTTAATTGCATTTTCAGAGATGCATGTATCATTCTGTTTCACTTCAGGATGCACAGGGCTGATCCTGTCATTACTGAAGTATTAAATCTGAGATGTATCACAGTTAAAGTAGCATCCCTGTTGAAAATAACATCTGAGTAAACATTTACTCAACTGAGAAACTGAGTATGGAAAATACTGCTTGAAAAGCTGCTCATTGCTATGAAACAAGACATGGGGAAAAAGAAGACAATTTCCTGAAATTCCATTTGGCTTCATGACTGTGGTTCTCAGAAATCCCACAAGGAATACGTGCTTGGTGAATGTCAGCTGACTTGAGGGTGTGAGCGTGTGTGGGATGGCAGATTTTACTCACTCACCTGAGCTAGGAGCCATGCTTCTTTCACATCAATACATGTTCTTCATCAATCTCTAGAAGCTCCAAAAAGTACATGGGCAACTTAGGATGTATAACTGCTTGTGATGCTCATTGTTCAATATTTTTTTCACTTTTCTGCCCCAGCCTTGCTATAGAGATGCTAAAAAATGTGGAAATGTCCTTTGAGATTAATAATTATGTCAATTATTAACATTAACCAAACACACTGATACTTCCACTGGAGTAGATATTTTTCAGTGTTTGTGCATCCATAAGCAAGTCAGATGCCCAGAGAAGGATGGCTTGTGACTTGCAAAAGAGTCATAACTAACTCATATATAACTTTATTTACACATTTTAACAGCTTATTTCATATTCTGTTAAGATATTTTAAGAGTATTGGGCAACAACATCAGAATCAATGGAATTTTTTTTCCCTTTTTTTGAAATGGAAAGACAATGCAGATTTTAGATTGTGCACCTCTTACAAGAAAAATAAGAGTCCTTAATTTGGTCCTTTCTAAATGAAAACAAATAGCTGAAGGAAAGGAAGTGCAGACTATCTGGATGGTGAAATTGCATCCCAGGGTTAATGTTTTTAGTTATCAAGGAACCAAACAAGATCAAATCTTCAGTATTGTTAAACTGATATCCTTTTTGTTTCTTGTGTTCAAGATTTGTAGTCTCCCATTTAAAATATATTACTTTACTTCCATCAGTGAGTGAAAGACTAATACAAGGCCAATAAACTCTGACTTGCTGAGCTGTTTCCTGCATGCTGAATCTGAAGCTTAATCTAGCATGTGAATTTCAGCCTAATGACATGTCACGTGATGCATATGATATGGTTAATTTTCTTTCTGTTTTTCCTGCTCAAGATGCATTTATTAATCTATAACTCAACTGCTCATATTAATGTTTTCTTGAGAGTAAAATGGCACTCACCTGTGACAGATTGTGAACCATGGATCATGATCTATGATTCTATTTAGTGCAGCTTGGCAAAGGAAAAAGCAGCATGCCCTTTATGAGTAGTTGATACTACTTTAAATAGTGTTACATGGAGTGCTGATATCCCAGCTCTCCTGAATTCTAATACACTTGTCCCTACACCATTGTATGAGCTTAGAGTCCATCGATCTGTTTCTCATTTAACTAACATCTGAATTCTTCTGCAGGTTCAGGATTTGTTTTGATGTACTCCCTTGATCTTGACCCATATCTGAATAATTGAGGATTTTGTAGAATCTTTTATAAATGAGCTAATCATTATACATTAAAACCTATTAGAGTCAATTTGTTTAATTCCCACTAGAGTTAGTGAAGTCCTTATCTGTGTCAAAATATTCACAACAAAAGGACTGGCTGTAGCAGAGAAGATAAGCTTTCCTCCCCTTTCCCCCCTTCTGATGGTACTTCTAAAGAACCTCCTATGCAAAGGTGGCCATGTGGAATTAGTTGTGAGAGCAGGTGTCAGGCTTGTCCATAACTAGCTAAATGACAACAGCTTGGGTGTGGGGTTTTTTTTAATCCTTTAAATGAAGCATGGCAAACATTGATAGAAGGGTGCTAATGGCAAAATTATTGTAAAAGCATCTTTGCCAATGTTTACAACTCTGTGAGCAGCAGTCCAGCAAAATTAGGGTATGTAAAATCTATTGCAGCACTGGACTACTCAGTGCCTATCTGTAATCCTGTCTACAGAAGACATTGGACCTACCATGTACCTGCAGATCAGGCCTATAAAGCAATACTGTCTTTTCTGAACTATGTTGTTCCATAGCCCAGCCAATTGTCTGACTTGTTTGGTGCTTTTTAACACAGTGATTGGAAATGATGATATAAGACAGAGTGCAAAAATTATGTCTATTTTTCAATGGCATTAGTTGTTAGAAAAAAGAAACAAAAGTGGGCATTAGCATTACCTATCATCTTGAACTAACCAGTTGGGGAGTAAAGATTTATCATGTGATAACTTTGTCTGAAAATGGAGGAATAAAAATCATGTTTTTGTAAGGGATTTTACACAATAAAGAGTAGATAAATTGGGAGTTTCATTCTGTTGGATTTGGGGTTTTTTGTGGTGGGATGTGGTTTGGGTGGTTTCTTTAAGTGTTATTAAAGAATGGGTTAGTAACGTATCTTGTCATAAATACAAAATTAGGAATTAGTAACTGATTTTATTGGGAGAGGATGTTTTCTTTTGCAATATCTAGAACACACATAAATAATATACATAGTTGGTTGGATGCAGATTTTGAGTGCTAATATTTCTGCCAATAACCTCAACCCACATTTGAAGGAACTAAATTTCTTGAGTGAGATTGGGGTCATTCAGCCTCTGTGCTAATTTATTTCTTGTCCATTGCCAGGCAGACATTGCCAAGTACAGTGTGTCAGATTGCATGGCAAGAACATGATATGTTTTATCAGGATCTGCCTGCCAAAGCTAGTCCACATAATATTTTGAATTGCTTTCAAACGACAATCTTTCCTCATTGGTGAGTTTTTCTCTTGCATATTTATTAAAAATATTCTCAAAAGAAAATTGTAACTTCCCATTCATACAGGAATACAACATTAGTTATATTATAATTCTTTGATAGTTTTTGGCCATTGACAAAGTTGGAATTTTTTAACCTCACTTTCACCAAATGAATGAGTGTTACTAGGATGATGTGAAGCTGATTGCTATTTGTTTTAAGTTGTGAAAGATTATGTATTCCACTTATTGAAGTGGACAGTGAAGCAAATAAGAGGAGGGCCACCTGAGCTTAAAGACATGTGCAAATTGCAGCAGGGCTAATTCCTGAAAAATTATTTTTTCCTTTATCAAGATAGGAACAAAACTAGAGCACACACTCACTTTTGTGCTCTTGTTTTCCTGTATTTATTAAACTAAAATATGTCCCTGATGTGATGGCTTAAGAAGGAGCTGAAGATGGAATTTTTGAGACCAGAACTCTTCATTCACTACATAATTCCTATTTATTAGCACAATACTGCTATAAAACGTCCACAAAGCCAGCAAATGCTTCTCAGTGGTGGGGGAGCAATATTTGCCCCAGCTTTGCTGCAGACCTGCTGCTGTTCCCTCCCTTTGCAGATGAGGCGAGGGCTGTGCTACACATGCACTGCGACAGGGCTGGGCTCCCTCTGTGCACAGCCTGCCACACATCACACAGCTCAGAGTGGCTGCTCTGATTCCTGTTGGCTTTATAGAGGTCAACCTGACTGAGAATTAGAGGATTTGTCCTGACATTGCACCTTTCCTGTGTTCTCAGGCAGGAGCAGAGCAAAGAAAAATTGCATCTACATTAACTGTAGAAGAATTCTCTGAAGCTGTCCTAGAGGGCACTAAATCAGTTGTGCTATCGATTTTTAGAAAAGACAGCTGCAAAGCAGATGTAAGGACTGTGATAATCAAAATCATTAGCTTCAAGCTTGAGATAATTTAAACTACTTTGTTGTATGCTCAAACAGATGAGCAAACCTAGAGAATTATCTAATGAGTGCACAACTGAAATATCTGGTTTATGTTGCTCTTAAAAGACCTGAACATGAAGATGAGCCTTTAAATATACTGTAAAATTGGTTGAGTGAGCTAGGTAAAATTTTGCTCCCACGATTCTGTCCAATCCAGCTGGACATGATGAGAGAAGGAATGGCTCAGAATAACCATAACCCAATATCTCAGCCCTATCATGTAACTGGTTATAAAAATTAGGTGCAAGCAGTATTTGCAAAGTAGGTTTTAAATCCTTTTCTGAAATCTGTGCTGTAACAAAACGAGGTTGTTTATTTTTTAGTATAAACGATATTTTCAATAGCTATTTATATTTTGAATAATACAAGATTAAAGCCTTCTCATATTATTATTTGTTGGAAGCTCTGCTTCCTTTTTTATTTTAGCATCCAGGCTTAGGGAAATAAATACACTGGATTGACCCAAATGTCTGTCAAAGAACTGTCTTGTCTTTAAGAACATGGTGGCTAATTATGACTACAAAACAGACAATAATGAGGAAATTACTTCACCCTCTATTCACTTTCAAAATGGAGACCTTTTCTCAAAGTAATGGTTTCCATCTGTTCTGAGATTTCACCAAGCTGCTGGATCAGGGAAAGAGAAGCAAGAAGTTGAATGGCTTTGCAGTTTGATGTTCTCATTGTAATGTGAAATGTGGAGAGAGTGTATAGCATTGGGGTGAGTAAATCCATTGAACACACAGTATGCTTGGCTTGTGGGCTATGTGGAAATAAGTGTTTCTGGCCTGTGTTCTCATATGGGATATATGGGTTTAGGGAGCAAAAGGGGAGGGCAGGCCAACTTTCTAAACTAGATTTTTACATTACACTGCTGTATACTGATCTTTCTTTGTATTTTGGTAGAACTTACAGAGGTAAAGTATGGTTTTTAAATCACTTTGTTCCAAGTTAAAACTTGTGTGGGATTTTTTTTAATGTGTGGAAAGTATTTGGGAACTTTTGGAAACTGACAATATGGTGCAAAGTACTTGGTTGATTTTTCTGGCTTAGAGGATGGCTCTGTACCAGATGACAGGGCAGAATGTCAATGCTTGTATAAATCTTTAAAAATTTTCAAAAAACTGTCTTGAAAATGGCCATTAGTTAAAAAAGATTCTATGTAGATAGTAATTTTTTGCTGAGTCCTTTTAGAGAGCAAACTGTCTGGGGAGGATCAGCAAACTAGATGAATCGGTTAGAATTTTCATCTGAAACTTATCTTATATGGAGAAAGTGTCCCAGATGCCTGGATAGTTGTGGCCTGTGTTGCATTGTATATCATGACTGAAATGCTGGTGTTCTTAGAGAAATGTCTTCTAGCCACCCACAGCATTTCAGGCTTCTGTGACCTGATTACCATTTCTCTCTCCATGAAAGCTGGTGATGAAAGTGCACTCAATAGACCTCTTACCATTATCCAGCCTGTTTCCTGTGATCTTCTTAAAAGAGTTAGGGAGAATTCCTAGCTGGGAAATGAATCTTAGGGTTAATGCAGTCTATCTTATCTCAGATCCCACTGGGAGAATTGGCTTTCTGTAATTCAGCTGCAGGTTATCCCTTCTTTGTGCAGACAAGATGGATGAGGAGATAGAGCTGCTTTTTTAAAAAAATGTCCAGCGTAGGTTTTTGGAAGACAAGAAAATATTTGGTTCAAATTGGACATATGAGCAGAAAGGTTTGAGTGTAATAAATGGGAAATTTTTAGGAATGATCATGTTTTATTTAATGTAATAGATTTAGAGAAATAAGGAATCCACATTATTGAAAGTGATAAAACCATGTTGTCAGAGTCTGAATGTAAAACCAGGTTCTGCCACATCCCCCAGTCATTACATCTGTTAGCTATCTCCTGATTAAATAAAAGCTCTTTTAGATTTAGTAACTTTGCTCTGGATATTGTGGCATCACTGTGAATGTAATGGTTTTAATAAATTTCATTTATAGAACTAAACAGAAAAGCAGTTGCTGGCAGAGAGGGCTCTGGCTGCACTATGTTAACTCTTTGGAAACCCATTGTGAGCCAACACTCTGGAAACTCACCTACACCATCACAGAAAACTGCAAATTATTAATGTGGGTTTATGTGGTAGGTGGTGTTTCAGGGTTTTGGTGCGGTTTTGCCCTCTTTTTTTGTGTTGTGTTTCTTTTTCGTTGTTTAATTAGTATATAAAAAGTATTTGTATAGTGCCTGCAGTTGATAATACACAACCATATTTGTGCTAACTTGACATTGTGGCAAGTGTAGATTTTTGGTAAATACAGAATTTCTCATAGAAAATGTGTTTACAGCTAAATATAAAGCCAAGTACTTTTTTTTCCTGGTGTGTTTTAATCCCAGCCAGCTAGTTAGCACCACCCATTTGCTCACTTACTCCCCCCTGGTGGGGTGGGGGAGAGAATCAGAAGGGTGACAGTGAGCAAACCCCTGGGTCGAGATAAGAGCAGTTTAATAGTTGTGCACCTGCTCACTGGCAGAGCATGGGAAACTGCAAAGTCCTTGACTTAGGGTCAGCACTGCTCAGCAACAGCCAAACACCAGTGTGTTATCAACATTGTTCTCAAATGGGAATCCAAACCACAGCTCTGTACTAAGCTACTAGGAAGGAAATTAGCTCCATTCCAGCCAAACTCAGGACTTTAGATTTCCAAAAATCACAGGGGATACATCAGTGTAAAATCTTTGGAAGATAAGAGCAATCTGAAAGAACCATAATAGTAAGCCTATTCTCTAGACTTTGGACCTGCCCTGGAGCTGACTGTAAGCCTATCACATCTGTGATAAAAAAACCACATCTGTGTTTTAATTTATTTTCAAGTATGAAACAAGGCTCTAGATCAAATAAACACATTTTTGGTAGTAAAAGGTAATTTTAGTGTGATCCCAGTAAATGGCTGCTAAGTCTACTTTGTGTAAATCTCCAATGAATATGCTAATTTTCAGCTGCTTGGCTCTAAACTCAGACTAAAACAGGACAGATGTGTAAGTCTGGAGGTTGCCAGTTCAAATTCTTCATGTTGAAGCAAGGTTTAGTGTCATGTGTGTATGTATTATTATACCCTATTATTCGTTGTGTGTGCTACAGATAGGAGGGAATATATCCACTAGAGCAGAACCATCGTTTTAAGAGTTGCTTCATTATTTTGTGACAGCAGGAAATTGCAAGATAGCATAACTTTTATTCATAGGTGTCATTCTCTGTTGTATAGCAGCAGCACTGGGAGCAGTCCTGGGCCCAGGCCCATTCTGTGCATGTTAAAACCTACTTATCTGATTGTTCCTTCAAGAACTTTGGAGAGGGAAAACCCAGAAATTATTTAGAAATTATTTTTAGGGAATATGAAAAGAGAAAACAAGTGAAATGTGCGTAAGAGACTTAGTATTCTTTTTCCTCTCAGATTCCAGAAACAGAATCCGCACAAATAAAAGATCTTCCCTCTTGCCTCAGTATTTTTTCTTCATCTTCCTTTGTGTGTTGCCTTTGCAGGGACAAGTTAAGGCTTTTTTTAAAGTAAAATCTACCTCACAGATTTGAAAGGGGAATTTTACCTTTGAGTAGTTTATGTTCATATAGTATTGATTGCTTTTGCTATCACTGCTTACAAGCAAGGTATTACACCTTGTTTCCACTGATGACACCAGACAATTGTGTGGCCAACTTGCATCAAGTTATTAGCATGTGCTTGGGAGATGGTAGGCTTAAAATGACCCTGCTACAGGAGCCATCTTCTTGGAGAGTGTGGTAATTGTGCTGATTGAATTATAATCTCAGGGAAGGAATATTTGTTACACAAATGAACTTTGTTGCAGTGTATTTGGGGGAGGGGAGCACTGTGTTAATCAGAAAGCTACTTCTCTGTTGATATTGCTGTTTGTACATGACTTTTGGTGACAGAGATAAAAGTGCCTATGAGAAATGGACAAGCCAAGTGCCTTTCTACTGACACATGTGAGCTTCGGGTCAAAGCTAAGCAGAAAAGTGTGATTCAGTTTTGGAGACTGGGCTTGGGGAGGGAAAGTAGCAGAATTAGAAGTCAGATATACTTTAACTTTTTTGAGGCCAATTTTATAGTCCTTGCATCTACTATCTTCTCAGATCATTAAAATACTTGCCAGTCTCAGTCGCCTTGTGACTTTGGAAGTAATCCTGTTATATTTTAAAGAATAGGAAGTTAAAGTGTGTTTTACTGCCTTATACACTAGTAAATAGCATTTGTTTTGCTCTAATCAAGGTTGGAGTTGGAGATCAGTACTGCTTTTCAATTTTTTGCCTCAAAATTCTTTATTTTTTGGAAATCCAGTATGTACAACTAAAGCTCTCTAAAATAATTTTTTTTTCAGTTTTTGAAAAAATACGTATCTTGTAATCTTTAATTTTTATGGCAGAGGAAAAAAATGAGAAAGCAATAATTGATCAAGAAAAGAAAAAAAATCACCTGTTTCCCATACTACATGTTATATTGATCACAGGTTCATTTATACTTCAATGGCTTATGCCTGCTTTTAAGTCAAAGGTAATTTTGCTGCTGCTTCCATGGCAAAACAGGTCCTTTAATGGCAATCTGATTTGAAAGATCACCAACCTGTAAGATTTGACTTGGAAATAAGATTAACTAAACAATCTATTAGATACTTGGGCAAATACGTGCTGTTTTCACAGTTTACATTGTTCTTCACCTTGCTCTTCCAGTTGTTTCTAAATTGGGCATTCAAGTCAAGTTTTAGCTTTCAGTTCTTTCCTGTAGGCAATGTACTACAAGTATGTAATGAGTGCTGTACTACTGGATGGCTCTTGTAGCAGAAGCAAGAGTTGGTTTTGCTCTCTTCCTCTTAGTGGCAAGCAACTGGAAGCAGCAGGAAATAACTTCTCTGGCTTTCAGGAACCCAGCAAGAACATCTTAGAGACATTATCCCAGCTGTGAGAGACAGTCAGTAGAGTTATTTGAAGAACAGTTTCTTTGAACAGTGAATCTCTTCTCACTTCCACTTCAGCAGGTGCCAAGCTACTGCTCTAACCTCTGGAAATTACTCCAGTGACTGCAAAGGCCATAAGGGTCCAGACCGGGAAAGTGGGAGTCCAGAGGCAATACACAGTTCTATATTTTGTGTCTGGGTAAAAGATTAATAAAAAGACCTTAATCTCTGAATTTGTACTTGGTTGCAATCTGCAAGGCATGTGTAGCTTTATGAAATGCAAGAATGAGATCTTTAGTTAACAATTTTGTAATTTTATGAACAAGCCAAAGATGCTTTAAGCAAGTGGTGGATGGAGCCATGGGGGAAAGGAATGGCAGAAGAACATAGTGCCAGAGATCCTGTAGTGAACCACAGCACTTTGGATGCCTAGTTATGAATTGACTTGAATTCAGTCTGAAAGTGGAGAGACAGTCGTTGACCTTTTCAGCTGTTTCAAACGGAGCTGCACTGTGACAGGGGTGTCCAGAAAAGATTAGCTGTGGCAAAGAGACATGCTTTGCCTATGGGCAGGGTCAAAAGGCCAGCAAAGTCAGCCCAAAGCTTGTCAAGACTGATTACATGTCAAAAATGGCTCTTGGGTGCTATTTATTGCATGTTTTAAACAGTATTTTATGGTGTGAGTTTCCTGTGTTTATAATGCAAAGAGTAACAAGGCTGATTGGGAAGTGCTTTATTCCATGATATTGCTATACTGACAAAGGTAATAGAAGCTTTGGTTTGAGGATGCCAATTGTTATAGGGGAGGAAATATCAGTAAAAATCTCATGTGTTTTAATGTTCCTTTTTCTGGATCAGCACTAAGTCAAGAAAGTAGTCATTAGCACTTTAGTTTTTGGGGATTTTTTGGTGATTCCACCTTTATTTTGTTCTGCTATCTTCCCCTGTCTGTGCTGTGGAGGTACTATAGTACTATCTCACTTTGTAAATTTTTAACTCTTTCAGCGATGGGTAGAGCTGCCAGGTACAACTTAACAGAATACAATGGTTTTCTCTTTTGATATTCTGCATAGGTCTGAATCTTACTAAATGGAATGAAGTTACACATTATAAACTTAATGCAGTAAAACTAAATTAGCAGAGATTAAAATTTGGTCCTGAAAGCTTGACTCAATGCATAAATCAACCATAGTAAATTTATCCTACATTAGAGGTCTCCTATGAAATTATCACCCATTGCAAAACTTTCACAGATTCAAAAGACATTTTAATACTGAGCTTTAGATGGACAAAAATATCACTGCCAACAAAGAGACAAACCCAGCCATATGCACTTGGTGAGTTGTAGTGGTTCTAGAGGTAAGGTCTTGCTGCCTTGGATTTACATCTTTCCTAGTAAAGTCTCCATCATATTAGAAGGTACTACACATACTGTACAGTTCCCCTGTGTTTCTCTTCCATATAACAAATGGCTCTATTTGTTGTGCCACTGTTTATGATACAGAGACAGTGTTCTTGGAAACAAAAAAGGAGTTAGGCCATACAATATCATGTTCTACTCTGAGCTGCCAGTGCCTCTGTATTGAGTTGTGGCCCATGTAACTTATGAAATTCAGATGCTTCTGGTTAATATGTTTGCAGTAGGCATATTTACTTTGTCAGAATTGCTCTGACAAAAAAAAAATTCCTAACAGCCATGTTGAATAATTTTTAAAGAACAGATGTAAACAGGCTAACCAACAGTTTCTGCATAAAAGGATTTAGGGTTTTAGTCGATCAGAAATTGAATTTGAGTCAGCAATTTCATGCTGTTATGAATACTGAACAGGGGTTTATAAACAGATGTAGAATCTGCATGACACATGAAGTAGCTTTGCCCTGCTTGGCATTGGTGAGGCATCAGTAGGGATCTATCTTTATATGGCCCACAGTTTCAAGGAAAGATGCCTGATTGGAAATACAGAGAAGAGCAGTGCTGTAAATACGAAATCTGTTGAGAAGGATGGAATTTGAAGTCCTTAGGCTAAAAAGGAACACGATGGCAGCCCTCAGAGGTGTAGAAAGTCTACAGCTAATACTTTTTATCCACATTTGGAGAGACAGAACATAAGGAAAGCTGGTGATGGAGCTCTGGCTCTATCATTATGGATGCTCTCCAAACAGATTAGAGAAGCAGTAGGAGAGACAGAGGCATGACAAGAGAAAATTCACAGCTTTTCCAAGTAATGACCAGCTCTAGTGCTGCCTACAGAAGTGCAGCTGAGTCAGAATCTAAGTTTAATTTGTCAAATGGAGCTGATAATTGTTTTTAATATTTGCTGAGTAAACTCAAGAACTTTGAGATGACTTGCCTGTGTTTTGTGCATCATTGAACTGAGTCATGCAGTTATGAGTCACTTACCTTTCGATGGAAGGGAGACTTCTCCTTCAACAGTTATGGCTGCTGCTTGTTCATTGGGATTTATTTACCTTTTAGTTACAATAGTGTTTCTATCCAGAACACTTTGTTCTTTGGATTATCGATTTCTGTTGTCTATTTTACAGAGGAGTTGGAGGTAATGATAACTTTATGCAATGTGAAATAAACCTTACCATAATACTTCATGCTGCTCTGCAATCATCCATGCTTTAAGGTATGTTTTATGTGAGTGAGTTTTGGAGAGCTTCCATTTTTCCATCTCTTCATGTGCCAAGGTGGCTATACTGTACAGTAGGCAGCACAGATAGACTGTTTTTAGGGGACTCCTTGAAGTGAAGAAAATGCTTTTGGAGATTTGCATCATTCCCCTTTTGCCCTGATTTCCTTTTATCTAGTCTGTAAGAGTAGGTAGTTTTACATAGATCAGAGACAGGTTTTGAAAACTCCAGAAGCTTTCTAAACCAGGTATTTAAGAATTACCCTCTAACTTACTTACTTCCCAGTGAATTGTGTTTTGCCTTAGTAGCAATGTGGTATGCTCCTGACAGCTTCAGCTCAGGAGCTCCTGCTCCTGAGCTTTGTGCTTGGAGGGGGTCAATGTTCACTTTGTCAGCAGCTCCACCTGGTTTTAAAATAACATCAAACTTACTACATTTTCTTAATATCTGAGATCAGCATTAGTTTGCATATGAACAATGGGGGGTTTATATCTACCCTAATTAACAAATCAGGTGACAGGAAGATGATAAAGACCAATTGACTTGTGCAAGCAGGTTGCACTGATTTCTCAAGGAATTGCAATGCACACCTACATTAGCTTATGCCTGATCAAGGAGTTTACAGGAGATCCCAAATGTCAGATAGCAGTGGGTCTGTACTTCCTTCTATCACTCCTCCTGTAGTATTACCTCCTTCTTGTTCTATTTAATAGCTTTAATAACAAACTTCAGTGTTTAGTTTATAAGCCAGAACAAAAGATTGTACTATGAA
Organism: Entomyzon cyanotis; assembly: GCA_024500445.1. NCBI lineage: Eukaryota > Metazoa > Chordata > Aves > Passeriformes > Meliphagidae > Entomyzon > Entomyzon cyanotis. Next base: position 24,447,989 of record JAKEPQ010001000.1, read on the forward strand.
GGTTTACTCCAGACTAACAGATAAGAAAATATGTAACATGCTTCTCTCAATCAAGGACTCATTCTCAAGCATTTCATTCATGTTCCCTTTAGCCTGCATTCAGAATATTCCTAATGGTGTTGATTGTTCTTTTACTTATTAACAGGAAAATAATTGTTCCTGAAGCCATTTAGACCAGGATTCAAGTGAACATGATGAGATGGGAAAAAACAGAGAATGATAACCCTTCCTTCAGTTTTAGAGTTGCAGCCTAGAGAGAATGCAAGATTGGTAAGCATGAAATATCCTTAAATGCAAATAGAGCTTTAGTTTCTGTGTTCTATATGCTCTTGTGACACCTTGATGTCTGTCTAAATTAGGCTAATAGCATTGGCTTTTTGAAAAACACCAGAAATTGTCCAAGCAAGGAACTGTAAAGCCTTTTTATCATGTGAGAAATATGGATACAAAGAATTTTTAAACTTCTTAAACACATACAAAATATTGTAATAATATACCCCACATAATGTACAACAATTAAAAGAACAAAAAAATTTAATTACTTCTATGATTTATCCATAAGAAGGATACAGCATTTTCAAACTTATCTCTGACTAAGAAAACTTCTTGCAGTGAATAAAACCTATCATGTAATCCCTTCACTATCCCTATCAGCATACATAACTTATAAAAGTACTGCTTTCTTTGTATTCCTTGAAAACTAAATTTCTAAGAAGTCATGCAACATCCTTGACAGAAGATGAGATGTTTTTATGCAAATATTATGGTGCTTTACAAATATCACATTTTCTCCCCTGCATTTCCAAATCTGCTAAATCTTAGCATTTTTTTATAGAATATTATTTTTTCCAGAGACTAAATTTTATTTTCTATGTGAATAATACTTGTGATGAATCTAAATAACAGAAAGCAGAACATGGATTTAATTTCCCAATGAAAGTTTTAAACATATGATTCAAAGTATCAGCATGAATTTTTGCTCCTTAAAAATAAAAGGCAGATAGAAAGGATTGAGCTTGAATCCAGATGCAAGTTCGGGGCAGGGAGGATCAATGTGTATGGTTTGAAAGGTGCTGTCAGATGCTACTTAATGGGGGGCACAATAGTTGGAAACATCAATATGCAGCTGAATTTATTTGGCTTTCAATAGGGGATAGTATTTCAGATAGAAACACCTAATTGGTAGTATACAATAAAAGTGGCACAGTAAAAATGTCTGGCCTGTGTGTTAATTGCTCTGTCTGAATTAATACAGCCGTATTATTTATTGGAATACAGTAATCAAACCCGCTGCTGACTGTTACAAAGGGGGGCCATTTCAATTAACAGGTATTGCTCCCAAAGGGGCAGTAAGGAGAAGTAAGCAATAGAAGTGTGCAGGTATTCAGGGAAGAAACTGTAAATGAGAGAATGGGTCATTCTTGCAATTCTTGCACCTGATCGAGGTGTGAAAAGACTTAGCCCTTGTGGAGAGTCTGAGTGGTCCTGAGGATGGTTTCTTGTACCATTTGTTGTATAATTTACTACAAGGTTTCTTGTTGGCAGGTGGTCCATTGGTATTAGTAGCAGATGTCTTTATTTTCTTGTGGGTAGAAATCAAATGCAGTAAAGCCCAATCAGTCTTGGTCCATCCATAGTTACTGAAATAGGAGCTCAGATCCATTCTCCAACTCTCTAAGGGTAGCAAGGTGAATTTACATCTCGTATTGCTTGTCAATGTAATGTTTGTACTCTCTTGCATGCTGCATGTCTTAGGCTTGAGGTTATTCTCATTTATATCCACATTGACATATTGAGTCAGTGAGAGGGAGAGAGGTAGGGTAGTGTACAGGGCCTTCCCCGAGAGACTCATTTGCTTTGTATTTCTTCCCTATCCCACTGAAAACTTGCAAAACACAAGAGAATTCTTATTACACCTGGAATTTGTATTAATGGATTATTTTTCAATCTTCTAAATAAGTGAAAAAAATAATCTCATAGTTTTTCAGGGCCAGCATGAGGTATGCGTTGTCATACAACTCAAAAAATTGTCTCAATGTAAAAACTCTTACCTCAAAGATGTGATTTTCATAGTAACATGTATGTCTACACTACCAGAGTTTCTTTGTTTTATGCTCATATAATGTTGTCTTAGGAGACTGAACTGCCTTAATAGTGTTTGAGCAGTTTTATGTACTTGTTGGTTGGTTGGTTGGTTTTGATTTCTCTAATAGGTTGATTCAGGATTTTAGCATTTTCAGAGCTCTCCTGGTCTGAGGAGTGCACCACCCCTAAGCAATGTGTTTATGTGGCCTGGTGTTCTTAGTCTATATAATATATTATACCCCAAATATTTCATTTGAATGAAATATTGTGTGTTGTCAGTCTGTGTTACCTTGGGTTAGGGGCTTTACATGAGGAAAAGTTATAAGCAAATGCAAACCAAAACAATCTCAGTACACACAATTAAATTTACTAATTTCTCAATCTAAAGGAAGACTCTAAAATATGAGCATATAAAAGTACAAAATCATTGCATTGAGGAAGTTGTGTTTGGTATTTCGACCAAGACCCAGATAGCCATGATGAAAAGGAGACCTCCAACCTTAGAACATATCACATGTCTGAAAGAAAGGTGATGTTAAATACAGATTTCAGAGACGAGATGATTGATTTCAGAGGGGAGGTGATAGAAGGTTTGGTGGCTGAAGTGGAAATCTGGCATAATTTGTGGGAACTAGGTGTTTTGGAACTGAAGAAAATCTGCAAGAATCAGTTTTCAAAGCTTCTGTTTTCTATGAAGACACTAAATCATAGGATACAGAATAGTCTGGGTTGGAAGAGACATTAATGATCATCAATATCCCACCCTCCTGCCATGGGCAGGGACTCTTCCCCTAGATCAGGTAGCTCAAAGTCCCATCCAGCCCGGTCTTGAACACTTCCAAGGATGGAGCATCCACAGCTTCTCTGGGCAACCTGTTTAAGTGTTTAATCCCCACAGTACAGAATTCCTTTCTAATACTTAATCCAAACCTGTTCTTTTTCAGTTTGAATCCATTCCCCCTTTTCCTGTCATTACATGCCCTTGTATAACTCCCTGTCCAGCTTTCTTGTAGCGCCTTAGATGCTGGAAGGTTCTCTAAGGTCTCCCACAGCCCTTCTCTTCTCCAGGCTGGACAACCTCTCTCAGCCTATCTCCATAGGAAAGGTGCTTCAGCCTCTGATCATCTTGGTGGCCTCTTCTGGACTTTCTCCAACAGATCCATGCCCTCATGTTGAGAACCCCAGAGCTGATGCAGTGCTCCAGGTGGGGTCTTGTGAGAGTGGAGCAGAGAGGCAAAATCTCCTCCCTTGCCCTGCTGGCCACGCTGCTTTGGACACAGCCCAGGAGGTAAGTGCTCATCTTAAGTGTTCATGTTGAGTTTCTTATCCACCGACAACCTCAAGCCCTTTTCCTCAAGGTTGCTCTTCATATTTTTTGGTTGAAATCATGTGAAGGCAGTCATGGAAATATAAAAAAAAATCTGCATCTCCAGTCTACCTCTTGGTTTTTGTTGCAATATTACTTTTAAACATATGTACTCTTATTTTGTTGATATAAATTGTCTTGCAGTACTATACTAGGTCCTACCTATTCTTTCTTCACTGGAAAGCTGGCCCAAAGCTGAGGTTTCTTGAGTTTTTAGTGTTACAATGAAATTCTTAATGGAGAGAAGCAAACTAGAGCGTGGGTATGTCTATGGTATGTATGTTATTAGTGTACAAAGTTCCTCTATAAGTCAGAATGCCTAGTGGTGAGGAAGCTGGGATGAGATTAATTTACAGAGTGCCTCTTGTTGCCCTAAAGAGCACCAGTGATGGGAGTGTGGGTGGAGGTTGACTGGGGTTGTGTTTTGCAATTTTTCCCCATTAAAAGCTTTGCCTTGTTTCAAGAGATTAAGCATCAATCCATTTGACTCTTGTAAATAATTTAAATCATTAGTAAAATAAGTTTGTCCAAGGAACTGTGATTTTATATTTTAGCTACCAAAATATAACTAAAATTTAGGCATACATGAAAGGGTGGGTTTGAAAGAATATAAACATTGTCAATGTTTTTTTTTTACTCCTGTGTTTTTTCTGAAGTGCTAAATGTGATACAATTCACAAATGTTTGCATTTGCTTCTAAAAAGAAGTTAAACCTTAATTATGAGTCACTTAAAAGTAGAATTTTTTTGTGATACACATTTGTTCTGAATTCAAATATCAAATGTAGTTTGAAACAGCATGCAGTAAGCTTAAGAGCATCTTTATTGTGATGAAATTCAATTTGAACTGTTCCTTATCAGGCTTTACACATAATAGTTTTACTGTAATTTCTTCAAACCTTGCAATCAATCAAATCAGTGGCATAAAAGACTCAACAAAATAGTACTTGACTCATCAAAATATTGTCACGTATTTGGAATAGAAGAGGAATCATTAACAAAGTTTGGACTGGATGTATGAAACCTATATTTCCAAAGTATTCATTGGTTGAAAAAATTACATTGTTGTATGCAAGGCCCTGAATTAGCAAAATAATTAAAAAGTTGTCTTGAATTGAAGTGGGTGTGGTATGAGGAAAGTTTAATTTGCCAGCCTGTTGCAGAGCTGGGAGGAAGTCAATACTTTTATTCTAAGAAAAAATTCCTTTATTAGAAGGGAATCAAGAAACATGAAACCCACCTCCCCCCAATAATCAAAAATCATTATAGCACACAGCCCAACATTTCACTGTGCTATATTTGTTTGTATTTTAAGCAAGTGACAGTATCAGTTTTTTTCAAATCAATATTTGGTGTAAATCAAAATTTCTCCTTAAACTAATACTATTGCAAATGAATCCAGCATATAAAAGAATGTGAAAATCCTCTGATTTTGTTACATCAGCTTTCAGATATGAAATTCTCATATGAATTTATCAATGTGGAAATAATAAGAATAAAACCCAAAATAGAGGTGATATTTTGATATTTTTTTACATTAGGCTTTTGAGTTAATGGATTAGAGTTACGTTTACAGTTTTCTGGACAGACAGGAAGATTAAAAATAGCCTTTTTTGAGAAAAAGTTCCTATTCCTGCAAGAGTTCTTTTAACATGACTTCAGAATCTAAGACTTTAAAGCACTTGCAGTGCTAGGTGGAAGCTTGCCAGGGGCTTGTATTACAAATTTTTTTTTGACTAGGAAAAAGATTTTCGATTTATCATATGAAATGCTATATTCTTTAAAGATAAAGTCTTGTTTTTATGTTGTTATCATTGGGTTCTGCTCAGCTCGAAATCTGTGAAATCAGTGACTGAACTCTACATATCTACCATCTATTTCTATTTTGCAAAAAAGTGGCAAACTTCTCGGGATTTCAAAATAATCATACAAATTGATCTTGCTGTGTATGGAACTAAATAGGTGATTAGCAGAGGAAGAGCAAACAAAGTATTGAACTGTGTCCTGGCTTGCAGCACATTGAAAACTTAGCTTTTATGAAGAGACTTGTGTTCTTTCTGCCTGTTTTCCCTTTACAAATTACCAGTATTCTGTTTGCATGAAGGTGCTACAGTAGTTATCTTAGTAATTTAGAAGGTCATCAGTAAAAATAGCCCCAGATTTTTTGCATACATTTGTATCTTTTAGAGAGTAGGTGTCTTTTTATGATTCCTCTTAGGTTAATTATTCTCATTAACTTTTGCAATTAGCTGAAGAATAATGGCTTTTTCTTAATGGATATTTTCTTCTTACTTCAATTTAACCCTCTTCTTTTGAATGTACTTCTTCATCGCAGTGGGTTGCACAATAAAAGAGCAGATTAAGGTATATGCTAGTGCATTTTAGAAATCTATCAGAACATGAAGAAGTTACTATTATTATATATCCAGAATTTTATTCACTCAAAAAAAAAAAACCCCAAAAAACCAAAAAAAAACCAACAAAACAAAACAACCCCAAAAAACCAACCAACCAACCAAACTAAACCACAAAAAAAGAAAACCAACCTGTGTTAGTTTACAATAAATTAGCAATAAAATTTATAGCTGTGTTTTAATGGTAAAAATATAGACCCCTAAGATTTTTGGTTGGAAAGAATGATTGGTCTATTTAGGAGCTAGGAGAAGGTGAACTGGCTGTATAATTTCTTTTGCAGTTTGTTTGCTGACACAAGAAAAATGTTCTTTTGTATATTATAATAGTGTTTAAATAGGTTTGGGCCAGCTTTCCAGTGGAGAAGGAACAGATAGAGGCTCGTATAGTACTGCAGCATAATTTATATCAACAAAATAACTCGTCTGCTTAAAAGTAAAATTGCAATAAAAGCCAAGAGGTTGACTGGAGATGCAGAATTTTTTAATGTTTCCATTACTACCTTCACATTATTTTAAACCAAAAATACAAAGAGCAACCCTGAGGAAAAGGACTTGGGGGTGTTGGTGGATGAGAAACTCAATGTGAACGCTAAAGATCAGCCCTTGCATCCTGGGCTGCATTGAAAGAAGTGGTTAGTGATTCCTTCTGTATTGGCTGTCAAGTGCTGTCAACTTTGACTATCCCACAGTAATGACTGCGTGGTAGACATGTTCCTTTTCTGCTTTCTGCCTGTGCTGAGACTTGCTCCCAGAGTCTCCTGGCCCGTTTCCCTGTTTCTTGACTTGTACTGCATGCCCTCTGTTCTCTTTAAAATCTGTTGCCTGTGCAAGATCCTCTCTTGTCTTGTGTAGAGTCAAGGTATTCCCTTAGTCCCCAGGTGGATGAGCCTGGATATGCTTGTTTTCCTGTGCTCTAGCACATTTTGGGGAAATGAAAAATTAGTTTTCACCGTCATAAAGGCAAAATGGTGCAAGCGTCTTCTGCCTCTTCAACAACCTCATAGAAAGAAATGGAAAAGCGGCAGAGGAACATTAGAGAAAAAGTATTCTTGTTGCTGGTATCATGGATGTGCCCATAGCACAGTGGTAAGTGCCTAGAAATTATATCAGTTTTATTTGGTGTTGCACATGTTTAGAATTATGATACTGTATTTTTCATATGTTGAGCCACTCTGGCATGATCTCGGTTCTTTGCTCTTTGCCATCAGTCCTACCCAACAGTAATTAAGCTACAGTGGGCCTTTCCAAAAGCAGGAGAGTTTAAATATCAGTAATTTGATCTGCCCTGTTTACTGATCTCTGCTGTTAGCTGAGTTGAAAGAGAAATGTTTTAATTAAAACGATTGGCAATAAGTTGGTATAATGCCATAATTTGCACTGGGCCTCTTCTAGAAAATGACTTAACCTCTGCCTCTGTTGCTAAGGCAACTAATGGACATAATTGTAACTGGGTGCATATAGACAGCAAGTGGAGGGCCTAAAGCTTTTTTAAATTGCTGGGGTATCATGATGCTGAAAGATTAAAATGTGGTGTTAGTAAAATATATCCAAAAATTACTTCCTTACTTTAAGTTCAATTTTCACTTTTTTTGGTACTGTTTCATGCTTCTAAGTCTTCCAGTTTGGACAGTAAAACCTAATAATGTCATACTTAAGTTCATTAATACAGAAGTGTATGTGTAATAATTTGCAATATAATCTGGAAATGGCAACGGCTATTCTACTGGGATTTAGAATAATGTGTTTGATGGAATCTTATCACCGATCTATATTGAATCAGTAAAGAGTTAAGAATTAGATCATACATTATAAAGTATCCTGAATTACATTTTTAGACAAAACCCAAAAAACCCTACTTTTTTCCTCTTTCACTTGCTGGACCTCTAGGTTCTTAATGAACCTGGACCCTATGATAAAAAGGGGGTGTTCTTATCAAATAGTCATAGGAGTTCTGAATAGAGTTTAATAGGTGCCCTTGACCTGATGTTTATCACTGCTGACCATGATAGGGTTTTTTAAATAACGTTCAGACTCTGTACTTTCCAATTTGCACTGTTTCCCCCGCCAATGAAGAAAGGAAAAATTGGAATATTTAATACATTATTTCTCTCTTGGAAAAGAGTCAGAACTAGGGTCCGAGCAAGTTACAGTTGTTACTGAGAAGAAAGGAAGAGTGCACTTTGTGTACTTTGCTTCTGACCTGATCCATGTCTAATATTTATGCTCTTAAAGATAAATAGAGTGTCACTATACAACGTGACAGTGCAAAATTCACATCTCAGGAGCATAGATTTAAGCTTGTGCAATCAGCAATCAAAATGAAGGATTTAGTTACTTGAGGCCTTTCTCCTGCAGCGTCTTGTTTACTTTTCCTATCTTTTTGATATGTGTGCAGTGTACCCTGAAGGCAAAGGCTGGGGAGAAATGGGAAGTGGCAGAATGAGCAGTACTTAGGGTGTAGAAAAAGAGAGGTGTTAGAAATATCACAGAACATAATTGCATAGCTTGTTTGCTTTTTCTTTATTCCTCTATTAGTACGCGTAATTGGGCAAAATAATCTGAGAATGTATGCAATTTATGACTTTATAGCATCATACAGAATGAAACAAATGACAAATATTGTCTGGCTTGGTTTTAAAAAATATTGCTGGAAAGAAATTTTATTCCAGAATTACTGAATTTCTCAACCAAGTATATTTTGAAAATTTAGAACTTGAGCCATTAAAAATTAAATTGCTTTTTTGAAATCTCAAACAGTGGCTCTGTTTTCCATGAGATAAGATTAGACTTTGCAAAAAAAGGATTAGTTCAGTAGTTTTACTAAACACTTTCTAGTGCCATGAGACCACTAATTACTTAAGTATTGTTGAGTTGCATATGAAGTTATTGACAAGGGTTTTTATAGCTTGGTAAACATTTTGAAAGAGAAAAAACTAAATTATTATACAAATGACTTTACCAAAATGTTTAATTTTGGGCCCTAAGACTAGAACTCTTAAGCCTTTGAAATTATTGAACTTTGTGGTAGATGGTTGTCTGACCAAAACAGTCTAACTTGGTTCACTTGTGTAGGGCCACTTCATCACGAAATGATGTGAGATTGCCTTCTCATGGTGGAGGTTTTAATAAATTCTGCACCATTGTGGGTTTTTCCATTGTGGTTTTTTCCCTCTTTGCTCTCCTACCTTCCATATGTATACATGGAATTTATTTCTCTTCCAACTTATTTCTCTTCAAACTGACTTTTGTTAGTAAAAGCCCCCAAGAGCTTGAAAAATACTTGCTAATTGCAATATAAAAATCACATTTCTATACATTAATGTTAGGGTACCAGGATAACACCAATGCAAATATTTACTTTTATGTTTCTTCTGCACGTGACAATATGTCCCTTGTGAATTAGATAGAGAAGGACAATATGAGATGCAATTCTGGCACACTGGCTTCTAAATGAAATGTTAAATGCTTTTGAAAAAGAGACACTGTGTGTGTATGTGTATATATATGTATAATTTGTTGGAGATCACAGGTCGATTTTGAAAGGGAGGAATATCTGAAAAATTAAAATAGGGAAAGAAAGGTGCCAAAAATTAGAATGCAGCTAGTAGAACTACAAGAAAAATTTCAGTTGGAATCAATAAAACTGTGTATCATCTGTGTACTAAAAGTAGGGTTTTATCTTTGGCTGTTGAAAATTGCAGCATACCTGCTGAAATGAAATTGTGTGGTTCTATACCCTTATTGTTACAATGAATGTTATTTACCATTTATAGTGAAATGATAGCAATAGATCTGAAACATATTAGTTCTGAACGGTTAGCAATGTAATTCTCATTACTTACAAACCAGGTTGTGATAGTCATTGTTGAGCAATCCTACGCAGCGTGTGAAGGTCATTCTGAAACTGTATGCGGTGATAATGCCTGATAGGAAATTCATTTAGATGTCAAGGGCATTTAGTTGCAATTGCATACCTTAGTATTACATTTTAAATAGTACATCTGGGTGTGACAGTGCCTATAAAGCCAGGGTTTAGTGGTAGCCACATAAAAATCTGTATAAGTGAAGTATGGTTTGGCCTGTAGAAACCTTCTCATTTCCTGTTAGACTGTGCTGAGATAAAGAAAATGTAGGCATCTATTCCTGTATAAATGTTTCTGTACTGTGCACTTAATGAATAGTGGCTCTGCAACATATATATTTTGGCAAAGCAGAATACTAGTATTTGGAAGTTTTGATTCACTTACAGTTTTCTTTTCTTCACCTTGGTAAAAGAGTGGATTAAACCATCAGTGTGGTACTTTTTCCGCTTTGAGTGTACAATTCTGCACTTAGAAAAATCTGGTTCACTGGCATGTAAGTTGTAATGGTGTAGTTTGATTTCATTTTCAAAATGAAAGAAGCAGAGATTCTGTCTGAAGGTGTTGAGGAATACCAGTGATCTGAACAATCTGGAGACCTCTGGAAGCTCTAACTTCAGGGTTTATTTAGTGCTACTGTAAATGTTGCCAGTACTACATGTTTTCCTTTCAAGGGAGAAAGGCTTGAGGAGAAGGATGTGGTATTTCCTAGTGTGGCAGTTCCTGGGGATCGCGGAGCCCTGTCCCTGCAGGCCTCGCAGTAGGCTGCTTGCAGGCGACACCGAGCTTCTCGGGGAAGCGTGGCGAAGAGAGGCACAGGCACAGGAAAGACGAGATGCAGGCTCTTAAGTGAGGACTTCAGGGAGTTTATTGAAGAGGGAGAGGCAGAGAGACAAGGGGAGGAAAGCAGGCTGAAGGCTTCGACGAAAGAGCCTCGAGCAAGGCTGTGCAGGGGGTTATAAGGGGCACATGAAGGGGAGGAGTTTGGCACGCAGGCCAATAGGATTGCAGGAAAGGAAGACATACAGAACCTTTAACCAATGAACTCAGCTTAGAGGAGGGAGGAACGTTAGACCGAACCAATGGGGAGCAGCTCAACTAACGAACAAAGCCGAACATTCTAGAGGATAACCATATAAGGTAAACGGAGGGAGGAGATGCAGGGAACCAACCAGGCGCTGCTCAGGGGCATACTAACTAACTTTGTCACAGAGGCTCTTGGGAGTAATAAAAACCGTCACCCTAAGTTAAACTGCATCCAGCTCCCAAGACTCCTCTAGCTCCGCAGTTCCTGGTGGCGTGCTCTGAGGGGATAGCTCAGTGAGAGTGACCGCTACATCCTAGAACAACCTGTTTAAGGCCAGCTCTGTGTGTATCAGCAACCCAAGTGAGAGAGACAGAGAGGCTCCTCTCCTTTCTGATATTCTTTCTGGCAAGATGTAATCTACCTTTGCACAAGAAACTTGTCAGATTTTAACTATTTAGACTTGGGCTTATTAATTCCCACAAAAATCACTGCAGCCTAGACCTGTGTTGCTCTACAGATGTTTTTTCTCCTAACAATTAAAACAACATTTAAGTAGCTTATATATCATCACATTCATAGTATTCATAGTTTCAGTAATGTTTAAAATAAATTAATAAATGAAAGGCATGACTTTTAATGGCAGGGGCATGGCCCTGAAGATTTTACACATATTGTATTTCTTTGGGGTTTCTCTGGGCAAATGAGTTACAACAAATGAGTTATAGGTGTCAATATCATGTCAAACTGTTCAGCAGAATGCTACAGTGCAAGGTATTATGTGTATTGCAGGGGGAAGAAGCATTTTGAAGAAATTACTAGCTGAAACCAGTGTATACTTCATTTGTTCATTACCCTAATTTAAAGCCTGAAGGGAACAATATAGAAACAAATTATAGTTTATGAATACCAAGTGTCATAGTTTATTGAGCTTATTATTCTGGGGATTTTTCTGGTTAAAAGCAAAAGTCTGAGAAATTGACTCTTTTCTCTCTTAGAAAGTGCAAAGCTTATGTTTTGGTATCTTAAGATATGCCTGAGTAACCTGTAAGGTGACAAAACAATGCCACTGCTGCATGACTGAAGTTCATGCATTTGAGGTCTAAGGGAGCATTTGTAAGGAAACCACTTCTGAGAGTAGATTGAAGAAATGCAGTGTTGGGACTGAGTGATTATAGTTAAAAGTTTGCAGCTGTCTAAAGTTGCTGAAGGGTAAAATAGTTAAGAGTGCTATGGAAAATACTTCAGAGGGCAGAAAGGCAGAGTAGACAAAAAGAGGATGGAAAACACATTAATTACATGTTTTTCAATATATCACATGGTTATCACTGTGACATGTAGCATAATAGAAATACAAGCTGTGAGAATTGTGTTTAATCTGTGTATTTGCTTTATGGATTCACTTTAAGTGATTCAGTCTATCACAGTTTTTTGCTTAACAGCAAAAAACCCCCTACTAATATGGTTACAAACTGAGTATAAGCAGACTGATTCAAGGTCTCATGAAAACCCAAACCAAAATGATTCCATAGCTCTAAAATGGGGGAGGTAACTTGGCTGAATTGTATACTCCTGTCACTTTCCAGGAGATTACTGTATCAAAAGTGTTTATTTTAAGTTACATAATTTTTCAGATTTGAAGAGCACTCTGCTGAAGGCTGTAATATTACTCAAGAGGGTACATCCTTCAAACCAGGTGCCTTCCTGATTTGGCAACTCCTGGGAGTAGTTTCACATGGCTGGTGAGGAGAGTTTGTTGTGCTGGTGAAGTCCATTTCTGACCTCTTGGAGATTTAACCGTGAGGTGGGTGAATATGAAATGATCACAGAATGGTAAAGTTGGAAGGGACACCTGGAGGTCATCCAGTATAACCTCAGAGTCCCCAGGAGCACAGTAGTCAGGACTGTGCCTGGGCAACCTTTTTAGATTTCCAATGAGGGAGACTCTATGACATCTCCTGGCCAACCTGTTCCAGTGCTCAGTTGCCTACACAGCAGAGCTTTTTCACATGTTCAGGTAATACCTCCTGTGCGTCAGTTTCTGCCTGTTGCCTCTTGTCTATGGCTTGGCACCAGTGAGCAGAGCCTTGTCCATTCTTGTGACGACTTCCCTTCAGGTATTGATAGATGTTGATAAGGTCCCCTCTTGGTCATTTCTTCTTGAGGCTGAACAGGGCCAGCTCCCTCATCCTTTCCTTTTAGTAGAGATGCTCCAGTCCCTTAATCATCCTCATTGTTCTCCATTGGACATGCTCCAGGAGCTCCATGTCACTCTTCTACCGGGAGCCCAGAATATACCAACACTCCAGGTGAAGTCCCACATGGCTGAGTAGAGGGGCAGGATCAGCTCTCTTGACCTTCTGGCAATGCTCTTCCTAATGCACCCCAGAAAGCGTGATAACTTGCAGGTTGCTGAGGACAGGGCAGAGGTATTTAGGTGCCACTGATGATTATTTTGGATTAACGCATTTTTCCTGGCAGCCTCTATGAATTTGTAGCTGTTGCTGTTGTACTATCTAATTTGAAGAACAAATCTAAATCCATTGTATTACAAGGCTAGAAGATAATATCTTTACTAAAAGTTGTTCAGAAAGGTCTTCAGAATATGAGCTATTGACCTAAAGTAGTAGAATTTGTAGCTCAGAAAGGTAACTGCCACTGATTTCCACAATTGGTAAAATTATATGGAGGTGTTTGAAGTCCATGGCCACTTCTGCAAGAATTCTTTTAGTAGAGTGACAGGAAGACATCTTGGGCTGCAGGCAGTAATAATAACATTAAACCCCCTTTATCTAACTAAATATGCAGCTTGAAAATACAATTACCAGAGGACTCCTGATAAAATCAAAGGCAAGTCTGGAAAACCTGGCAAAAATTACAGGAAACTTATGGTTATGGAAGAACTGTTGAATGACTCCTTCCAGATGCAGGATCTGCTGCTTAACAGTTACAGGACATTAATTTGCCAGGCTTTTGGGAATACTAGCCATGAATTTTAATTGGATGGTCATCCTCCTGCAGATCCCCAAGAGGATATGCTGGAACAATTTTCAAGTAGGATGTTCATAGAGAGAAGATGGAAGATCAGTATAGCGGAATCCCTTTTAGAGTTCAAAATAATGGTCTGCCAGCATTCACATCTAGACTGTCACTTCTTTTATGTTTTGTGTCTACATTTGGATAATTGTCTAAGTATGTATGAGAACTCTAATGCTCCAGATGGTCAGAGATTCCAGGTGATATTCAGCCGCAAAGGATTTTGCTCTGCCAGGAGGATTTAAAGGGCATTCTCCTATTCCTGGTTCTTGAGTCAGCTCTCCACTTCATCAGTCACCTTCTCCGCCTTTAGTATGAAGGTGATATTGGCTTCACATGTGCACAAAAGGCATATCCCTAACGCCATAGGAATATGAGTAGGAGGAAGGAGAATGCAGGAGAAAGGGAACTTGGAGGGGAAGGAATCAAGCAGTGGAGCAAACAGTAAATAGTTCGTGGCCCAGTTACATTTGTAGGGCAGGAGCTGCAAAGAGTATGTGAACTGAAGACAGCTATAGGAAAAAAGCTCTCTAACAGGCTACAATGCCAGCTCAGTGAGAAGGGGATGTAAAACAAGTTGCATCAGGCTTTGTTGGCAAATTGTAAATAGTTGTGAGTGATTGTTGTCCTGGAAGAGAAGATACTGTGAAATCATTTCTTTCCCCTCCTGTACCAGTGTGCCTGGAATGGAGAGCTTTTTACTTTGGTCTGTTCAGGAGAAGGCAATCAATAACCCTAGGTGCTCATGCTTGGAGGTGAGAGGTGCAGGAAACAAAGCCATGGAGATTTTTCCCACGCAGATTTTCCCCATGCATTCATGGAGCTTTTTTTGATTATGTGGTCTGCACTTTATGACAAGTAGCTTTAGTCACTGCTGCAAGAGAGTGAAAATCTAAGAGCCAGTAAGCTGAATGTAAGGGGTATAAACTGAACTGCCAGTGATTTCATGTCCCTTCTCTTAGTACAAGGTGTATGCACAGAATTTATGCAGGTTTTCTGAGAATGGTGTTACACCAATGATAACAGTAAGGCATTAATGGTGTTGTTCATATTTAGCATAGAGAGAATTCTCCAAGCAATTTGCAAAGATCAAGTCAGGATGTTTCCTTTGCTTGATTTGTCTTTTATGTCCATTTAGGCTGACTGCCCCAGCTTGGGACTATTTAGATCCAGGTAGAGAGGCCACCTATCCCTGGGAATAAGCGATGTTATCTCTGTCCACTGAGGACACAGAAAATAGGATTGGTTCTCACTCACCTCGAAAAGACAGGTCAGGAGCAACACCAGGACAAGTTTCACCAAGAACTAGCTTGATGAAGTGAATCCTTTCATTTTCTTGTTCTCCTTAGCTCATGCTTTTTTGGGATATGGTTTTGATAGGCAGGTATCAAATGCTATGAAGAGATGCAAAACATCTTCCTGGGTCACCTCTGTTAGCAGGGAATTCCTGGAAGCTAAAATCTGGTTATCTAGAAGACTCTGGTGTACTCTGGGAAGGGTCTGGGGGCAAGGATTGAACAGTGCTCTACAAGAAAGTGCCGGAAATGTTCAGTTAAAATAGAAGCCTAGGATTCATTAACATACATATTGAGGAATGGAGATAGAAGCTTTTCTGTCAGCCTAAGTGATAGTCTTGTGATATGACATTTTCTCTTGGATTGTATAGTCTGAACAGTTTAGCTTTCCCCTCTTTGTTTTTCCAAATAAAAGGACTGATTAAATCACTCAAAATCCTAAATCTGGCAAAAGAACAGTGTTTTTCCCTTGTAGTTCTTCTGCTGTTGCTCCGATATTGCTGTTATGCCAGATTCTCACACTGATGCTCAAGTCACTGCTTTGTACCCCTTTTTCTACCACTTGATTGTAGCTTTTGTTTTGCAGTAGGGGATCCAATAATTTGCATGTACAGAGTTTACTGTCAATCAGTTATGTGGCAGCTGCTCCTCATCAAAAGTGCTCCAAACTTTCCCTCCCTCCCTCCCTTCTTCCCTCTTTTCCCCTAAAAGTAACTTCCACTTTTAGACTCAATATGTGCCATTAGTGATGGACCCTCTAATAAATCACATCCTTTGTGTTGCACCCTGGAGTTGATGTGTGCTAACCCTTGTTACAGAAATAACCTTTTACATACATCCTTTGAATGCATCCAGAGACTAAAGCTCCCTGAGGGATATTTTAGTGTGTCACACTTCTCTTATACAGTTCTTCATATTGTGATAAGCTTAAAAACCCTACAATTATAAATGGAGTTTGTAGCTGTAATTTTTCACATGCTGTTGACATTCAAGATCAGAGTTTCAGAGTTAGTGGGTTATAAATACAGGAGAATAATCGATGAAATATAGTTTTTAATTGTCATTAAAGTGTCATTATTATTAAACTAGAAAGTGTATTCAGTACACCTAGGTACTATCCTGTCACCTAAATGTTTGAGGATCAAAAGAAATAGTTAAGATTTCTTCAAGTGGCAGCCTAAACAGAATTTACAAGTTCTACAGTGGCAGGATACTTATAACTGAGGCTGCTTTTCACTTTAATCAATATTCTGTTTCACAGCAGAGCATTTCTCTTCTTTCTCAGTTACAGAAAAATAGTATTTTTTTCAACAACTCTGCAAATTAATTAATGCCATTTATTCTTCTGATTCTAACCAAAGGTTGTCAGGTTCCCTTAGCCTGTGTATTGATCTGTAATATAACCTTCCATTTCCTGCATCTGCTATTAAATGGAATAAAATTCATAATGGTTGCACTCCTGAGCAGCTGTTCACCTATCCAGTATTGTCAGGTCACCAGGGAAAGTTGCTAATACTTGAGGAGAACTTCACTGGTATATTGATGTCTTTTGTGTTCAATTAACATTTCTAATGTGAAAGAAAAGAAGATAGTATTTAATATGTCAGCCAGCCTTAAGACAACTCTGTTTCCATTTTCTAATGCCAAAACCTGATACAATGTTTATGTCCATTAGAGTTAAGATACTTTCCTTATTATGTGCCTAAGTGCATTTTTTCAACAATAATAATGAAGGGCACTCAGTAAACTAAAACTAATTAATCTCCTCTGTCTCTTGTATTTATCTGATGCCAAAAGCAATATACTTTTTTTTCTAAAGCAGATTAAAACTAAACTGTGGATGGTGCCTCCTTCCTAAACAAAACCTGCAAAATTATCAATTTCTGTGATTATTGTTATCTCTCCTTTCAGAATGCTGCTTATTACTCACTGGGTTTTTGCTTCTGCTGCTCTCTGTCAGCAAAGGTTAGACATATTGCTGCTAGAATGCAGGGAAGCTGAAGGGATCCACAGCCCAGGACCTTCCATTCATACATTCTTGTGTCATATTAGAGACACTCCAATGTCAGACTTTGCTGTAGGCCAACAATTAAGGCAGTTTTGGGGCACTTATATGTTCCTAGAAGGCTAAATCTCTGTGAGTACCAGGTGAAGCAAAGTAATAGCATTTTCTTATTGGATCAAAACTTACTTGGACATAGTGGAATGGAGAAAAGAAGCTAGAGCACACAGTGGTGTATCAGAAGATGTTTCCCTGGCCATCTGTGATTGACTTGTGCTTCTTTGAGGCAATTCAGAGTTTTTGGAATCGAATGGGGCCCACTGACACAGGACAACAGGCTCTTGCCTCAAGGCAGTGTCTGCTGTGCCAGGATGTTTCAAAAGAAATGGGTAGGTTTCCCCATATAGGATGCAGGCAATTGTATAGGGACCTACCACACTGAGTATTAAGTTTATGCTGAATTATAATTATGTTTTTTGATCACTAATGAAAGAATAAAAAATATCATTAGCTTGACTGTCTAGACATTAACTTCTGCTATTATTGTTTTGAATTATTATTAATGTGCTGATTTTTTTTGTATTAACTAGGTATTAGTTAACATGGAATTCAAATATTGTATGCGTTAATGATGTAAATAACTATTAACCAAATATAGGTCTTTTCAGCGTTCTTCCTGTTGTCCTTCAACCAATTACTCCTTTATCATTCCACTGTTCTTTTTCAGAATGAATTTAGAGTGCGAAATTTGTGATTCGCAGAAAAACATCAATGCTCACCTTCATTTTTTTTTAAGAGAATATCCTTATTTGAAATTGTAGACTATAGAACTTCTCAGATGGCAACTTTAGCTCTGATACAAAACACTAACTTGTAGTGCTCCTTTGAGGGTTTTTGTTGTTGTTGTTTGGTTGGGTTTTCTTTGCATAAAAGTTGATATTTTTATTTTATTTTCAGTCTTATTCCGTGAGTGTATTCACACATGAAGGCCCATCTAATTCAGTATCAAGTACTGATGATTTCCACTGTTTATACTCTTTCTGCAAGTCACAACCTTTCTCTGGAAGGGAATTCGCTCCTGCTTATCCTGTAGCACTCATTTTGGATTTCCCCCTGCTGAATCAGACAGGATGGTACTGAGCAGTTTCATGCACAAACATAACTTTTTCATCGGTATGGTTGCTGGGTAACTTCTGTTCTCCTCCTTTTATTTCTTCCTTACCTCTAGCTAACAAAATTGTGGTGGTACACTTCAACACTCAAGCAGATGTCCTCATCAAAAGATATTCTTAATATCTTTTTGCTTCAGTTTAGAGGCTTGCATCTGCACACTTATGGTGCACAAGCTACACTGGGAAGATGGTCTTAGCCCAAGAATTGTATTTGTTTCTGGGTGCTGTTTGTTGTGGTGAACACTGATCTATTTATTTACTTATTTATTGAAACTTTCAGAGAAAAGGTTTTATACTTGGTTTTGATTCATTTCCATGTTGTTTCTGAGTGTCATAATCTTCATGAAGTGTGATGGAATGAGTTACTGAGCCTTTCAACATGGGATGTGGAATGGTAAAATATAGCTTCCATATTCCTTTCTTTTTTCCAAAGCACTTTAAGCAAATTGGCAATCTAATTATTGATTTATAAAAGGAAAGGAATTAATACAGCCTCCCATACCCTTTGGCAGTAAGAGTATTTAAAAGTGAACTATGCTTAAATTTCATAAAAGCCTCCTCAGCAAATCAGTAGAAGAATATTGATCTTGAAATAAGTATGTGAATTCTAATTGTGTTTTGTCTTTCCACTGGAGGACCATTACTTTATTTAGCTGGAGTTCATTCTTTACTTTTATAGTCTTGGTGTGTTGTCTATGAAAACTGCCTTTACATTTGAGCAAGGCTTATAACCACCTAGTTTTGCTGATCTTTTCTTTTCAAAAGAGTGTATTGATGTGTGAGAGCTAAAGAGAGGCTTTTAAGATCAAGTTACCATCACCAAAAGTCTCAGCAACATATAACTATGGTTCCTGGTATAGAGCTGTGAGTCAGATGCCAAGTACAATAATTGCTTCTTGCTGTACTTCAGACTTGCAAATCAATTTATTCTGATTATAAACCACCATCTTAATAACATACAGTGTAATTACATATATATTTTAATCTTGGAAAACCACATACATCTGTACGTTAATCCTGCTACTTTCATGAGTAGATTTCGTCTGGTAAAATGGAACAGTCTCAGCTACTTTGTAAGTTTTGAAATATCTGATCTGGCTATTCTTTCATTAGAAGGTTTTGGAAAAGAGAGAGAGAAAAGAGTCTCTAACAATCACATGACACTACTGCATTCAAAGGCATGGGAAAAGAAGGAAAAGATAGGGAATCTGAGTATTTAATGATGTTTTTAAAATCAGTAGTTTTGAAAAGAATATTTTTAAATGTATCTATTTTTAAATTAAAAATGCAAATAAAAAGTTAATTTAAACAATTTCTTTGAAAAGTCAAATGTCTTTTGACAGAAATCTCTGTTTCTGTCTAAACAATTCAAAGCAGCTTTACAGAATGTAACACAGGAAGGTTTCAGCATTGGTGTGATAGTTGAATGTACAGATTAAAACTTTCTTTATCTTCCCATCATTGTTAAATTCAAGTGGAAGTTCCGTATTGTTTCCTACATTTATAGTTAATACAGCACACTGCTTTGTTTTAACTGAGCTGTAGAGCCTTCTAAAATCAGCTCTGCAGTACAGACATGAGTAATTTTTTAGCCATCTGAAGTCTAGCACTGAGTGGGCATGAGGGGCTCTCAAGGAGACCTTAAAAAAGTTTTGGTGGGGAGAAATAGTATTCTTTGGCTTTGGTTTCTTTTAATCTATGATTAAGCTCATATCTGAGTGGCATACAAGGGAACAGTGAATGGAGATGCACTGTTTATGGGGTAGATTCTGGCTAATCAAGTGTTGAGTCAACATCCCTAGAGAAATTTAAAAGGTGTGTAGACATGGTGCTTAGGGATATGGTTCAGCCTTGGACTTCGCAGTGTTAGGTTTGTGGTTGGACGCAATGATTGTAGAATAGTTTGGGTTGTAAGAGATATTTAAAGGTCATCAACCCCAACCCTCCTGCAGTAAGCACGGACATCTTCAACTACATCAGGTTGCTCAGTGTCTCGTCCAACCTGACTTGGAATGTTTTCAAGGATGAGGCATCTACTACCTCTCTGGGCAACCTATACTAGTGTTTCAACACTCTCATTGTAGCAAAAGGGTCTTTCCCAGCCTAAATCATTCCGTGATTCTATGGACACGACTGGCAGCTTACTCAGCCATGTCTGCTGTGATGGGCCAGAAATTCACAGTTTTAGAACTTCTATCTGGATTTTGTACTGTGTTTGCATTTACCCAAAAACTCTGTTGCAGCGTAATTTAAACAGACAACAATGAGCAATTGTTGGGCTGAATTCCAGTTCTTCAGTTTAACACTTAATTGATGTTTTCCTGACTAAAGACTGAATAATCTCTGTGTACATAGTGAAGCAATACTTTCCACAAATCCAAATTGTATTGGGTAATTTAGGTGCAATAAAAATTTAGCCTAATGAAGAAGTTACTGCAGGGTAAAAGATTACTCAAATTACTCTGCATTTAACTTCAGTAGGGATTTAGTTGCAGATTTAGCAACAGTTAGAAAGAATATAATTTTGTGTTGGCAGTTCTGGAGAAGTTACTTCAACTGCAGTAGGAGAAATCTTTATATCACATAGAGAGAAGACGCAAAAAGACACTTTTTGTAATAAAAAGCTAACAACTCAGCTTCGGTTAGTGCTGTTTCATAGTGAACCTACTTGGAAAACCTCTCAATTTTAGGGAGGGAGACAATATCTGGATATTTATATTCATTGAACTGGAGGAAAACAGCTTAGTTCACTGCTAGAAATAACAGCTAGAAAAGAATAATGTGTAGCTGACACCACTTCTGTTCCTTCTGGCATTTGCCTTTAGTTTTCTGTGCTTATCATTTCAATTGCAACTCTGAAACACAATTTGGAGACTCAGTCAAGTGCAATAAAATGAAAATGGAAGACAGGACTCTTTTTCCCTTGCTTGCCTGTCATAAATACTTCAGCTGTTTTACTTGGAATCCTCATATCATCAAACTGAAGTCTTTATGGGAAGGTTTTTAATATACAAAGTTAATATTGGGGTTCTATTATGTTGAACAGCATCTGAATATAAATCTTGCCTTGGAAAACCTTAAGACTTGATGAACAAATTAACAAGTGAGGGTAGTGAGGGAAAATATTATCCTCATTTTAAAGAGGAGCAATTGGCACATTAGGAGAAAAGTGTTTTTGCCAAAGCCACACTGCAGGGCTGGATGACAAAAAAATTAATACTCTGTTTCCTCTAGCAACTAAGGCAGTTCCCAGTGTGTTTTGTTTGTTTGCTTTTCTCCACTGCTGTTTTTCAGATTTGTATTTTGTACTTAGACTATTTGTCTGCTTACAAGTCATCAAAATAAGTTGCAGTAGCACCCACAGAAGACACATCAAACTGTGATAAAGGAAAGTAAACCCATTGTCTGAGAAACTTGGTTTGAAACATTCTTGGGTTGACATTGGCCCTGAGGGCTTGAGGACTTAATGTGTCAATCTCAGTCCCAGTGCAGTGCCTGACCATGAGCTATCATTCCTGTTTAGGAGGGATAAGGAGCTCAAAAACTTCAGCTAAATGCAGCTATTGAATGCATAAGTGGGTGTTGAAAAGAGCTCCTTAATGGTAATTTTCTTGCAAACGTTTGAAAAATTCCTGTTGTGTCACTAAGAAAAAACTTTCAGTTTACTCTCAAGAAGGAATGTTGTAGTGACCAAAAGAACCATTCAAAAAAAATGGAGGAAAGGCTGGTGGATTTGGGTACTCTTCTCTAAAAGTTACAGTGTTTGCATATTTTTTATTTTTTCCCTTTTACATTATCTTTCAAAAGAAAGCAAAAACCCGCAGGCGGGAACCCAGAAAAATACAAATAGATAGCTTTAGGATGCTGGTGGGGATACTGCCAGCAAGGTAAAAAGAAATATTAAAAAAGTGCCAAACATGCAGACCTGTCATCCTTTGCCTTAATGGGCACTTACAAATGTGCTACTTGCAAGAGATGTTCTTCCACAATATGATTGTGGTTATAAAACAAACAGCATGGTCAATAATATGATCTAATCTGATTGAAGAGGTCAGTTAGAAAATTATTACCCACTTTACAACCCATTAACATCAAACCTACATTACAGGAATGTATGTGATAGATTAAAAACTTGCTTACTTAAAGCAAGACGGTCTAAATAAACTCCATTATAAATGTTTTTTTTAATTTGAAGGAAAAAAATTACCCCCTTGGTGACTAGAATGCAATGGGAAGAGTCAGAACAAGTTGCTGAGTTTAGCTTTTTAATCTCTTTGCCTGAATCCTATCTAATAGACATTTGGGGAAATGGAAAAGACATTTTTGGATGATTAGCTTCTGCTTTGTGATTGACACACTGAGGAGGTTGCAAGAAAGCAATTCAAGGGAAATTGAAGCTGTTGAATGAAGTTACTGGAATTAGGGAAGGAGAAAAAAAAGACTTTGCTTGATACAGAGCAAATTATTTGCTGTATCAGGAAAGACCCAATGACCCTTCCAATCTTGTATCCTGCCCACAATGTTGATTTATACCAGATACTTCAAATGAAGATATAAATCCCGATAATACGTTTACCTGTAATTGTATAATAGTGTGCCAGGAGGGTATGTTCTTTCTTGACACCAGGCTATGATCAGCACATGCCCTGTAGCATATGTATTGAAAGCTTCTGTCTTTACTCCTAGCTGATGAAATTGTGGATGCTTATGGCAGTCACATAAATTAATGCATGTGGACGGCTAAGCATGTTGTGTGGCAAACCACTCATGCTCATTGAGTAGCCTGAGTGTTAGCTGATAAATTCTAGGGCAGTTTTCATAGGATGTTATGCCACAAAGTTAGGAGAATGTTCTCTTGGGCTCTCTAGTGCCCTTTAACTGGTAATGTCAAAGGAAGGAGCTAACAGACTTTTGGCTTTAGTCTCCTGAGCAATTATGCAGAATCTAGATGTATCTATATTATCTGCTGGATTAGTTTTTCATCCAATGCAAGGTGTTATGTGATCAGCTACTTTCTTGTTTCAACTGCCTTAGCTAGATGCCAACATACCTTTAAGGTATATTGTCTGATAGTCTACATTGTCTTAGATTTATTTTCCTGCTTAATTTCTATATAAATTGTCAGATGCAAGCTTCTGAGAGAATCTGTGGTCATGTTTGACTCCAAAGTCACCGGGAGAGTAAGGTGAGTTAGAAGGGAAGATCTAGGTCTGGTCCTCTTTGTTTCTAAAATCCCATCTGTCCTGGAGTGACTGCATGCATCCTCACCTGTAGTTAATATGGCACTGGTGACAAACATGTTTCATGTGTGAGTGCTGGGACTGCCCTGTGTAATGTGTACTTCATCACTGAGTTCATCCAGCAGCTGCCTCTAGCACCAGCCTGACAGATTTTGCTGGTGGTCATGCCCTTAGTACCTGCTCTGTTGCCTGCCCAGCTTTTGTAGGAGGTACTGAAACTTAAGAGTGACATGTGACAGTGGGCCTTGCTGCAAATGTGAGAATATTGCATCTGTGTGCTGTATTTGGGATGGTGAAAAGGTAATGAATGCCCTACAGAAATGCCTGCAGCACCTCTTCATGGAGCAGTGAACAGGCATTAGGTCATGGGGGCAATGTGCACAGAGACTTCCCTTGCTGTGCTCATTCCACAACGTTTGTGTCACCATCATTTTCCCTGTCTCCAGGCTGGAAGCAGCTCTTTAGCAGGATCAATTGCTTCTCTGCTGTAGTGCTTCCGGGCACAGATCAGGCTGCTGTACCTCTGCCTTTGATGTCGGGTGGTCTGTGGAGGTTTGTACTGCCAGCCACTTGAACATTACCAGTCTGGACAAGGCTATGCTACAGGCCTATTTCCATTTGGCACAGAGCCTGTGAAGCTTCATGCCATCATTTCTGCCTGGCATTCCTATCTGCCTGAGTTGCTCTGACTCAAAGGCATTTACAGGTGACCTGACTGCTTGCCAGGAAACACTTATCTCCTCAGTGACTGTGGCATGTCAGGAGAATGTGCTTTTTGGCTGTCTGAGGAGGAACTGGATGTCCATCAGGACCAGACTCGAGTGGTGCAAAATTTGTAAGCTGGATCATATTTGCCTGCTATATCCATCATAACATCTGTGAGGAAAAAATAGGGGGCAGAGTGACCCAGACTATGCAGCTGTAAGAATTGTAAAGTCAATTCCATGCAGGAGGCCCCAGCAGAGTCCTTTACACACAATGCATTATGGTGTGTTCACTGTTTCAGTGATGTTGTTTCCAAGCTGTCTTTTTCTTTTGTCTTTCCACTTTTTTTCCCCCAGGTTATAAGAGGGAGGAAGGAAACCTTTGATCATGTTTATGGTAGTGGTTCTTCTGAAGCACTATATTCCTCACCACCTCCATGCTCTGTCTGGATGCCTGGCTGGCTGTGCCAGACCAAACCATAAAGCCTGCATAACATGCAATACTCTCTTCCCATAAGTTTTCCTTTCACACTCTATTCCCTCATCTCTCTCCAGGGATGGAACAATTCATGCCAACAGATATAGCTATAAATGAGAAATTTTTCTACAAGCTGAGGTAAAAACAATGGTGCAAAGCTGTACTACTAATAGTAAAAGTAAACACAAAGAAGCAGCAAAACTAGTTGTTAGCCATTAACAGGTATGGTTTGAATTGCTGTAAAGTTAAACATTTAAAATAAGAACAAGCAAGTAACTACTGATAGTTTTTTAAAAAGGTAAATAGTCATGCATCCAGTGCAGTATGTGGGATTTTAATTTTATTTTAAAATTATTTTAATTTTATCTTAATTGGTTTGAATTGTTGTGGGTTCATGTTTGTTTTACTCAACTTGAAGCTTTGGAAAGGCGAGTGGGATTTGATATGACTGAATTGTTTCGTGTCTTATGAATGATATTGCTCACCAGTAAGTGGAATGTGAGTAGAAATGAGCTGAAATGGTAAAGAGGAATGTTGGTGCAGTAGTGAATAAATGTTTTTATATTACTTGACCTATTTAAATCTTATGCTGCTCAAAAGAGATGTGAATTAAGTTTGCTGGGAGTATTCAACAGACTATTTTTGTTGGATTAATATTGATTTTGTAAAGTTCATTTTATATAATTGCCTTGACCTTTACCTTTCTGAAAATTCAAATTATCTTGGTTTTAATGTGACGTAAAGAGGTAAAACTAACACCTCAAAGGTAATTGTTAGTGAAAAAGTACATTCCCATCCATCTCTAGTTAGTTCTTTGATCACTTTATGCTGGTGGTTCAGCATTATCAAGTTTAGCTCTGTCTATCAATCTGTAATGATGACGTCAAAACCAAGCAAAATAAGGTTTTGCATTCAAAAGGATTTAGAAAAGGTTTATGAGGCTGTCTCATGAACCTGGAAAAATGCTATTTTCTGTCAAAATTTTCATTTCACTTTTTCTATGCACTTTGGTGAGGTCTACCATGAGGGGAAAGGAAGTTTTACTGAGAAATCCAAGATTACTCAGCTGGTACAGTGAAAACATAGATTAAACATGTAGGTCTGGGCAATATTTTTCCTTGTATATCAGGACTGTGATTTTGCATCTATTCCTTTAAGTCAAATCAATTTTGCTATAATGTTTCTTTGGGCAGAGGAATCTTACCATTCTAGAGTCCAAAACTGTGGGGTTTTGACCTCGTAGGCAGGCTTGCCAAGAGAATGTGTTCCTTTGCATTTCAGTAAACTGTGGCTTTGGGTTTTGTTTTTGCAGTAACTTAAAACTGTTTTTCTTTACATTGTGGCTGAGATATTGCTGCTTACTAGAGAGCCTCCAATGCTGATATTTTAAAGGAATGGAAAAGTTTAACCACACACATAGATGTTATTAAAATCTTGGCATTTTGCTAAGTATTCTTTTAGGCAAATTCATAATCACCATTTTTCCTCTGTGAATCGCCATATGCTTCAGTGGTCAGTGGGCAGGATTTACCAGCAGCATAGCAGGTCTGTGAAAGCCCAGGCATTTAGAGTGGTGAATGTTGTAACAACAAACTATTAGCACTTTGCTGCTCCCAGCAAGAATAGCTTACTAATTCTGTTTAGTAAAACATGGTGATATTTTAGTGCCAATAATCAGGTCTGGAGACTTTCAGAAAGAGCAGTTATCGTTATCATTATGGTATCATTTCTGCTGCCCCATGGCAAAGGATTCAGGCATGGAAGCTCTTTTAGGAAACCAATATATGTGGTGTTGCTAATGTTAGTGTTTCATGTATCTACTGAATCATTTCTTTTGTTTGCTGTTTTGCTCAGTTTTTGTTGTTCAGACCAGACAAAACAGCTCTTTCTATGAAAAGGAAATGAAAGAACATAACTAGGGTAAGATGTAAACCACAGAGCTTCTGACATAAACAGGAGGCAAATGGCCTTGTAGCACTTATGCACAAATTAGTAGGTTGTAGTAAATTGTAGCTGAGAGCATACTTTTGGCCAGGATTGTCATCAGACACCTCTGGTACCTACCAAGGGGAAAGGTAATGGCTAAAGTATTCAAGCAATGTGCCAGATTGCATTTGCACAAACCTGGTAGGAAGTCTCAAAAATTCAGCTTTCCTAGGTGTCCCTCAAAAAGCAATTTGAGAATGTTTTGAGGTGGAGTGAGTTAATGCTGAGGCATTGGTATGCCCCACCCTAGCTTCTCTAGAGCAATGCCATGAAGCCAGCTCTGAATATGCATGCAAGAAGACAGTACACATTTTTTCTTTGTGAGGAACGAATAGATAGTCGCATGTCCAGAGGAAGAAATGATGGTGTCTTGGGTTAGTGATAAGGTAACAAATGTACAGTCAGGTTCAAAACCTCCTAATTAGTGCAAAGTAAGGTTACAAAGGGCCTAATTAGTAGCTAGATTAATTGTGTTCAAGGAACATAGATGAAGTGTTGTGGCAAGTGCACTCTGCAAGGAGATGGGAAAGAGGAGAGTAACCCAGGCTGAACCATCCCTCTTGCCTTATCTTTTGCCATGTGTGGTATTCTGTGAAAGATCCATGTGAAATGGTACCATGTATGACACGGAGTTTCAAAGAAATACAGAGATATCTCAAGCCTCAATTAATTTGTATTGAGGATCTGTGTCTGAAGAGCAAAATCCAGGCTTTGTAGGGCTCTCATATAAGGAAGTCTTGGATTGATCATGTTTCACATGTTCCAGTTTAAACTGTGGGAGCCAGGGATGCCAAAAACATACGAAAACCACGCAATTTACATTTTCTTCTCCCTGCTGTGCATTATGGTGCTCACAGGTAAGAGGAGGAAGTGCTAGTTTTAGGAAAAAGTGTCAGTGTTCATGATACTGCTGCATCACATACAGTTAAAGTACGCACAATATGCATAGCTCAGACTAACTGGGTTGCTGTTTTCTGGGATAGAATTTTCACCAAAAACATGTTTAGATTTTGTTGAATTACAGTTATAGTTCTGACAAAGACTAAGCTTATTTATAGGTGATGTGTTTTGTAGTGAAAATGTTCATCAATATTGGAGACAAAACAAATTACTCTGTAAGTACTCTGAGTTATACTTTTTGTGAGACATTTCAGTTAAATTTACTGATATTAAAGGTTCTGATATTTTCAGGTAAACATATATTCTTATGTGTATTTTTGAGGCTGGATTGCAGAAGCAAAAAAAGAGCATGCATGTACAGATACCTCCTTCATAAACCTACAGACTAATCTAACTCACCAAGAGTCAAACCCAGCTCTTCCTGACTCAGCTTCAATACTCAATTTGGAAACTTGTGTAAGTAGATATTGCTAAAGCAAATCAAAGTGTTGTCTGGCATGATTATGATTTTCCAGAGGGGTAAGTAGCGTACAGCACAGTTCAAGTGCTTGCTTCTAATATTCACATGCTATTAAATGTCATTTAGAACACCAACTAAATTCGGCTTGCCTTGGAGAATTAAGGATGTTGAACATTTTTCCAGGGATTCAGGACTTCCATGGATGGAATTCACTGAAGCAATGGCCACTTGCGGTGTTTGGCCTCTGTAGACTTAGCACACTAAGTTCCTCTCTTGTAGAGTTTGCTGTATGATACTTGGGTAAGTAGAAGTTCTTGCCCTACAGATTCAGGCAGGCTCTATTTCCCCACTAGTCCTGTTTCTTTGGTCATCTGTACTATTAGCATGTCCTGGAAAAGACCTTCTCCTCTGAGTAAGCTGCCAGCTGGCCAGTAGCACACACATAGGCAATAGCTGCCACTGGGGAAAATCAGAGTGAAATTAGTAATTTAGAATTCTTTGGCACAATGAAGTTGTGAACCCCTGGTGAATGGTAGTATGTTTAGGCACAGAAGCATTATTCTACCAGTGGAGTGTCAAAGAGCCAGTGTACCAATGCAGACTTAAAGGAAAGTCAGACATCTGAAAATAAATTGTGTTAAGGAGAGCTAGTGACACCTGCGTAGTGAAAAGGAAAGTACATAAATGAGGTAAGCATGCCAATTATTGAAATATTATGGCACTGGTATGGCATGAGACCTTTCTTACATATTCTTTTCAGGTTCCTGAATTTGGTTTAAAAGGAGCTTGATGGACCAGAAAAAAATGTTTCACTTTCAGTCCTTTCATCCTGAGCATGTTCCCAAGAGACACTGTTGAATATCAGGTTCCCAAAAAAATGGTAATGTAATGACATCCCAACACATTGTAACAGAAATTTCATAATGCAATGGGAGTTAGTCATCGTATGCTGTGATGTATCTGGATTACTCACTTCCTTATTTTGAAGAAGATGTATGTTACAGAATCAATGCCTTGAGCCATGCTTGTTGATCATGTTGTTTTTAATGCTCATGTTACTACTCAGATGTGCTTTCTGCTTTGAGAGAAGAAACAAATATGTAGAATGATACTGTTTTCACAGCATATGTAACCGACAGACCTATCAGAAGGTATTTTACAGCTTTTCAGAATACTCTGTGTGTTAAATCCAGATATATCTATAATGATGAGCTCTATACTCTCCAAATATCTGTAACTGGTGTTTCTGCATAGTTATGGTTAAAAGAAGTCCACAGAAGAATCCAATTTCAGCTTCTACAAGAAAGTGATCTGCTGTGATACAGAATACCAGCTTGTTTCAGATGCATGACTACCTCAAATTATTCTTGTTTATCTTTAGACTAATAAGGAGTCCATAAAAACTCCTGAAAAAGCCAGGTGGAAATAGTATTGTGAACGTTCTGAAGTAAGCTAGTGAGGGAGAAACTGTGGAGCTGTGGTGAAGATCTGTGCTGAATTGGAGGCATTTTCTGAAGAAGTTTCTTCCTTCTTCTTTATCTGATGAGATTAAGAAATTTAAGATGTCATCTGCAGGGAAGAGAACCCTAAGGGTGTTCAGACCTTAGGGGGGATTTGATTGGTTGTTTGGTTGTTTTTTGTTTTGGTTTTTTGTTATTGTTGTTTTGTTGTTGTTGTTGGGGTTTTGGGGATTTTTTTTGTTTTTGTTTTTTTTTGTTCTGTTTCTTTTAAAATTAGACTACACTGAGGTCATGTGGATAAAGAAGTATTTCTCCATTTATCTTTGACTGGGCAAGATAAGATAAAACCTACATATAGTTGAGACTGCAGCTAGCTGCATATCATCCATCTGCCTTGGATCCTGTGCTGCAGAGATTTACGCAAGGGCCACATGCAAGAGGAATCCAACCAGTGCTGACAGCAGGTCACCTGCTGCCCTGGCCTGCAGGACACTGAGAGAGAAGTCCCGGTGAATGGATGATGGAGATCAGATGTCAGCTTCTCGCAGATCACAGGCAGAGAAACTGGAGCTGCCTGCACATATTTCAGCTCATCAATTGTGACTGAAATATCAGGTGTTTTGCACAGGAACAACAAAATTATGTGTAAATGATGGTGGCATTTTAATTTCTTTTGTACAAAAACACTGGCATCTCTTTTCACACAAAACCCTAATTTAATGTTCCAGGTAAAATCTGAAGGGGATTTTCTACCATAAGAAAATGTATGAATACTTGAAGGAAAAGCTGCAAATAAAATAATAGGGGAAGCCTGGGTTATATGTTATAAGTAATATTTCTTGACCAGTCAGATAATG
The DNA here is from genome assembly GCA_024500445.1 of Entomyzon cyanotis. Taxonomy (NCBI): domain Eukaryota; kingdom Metazoa; phylum Chordata; class Aves; order Passeriformes; family Meliphagidae; genus Entomyzon; species Entomyzon cyanotis. The sequence goes on from JAKEPQ010001000.1 coordinate 24,478,327, forward strand.
TTAACATTATTACTCTGTGTTTTATGCACACAGATACTTCTGTGTGGGGAAGAACTAGAAAGCACAATGCTCTGAAAGATCATCCTCATCTGTCTCTGTCCCCTTTATGCTTGCACAACAAAAGCATAAGAGTGTGTTAGGAATAAATGGCAGTAATGTACTGATGGGAATACTTTCAAAGTGGACAACACAGCCTGGATGAAGCCCAACACTTAAGGCTATGAAGCCTGTGATTAATCCTTAGATTCTCATATGTAACACTGTATGCACTTTAAAGTCTAGGAAGCTAGTTTGAAAGTGATGGTAGCTTTTATGCAATAAAGATTTATCAAGAGGTGTGTATTTGCAGGTAGGAAATTGACAAGCACCAGGATGTATTGAGGTTTGAATAATTTCCAGGCATTTGAGGAGAGCTGCTAAGAAAGCCTTTCTCCCTGATGCACTTCCTGTGAAGTTTTGGGAACACAGGAACAAAGCTGGGCCAAAAAAAGTAGTTTTATCCTTTTTGCTTTGCTGGGGATCTTCTTCTGGAGTCTGTGAGCTGCTTTTATTCCCTACCACATCCCCCCCCTTTTTTTTTTTTTTCTTTTCCTCTGAGAAGTGCCATTTGGTTTTCAGTGTTTGTTTCTTCCTCTAAGGAGAGAATAGTTTTGGATAAGAAGTGTCCCTTTGTCTCCGATTTCTGTGTGACACTGGTTTACTGCTTAGATATGCAATTTGTCAAAGACTTTCTAGCAATTTGTGTTCATCTGCAGATATACTGTTAGCTACAAACCTCCTTTGCTTTTTACTGTTGCCATTTCTAATGCTGACAGTTTGTCTTCAGAAGGTAAATAGGGTTTTTTTAAAGAAAATGAAATAAAGTACCAATATTTGGTACTTGATGGCTGTATTTTTACACATACTATGTAGTTATTGCTATGCTAGCTCTGGTATTCATTACCCTTTTGAATCCCAGGCTACTATTCATAGCAAAGGCAAGAATCTGTACAAGAAAACCTGGACTTGATTAATATCCTTAATTACACTGCACTGGATCAAAGGGTAATATTTCTTACTGCCTCCTGTTAATAATCAGCTTTGTCTCAAAGCACTTGGATCAATAACCTATATTTTTTTTTCCTTGGGAACTGTGCTTATTGTATTAGTAGGAAAGTATTCAGACAAAGAAGCCTGCAAATGTTAACTAAAATTCTTCAGAAATTTGTTATTGATTTAATAAAAAATTTTCAAATTGGAGACATTCAACTAGCTCAGCAGTTGGGTTTCTTCAACAGAATATTTCTTAGAGGATATCAGCCAGCTCTGTAGAGTGCTGGGACATTAAGCTGGGTAGTATTTTACAGGGGCATATGTCCATCTCTTGACTGCCTGCTAGGGCACAAACTAGTTCCCACTTTGTGCTAGAGCAGCTCTTTGCTAAAATAATTGTGGTCTCTCTGGGACACACATATATTACTTTAGGTACAGCATTGTGTCAACAGCTTTCTAGGCTGGGGCAGTGGGATCTTAGCCTGTGTGCTGTACCCACATACAGACATGATTTAAATCAGTTGTCCTTTGGCTTCAACTGTAAATTCCAGGTTAGCTGTGTGGTTGTCAGCACTCTTCTCCATACACTTTGTGATGGTTTGCACTGCCACTGGCTCACTGCGCTGGGGCTCCTCCTGTTGCTGCTCATCTTCTGAGTTTTGTCATTAGAGCCTCTACACCCATGGGTGAGTGATTCATCAATATGATGTGTCCATAATTTCTTTGGCAGCCTCACAGGGCCAAGGTGACAGAGAGAGAGAGAATAGAGATTCTGCAGGTTTCCATTCATCCCCATAACTTCGAGTACTGTGCTGTGTACCTGTGTATATGCAAGCTTGAAACTGTCCCAACACAGAATTGTTTAACTATACCCTCAAGCTATACCTATAACCCTGACCTAACTGCAGCCATGATATCTTAGTGTCTTAAGAGTGATCCTCGGGAGGATGGTGGCAGACACTTTTCAGTGAAGACTAGCAACGTGACAAGGGGCAACGGGCATGAACTGAAACATGGGAAATTCTATCTGAATATAAGGAGAACTTTTTTACTTTGAGGGTGACAGGAACGGGCTGCCCAGAGAGGCTTTAAAGTGTCCTTTTCTGGAGATATTAAAAATCTGCCTGGATGTGATCTTGTGCAACCTGCTCTATCTAGGTGATCCTGCTTTAGCAGGGGCCTTGGACTCGAAGACCTCCGTAGTTTCTCTCCAACCCAACCATCCTGTGATTCTGTGATAATACTGACAACTGACAGTCTGCTCTTTGCTCCCTGCAGTGTTAAATCATAAAGGCAAAACCTTGCTCTGCTGTTAGTTTTGTGGAGAGTGGGAGGAAGAGAAATCCCTGAAGTGAAAGTGATAGGATGTGGATAACAGATTTTAATTGCTGCTTTCTCAGACTGTCTGTAGTCTGGCTAAAACAGATTTTCCTGCTGATTCGCATGAAAGAAGACAATGTTTTAAATATTGATGTGTATGTGAAGGCATCATAAAGTGCCCAGATGGACCTCTTCAACTACTCTTCTGATAATGTGTGTTGTGTTTTTTCTAATTGGCAGCCACTGGGTTCCAATCCAGCACACTATCCCTCCCAACCATTGCTGTTCCCTAGGCAGTGTGAATGCCTGATGTCCTTCCTGCAGGCAGCGGAATGTTCAGGTATGTCACTAACATAAAACTAGAATGAATACATATTTTTCCCTATTTTTGTTTTGTTCAGTCTTTGGTTGATGAACTATTTCACTTGAGCCAGGACAGAAGTACTTTATTTTTAAACTATAAAGATACCCAGCAACTCAGTTTCTCAAGTTCACTGAAGCAAAATGAATCATCAAAATGTTTGAAGTTTATTTAAGTTTTACAGCTTAGGGTTCTTTTAAGGTTTTTCAACTAGAAAATATAGACTTAAATTTTTTTTTTTGTGTTAACTTGGATCCACTACCATGTTTGTCAGCCCTGGACTGTTTTGTGTAAACACATTATCCATACTTCCTCCTCTCAAATTGCCCAGCTCTAACCATGTGATTTCAGCGAGACAGCCATCTGAAGGCTTTTTGATATAAAGACATTTTTTAAACATTCAAAGGGTTAACAGACAGGACAAGAGAGAGGCTATTTCGGTATCTGAGACTTCAGTGGCAATGATTTACTGTGAACAGAAGAGCATATCTCAGAAGTAATCTTTTTATCTGTCTCCCTCTGCAGAAAAATTTATGATGATGTAAGGATATCTATAATGGCACAATTTACATGGCACCTTTTGGCTGATGAGAAATAGCAGTCTCAAAATGACTAAAGGGGTTAGGAGTTTTCACCTTGTTTCCAAAAATAACATACTCATAGAATTGTTGACAATTTTTTCTGCTATAATCATTTTACCAAAGCATTTATTACACGTATGTCATAACCCAAATTAATAATGCAAATAGAAGCTTTATCAATCAGCTGGTTAAATTGTCATGCTCTTTTGGTGTAGCTTTTTTGGTCTTTGGAGTAAATTTGACAGCTTCATGTGTTGCTGTTTAACACAGCTTGAAGATGTGCTACATGATTCAGTGCTGTTTGGTATGACTGGCAAAACCAAGGGCAAAAAAGCAGAAGCATAATTTCAAAAGTATCAATGGTACATTGAGACTTAAATAGTACTGATATTTCACTCAGACTTTAGGTTCTAAATGCCCAGGTTTCCTTAATCAGTGGTACTTGAACTTCCAGGACACTTGAATGCTCAGTATTATTTCCCTCCTTTGTTCTGAATTCAGGTATTTTAGATGTGAGAACTTAAGTCCTGATCCCATGCAGAGTTAGTATGGTTGAGAGTGCTTGAAATGTAAATTTTTTGGGAAAAATTGATACTTTCCTTCAGATACTGTTGGAGAGGTTTCTGAGGTATCAACAGGGAAATTTTTCTGAAAATAAATGGGGGCACTTTGGAGTTTTTGGTGGCCTGGTATTAGGACACTCATGAGGCAGTGGGAGTCCTCAGTTCAATCAGATGCTCTTCCTCAAGGCAAGCAGCCCAGCACATCTTTCCTACTCTTGTGGGGTAAGATTTTCATCACAAAACACTTGATTTGGTGTCTGTTTCTGTGACAGATTGTTTTTGTTCTGTTTTCTTTTTCTTGTTTGCGAGTGGGGGCGATCAAAAAATGTCCTTGGTTTTTTATAGTAGTGGGGTAGGGGTTTTTTTTTGTTATTTATTTATTTATTTATTTATCCATAAATACCAGCTTTTTTCCCTCCTATTCTCCTCCTAGGATGAAGGAATACAATGGGTTCCCAGTAAAAGGCCTGTTGTACTTTAAGGGTAAAGAGACAAAAGATTCAGCCATGTCCATCCAGCCCCTCCAGAGAAAAGCCAAACTCTTTTATTTCCAAGGTTTCATAAAAACACCTATAATGTCTTTATACTTTTATATTCCAACATCACTTTTTCATTGAATTTGCATTGCTGTGGCTCCACTAATGCCATTGAACAATTTTGTGTGTGTCCTCAGGTGATGCATCCTTCAGACAGGCAGTGGTAAAGATCAGTTATTATATCCTCTGTGACCTTTTGGTTTATCATTTCAAATGACCTGCAGCAGACACTGCCTAAGGTATGCAGTTGCTTTGTGGCACAATGGTTCCAAGTGTCAGTGTCTGTTCTCATTCTGCACATATTTTGCATGTAGTTGTTTGTTAGCTTAGAGGGAGATGGAGAAGTCTGGTGAGTACCTCAAGGGGATTTGATTTTAGGTGATGCTAGCTAATGAAATAAATTGGATGGTGTTAATTGCTATGTTACACTGTATATAATCACTTCTAAGGTGACTGCAGACCATACCAAGAATACTATAGCAAAAATCACATAGATGAATGAAAAATGAATGGGACAAGCACAGCAATGACTTAAAATGTGGAAATATTTACACTGGGTATTTTGGGTCTACCTAATTGGTAATTAGCTAAAATACTTTCATAATCATGAATGAGACTTGTATGCTTTTTTGGTAGGGAAAATGCTGCAAACTTTAAAATGCTTTGGGGTTTTAATTTCTTTGCAGAAAACCCCTCAGAGTAGGTGAAAAGACTGTGTAATGCTCAGGGAAAGTCATTAAAGTTTTCAATTTAAATTGATTACAAGGAAATGATATGCCAGAGGAAAAAACAATAGATGAAAAGAAGTGTCCTGGATGGCAAGAGAAGATGAATGCTCTGTGTTTTCCCCACCTCAGATTGTCTATGACAAAGTATGATTGTCTAATATCTCAAGATGAGGAGGCTAATACAAGGCCATAAATCACAGTGAACAGCTTTTCAAATAATAAAGCAGTCTGCCTTCTTGCTAATAGGCCCTAAGTTAGGACCCTGAAATGCTGGAAAGAAGGCTAGCACTCACATCCCTGGGGGTGACAATGACTTTTGCATAGCCTGTATTCACACATTTTCTGGGGAAACAGCTGAGAACTCAACATACTGCAAATACAGCAGATTTGTAGCCTGCTTGTTAGTTACTTACATGTAAAGATTAATAAGAAAACTGTGGAAGATATGATGTCTGTGTATGGTTTAGATAACATGCATTATTTAAACTCCCATAACCTATGTAAATATGGAACTGGGAATATTGAGTGTTGTATGGTTGGATTTCCATGCTTGAACAGAAAATCTTAAAGCTGAGGCTGATGCTCATGCATGAGAGATCATTATTGTATCTCTTTCTCTTCTGATTCTTCTTTTGCCCAGCCTTACTGACTCAGAAAATGTGCTTTTTCATATGAGAGGCATGTATGATGTAAGACCACATATAAGCTCTAACAAAATATTCATTTAAGTCTTTTTTCCCATAGTTAAATGTTGAAAAAATCCAGACTGAGAACAGTAGATCAAAAAGTGTGAGATAAATATATTCATAATCTATGAGCATTTTGAATTGCATAACTAGGAACGAGATTAAGATGTCTTAGTCTCTCTAAAAGAATTACCTCAATGGTGGAAGAAAATTAATAGCCTTGTTTTAAGGAAAATCGAATACCTCATGTGATGACAATGTGCAAGGGTTTATGCACAGCCAACACACTAATAGTTTCATTAATGGAAATACAGAAGAGGTCCAAATATCAGATATTTGTTTTGCAATTAATTTTTTGTTGTAATTGTTGATTTTCATATAAACGTCTAGTTAATAGGAAACATCTTTGCTTTCTTTCAATTAAAGTAGAGAATTGAGAAACAAAATGTTTCCTTCTGATACAAGTTTAGTTGTATACCTTTGCACTGGAACTTGGAGTTTGTGAAAAACTTGCAAAATATGGGATAAATTTCTTTCAAACAGATTAAAAATGCTGAAATATAGCAAACATTGTTTGCTTGGGTTTTTTTAGCCATTGTATTTCTGAAGTTAAGAATTTGGTCTTGAGTTCAATAAAAATGTTATCGTTCTCCAAAAATCAATTAAAAATACTAGATGTTCACAGCTAAATAATATGAAGCAGAGGAGAAAATTTACAGAGATCTGAAATTTTAGTACATGTTCACTTCAAGATTGAAAAGATGAAATATATTACTACAACCAAAACTAAAATGAAACTGAAAGTGTCTTGGTAGATGTTGAACTTTACAGCAGTATTGTCAGTTAAGATATGAAACGTATGAAATCGATCACTTGATGAGCTGAAAAATGTTTGACTCATAGTAGTTATCTTAGCAACTAACTACATTTCATTAATGTTAATTGGAACAATTTGATGGACTACTCAGTGGGACAAGGGAACCACTCGACTCTCTTTTGAGCCCTGATCCTATATAACTGCTCTGCTTTTAGTACTTTTGCTGCATCTAAAACAGATGGAATCTTTCAATCAGATTTGAGCTCTGAGATGAAAAAGGACAGTACTGAGAATTGTTATTACTGAAAGATGCTAAGATATTACAAGAATAGAGGAGCCTTTTTGTACCTCCTCAGGTCTCCTCACACCATCTTCCTCTTGAGGACTTACTCATTTTTTCTACATATCTTTCTCAAAGAAAACAAAAACAAACCAAACCAACTTATTAATAGCTCTTAAATAAAACAAAACCCACTTATTATAATTATGATAATTTAAATAAAAAAGAACACTAGGTTTTGGCAGAGAAGGGAAGTGAGAACTTAAGGGAACAGAGCTCTGAAGCTGTATTTCCTTTGCACAGATTCTAAAATGTGACAAAAAGGAAATGGGAGCATAAGGTTTTAACTTGCTCTTGATTATCTTTTTTTATGGAATTAAAACATAAATTTTGTCATTATGTAGCTTTTCTGGTGCTTCAAAAACAATTTTTCACTCACTTTTCAACCTTAGAATAGTGTCAGACTTTGGTCCCTTTTTCAATGTAAATCTGGAACAGTCTCACATGAAGTGAAAGTACATTCCAAATAAGAAGTTAATGCTCAAACTAGTTCAAATAATTAAATGAATCAATTGAGCTAAAATGTCTATTTCCCAGAGAAAGTAGCCTTAAGCTTTATAACTGTCTTATAAACCAGAAAATCGCTATTGATTGTCTTGATCGATGGTGATCCTGAATTTTTTAAGAGGAAGTTCCATGTGCAGTTCAGCATCAAAGGGAAAACTCTCTTTGTATGACATTTGAGTATCTCTGTCTTATCCTTGTCCTACAAGACAGAATCCTTTTCTTGTAAGTGGTACACAAAGGGATTAAGACAAAATGTCATTGATTCACTGCAGGTTAATCCTCCGACAAAGGAAGATTTATTTAGGTACAGTTGCTTCTTTAATGTTATTCTTTCTGTTGGTTTGCCTTAAGTTTTAAAATGACTCCCTGGTAGAGAAGTCCCTGTCTATCTTCAATGCAGGTTGTTCTGTAAACTTAGTCCTCTTACAAGTAACACACCAGGCTGCAGACATTCTTTCTGGAACAAGTCCTGTGCTGTACATGGACCAAAATACTCTCAATATTAACAGGCTAAATATATGCTCAAATAGTGTGGACATCAAACTCACATCTTTGAACCACATTTGGTTTAGTACATCGAGTGAATCCCATTTCAAACTACCAAATTCACTTCCAAATTTTAGATATTTTACTGAATCATAGCATTTGAGTTTATAAAAACTGGAAGTTACAAACTACAGAGGGGTAATTTAGAATGGAGTTTTCTGTAACTCATCAGCAGAGATTATCTGTGTGACAATTATGTGTGAAAAATAACTGGTTTCAGATACTTCCCAGTGTAAAATGCATTTAAATCCATTTTTGTCAGTGGCTAGCAGATGAAATCACTATTTTAGACACTGTGAGAATGCAATATCTATAAGATTTATTTAGGGTAGGAGGAGGACCAGCTATCTTTCACAAAAGCAGCTTCACTGTGAGTGCATGTGTAAAATAAATATTGCTAGGACAAAAAATTACTTTGTATTCTAATCATGTTCATATTTCCTGTTGTCAGTTGTACAAAAGCAGTGCATCAAACATCCAAATGAGTTGAGATGTGTTTTGCTGATTACTGGAGCAGATGGTACATCTCAATTAGGGAAAAATATTTTCTGTTGGCTTATTATACTTTTAAATTAAATTCAGTTGGAGTGGAAGATCAAACATAACAAAACAAAGGACTTTTTCTGGTTCTTTTATCATCAGGCTGGGTATTGCACAAAATTGTAATGTATTACTATTAAGTAGTAACATGAATGGCAAACAAAGCTGCTTGTTCTAGATAATTCTTTCCCGCCAAAATATCAGTATGATGATGTAACAAAATAGGTTAGGAGATGGAACCCAGCAAGTGAAATTAATTTAGTTTGATTTGCACAGAAGTTACTTGGGATGTGAAGAGATGATGGAAAATGAATCAATAGTGCAGGAGAAGCAGCAGGTTGCAGGTGGCAGTATCTACTACTGCCTTGTGTGAAGGGCAGGTGGCTGCGGAAGGGATTATCTGATTGTGAGCATTACAAGATGTGATTTATTCTCCCTCTAATTTTTAGGAAAGTACTTGTTGTTATAGTAAAACTTCTTAGGTCATTTACCAGATGTGCCAGGCACACTATCATGAAAAGAACAGTAATAAAATATAAAAGTGTTACCTTCTCATGTTCACTTATTTTGCAAAAGAAATAGCAAAAGGGCCACAAAACTGAATTGAGGATTCATTCTGTTCCATTTGATCCAAAGCTGCTGTCATGACTGATACAGTTTTCCCTAAATTGCATTAAAAACTTTAGGTATAACAGTGCAAAGTGAAGTAGCTTTTCATTGTAAACTACAGTCTGGCTGAGAAAACAGAATACTAGGAATTCACTTGGCCAAGTCCTGTCAGGAAAGTAGTTTGAGGATATAATGTTAACTGCTATGATTAACACTGATTATACATCAATGACTTGGATAGCCTTAGAATTATAAGGAAAGGGATTAAATTGTCTTTGATTCCACAGATCCTATTGAAGAAGTAGAAACACAAAAATGTTTGTTACTAATGCTGTGATGTTTACTCAGAGAAACACATACTTTTGTGACAATCCTTTCATTTGAAAGAGATCCCTAATTGGTAAAATTGTATCACTACTGGTTCAATTTCTCTGCTTGGAAGGCTATTCTGTTGATTATAGCCTTGTATTCTGAATAAAAAAGCAAAGGAGTTGGTGGTATTCTGAAGGAAATGGGTCACATTTATTCCTGATGCAACCAACCTCTTTGTCAATGGATAATGAATTATATAAAAAATGAGTTTTGCCTTACATTGAAAGAGAAGCTGACCTATTTCAAAAAACCACAAATGGGCAAAAGTGGTTTTCTTAGTAATTTTCTACCTGAATGCTAAGTGTTTATTATGATAATTCATTTATCATTCTAAATATTTAATTCTAAGACGGTCCTTGATGGTTTATACTTCCTGTTGCTATCAGGTCAAAGCTTTTCTGGCAGGTTCATTTGAAACAGACAGCTCTGCTTTTGTCTAAACTATTTTCATTGTCTCCTGTTTTACAGGAGTTTTTTTGTAACAGAGTATTTTCAACTATCAGGAATATTGTGTAGAATAATTATAAACAATTATTGATCTCAACTAAGCTTGAGAACATAAGCCTTTGTAGGAAGCTGTGTTAAGGTCAACCATGGAAATGACAGATTGTTCTCTGTCTATTGTCCCTGGCTGTGAAAAACAGTAGTTTTAAAGACTTCAGATATTTGCAACTTTAATTATTTTTTATTTGTTCAAAATTATTAAATACTAGAGTATGGTTGAAACTGAGAACATGGAATATTTTTCTTTAGTTCATTCACCTGAAATTCCTTTGAAGTGCTTTTCAGAATAGCAAACTATTCCACTGTACTTGATTCAGTAAAAATGCTTGAATTGTATCTGCAAGAGCTTTGCAATTGTGAGAACTGACTTTGGGGACACTGGTTGTAGTCATGGAAAATGGACTGTTATTCAGAAGGTTTACTGCAAAATGGGGGTACTTTGATGGTTAAAGGCTTTACTCAGTATACAGTTCTTTGCCAACCTCTCTGCATTTGTTGGTGGGCAGGAAACACAAGGTTCACACTGTGTAACTGACCAGCCTAGCACTCAATATTGGGAAACATTCTTGGCATTTCAAGTAGAAAAGTCACTGCTTGAATGAGCTGGTGAAACTAAATTATTTCTGTGCTAGAGCTAAACTTTCTGGGTCAAGTTCAAAGAATGTTAGTATATCTAAATGACTTGCTTGTTTCTTGGAAAAAGAGAACACAGCTTTTCACCATTGCCTAACTTTCACTATTTAGACAGACAGTCCTGGTCACCTGCACTGCTATTTTCTTTGTTTAGCATTAGAGGCAATTAATGTTGACTACAATGAAAGTAAATGAATTTTTGTCATAGGGTTTAAAATAAGTAGAAAGTAAAATGTAGTGAGATTTTGCTTCTGTAGAAATGCTTGAATTGACAAGCACATTTAAGTTCTGGAAAAAGAGGTAATGGAAGTCACTACTGGTTAGGACAGCAGCCAGAGCTTTTTCTCTCAACCATTTTCTTTGACAATTTAGGACAGTATCAGTGGATTTTTTTTTAATCTTCTTCCTATCTTTTCTGGGGAGATGAGAGGTGCTACTTTGTCATCTTGTACTTAAAGGAACCATAAAGGAATGCAAAAATCTAAAATGTTAAATTAGAATGGCAGTGTTAATTTGCCCAAACTATGTATTCCTATATGTGAGTAATAGTTACCTACTATGTAAGAAGGATCAAAAAGTTTCAGTAGAACCTGATGTTAGCTGTAGTTGATTCGTGTTTAGTATTATTTTTAATTTTATCAGGTGCAATTTTGCTCTTGCTTATTTTACTTAAAACTTTCCTTATATTTAAAGTACTTTCTTTCATTTTGCTCAACTGCTCCCAGTTTAAATGATGTCAGCTAAGCCAGAGAACCTGAATGTCTGTCCTTTATGATGTCCTGTATTTTGGCTTGATTGGTGGTGTTGCTTACACTGTCAATTATTTGTAGATACTGCTGGTGCTCTGCTCTTTGATCCTTTCAGCCTTTCATTCTGCCATGTCTGGTGAATAATGATGATGGGGGGAGCAAGGTCTGCTTTGTTCAAGGATTGCAGGCCACTTGACATGCATTACTTCTTCAGCAATGCTTTCTGATATTTATGAATGTAAAGCCTGATTCAAAAGTAGCATAATGTCAAATGAATACAAATTCAGAAAGTACAATGGGGTTTGGAGCAGGCCTTTGTATTGTATTCTCCAAAGCAAAAAATAGCAGTGTGTAACTTTTAACTGTGTACAATGACACTTAGAAAGCTGCAGGACTAGAAGCAAATAATGGTCTTCCAATTTTACTCAGCAGCCTACTGAGTCCTTTCAGTGAGCCATGAAGATGAGTATTAGTCAATAGACTGTGTCAAAAAGAAGGAAAAAAACCCAGAGTTAGGTCTTAATTACTATTGGATTTAGGGTTAAGCATGATTAGAATTATTTTTTTGGCCCCTGCTTTACTCTTCAGACATTTGTCTGAGATAATTTTTGTGACTGTGTTCTAATTTGAAAGGGGAGTGGTAGTCACTGGTACACTAACATCCAACAACAGCAGTGACTTTACTTGTCCTGAGAAGGAGAAATTTGGCCTTTGTGTGTCCTATAATTTTGTGGACTTTTGCTGGCTGCCAGCTTGCCTTGTTTCTAAGGATGCAGTTATAGGATGACCAGCATTCAGCCTTGGCCTGAGCCTGGCAAGAAATGGGTCCCTACAGGTCTGTTGAAAAAATACACTAAACATAACCTTGGTATTCTACTAGTGATTTTCACAGTTTCTTCACGTACATGTAATCTGGTAAGCAAACAATCCCATCCATTAAAAATAATAATAACGGCACCTTTTCTCCCACATTCAGTTAAAGATTAAACTTAAATTTTAAAATCTGTTTATATTATTGTACACATTTCTCCATTACACATTTGGACATCACTAGATAATATGTATTCAGACTCTGAGGCATTTTTGCCTATCATTAAAACTATTTTTTTCTAAATTCACCCAAGCCTTATGATCCAAATTGGCTCTAGCTATTGCTTTAATAATTTGGCCTTTGTAATGATATGAGGTCTTTAAACCAGAGATTATTAATTGTGAAAAGTTGATATTTAAGTGTATGCAGAGAGTGCAGGAAGTGCAGGAGGTAAATTGATATTTAAATATGTGTGTTTGTACAGATAGAGCATGAAGTACAGAAGGTAAAAAACTGGAAACTGTTCAGATGTTTGCATATGCTTTCTGTTTCCTCTCTACTGCATAAATGCTTCCAACTACCAAGAAAGTTAACATTAGCTAAATGTAAATTAGAATGTGTTTGGGTCCCAGTAAAGTAGTGAAATTAGTATGAGAGATAGAAGAGTGAAGAAAAAGGAAAGTATATGTTGAGGCAATGGTGTTGATAGAAAGAGACCTTAAATAAGCTTTCACTTAATTCTCTTCATTGTAAGTTTGTATACAGATTTCTCTTGTAAAGGTGAGTGAACAAAATATTTCCTAATGTCTTCTTTTGTCATTGTTTCAGATTTCCACTGCAAATCCATTGCTGTTTTGACTTCATGCAAGCAGTGTGCTTTTTGTCTTCCTCATGGTGGGAACTAAAACTGCAAAGCCTTTTGACCCTGCAAGTGTTTTAGGCAGAGTCAAGTTAGTTTTCATGGCAGGTGAAGGAACCCCTTAGTTTTCTCATTGTTACTCCTATTCATAACCCTTTTTTAGGTAATTGCAGTGCTGCTTGTTCTTTCATTACTTCCATAGCCCTACATGCAATATGACATTGCTATGTAATACAGAAAGTCTACTGGGAAATAAGGTAAAGATTTGGAAAACAGTCATAGAGTCATACTGAAAAATACTGATAGCTAAGTATCCTGTTTGCAGCATTAAAAAAAAAAAAAATCCCACAGCCAGCCTGCAATGCACCTGGCCTGTAGAGCAAAGATCCTCTCCCTTTCCAGCTGGGTCAAACTTGTTCCAAATTTTTGTTTATGGATTTTCTGTGTGGATAGCCATTTATTATTGAGCAATCATAAATGCGTACAGGTTTTGCTGGTGGTTTTTTCCCCTAATGCTTTATCTTGACTCTCACCAGATATATGAGAAGAAAACCATAAAAAAGCAGGGTATCTATCTGTCTCTTTCAAAGATATTAATGAAACTGGTGAAGAAAAATTGCTTTGCAAATTAAATACATTTTTATTTGCTTCTTCAAAATTATACATCTCAGCCTGGGCACAAATTATGTCAGGAATTAGGCATTTACATATTTTGATAGAATATGATTTGAATTTGGGTTTGAACAAATATTGGGAAAGAACATACAAATATACAGACATCTAGTCCCATGAAAATACACTTGCAGTGGTGGATCAGTTCTGAAAGATTTTCCATTAAGCCTGTATTTGTGTACTGGATTTTTAGCCCCTGCCAAGACTTGTATATAAGTTTAATAGAGTAATAATGGTTGTTTTGACTGTTTATGCACTGTACACACATGCAACATGCCACAGCTATTTGTATTCCAGTTATGCCAGCAACACTAGGAAAGCTCAGAAGGACTAAAGACTGAAATGCTAGCAGGCAATTGCTATCTATGTCATCCAGTGGAAGGGCCATTGTAATTTAATTGTTGCTATAAACTAGGAGGAAGTTGAGTATCTCTTAGGTTTAAAGCAGAACTGAGAAACCAGAATCCTGATAGAGCAGCTGTGAATTTCTTTTCCTTTTTTCTAGCCAAACATCAATTTTTGCTTAAGGAACAAATAATATTGTTTGGGGGGAAAGTAGTCTACAAGACACCTGCTTACCTGCCCCCTTGTATGGGAATCTCAGCATTAAATAGTGTAATGTAATTTCAGGGACTGCAGAGAAAAAAAAAATTAGCACTGTATCTGATTTATGGGATCTATATGTTTAAAGCTTGGCCAACTGACAGAGAGTTAAGAACATAATGGTTAATAACTTTTTGTGAAGGATAAACATTAAAAATTAAGAATAATTTATCTTCTTGTAAAAGAAGAGTTTATAACCGGCAATAATGTATTGCTGTTCAGAAAATAGAAATTTAGGCTGAACATTATGAAAGGTTTCCTGACAGGAAGTTTTATTAGACAGTGGAACTGAATCTGAAGGGAAGACATAGGAACCCACTAGGTTCAGACATTTAAAATAGTCTGAGAAAAATGTCAGAAAAATGGTAACTCTGTCCAGCTATTGCACAATTGGTTATTAACCTGATATGCCTCTTTCATTTTAACCTTTCATAATTCCATGGTTCATTAGCCAGCAGTCCCTTTCCTCTGCCCTCTGGTACCTCCAGGACAACTTCCATGCAATTTGTAAAAACACATTTCTTACAAAACATGTGCAGCTTTTGTTCTGTGGCAGAATACTATCCAGCAACCCTTCTTATGAGGTCCCTTAACTACCCAGACTTCTGCTATTTCTGTTGTTTTTATTTTTTAAGACTCTGGCAATGACACAGTTACTTTCAGTCTGTGAACACTGGTTAGAAATATTTTTTTTTAATCAAAATGGGAAAATTCAACCCCAATTAAAATAATCCTAAAATGAGTTGGGACTTTTAGAAGAAAAGTGTGTGTTCATTCTGCTTTCAAGCATTTTAAGACCTAAGCTGTTTAACAGATGACTAGTTTCATGAGAATGGGAAACAAAAGACCTGTAACCTCTGTTGAAAAACTCAGAAAAAGGACACAAGTTCTTCGAAAAGCTGTGTTTTAAGAAAAGTTCTTAGGAGACTGTTACTCAAATATGAGTTGCCAGCAGAATTCATAAGCTCCAAGTCTGTTCAGTTTTATGAGACTCTTGTTCATTCGTTTTATAAGGACAGTTAATTTTCAGCCTTGTCTGAGGTGTCGGGGCTGTCAGCTGTGAGAAGGAGGATTAGCAAGCAAGTCAGAAAAAACCTTCTCCCCAGTGTGTCTCGTGTGTTGTCAGTGGCCTTTCAGCAGAGCTCCCTTCCGTACAGCTGCTGTGCTGTGACATCATGGTGTGCTACAAATCCCTGCAGACTTTTGCTGGGTGATTTGCTGGAAATTTCTTAGTCCAGCCTGGTGTTAGTGCTTCACTTTTAACTATTTTTTTTGCTTTAAAGACTAGAAAATGTTTGTTTGGAAATATGAAATATTGATTTAGTAGATGAAAAAACCTGTGATGAATGTAACATTTTTTCAAGTTGCTCTACCAGTGTGATACTCTCCAAGATACTCTAGTAGTATTTTATGTGAACCTGAGTTACTGGTTAGTAGGAAACTATTACTTCAATGGGAAATTTAAGGAAATGTGGAATTGAAAGAACACAGTTGTTCACTAGATGTGGGGTTTTTTGTTTTCTTCTTGTCTGGAATAGGTATGTTTAATAATACAAGAGTTTCTATCCACAAAGAGATCAGCATAAGGATTTTTCACCTCTTTTTTCAGTCCTCTATTAAATAGTGCTTACAGGTTACTCTGAGAATTGTCTGAGGACTGAGGCTAACTTTCTGGATTTTTCCCTGTGCCTGTGGAGGTTGGTTCATTACATCTAAGTATTCTCTTGTTGATTTGTATCTGTGACAGCCAACAAATGGGAAGTCATAATGTCCATGTTGTAGAAAATCAATTAAAAACCAACAAGTTCAACAAATTCCTTCATCTCCCCTAATCAATACTGAGATTAAAGTGTCAGATAAAATCCTTTGGGTAGTTTGTTGCACCTGCAATGAAAGAAAAACATGTAAGAAAATTTTTTACTTTCAGGGTTTCTCATGGCTCTTTACAGCTACACAGTTATGAGAAACAAGTCACTTACCAGAAATTAAACATTATTGCTGTCAAACTAAATTACCTTCTATATACAGTGAACATCATGGTAGCACTCTGACTAACAGAGCATCTCAGGAATTTGAATGCTCTGAGGACTGAATTATATATAAAATTCTCTATCTTTTTAAAGTTAAAAATTTAGTCAAATCTGTTTTTTTTTTTTTGTTTGTTTGTTTTAAAGGCAAATTGATAATTCTGATCGTGTGCTATTTCTATCACTATCTGTGGTAGAATGGTAAATATAAAAATTGTGTAACATTGTTACTTTGTAATATGAACATTGAGATGCGAAAACTATTATGTTGCTCAAATAAAAGGACAAAATCCTTTTTTTTTTCTCCCTGCACTTACTGTTAATTTGCACCACTGAAATAAGACTTAATCTGCCTGGGGTTTTAGAAACTGGAGGATTGTTTTAAGGTCTCTTTTAGATTTTGATTGTAATGTTGAAGGTGCTAGCTGCTGTAATGCAAACACCCTGCCTTTGTGCTTTAACTCCAAGGGAGAGGTGTGAAAGTTGTCCCTGCAGGTAGTGAGCACGCAGAGGGGTCATGCTCTTGGTAGGTACAAGAACAAAAAAGAGCAGCTTACAAAACTCAGTGACAGATGACTGTTGAGAAAAAGATGCAGATAGTTGACTATAAAGTTATTCGAAATGCTTAATGGGGCTCCAGAAAGTTCTGCTGTTAGACACTGGCATCTTCCTGCTCCTTGTTATCCCAAACGACTCGGCATAGCTTTGTAAAAGGTTGTCAGCTCCTAGCTCCCATAGCTGTCTCTGCAAATAGTCTGGGTTGCTCTCTGGTTTGTTGATAAATTTGAGGGTGGAAAGCTTTCAAATTCCCCTGCCAGACTGTGTAACTTATAAATTAATTTAGTGACTGATTGAAAGGTAAACCTTTACGTTTAAACCTAACCCAAGATACAGTCACCTTTCCTATCCAAGAAATTCATTAGTCTTTGACCAAAAATACAGCTCTCATCTTGGCTGTGAGCCATATTTTAACCATGGCATCCATCTGGAAACACAGGAGTATGACTTTTCCCTGATGTCTTCCTTGCATTTTTCACGATTCCTGTTTTATGAGAGAGATAAGACAATCTAGACCTTTGGCCCCATGCTTTACAATACACCTGAGACATTCATTAGTGGTCCAGAAATTATTTGCGTGTCATATCTTACTGGTTAAATATCCCTTACTTACTTAGGGCTTCATGCTTCCTTCCAGTGCTTTAGACATTTATGCTAACCACCAAGGGAAAGCTTAGCATAAGATTATTTGGACAAATCAGCTTTAAAGCAAAGCTATCCAGAGCTTGCTCTAGTGGCAGTTTGTTTACTCCCTAAAATTCTTTTTCGTTTTTGGTGTTATGTCTTCAGCCAATTGGATTAATTTTTTAGAACTTATTTTAAATGAGTGTTTTCTTTCATCCTTATGTGTTAAAGGACCTACCAGTGTTGCCAATATTTTTCTGTTTTCCTTCTCCCTGTATGGAAGAACACATCTATTTTGTAGGCTGAGACTGGAGCATGATGGTTTAATGATAAGCAGTTTTGCAGTGGCTCTGACACAGCTCATGCTGAGCTGTCATTGGGAGATGAGACATTAAGCACCAGTTGCCCTCTGCAACTCACTGATAAGGAACCAGAGACACGCATTTAAAACTGACTTTACACCCTACTGCAGGTGCTTGTAAGCATTGTTCATGGCCATTAGCAGTACAGTATTAATTTTAGTAGAGGACACGAGGAAGAATGCTTCTGTTTTGGACTGGACGTGATTGATTCATGTGTATCTGCTCCATTTGGAAAAACAGTCTGATAAGAGTCTCTAAGCTGCACACTATGGCATCATTAGGACAGAAATCTGCCATATTTTTTTCAGAACTTTTTAAGAATTTATTAAGAAATCTGTTTCTTCTACGGCTTTTATTAAACACTGCAGCCATGCAGTAACACTTTTTGAGGCAATGCAGTCGTAAGTTATACAGAGGTGTTTGTCCGCACTTTGAATACCAGTAGAAGAGTGTTTTTTAACTTTGATTTAATGAAAACATTTCTGAACTTTCAGCACTGGCTCTACCAAGGTGATGAATTAGCTCTGAAGTGTTAAGTATCCTGTTTTGCCCATCTCTTTCATTTGAGAAAGAAAAATAACTTCTCCTAAAACATCTGAGTAGGGAAACTGTTTTTGTTCCTTCAGAGTAGAAAAGTAGCAAGCCTGGAGTGTCGCTGTTTCACTTTTTTATGGAAGGTTTTTTTCAGCCTTTTATTCCTAATCTTGTTTATTTACTCAAGTAGCTTCCTTTTTGATTTGATTATTTTTCATGGTAAATATTGAAGTTATTCATGAATCTTTATAATTCTGATCTGTTTCTGCAACAATTATTTTGAATTAAGTTACTGGTTGCTATGATTTGGCCAATTGGTTTGATATTTTAATTATTTAACTTTGAATTAAAATTAATTTTAATTAAATTTTTGAAACTGATATTAATGTGATTTGAAATTATTTTGTGGCTCCATTTTTGAGAAAGGGCTTCCTGTCCCAGTATCTTTTAATGTTGCCTTGTTTAGTTACAGTTGTTTAAAAACAACCAAATGCATCTGGTTGTATGTGTGAGCATTATAGTGTTGAGTGTGATTTTAAATTAGTTCAGTCACTGTTTCTGATTTTGGTGCTCCAGTAGGAAGAACAGCTGATTGTGTACTGTTTTCACAGCATTTTTGTAACTCAACAGAGGATTTGTTTTGAAATTTGTTATTGACATCAACATATGTGCAAAGCATTAGCCAGAGGGGTGGCTGGGATTTCCACTTAAATTAAAGCAGCAGTTTATGCCTCTGCCTTGTTTCCCTTGGACAATGCTCAGCCTCATGTTGAGTGAGTAAATAATAAATCTATTAAGCTTTCTTCTAAAGTAATTTCACTGTGTACTTATTTTATTTCTGACTGGTTTCTGACTTGCTTGCAGGCCATCAGACTGGCTCTGTTTTCCAATCCATCTGTACCACGTATATTTACAAGGTCTCTTTTTTGAGTTTTAGGAAGATATTAAGTCCTCTGTTAAAATCTTAGTCATCTGAAGTGTCAGATAATGAATTCTGAGCCTGCACATAGTACATATTTGTTCACATTTTTATTCTCATTTGGTCTTTTTGTGTCCAATCACTATTTTTGTGTAAATAATGCATGTTCATTTTTTATGGATGCAAGGAAGAAATATCAGTCATTTTCATTACAATCGCACAGTATTTGAAAAAAATGCAACTGAAAAATTTACTCTGTGTTTGGGGAACTGTGAAACAGCCTCTCTGGAAAAGCACAAGTCTTCTGTAGACCCAGGAACAGGAGCCATGTCCCTGTCACTTGCACAGCTTGCCAGATTTCTGAGCTGTGCCTGCTCCTACCCAACTTGCTGAGTTTGTATCTGCCTCTGGCCACTAATCCTTCACCAGTTCTGCAGTTTAGAGCAAGCCTTTAAATCCTCTCAATTGCTTTCTCCACCAACATATTCACCTTGAAAATGGAAAACAGTTAATGCCCTCACTCGGAATTTAATGATTTCTTTCAGTGTTACATGGAGGGTGCATAGAAACTAGAGCAATGGAAAAACAAACCTAGAAGGGATTAAAACATTCTCCTCTTGCTGCCCGTTGGTGTGGATTTGATTTAGTGGTGATTTTTCCTTTACAATGCCAGTGAGATATAAATTATCATGAGCTCTAAAAGGAAAATCTGCAAATCTGCAGAAAAGAGCCTGCAGGATGAAGTTTTCTACTGTTTAAAACAAAGCTGCGTCTTTGTTTTGTTTTCTTTGAAGGATCAATTTTGGTATATAGAATACACAGGTTTGCTCTCCTGAATCAAGTTATTGGAATGTTTGTTGGCAGTATTTGGGAATGTGTGCTTTAAACTGGTCAGCAGAATTTACCTGTAACCAATCTCTCAAAGATACTGCAATGCTTAGGATGCATTCAAGAAAGTGATAATTTGTTTTTAAAAAAGAGCCTTTCTAAACAAAAGCTGCTCTTGTAGGTGAATGTACAGGACTATTACATAGCTGGATAAAAAGCCTTTGGATCTTACTGGTGGAGATTTTAATGTGTTTGTCAAAATCTTGGGGTTTCATGCCCATACTCTGTGCCAGTGCAAACTCCTTAACACATAGATGCAATTTGCACATTTCTGATCTCATAATTCCGCATGAAGCTCAGTTTAGTAGTTGTTGTGAATTAGAAAAGGAAGGGAAAAATGTTGATTTTCAGGTTGGCGTTCGTTTCATGCCTTGGCAGTTTTGTAGGGACTTCGCAGTTATAAAACAGAGGCACTCTTTTGAAGGCCCGGTTTAGTGTCAGTGGTGGAATATCAATTACCTTGGGCTGAACCTTACGGTTTTCCTCTTTTTCTTCTGGTTCCTTTTTCTAGGAGATGAGGAAAGTGGGGGAGAGGAGGTGAAAGCAGGCTGAAAACTGTCATTCACCACCGTTGTACTAAAAAGCCTATTAAGCAGAGCCTAACAGCTGTATTGATTCCTGCTTACAGCTTCCCAGAGTGCCAAAAGGCTGCTACTGACTGATGACTTGGAGTTTGGCCTTCAGAGGAGCTCAGCACACAGGGACAAGCTGGCCCCTGTGCTCCCACTGCGGTGGGGAGTGGCAAGAGCCAGGCCACTGCCTGCTGGACAGAGGTGGGTGATGCTGTAGTTCTGCCTGGTTGGCTTTAATGAGAGTTTTTCCAGAATTATGAACCCTGTAGTAATGTTTTGCATTGCTAGCAGATAAGGGAGAAAAAAATCTCAACTTTTCAAGTCATGCATTTTATCTATGTCACTGTGGCACTGCTTGAAGTCACAAACACTCAAGCTCCCATAAAGTTGTATAAAAAGCCTTTCAACAGAAACTTTAGCATACTGACTTTCTTACCACATCTGAGACTATCCAAACAGAAATTCAGAAATGAAACTCCTGGGCCAAAACTGCATTAATACTGAATCACTACCATACAGGCAGTTGGCAGCTCAGATGACTAAAAATTAGCCAGGTACTGCAAAATTTCATTCAGTAATATCAAACAAAATAACCAATTATTACTGTAATAATTTCTCCTAGAAAGCATGAGAGTACTGAAATGCCTTAGAGCTCTATACTGGTCCTGTTCCCATCTCTCTTCTGCTCACATTGAATAATCTGGCTAGGTGACTCTTCCTTTACTTAGAGTTTGCCCATTTTCTATCAGAGTTGGTTTCGTAATTGGACATGCTGTGGCAACTCAAGGAGGTTTAAGTACCTCTTAAAGTAGTCACATTTCTTATTTTTTCACTTGTAAATTGGATATTTTATTCTGCATCAGTTATCCTCATTTCAATTTCGTGGGCTCTTTTCTTTAAATTTCTCTATAATTTATAATATGAATTATCTTCCTGTTGAAGGGCCATAACCACTTCTATCCCAGTAAAAATGTCCTGATGGAATGTCCTACGGTTGCATTTTTCAGTTGTTTCATTTGTTAAGAATAGAATCTTCTTAAATATTATATTCTGTCTTTTCTCTGACTAAAAATAACAAGAATTCATTATTATTTTGAATCAACATTGCAAAAAATCTCATGTACTCGGAAACATTTCAGAAAATTTTAAATTCTGAGTTCATTAACGAGTGAAGTAGAACATTGCTGGTATGTAAAAATATGTTCCTAAGAAGACAGCTATAAATTTGTTTGTGAAGTTCCCTCCACCTCTCCTCTGATCTTTTTGGATAAAACGCCCATTTTTGTCTGCCAGTTTATTTGTGTTCTCTAGAATTTTAGAGAATATGGGTAGAAATTAAGGAATGAATTCATATATATATAATTTTTCCATTAGAACTTATGTTAATTATTTACATTAATATCTGTATTTGGCAGTTTTTCAGTAGGACTGGCAAAATTTAATGTTTTCTTTGTTGCTTCCTATTCCTATTCAGACAGCATCATATTTTAAGATTAATTTGAGTTCAATTTTTGCCAAACACTGTTTTTTGTAATATTTTGTTTTGCAGAAGTCTTGACTAATTCCCACGTCCATATTGTCCAATGACAGTTTTAAGTTGAGCTCATTAAATCTCAGAATTCTTCTCAAAAAGTCAGTTGGTGACAGGGTGTTGATGAAATTTGTTAAATGTAGAAGTAAAATGAGTCAGTTTTGGGTTATGCAACCTGCAACTGAGCTTAGAGAACTCATTTTCATTCCATTTCACTTTGTAGGAAAAGATTTTGTCTCTGTTTCCTGCTTCACAGTAGATGTGGTTACCAAATGTTCAGGAAGGCATCTCAAGTAGTCAAAAGGTGAATGTCTCAATATATATAAATAGCTGTACATATTTGTAAGAATGTATTTTTCTTGTGCACAGCTGCACTTTTTTTTTGGTCAATGTTTTCCCTGGCTTATAAGTGGAAGAGGGAAAAGAAACACTATATGCCATGGGAAATGGATATCACCTGCTTGCATTAGCAAATATAGAGCAAGTTTTATCACTGGCCTCTAAGTATCTCTTTTATTGCTTCTCACTATTCTGTTCTGTCTAGTCCTGGGAGCATGTTCCTTCATATGCACTGTCATAGTCTTTGATAATACCAGCTATTTCATTACCAAGAGTGCTCTGACATAATTTTTTTGTTGCACAGAAAATCCAAATAACCTGCTGAATTGGTTTATGTTGCAAGATGATAGGTGGCGTGTAACTGTCACACACAAATTCTACAATCCTGTAATTTGTGTAGATAAGAGGGTTTAGCACTCTTATTCTGACAGAATAGGAACAAGTAAGAATGAGTTTAATACTTCAATGTGCTTGTATTTTTCTTTATCACATTTAAAATGTAGTAAAACCCTTTATTTTTATTTTTGTGAATGAAATTCTGTATGGATTGTACCAGAGAAAATATTACCAACCACCAAGTGACTGAAATCACCTTGCTCACAGGTATAAAGTTTTCAGTGTTCATATTAAAAGCTTTACACATCTCGTGAAGCTTAAGCAATGAAAAAGCCTGACAAATCCAGTACCTGAAAGCTAGAGAGAGCTGGATCCTTAGCTGAAGAAGTGATCACCAATTCCAGTGTAACCATTCCTTTGAAACTCCACATCTCTTTTTAAAACTACACAGCTCCCTCCAAAGTTTGAGATGTGGAATAGAAGCTAGGGGGAATTGTCTTCCATTGTCACCTCTGATGTAATCTTAAAATATTGGAATTTTTTTCTTGATTTCCCCTGGTGACTCTGGGATGATGTTCAATAATATTTATTTCAGTTGCAGTATCCCAGAGAACCAGTGAGTCACCAGACATATATGGTCCCTAATCTGTTTATGTCAATCTATATATATATATTTAGGGTGCATCTGAAGGAATAAGGCTTCTATTAAATTCATAAAATTTTTGAAAAAATATAAAGAAAAACCCTGATGGTAGCTAGGTATAAAATTTTTATATTAAGAGCATTTGTCTTATTAGGAGCACAGTGCAGGCAGTACAGTGCAAATTACAGTCTCAGCTCTGTCTGTGTATCTGCAGAAAATAGGCCTCTTGGTCCTCTTGTGAGCAGAACACTTTCAATCCAAAACTGCATAACATGAAAGAAACATATACTAGCAAGCAGAACGAGGCTGCCAAAACTTGTGTTTTTCCTGGGCCTGGGCCTCCAAAAAGGATATATGTTTTTAATTAGCCATGTGATGACAAGATTAAGAAGGCAGGCACTTCCTTTTGCTTACCATAGTCCCACAGCCACTCTGGGCAAAAGTATGGAACTTTTTTTGGGGGAAAAAAAAAAGAGAGTAATAATCAGATTTGAATTCCCCTAGTTACAGCTGAACGGTACACCAGAATACTCAAGGTACATTATTTGAGGAAATAAATTGATATAGATCCATTAAGTTAATTGAAGTTAAGGTAATTTAAACTTGCTGAGAATCTAACTCCTATGGTGAAAAACATGAGTGAAGTCCAACATGCTTTTGTGTGATTTGTTTCACTGGGGAAGGAATGATACCTCAGGGTTTCTCTTTGATCGCAATGGGGCAAATCTGCAGCTATTTCCATGCCTGTAAAATGCTCCAAGTTCCATTTAAGGCTGGACTAACATTATGAAATAGTCCTTTTACTGACTTTAGAGAAATAACCTTGGCTTGCAACAATTATACATGATATGTAAAGAACTTGATCACTGAATGAAAAGAGATATGGAGAGGCAGATGATTTCACTTTCATATAAATATTGATAATATATCAGTTGCTTGTTCTTACATGTCAGACTTTAGATACTGAATATCCTATGTCATTAAACTATATCATCCAATAGGTCTTGCTCTATTTCCCCCAGATAATTTTGGGTGGATCTTTGGAACATCCATTCAAATATCTGATTATTTTGCTGACTGCCCTGAAGTTCAGTTTCTACATCCTTGTGCTCTGCATGTACCCTTTTTTCTTTCTCCATGCTGGGAAACTGTTGTAAATTATTTTCTTTGGCTGGGTCAGGAAGTATTTTTCCATTTGGCTACTCTTTATTCCTGCTTTTCATTTGCAGAGTAATTTCATAGTTAGACACTAGGCAGCTGGTCTTCTAATGTGTGGACTGGCTTAGCAAATAATTTTATTATGTCTACAGTGCACCAGGTTGCATTATAAAGTTTCAGACAAGGCTATCTCCTTCCTTTCTCATTCATAGCTTTTAGCTACGCCTATGCAATTAAATGGGGTAGCTGACTCTCTGCACATCTTGATAGATACAAAGAGGAATAGCCTCTTCGGGTTCTAAGGGTGTTGTTTCAAGATTAGTTTAAGCCAATCTAATTGCAGGCAGCTCCTGTTGACCCTCATCATCCCTGCTTCTCTTCCTCCCCAGCAATATTTCCAGCTGAATCAGATTCTTGGCATGGTTATGTGTGTGTGCCACCGACAACAAATGGGAAAAAAGTCTGAAGAGGAGGGAGGAGGAAATGACTGGCATAGTCAGGACCTGGTCATGCCAAGCCAAGGCCAGAACAGTGCCCTCAGCAGTGCACACTCACCAGGGTGAACAGGGGAATTTTTGTCATTTGTGCAGCTGACCTTCATCAGCGCTTTCATCTCTCATCTTCTGGTAGCACACTATACATTAATGGCAGTGTTTGTTCTACTTTTTCAGATATGGAATCTTCTAAGACTCTGTAAGTTCTGAAAGGTATGCTAAGGTAAAGGGTATGAGTAGAGGTTTTTATGATTTCCAAGTTTATGTTGAAGACGGATTAAAGTGTTTAGTGTGAGATACAGCAAGTAATTTTTATCAAGTAGTATAGCAAATATATTTGAATGATATTTGTGATACTTTTTTTTTTTTTTTTTGCAAATAGTATAGATTTAGGACAATAGAATACAAAGACAAGACAATATAGTCATTATTATATTTCATGTCAAACTTTGCCTTGAGTTTAGAAGGGCCACTCCAGCATCTGCTTTTCTCAGTGGCTTCAGCAAGATAGTAATTTAGATTAAAAAAATAAGCTTTAATTCTGTTAAACAGCTCTCAAACTTTGAGGCATGCAGATACACCCTCCACATGTAAAGAAGCCAATTCCAATCTCCTTAGCATCAAAAGAAAACATTTTAGGCACATGTTCAGAGAAATCCTGGTCCTAGTCTTAGAGCCAATAGCAAACACTTGTCAATGGTATTTTGATTTTTTCCACTTTATGAATGCCTCCTGGTGACCCACTTAAAAGGATCCTCCAAAATATTTTTGGGCAATGCTGGAGGCTAAACTGGAGTATGGTTGTTCTCTCTATCTTCAGTAGGACTCCCATAACTACGTATATCTCTGAGCTATCTATTAGCATAGGATTTGGGCAATATGGATACAATAACTTTTAGAAGAATGACCGTTTCTGGCGTATGTAATCTCAGCAAATTAAAATTTCCACTAATAAGAGCCAGAAAACAATTACAATAGCAGTCTGTTTGCAAGGCTGAGACTCTCTATATCAAAGCAATGAATTGTAACTTTGTGAGGCTGATAATAGTGGGAAAAGGTTGGATACAGTGTAAATCGTGAGATTTTGAGAAGCTGTTGCCATTTAACAAAATATTCCCTCTCTGTTCTTTACATGCAAGAGCGGTGAGTAATCTGTATCTATAAAAATGGGCCTTTCTGTAGTTCTTTGCCAAGGTGGCTCACTTGTGTTGCTGCTGTACCTGTTCACTTTATGTCTGTGGATACCCTTTCTGTACTGCCATTAGCAAAACATGCTTAACCCAATTAATTTAATCTATTTCCATCTGGAAAGTAAGTAGGTAGCGTGTGGAGGGAATGAACTTCTATCAAGGCATAATTGAGAAATGCATTAATTGTTCTTGCCTAGCCATTTCCTCTCTCTATAATTCTATCACAAATTTGAAAAGACTGGCTTTGCCTTTTCTGCTGATAGAGACAAAAGTAGTTGTCCCTGGGGGTTTAAGAAGTGCTTTAGGATGTACAGTTGATTCATGTATGTTAGAGCATGTTCTTTTTGTCAGGACCTATTTCACAGTGCTCTTTGTCTGGTTGTACCTTGGAGAAGACCAGGTGCCCAGGCTGAGGTTACTTGTTTACACTGCCAGCTCCATTTGGTGTATTCTGTAGTATTTTTGCAGGAGACAGTCCACCACTCCCTCTCTATCGCTGCCAGCTGCTCACGCTGTTCCTCCTGTGTTCTTGAGTAAGTAAGTGTCTGTGTGATCACAGTCTGAATGTAGAACAAGGCACCTCATCCAGCCTGAGAACCAATCCTTCTTACTTGGCCAGTTTTTGATTGAATCAGGCTCCTGGTCCAGCCGCATTATGGTGGTGTGGTCTTTAGTTTCAGCCCAAGGTAGGAGCAAAGAACTGGAACAGATTGTAAGGCCACACTCTGCATGGCAGCTGATAATGATGTTTGATTAAGATAACTTTATAATCAACTTCCTAATCATTACTTTTACACTTTCCTTAAATACTAACAATCTTGAGTGCTCCAAGATGTCGTTTTGCTTCTGTCTCACACAAGCCTTTTGTTATCATTGTGCTAATGTGCATTTAATTAAAAGTACATTACTTTTAATTACTTTTTACAATGATTTTAATTGCAGGTGATTGCTTTGAAAGTTCCCAGTGAGAGTGGATATATGGTCTGTTTCACCAGAGTAATACGTTTCCTTCATGCTCTTTTCTTGCACTAGTGATGTTTGATTGCTTCTGGTGCTTAAATCCACATATTCAGATGGGTCTATTGCTTCTCCCCCCATCCTGCCCCCCACCCCCTTTTTTTCAATTCCATTGAGGTTGTTTATATGTTTATTCAGTGGTTGTATCTGAAGTTACTGAATTTTTCCTTTAGGAGTTCCAGCGCTCCGTTGTGAAACCCAGAAAGGAAGCAGGGATGGGCTGCTTCTCTTCGGAACATAGTGCTTGTTTTTTTAATACATTTTTCCCTGAGTGCCTTCCCTGTGATTCCATACAGCAACTCTCCAGCATTCAGCTGAAAAACAATTTCATATTTCCTTGCATTTCTCTGCCAGCACTACCCTGGACTCTGACTAATGTTAACCAGTCTAATTATCTGTGGCTTTCCTCATGAGCTTTCCATTTCCACTCAGTCCACAGAACAGTGTTCTCCAATGCACAGCAATTATGAGCATGATATATGAGACAGCTGGAAGAGGGTATTGAGGATGAAAAATTGAGATGGTAAACAACAACCACTGCTAAACCAAATGCATAGGAGGTCTCAACTTAGACTCTCTTCAAAACTGCCATTAAAATCATTGAGAATTCTGCTTGCATGTCCAATGCTTTGATCTCTATTCTTTGTTTATTAAGTCTGTGTTTGAACTTGGCTCACTGTGCTAAGATATTTGAAACACATAGCACTGAGTTGTCTTTGCTCTTTTGCACATGTCAACCAAGGCCAGCCTGTTTTTTTCCCCAACAGATGGAAACAAAATCTACATTTATATAAAGATGCGTGGAGAACCACATGAAGATTCTTGTGTGAATATGTCCTAAAATAACATCCACATTTGATAACATGGAGTGCAAGATAGAAGGGGTAGTGGATTTTTGCCCAGGTCCTGGGAATCCATGGTTTTGCACTTCTGAAAAAGGGAGGTCAAGACGTCCAGGTATTTGGACGTCTCATGATACTGTGTTTGCTGGATGCCAAAGTTATTTGTGAGCATCTCCTGCAGGTCCCCCTCAGCTCCAGCTCTTTCTAGCAAGGGATGAACAGATCCCAGAGGATCAATTACTAACTTCAGATAGGCAGTACTCCTTCTTGCTTTGCTTCCATTTGTGCTGAATTTCATGATTGCTCTTACCTGTTTTATAGGAATATGTAAGAGAGGTTTCTCAACTTTTGTTGGTCTCTGACCTCTTCTACTCTTGCTGTTACCTTTTCATAAGGAGTCCACAGGCAGAAGGCAACACAACCGAGGTAGATAGGCACATTTTCTGAAGAGATTGTGCATGTGCTGTATGTGTCAAACAGATTTGGTATAGAATTTGCTGATTTTAGAGAAATACTGGGATTATAAGGTATACACATCAAAAGAATAGTAGCAAATCATGGAGAAAATAAGTAATGCAAAGGCCATTGTTTATTAAATTAAATATATTTTGCATTATTATTTGAATATTTCTGTTGCTATGAGAAATACAGAAACGAAATGTGGGACAAATTATATGTTGAATAGTTAAGTGTGTGGTTTTGGTTTTTTTTTATTTCTCATACAGAGCTTTACATTTATCTTATTTTTGTTTCTTTTACCTTTTCTATTGTGTTAAAATGAATAGGATTGCAGTCATTTAATTGTTACTAATCCCTTAATTACGCAACCTCATACCCAATATAGCTGCATATCTTCTTGATCCAGGACTACAAATATGCCCCTGAAAAATAAGTTCTCTATATTTTTGGCTGTTGAAGTAAGTGTGTGTTTTTCAGAATTGTTAGGTAATGTTATGTTAGTATAACATTAAGATATGTTATTATCTTTTAAAAAAAGCTTAGGAAAAAAACATTAAAAAGATTAATCTACAAACTCCTTATTGTTAAGAAATAAATCTTTAAAGAACCCAAAATCCTAAAATATTTTTTAGGGTAATTTGTGGAAAGACCTGAAGCTGGTTGAAATATTCCAAATAAACGAGAACGTTGTTACAAAATTAGAAAAAATGCCATCTGTTTTGCAGTACATTTTGAGGTTTTTATTTTGCCATTTAAATTGCTAAAATAAATGTTATTTAGTATCAATGGCATTATTTTGTATAATGTTCCAAAACATGAATATATATGTGAAAGAAATTAGCTTTTTGTATTTTTATTCTCAGTTCCATTTAAAATAAGTAAATTAAAAAAATAATTAGACTTCTTAGATTTTCATGCAAAATACAGATTCTATTTCTTCAATGTTTTTAATTTGAATTTTATTACCCATCCCAAGTCTGCAAGTAATATCTGCTACAACAGTGCCTGCCAGTTTGGATTACCTTCTAAACTCTGCTGCAACAGGATCAAGTTTTTGGGAAACATTTAGGGAAAAAATGAGTGGTTTCCATGGGCTCAAACTGTGACTCACTGTGATCATCAACTTAAATAGATACTTTTTTCATGTCTTAGTGACATTGGTCACCTTTGCCATTCAAAGGAGATTTGAGGATGCTTGTAGTGAGGTCAAGTGATACAGGACTGAAAAAATATTGACACTTTAAGCTCTTCACCACAGCCCCCTGTGTGCACACACAAGTGAGCATTTCACCTCTAATACTGTAAATGTGCCTCCAGTCTCAGTGGAGAAAGATGTTACTTGAGAGCTGGTGATGGAATGAACACAAATGAGCTGTTGAATGAGGCTATGGGGTTGGAGGGTGCCTGTTCCCAGTTTTCCAGGAGGCTATTGGTTTTGATTGCCTGCAGAAACAGGAAGATTGCACAACGTTTAATCATCTTCTGAAAGTTGTTTTGCAAATGTTAAACCTAGGAACCAAAATTCTGCTGCCTCATTTGTCATGTAAGGAATTAAGTGTTAGTGAGCTGCAAAAAACATCTCCTACTGCTCAGAGACAGTATCAGAGTGTAGCAGCAATAAAATACAATTCTGTGTTTAATAGTTTTGGAGGGACAAAGGACCTACTGTGTTACAGTCCTAGTTTAGACCTATGTTTCAGTTCCCCTTTTCAGCATCCTGCAAGTTATAATAATGCTGTCAGTTCCACTGAAACTGAAGGTAGCTTTTGTGGGTTTTACATGGAATTAATAGGGTAACAGAAAGTCAGCATATACAAAATTTTGCTCTTCATTTTATTCTGTGAACAAAGAAGAGTTTCTGCAAAGAAATAAGAAAATGAAATTAATGTTACAGCACCTGATTCAGTTACCTCAGGTTTTCTTGTGGGAAGAAAAAAAAAAGAGTACTTTTATGACAAGTATGAATTACTTAACCCTAACTTTTTCTTGAATCATGCCCACTAATGTCTGTTTTAGACTTTATTTTCTGATTTTATTTATTTATTTCCAGGCTGAAAAGATTAACCTCTTGCATTGTAAACAACCACTGAACCTTCTGAAGAGATTTCTCATCTGGGCTGTTTTGCTGGTGAGTTGCTTGAAGCCTGATGCTATAAAGATAATAGAATTAGGAGACCTAGCAGGCCTCATTATTTTTAATTACTATTGCTGCTGCTCACACACTACATGTAATTCAGTAAAGCTGGAGTGGAGTGAGGGGGGGGACCTAACAACTCTGCATTTCAAAATGGGTCATCATAGAAGCAGCAGTTGTCAAATCTTTCTGTGAATTATGTGTTTTTCAGATGTATCATTCTAATATTGTGAACAAATCTCAGAAATTCAATAAAGCGAAGAAGAAAAGGGAATGTGGGCCTTAAATAGGTCAAAATCTAAGTACCTTCAGCTCGCTTTTTGGTTCATTTATCAAAGCAAAATCAATTGTTATTATTAGCCTATTATCGTCATCCTTCCAGTGAGCTGGGTTCATTTTAATCAATATTTCTAATTAAATTACATCAAATGCAGTTTTAAATTGTAGCAACCTAGCTCCATGTAGGCTAAATTTATATGCATATCTTTATCTATTATTTTCATTCTCTCCTTATTAATAAGGTATTTCTTTACAAATAAGCAATAAGCAGCTGTGTTGAAACAGTTATACATCAGAGTTGATAGTGGACCACCTGCTATGTTGAAATGCTGTTTGTCTTTTATTTTTATGGACTGTATGCTTTAAATAGCTCTGAAACTGCCATTGAATTTTCCGGTCACAGTGCGGAGAGACTGAAGACCAATGCTCTGGGCCATGGTTTTCACTGGCTCCTTTTGGCTTGTAAACTAAGTATTCATGGCCATGGATACAAATAGAGCAAATACCATTCCTTGGTGGTTTCTTTTCATCCTGTAAGTATCTGCTCTGCTCCTTCAGGGTTTGTCTGACAGCTACGAAGCCATGTATGCCTCAATGTTCTGATTTCCCTCAAGTTGGTATTGCTGCTTTGTGAATGCAGTGCTAAAAGCAAAAGTAGAGTTAGTCTTGCTTTCATGTCTTCCAGAGAAGGGATTTTACAGCTTTGGAGAGAGCAACAAAAATACACTTTCTTAATTTGTTGGAGTATTGTTTTATTGTGGCTGCCCATTAAAAGTCTCTACACATCATCCTTCTCTTCCCTTATATTAATACAAATACAGTAACTGTGCTATGGTTGAGAATAATAGTTTTGCTTCCCTGCAGACACTAGTAAATCATGCAATAGCAGTTTCCATAAGACGTACATTCCAGGATGATAATGTGGTTCTAATTCAAACATTCATGACTTGGAAGTATTCAATATCTCTGTATCTGTCCTAGTTTATGGCAGCAACAGAAGTCTTACCTTCATGGTGTGTTTCATAAGCACGTGCATGTTGGGTAGGTGTTTGCACACATATTTATGCACGTGAGTGTTTGTATATATAAATCAGAAGCCTTTCTGTGGTGGACAGTGAGGAGATTACTGGGAGAAGTCTACTCTTGTTGCCTGTGTATGGAAGTCAGCCTGAACAGTGAGGTCAGCAAGGACATGCTCAATACTACATCTTTCCAAATAATTATTTTGTAGTTTAATTGATGTGACTCTATGGCCATATTTTGAATTTAAATATAGTTCTGATTCTTAACTCTTTTACTTATTTACTTACTTATTGTAGCTGGTCATCCAAATATTTCTCTTGGCAATGAATGTATAAACTCAGAACAGTCTAACTTTCTGTGGCTCTGCTCTCCTGATGACACTTTTGAATGCCATCTCTTAAATATGCAATTTCTGTGTTTTTCACTCTGACAGGCTCTTTTGTCAGTTTTGAGTCCCATATTTCCTCAAGTGTATATTCTGAAGCAGATGCAGTTTTCAGTAATACTCTATCATAAGGGAGCTTAAAAACATATAACTAAAGTGACCAGTACCCTAATGGGAACTGAAGTGCAAGTAACTGTATCACAATGTTGTTATGCTTACTTCCATGACAGTCGTATGTGTGGTCAGTATACATGTGTGGAGTGCAAAGCAGAAAGTAGTTTAAAACTGAAACATGCAGAATCTTTAAATGTTTCAAGGCACATTCAATTCTTTCTTCACAAAGTTTCTCCATTCTGTTTCTTCTTAGGAAGCATTCTGTACAATCTAACATACCCACAGACTAAATTAGGCAGGTCTCAAGAAGAAAAATGTATGGAAATATATCTGAAGGCACCTGTTTCTGTGCCTCCCACCACCTCCTGTTTTGGAACGTTTTAAAGGATTTACAAAGTTCTTAAGAATGCCTTCCCATGTGGTAGAAAACATTCCTTCCAATAATAAGTTCTCCAGTGCTTACAGTTACTCTGTTATCACAAGTGTTACAGGTGTTTTTTAAGGACTGAGTCCTGTGATGATAAGAATTTTAGTGTTATATGTATTTTAGAGTACTTTCTTCATCCATAGAAATGAAATATGGTGCTTTCTCATGTGATTGTAGTCTGTAATTTAGAAAATTATAGTTGCTTGTGTGTGAATTAATCTTAACACTCAGTACTTTAAAACCAGAATAATCAAGAGTGCTAAGTGAAACACTTTCCCTGTAAAAGCTGATTCATGATTTTGTCTAAGCTGCTTAAACACCTCTTTTGCATATTCCCAACATATTCCTTATACTGTACTGTGTATTTTAACTAAGCTGTTTCTGATTTATTGTATACACACCCAAACTAATCAAAAGATATCAAAATCCTTCCAAATTTTTTTTGGTGGGGGGAGGAATCTGTGAGGATGAAGAGAGTATATTATAAATACTTAAAGATATAACAAGTACCACAGGGCTCAAACCTTAGCCTTTTAATCCTGATTTCAATAGTTGCATACACATGGAGTCCTTCCCTCTCATTTCTCCTTTTACTCTGCTGATGGGATGTGAGGTGACTTCAGTGATAGAGGAAACCTATGAGGCTTCTAATAAATGCAAAACCAGAATCTTCTCTGTAGTGATATCCTAGGAGAGTAGAATTTCACTTGTAGGTCAAAAAAGGGGTTTTGCCACTGGTAGTCAGTAGTGTTTTCTGCAACAGCTGATGCTTCTGACTCTTGGCCCTCCATCAGAGGGTTCCTTAGTACATGTTGCCCAGGTGAATGAATCAAATGGAGTCAACACAAAAGCCAGTAGGTTCTCACTGATTTTTTTTCTTTTTGTGAGAACTTGTTTTTGTTGTAGCTGTGTAAGACAAAGACTT
This sequence comes from Entomyzon cyanotis, assembly GCA_024500445.1. Taxonomy (NCBI): domain Eukaryota; kingdom Metazoa; phylum Chordata; class Aves; order Passeriformes; family Meliphagidae; genus Entomyzon; species Entomyzon cyanotis. The sequence continues at coordinate 24,512,476 of JAKEPQ010001000.1, forward strand.
GATTTTTTTTTTTTTTTTATTTCATTTTTAATATATGGATCTTAAAGCACATTCAGAAGAAGAGTTAATATAACTTTTCCTGACTGATGTAGTTACAAAGAGGTCATGGCACTGGGCAGATGTGACAATGAAGACAGCAAGATAAGCACCTTTGAAGTATAGGTTTGGCATAGGACAAAAGACATTTGCTGAATCAATCTTTGTCCAGTTACCCATGTGCTAAAACTGGTGTCCTGTTGATGTACTTGTCATGGTAATCAAGACTAGATATGTCATTCCCTGTCTTGCACTTCACAGTGCGCAGACATGCTCTTGTGAGCACAACTGAAATCCTGCGTTTGTAAGGAAGGCTGTTGATATGGAATATGGACTGGAGTTCATTTATGTGGTGGAGGGAGGAGTAGGAAGAATAATTAAAATTTTAGTACTGCATGTGATGCATCCTGCTAGGAAAATAGCAACACAGTGAGTTCTGCAGCATTCCCATTCATATCACAGCTGAACAAAGTCATGGCAAGGTGAAGTTTTATAAAATTTCATTCTGTATTGTGGACAGAAAAAAATACTAGAAAAAGAGTAGAGACAAAAATGTATATTAATCAGAGAAAGGATGTTCAGTGCATGACTATTTTCCCATTCCTCTGCTTCTGCATTTTTTTCTTCCAGGCTTTCAGATGCTGGGGTGATTTTATGTTCATCTTTATTTCAGAAGCAATTTAAATACAGATTTGCATGTTCATTTGTGTCTCAGGTTAATTAAAGGTCAATATTTTGGAAGGGATTAAGGGGTATGTGCAGTTTCCATGGGATGAACCTCAAAAAGATTTCAGTGATTTATCTTTCCATATGCATGTGTGTGTGCATATAAGGTATGGTAGTTAAACATCTATTACAGAAAACAGCACCCTGGGGACTTGGGTAATAGATCATTTTAATGTATGAATAGGTTACATCCCTAACTACTAGTTGGGAAGGGTTACTTCTTATGGGAAGGGGGCTAAAGTAAATGGCCAAGAAAATTTATAGTGTTGCAATTCAACAAAAATATTGATTAGAAGATGAGGAACTCCATTTTTATAAACTTAATCAACACTGATTGTTTGATTTCAGCTAGTAGACTGTCAGGGAGAAGAAATAAGAGCATTGAGCCTGGAGTGGTTCAGGGGGGAAAGGAGCTAGCAATATTCTAGGGGGGGGAAAAAAGTACCAAAACCCTAAATCCAAAAGCACTAATGTAACTTTCCAGAAGATTCAATGGCTAAAAATTTAATAGGGATAGAAACTGCCTAGGTTTTGTTTTGTTTGCACTGCCATATAGTTGCCTGACTGGAAATTATATTTCAACAAGCAACTGCTGTATTTATTGGCTTATATTTTATTTTGCTAATATTCTGCTAGTGTCCTGTATTTCCATAGTAATCATGTAATAATCCGTTCCACAAAATAGTAGGTTGCCAAGATCCATTTAGAGCCGTGAGTGCCGTGGCCAAAGGTCAGTGCTGGGGGAGCTCTGCTCCTCAGTCTGCAGGTGCCACTTGCGTCACAGCCGTTAAGCATGAAACTAAAATAAATTTCACTGCATCTTTGCAAGCTGGCAAACACAGGAGCCACCTCAGCAGAAAAAAAGACAAAAACTGGCACATGCTGTGAGCCTGTGTCTCTGCTGGACAGAATCTGAAAGAAGTTTTGAAGAGCCTGTAACTCTGGTTGTATCTCCAAAACCAGCTGTTGTATTGTCTCTGCTGCCACCATTCAGGTCTTCTGTGCTGCATTTGTGTACTGTGTTTGGAGTGACTTGCCAACCACAGTCTGAAGAATTTGTTTAATTCAGCAAGGTTTCCAGTGGTATCAGAAAGTGTCTCAGAGTGGGCTTCTGATTCTGGATTTAAAATGGCAAAGTGTGGCTCCTCCTCAGCACGTGATCCACTATGACTCTATGTTTTCATTGCCATGCTAGAGATTCTGTTCTACCTCCTTGTTTGAAAAGTTGACTTTCCTTCCCTCATTGGTGTCACAGAGACGATGAACTTTTAAAAAGCTTTTCTTCCTGAACTTGAGATGATTAATCAGGAGGATGACAATGCCTTTGAGGTAATTTAGTGAAAGGGCATCCAATTAATCAATGTATCAATTTTTAAAAATTAGTTGAATACCAATTATTTGTCATAACAATCTTGGTTACTTCAAAGTAAAAGCCTAATTCATGGTGAATTTAACAAAAGGGAATAAAAATACTAAACCTGTTTGGCCCTTGGGTTCATTTTAAGTTACAGTTTTATAATTAAGTTGTGTTTGGTTCTTTATATGAATTAGTTGCTATTTTTTCTTCAGAAAATTGTATCCTTATTGTTTCTATTCATCAGTGATTTACAAGCACAGTGGTATAAAATTCTGGAGTACCACTGAATGGCTCAGCCTCCCAGGATTCTGTCATACTTGTCATAAGTACTCATCTTTTACCTGAAAGCCTCATGTGCTTTCAGGGCCCCAGGCTGAGGGCTCCCTCCCTTGGCACAGCTATCTGGAGCAAGAAGGAAGCTGAAATTTTGCTTGGAGGTCCTCTCTCTTTTAAATGGTCCCTGGGCTGGGGAGGGATCCATGGCTCCGAAGAGAGGTAAGGAGCTGCTGCTGAGGGTCACCCTGTAGGACAAGAGCTCTCTAGGATGTCTCTCACCCACCCTGGGAGCCAGGAAAGCATTTCTTCCTGCTCTCATGGGCTTTCTTGGTTGTGGGTTGACTGCTGGATCACTTCAGTTTCCAATTCCTTCAAACTTCTCTTGGGCAAGATGACCATTACTGAGTGCTTTTAATTTGACATTTTCTTCAGAAGCTATCAGCATCCTGGGAAATAACATCTGTCAGGGAGGTGGCAAGCTGGGAATTGGGTGCCTGCCCAGCCATAGCATAACGAGGCTGCAGGGCACAATTGACTGGAGTGAACAGGGAAATTTCTGAGCCATTGATCCACGAACCCACATAATGTGTGAAATTGGAAATGTAGCCTGTCAGAAGAAGCTAGCCATATATTTTTAGATTATCTAAAAAAACCCAGTACCCTTAACCATTGTTCAATAGAAAACATTCTTCATTTCTTTTTTCTGAAGACTGTTTTGAGGGGGGTTTGGTTGTTTGTTGTTGTTATTTGGGGGGGGTTGATTGTTTGTTTTGGTGAGGAGTTTTTTGTTGGCTGTTTTGTTTCGGTTTTTTAAAATTATTTCCTACTGATAAAGATTGTAATTTTTCCTTTTAAAAATCATTTTAGTAGACCAGCTTCTCTCTCATGTCACATAGCTTTGTGTGAGTACATATACATTCATAGTTGTTCACATAAATGTTTTTCAAAGGCAAACACAAGGTAGCATTTTGCATTATACTTCTGGATGGTAGATTCAAACTCCTGGCAGGACAAGAAAGTGTGCAGAGACTTGTTTAACACGCATTGTCACCAAGATAAATGAATGTGTAATGGAAGCCTTAGGAGAAGTCCAATCTCTTCCTATTTACTTTCTTACTATGCTTACAAATATCTCTTGTCTTCAGTGGAATTATTTCTGATTAGCATGTCTGTGAAACAATCCTAGAGGCCATCACATATTCCACTTTTCTCATTTTCCCCTCTTTTTGGTGGGTTATTAGTGCACCAGTTCTGTAATTCCTAACAGAGGTTTCCTAGTGGCTGTGAAAAGTTTGTTGGAATCTGCAGCATGCCTGCTTGAAGTAGTTTCTCATTCTGTGAATGGATTTTTCTGTCTCATTTTCCAGAAGAATATATGAAATAAGGTAGCTAGGCTGGGACAGCACCTTTCAGCACAGACACCTTCTTGTTTAGTTCATCCTCTCCTACTGAGCAGTAGCAATTATCTCTTGCATGAAGCTTTTTGTCTTATTAGGTATGAAGAGCACATTAGCTATTCAGAAACTGGAATATTGCCATCTCTACCTGTGGAGGAGGAGAAAGAAAGGCTGTTTGGGCATTGATTGCATTTTAGTGTTTGCAATCCTCTTCAAATTTGGGAGATATTCTTTTCTGCTATGTGCCAGTCTTCTGCCAAAGCCTTTTAGTGTACAAAATTCAACAATTTTATTTTTTCTCAGCATAAAATTGAATTGATGGTCCCTACCTATAGGTTTTCTTTTTTCAGCTATACACAATTTGAGAAGTGTTTGTATTCCTAGATATGAAATAAATATGAACCTATGTTTCACAAACTATTTAGTAGCATCTGCCTCTTAAGGAAAAAAAAACCTTCACCTTTACTACATGTTTAGTATCACTAATGGTAATTGCAGAGGGTATTTAAAATGAAAGATTTTCCACGACCCTCACAAAAGAGTAAGCAGATCATTCCTGTAGGGCCTGTTAACTTTTACACAAATTTGAGAAGAAAGTACAGTTAAAGACTTTCCATTTGTCTCTGACATGAGAAACAAACTAGAGTTTGAAGTCACCTGGTGGTTTAAGGAGTTGGCTAATGTAAAATGAAAACTAATGAACTCTGCTGCTATTTTGGTAAGAATTAAAAAGTGAATCAGATCGTTAGCATATATGGATTTTCCTACCATCTGAGTTTCCCCACTTTTGATTGCTGAGGGCAGGTGTTTTTAAATGGAAGTCCTTTAAATATTCTGTATTCTTGGCAGCAAACTAATTAACTAGAAAAATCTAGAAAGTTACGACCTAATGTCCCACTTTATTGCTTATCCAAAGCACATTAAAACCAGTTGCACAAGAATAAGACCAATCCAATTTGTGTCTAAAGTTTGCTCTGAAGAGCAAATATTGCTGTTTAATTAAAGTTATTAAATTTATTGAAAACAGAGAAGAAAAATGTCAATGAGATAGCCTCTAAATACACTCAATCATTCAACTAGTGAAATTTTAATACATATTATTAAGGATAAGTAATAGGAGAAAGAACCTTTGGTGAGAAAAGTTGTGACATTTCCCTCATTGTGTACCAGCAGTACTCATACTCTGTGGCACATGAAGGGAGAAAAGTTGTGCTTCCAAACATAAAGATATTTACTGCAATTATAATCTAGATAGAAAATCAACAAGATACCAATGGAGTTCCTCGTAATTATTTTATTTAAACTTCATCTTTGAACTTTTCTTATATATGCAGCCCAGCTGAAGCTTATTTGTGCACATCTCTAGCCCATAGTCTTCAGTCCTTCTATAAATATTAATTTTAATGCTATCTCAGTGTTTCAGTATTGCTGCTTCACGTAGGAAATTATGTTCTTCATAAATTACATAATTTTTGTTATTAGCCTCATATGAATAAGTAGATTTGCCTGGATTTTAAAATGTTCAGTTTTGCTTGAGAGGTTAAGCAGTAATACTGATTTCTATTATTTATCCCTTTCCCAATAACATATCAGACATTTTGCAGATGCAGAGCAAAACTGCTCCTTGCCTCAAATACTTTATAACTTAGGCTACTTTGTTTTCAGTTTTAACGTTCTCAGAAAATACTGAAATAACTTTTCCAAAATAAAACATTTCAAACTTGTGTTGCAAATTCAGCTAAAGACTTTCTCAGAGCTAGCTGATTTCTGATAGTAGGATTATTTCTCACATGAAATCAAACAAAAAGGGGGACTCACAGGGCCATGTGGACCTTTTTTTGGCATATTTTAGTTGTTATTATATTATCCATTGGTATAGCACTTTTATTCAGGTGGTCAACAGGGCCTGTTGGGCCTTTTTTGATGCTTTTATATATGCTTTTGTTGTTCCATCCTTGTAATCCGTGAGTTTCCTCCTTGAAGGGCAGAGAGTCAAATTCCAACAGCCTTACATGAAGACCATCTAATATATGTCAGATGAAGGAGACAGGCATGTGGACCCTGGCTAAGATATTCATTTATTGTTGTTGGAATGATTCATCATTCTGTCTGATCTTGCCCTCTTAGAGTCCATGTCATTAATGAACATTGTCATGACACAAAATCAAAACTAATTTCATTTTGTAAGGGACACCCACAGCTGTGACTCTTGCTGTAAATATGATCATGTTGTTTTTCTGTCACAATGATGAGTAGATGTATGTAATGTTAATAAGATAGCCTTTCTAGCAGTGATAGGGGAGGAAGATTTCAAGCTGCGATGTGTAAAGCTTGGAGTTTATCTAAATGGTCCAAGCAAGAGATTTCCTGCTATTCATCATATTGAGATAGTTCACAAATCAGGTGGAGTGTTCTTTGCTTAATTTGAAACTGTTGGATTAGATATTTAAAAAACTAAAGTCAATACTATGAATCATGAAGGAAGCCGACTATAAAGCTTTTCTACACCAGAGCAGGAGGACAGCTCTGGAACTAAAATCATGCACAGGATTTATCAGTTCGCTTCAGTTATTTTTTCAGCACTCTTGTAAAAGAAAGACGGATTGCTCTATGATTACCATGTGTCACAATGGCAACATAAGCAACTGAAAGGTTTAAAGAGAAAGATATCCTATCACCTTTGATAAAATCATCATTGAAATGTGATAAAGGGAATTTATCCCCTAGTTCCCAAGGTAGTTTATTCATTTCTGAAGTCTCCTATCGTCAATGGGTGAATTACCATGTTATAGTATAGAGAGGGACAGAAAGTTAAAAATGAGCAAAATCTCCCATGATCCTACAATCACAGCTAGCCATCAACTTTTGAGTAATTAATTGACATGGGAAAGACTTGCTTTTTCTGTGGAAATCTTGCTCTCACCTGCTGCATGACAGTTTTGTTAGCATTAAGCACTTTGGACAATATAGCCAAATTAAATCTGAATCTCTATATTATTTCACTGGTGCTTTTTGAGGACTAGTCTTGAACTCAAACCTCAATTAGGCTGCTTGGATTATTCTCTAATGGAAGCAGATCCATTTTGGCTGCTTTTTTTTTCTTGTCTTTGATGACTTTATTGATTACATGTAGTATTATTTTTATGGTTGTGTTCGGTTTTTTGTTTATTATCTCTACTTCTGACCCGAATATGGAATGGTTTGGCACATGAATGGGTCAGCTGACACAAAACAAACACAAACACACACAGAAAGGCAAGCAAAAACTCCAACAAACAAACGAGCAAGCAAGCAAGCAAATAAAAAAAAAAAAAGAAAACCACCACACCAAAAAATTCTACAAACAATCCCCCCCGCCCCAAAACAAATACCAAATATCATCTCAACAGCAACAAAGCCCCTAATTTTTTCTCTTTATTAAGTTAGCCACTTTTGTATTCCATTGTTTTGAGCCTTCTCATTTGCAGTTTGTGGCTGAAATGAACTGTTGGAAGTAATTGTTTCTGTTCATTCTCTCATTACAGCATTTCCATGCTTTGCCTCTGTCATACCTCAAACAAAGATTTGATTTCAAAACCTTTGTAACCATTATCAGAACATGAAAGGGTATCATTTTGGTAGGTTAGTATTAACTATTTCAATCCCAACCCCTTCTTGTTTTTAGGTTATTGCTGTAAAAAAAAAACTAGTATTAGTCTCAACCCTCCACTAGAAAGAAAAAAAATTCTGGGAAAATTTTCATTGTGTTGTTTTGGAACTCATAAAGGTTAGAATTCTCTTACAGAAGCAATCATCAAAACTTTTAATCTAGACCATGAAAAAGGTGCTCTTGTTAAGCAGTTTCATTTTCTCTTGAATGTCCTATAGTCTTGTGAACTAGGTTATTGACTACCATGATTAAAGACAAAGAAAATAACTATTTAGCTTCTAATGTAAACAGGCTGTAACTACCTAGTAATTTTGAGAGCTGAAAATTTATATTAAAAAAAATGTTCTGGATCTGTGGTTTGTCATTCTGGAGTTGCAATGATAGTGTTGATCAAAAGGCATTCTTGATCTCTAAGGATTGGTTTTATAAGTTTAAGCTTTCAAATATGCTTAGAAATAACGGAGTAGGAAGAAAGAATGGTACTCCAAGTGGCAGGTGTAATGGTCTACAGAGCCCTTAAACTTCCAAAATAAACTTTAAGAGTATGATAGATGAGGAAATGTGAATGTAGAGTAACATGACAGAACTTGTTAAGTTCTGTACTGGCCCTGTTCTATTAGACTGGCTTTTGGAAACTCTTAAATTTTAAGACTGACTCTTAGCATAAGTGTTCACCTCAGGATAGATGCATTGCCTCTCTTTGCAGGCTTCTGTTTGCAAGGACATTATGATTAAGACTGGGAAACTGAGAAGCACCATTTAGTTACTGTGCCCAGGCACCTCAGTGGGGAAAGAAATGCCCATCTCTTCCCCCTACAGGTTAAGCTCTGTCCATGCACATCACCACCACCAAGCAGTGCTCTCAGTAAAACAAGGGGAGTTTTCTCTGTCTTTGTTAGTTTAACTTCTTTTTAGTAGTTTCTGTTTGGGCAGATGTTCACGAGAATGTTTACTATATTAACCACTGTTAATCCTAATTTCTCATATTCAAAAATACTTTTATATTTTTCCCTTCCTCCTTGATCTCTTTGCATGGTGTAAAGGTGAATTAAGAATATAAAGCTCTAGCTGGCCAAAAGCATGTTATCTTCTGTTTGAGGTACTGCTTGTCATGAGAAAAATCCAGATTGCTTGTTAGTACTGAAGTTTGAACTTTAGAGGAAACAATTACCCTTGTTAAAAGAACTCTGTTTAATGTACAGTGCGTAATGAGAGGACAACAGGGAGGATCATTTCACTACTTAATGGACTACAATTAAACTTAAAGCAAACTTTTGTCCTCATTTTCACCAGTGTAACAGAGACCAGGATTTTCCTCCTATGAGTGAACAAAATATGAAAGGTATAGCTCTGCAGCTGCTTTGTTTCTGTGGAAAGTTTCCTGACAGTGAAGTACTGTGCAAGAAGCAGCTGCAGAATCAGGCCCTTTGTACACATGCACTTGTGGTAAGCTTAAAAGAAATAGAATGGGACCAGCAAAATGGCACTTCAGCTCAGAGAAAAATCCAGCGTCTTCCATCTGCTCCCTGATCTTGCAGCTGCAGTGAATTATGATGTGCTGTCACATTTATAGGGTGATTTCATCAACTGATTTATTTAATTAATTTAGATTTAACATTGTACAAAGGGTATGTGATAAAGTGGTGTAACTCTTTCCTCAGCCACCACACCAGCCAAGATTTATTTTGAGTATCCTCTGCCTCACTGTGTCCTCCCTTGTGCTTTTCAAGCTGCAGCCAAGGGAGAGTTCGAAATAGCTGAATGGACCTAGAGCTGCTTAACTAACAGTGCTCTGCTAGTGCAGTGTTATGATGCTAGAGTTGAAACATCCATAAAGTTCCTCCAGCAAAAAAATATCTGTCACACTGGTGTATCTCTAGTGACTCCTGAGTGTGCACAATGTTTCAGGCAGAATGGATGCACCTGGGGCCAGATGGTTGCATGGGGTGTTAGCAATTTTAAGAATATGCTTCTTTAATACCGTTCTTGGATAGAATTTTGAAATGGTGTAGACTGCACTGTGTGACTTTGTTTCTGTAGAACAATGAAATCTATAGGTGTTAATAAATAAAATCAGTAGCATTACAAATCCACTCTTGTGATTTGGTGTCATGCTGGTTGCAAAAATAAGGGATGCTTTCCTGTGATGGTTTCAATAATCATAGAACATTTATATAATGCTAGTATATAATGCAGATATGGGGAAATTAGGGCACAGGTTTGGGCAGCAGCTGTTTGCAGACATTGGAAGTCATGGTCTCTGTGCTGAAAAACTTCATATCAAACAGGTGAGATAAGTTAATAGAACTATTCCCAGTTTAAGATATTCTGATATACATTTATATGTGTGTGTACATGAGGCAGAGTGACAAAGTTTAATTACACTTCTTGGCTGGTTGGACATAACTCTGAGAAACCAGAGGAAGTCACAGTTTCAAAATTTTTTGTCTTAATATTTCTCCAGTGCTCACTTTAAATGGGAGCAAGGGCAATGCTGAGTGAAACTCAGTAAAATGCCAAGCACAGTTTAACTGAGTCTATGTAAAATATCTGCATTTGTAACACTTCATTTTGTAGTATTGATCATGCTGCAGTTATAAGCCATAAGAATTCACTGATTCTCATATATAAGGAAACAAAATCAATTCTTTTTGGTGGAAGCTAGAATGAAAACAATCAAAAAAGACTGGATATTTATTAAAATGGGTACAGGGAAGTGGTCTGAGCATCTTTTTTGTACCCTGTTTTATGAGCCAGAGATGATGGAAATATCTTCTGTGTTTCATTTTCATTTGTCTTGCATTGTTTTTCATAGCCCTGAAAAATATCTAACCTTTTAAACTGTATTTTGTTGTTTTATTTTCCTATAAATGAATATTTACTAAGAACATACCTTATTTCTGTGGAATGAGACCACAGAAATAAACTGGTTTTTGCTAGTAGCAAAACTGTAAAATAAAAGCTCTGTTAAAATGCATGTGCTTCATCTAAAAGCTTTGAAGTTCTGTTGGCTGTTCTAATTTCACAATATTGGATAAAATCTGTACAAAGGGAAAAGCATTATTACAGAACCCAGACTTGCTTCCACAGTGCTAGAATTAGGATTGTGACCCTAGAACTCTAAGCAGCATTTAACAAATAAAATTGAGGAACAACCCAATAAGTTTTTGTGTGTTAGATAATCATAAAAGGAGTCATCATGTGGTAGTTTGGGGAAAAAAATGAGTCAAAACAGTGTAGGAACTATATCGTAATTTCAGAAGCAATCAGGGTAATTAGGAATTGAGAATGGCATTGAGATAACAACTCACTTTGACTTTTTGGAAGTTTATTAATCAAAAGGTGGACATGAGAGGGAGAAAACAGCACAACTTGTTCAGTAGTACAGAATCTTCAGCTACAAATAAATTACACAGAAGGTCTATTTTTGTAATAATACACATTTCCAATTATTTTTTACATTATGTCTATAGCTAAAAGTGCGTATTTGTGTCACTATCAAATCAGATTTGCTTTCTTCATCAGTATAGTTTATCTGAGTTAATAAAATTCTTCTTCCCCCTTGCCCCACCAAAAGTTTGAGTAATTCTCGTGTTGCGACAGACCCATGTCTAAAATCAGAGTTCTCTGCCACTACTGCACAGATTAACTGCAGTTCTTATTGAGCAATTCACCTTTTGGTTTTCCAGTCAGTACAAACAGCTTGGCATTGATGCTGATGCCATCCTCCATTGCACTCTTTGTTTTCTGTGATTCCTACAGTAGATATTGCTTGTCATAGACCTATGTCCTGGTTCTTCTTGCTGTGGGGCTTATAAAAGAAATCTCTGGTAAGTGCTTTCAAATCTGAAGCAACATCCTGTGAGTTGGTAGTTATGGGGAAATACAGCAGAAAATACTGTGTTTACACAGAAATTTCACCTATTAATGTTGAATGAAGTGTTGATTTTTATGAACATATCATGTTTGGCAGATTCCTTCAGGGCAGTGTTTAAAGTTTTTGTCAGTTTTACTTTTTTCCTTTTCTTCTTCTTGCTAATGTTCAACTTGAAAACTAGCACCTGCATCACTTCCAGGCTGAACTGTGGTTTGTCTAGGAAGTGAAAATGAACTGCTTCTCAATCAGAAGTCTGATCTCCATATGGTTTCTCTCAACATTAACAAGAAGCTAACAAAAAATCATCCCCTCTTGTCAATGCAGAATGTTTGACTTTCATATCCATTTTTTAAATTAGAGAAACATGTCTGAACCTGGGAGATCAAGCAGTTCACAGACAACAAGCTGATGCATCACAAGTCTAACAAACTGGCATTTAAAAATAGTCCCAATATTAGCCTTTGGTCAGTAACAAGCATTATATTTTTATTACTTTGTTATTAATATTCTTTTCCAATTAGTAGTCATCTGAGATATCTTGATCAAACTGGACATGATCTGGTTAATGAAGCAGTGGTGGGAAACATATTATTGGCCCTAGCCAGCAAAAGAGAGAAGTAGCTAAGAAAAATTTGATTTATCTTTGCTTACACTACACAAAATAATGTTGAGACATTTTGTGAACAAATCAAAATGGTCTCTGTTAGACATGTTTACAGATTCCAATTTTTTTTACACTAAACTGCTAGAGGAGCTTATAGAGAAAAAAGCGCCTTCAAAGATTTCTCTGTTGAGTTCATTACTTGCTGTTTGATTGGAAAAAAATAATAAATTGCTCCCAGTTAAAAAAAAGAATATTAGTGTAGCTATTCCAGCAGAAGACTAGACCACAGCTAAGAAAAATTTCTAGAATCAGTGCAGGGAATATTAGTGAGAATCAGAAAATACTTGAAATCACTACTCATTCATGTGGGCTAGCATCTCATTAGGTAACAGATTAAGACCTTGGTCACGGTAATATCTCCCAAGATGAAGTAAATGACACAATGTTTACATACTATGCACCTTTCTTGCCAGACTCCTCTGAAGTGAAGCCAAGATCACTATTTGAGCTCTCTAGTTTGCCTTTTCTAGCATTACTTATCTCTTTACAATAACCATTTTTAAGCATGCTTACCAACCAGGTAGACTCCTTTCTCTACTCCTAGAATTTTCCTGACTCTCATACTCCTTATGGCTGTCTTCTGACTCCTTCTGCGTTTTATGCCCCATATCCTTTCTCTTCAGTATTTGCCTCTGCACTGTGTGATCACTACATTTTCCTTCTGCCTTCAAAAAATTTCATCTCCTGTGTCAGGCTTTTTAATTCCATAGCTGGTTGTATATCACTGGTGAAGGGGCCATCATGTTTCCCAAGAAAAGTAAAGCTTTAATGGTCTGTAGCCATCTGAAATAGTAATATTCTTCTGTGTGCTTGCGTAGGCTGTAAGCATGCTGCACTTAAGCAAAAGGACTCCAGGCATCACATCAATAACAAGAATGCAGTGAGTATTTTGGTTATTTGAAGCAGATGAACAGATAGTGAGCAAAACCACCCTCTAACCAAAATCAAGAGTAAATGCTGTGAAAATTCTGAACTACATAGTGTTGGCAGTTCTTGAATATTACAGTTTTGTAAATCTTTCTACTTGTTTGTCAAAAATACAACCACTTTGTGTCCATAGATGCATGTGATCTCGTCTCATTTTACTCTTCCTGGCTTCTCTTTGAATTTCATGTTTGAACCTTTGGAGGAGTACATAATAAAATTAATCCCAAATTGCTAAGATTTGCTTGGTTTCACATTAAATGATACAAAACCTCTGCCTTCAGCATAATTTCAACCTGAAATCATAAATCTGCTCACAGTCACTCAGCCTAGGATCATGGAGAAAGTTTTTAAAGGGCCCAAATGGAGGTTTCATAATAAAACCTGTCAGCAGGTTTGGATTTCATTACAAACAATTTGTACAGTTCTTTTTCAAAAGCATGCATGAGCAACTGGCCAAAAGACCAATCACAACTGAGTCATGCTGTCACCAGAAGGACATGAATTTTACGTACTGATAATGGAACAAAAGGTTAGTAATGTTCACCACTGGTCTTTTTTTTTTTTTTTTTTTTTGGACAGAACAAGTCACCTTGTGGTGATCAAAATTAGGATTTTGGCAGCTAGATGAAAAACTTTCAGAAAGCTAAGCAAACACAGCACCGATCTTATATTGATAAAAGGTACTTAGTCTCTGAGAAGGTAATAAATGCACCATAAGCTATTGAACTATGAGCAGTTGTCTGCTAACCAAAAGAAGCCAGCAGCTTGATGTTATGTGTTGGAGAACTGCCTGCCTATAGAATTAGCAGAAGCCATAAAGGCTAGAGTTCCTCTGTCTGAACATTCATGGCTTTTTGATCGGTATTGAGAAGAGCATTAAAGAAAGCATAATTCTAGAGACTTCTCTCTGCTAAGAGCTATGCTGCCATTTTAAAAATTAACTTTTTAAGAAAATGACAGGTGTCTGAAAGCCAAAATAGCTGGTATAGTTTAAAAATGGGGAGATTATTAAACCCGTGAATAGAATTTGAGAAATTGTCATGAAACTACAGCATTCTTGCAGACATATTGTCCGTGCTCAAGATATATGACGGGACTCTGGGCACCTATGTGTAATATATCTTAAATGACTTCCTAGAAAGGTCTTGTTAAAAATACTGCTGTCTGTCTCCATAATTGAATGGCTCTAATATGTGCCTTTTAAAATGCTTATGCCCAGAAATTGTACTAAGGCTACTATAGTTCTGAAGTTCCTTAAATGTGAAAAAAAAATCAACTATTTTAATGTGATATTGATTATAACATGATATATTAATTCACGGTGTTCTTCTGAATTTTTATTTCTTTAATGAATAAAGGGAATTTAATTGACGATATTTAATTTATTTAATACTTTTCATGAAACACAAGGAAATGTATTTCTCCTGATGGAGAGTTAACTAGTCTTAAGACTTTACGAGTTTCTTTGAAGTACCATCTACTATCTTTCCTATCAGTCCTTTACACTGGATGTTAAGGAAAATATTGGAAGAAGCCATGATGGTTTCAAAGGAGAAGGAAAAATCAATAGGCAGCTACTTAGAGTATTGCAGTATGCAGATAAGCAGCTTTGCTAAGTCTGAACTTTGCACAGCAACATCAATACAACTTGTAGAACAATGAACTTCAATACAAATGCTGTGGAGGGAGAGTGGGGAAATGCCTCTTATAAACAGAGCTGTAAAAGGTGTTAATGCATGTTGACAAGAGCCTGCTTGAGTAATTTACTGTGTTCAAATACTTTGCAAACCAATTCTTAGCAATAACTGCTTCAGAGGAAAAGGCAAGGAACTGATGTGCTCTATTTGTGTGAAATGCAGCCTTCCTCCACTACAAAACTGACACTTTTAGAGAGGCTTCATTTCCACATGGTATATTAAAAGAATAACAGAGTTTTTTTTAATTGTGTAGAATTTAAATGTCTGTATACAAAGAAGTATTTCACATGTTGTAAATATTTCAGTGTAAAAGATTTGAAGTATTTTGTGAATCATAGCTTCTTAAGTGTATGCTACAAGGATTATATTGGCATGTGTCCTGGATAACTGCATTACACTTATGAGTGGTGAAGGCATGCATAAGTTATTGGTTGTACTAAATAAAGGATGTGGTGAGGTGTAAGAGTTTTAAGTACCTACTCCTTATGCCTCAAGAAAATAATTCATTGTGTACCTGGCTATTTAGTCAGCTTTCTGAAACAGAGTAGCGACAATGATCTAGCCTTCAGATGTTCCAAGCACTGAGTGGGGCTGAAATAGTAATTCCAGATGGAAAAGACAAATACTTCTGTCCAATTGCTAGGTTTGCTGGGAAAGCTAGCATCTAGGAAGTTCTTGGGCTATCCTTTGGAGAACTTCACACCTGTGTCTGGAATGCATAATTAATGGTCTGCCAAACTCCCCGTTTCTTATTTTTGGGGAGCATCTGATAGTTGCCTAATTGAGTTTTTCCTGTCTTTTAGCATGTGTTCTGAGGATGAATATAATGCTGGAGACTGTCTGGTCTGTGTCAGTCAAACCAGTTATTAAAATGACCACTGGTCCCTCAACTAGTTGCTAGAAATTGCCATCAGAAAGCTCTTAGGGTCCTCATAGCTGCTGCCCTTTCTCTGTAACTTGGAGTGAATGTATGCTGTTAGGTGGGCAATTGCTCTTTCTCTGCCCTTGCTTCTTTATTCCTCAAGTCCATTGGCAAACTAAGATGATAAATCAAGCACTGCTTATAATACCAAGCATTAATTTTCATTGAAGGAAGTCCTGTACATTCTGGTAATGACAACATTTAAGTTTAAAATAGATAGCTAGAAAATATGAGGAAAAATATTAGAATTAGAGTCAAAAACCAAACAGTGTAAGTATGGGAAGCGGTGATCTTGAGAATATGCATCTTGCTTTGATTCCTAGAGAAGTGCATCCCAGCAGAGCCTTTTGACTGTTAACTAGAAGAATGATAAGCAGAAAAAGTAAATGCATTCACTTTTATGAAAATGTAACAGCTAAATGTTTTTGCTGTTTACCTATTTCTATATTTTATGACTATGAATATCACAGTAGTGGGGAAAAAGTGGAACTGAATGTCATTTTCATTAAAATCATAATGAAAATTGACACGTCATTGCAACATAAGCAATTTCAGCTGCTCTCATTTAATTGTTCAGAACAGTTTTAATATCTCATTTTTAGGTAATTGTGACTTTCTAAAGATTGCATGATTTCACACATAGATCTTCACCCAGAAAAAAAAAATCTTTCAACAAGCAGTCTTCAGTATGCAAAGGAAAAAGGAAAAACGCCCTGGTGGTGTAAAATGCCTGAGATCAGATCCAGGGTCACACCTTGGCATCTTTTTTAATCTGTACAGGTCATTTACTGCCCCAGGACCTCAGAGAGCACTAAAGACTCCAGTCTTTCTGGCCTGGTGTCTCCAAAATGTCACCCAAAACTGTGCTTTGTCCAGAGTACTTTTATTATACAAACCCCAGTTTAAAATGCTGGAAGTTTTTGGTTGGTTTTGTTTATTTGTTGGGGTGGTTTGTTGTTTCTGTTTGGTTTTTGTTTTTTAAAATTTATTGTTCAGAACAATCCAGTGTAAGACCTTTAAACTAAGATGATGGTATTACAAAATGGCCTGCTGCTATTTCAGCTATGTCTTTCCAATACTGTGGTACTTCTGAGTCAAACACATTAATCCTGCATGACAGTCAGGAAGACTCAAGCTGTTCTTGTTGCCCTTCTGTCTTTGCTTGATGCTTAAAATTCTATCTAAACTTTAATGCATTGAAGTCTTCACTGTTATATTTGTTTTCTTGTGAGTGTTTTTTAAAATCATGGATTTAACAAGATCTGAAAGAGCTGGTATGGTTGAAATAGGCATTCGAATTGGCAGGATGTTTTTTGCAATGTGTTTGGAACTCTTTATATTACTTTCTTTTGGGACTCTGAATTAAGCAATTTAATAGAATTGTTAAACATTTTGAATATTTCTGTTTCTAGGAAAGTTGTATGAATATTTCTGCTTGTGGTATTCCCATTAGCATGGAATTTGTCTAACTCCTCTTGCCTGAAAATCCACTTTCTTCAAACAGCTGCCTGAATTTTGGTGCTTATATTTGCCTCACTGGTCTTTGTTAATGGCACAAGTTAAAGCTAGCTGGATAGTTTTTCCTGAAGATGAAGCATTCAGTTCCAAGGAAAACTTCTTAGCCAGTGGGAAAGCCACACAACTTTATTTGCCCAACTGCAGCAATGCTGTGGTACATCTGCTCAAAGATCGAGTTCCATGCATTTTGCTGCTCTTTTCAGTGTCAATGAACCAAGATATTGCTACTGTGCACTGTCATTGTTTTCTGCACTTTTCTCTCCTGCAGTGGGAAGTGTAAATCTAAATGTGACTTTCAACATTCTCCACTCTCAGTCTGATGGAGCCTTTTTATTTGTCACATCTCTGCCTTCTGTGACTACAGTGATTTGTTTCTTTTCTGTCCTTTGGAGAGTAATTTTATGTGATGTTGATTTGAAGAACTGGCAGAGAGGCCAGTGCTCCATTTATCTCAGGGAGGACGCTGAAACTAAATCATTACTCTGTTGCTGAAGTAAAGGAATTGTGCAGGAGCTGCTCAGCAGTGAGGACCATAAGCTTCTTCCCAAAACAGTATATCTTAGTGAAAAGTAACTGCTGTGTGAATAAACCCCTGTTCTTCATCTAATATGCTATGATATCCATCCAAATATGTAAAAGATGTTTCTCTGATGCATTTAAGTGCTTATTAACATAAACCACTCAGAAAATAGGGTGTATATCTCCAAGGGAAATCAGGGATCATTTTTGATTATCATTTTTGCTTAAATCAAAATCTCCCCTGGACACATTTGGAAAAAACTCCCCTTCATGGATATAAATTTGTAATTTATGAAGTTGTGATGCCAAATGTACTGTTTCTGCAGTAGGTCATAATTCAATGTTCTGAGTACACAGCAGTATGCTGTTGATGCTCAGCCCCAAGAGAGGGGGAGGGAAAAATATGTGAATCTGATTTCCAGGACTGATTTCAGCAAAGGAAAATGTAAATAAATTGTGAGTTTTTATATCTTTCACAACAAGGATTGCTTCCCTTTTTAGTCCTCTTTCCCTATATGGGAAATAGGGCTTTTTCTGCATATTGCTGCATGCCATCCTTTCATGTTCCACTTCTAAAGATTTTTTCTTCCAGATCATTCATCTATTAGGTTTGTTTGCATATGCAGTATTACTTAATCTGAAGAAAGAGAAATGTGTTTGATTTTTATAGTTTTATGGTATGAATGATGTCATTTTGGGGCATCTACTTCTCTTTTGACTAGGAAATGAAATTTCAAAAGTTTAAATATTCAGTTCCTCTTTCAAACCTACTGGGTACATCTCTCTCAGATGCAGTTATATTTTGAAGAACTACTTCTTCATATAAAGAATAAGCAGCAAATAGCCAATGATTTATTTTGCCTCTTGAACTTTGGTGTTTGAAGATATTTGTTATCTGTGAACAATAACTCAGGTATTAAAACTGGAATTATTAATGGGTTATGGATGATGTTAAACTCTTTTTTTCCATATTAATAAGAAATCAAATGACCAATGAGATCTTTAACTAAATGTATAAGCATAATTTAATGACCTGAACTTCATAAGGAGCAGTCATTCACATTTAGCATATGACAAAAACATTGAAATTGGAGTTTCCAATGTCAGATGATTAAAATGCTGTTTTAAATAAGAGTATATCTCCTCAGCCATTTAGAAAACGGACATGTAAATATGTAAAACATTAAAAGATGTTGTGAATAGTGTTACAATGGAATGCAAACCTAATACACAGGCTTGGTTCACCAACACTGGCTTTTGTATGTATCACCAAGCTGAATCAGATTTTGGAGACATTTAGCTTTATGCTTACTCTCTTGAGGTTTTGAGGGTTGGTTTGGGAAAAGACTTACAATATGCAATCTGTTTATTCTTTTAAAATTGGTCTGAGTACTTAAATTTTGTAGGACATAGGGCAAGTAACTTTAATTTTACCATCCACATTGTTCTAAGTAGTGTTTTCCATACTGCGTTTGCTAAGCAAATTCTACCTGTGCTAAATGTAACCACTGAGGGATGGAAAAATACTCAGAATTTGAAACTTGTTCTGCAATGATTTCCCACCTAATCATCATTATGTTTTTTGAGAACTGTCTCTGAAATGGAACTCCCTATACAGGCAGTCACTTACATGCATTACTAACTCATGTTACTTGATTTTTGTGATTTTCCCAAGATAAGAAATTGGGGCAGGGCCATTGCTGCTTGAATTTTATTCAAACCAATCAATCAGAACAGAAAATGAAGACATTATTAACATTCAAACTGCATTTTCACTTCCCACAGACATGTTTTTTATTATTATGACTGTGTCAGCAGTCAGACTAGACATAGACTCATTGCCAATTAATATAAAAATTCCTTTCTTTGATTTACTAGGAGAGACTGAGGGGACAGAATTGTTTTATTTTAGTTCATGCATTTCCTTTCCCCAGGCTTCACCTGATTGAGGTATTTGCTCTCTGTGGGTCAGTGTATTTTAAAGTTATTAATTACTTCACTCCAATCTATAATACTTAATTAAAGCTTTAAACAAAAATAAATTGGTTTTGTTTGGCGAAAATGTTGTCAGTCAGATGGGATTTTAGCAACATAATAGAGCCGATACATTTGTTTTGTTTATAGCGATACTGAATGACCTTGAAGTGTTCATCTGGCCAATGTGGACTCTTTAAGATAAGAACCCAATTTCTTTTCTTCTCTTTACCTGGGTTAGGATTAACAGTCTGCATTATCAAAAGGATATTAGTACATGACAAGCCTACAGATATTTCTTCTGTTATTTCGCTTGCTGTCACTTAGAGCCAGCATGAAGGCACTGTCAGCAGAACTCATGCATTTGGCTGCAGCTCTGGCTGTACAGACAAGATGGTAGCTTTAATATTCGTCCTCCAAGATCTGCTGGTGCATTTCTTAAAGTCTTATTTTGTGACTGAGCCAAACAGCACTGTTGTTTTGTTGCTCTGAGAGGCAGAATTCAGAAATGAAAAAGTTATTAGATTGAAACAGCCATTTCACTGCATCCTTAGAACAGAGAGCAACCAGATTAAGAGTTAGGTATTAAGCTCTTCCAACCCTCTCTCCTTGGCTGGAATGAATAAAGTCCAGAGGACTTTGTAGCTGGTATCGTTAAAAACCAGCTGGGCAAGAAAAGCATTTTCAACATGCCACAAAATATTCTGCCCTATTCTACACATCAGTGATAGCTGCTCTGCTATTTCTATACTTTTCAGTTGCCAGCCAGGACTAGGAACACATGTTCTTTCTGTAATAAAAATAAAAACATTTTCAGTAAATAACTCTACTAAACTACGTTTTAATCCCAAATTCCTCATTTATGCAACACAACATGATGTCCTAGTTTGCATCCAGCTGTTTCTTTAAGGTTAATTCTCTGTGAAGAGAACTTGCTTTTGATACCCTAGAGAGACTTTTAATACCTTATGAATAACATAGATGGTCTGTTTTCTTTGGTATAACTGCTAGGTCTTGTGAGGAGGTCTTCCTCCCTTCTGTAGTACAAACGCACTCCTTCAAAGGCAGCATCTGGGCCAAAGTTTTCTCCTGCTTATATAAAACCAAATGTTAAAATTGAATTTTAAAAAGGTCATTGTTTGGGCTATGTGTGCCAATCTGATATAGATGTTACTCAAAACTGAACACAGGCAAATGCCCTTTTGGCTAAGATTGAATTTAGCTCTGGTTTAATATCCGATTTATCTTACATCTAGCATTTTCTTGGTTAAAGCTTTAAAAAAAATGGTATGTAATTTTCACTAACCCTTTTGTTTTGGTGTTGTGTACTCTTGAAGATCTAGGCACCAGCTTTTGAAATGGAGTCAGGTGTAAGTATTTACTGTAAGTTGAAAACTTTTACAATACCTTTAAAAACTAGGCTCCAAACTACTCCAACATTTGCTAGTCTGTAAACAACTGCAAGGTATTACAGGTTGCTATCCTGCTGATCCTGAAAGACAAACCTCCTCCTTCCACCCTGATATTTTCTGTGTGTATGATCTTCACACTGGGAACACTCTGGACGTTCAGATTGTCAATATGTACCTTGCTGGTTGGAAAATGCTGTCTCCAGTCTCCTGGGAGTGCTAACGCTCAGGAAGCAGGCTGAGCTGAAGCACTCACAGACACAGAGGAAATATGAAGCAAGGAGTTTAAAGAGGAAATGGAGAGAGAGACAGAAAATGCATGAAAATATCACCCTTCAAGTCATATATTTGTGTCACGTGGAGCCTTTGCTGCACAGACTTGGCAGGCCCTTTAGTGGAGCCTATAGCTCTCTAGGAAGTTGAGGCATAATGTTGATTTATCTGAGTCAAAAAAGAGCCAGTTTACTGGAGCATGAATTTGCAGTGTACCTGAAAGGGTAGGCATGGATATACAAACAGAATTTAATATTTATATTCCCATTGCATAAGAGAGATTTTCATAGAGATTTTATTGCATTCAGCAGATTCCTAACACAGGGAAGACTTGCACAAAGTATGCAATTCCACGCCTTCCTTGTATACATGGCTAAGTTACTGACTATTAAAGTTTGTGTGTGTACATGGAAATGCTGAGAGAAGTTGCACAGAGAAACATAAAGCTAGGTATGTACATTTTCATCTGTAAATTTTTCTTTGGGTTTGAGAATATAGTCAGCTTCATTTTGTTAGAAAATATAGGAAGTTGGAAAATAATATAAGCATCATACTCAAAAGAAAAACAGTATGCAGCTAATCCAGAAAAATTAAACTCATGACTGGGATAACTTTTTAAAATTAGGAGATATTTGAAGTGGTTCAGTCTGTACAAAAACAGATCAATAAATTGAAAAGTTGTTGTTCACCAAAAGCTTGATTAGTTTGGGTTTGCAATTGCCTTTGACTCAGTAATTACATAATTCAGGATCCTTTCTACACATCGCATCCTCTCACAATTACTTTATTTCCCTCAGTGTCACAATGTCATATCTTAAATCAGTTGATAATGTCTTTGGTAGGGTCATATCTTGCATTTTATAACCTGTTCTCCATTTTGCATCTCTAGTGTGGACCTCATGATACTCTGTAATGTCCATAAATTCCCTTCAAATTTAGAATCTCTAACTGTTTGATACAAAAAAGTGGCATTTCTGATCTGTTGGTTGTTTTTGAATGTCATAATCTGAGTCAGCAGGTAACAGGGAAACAGATATTGAGGCTGTAAAGAATTTGGTTTCAATAAACATCTTAGATATCACTGGGATTTTTTTCAGATGGCGTACTGTAAAATGCACATAGGTAAATTTTCTTAGTTGTTTTCATTTAATGTCTGTGCAGGCAGTGCTTTAGCTTTCCAAGACTCCTGAACCAGGGAAAGAGTGTTCAGCTTGTGAAGAATAAAATCCTCAGCATATCTGGGACAGTCACATGCAGAGGGCCTCAGTTTAAGCCAATATTTTGTCTAGAAATAGTATTTTAAGCCAATATTTTAAGCCAATACTTTTGTCTAGAAACAGTAAACCTACTGTGAGAAAGTTGATTATTATGGCAAGTGGATGCCAGTGGACAGCAATGTGGATAGAGGTGTTAGCAGACAGCATGGCAAGGTATTTTCTCCATGCCCAGAGTGCAGGAGCAGCTCTTCTGCTGGCCAAAGGCTCAGGTGAACACTCTGATGTTACTCATATTCTGGTTCCTTGCTTTATAAATCCCATTGCATTGACAGAGGGGTCAGTCCTCTGAAGGTGCTGTCATATGATAGGGGATGCTGACATTACCAGTGCTCCCCTAACAGAAGGCAATATGTGGGTGTGAAGTGGGCTTAGAGAACATAAGCTCTGTACAAACATCGTGCTCTTTCTGCAGGTTAATCAGGTCTTTAATAAAAGACCATGAAAATGTCAGCAGTCTGAACAAATAAACCAGAATTGTAACTGAATGTTCATTCAAACAAAGAAATATAAACCCTTTTTTTATTAATGTTCTTCACACAGAGAGAAAATGGATTAGAGTTCTAATTAGAAAATGTATATTTTAGAACTATCTGTATATTTCATTACACAACTGAATATACATTATACATTAATCTTACAGAGATGATCATACTTTAAGGCCTGCAGTACTCATTTTTTAATGATTTTTTTTCTTGGTAAACAGATTAAGTAAATAGAAGAATTAACTAATTAAGCAACTCTTTGTATAGGTTTAATTGAGAGATTATAATGATAGGAAAGAAAAGGTGATAATTTTTGTATAAAGGCAAAAGGTCAATCATTTATATTTTTGAAATATAAAATGCTCTTCAGCCAACCTTTTCTTGCAGGTGATGGTGAAATACAGCTATCCATGGAAATATATTTTTCTGAATACATCTGATGATGAGAATGGTGACTAATAATACCTGGTTTTAAAAGATCCTGCTATTGTATCCTGAATCTATATTAAATATAACTAATTATTTTTCCATTTAGTATAATTCCTATGATATTGTTCTAGAAAGGGCTGGGGGAGGTTTATGTGTGTTGGTTTTTATGAAGATTATTTTTTAAATAATACGAAAACCAGCTGACAGACCAGTTTGTTTGCTTGCTCTTCTTATAACACTTCTCTCTCTACTCTTAAAATACTATAGTAAATTTTCTTTGGGCTTGATTACCTGGAAAATAAGGTTAATATTATGACAGATATCCAAATCACTGGAATGTAGATTGAAAGAGAGGAAAACCATGTGTTTTGTACACTGCAGACAGGGGGGAATACAGTTGGTAAAGCAAGATGGATTAAATTGCAACAAGCAAAATTTACATTTGGTATACAGAATAACACCCACTCTCTAATATTGAAGAGATGAAGCATTGGAACAAAAAGCCTATCCAGACTCCGTAATTTATTTTTTTCAAGAAATAGTTCAATAAATATTAGGAATGACAGCCATGTCTGATCTTTCTCTGGAACTGGGGATCGACTGTGTAGCCTTTGCAGAAGAATGAGTGTAGAAGGAATCATGCATCACCTATCTAAAAAGACTGATGAGAAAGTCAGTATGCACTTCATCATTTTTCACTGTGTGAAATGGTTTCTGTGTGGTTTTTTTTTCTTCTTTCTTTTCATTGTTTCCAGATGAAATAGAACAGGGTTTCCTAGATTCTATCATTCTGTGGATCTTGTCAAAGCTGATCATAGATGCAGAACCATGACCACATCTTCTGGGTCCTCCCTGTGCTCTCAGATTTGCCTCTATTTACATTGCCCCAGCTGGAGATAAGGTTAAAAAGAAGATTTATACTTAGTAATGCAAGGTTAATTCTAACTGACATCTTGTTTTGGCAAGGCTTCTCTTTCATATGCTCAGCTCTGAGCTATGTTTTCTTGGAGTTTTTTGACACAGGTGTAGTGTAGTGCCATCATATGGATTCAGTATGGGTGGAGGCAGAAAACTGGCTTGAAAGACAAAAGTGGGTGTGGGGCAGGTGTGCAGGTAGTTTGAATCACCACAGCCAAAGAAATGAAGGTGTTATTCTAGATTATCAGGGTCGGAATAGCATCCTCCAAGATTTCTTGAATAGTGAGCATCATTCAATCTAGTAAACTTTGGAAGCAATAAAAATACATAATTGTAATCCAGAATTATTTGTTTGTCAGAAGCAAAACTATAGACAAAGAAGAATTCCTTTCAAGTGCTCTTGTCCTTTCCTAGAAGCCTTTTTTTGTTGCATATCTATCATGCCTATTGCATGATCACTGCAGGTTGGTATATTTGCAAAAAATTTTGGGTTTTGAATGACAGTCACCTAACTAAGCTCAGCAGCGTAAATAGTGTTGATTATGCCAGGACAGTGGAATCCAGAATGGGACAGAGAAAACAAATACAGAGAACAGCCGTAATGGAGACTATCAACTGCTTTCTACCTGGAAGCAGCTAAGTCTGGAATGGGACTTTCTAAGTAGCCTCCTAAACTGGACCATATTTTGCAGAGTCTATTAAAGGAAAAGACATAGAAGAGATCACTAAGTGGGATGTGAACTAAAATATAATGTGATACATTGTGTTGTAATTGCCCATGGAAGACAAAGGCTTTATTGTTTGCTATGTAGAAAATAGTGTATATTTTGAAACTTTGCAATGAGTTAAAATAACAGTCTGGAATTCATGCAATAACAGCTTAAAAACCCCTAATGCCTACATGGTTAGACAGGTGAACTGCTGTTGGGTAGCTGATTTAGCTTACTGATTTTGGACCAAAGCCTAAGAAAGTTTTCATCATCATTAGTCTTTGCAGAAAGGTGTTTGAGTGTCTGACAGAGTTCCTGTTGGGTACTGTCCCTGTTACTGAACATATTATCCAGACATTAACGTTGATAGCTTTGCCAGTGTGTTTATGAGAAAGGCCAAAATCTGAAGAGGCACAGACTAAACTAAGTCCTCCCTTCCTTCCTTGTTATGGCCTTGATACTGTACGTGAATAGGAAACCTATTATTACCTCTGCAGTGCCTGTCTCATGGATTAATAGCAGAATTTAGTCTCCCTGCATGTTAACATGCACCACTCTCTCAGCAGCAATAAATTCACACAAAGGTACCAGCAGTTCACCAAAAACATTGAGTCCTGTGCTCTTTTGTTTCACCTCAGGTGCACTATGCCTGGGATTTCATGTGAGTAAGTCTGCTTGATGACTAGTACATGAGAGAAGCCATATTACTGCTTTAATTGCTTATAATGAAGGATCATGGGATGGTGATGTCATCATTTTAAGGCTTGCTATGTCTAAGTGCACTGCCAGGAAGAGGAAAGTTGAATGGTGATTTATGTACCTTGGACAAAATTCAGGTAAAAACCACTTCAAAAATGTTAATTATTTGAGGTCATTTTCTATTACATAGGATCTGTTCTTTACAATTTCTTCCAGGTTAATAGTGTTCAGCCTGGGCTGGTTTCACAAGAAAAAAGCAGCAACTGTGTGGGGGGAGGGAAAAGAAAGAGACAAAGAGTGTGATTTATCGATGTGCACTTTGCTGTTTGTGACTAACAAAGAGATGGTTCACAAATGTCTCAGACTCAAAGCTGTGATCTGTCAGAACTGCTGAGCTGGGGAAATACTACCACTAAGTAAAAATAGATTGGTCAGCAGTTGCAGACTTATCTTTAAGCAGGTCATCCCATACTATCTGCATGTGCAGCAGGCAGACCATTTTGCTGGGTTAGGAGTAAGATAACTTTGTTGCTGTGTTGTTTATCAATCAGTGGTTTTAATTAGTTACATCATTGACTACAAAAAATCCTCCCTGATTAATTGATTTTTTTAAATCTGGTTTACACTTACTTTATTACAAGGTGATTTTTCATTTGAACTAAATACTTTATTATCAAAGTGAAGAAGGTTTTTATCACTTCTGAGGGAGTGGAGGAGTAAAAGAGTGCAGAGGGGAAGGAATACTGACATCTGTCAGGAAAAAAGATATTAAAGGTACTACCGATCAGTGTTAGGCTGATAAAAAATATCTGAAGGCCCTGTGAAATAGTTGTGAGGGTCTCCACATTTTTTTGAAGTCTAGTGCCATTTGCAAAAAATCAACCTTTTTTCAGTGATGAACGGGATTTGGTTTAATATTATAGACATTATAACACTTCTCCTATGCTTTGTGATAATGTTGATTGCATAATCTCTAAATACTCTTATATTTACTGAACAATAAATCTAATGCTTATTTACAGTTTTCTTAATGCCTCAGCTCCAACACTGTTGTACATATATATATATATATATATATACACATCATAGAATCATAGGCTATCCTGAATTGGAAGGAACCCACAAGGATCATCAAATCCAACCCTTAGCCCTGCACAGGACCATCCCCAAGAGTCACACCATGTGCCTGAGAGCATTGTCCAAATCCTACTTGAACTCTTGAAAAGGCAAACTCTTATCATGGGTAGTTATGTGCATATGGATTTGCTCACCATAAGCCTGAAGCAAACTTTGCTGTAGTTAGCACATCCCATCACAGTTAACAAATGGTGGCCTTGACTTGGCTCATGAGATCCTAATCCACACATGTATGTAATTACAGCTTGTGATAGTATCTATGAAGTGGCAAACATGGTGTATGTATCACAGAAATGAGTTTGTAGCATGCCTGGAAACACTGGAAGAGCATCTTAAGTAAATTGTTACACCAAGCCTTCTGGGGAAATGGGCCGAGTTGTATAATACATGTTGGATTGTAGGACTGTGGAATGCTAGGCTTGAAAGTGTGAGCCTTGAATAAGAGTCTAAGCACAGCAATTTCCTGGCATATGGACCAGGATCCAGTTTTATTTTTCTTCATCTAAGTGGCTTTATACTGTTCTAGCATTGAACAACTTTATGTTCCAGTGTCTGTCGTTGACCATGTTGGCTGTTTCCCTTGATTGAGGAAATGTTCCTGTTTGCTTGCTTCTGTCTTGAGAAATGCATTTTATTAGACTAGTGACCCAGAGCACCAACACAGTAATGTGATTGAAGTCCTCCAAAGACTGTTGAGGGTTCATCTACATGCCTAGAAGTCTGATTAATACCTGCAGGATCAGAGTGAGTTACATGTTCATGATTTTCAATGGATGGAGATTTAACGAGACAACATCAAACTGACTCAAGATAATAACTGATTTTCAACCAGCTCATGTTTTGTGATGACTGTACATTGCAGGGAATGAGGAATGTACACAGCTAAGCTTACCTGGGACTCCCTGCCAACTTCCAGCATACAGGTAAAACTTTGCTTTGTCTCTTCGTGCCTGTCAAATACTGTGGTCTGGGTCTGTATGTACTGACTCTGAACTCTGTTCCCAGCTAGTGACTCTGGGCAACTCACTTTATATCACAGTCCACCTTTGGGGTCTCTAATAGCAAATGTGGGTTTTTTTCACTGACTCCCTTTTGAGATGAATAATAATGATGATAATGGAGAGCATGTGGTTAACGTTCATGCAACACTAAAAGCAGCAGACATGAGTTATTTCCATGAACAACACTGTATTTGTATTACAGAAAGACAAATTGTAAGCTTCTTTTGCACTGGAGCAACAAAAGCGAAGTATGTTGTTCTAATACTTGTAGTGAACTCTTTTTCTGGCATCCAGATAGGAAGTAGTAGAAGTGCTTTTGCTGCAGCAACTATGTAAATGAGAAATACTCCATGTTTGCTTTTTGGTACCTGATGGTTTAAATGCCTGTTGTTAGCCACAGGTTCCTGAGCCAGTAACTAATGAATTGCTTTCTGCAAATGGAGAGCATTACCGTAATTCTAATACGTGTGCAATATTTCCAGCTACAAGTCTTTGCTAAGCTTTAGATCACCCTTATGCAAAAGCAGTGAAGCAGATGATGTGCAAAAGGGAAAACTGTCACTGCCAGATCTTGTGTTTCAGAGCATGTCCACTCACACAGTGGAGACAGTGAGCAGCTGCCTCAGCCAGGCTCTGAGCTAAACTGGCTGGTGACAAAATTGCTGGCTTTATTCACTGGAGCCCAGTGCAGCTGATGAAACCCTTCTACTACCAGCAGTCAGTATTTTCACACTCTGCAGAGTAATAAACATTGAACAGGTGACACATTCTATTTGAGAAAGAAATTTACTCTGTTGCCTTTGCCTTTAAACTCGGTCAAGAGTCCTGCCCCAAATGTTGCCAGCTGTAGCACTCGGGACTGGCTTTAGATGCTGACTAAGGAGATTGCAGGCTGAGCCATGTGTGAGCTGCTTGCTGATTTGTACTGGGTCATGGATGGCAGCAAAGCAACTTTCCCAGGTTCGTTGCACAGCTTGGAGCAATAACGCCACTCTTGTGGGCTCTGTCAACAGGCTTTGGGACACTCTGCCTGACATTCTGCTCTGTGGCTTGCAGCCAGTCTGTAGCACCCAGTACCAAAATCTAGAAACAGCATGGGCCTGAGACCCTTATTTCCTCAGGAAACAGATCATGGTGAGCCCTATACAGGTAAGACATCTCACATCAATCCTGACATTTCACTTAACTTTTGTGCTGGAAAGGTGGCTCTTGGACAGGACATTGACAAGGACTGAGCTTGTCCTGAGTGCATCCTCCTGCATAGCATTCACTGCTCCCATGCGATAATGCATGTCTTTAGTTCAGGTCCTTTCAGTGTGCCTCATTCCAGCCTGAGTGGTTTTATTGTCTGTATTATACAGTCTTCAGAGAAGCACTTGAACACTCGGTTGCAAAAGGCTCCTTAGTAGAAAGAAATTATACAGAGAAGTACAATAAGATGTAGACAAGCAGAACACATACCTCAAAGTTCATGGAGGAATTTGGAAGTACAAACAAAAAAAAAGTTCAGAGGACAAATCTTTAGTGTGATCACATAGTGGAGACATTTTGAATTCCAGCTCATGTAGGATTGTGTAGTGACATTAAGTCACCCTGCTTAAGTTAGGATCTGAGTCATCTTTATGAAGTCACTGCAGGTTTCTTATGGCAATAATCAATAAAAACTTCTTTTCAGTCTTATTTCAAGCATTTGCTGGATGGAAAACTATTTTCAGGAGCTCTCTCTCATGGGTAATCACAGGAAGTTTGAATGGGATAGGTGTATTGCTGACACCGGTACAATGGCATTTCAGGATGTATTTAAAAAGACTGTATTAGATTCACAATGAGTGCACAGAGCAAAATAACTTTTTCTGAAAATATCCAGTAAAAATAGTTAGGTTAATACTGTTGAGCAAGACTCCTAAGATAACAGCCACAAATTTGGGATCTGTGGGACACTTAGGAAAGGTTAAAATTTTGAAACCCAAAATGGGAGATGTTGAACGCAGTAGGTGCTTTAAGATTACTTCTGGGTTGTGATTTGACTTTTTTTTTTGTTTAATAGCTTAGAAGAAGCTATTACTCTTAACTTCACACTTCGATAATGTGGTTCCAGTTGGTTTGTGCTAGAGCCTCTTGTCATTCTCTGTCTATTTAAACTTCTTCACATCCCCAGTGACTTGGAAATCAGTCCTGACAGAGCAGGCATTCTTGTTTCCAGTCTTCTACAGAACAAGATATCAGCAGGTGACAACCAGTGTTTCCTTAATATAGTTAACAAGGTGCAAAGGACTTAATCTATGCGAATTTCCTTTCTTGCAAGTGTCTTGCTATTCTGACACTGTTTCCCACCAGCTTATTAGGTGGTGGGTATTGAGGACTTAATTGTCAGCTTAATGTCTAACATTGTACTTCAATATAGACTGCTTAATTTCACGTTCTCTAATCTGTGTAATCTTCTTAAGAATTATTGTGTTAGGCATGCAAAATAAAGTGAATTCACCAAAGGCATACCCGCTTAGCTTCTTGGAAGACTCTATTGAGCCAGTCGCAGGTACATTTAACCTATGCTTTTCTCTGTTTTCTGGCTAGTGGCATAGAAAGCTATGTATGCTTTGTTTCAGACAGGTAATTTTTTGTTTAATTTGATTTGACATTAAGCATCTTTTCCATGTAGACATAGAGCAGCCTCTGAAAAATGCGTACAACACTTCTACAATAGATCCCAATAGGGCTGGGATTGTGGTCAGCAGAGTGCAGATAAAATTCCCTGCAAAACAATAATTACTGTTACATGGGGGAAGGCGGGGGGGTTTGTCAAACTGCATTATACAGGGAGCCCTTATCAATTGAGGCTGTTTCTGTGAGACCACCACAAATTGTGGGGGCACCTTCAGGAGACCAAGCCTGCCAGCATGGCTGGGGACTACACAGACTGCACAAGTCAACATCTTGTATGTCCATGTCCCGACAACTCTCTGCTATAGGACTTTATTTCTTACAGTCTCCATCATCATTAGTTAGAAGCATTGCAGCTTTTTAATATACCAGACATCCCTTTCATTCAGAGATAGCTTATGCAAAGCATTTGCTGTGGAACCAGTATAAAAAACTTAAGACAAAACCACCTTCCCCACGGGAGCACTTCCTCAGTACATGTTGATGAAATATGTCAAGACTCTCTAAATTGACTTCTTAGGTTCACTGCACGGTTTCTCTTTCAATCACAATCTTTTGTCCTGTCTGTGCCTTCATTGTGTATATTTTGTTACTCCTTCAATGGTTGATTTATTGGTGGAGAGACCAGCTGTGCCTAGTTTACATGAGCTGTAATATAGGAGGGCTGAAAAGGTCTGGTTTGCCTTAGAAATATTGAAGCTGTAAATATGATGATTGCAGGTTGATAGAGCATTGATTCACCTGATTTCTGTTTACCTGGATCAGTCAAACCAGCTTCTCCCGGGTGTTAACTGACCAGTGTTTCAGTGTAGAAAGTGTAATGGAAAAAAGGCCATTTCAGGTTGTATGTCATGAATTTAGTTTGTCAGAATCTAAGGGAGAAAAACAAATATTTCAAAGTTTTCCAATTATTGAGTAGTGAACCTGCTCTATAATTATTGCCCTGCATCAAACACTACTTTGAGTGGACTTGCTTGTATTCACTGAGCTCTTAGTTTTAGTTAAATGCTGCTGTCTCTTCTAGCAAAACTGAAACAGCTGTGTTGAATTGCTCTGAGTTGCCGTGAGTTAGGAACAAGAAGCTGTTTCCTTCATGTTTGCCACTTCAGAGAAATTCCAAGGAAGACAAATTTCTCTGAGCTAAAATACAGGATGCTCCACAACCCAAACAAATAGAAATAGACTCCAAGTGTAGCTGAAGTGACCATGATAACTTAGAAGAGAAAACTACCTAGCCATTGATAATAGGAGACACATATGACTGTCAGCTCATCTCGTAATATGCATAAATTAAAAACACGATGGTAACCTACTTTTTGTGATCTGCTTTGGGCACTTAAAGTTTCTCTTGTCTTTTTCCCTTGAGCTCTGATTCCTGCTCTTTAAGTTCATGGAAGTCAAGGCACAAAGGAATAGTAGAATGAGCTTCTAAGGGTTTGTATTATTTCTATTCATGGGTGTAAAGGTAGGCATAATTTCTCTAAAACAGAAATCTATTTTTCCTCCTATCTGAAAATGAGAAAAATAAATATGAAACTGTCCTCAGTTATTTGATTTGCAGCACCAAGGCAGAAAAAACCCCCTTGCTTTTATTATCTTTTAAATACATGTTTTATACAGGTAGAGTTGAGTTTACTGTTATCTTGTGCTGGTTTTGCTGTTTTTACTAGAGCAAGTGCAGTCAGAGCCTCATGCTGCATAATAAGTAACTGGACAGAGACCCTGTCTCTTCTCCCCAGATAAACCTTATGTAAGATTTTGCACTTTCATATAGATGAAATATATAACAGAAGTGGTGTCAGTGTATACTTTGGAAAGCTGTCATGACATGGCATTTCGAACAGAGACCTAAGGGAAGAGGGTTGTTCCCATTTCCTTGAAAAATCAATCCACATCTGCCTGTGTTAAACCTCTAACTAAAGGAACTTGCACCCTCAGCATTTTCTGAAGACTTCCTGCTAAAACTCCAGAGTGGTCCATTTGACCACAGCAATGTACAGTGCCTTAGGGCCATGCAGGATATTAGAGGGTCAGGGACCTCGTCTTGCAGCATGAATCCCTACTGGGCTGGTCAAGACTTAGCATCCTTCATTTTTCTTTTTATTTGCCATGATGACTTTGAGAACTTTCTAGTCCTTTTAAAGTTCAAATTATGACCAAATTCCAAAGTTCAAGAACAGATAGGAGGCATGCCATTTTTTTCTGCTGTACGTTGTTCTTATTTAGGGGTTTGCTTTTTTTTTGTGGGGTTTTTTTTAGGAAAACTGGGTTGCACTAGTATGCTTGGCATCTTGGTCACGGCTACCTACAAGAAGTAGTCCAACAAACTATTTTCCTTTTAAATAGTTGTTTCCAGCCATTTAAAATCTTGTGGTAACTTATGCAGCACTCAGTGTGGCTCCATGTGGTATAATTCTGAATTTTTAGTTTTAAAAAGTTTTAGGAAATTACATACTTGAAAAGTCCACATTAAAGAACAGTACCAAAGTATTAGGCAGTCAAAACAGGAATGAGGTTTACCTTTTCAATCTCATTTACCCCCTTTGTTCACAGTACTTGTACATGTAATTGTATATTCTTGCATTCACAGGACTCTGGGCTTACTCAACGCACAGGAAAAACAAAGAGGAGTCCTTCATGAGTCTCAGGTATGTTATTTTGAAGTTACATCTTTGGGCTGAAGCCCAGGAATTTTCAAGTTCCAGCAGTAGTTCTGACACTCATTTCTAGCTGTTCCTGAATGAGACTTGTGAAGCATATCAGTGAGCAAATAAAAAATGCATGGGGCAATCTTGGTCCTCACATTTCCTCACAGGCAAGCTCTTGATTTCGTTTTTAATGTAATGCTCTTTAAATGTAGAGACTGTGTGCATGTGTAATAGAAAAACACATCCTGTTAGATCGATAGGATACAGGGGCAAACGTGCCTCCATAAACCATGGTGCAAATGAAGATGTGTGACCTGACTATCTGAGTGCTCTCTTTTATGGCCATGATACCATATATTTAAAGATACAGTTTAGTGTGAATCCAGATCTTTTGAATTAGCCTAGGATCGTATTTCCTGGTTTCTAGTGATTACAATTTAGTAACATATAGTGCTGAAAGTAAATCAGATTATGTAGATAATTTAACCCAATACAGGTTAACTTAGAGGTGAAGTCCCTTATAAGTTCTGATTCTGATATTTTTATATTAATTCCTATAACGAAAAAATTAATTGTTATTCCATTGAATGTGATCTTTTCTTGATTAACTTTGGTGTGCCTTTGTGCTTATACTCATAACTGAATAATGGTCATGATTTTGTCAGCTCTTTCCTGACAGAATTTAACCTGATGATTTAGGAGACTGAAAACTATCAGGGCACCATCTCCCCTGATGGTATTTGGGCTAACCCACCAGTAACATGAGTTATAGTGTCTCTATTCTGACCCCATGAAGGTTTAAAACAACCGAGGCCCTGTCATTGTCGCTGTGGCATGAACTGAACCTTACTGTGGGTGGCAAGAACGGGCAGGAAGGGTAGTATGGCTGCGAAGTCTCTCTTAGCTCCCTCAGGCAAAGCTGTGCCTCTTCTAAGTTAGACCTGAAAAGATTTCAGAGCTTTGTTGTTGAACTGAAAGCATACGAGATTTTATACTGCTCAAGGAAGATGTACTTCTGTCAGTCCAATTGAACTACTTTTCATACCAAAACCCAAATATTTGTATATTTTGAGTTAGTTTCTCTACCTTATTAGTTATTTTTAAACTTACGATATTTGAAACTTCTAACATTTGCTTTTCACGTTTGAAACCTCTGGGGTATAGTGCAATTATGTTTTCAAGTTCTCTGCAGCCAAGTGTATTAAGGAATGAAAAAATAAAATGAAATCTCAGCTGCACAAATATTTACTGGTCATTTCAGATGTATCACAGCTTTATCTGGCTGTTACTATTTTTAAATAAGTTGGTAATGGAGTATTTTTTAGGGTCATCTACAAACTTCAGAAATAGCTGTGGTGGGTAAATCTGACTGTACCTTGGACAGAATCACTCTCCAACACATTCACCTCCCTCAGATCACTGCAGGGGTACTTCAGCTGGCAGTGAGCAGGAACCTGCCTTGGTCATAACTCAGGCTGTAAGTTCTTTATGAATGTTATCAACAAGTAGGGAATTGAGGTTACACATCTCTCATGTGGGCTGTTACATTTGACACCAAATTCTAAGGAACTAGGATGAAAATAATCTTTTTATTGTTATGACCATAGTAGTGTATTATCTGCTGGAAATGGACCTGGAGAAGAGTCAACAAAGGATGTTTTCTATTTTGTTAGCTGTTTTTAATTTATCAGCTGCCAGTTTCAATATATTTCTCTAACTAGTTGTTGGAAAAATATCTACCCCCTACCATTCAAATTCTGATGGGGGATGTGTGAATGTCCTTGTGCGTGTTCATAACATTTCCAGGCAGATCCAAAATGTTTGTTTAAAAGCTAGAAAAATCCAGTCTTCAAAGTTCAGAAGAACATTACTGGTCATACTGATGTGGAGAGATTTATCATGCCAATATTTGTTAATACCTTGGGGAAATTAATGCCTCTTGAATAGCGGGGTAAATGTTGAACCTCAATGCCAAGGTGCCTGTGGGTTACAACTGTTGGGTTTATGTTATAGTATGGTTCCAAGCAAAAAGGATTGTCTCTGTAAATGAGGTAATGATGATGCATCAGCCCTGTTGCTGTTCCTGATACTTGCTGGGGATATTCCTGCGGCGATGGAATGACAGCTGCCAGCACAGCTCTGCTGGATGCCCTGCTACAGGCACATCAGAGCTGGGGACTCTCTCACCCGAGGCAGTGCTCATCATCACAGCAAGAGGTTCACATCCTCATTCACTCACACTCTGGTAATCCTGCTGGCCCAAGAGTACTGAAAATGTAACTTTGGATTTCACTGAGTTTTGGAACTTACATTATTCAAAGTACAACAGTCTAGTGCCAGTGTATATCACAGTGACCCTCATTCCATATGCCTTTTTTTTTTGATATAATAGGTACATCCATGGCACTCCCACAGAATCCTTAGAACAATGATATGAAAACCGAGCTTTCCTTTTCTGTCAGTTTAGAGGACTACTGTAACAGACAGATGCAAGATGACATGAGATTCTGAGTGGAACTGAAACAAAAAAACACCTGTTGTTTTCAAATACGGGGAGAACTTTTTTCCTCTTCACATGGAAATGCTCCAGGAAAGTCATCCTGAGCTTCATGGAAATCTGCAGCAATAAAGGCAAGCAGATGAAAATTTCGGCTAAATTAATGGTTAGAGAGCTATTTTGTTACTGACTTCTGATGGCACCAGATATTGAGGCTGTGATTTATGATTTCCTGATGATTTTGATAGTTAAGCTTATGCTTTCAGTGAAACAATCTGATGGCCAGGAATCAGGCAATTTTTGTGGATTAATGTATTTTCAAAAACACTATATTACATTTACAGTGACACAAATTGTTGAAGGAACTTAGAATCTTATTGCTAAGAAGCAGCAGTGAGGTCAGATGAGGGCAGTCCTGGTACAGCCAGCCCTCAGGAGGAATAGCTTTGTCAGGTCACCAAAGGACATTGGTTCTTCCTGGTCATGGTCCTGACCCATGTTCAGCTTTCCCTCACACAGTATCTTCACTTGTGCCAGACCCTTGCTACTGTTTTCACAAGAATCCTGGTTTTGCCTTGAAATCTCTTTATTGGACAATCCTGAGCCCTTGCTTGAACTTGTTATCAGGACAGTCTGTAGCACTTTCTCCACAAGAATGATTTATCTCCTCCTGACTTGAAAGAAATAGCTTCTTGATTCCCTTCTTTAGGTGCCAAGATGGAGACAGCACGGGTTTGCTGCTTCCTCATGATGGCAGGTGTTTCTGCCCAAATCATAGCACTTTTGGATGAGTATTTTGGGAAAACAAACTGCTTTTAGCTCTTTCAGTGCTCTCAAGTGGACAAAAATTAAATAGATGATGTGGATACTGTGCAGTTTAAATGTTAGCTGTATGTAAGAAGTAGAGAAGAAAGAAACAGACAGAAGGATAGGAAAATAAAGCCCAGGGATTGTGGAAAAACACATATTTAAGAATTTGAATTAAGTATGACATGCAGATAAATTCTTTGTCACTGTCAGGATCAAAATTTGATCTGTTCTTTTACTGTTAGATCTCCCTCAGGAAGAATATTTGTTCAATGCAACTAGTTGCATCTGTATGAAAGACTGGATGTTTTGATCACAAAGTAGTGTTGAGTGTTAATAACCACTTTTTGTAATTTTAAAATAGTTCTTTTTTCTAACTTGATCAACAGCAGTGCCTCAGACTCTGAGTTTCTACACTAACCGACCTCATAGCATGGGGGAGAAAAAAAGTATTTAAGTCCTGAACTGATCAAGAATTGGATTTTAAACACAATATTCTTGGAGGAGTTTTGCCTGAAAATATTTCAGTGTTCATGAGTGAGTGTTTGGAACACATGGAAAGGTGGAACAGTCCTCAAGTGTCCTGCCCTGATGCCAAATGAACATGACCTAAGATTTCAGATGAAACCAAGAAACAATTATCAATTAGCATCAGTTTCAGGAAGCATTATTGTATCGAGAACTCTCAGGGTGCCTTTATAAAAGAAAAACCTACAATAATTTAATAGCTCAGCCTGCTGTGCCAAATAAATGAGTCAAAGCAGGGGAAAAAAAAAGAGGACTATGAGCCATAGTTTCACAATTGCACTAACCTGCAGGAAAGCGTTGATTTACTTCCAAAGTATTTCTGCTAGGAGAGTGATGGGAAATGTCACTATAAAGCTTGAGCTTCTCTGGGAAATTAAGGACACCTCGCTTTTTCATTCCCCATTTACAAGCACTGCTTTTCATTCAGTTTTCAAAAGGCCTTCAGACAAAGAAACCAAGTGAATGACGTGAATGTGTGTTTTACGCATAGTGGAGCAGAAGTTAGCTGTTGGAAGGAGATGGTTGCTGTAGGCTTGTATTCTTCATGTAAACTCAAGGGCAGATGGTTCACAGCCTGTGTTGGGCCTCTTTAGGGATGTGGGCAGGAAGGGTTGAAGTTTTTCCTCCTGAAGCTTGAATTCCAAGTGGAAAATTTAAAATGCCTCCATATTGATAGGCTTTTGCAGGGTTTGAGAGATGCTCCAGTTATGTTATTTTTGTCTTCCATATGGTAGGCTATGTTTTCTGGATGAACTATGTTTCCTCAATTTACCATTGCTTTTCCATGTTGACCATAAAGAAGAACAGCTCCAGGATGAATGGTGACTATATTAACATGAAAGAGGTGATCACAGTAGCTGCAACACAGAAGACACCCATATTTAGTCCTGTTCTCATCCAAGTTGGCCAGGTTTTTCCAGGTGTGCTGTGAGTGAGCTACAATCCTCTGAAAACACATAAAACTGCTTAGCTTAAAAGCCTGGAAATCAAATGAAAAAATTATACTGGTGACCTTACTTCTGTTCCTTGTATGACGAACATGATGGCATCTAAAACCAGTTTTAGTGTGCTGGAGCAGAGCCTGAAGCTGACAGAAGAGTATAGCTTTGACTTCAGTTGCTGAGATGCCAGAAGAGATTGTGAGTCCTTGAAATTCTTCCAAGAAGTCACTTTGTCCTGGATGAAAACTGGCATTTATCAGTGCAGATGATAGTGGTGTATTTCAGATGGCATCAATATTGATTTGTATACTGCACGAGCTTTTAAATATGATTTAAGATAAAGCTTAGCTTAACGTAAGACGTTTCTCCACAAAGCATTGATTTAATGTTAATGTTTTATGTTGCTTTCTTTGCTATAGACTTTCCTTTGGTTTATGGATACTTCCCAAGTATGCTTCTCAGTTCCTTCTTTCAGGCACTTGCAAAAGCCCCACAAACACTTGACACGTGAGTAAGCATTCAAAAGTTTAATTTATACAATCTGATAGGCAGCTTCAAAAGCAATTAATTAATGGTAGTCATCAGTGCTCATCTCACATTCACTATTACCCTTCCAGGTGCTTGGACTTGGTTTAGTGTTTTTCCAAGCCTTAAGAACACCATGGGAATGCTCGATGAAGATCTAATGGAAAAGTTAAAATAGGTTAGTTGTTTTATTATTCCTATAGGATAATTTCTTATACTTTGCCTCTTAAAGTGCTGGGTATTGTAAGCAGAGCCCTTACTAGTCTAGAAAGAGAATTTCCTATATGATTTCTATTCGAATAATCTATAGCAATTCTTGCTAGGTGCAATGGCACTGAGTATCAATCTACTGTGTGTGCCCAGTTGACCTTGCTTGGGCGTTTCAGAGTGTGAAGGCTGGGGAAGACGAGCGCTGTAGCTGCTGATCTGTGTCCTGACGACCAGCTCTCTGGAGCAGCGCGGCTGTGTGAAAGCAGCATCAGCTTTCGGGAGCGGAGTGGAAGATATTTCCCCAGCAGGTTGAAGATACCCTGACAAGAGAGGAGCAGGGAGAGGGGCAGGGTTTGTTTCAGCCGGGAGTCGCTGTGGCCCCTCCAGAGCCTGCGCGGGCGCGGTGCCCGCGGGCGTTGCGGGGCTGTGCCCGCCCTGTCCCGGGGCTCCCCGCGGGTCCGGCGCGGCTGCGGCAGCCGGGGCAGGGCGAGGGCGGACCGGGCGCTGCGGCGGGGCCGCCGGGCGGAGGCAGCGCCGGCAGCGGCGCAGCGGGTGCTCTGGGCGGTGTTTGTGAGCGGCGGCTTTTTCGGAGTGCTTTTCTCGGCGAGCCCGACCCGTTAAAGCGTATTTCTGCTTTGGCTCGGTTAGATTTCCCACCCCCACTCCCGCTTGCGGTTTAAAAGTGGCGTTTCGCCGCTCAGCGGGACGCGTGCGTTCCGGGTTACTTTGGTTGCCTGCCAGGTAGCGCACATCTTTTACAGCATCCTCCTGCCATCAAGCAAAAATTGTCTCCTCTCCCAATGATTAATTATTCAACACATTTAATGTGTTTCGGCTGACGGGGAAGGCGGCCACTCGGGTACATCCTGGTGCCGCAGCGCCTGTCCCCGCTTTGTCTCGCACCTGGTGTGTTTGCGCCGCTCGCCCGTCTTCCTCCCCCCAAGCCGCCGCCTCCCGCTCCTCCCGCCCGCGCCCCGCTGCTGCCCGCGGGGCCGAGGAACTCGGGCGGGTGCCCGGGGACGCCCCGCTGCCGCCGCCGCCGCCCGGCCCCGCACCTTGCCCGCGGGGATGCGCGGGGCGGGGTCGCCGCTGCGCCCCCCTCGGCGGAGGCTCCGCGGATGGGGCGGGGCGGGGGCTGCCCGCCGGGCGGGGCGGCCCGGGCAGAGCGGCCCGGCGGCCGCGGAGGAGGGGCCGGGGGCTGGCCGGAGCCGGGCGGTGCCGCCGCCCGGGCAGCGCGGGGGGCTCGGCGGCAGGCGCGGCGGAGCGGGGGCTTCGCTCGTGACTTCGCTTCTCCCCGCAGAGCGCGAGAGGCGCCGGCACCGCTGAGGGGACGAGACGCTTTTTCCCCGGCCGCTGGCGGCGGGGCGGCACCGGACTCGGGAGGACCGAGGGAAGGACCGGCGGAGCGGCATCCCGGCGCGGGCCGTCCCGTCCCTGCCCGGCTCCGTGCGTCCCATCGCGGCCCGCTGCTGCCGGCCCGGGCCATGGGCCGGCCCGACTGAGAGCCCGCGGACCGTCCGGCAGCCCGGCTGGTGCTGCCCGGAGCGCCGAGGCGGGGCCGCAGCAGCGCGGGGAAGATGCGCTCGGCGGCGCGGACGGCCGGGTTCCTCCTGCTCTGCGGGGGTGAGTACCGCCGAGCTCTGCCTCCCGGGAACTTTGCGGAGCTCAGGTGATGGGTGCCGCCAGTGGCTCGGTCCGGCTCCGAAAATCTCGCCACAAATACTGACAAGATATAAATAATGCTAATACGTTTTCTTCGGTTTTTAAGAGCTACGTTAGAACAGTTGTGAGTTCTCTTTTCTCTAAATTTATGATGTGAAAAGGGAAATAATAAAGTATATTACCATTTTAAGTTTTTAAAACATGATTTATTCTCTTTTATCCTCCTCCTTTTGTATTATCAGATAAAATGCGTTTTGGATTGGTAAATGAAAATGACCAGAATATGAGAAGGGATTGGATTGTAACTTAGATGATGCTATCCACAGATGTCAAGTTTCTAAAGCAAACAGAAAATCCATTATATCTCTTTTTCTTCCATATGGCTCTGTTTGCTGATGGATTTCTGACGTTTACATGAATAAATAAAGTTGTATGCTAGAGAATGCAATACAACCTTTCACACCAAAAATGCATTTATGAAAAAAAGTAAAGCCCAAACCAGCACAGTAGTTCACTAGTTGGTCTAACAGTGAGTAGAGTGCAATATTAATTCTGCCCTTGTGATTCCCCATAAGTGTGTCACTTCTTCCTTCTTGTTATTATTTCAGATTAACTGTATTAGTTTGCACCATTTTAAACTACTTTCTGTAATTGCAGAGATTATAAAGCTCTTATTTAATTTTTGTAGCTTTTTTTCTTTAGTGTGCTAAAATACTTTAAGTTGCCCCTGCTTTTTCTCTTCTTAATACATTATTGTTAAGGCCTGATCTTTGTAAAATCTCACTGGTAGTGAAATCTAGGATGTACGGGGATAAAATGTGTAGGATATACTGCATCCAAACACTTAATAAAAATAATATAGTGGGTTGTATCCCAAGACATTTCACTGTCAAGAAGAATTAGCCGTACTTGTATTGCTAATGGATGATCTATCATGCCTACTTTGCTTTTATCTTTGGCAAATCCATTTTCTTTAATGTTTTTGGCAGAATTAGGAGAAATGTAATTTACGTAAGTTCTTCAGCTTGAGGGGTATGTTTTCATTAGCCAAAATGATTCACATGCATTTGCTTGAAGATGATGTTCAGTTATTTTGGTTTAAGCTGGGCAGATGAGTTTACTTTGATTCATGCTGTGATACCCCAGATTATTGCACATCCTGAGCTAGCTGATGTTTGAAACTCCGTAACTGCTTTCTCAAATGGCTTTTGTTTTTTCTGCATCATTTCCTTTTCAGTTCTACTACCTCTTGATTTTACTTTCCGTTGTACAACTTTACATGAATTTCATTCTGAAACTCTCAAATGGGAAAGATGTTCTTTCCACTCAAGATACCTAAACCTTTCTAAATATCAGACCTCAGCAGATGGAAATAGTTCCAAGACTTTTTATTATTAAGTGTAGACATAAATTGTTAACTTTTGGATATGCCCATAGTTTGGAGGAATATTATAGGAGCTAATTTATTTCAGTAGGGTAGGCTGCCAAGTAGACTTTTTTTTTTATACTGCTTGCTTATACCTATAATTGCAAATATTTTGTTTATACTCTCGGCTTTGACTGCTGAGGCTTAATACTTGATTCCCCTTAGTTTCTACTAAAACTATTGGGAAGAAAAGTTGTATACATTTATGCTCGTGCTTTAGGGTAATTGTATTCACAGTTTTTTCAAGAAGTCCAGCGTATTAGCAGTTGTATTTGTGTCTGTTGGTGGAGAAGCACTGTTTTACATTGTTTAGGTGTGTGACACTAATTAGCTTTTATGTAATAAAAGCTAAGTTCACAACAAGGGTAAGACGAGGCGTTATGTCCTGGAGGTCCTAGTAAAATCCCTGCATGCTCAGAGACACAGTTTAGAAACAGAGTTCTCTAAAGAGTGATGATGCAATCCCCTCACAGATGGGGGAATGTAGTGGAACTTCAGTGGGCTCCATCCTCGGGGAAAGCCAGGGATTCTTCAGTGGTAACTGGCATGCTCTTGCTAGGTGTTGCGAAGAAATCACTCCCACCTGGGCAAGACCTCATCATAGAGGATTCCCACCCGAAGTTAACATGCAGTGATACCCTTGCGTTCAACTGCTGTTGTTACATCTTTGGTTTATCTAAATGTGAGATTTTGGAAAACTTAAAACTGCCTAGTTCTTAAAACGTGCTTGCAACAAACCCAAAGGCATTTTACTGAGTGAGCTGGGGTAATCAACCTGGTGAGCATCCTGTCAGTTGAAAGGATTAGATTTGGTTATTTTGTATTGGCGGGCTTCAAGAAGCACACTGGAGCATTTGTTCTGAAGCAGAAAGGCGCATCCTGGGCGCTTTTGCACCACAGGCAGCATGTGAGTCTCCCGTAGGCACTGTTCTTAACATGCAGTAGTCTAGAAATAGCAAAAATAAAAGGAATGTTTCTTCTCAAATTAAGGCTTCTGTCTCTTTTACCAGTTAAAAGAAATGC
Organism: Entomyzon cyanotis; assembly: GCA_024500445.1. Lineage (NCBI taxonomy): Eukaryota > Metazoa > Chordata > Aves > Passeriformes > Meliphagidae > Entomyzon > Entomyzon cyanotis. Next base: position 24,555,278 of record JAKEPQ010001000.1, read on the forward strand.
AGGGTTCTGTTATGGAGTGTGCACATATGTTTTTCAAAAGTTTTACATCTTGTCAGTTGTAGGGCTTCAGGGTGTTTACTTGCCTGGCTGTTTGGTGCTGAAGTTTTGATTAATTTCTGAAAGCCCACTGATATCAGGAAAGGACCTTGTTCAGTTAAATGTAGAAAAGAGTACCTCTGGGGAAAGACTTGGTAGGATTGTCTTGTCTGGAAAGTGATTTTTGTTATTAAAGGGAATACTTTTGAAGAGATTTCTTTTCAGTGAATAAAACAAAGTTTATAAGCATTGCACTATGCATATTTCATAAAATTGGAAGGGAAACCTGCTCATGGAAATAATAGGGATCCAACTTGAACAATGTGCTCTTGAATGCAGGTTATTCAGACTTCTTTTCTATTTTATTGACTGTGATATAAAACTACTGCTCAATTTACTAGTTCTGGTACTCATTTATGGACTTTTTGGGATTTATTCTTACAGTACATTTCCATGCTGCTAGGATTGCTGTTAATATTTTGTCTGGTTACAATTTATAGCAAGTCCGGGTTCAACTCATGCATCCAGATCAAGGACAGACCAACTGCAGAAACCAACTGCAAATATCGACATTCTTCTTCCTGAAGTGTGGATATTGCATGTAATATTTGTGTTTCATGATAGATAAATGGATGCTTTCTCTAGGAAAAGAGCACCTATGTGATTCTGCCAAAAAAAGATCTCCTGTGCACTCATGCCTTTAGATCAAGCCAGTGCTGGAGCACAAATGGTGGAGCGCAACATCACAATGTGGACTTGAGTGAGGAACTGAGCTAAGGCAGACATAATTTTTGTGCCTGATTTTTTGTTGTTTTTTTTTTTTTAAGCAGTGATCTGGTCAAACAATATATGATCTGGACTTTACATTGTAAAGTAAAAATTATTTTGTTTTATAATAACCTTGACTGTGGGGAAAGGGCAAAGGGGAATCTGTGCAGAAACATAAGGGGCACTTCATTAGATTTTAGGTGTCTTAACTGGGGAGGATCAAACAGGTATGTGGGAATTTCAAACCTTGCTGCTCTTTTTGATAGGAAAAAGAGTATTAATCACGACATTTTAGTTCCTTCCTCCTTCATTATTTTTCTCTGCCCGGAGGTTCATCACCTTACCTGCTGGCTCTTCCTCAGGCACCGCACAACCCACTGGTGGCACTTGTCCTCTCTCTGGTCACCTGCTGCTGCCTGCACTGGAGTGTGAAACTGCTGCTTCTCTCACACAGCACTCACCAGGGTTCATCCCAGTGCTCCTGCAAGCTACCAGTGCTCCTGCAAGGTGCCTGGGCCCTCTGTGGCCCTCTAGGCTTTGTGTCTTCCCTCATCTTATTCCCATTCTCAGGTCCTTCACCTTCCAGTTTCTTTACAAATTAAATTTTGCAGTGAAGTTCACCTCCTGCAGCATTTTTCCATTTCATAGAAGGTAATTTACTAGGTTGGGGTTTTTTTTAATTCATGCTAATAGGATCCATATTTGTATGGATTATATTTAGTTCCCTTCTCATTGTTATGTGCCACCTTCTCAGGGCGTCAGTCAGGGCAGTATGTGGTATTGGCTTGATTATTTCTGCCAGTCAGTTTGTTGGAGTCTTGGTCTTTGGCTTCATTCAAGGGTTTTGTTACTATCATAGAGACAGTGTAAAGGAAATGAATACGAAGATAACAAAAAGCCAGCATTTTAATGCTTAAAGCTCATTTGTTAGTCTTTGATTAACAGACAAGATTTCTTGTAGCATTAACATTAGCAGTCCGTCTGTATGACAGTGTGGACAGTGTGGGTTCAGCACCTGAATGTAAGATGCATATTCAGTAGCATGCCCACCATCAGTTTTCCATCTGCATGTCATGTCACAGTCTCTTTATTTATTTTTTTACTGAAATGACAGGCACAACTGGTGAAAACACATGTATTTTGTTAATTTTAATTTCTTCCCTTTTCCCCCTATTTGTCCCCTGGCAGGAGGGAAGGGATTTGTTCACTTGTTGCTGTACTTTCATGCTTGGCTTGGCACTGCTGGTCCCACTCCTCCAGGCTGCTTTCTCTCCCATAATGCAGACTAGCAAACACAAATATGCCATGGGTTGGAAAAAATCCATACTATAGAAGCTCGGTGTTTTCTGGAGAGCCGTGTTGTGTAAAGGTCATTTAGAGCCTGTCTGCGGTGAGCAGAGGGTTTGCTTTGTTCAGACATTGGCATCCTTCAGCTTTCCGGCAGAGCCGTAAGTGGTGCCAGCTGGTGATGGACTGCAATTGACTCTCGCTTTTGAAATGTAGAAAACTGCCTGACAGTGCTTATTGGGTGTGGGTGTTTATATCAGGAACGTTGCAAAACTCACCTAAACACAGGTGGTGGTTCCCTATGAGAGCAGGCTGGGCATTAAGAGCATCTTCTTTCAGTATTGAGGCACAGTCATGCTGCTGTCTGTTCTTAGCTCTTACTTTCTACTTTTGTTTGGTTTGGCAGAAGCAAAGCTTAAAAATTCACCAAAACGTGAATAAATGTGAATAAAGTGAATAAACTTTGGAATTGTTTATAATCAGATTTTTATTTTTTTTAAAACTGTCTTATATTTTGGAAAGCAAGCAACTGAAGCATTGCAAGGATAAATACAGCAATTACTGCAGGAGGATAGATTTGAGGTTTGCATATTAGTTTGGTTAGATCAGGATTCAAGTTCCGTTAACAGCTGTGCTACACATTTGCTCGTTTTCTCACACTCTGTTTTCTGTAAAGTACCACCATCAATTACTTTATCCTTAAAATATCATGCATTGTTGATTGATTAACACAGTTTCAAACTGGGGTATACTGGAGCTGATGCAAAGTAGGGAAAACACAATGGGAAACCTTACAGAATCTCTGGGGTGATAATGCATCAATGAAAAACAGCATCAGAGAAGCTGTAGAATAAAATCTATTCAAAGGCTTCATTTTTACAATGTGATTTTTTTTCATTGGTGACATATTCTGAGGTATTCCACAATGTTTTGGCAGAGTCATTATGAGCCTTTTGACAGGTTTTCATGTAGATATGTTGCTAGTTAATAAGGTTATTAAGAAGGTTTTTGTTAATAAAATAGTAAGTCAGCTGAGGTGTGAATAATCAGATGAATTTTGCTCCTTTGGGGTTATTTTAAAATTTATCTAAAGCGATCTCTTTTTCCCCTCATGAGGAGAACACAGAACTAGTTTTCTTGAAGATTACTTCATAAAAATAGCTAAATAGTTTCAGATTTCTGGATCTTGAAATGAGACCATAAACATACTAGGCACATTTTAACCTCAGAGATGCTCTGTAAATCTGCTGAAACGAAGATGATCATCAGCGCATAAAGCCTAAGGGAAAATTACAGTGATTGCAGTCAAAAAAGGGAATTGGAAACTTTGCTGGGGTAATAGTGCCACAAATGTTGTTTGACTGAATTACTTTCAAAATTTGGCTGATTGTAAATCAGGTGATTGTAAAAAGAAAATGGATGTATTACTCCTAATGGCTGTCTAATGGCTTTTCAGTGTATGCATTTAGAAAACTAATTAAACAATATATTTAACTGATATAACAAAGTTGCTTGTGTTGCTGTAATGGGTGGTTGGGTTTTGTTGTTGTTTTTTTTAGTGTCCATTATGGCTTTTTTCTAAGTGAGACAAATTTCAATCTCAGATAATAAAATTAAATCTAGCTTTTTTCTCCTAATTCAGAGACACCAAGTTTTCTGATATGGGCAATTCCATTATCTGCTCTTTTCACTTGTGAAATGGAAAAACTCATACTGACATCAGTAGACCAGAATTTCATGTGTCTCTGAAGCCCCTTAAAGACTAGTTTTGCCATTGAAATAGAGCAGACATCCTGTAATGCTGTCAGTGCCATTCCAAAGGTGTCTTGGAGATGAGACTTAAATTCCCCAGTGGCTTAAAGACAAAAGTAATGGTTTCTTAGGGTTTGGGAAGAGTAGAAGCATAATTGTGGGTAGTTCTTTACCATTCCGGCATAAAGAAGTGGTACTTTGGCCCCTAACAAGGATGATGCAGAGCACTTGCCTTTGAATCCCTTAAGAGGTGATATTTCTACACCGCTTGGCTTCTGGAATTTTACTGTCTTTGTTGATAAGGTGCCTTTCCATATGCTATTATCTAAAAGGAGACACTGAAAAGTACTTCTTAAAAATTGAAAAGTATCGCTTAAAAATTACCTTTTGTGTTAAAAGTAGCTCTGTTTATTGCTGCTGTGCGTTTGGAAGGAAGGTACTGACTGCCTGTGTTCCTGCTGTTTGGTCAAGAAGGGGAGTAATAATTTGGATTAATGCAAATAAAATGTAACATAACGTCAAAGAGTAGCTGTTCTTTACTGAAATTTATGCCATAACAGTCTATGACTTTAAAAAGCTGATTTTAAAATATTTTAGATTATTTATGTCTATTTGGATGGAAATACCCAGTATAGAATGATTAATACATATGTTTATGGCAGTCAGTCATCTCAGAAGACCAGAGGGTTTGAAATGTATATATACTCTAGGGCAGCAATCAGGCTTTTTTAACACAGAATAAAAGCAGACATTGGGAAATTACATGAACACATTTATGTTGCCAGACTGTGGTGTGCAAGACTGTAAGTCAAAAGTGTGCTGTTCATGAAATGTGAATAACAGCGAGGGGAAAGGAAAGAATCCAAAGAACTCTCATCAGGAAAAAGTTTTGATTTTACTAGGAAAATACATTTATTTTCCAGGGAAAAAACCCCCAAAAAAACCTATCAAAAATTCAAGTTGGGAGTAGTGGAATGAGAGTGGATTTAGGTAGAGGGCATTGGCTGTCATATGAAATTACACTGTGATGACTGGGAAGTTCTGACAGGACCTTTGGAGAAATGCTGATTAATAACAACAAAGTGCTGCTTTGGCACCTGCAGTGAGAAGTCATAATTTTCTTGTGGCTAGCACAGGTCTTTCTCGTGAGAACATTTTGCTACATTTCATAAACAAGATAAAGTTTGGATGTTTTGCAAACAGCGTCTCCGGATTAGGTCAGTTCGGGCTTGGCCAATTGGGCCTAGGGGGAGGTCTCAGGCTGACCAATCTGGGTGACCTCTGAAAACTCTATATATATGGAAATCAAAATAATAAAGACACCTTTTCTCTTTCCTTGTCTGAGAACCTGGGTCATTTTCTCAGCTAGCGGCTCAACAGCGACATTTTCTGAAGCACTTGAGTGGAGCCTTCTCACATCTCTGAAGTACTTAGGCATATGCTTAGTTTTATCCCATATCAGCAAAGTATGCTGGGACTGCTGCATCAAAGCCCTGCAAAGAATTGCACAGCAGTTCCCAAAGTTAAAACTGTGGCAGTTCATTCAGGTGCCAGATTTCTCTTTGCTCTCATTTGATGTCAAATGCCCTTTTCCTGATGTGTGCTGGCTAAAAATTGAAATGGGTCCATGGTGCAGGTTTTCCTGTTGTGGGACCAGCACATTACAAATCAGAATAATGCCTCTAATTCTTTTGCTGTGTGCAGAATACAGACTCGTCACTTTTGGAAGCTGCTGCACATGGTATTATTGGGGCATGTAGGTGAGGCTGGCTTGCACAGAACTCTGTATTGCCTTAGTTTATGATATGAAGGCTAGTTTGTCTAGGGCTGGTTTGGATGTCTTCATCCTCTTGTCACCTGAGGTTTAGGTACAATGTTCCTGACTGCTTCCTCAAGACGAAGGGCACATTTGAGATACTTTTCCCTGACAGCATAAACAAAGTTCTCTGTGTTTGTATATAGAGAGGGTGATTTATTTGGATAGTTTTGATGAGTAGCCTTAATAGTCTAACTTCCCTCAGTTAGACCAGGGGAGATGCCCTTAAACCTTTCTGTAGGACCATAGCTCCCCTGGATTATAGATATTTGGCAGTGGTTTCTGGTGCTACCTTGGCCCACTTGTGCCACCTTTGAACTCTGAATTATGTATTGGGTGCCTCATTTGTATTTTGATAGTCACAGTGTCTTTGAAGAGAAATACAGAAACAAATACTAAAAACCAAAAATTACTGTCTGTTACTGCTTTTCAGCAGTTCTGGGTACAGCTTTCTCTAGTAGAGTTTGTGGATGTCAGTGAAGTAAAAAGGACTGAGGAAGATGATTTCTGTAAAATGGCTCATCCCAACTGCAATAATGCAATGAAAAAACCAATGGGAGTGTTTAGATTTTGGGTTTGAACATACACGTTTTAAAGTAATGAAGGGGAAACAATATGGCTGTAATATAAATTTTATTGCACATTTCAATTCAGCATTGCTGACATGCTCTAGATGAGAAGGCATTTTAAACAGTTTTATTGTTTTGGTAAACTTTTGCCTTTGTGAGGATTAGAAAAGTTGTCCTCAATTGCTTTGCTAAGGACTTTTTGGCTAGTAAGAGAGTTTATAACATATATTTTCCAGAATTTTTTTACTTAAAAAGTAAGACAGAACCCAAACCTTTAAAACTTAGTTTCTGTAGATTTAACAACAGGATCATCTTAAGAGACTGAAATTGATCACTCTTAAAAGCTCTGTAAAAACCAGAAATGTTTATAATATTATTTTTTCTTACTGAAACATTGAAGTAAGCCTGTTGTTGGAAAAAGGGTCTTTTTGAAGTATTTATTTTCTTAGAGTCTAGTATAATAACATTTAAAATGAAAATTGGATCAAAGGTTTTAGGGCAGTAAATGCCTAAAGAAAACAAGCAACAATAGAAAGCCCAAGGTTTTAATTGTCTTTTTTGAAGCTCCCCTCCCACACACCTTTTTTTTTTTTTTTTCAGTCTAGCTATCACAGACTATTTTTGTTTGGTTTTTTATAATTTTCCCAATAATTTCTTAAATTCTTGTCTTCCTGGCATCATGCAGTTAGGTGTCAATTTTTAAGTTTATTGTCCTCTGTCTTTGCATGGGCCATTTTGGCATCATGGCAGAGCCATCCTGAGCACCTGACGATTAGAAAGCAGAGGAGAAGAATCTGCACAAGTCTCTGCTTTGGCCTTTCAGAATGTGTTTGTCCACAGCATGACTTCCAGGAGACAACAAAGGAAATGTACATTATTTAAATATTTAGATTGGTCATCAGTTTAGCATGAATATAGTAGTTACGTTTGTCAGTGTAATAAGACTGGTAGCAAGGACTTATTTTCTAAAATGTTCTGTTGCTAAAGAATCCTTATGACAAAAGATTTTTTACTCCTTTCCCTGGTAAACCTTGGTAATGGTATGTAAAATAATGTGACAATGACTACATAGAGTCATACCTGGCACAGTAGTTTATTTCCTGATGATGCCTGGCAGTATCCAGTTTTGAATGGTGCATTTTGGTCTTCACCCTTCTTGGAATGCAAAGGATAATAACAAGAACTTCAGGAAATGCTGTTTTTGAAGAAAAATAGAAATGAGTGGCAGTATTTATCCACAAAGACAACTTAAAAAGCACAGAGTTCGAATTTTTCATTTTATGCAGAAGTATAAAGATGGATGTACTGGTAGAAATTGAGTAATGGTGGAAACAAAACACTTGGGACATAGCAGGTGATATAAGGGAAACATTTTGGTAGCAGGGAGCTACAAGGATCTGTTGTCTGCAGACATTGTGGGGTTTCTGTTAATTGGGAGTATCTTAAGAACAGGTGGGACAGCAATGTGTTGATGTTGGTTATGTATAATCAGTCCTATCTTGGATGAGTTAAATGACCTCTCTTGGAAACTTAACTTCAGCCTCTTACTGTTTTGTGCTTGGAGTGTAAAAAACAGGACAAATGCAGCCATTGTATGTCTGCTGAAGTTGATGTCTGGTGTTTGGTCAATCAGGCCTCCTTAGAAGATCATGGTAACTTTGTCTGCAGTTAATGCAATTTGAGAGTTGATACCAAAATACTTATATTGTTAATCATCAACAGCTGAATAGACAGGAGTTAGATGCCTTTGATGTCAAGACGAGCTTCTGGAGTTTCTGGTTTTCAGAATATCCCCAGGGATATATTTGATATGTGATGGTCTTTGTCTTCTCAAAAATCAATTTCTAATTCCATGCTCAGCATTCTCAAATCCCAGGCAATGAGCTGGGGACCTCACACTGGCACTGAGCATTTCCAATTAAGGCCTTGAAAAAGTCTGTATACATATGGCCTAACCTTGTCACCCAGAAGAATAAAGAGTGCTGTTTTCTTCAGATAAAAAATGAAATGCATTGGAGTGATGATGTTTGTTGAAGTAGACATAGGATTTGAAAATCCATTTTCTTAAGAGTTAAACTGGATTTATGGTTTGGTAGATAGTTCTTGTTAAATGAGGATTTAATGATAGCAGAGAGACCATGAAAAAAATTAACACTGGGATTATAACTCTACTGTCAATATTTTCCACCCTGAGTCCTAAATTGCCACTGCCAGGACCATTTATCTGTCTTTGACTTCTGCTACTGAGAACTCTCGCTTCTATCAAGGTAATGCTTTTTAGATTTTAATCTTTGAAGAGCTGCAGCTTGTATTTTTCCACTATTGGTTGTTTCACAGTTGGCATCTTCCACTACATTCATTATAGTTTAACATTTTCAATTTAAATGTTTATGTTTAAATGTGCTTAATTTAAAATAGGGTTTGAGGCATGAGCTACTTAACTGCATTTGGTTGGCAGCACTGGTCTTATGGAAAGAACTGATGATAAGGTGTTTTACTAAACTCCAGGGGAATGTGCTGCAATCCTATAATGTTATCCTATTTCCTATTCTTAGAAGATTTTGTTTACTCTGTATGTACCAGCGTGACATAACAATAGCTTTTATCCCACTCTGAATGCAAGAAAGACACAGGAAATCACTATGAAGAAGAAGACTATTGTTCCTCCTTTCCAAGGACTGAACTCAATCATAGCTAGTCTTGATTTGAAGCAGAATTGTTACCTTGTCACCTTTTCTGGTATTTGGATAGAAACCTACAAATGTGTGGAATTGCCATTGAAAATGAAATTGCATTGGGTACGTGATTACCTTTCCAAATGTCCCCATAGAGAGTGCAGACACTGTCACAGCAGCTGTGATTGTTTAGACATGTGATTTTGTCTGGGAGAAATGGGGGTTTTTTCAATTTTTTTCCACATTTAACTTTTGAATAGCTTGTGAGTCTAATGAGTCTTGCAATAGAATGAAAACCTTGAGCCTTAGCTCTTTCTACATTCATTAAAAAGACAGGATGAAGCATTATCGTCGCAGAGGTGATTTGGAGAAACTGCAGAACGCCTCATCTTCCCCTTTTCTCTTTCCAACGGCTTTAAAAGTGACTGCCCTTAGATACTGCGGGATAATAGGTGTAGATGCATCCCTGGATCAGGGAGTATGTTGCCAAAATGATCAGAACACTGAAACGTTTTGTGCAAAGGACTGCCTGTACATTTTTTTGGTAAATGTCCACGCGGATTTAGTGTTGACCAGACTTCCAAAATATAACCCTGTTTGGAAAAAGTGGGCTTAAAAAATTTTCAATGAGAGAAGAAATTAAAATAATAAAAAACCACCGTGAAATTAATTAGGTGCTACACTCCAGCTTCATTACCTGTTTTACTTGCCTGAGGAAATTTCAACAAAGTTGATGTTAAAATGCTTGTTTCTTTTTTGTTCCTATTACCAGTTCTACTGAATGAGGGAAAACAGATTGAAGCTTAGGAAAAGCCAGGAAACTGTCAATGCAAGAGTACTGTCAAAAGCAGAATGGGCAAGATTTTGTATAATGGTTCACGTGTGTGTTTAATGGGATCATGGTTTTTTTTTTTAGCATTACTTGAGACGTGTTTTTCACCTACATTTCAGGTAACTTGTGGACTGTAAAATAATAAAAAACAAGAATGAAATTGTCACTAATAGTTGTTTTATTTTTCTTTTAAAGCTGCTGTACTGGGTTCTGGAGAGCACAGTGGGACTTAGTGTCTGTTCCTTTTGCCATGATAACTTTTCCCAACCTTAAGTTATGAAAGACACATTTGGTTGAGAACTTCCAGAGTTTGCAAATCCCTTTGGAAGAAAAACTGTAAAAGTGAGGGATTGTTCCATTTATCTCAATGAGACATTAACACTGAAGTCTTAAAGTAATTTAAGTGTGGTCATTGGCAACTTTCTCATTGCTGATATTTTTGTAGAGCCGTCTGGGTAAACAAGTTACCCATTTGGATTGTTGTGGGAACAAATGGCCAGTGATGGGCATCATGAGCACTGCCAGAGTTAGGTCAGTATTTAACAGGGTCTTCAAGCCCTAGGCAAAGATCACCTAGCAGTCCTACCAATAGAGTATCACACAGAAATGTTGTATGGGCTCTCTGTTTTAAGTATCTATGGTTGGTTTTTAATAACAAGATGTTGTATGGTGATATATGAAGTGTGGAGTTGCAGAGTGACATAAAATGAGTACATTAGAAATTAAATAGGCCACATGGACTGTTTTGCTGATTTTATCTCCCTAAATAACGTTCCTGTTATTTTGCAAATGCTGGTGGAGAATCAGGTGCGTTTAAGGCACTGTGCATTTTCAGGAGTCTGTGTTTCTCATTATAAAGTTAAGAGTCAACTTATTGTCAAGTACACAGATAAATATACGTAAGTTTATTTGGGTTTACTTTCTCTGGATTGGTACTTCTCAAACTATGGTTTGCTTCAGTACATGATTGACAGATGGTGGTCTTGGTTTTGATATCAGTGTTTCTACGTTATCCCTCTGGCAGCTGAATATCCATGGGAAAATATTTTGCCTTTTAAACACTGGTTCTTGAACTGTAGGTTTCTGATGGACTGTCAGTAAAGAACGTAGGAAAGATCTGAGAAGCCTTATTAAACTGTTTCAGTAGTGCTTGCAATTAAAGCCTTGATGATAAACATACATTTGGTCATAAAAAGAGGATTAAGATTGAGAGACATACAAGTTGAAGAAAAAAGTCGAAGCTAAAAGGCTTCTGACTGTCAAATAACTTGAGGGCATTTGCTGCTATTCTTAAGGCACAGAAAAGGACTCGTAACTCTCTGAAACAATGGAAGTTTTCATTATAGGAGGCTTGAAAATATGTTTAAAAATAAGTTTAGAATCAAGCCTTTGCAGAATATATCCTGTCTGTGGCTGTCAGGTTACTTGGTTTGTTTACATATGAAAGTTGTAAAGTAAGGATTATTCTGCTGTATCTGTAAGGTAAGGATTTCCTCTTCATACACTTAGGCCTGTCAGATCTGGTCTGGGCACTGATGTCATACTTAATATATTATATTTTAGCAGTGGCTGATGAACACCTATTCCTGTCAGCAAAGCTGGATACATTTGTCAAGGGACAAAGTGAGAAACTGCCGTTTTGCATCATACTGTCACATCTCCGAGCCCTTGCGGTATTGAGCCCTGCTTCCATTACACTCAGTATGCAGAATGAATGAGGCTGTTTTAGTATGACTTCTGTTTTTATAGTTAGCTGAACTTTGAAATTGTCTCCTAAATCATGCCTGCCAATAGCATTAACTACCCCTTTGCTGGTAGTCAGAGATTATTCTACAGTAAGTTAAAGGGTAACTCATCTTCTTTTGTGATGACAGGAAACATGGAGGGATGTAAAAGATAATGGCTAATTCAAAGCCGAGCACTCCACTCTGCTTCTGGAAATCCATCAACTCCATTCAAACATGGATCTGAAATTTTGCAACCAACTTGGAAAGCTCTCTCCTTTTCGCTGCTTCAGTAAATTGTTGTCTGGGGGAGGATGATGCAGATGCCTGTGAATTATGATGCCTTTCATTACAAAGGGGTGAATTGCACATTAGCCTGACATTCAGGAGCCTGGAGGTTTCAGCCACTGTGCTTTTGCTGTTCAAAAAAGGTAAAAGAGAGATGCAAAGTAGATAGATGATGTGGTATTAAAGAAGGGTCTTTATCCTTCCTTCTCCTTTTGCAGAACCAAACCCCTGGAAATAGATCATTTGAAAATGTACTCGTGCAGAGATGAGTCATCCCAGCTGTACGGCTGGCCCAGGTGGTGAGGGACAGGTGGAGCAGAGGAACAGCAGGTGATTGATCCTTGAGTAAACACCCGTGTTTGCTTTTTAAAAAGTTTCTTGTTAGAGACAGCTGCAGCAAAGGAACAAGAAAAATCTAATGGAATAACAAGCCGTGGAAGGATATTTTATAGAGTTACTTTTTCCAGAAATAAGCTGTATCTAGCTCTCTTCATGTGGCAGTTCCATCCATACTTCCTGTTCATCACCTGGGGTTGCTTCTGCTATGCAAAGCGTTGCTGTTGTGGTTGAGCCAGATTGTTGCTGCTGTCATTATCTGCTTCAAAAAAATGAGATTATTTTCTGCAGCTGGAGGGGTGGGATCAAGAAAACATTCCTGCTAAGTTCATTTACTGTGTTCTTCTGGAGCAAGGCACTCCGTAAGAGCTTGAGCGAAACTCATGAAAATTCGGGATCAAACTATTGCTTATGGGGAAACATAGACAGTGAAAAGGCTGGGTTGAAACAGGAGCAACCCATTTTTTAAATGCTCTAAAAAATGCTCTTAGGACACACTGAGTCCAACACAAATTTAAAGACAGCCCTGTGCTCTGAGAGGCTCTGTTTGGAGATGGGGGGAAATGACCAGAATCTTCTGTTACAGCTACTCTTAATCTTTGAGCATAGAAATAATTTACTGAGGCAGCATTTAGGTATGGCAGTCAAAAACACTGTAAAAAATTATGGAGTAGATTGGTTTTGTTAGACTACAATTGTAATTATTCACATCTCTCGATAGGTGTCATGTACTGAGAAGTATTTTTAATTTCCTGAGAACAATGCAACTTAAGGTACCTTTCTTCACCAGGCCGTTTGATTTATTAGAAAACTGCAAGATCCATGTAGTACAGAGTCTCAGAGTCTGTTAGTAATTGTTGTGTACCATTCCTGCTGTGAAAAACTGGAAGCATGGTAGCTTAATTGTGTTAAATTGTCGCTGCACATTTTAGCATGCTACATCCAGTATATATTTATACATGATACATACTTGTGTATTTCTATATAAGGTCTGTCAGACATAAGTAAAACAAATACTCAATGCCATCTCTCCACAATCATTGTAAAGGAGAGTAGGAGTTGCTTTACTGAAATGCTTTTTCTTCCTATGCTGCCACATGCAAAAGAGATTCATCGAAAACAGAGAAAACAGCACTGATGAGAGAAGCAGATTTACAGTGAAAGCTACTATCACAATATAACTACACTGTTTAACAAACACCTTATGGAAGACAATGCAATGTGCCAGCAAGACTGCTTTTATTTTACAGTATTTCTTTACAAGCTAATAGACAGTGTACTTGATAAAATTATTCTTGCTATGATAGATGTATTTTTACTACAAGTGAGTTTTACTAAATGAATTAATTTGTTTCATTTACTCTTTACAAAGTCAATATGTTACTTGAGAATAAAGCAGTTCTTTGCTGTCAGTGTGTTAAATAATTAAGGGGGAAAAAAAATAAATAAATGAACTAGTAGGAGATAAGACAGGCATCCACCAAAAAGAGTTTAAATTTTGTCCAAACATTGACAAGCCCTGCTGCCTTGAGAGGGCTTGCATCAATCCCTGACTCACACCCTTAAGAAAAAGAAAATAAAAAATGGCTGAATGTTTGCATGCACAAGCTTATTATCCATGATAATTCAGTGAAGGATATTTTGCACAAAGTTAGCTATTGTCTGAAAAGTTTATAGCTGTTTAATAAAACAAGTAATTGGTATTATTATTTTGTTGCAAGGATGTACTTTTTTTCCAGATAGTAAGCTTGTATGATTCTGACTTGTACGGTTCAGGTGCTTTTATTGGCAGCTTTCATGATTTATGGCTTGCTGAGTGACATTTTATTTCCTATTCAAGGTAGTAACAGCTTAGAGTCTTCAATTAATCACTTTTATAAGTAAAACTGATGCACTGGATATTTCTGGAGCAATATTCAGGCCAGGGTCCTTGAGAGATCCAAATTGCCAAGAAAACCACGTGGATGAACACAACCAAGTGCATGCAGATATATATGAGCCAGAGAGGATTAAAGAAGGAGGCCGTAGCTGTAATGTCTAGACTAGCATTTGTGACTGCTTAATACACTGCTAATACGGGTCTGTTTTTTCAAACAGAGGTGTTCAGAGGAAGCTTAAGGTCTATTATGAGTTTTCCTCCTGTGACAGAAGTGAAATAACTTTGGATAGGATCAAGCTTCATGGATTTCAGCTGCAGTAGTCTCATTAAGTTTCATTTCACCTTTTGTGTTGGTTTTGAGACCCTGTCAGAATTTCATTTGGCACAGAAAGAGCAATGAGTTCATTGAAGAAATACAGTGTTTTAAAAAATGTGATTGCTTTTACAGTCTGGTGGTGTGTAGCCTGGCAGGACAAGTGTCTGTGCCCAGAGACACTGTATTTCATGCCCCTGCATTCATGATTAGATTTAATTTCTCGATAAAAACATTAAATGTGGTTTAGAGAAAACATTGCAGTGAGATGATTAGTGGTGGAATGAAAATACATGCTCTTACTGGAAATCAAGTGCCTTCCTCTGATTTTAAGGCACACAGTGATGAATATGCTGCTGCTGATGTGTGTTTTTCACTCTTAGCCTTAGAAGTCGAGGAACACTGAAGAGGCCGTGAATGTGAAAGGCTGAGGAAGAAAACTGGTGTAGGTATCTGAAGGGAGGTTTGTTCATTCTTGGGAGAATTATGGCAAGTTGAATGAACAGGTTATTGTCAGAGCTTTTGCATGTCAGGATTCTTTATGTGGAAAAGAATAATCTCCATGATCTCATGGGATTTTGGCTTCTGAGAGGGCAGCACACTGGCTTGTCAAGAAGTGTTTGACAGGCTGCAGAGGACAAAATGTCAGATGAGGAGTTAGGAAAAATGGTTTCCTTGTCATTGCAGTTCTTGGCCAAATTTCTTCCACTTCATCCGTTATTTCCTCCTCCAATTTATGGCAATGGTGATCCAATATTGTAAAAGCTCTTTGTGGTCTGTGAATGGAAAAGTACTCTTAGTTCTAGTAACTAAATATTGCAGTCTTGTTTGCTATTCTCAAGTATTGCTGTAATTTTTAAACTATTTCAGTATAAAGGTTAGTGAAAAAACCTGTCTTTGTTTCTCTACAGAGATATTTCTTATCAATTTCATCATGAGGCACTGCAGCATTGTGGGAATGATGGGAAAAGATAAATGCTGTTAATCCACTCTTTCATTGGTTTAAGTAGGATTCTCTCTTGGGTATTGCCTGCATTTGGAAGAATCAGGCAGTACTTTTGCCTGGTGTAATATAGTGTTTGTTTAAAGGCAGAATTCCAAATAAATTTGTTGGCTTTTCTCCTGAAACATGACTGTAACAGGGACATGGATACCTTAGAGAGCTAAATATCCTGCAGTCTGGTTTGCTACTGATGTGCATACATAATTTCGACTGACAGTAATGGGAGTTACATGTGTATAGAAAATAAAACAGACCCTTAAAAAATGTTGGTCAAGTAATAAAAGCTAGTCTAAAGACAGGGTGGAAGTAGAGAGTGGGAGTTTTTTTAACTTGCCTTCTCTTTAACTCATCCTCACCGCACTCATGTTAACTTAATATTTCTTTGCGGATTCTGTCCTGATTTATCATGGCATGAGAGGTAAGACAACATCCATGTGTAATAGGTAAGCAGAAGATGATATTAAAATATTTGTACTCCCTTTCCCAGCTCCCAGAGGAATGAGAAGTTTCCCTGTGTGGTGGTGTAAGACAGGAAAGCCTGCCTTATGGTATGCTGCTGAAACTCCTTTTGATTATGTAACCAATTGTAGCGTAGCCCCTGCTGCACGGGTAGGGCTGCAGAGCCCCCTGCCACTGAGTGACTGCATCCCAGCAGCATCCAGCATGCAAAATGTAAAACTGGCTATCCCAGTGTATTTATTGGAAACTCTACTGTCCTTTGCATTCTGTGTGTTATTTTGAACTCTGAAAATGAGAAACGTAACTTCTTTGGAGGCTGTCAGGATTTTGAGTGTTTTGCTTGAGCTTCATTGAGAAGGGAGAAGCAAATTCCTGGATAGTTAGACCTGGCACTCTGTAGTCTATCCCTTAATTAAATTCTCTGCAACCTGTGTGTTTTCATTGTTAATCAATGGACATTTGTCCTCAGAAGTAACTAACTCTGGGGAGTGTAAGAAAGGATAAAACTGTTCAAAACCCTAAATGTTACACAAAAGGCATAAAAATAAATTTGTCCTTTTCCAAAATAGCTGAGCATTATGGCATCTTAATAAAGGGAGTGCTAGAATATGTTCTCCTAATAAACCTCAGTAAAACCTCTAAAAATAACTACACAGATATGTTCTAAGTTGATTACCAGTAATTGAACTGACTTAATGTAGTTGGATGATGTCATGTGTAATATTCCTCTAAAGTAATTTCTGTAGACAAGCCATTTGAAGTCCTCTTGCAGGCAGCATAAACATCTTCATGTTGCTAAACTGAGCACTCGGACTGAAGCACTCAGCGGGAGAGCTCTGACCTTTCTCTGTTTTATCTCCTTCCTTTGAGCAACTGTGGCTTGCCTGTTTGAGGCAGCTTTGCAATGACAAATATCCCATCCTTGTTTTAGTGAAAACCTGGAAACTCTGTAACTGTGTAACAAGTTTAGAGCTGCAGGTTGTAGAGTAAGAAAGGCTAAAGATGGAAAGGACGTTTCAAAGTGTCTGGCTTCCAAGTTTCCCTGCAGTATGCATTTCCAGTGTTCTGTCCAACTTCAGCCTGCCCGAGCAATGGGGACTGTTCCATTCATCTCATTAGAAGGAAGCTTGGAAAATGATTTTCCTAGGTTTTGGTCTTGTTTTTGCATTTCTTATATATTTCCTTGTATATTGGCTCTTGTATTTTTATAGCCTTTTAAAGCTCTGTAGCCGGTTAATGCAGATAGTATCTTCCAAAATTTGTTTAGTGTGGATTGCTGCTTTTGTGGGAATGGTTTAGTAGGGTTGCACGTGGAGTTTTTTGGTGTGCATGTGTTTCTGTGGTTTTGTGTTTTGTTGGGGTTTTTTCCTACTTTTTCTTTTTTATTGTTTGTTTCTTTGTTTCTTTTTTCACTTGGGTTTGGGAGTTTTGGGGGGATTTTGGTGCAGTTTTTTTGGTTGGCAGATGGAGTTTTTTGTGTTTTGATTTATTTTCTGGAGGCCAAGACATCCGCGACTGATTCAAGTATTCAGGGTGTGAATGTGGATTCTACAGAAATAAGTTGCTGTGTCCTTGCTCTGAGATTTTTCTATTTAATGATCTAGCTTCATTTAATTTAGAAATACCTCAGAGTTTTTCTTGATCAGTGGTCTGTAGTATTGGCAATTTCCTTCTTCATTCCCTGAGGTACTGGGGTATCAGTCACTCTTGGGCACTTTTTTTTACAGGGGCACCAGTATATCAATTACTGAATAATCATTTTGCTGATACAATGGAGAAATTCTACTGTCCAAGATTTGCAGATGCTGCTGCTCTGCTCTTTACCACATCTAAAGGTCTGGAGCAATACCTTGTGAAAAAATTTCATAATTTTTCTGTTTTTTTTTTCTAAAGCCGCAAGATTTTTCTAATTTTTTTTTTTTTTGTCCAGAAAGGTTGTTCAGTGAATGATTCAGTAAAGCACTGATGTGCAAATCCTGTCAGAAATTTGCTCTAACCTCCTGAACCTGTCAGAGTGCCAAAGGCACTGTTAGTTACAATGCTGCCCTTAATCAAGAGGCCTGGCAAGGCCAGAACTGTAGCTTCTGTTTTGTATTATTAAATATCAACAGCTAATAGCATGCTTAGTTAGTACTAGTTGATTCTTTAAATGATAGCTTATGGGGGAAGAGCACATCCTGTGTATGAGGGGAAGAGTCATTAGCTTCCCCTTGAATAATGGCATTTAGGAGCAGGCTTCAACATGCCCATGTTTTGCCCCTTCCCCTGTTAGCCTTTGAAGAGATTTCCTCTTTCTCTTGTACATTGTTTTGCCAACTGTCCTGGGTTGCCTGCCTGGAGCACTTAGTTCTGTGTCCCCAGAGGCCTTGGTGACATGTTTTTCTGGCTCCTGCTGGAGCATGAACCTAGCTGACTGAATGAGTATCCTTTTTAAAACATCTGTTCTCTGTGCACTTAAGTGACATGTCCGTTGTAACCTTTTGCAGAATCAGATGCATGTCTTGCAGGTTTGAGAGTTGCTGGTGAAAGCTATTGTCTTCCTAAGTGTGGAATGCCAGCAGGACAAGGACTGACAGATTTTGGAGTCTTTCTGTCGCTTAAAGACAAGTCTTAGTCATTCAGATCAGGACTGAACCTACAGTGTTTTGAGAGAGGCTGACAATGCCATTTTTATGTGCAACAGTGCACTCTCTATTCATCAAGGAAATGACCGCAGAAGTGTGTACCCAGCTGTCTCTATCAGTACCATCTATGCATAGCAGCTGCTGATGTTTGTGATCATTTCCTATCAGGCCCTTCTTATTTTGGTGGATAAGCATCAGAATAAGTTAAGCATCAGTTAAAGTCTTGGAACTCAAGGATACCTAAGAGCCAAAATCAAAGCCATTTCAGTAATAGTACCATTGCATTGCCTTAATCCAGTAAATTTAAGCCAACATTGAATGAATTTCCCTCAGACAGGGAGTTTGTGGCAGTATTCCCTGCAGTCCTTGTCCTTGAGTATCCCCTGCTGCAGCCCTGGGCTCATGTCACTTAGCCCAGAGGAGGCTCAGGAGTCCCTCAGCACCCTGCAGAGCCTGGGTTAGTTCCATGTGCTGCGTGGGTGTTGGGTGTTCACATCTCCAGCTGCTCAGGACATGCCTACGGCGCTGGATGGGGAGCATGCCTTGGCCATCAGCAGATATCATCTGAGCAAAGTCCTACTCTAACGCTTTGATTTTTTGTTGTCATTTTTAAATCTTTATAGCTGCCTTCATAAAGAGACCTTCTGGCTTTTTTTAAAGTTATTTTTTAAAGTCCTTGTTTTACACTTTTACAAGAATCACAGCAAGAGAAGAGATGATATTGCAGCCAGGGCTTTAATCTATTATTTATTAGATCTCAGTTAAATGAGGTGCCTGTGACAAAGCAGGGTGCATGGTTTTAGTTGAGTCCCCTGGGTCCTTTGGTATGCAGTCTTAGAACTGTCAGTGCAAAGCACTCTTAGAGAGGAACCTTGTATTTGGGCATAACCCCCCTTACTACTTCCAGCTTCTCTTTGCAAAGGATTTTGTGTCCTTAAAAGCAGATTATAGGCAGATTAGGTCTGTACTGAAAACATACCTGTGTTAGAGATTTTACCTGATGGACCTAGTTTTGCTATTTAGATATATCCTTAACCTTTCTGTGCACCATGTTCCCAGGTGTAAAACAGGAATGAGATTGTTGACAACTCAAAGAAGAAATGGAAATACATTAAATATAATGAGACCACTGAGTTCTACTGTGATGGGGAGGGATTCTGTAATGAGGAGATACTATTTCACATTTATGTTTTTAAGGGCTTGGCAACACGTATTTGCACAGAAGCTACACCGCAAATTTGTGTCGATTATTCTGTGAAAACCTTCTGCAAAGAAGAAATCTTTTGCATCTCATAATAGCTTGGAGCTGTTGTACACCTACACATTCAAACTGTCCTGTGCTTTTCTGTTTGGGCAAGTCAATATTTCTCACCTTAGTGTTGGAACTTCTTTTTCTTGTCCTAAGTCAGATACTGTGAAAAGAGCATAAGGTCTGTGAAAAGGATGAAAGAAATACGATGATGATTCAAAAACTTTGTTTATACCAGCAAACAACCATGAGTATCTAAACAAACATTTCTTCTTTTTTCTCCCTTTTTATGTGATTTTTAGACCAAATGAGTACTTAGCCAGTCAGCACAAAAAGTATTCCATCATTTTATGCTGTTGTGGTTTGGGCAGGAGGGGATTTGGACTGGGAGACCTTGGACATTGAGATTCTTTGTGGACATTTTGATCCTCACAGTAGTAGTCCCCATCAGACACTTCTCAATAGCCTTAATTTTTCAGTAAACTTAGTCATCTTTCAGTGGATGTTACATTGAGAGCAGAACTAACATACTGAGTACTTACAGGGGATGGAACGACATTAAAGATCAGGTTTGCCTTTCCAACCACTTGACAGTGTACACAGAACTGATGTAGCCGACAGTGGTGTGATCCAGGAGGCCACTCTAAGTGGCTGCTTTTTCAGCCAGTTGTTTGAGCTCCCAGTTGAGGCTTTGCTTCCTGAGCCATTGAAGCCTTCCCTGTCAGATCAGTGACTTGGAACAGTGATCAGTGCAGCAGGCTTCTCATTTGCATGGTTTCCTGACAGGAGGTAGACTTCTATTATTTTTAAGTGTTGATAAAATCAGAACTCAATTGCTAGGCTTGCAGTCTACATCCATGCCATCTGTGTATTAGCAGGATACCATTGTTTTCTAGAGTGTGTAGGTTGATGCTAGCTAGACATCTCCAGTGCACCTCACATATATTAGTGACAAAAGTTCTGATGAACTATTCATTTTCTTTGACCCTCTTTTTTTCTCTCATGAGTAATACCTGGCCAATACCAACAAATTGTCTTAATACTTCAGTTCTGTGGTTGGTTAGTTGCTTTTGTTTTGTTTTGAAGTGTTTCCCCCTAGGTCTTTGAACAGCTGCAGCAGTTGTCCTTACTTGGAAAACAGGCAAATTCGTAGTCATTGCAAATAGTTCAGAGAACAAACCCTGTTAAAAGGGAGGTCAGCACTATGCTTCTCATGTTTTTAGGAATGTATAAGAAAATACAGACGAAGAATCAGGCACCAGTTACACAGAAGTAGTAGATGTGGCCACCTAACTATACATCAGTATCTTCTGTATGATACGCTGCTAAAACTGTACTCTTTGCAATCACACAAAAGTTTTAAGAAGTGCAAAACCCAAATTGAGTAGAATAGTGTGCAGAATATAGCACTTTCCTGCTCAATCTGGTGTTTTAGTATCAATGAAGATTGATTTAATGGTATTTTCCTCATAAGAAGAGTTCAGAAAATTAATTTCCCACTTTTTCCTACTATGTTGTCCAGGAAAACAGAATTGGAGTGAATTTTGTTAAAGTTATTGGAAAAGTCATGGAGTCCCTCCTCCTGGAAAGAATAATGGGAAATTTCATTCGGACATCTGTTTGGTTATTTGAAAAAGAAAACAAAAACTGGCATCATGTTAGCTTGGGGGTTTTTTGGTTTGGTTTTTTTTTTTTCCCCAGAGTGGTTCCTTCAAATATTATTTGATTGAAAATAAATATTTTGGATTTTAATTAAGAGTGTATTCAGTGCTTTTCTAGGTGCACTTGTTTATGTACATGCAGAGTAATAAAAATTATTTTCTTACTTAGCTGCTCCTTTCTGACACAGTTTTATTCCATTCATGGAAGAATAAGTAGAAAAAGTGTAATAATAAATCAAACTTTATTGTGGTTAATGCCTTAAACATTGGAAATCATCTGGAATCTGTGATCACATTACCAACTGACTATTATTATTTTAAGTACCCATTTTCTCTTTCCATGTAAATAATTATGACCAATAGGCAACTGCGACATTACTTAGCATGTTCATTAGTGATTTTTCCTTTTGATGTGGCTTACAAAAGAAACCCCAAAACAGGAGGTAGTGGGGTCAGAGCTGTGTTTGAAGGTAATGCTGATTTGGATTAAGTTAATAATGATATTTCTATTTGCAATGTTCAGAGGAGCAAAGTACAGACCCAAACTGTATGTGAATTCAGCAATTTTCAAGGCTGAAGTAAAATAGGGGTTAAGGTTTTTTTCATGTCTCTCTATTGAATTGTGATAATTTCATGAAATTACTCTGCAGCTGATCTGGGCAGGAAACCAAACTTCTCTATCTGAAGTCTGATCCAGATCTTTAGCTGTGAGAGCAAATTTGTATACATGGAACTCAGTATCACCTCTTCACTCATTCAAAAAATTTTTAATTAAGGCATCTTTTTGGCTCACTTGTAATTTCAGAAGCTTATTCCCACTAGTTTGCTCATCTGCCTCTGTCTCTTGCTTTTACCAGATTTATGTAGCAAATTATGCTCAATATAAAGATACATTAAATCATTTAAATAATTACATAGTGTGACCAGCCAGAATATTTTTTAGATGCTTAGAACATGTTTTCAAAAACTACTTCATAAAAGTAACCTAACAATCTCCAAACTCATGGTGCCTTGGAGAAGGAGATCTCTGTATTTTCTGGAGTCAGTGTTATTGAAATGTAATGCAGATAAAGGGATGAAACTTGGAAGAGTGCAGTCAAGCTACTAAAATACTCTCTGAATTCATCCTTTGATATTTGCTGAAAACTGCTGCCTTAAGGTGAGAAAGGTGTGAAGTAGCTGTGTAGACTGACTTTTGATTGGCCTGTAGATGCACTTGCCCTGATTTAATTTCTGCCTCTGAAGGTCTGTTGCCATGGTGGAGTTCATTTTAGAAGAACAACTAGTTTAGTTGTTAAAACATGATGAAGAAATCTGCAATATATCCAGATGAGGTTTTCCATTGTTTGTGATAAAAATCTGTTTTGCTAGCTGTGCCCACACAGTTGTTGGATGTGCTTAATCTTGGTTTACTAGTTTCCATTATCTTGTTTTGTAGTTTTTGATGGTTTTGTCTTTAACGTAAAATCACATTCATAGATTTTTCAGTGCAACTGCCCAGTTAAATATGTTTCCTTCATGTACAATTTTGTAGATATCCAAATGGACTGTAGAGGATTTGGGTGTTTTGTCTGTTGTTTGATGTATAAGAGCTGTAGTTTGTTCATTAGGAGCATGAGGTTCAGGGTTGCAGATTAACCAGCTGCACTGCCTGCATTCATGTGGTCACAACCTTCCAAATTTACCCCATCATGAAAGGAAGAATTAATTATAGTCTTAATTGACTGTTTCCTTGGATATAAGCAGGAAGGAACTGCTAGGAGGCAAAGTGATTAATCAGTTAAGCTAGTTACATCAATCAAATGTGTGAGAAAGTTTATCATCCCAAAGGCAGAGTAAAGTAATGCCAAAATACAAAAGCCGTCAACTCTTTCATTTGGGTTTTGCTGTGTTTCTTTTGTCAGTTTTCTGAGGAATTGCAAAAAAAAAGAAAAATAAAAACACATGGTGACTGGCCCAGTCTGCTTGACAATCTGTCTGGATTATGGTGGAAGAGGTAATGCAGCAATCTGTTCTCTTATCAGACATTGCATATCTCATTAAAAGACCTTAGCATACGTTTTTCATGCAGATGGACAAGTCACGCATCTCTCCAAGCAAATATCTCAGTGCTGCTATCTCACAAATCCTCTTGGTTGTGCCAGTGAATTGGAGTCCCTTGGCTGCAGTCTCTGTGAGGTTCTATTCACAGAGCTTGTTCTAGTGAAAGCCTAAAGCTTTAACTCTCAGTTGACAGTGCCTTGTAGTGTTCTGTCTGTGTCCACTGGCTGCCAGCCCTTCCTCCCTCAGGGAACATGTGGCACCTTGAGGGCAAGTGAAAAAAATTCTGGAAAATCCCTTTAAAGCATCATCTTCAACTGAGGATATTGTGGGTAATTGTAATTGACTGGATTGTAAACAGCAGCTTTTAAACAGCAGTTAAGTTTTCCTTGTTTTGACTGACAACCTCTGTCAGAGAGGAAGGGAGAAGGGATGGGAACTACTCTGGTCCTTTGCTCTGGAAAGTATTTGGATGGGCCGAGGCCCCATGTGCTGGGCTGTCTGTGCAACCTTCCTTCTGGGCACAGTTGGTTTAAGCACAGCTCACTCCTTCAGTCACACACGGTTCCACAGGGAGTGGCACAGCTGAGGCAATGGGGTTGGAGAGGAAAAGACCGAATGTGTTTGAGAACAGCTTCTGCTGGCATTGCTGATAACAGCAAAGTTGTGGCAGGAAGGTCCCAGAGCCTCGAGGCACAAACTCAGTGCAGACCATATGAGTACCTTTGCTTCACAGGAACCACTCATGTGCTTATACACAGCCACACGAACTCTATTTCCAGGACTGGAAACTTCCTTGTGGTACTTTGTTTTAGGAAACAATCCAGTTTTGCTCACTTTTATCTCTCAATACCTAGAAGCTGATAAATAGAAGGCTTTCTGTTTGCTGGAGCTCTGGAGGGCTGTGGGTGCCAGTCGTGTGACAATTGAAGGAAAACTTGGGAAATAGAGCTGTGCAGGAGGTTAGGAGGGGTGTGAAACTATAAGAACAAACAGGCTTCTGTAGGTTAACACAGAGAAAACTAATTACAATTTTACGATGTCTACTGGAAGTAGTAATGTATTCAGATATAAAATGTGTACACAATTTGCTATCTAGAAAAAAAGCATATGAGCAGTTATGCTGAATAGTTCTTGATTGCCTAAAATATTAGGGTTCAAAGTCTGTGTGTATCTGTATTACTATTTTCAGATGATTTTCACAGGTGTGTATTCATGTTTATGAATATATACTAGTACATAGTCTAGTCTGAGTGTAACCAATATGAAATTTAAGTGTTGATATGTAAATGGTTTAAATCAGAAGAGAAATATGAGCAGTATTAATGTTGTTCTTGCATTGTTTCTGTATTTGAAATATTGGACTGTGTAATGAAGATATGCTGAATGTTAGCTAACAGCTTCATTTATGAGCTTTGTGGGGTAAATTAATTGTTTTAGAAAACAGGGTATTCTGCATACTTAAGAAGAGACAGATTTAATCCTAATTGCTCCAGAAAAAAACATGATTACAGGTTAAAGAAGCAATTGGAATTTTTTTTGTGATTATAATTAAGATCTAGGCAGTGCAGTTTTTATTGGCATATATATTTATTAACTGTGGATTTTATGCATATATGTTTGCTTTTATAAATATCAAATCCACAGCAATTTTTTAATGCAGCTACTTTTAATCTTTTATCATTGTGCTAAATCCTAGGCAGATGGTTCTCATTTTGTGAAAGGAAACATTTTTAGGAAGGTCATCTTTCACTTGTGTACAACTTAATTTTCTTGAATCAAAGGTGAAATGTATGAAAGTAGTATTATGACTGTGTCTCTGTGTGATCAAAATGTCTTTTGGCTGGCGTACATTTGGGCTTGGCATAAAAAAGGTTGTCTTGAGTAACAGGACAAGTGGCTTTAGGTGGTACTGCTTGAGTAGGAGTGTTGGATCTGATGATCACTGGAGGTCCCTGCCAACCTCAGGCTTTCTGTGATTCTGTGATATGTTGTTTTTAAAAAATGTATCGCACAAGACCACTGTTTCTGATCAAGTGCTATCTGTTTGTGCCTTCTCAATTTTCCTTTAGAAGTGGAAAAGGTACTGATAACTGTATGTGCTAGAGGGATGGCCAAGGTGTCTCAAAAATGAACCAACCTCCCATGACTAGGGTAGTGCTGAGGAAACAGAAATGCTGTCTGCAGGTGAGCAGCTAATTTTAAATGGATCCAAGAAATATGGCCATGGAGGTTGCCCAGTCTGTTCTGGACCTCAGCCTTACAACCACAGAGACCTGATGTAGAGTAGGACTCTACTCTCTGTCTCCTGCTCCAGAAGAAAGTTATATTTTGCTCATACAGCTGTATAAGTTGATTTGCTCTGCCTTTTTTTCAGAGAAAAGTGGATTAAACCCATAATGAATAAATCTAATTTTAAAATTACATTGTTGATCTTCAGTGCAGCAACATGTGAGATCCTTTCTGAGGTTTGCCAATCAAATGTGCAAAGACAAAACAAAATATCTGCAGCTAGGCATTCCTATTTGCAGAATCAGAGCAACGTGATCTTTATAAAAAGTCGTATTTCAGCAAAAATTGGGTCAGCCAAAAAGCTTTGAGTTGAGTAGGTCCACAAAGTCCTTATGGCATCCAATAAAAAATAGTGGCTTTAATGATATATAGACTGACTGACTCCACTAGGCTTTTTGGTAAAGTAGCATTCATTCAAATGGATGGGGATCATTGAAAAATTACAATTGATGTGCTACATTAATTTTGGTTTAAAAGGGAATATTGTCCAACCTTAAAAACAAAATATTGCTGAATTAAAGCTGCAGAAAACCACATTAAACTCTTAGAATAGTGCTAATTGTCCAAATACTATTTTGAACTTAAATTCTGGACAAATAAATTTTAAAAACATACACCATTACCCAGGAAATTGTAGCTGACTCTTTTAAATATGTTTTCCTTTGTGTAAGTTCTTAAAACGTAGCACTTTCTCATTCTTTTTGACTAAACATTTTTATGCAATAGTCCCCAAGCATGCATCTTTTCTCCTTAGGTGTAACCCATACTCTCACACATTTGTGTCACTGTGGATATGCTAAAATTTGTCTTCTCATCCTGTCTGCAAGTATTTGCAAAATGTTGCCTCTAGTCTCAAAGCTGGTGAAGTCTTACAGGGTTCTTGACCTCAGCAAGTTTGGATGAGGCAGTGTTTGTATTAAAAATAGGTATTTTTGTGAGATGTGCCTGCACTTGTCAGTTGTTCTGAGTCTGTAGCCTGGTGCAGGCTCTGCACTGCTTATGCAGTAGTGTGAACTACAGTTCATGAGCTCTTTACCTGTGCTCTCCGGGGAGAGCTGGAGGTGCTGAATGTCCAGGTGCTCCTCTGTGAGCGTGGGCAGGCTTGGCACAGCAGGCCCAGCTGAGGTATCACAGAACTGGCAGGACTGGAAGGAATCTCTGGACGTCATCCAGTCCCACCCTCCTGCCACAGCAGGGTCACCTGGAGCAGGGTTTTGAATGTCTGCAGAGAGGGAGACTCCATGACCTCCCTGGGCTGCCTGTTCCAGTGCTCTGACACACTCAATGGAAATAAGCTCTTCCTCATGTTGAGGTGAAATTTCCAGCCAGTTTGCCCATGTCTCCTGCCCAGCTCTTCCTAAGCTGTTTTCAATCTGAGACAAGACTACTGGTGAAAAACTCCTGATCCTTAAAACTTGAAGCATTTAAGGAAACTTTTGAGCCTGCTGTGATTCTTTTTTTTTAATTCTACATTGTGTTTCAAATGCACAAGCAATTGGTTTAGCTAGCTGAGCACAGTTTTCTCCTGTGCATGGAAAAATATGGGAGGTTAAGCCCTTTCTAATAACATATAAAAACTAGGGAGTAGTCACTGGAAACAGCATTGGCTTCAAAATGATT